>OY728163.1:890510114-893010114 GCA_963277665.1 Viscum album | reverse complement strand
ATTAAGGTTTATGGCAGGGGACTTATATTAATCAAGAATTATTTTAATATGATCATTTTAAATAGACAGTGGATGGTGATTAGAAAATATAATCATAACTATTAGAGAACATTATGGATGGAAGATCCATATACATTCAATGTAAATGTACCTTTGGATTGGTCACAAATTTCAATTGTTGATCAACTTATGTATACAAGTAGCCTTGATAAAATTATCCTTCTTAAACAGAAATAGATATCTAGAATTATTACTTCATATATATTGATTTTTTGATCTCGAGGCCCAACATGAATGAGAAGCTAACCTCACAACAATACTACAGGATGAAATGTTAATGCTTCAACATAATAAAATAATGGTTGTTAATGTTTGTCTTATAATTTATACAATATCTAATATTTATTCTTCTTTAGATGGTATGCAAAATGAGTCTCTCCAAGTTGACCAATTTAAAACGGCTGGACAATACATTGTTTCATCATGTTAATAATGTTTGGAGTATGAAAAATGCATTAAGAACCACTTAATGGAATATAATTTTATATAAAGTATCTAGAATTATGTGGAAAATTTGATTGGTATTTATGTATGAATTGAACTTAATCATGAAAAACTCTTGGATAATCACTATATAATTAAACAAAGTGAGAAGAGTTTTATCTTTCATATAGATGTTGCAACTACAATCATTTATTTGGTTTAGGATTTAATAAATGAGAGGAATTTTGTAATCAAAATAAAATCCACACATGGTTCAATAAATTTTTTACATATAGACTAACATGATACCTCTATAGTGTAATGGGATCTATGAACAACACTATGGACATTATGAATTTTATCAAAATGGTTGGTGTCTCAAAAAAACCAAGGAAACCATTTGTTCTTACATCCATTTCATGGAGTCCAAGGATTGGACAAGTGATTGAAGTCATTGTTGATGGTGCAGCCTCTAATATTTTTTGGTCCTTAGGATGGGGAGGTTTTTATACACCAATTATGGCTATGTTAATAGATGTTTTTATCACTATATGGGCATTGGATGTGCTTATGAATATGAATTGTGGGATATAATATATAATATAAAACGTGTTGCCTGAAATAATTGGAACTCATTATTTAATTACTCAGGTTCTAAAACTAATTTAAGGGCCTTAAAAAGAATAACTGGGGAAATTCCATTGAATCTACTACCTCATTGGATTTGTTTCATTTAGTATGTCATAAATCTCAATATGATTATACAAAATCCCTATTAGGAAGTGAATCTAGTGGAGCATGATTTTTCAAAGAGGAAAATAAATTAATAGTGAACAATATGGTCCATCAGAAGCCTAAAATATAGTTCACCAATGGTTGATATAGATATTGTGATGAGTTTTCCACACCAATATCTGTAAAGCCACTTATACTGCCTCATTTTGTCTGTAATTTTCCATTATAAATTTTTCGATAGGGTTGTATTGGATCCTAGGCATTCATTGAATGTTTATTGTGCTACGTTATAATTTTTTTTCAATTTATTATATTATTAATAAATTATGTCCCAATTTTAATATAATTATTAATAATAAAAATATTAAAACATTAATACATTAATTATAATATTAATAATAAATTTACCCTAATATTTATACATTTATTAGTATTTATTTTTTTAATATTAATTTTTATATAACTGTTAAATTATTATATTCAATAAATGTAATTTTATATTTTTAAAATTCACTTATATTTACAAAAACTAAAATTAGAATTGATAAACCTGACTATTTTCTGCACAACCAATTAATACATATAATGGTTGGGATTTATCATCACATTATTTGTCCTCATATAGCTAACCGTTTATCAAATAAAATATTAGACCTAATATAAATTTTATATATCATTTATTTTTATATAAAAATAAATAAAATGAACATTTCAATGATTTTATATGAGTGATGATAAAACCCATTTCTTATTTTGAAATAAATCCAGTTCTCACACATCTCTTCCAAGATGATCAAACTCCACAGAAATCATGTATTTCTGCTGAATTTTTTAAGAAACTTCATGAACAATAAATCTCTACGAAGTAGAGAATGTCTTGAAAAACATGTCTTATAGATTTTTCAAAAAATAAATCATGATTTTTTTAATTATTTTATTTTTTTATTCTAATGTATTTTATGTGATCATGTTGTGTTTTATTTTCCATCCTTAGTCTTTATTTTTTTTTTAGTTTTTCTTCATGTCATTGAATATATATTTATAGATAGATTATATGATAAATTTGATCCATATTTTGTATTTTTTCTACATAATAATTTATTTATACCCACCCTAGACACGCACACATATACATATATACATATTTATTTATTTAAAGTCTTGGATGATATAAGAAATAGAGTAACACAAAACCCATTATGCCAGCTAGTATAGATCACACCACCCTACATGGATTAACAAACTCTATGGATCGACCAATAAAATTTATATCCTAATGGAAAACTATTTAAACTACAAAAGTCCCCTTCAGAATGGCCCAAAGTCCCTATTCCTACATCATGGACTACATCAACATGAACATTTCTTGACACCCCTGATTGTTTCATCACTTGTCTGTGAGCTATATATATATGTGTGTGTGTGTCTGTTTTATATATTTTCATACCCTGTATTGAAGGAATTTAATTAGTTTTTATTATTAGGATAGATCCACTTTATAGATGGGTTGAGAGGGAACCCAATCATGCTTTGAAGGGACATACACACAAATTCCAAGAAGATAACATGGCTTAAAGACCCATCTACAATATGACTAATATGAAAATCCCCTTCCAGTAACCCTAGAGTCCTTGCCTATTAGCTCATCATGCATAAGGCCCCTACATTATATTCATAGATATATTTTGTTCCTAAAAAATAATTCACTAAATCAAGTGATCGGCTTCACCATTGATGGACCCAAACTGGAATCCTCATGTTAGGATTTTTTAGACTACCACTATTCGCACTCGACTTGAGATACTACCACGGCCCTATTGCATTTTGAATGATTGATATATCATAGGACCTATGTCCCGAAGGGAAAATTTTATAGATTAAAATCTTTTTTGAGATGAATAATTCTAAAACTATAGTACCCCACTATAGTTCCCACACTACCACAATGATATATTACATTTGTAAAATCATGATAATTAACCCCACATAGATATATGTATAAAAAAATTTCATACATGTTTTTATTTATGTGTTTATGTATGTATATATATTTATATATTGGTTTTTATGTGTAAAAATTATATTCCAATTTAACAATAATATATTACATTATATTTAATATATATTTTTCATATTTTTGATTATATTAAATATATAGTTAAAAATAAGATTCATATATATATAATTTCTTTTTTTATATTCAAAATATAACTTTTTTTATTTTATATTTATTTTTGTGTCAATTATTTTCAATTTATTTTATATATTATATTTATTTCAATTTTTATATAAAAATATAAAATTTATTCTTGAAATAACACATAATCATTCAACAGAAATCATCCAAAAATAATAATCCCTCACACTATAAATGAAGTTATATTTTTTTTGAAAGTAAATTTATAATATTTTATTATCATAAATCATTTTTGGAAGAATATTTCTATAGCATTGTAGTGGATTTTATATGTCACATAAGTAAAAAATTATTATTAAATAATTACTATAGCACATTTTTTTCAAATAACTCAATTAAATAAAAATGAGTGTATGAAGATAGCTACATTATAGTAGGAAACAAATCACCACCAAGAGTAAAGAAATAAATATTTTCTAAACATAATAATTATTTTATGTATATATTTTTCTATATAATATAATACAGAAGCATTATATTTATTCTTCTATATAATTTATATATGTTTATATTATAATTTATAATTAAATTATATTATGTTTTAATTCATATAATTATTAGATACGAAAATAAATATATTATATGTATACCTTCTATGTATTTTTTTACAGAATATAAATATTTTTGAAGATAATTGGATTGATATGATTCAAAAATGGATGAATAATAGTCATGTAATAAATGTGAATGTGGATGGGCATAAAGAATTAATCATGTTTGCAAAAAAATTGTCATATGATCCTTCTCAAATTCTTTTTCCATGTCTATGTTGCTTATATTGATGATGGATTTTCCCCAATGATTGTTTTAAAAATTATTTTTAAAAAAATAGATTGATGTTATAATTGTTTTACTAAAAACACGTAAGAACTTAATGTTTCTAGAGACTAAAGTAACACTATGGTTTTTGAATCAAATGATAAGATTATATGTGTAAATGGCGATGGGTATAAAATTGCAGTTTATATATTATCTGATATGATTACATGTGTAATCGATAATAGAGATCATATTGAGTAAATAAAAATTGATGTTTAAGATTAACTTAACGATTGTCTAATGATGTTTAAGAATTTAATGTGATTTGAAAAGACACCATTGTAAGATGGGTGTACATTATATATTTCTTTGTATTCCATATAGTTGATATATATTTTCAAATGTTGAAAAAGATATACAAATACTGACATTTTGTAACTACATTATCTACTAACTGATATGAAACCTTACCGTAATGATCTTCCATACTGAAAATGTGATGCTAAATGATTTAAATTTTTAATGGGTATATGTTTTAAAATAATAAGATCCTATAATAATAGAAATATATTATCTCACATGGATAATGATACGCATAAACATGACATAGTTATTGTGTTGATCGTTTAAAAAACGAGTCATGTATTTTTAATGTAATAAGGAATTTTATAATTATTCATATGTTTATAAGAATTTATGTAATTTAGAAGAAAAAAAGTAATTCATATGGAGAAAATATGAAATAATTATATTGATGAAAGAATTTCACTTAGCGTACTATATTTTTAGGATGAATGTATATCATGAATATCTTGAATTCAAAAAAGACCAATGAAACCTCCACTTTACACTATCTAATGATGGAATAATTTTTTTAATGGAAAAATAGTTATAACTGTACGTAGAGAGTTATATTAGTATATTATAAAATTCCACCTCAATTATCAAAAATTTTAGAATAAATTTTGTTATCTATACATATATTGGTATCAAAAAACTAGGTGAGGATATTTTTTATTTGGATCATTTAGTTGATGATCTGAAATTAATTTTGGATTCAAGTGTTACATTTCCTGATTCTTATAGAAATAAATATGTCTATTAGGATCCATGTTGTATAGGATAAAAATTGATGTTATAACTTATTGAAATTATATATTAAATTTCATTAAATGAATGATTTTGTGTCACATTTTTGAAGAAGGTCAACACTCAGCTAGGTTAAAACACTCATATAATCCCATGTTTCTTAGTTATCAATGATTTTGAACCTAATCACAAAAATATAGATCATTGATGATATCATTCAATGAGATCTCAAAAATATGGTAATACCATGTATCCAGTAATATGCAATCAACAAAGTTATAATTAAAAAATGTTTTAATCATTATTTATATACCTTCTCGAGAAATAATAAGAAATATGGTACGAAAAAGTGATACATTTTTTCATAAAATACCAATCTAGAATTGTTTGATTGTAAATAATTTTGTGATTTTATTTACATAGAAAAGCTTTTATGTGATAGTTTCACTAGAATGATATAAATTCACTCAAAAAAATGATGACAGTAAGGCTAAAATGAACAAGATCTCCCTGGAGATAAGGGAAGAGTTTTCACCAATGAATAGTTGAGTGAATATTTTTCTTCCTCTAAAATCATACAAACATTACAAATATGATAGATATAAGTTTTTAACCATACTAAATGATATCATATCTTCAAAGGGGAATTCAATATATATCAACAACATTCTATTTATGATAAAATGGATGTTGAAGGGTATAAAAATTAGTTGAAGGCCGTGGCTTGAAAAACAAATTAATGCATGTAGATTTTTATTTCACTGTTATTAAAATTGAAATAGAAACATTATCCATGTTTTTTTTCATTTTCAATTCTATATGTTGTAAATCTATATATATGGTGAAGTTACCAACTATGAAAAAATAAATTTATTTCATATTCATTGAACTGGAGATGTTCTTTCCACCATAATTCATTGATACAATTGTTCACTTGGATAGATATATTGGATTGTGGTTCATGTAAATTTTAGTTAGATATATCCAATAGAATGGAATTTTTATTATATGGAAAGGGTATAACAAAATTTTTTTTATTAATATATTGTATTATATAGTCAGAAATAGAGGAATGATTTCTTTTATCGTCATTTTAAAAGTAACATTGATCATAATAAAATTATAAATTATAGTTTTAATTTTAATTGTAGTTGAAGACATATTTATTATTAAATCCAAGAAAAGGCCTCTCTTAACATGGTAGATGGAGACCCATTACAAAGCCTAAAGGCCTAGTGGGTGTTTAGCACATTACATGGCCCTTAGGCCCATATTTTTGGGCCAAAGCCTATTCTATGAATAGTACTGCTACAGAACCCACGCTGCTATAGTTCCACATAGTACCCAGCCCCTGCTATTGTGACTTGACACAGCTTCAGTGCTTCAATGTTATTTTATAAAAATAATTATGTAGTAAGTATATTCCAAAATAATTTTTTTAAATGGTGGTAAAACATGTTTTCTGTATTTTTTCAATAAAAATACATTTAAACTCCGAAAATCACACTTTTAATACATTATTTTTTATATATATAAAAACATTAAAATATTGTTTCGATGACTATTTAAAAAAACATAGATAGAAACCTATAATTTATTAAGAGATATATTATAAAATTAATAAAACCCAGAAATGAAACATTAATTTTATTATTGAAGTAGTATAAAACAATTGAATAAAATAACAAAGAAAAAAAATACTCACTGTTTTATCAATATTCACATGAAAAATAAATATATATTTAACTTTCAAATGTAAATCTCAAAATAATAAAACCTATATAATATTTTTCAAATAAACATTAAATGTGGTTTAATTATTCATCCATACACAATGTAACTTCATAAAAAACATAAAAAAATAGTGAATGATAAAAGAAATAAAATTAAACATATTGGTGTAAAAAATAGGAGTTATAAATGAATTAAATAATTGAAAATTTATCATCAATCCAATCATTATAATCTAATAAGTGAATCGTAAAACATAATAACCATATTTGAGACATTATTTTTTGATGAATAAAATATAGTTTTAAAAATAAATTTGATTATATGAAACTTTATATTTTTAAAAATAAATTAATTATTAACCAATATTAATGCTCTCAACTTGAACATTAACATAATTAATTTTATATGGATATATTATAGATATGTAAACACTTATAATCCTTTTAGATGACCTATAACATAATTTATCAATAACCAAAACATGTATATCAAGAATAACATAGGTGTTAATAACTAATAGAATGGAATAAAACTTCAAAATTCAATGATTTTTGTTAAAAAATACAAACTTCACACAGTAATAAGTATCACTAATATGTAATTAATTAATTTTTAAAGAATATTCATATCATAAAATTAACAATAAAATATTAAATATAAATTTTTATAATGTTATAATGAATATTAGTTTATAATTATATTATAGTATTATTATATATCAAGAAATATAATAAACCAATATACAATCTCTATATTTTTTAAAATTTAACTTATATAATTATCTCAAAAATCATCACTCAGATATCTCATGACTTTTGAAATATATTCTGGATCTATAAATCTTAAATAAATAAAATTTTCATTTTGGATCCTAAGACAATAGATTTACCAAATTACAGAGGTAATAAATTAAGTCACTTCAAGATATAATAATATTTTAAAATAAAAATGGATATATAAATTTAAATAAATGCAAAGCAACTAAGACATGGGTGATAAGATCTACTCAGTATTAATATGATCCATGATATCTTTTTGATATATTCATAATCAATAGTATTTATCAAATATAGAACTAGTCATTAGATAATCATTATATGGATCTAACATAGACATTTTTGAGATAATTTTACTATCACATTAAAAATATAAAATGAATTTGAATTTGATGATTTTGGAATATTTTTATTATTTTTCATTAATACCATTTATTTCGGATCATTCTATACATAGTACATGTAGGAAAACATCAAAAAGAAATTGAAATATAATGTAAATAAAAATTAAGAAACAACACATACAACATATTTCAACGAAAGAAAAAAATTCTCTAGCATGATAAAAAATTGATTTATTCTGTCTCTAACTCAAGGTAGGTTCTCAGTTGATAATTTCACTATATCATTAGGATCAATAATATCAGATACCACTTCTCCTACATTTTCCAGATGAAAAATATGATGATTAACATAGTCTCCCATATTATGTATTATTTTATATGGTACTATATGTAATCAGGGACACCCAAGAATCAAATCATAGTATAATATCATGTCTAAAATGAAGGTGGATGATCTATAAAGGAGGGATACATGTGCTATGTAGGTCATAGATATTCCAAAAAAAATTGTTGGTATAAAATATTAAATATGATTTTCTATCAACAGATTATTCACTCATATATCCTATATCATTGAATTTATTTCTCCCTTTTACTCTACATTCATATATGACATTCTCGGATGGAAAACAATTTTAATAACAACACCCAAATAACTTCCTATTACATGGGTTATGTGTATTTATAACATAAAATAGTAATGATAATTTCTCTTCTACTCTCAGGGATTAGAGTCCTCATTGACTCTTAGTTTGAAATGGAATATTGAAATGATTTTATGTTGGCGAACTAAATATATATAATACTAATATTCAAGAAAATTTATGATGTATTTATTTAAATTTTATCATTTACATCCCTTTATGATTCAAAATAATCATACTCATTTTTATCACACTCAACCTATTCAATTTTTCATGGATACTGAAGGGAGATAGAGGGATGAATAGAACTACATCGATGATTTGATGTGATTTATCTCTAAAAGAATCATAATTTTCAGAAATCATTAGCCATACTAGAAAATCATACCATATACATGATATTGTTTGATGATAGAAAATAATTGACCTGATCTCTCAGTGAGATCACATAATGAAATTATAATATAAGAATAAATTAATATGTTATTAGGAAAAAAATAAATATGACAAATTTGTATAATATAAAATAAGTGTTATACCAAAAATGATTCTTTATTTTATATAAAATTGTGTTTATCCCATATATCCATTACATTAAACGAATACTTGATGCATTTGTTTTAAATTAATCACATCTATCAAATATAATCTTTAGTAAATATTGTTTTAATATCTCTCCAAAACGTTATCATAAATGGTAGTCACCTATTGTTAATTTCATTCATTTCATGAAAGTTATGATTAATTTTAATTGAATTTATTAAATATAGGTCATGAAATATAAGTAATATTGTAATAATTGGATAAAAAATAAATTAGTTGAAAATTTTTACCATTACAAACCCAAAACTAATCATTGACTATCATATCCATGCTCGTCCAATTATGATACGAAAATTCAATCGTACAATATCTCTTCATGTCTATATAAATCTTAATCAACTTTTCATTGATTCTACTTCAGTTATAATTATCATAAAATTATATTAGTATCCTATCATCCTTGGATAATTTAAATGTCTAGGTAAATGTTTATTTCCACATATATTATTTCTAGATATTTTATTCTTTAAATAAGATGAAGGATTTTACATTAGATACTCACCAGAATTTCTAAAAATAATTTTTTCCAAAAATATTATTTCGATTAAATAATTTATTTATTAATGATTTATTAATATAATATATATATATACATCGATAAATTTTCATCTGCCTTTATGTTCATCACGTAAAAATACATTTATGTTTCAATATTCTGTGTACATATATATTATTATAATAAAATTATTATTAAAATAAAAAATAAATTTCTAATAATAGTATGAAAAATATATATAATATTATAACTAATACAGTTAAAAAAATGTAAATACATAAAAACAATAAATACGAAAATATCCAATTTAATAAAAGTTTCATTACATGAATTAGTTTAAAAAAAATAATTTCCACCATGTCAAACCAAAAATGTGAAACTAAAAAAAATAAAAATAATAATTAATTAAAAAAAGGATGAAATTAACATAATCTATATATTTATATATTCAAATTAATAAAAATTATTTTTAGACATGTAAATTTCTAAAAAAACTATGCAATATTCTTCATAATTAATTTAAACAAAAAACTACTAATTAAAGAATTTTAAAAAATTAATAAAATTGATAAACATCTGTTAATTTAAAAAAACCATATCAAAAATAAATTTATATATTTGTTTGTTTCTATAAAAATATATTGTAAACTAAATTATTAGTGGGGTAAATGAGTGTTTTACCATATTTCATCTATGAGTTCATTTCATATAGCATATACTATCTGTATATCAGAATCATTGTTATCAGTAGCTGACTTTGTAATAAATGATGAAACCAAACATAATACAATAACATAATAAATTCCCCCACCACCTAAATAATTTTCCCTATAAAATAATGGAAAATTGACCATTTTATGGGATTAAAATATTAAATATACACTTCATATATATATCCATGATAAATGCATCCACATTAAAATTAAAAAATTTAATGAAAATGAGGGTAAATCCATAATGAACCTATTTCACATCATTTTCCTTGACAAACCAAGGACACATAACCTCATGGAACTAAAAATATAGAATAATCAATCTCTGATATATCTTCAAAAACTAAAAAATGTACTATTTTTGTAGAAATTGAGTTTTTATCAGTAGACCTCAAAATACAATTCAGAAAAACAATTACCATTACTCCACTACATGTGATGATATATGTATTACCCAATAAACTACTGCAGAGGGAAAAAATTCCACAAAAACTATCATACAATTCACACTAAAAAGAAATTTTATTCATGAGTATATCTAAATATTTAATATATTAATTTTAAAAAAATTAATACAATAAAAATAATTTATAATTTTTCATAATTAAAATAGACAAAGAATAATTTTTGGTTTTTTATAAATAAATTATTTTTAGGTTACTAGAGTAGTATCCCTTTTTTAATAATACTATGACTTTTATGTTATTTTTAGTATACATGTTTTCCTTATAAATTTATGAAATCCATTTTAGAAAAAAATAATATTTTATGATTGAAATTATAAATTTTAAATTTTTAACTATAGTGTATATGCCTATGTTTTTTATTTTGGAAATCGGTTAATATATTTATAAAATTTTTCTTTAATATATTATGCATTTTCAATATTAAAATTAATTATTTACAACATAATGACCCAAACATAAACATTACATATCCTAGTTACTATAAACTATAATATACATTATTACACCCACAAATTTATTTTAGTCTTATAGTTTTTGAGAGTTTGGTAATAAATCTTACAAAACAAACCCATATAAATACAAGGTGGTATCTTCTAATCATTATCTGTTTTTTCCAAAATATAAAATTTTATAAATCAAACATGATTTAATTTCAGCATGAATATTCCTAAATTTCAACATGACTTATTCTTTTCTATTACCAATACATAAATACTATAAAATCCTTTTAAAATGTGGAATGAGAAAAAAATATCACCAGGGGATATAAAATTAAAGGCAAAGACCTTTTAATCAATGATTTCATATAAAAATATTCATTTTCAATGTAATATTTCTGACTAAAATAATGTTTTTCTTACCCAATAATCCCATAAATTTACCAATGATTTTTCATAATATGTTTTACAAAAAAATTAAAATAAAAAACCTAATGGCTTCAATGAAAACGTGATAACATTAGGATAACATTTAAAAAAGTTATCATTTTCACCCTTAATAAGTAGTAAATAATTTCTTTTAAAAAATAATCTTATTTATTACCTTTTTTGAAATAATATTATTTCAATAAAAGTCATAGTGTGTAAAAATAACACATAATTTTATCTTAGGATATCATTTTCTATATCACTCTTACAAATGGAATAATCATATATTTGGATTCCACACAGAATGAATTGGACGACTATCAATGACAAACCTATATTTTGTTATAATGTTTCAACCAATCATTGGATTATAATGTAGCAACCTATAATTTTATTATCATGGCACCAAAAATAATCATAAATAATTTCAAATTAATATAATATTATCACAAATAATAAAATCACAATTCTTTCATCAATACACTCGTAAAAAACTTTCTCACACATAACAAATAAATTATCGCTATTTAAATAGAAAATATATTTAAAAACACATTTTCAATACAAAAATAACAATTAAAATGGATTGTCAGTTATTTTTTGAATAAAACATTAAATTTTATAAATGAATACAAAAATCAATGACTGGTTATAGTGTAGGGAAAATTCATTTTCAATATATATGTTAAAATAGAATATTCCTTTTTTCCTTTATATCCAAACGTTATGTATAAAATATATAAAAGATATATTTTCAAAACATATAGAAATAAAGACCAAATATTACCATAAATACCTTAATAAATATTTTATTTCAATGTAAACACATCTATAGAAAAAAGTTTAAAAAGTTATACATGAAATAAAAAGTGTTGAAAATAATTCATTAATGTAATATTTTTTTAAAAAAGACCATCACTACTTTAATGAAATTTAAATCCAATGATCCATGAAATAATAACATTAAATAAACATTATATGTCAGTATAAAAAATAAATTAATTATATAACATTTCAAAAGGGGTACATATACACTTCATAAATAAATATAGATGAATAACATGAAAATATACATCATCGAATGAATATTGAGATGATGTCCCTTACCATGAATCTAATTTATCATGTATGTTAATTATATTAAAAAATGATGGAATTAGGATAAATATTTATTTTCTTAATAAAATTTCTAACATTTATTAATTATTTTATTTTACTTATTAAAATGTTATATATAATCACTTAATCAATTCAGTTTCCATCAGTTATTTTTTTAGATATATGTTTTTTGTGTGAAAAAATGGCTTCGGTACGTTAAATACAGTTTATGATGTTATTATTCAATCATATAAATAATAATAATTATTAAATAATTATCATTTTTATACAATTTTTGTAATTTTAAAACCAATTATGATATATGTTTTAGAAAAATGATCCATGATACAATAATTTAAATGGTAGACCGTATATACACATTAGTAATGTTTCAATTTTTTAAAACACATTATGAAATGTACATATTAATTTTTTATAATGATAACATAAATGAAATATTATTTCATTAAATAAAATTATATGATTCATCATTGTAATTTGGTGATGAAAAAAGAAACACATCTCATCTGGGAGGTGGAAGTTTACACGTATGCATGGATGAATCTATCATTTTTAGTGAGTGGAATGGTATTAAAAAAATGATATAATATTTTTTAATAATCATTAATATATAATGAATATCAAAATAATTACACAAATAATAATTAAATACACCTATTTTACCTTCCATGAATGTTTTCAATGAAAAAAAATTCACATCGCTTTGCGAGGTGGTAGTCTTTCATACAAACTAGCGATGTTATCATATCCCCCAATGAATTGAATGTTAGAAGGTATATTATATAATACATTTTTTGTATAATTATGTTTCAAATATCATATATATAATTTAAATCTATCATTTTAACAATCCTTTATTGGTGATGATGAAATACAATATATCGGTTCACAAGGTTGCAGTCCGTCATACAGAAGATCAATAGTTTCACTTCCCATTTGATATTAGAGGAGATAGATTTGGATTATTAAATTAATATAATAACACCTTTGTTTACTGAATATACAATTTTTATTATATTATCATAATTTTATATTATTTCATTTATATTGATGATAAAATAAAATAAAAATGTTTTGTTAAACCTAATACCTATTCTTCAGACAACCAATTCAGGTTATCACCAAAAGCCTTCTTATATGGGATTTATGATCGAAAAAGAGGATATATATCACATGGTGGAAAGAATGGAAGATATTTTTGTTCATATTTTTTTATCCAATTTTTTATTATGTTTTTAATATATTGGGATATAGGGTGGACTTTTATAAGTGATATGAATGGAACACATTTAATTTTTTCAAGAAAATATTTTAACACCATTTTTTATTTTTAAAATGCATCTAAAAATGACATTTTTCAATTATGAGATATTATAGGGTATAAATATATCCATGAAATATAATTTATACTATGTTATTGTAAATTTTAACACTTATATTTTAATTTTAACACCAGGTAAATCTTATTTTACTTTTATCATGTTGATATATTTTTACAGTTTCCACTATTAATTTTTTTTTAAAACTAATTTTGAACATATCAAATATTAAATAATATTCTTTTTGAAAATATTTTATACATTTAAAAAAATCAATTCATATATGTGGTATATCTTAATGTTAAATTAAAACCCCTAGATGTGATTGAATTTAGTTTTTAATGAAATATATATTTTCAAGCATAAGAAAATTTTATATTAACTATTTGACATGTAATCAAAATTGTGTGATTATATGTAACTATTTATTGATATATAGTATAAAAATTTAACATAAATTATTCCTCAATATTTGTTTTCTAAATTAATTAAAATATATTATCATTATGCACAATACTATAATTTTCATAAAAAAACCACATTTTTTAATTTCAGAAATAAAATTAATCAAAAATAAAAATTAACCATTCTTCAAAATAATTAACTAGAAAAAATAAAAAATAAAAAAAAATATTGTTACCAAAAATATTGTTCAAAACATAATGATAATTTTAAATTTCACAATTTATTGAATAGAAATGGACATTTAAAAAATAATATTTATAACTATTCACTAAAAAATAAATTTTTCCACTAAAACCACCAAATTTCACCCCATGATAATATTTATATGTTCCATTAATTAAGGGATTTTTTAAATCGAAATTTTTTAATTTATAAATTACCTATTAAATAAAAACTTAAAATAAAATCATACAATTCAAACATTTTTTTAAATTAAAAATTATATAGTATTTGTATAATGAATATAGTTATATAATTCATATTAATATACAAGAGAATTGTTTATTTTCTCATTAAATGGGTTGTTACAAAAACAAATAGAAATAGACATAGAAAAATTTATATTTCTTATTTATAATGAGTAAGAGAAAATTACATAACATGGACAACCTTATTCTTTAGGAATAAAGAATAACTAATATTATGTAAAAACTAGTTAACAGATGAAATGATTAAATGGTATTTGAAATAATTATAGAGGTAATGGAGTTAGAAAATTAAAAAAAATACCAGTAATTAAATGTTTGATATATGATTGACATTATCTCAACCTCTAATAAATTATTGTTTATTTCTGGAGAAACTTCACATGTTTAACATGTAATCCATGTATTCTATGTTATAATATTTTCAAAAATTTCATTTACTTAAATTATAAAAGGGTAATCTCAAAAGCCATTCAATACCACTCTAAAAATTATTCTATTTTGTTTAATTAAATAATAACCAAAATTTTCATTTTCCATCTGAAAAACCAAACTGTCCCATGTGTATTATGGGCACTACCACCTCGACAACACAATGTGTTTTGTTTTCCATTACCACTATAAATGGAGGTGATTAATTTATAAATATTACTTTTATTATATCATTAATGATATGGGATGGAAAATTGGATAACCTAATAATTGTATGAGAAAATCAATAATCATCATATTAATTGATTAAAACATGTGTACATGGAGGATACTCATATATTGAAATAGTGTAATATTTGTATAACAACTAATTATTATTATAATTACATGAGATTTTTATATATCAAAATAAAAATTAAATATAATTAATATTCTTAGGCTATTGTTATATTATACAAAACCCACATCAAAATCATTCATTAAATCAGTGTATGTTTATGTTTGGGTTTGTTTAACCACCCACTAGAACAACACTATGAATTTATATCATGATTGACTATGGGAAAAATATACATGGATTATATAATATAAAAAATTAAATAATTAGTTTTTTATTGTTTAAATGTTATATAAAAATTTAATTTATTAATTAAGAAAACAACATTTAATCATCACTAATCAACAAAACAACATTTTTATAGAAATAATTTTCAATAATATAGAGTAAAATTTTAATCATATTAATTTAAAATACTATAAATAATTATAAATCATACTTAAGAAAATACAATGATCTATTAATTATAAAATTTTAAGTATTTATAAACAAATATTCTTCTATTTCTTTTCAAAGGTTGTGGTTGAAGACTCATTTTATTATAACAATAATGATCTATTTTTTCTTGGTAGAGGGGGGACCATTACATATCCTGAAGCCCTAATACCAAGTGGCCTAAATACAAATCATGAAAGCACATTTGTTCCCCAAAGGGAAAATTTGTGAATAGTATTACAATAATACCCAGGTTGCTACAGTACCATCAACAGTACCATAACAGCTACAGTTTCAACAAAAGTACATCAACCACTACCGTGCCACCACTGCTACACTACTTCTGTTATTTGTACTGTCTAGGCTATACTACTTCCAACGTACTTGGGATTCTCTCCCTTACCCGGGTTTGATCATGGTTCATTTCAATTCCATGTAGGAGCCTCTACCACTTGGTAGAGGCTCTTTGGCCTATAAACACTTCTATTACGAAACATATAAACGTGAAAAAAAACTATAAACACACTATATAGATAATTGGTTGAATTTATTTTGACAATGAATATTTATGATGATTATAAATGAAAATAGACTATATTATTGATCTAAATTTAGTGAATTATATTTCTATTTTTTATACATGAATTCAAATTATGTTCATGAAATTTAGTATAATAGGTAAGGGTTTTCAATCCTGAATTACTCTCTTAATGACATGTTTTGTATTATACACCTTATTTCATTTATATAGTTTATATAATATATATGTGATATGTTATATCTTAAAATTAAATTTATTCATTTTATTTAATGATCAATCATAAACATTCTAATTTAATAGACTATTGTTGAATTGTTTTTCAATCCATATCTGGGTTTCCATTTCATTTCTTTGGGACTCACATTATATTCATCAATTGTTTAATTTTTTATAGTAAATATATTTATATGAATAAATTTTACAATATTACTCATAAATTCAATAGGACATAAATGAATATATTTTTATCCCACCTTTATTATCATTTTATTCAAGAGTTGCCAAATATATTATAAACAGAGTATATTTCAATATGGTAAACCCATCCTATGTTTTTTAATGTTAATTTTTGTGTATATTCTTAGAAGATACATAAATGTAAAGATATGATAATGTTGATGTGGATATCTCATAGATGAACCAAGGATTAATAACTCTAAAAATGGCTCATTGAGAATTATTCACTAATCATACTAAAACATGATATATGGACCAAAGACTACATAATTAATAAGATAGTCATGGTGGATATGCTTTGGAATCTTCACATGACTTTATAAACCATGAAAATGGATTATTCCTATTATTTATTTGGTCTCATAATAATGTAATCCACTAAAATCAATTTACTATCATTGTTGGATAACCCAAGGCATGGAAATTACCCATGTCAATATATTACTTTTATTAGTATACATTATGTTACGTTGATGGAAATCAATGGATTCCATTTGTAAAATGGATGTTCTCCTAGAAATAATAATTATTCTAATAAATAGGTAATTATATTTTTAGTATTTTAGATTATATTGAAAACCATGATTTTATTTTTCCATAGGTTCTTTAGGTAATTCCATTAACTATCTTTTTTATTATTATAGAAGATACATTAACAACAACCGGGTGATGGGTGGGGCCTAACATTATATATCCCCTGGATGTATCGAAAGGTCTCATTGGATAAAATAACATTGAAATTGGTTTGTAAATATCAAAATGTTGGTATAATAACTTTTAAAAAGTAACTGATAACATGTTTTTTATGTTTAATTTTATAAATATCATCAATATGTGATAAATGATAACTATTAATCATTTTTTTATTTATTTTAATGGATATATAATTCCATCAGTTTTTGTTGATTACTAATTTATGTTGTTTATTTATTATTTCCATATCATTTATGCAATTATTATACTATGATATAATTTATTTTATTCTACACATTACTGATAATATAAGGTCACCATTATTATAATTTTCTTTTCTAGAGGAAGCCTTAATGAAGAATATTGGTAAATTTTTAGGATATAATGGATGGGTTGTTAATTTTGTCATAATATGAACATTTTGTATAATATATACCTAGATATAGTAAATATAGATATTTTAATTTTTTGACATGGGGAATCATTTAAAATTTCCATGAAATTGATAAAAATTAATTAATAAAAAGAGAGAAATCCTAGGAGGATAATGAGGTTATAAAATGGTTGATTTAAGTAATGTTTTCTTGGAAATTTATAGGCATAAATAATAAATATGGATTATAAATATTCGTAGATAGTTTATGTGTTCTATCCACACCAAATATAATTTGGGAGCTACTAGAAAAAGAATATATGTTTAATAATTCTGTACATGGTAGATGAAAAATGATTTATAGGAATTTAATAAATATTTTCTATTATGATTGTTAGAATTGGTAAAGTGTGTACAATGAGTCCATATGCTTATTATTTATGTAGGAAAAGGATTAATGAAAAAAACATAAGGTAGTCATGAAACCTCAACCTACACATATACGAAAGCGTGAAATGTTAAGATGGAATTTGTCATTACACTCTAGAAGACACCGAGAATAATGTTTCTATATGGTCCATCATTGAACTACTTAATATGTTTTCTTACATCTTAGAAATAAGAGAAAATATTCAACTTGAGTTCCTTTCCTGGGACTATATAACTAAAATCATAAGGCTGCATGAGGAAATTGTATCTATTATATATAATCCTGGCCATAATTTCACATGAAATTCGGTAAGTGTCTTTTTAGAGATCATGACGGTAATATCAATTTAAGAGATACCTAGCCAAAAACATATGGGTAGTATAAAAGGACTCTATATGAATTGGAAGAAATGTTGAGATCATGTTTTATTAACATATATGGTATGTGGTATTATTGTTTTCTTTTAGATTAATTTTAAAAAAATAATATCCTCCACTAGAGGATCTAGATTGATCCACATAAATAAATATATGGGGCGAGGTGTCTTAATCAAACATGTTGGGTAGTTTTTTAAGAAAGAAAACAAGTTTTTGTTAAGGATTTATAAGAGACAAATAATTATTTATAGACATTTCTCGATCATAGAAATGCATCCAAAATCAGAAAAATGGGTTATTCTGAAAATTTATGAAATGATTTGAAATTTCAAGTGGTGGATTATATATGATAAAAGATTCTCTATTGAAGGGATTTATAATATTCGGTAAAAATTAAAAGTTAATTCCAATTTAAATATGGCCTTTTGTAATATTATAATTAATTAGTGTTGTTGTCTTAAAATTTGTTATGTCATCCAACCATTCTAATTTATATGAAATATTACATTATTAATTACTATGATAATTCATGATGTACCTAATCCATGTTCTCCCATATGAGGGAATAAATTTGGTGTTAGAAATTCATTATAATTGTGATACTCCCTAGATTATTTACATTAAAAAGAATGTTTTTTTGGTCTTTGAATATCCTCATTTGATTAATTTTTGAAAAATAACCAATTTTTTTGAATTACATTATTAAGCGGGTAGGATTTTAAAACCAGACACTCCTACAACAAAATGAAAACACATTATCATAAAATATACTGAAATGCACAGTCTAAAGATAATATATTAATGAGGTTATTTAAATGTTTAATATGATAATTTAATAATTTCATTTAAAAAAAATATAATTCATTATTTATTTTTTCTTAAAAATATTAACTTATCGATATTTTTTTGTATTTTTCTAAGCAGGTTGATTCTTTGTTGAATAGTTTAATATAACATTTTCAAATATAATAAAAATTTTATTTCATTATCAATATTTATGTATAGAATAAAAATTTATGAATCATCTTTAATGAAAATAATACATATTTTATAATTTAAATGAATCATTTCAATATTATGATTATAGATTACAATCTAATTATTTATATTTTATTACTCAAGTAATATTTTCCTCAAAAAGAATTAATATATTATATAATTATAATTTCAGAATTAATTTTTAAAACTTATATATGTTAAATTAGAAAAAAAAATCTTTCAAATTTAGAATAAAAAATTATGAATTATATAATAATGATAACTTTATTTTTTGTAATGGAAAACATGTTACCTTATGTAAAAAACTATTTAAAATGGGTAAACCATTTATGGTAAAATTAATAATTGAAGTTATAAAAGATATAAAAAATGATAAAAACAATTCTATTATTGAGTGGTTTATGGATTGATGACCATATCACACCCTCCACTCATTTTATTATTTTTTTTATCCTCTAAACATTTTCAAAATGTGCAATATTTATATTTAGTTGATATATTTACAGAAATTTCATCTTCAGTACTAATAAAATGGACCTCTAAACAACCCTTCAACAAACATATAAAAATATGTTTTTCTACTAAACCTATACCATTTAAATTTATGCATGAATCTACTATCACATTTATAATAAATGTCCCACAATAGATTATCATATGCCATTCCAATTCGTGGAATCCTCAAAGAGAAAGCCTATGTTCCCAACATATGTTCTATATTTTAACTAACATCATTTATTTCTTTCAGTATGATTCAAATTTATTATTCAAAATATTATATGATTAATTATTTAATTATTTCATACTTAATGTTTCTATATTTTTAAAAAAATCACTTTATACCTATCGATTTTCCCTAAATAAAAACATAACCATACTACATGTATTGTGCGGACTATTGTCTCTATGATGAAACATGATTCCCTTTCTTTAACTACGTTAATACGATAGTTATAAAGATGAAATTAAATGATAATTATAATTTTATTATATCATTATGGTTTTATCTTGAAAAAATTGGGATCCTATTAATGATATGATTAAAAAATGACCTTATATAATTTAAGCATTTAAAACAAGCATACTAAGAGAATAATATTTTATTGAAATTTTGTATTATTTTTTATCCATTAACATTAGTCAAAAAAATTATAATTAAAATATATTAATATATAAATAATAAATAATTTAATCATTATTTTTTGATAATGATATTATTATAAAAAAACCGGATAATCATTCATTAAATCAAGGTATGACCATGTTTTAGTCTGTTTAACCACATATGTGATCATTACAATGAATGTATATCATGAATGAATATGGGAATATGATTAATGGTAAAATATAATATAAATGTGTGAATAATTATTTTTACTGATTTTGTATCATTATTTAATTCCAAATTTATGAAATCATACTTTGACTTCCCTGAATCACAAAAAATAACTTATTATATATTGAATCATAATGGATTAAGACTAAATAACACATGAAAAAAATTTATAATAAAATTAATGATAATAATTATTTAATAAATAAAAATTTATTGTCAAATTAGTGAATAAATGTATAATAATAATTAATTTAAACCCCGTTGTGATAAAACTAGTACAAATGACCCAAAAAACATAAACACTTGATGTGGATAATAGAAATAATTCCAATGTAGAATAAAAATTTATGAAGAATATAAATGAAAATCGATTTGATAATGGTTTTTAATGATGTTATTATGAAACCCATGTTTCTTATACATAAGTTAAATGTATAATTATGGAAGTCAATGAAATAGGTAAGGGTTTTCTCTATTAAATTCCTCTCTTTGAGACATGTTTTGTATTATGATCCCAATTTCCATTGTATAGTGTATATAATACCTATGTTGGATATTATATCATGAAATGAATATTACTCATTATATTTAAAGATCAATTTGAGACCCATTATTTAAATAATATTTTATTGAATTGCCACACAATCCATAAGTTGGGTTTTATATTTTAAATTTCATTCATTTAGACTCATGTTATATTAATGATTTATTTACTTTAATGATGAAAATTTATTTCTAGGAATTAATTTTATCATATTCCCAATTAATTTAAATGAATTTACATATCAATGTTGTTTTACATCCATCATGTCCTTTTTATTCATGAGTAACCAAAACTGTTGTTAAAGACAATATTTTCCACAATAGAATACCCATTCTTTTTTTTGGTATTATAAATGTGTTTATAAATCCACTAATAATACATCTCTATTTTTATATTACACAATAGGATAGTGGAATAGATAAACCTTGGGGTAATCACCCTGAAATTGGTCTGTTGAAAATTGAATCAATCATCACAGTGAAAATATATGAATTAGAATTAGAATGTACTCCTAACAAGACACTCCCAAGGGATATGCATGGGAAAATTGACATTCTAATTATAAACCCTGATAATAGATTATTCATAGCATTTCCATGGTCTAATACCATTAAAAACTATTAATTTTTTTTTTATCTTCTATGTTTAGCCTATCACATTGAAAGTACCCTCACTATAATAATTCATTAATAATGGAACATAATTTTATTTTGATGTTTCCCCATAGCATATATGTTGATTAAGTAATTTTATCCTAAACATAAATTATGTTCTAATTAATGTATTTATTTTTGATTTATATGTTTCTTATTTTACTGGTATCTAATCATCATTTTAGAAAAGTATACCTTAGGTAATGGTCTAAAATAACATTTTTAAAATGATGGTTAAATCATTGGAATTAACTAGGAGACATGTGGTATTGAAAACGTAGATTAACATACATGGACATTATATAATATTAATTGAATATTCACCACTTTAATAAAATATTCATGTGGATCATAATAGTTTAGTGTTTTTGTAAACATGTAACATATTATTCTAGTTTGGATAAACAACACCAACATATTATTTAAAGATATCCTCCTTTATGAAACATAATTAAACACTTTCTTTATAACTTGGTAAATGGAAACATAAGGAAGCAATTAGATCAAATTCTCAGTAAGGGTAAATAAAGAATATATTTCAGAATAACAAGAAAATAAGGGTGTGAGAACATGATTTTAATATTTTAATTTCTTATAGTACATAAACATATCCCTACCAGGAGACATGTAAAAAATAGTTTATGTTCATAATGAATTCAAAATTAAGATAATATAGAACATGAATAATGTTATCATATCCAAGGCATAAGAAAAATTATTTTTCAGAACACATAAACATGTAACATCATTACCAATAAGTCACGGTGCATTTCTAAAATATAACAGGGAAATTCATGTGGAATACACCTACTAGGCATGAAACACCACCATTCTTAGTCACAGTCCTTTCTTTATAAGGGGTCTGGATTCCCCATCTCCATATTATAGATCATTTTTCCCCATCTTCCGTGGGTGGATGAGGTTTCCCCATATTACCATAGTGGATCAGGATTACCCATTTTCCCATATGCGTTTAGTTTTCCACATCATCCATTGAGGATAATGCTTTAATACATGATTATCATCATTATTTCATGATATATAAATCATTAAACAACACATTAGAGGGAAATATAGGTCCCACAAGTCAGATAATAAAATAATAGATATTCGGGCCACCCAATCATAAAAAATCATCAAAACATAACCCATGAAATGAAATTCATATAACAAAAATTTTACCAAATCACTACCTATGAATAATATATTTGTATATAAATCATTTCCTCAAATCATAACCCATTAAATTAAGTGGGATTAAAAATAATATAACCATTGGAAGATAAACTAGTTTCATAAACATCATTCAATCAAAACAAATACCATTAATGAAATAATATGAATTGTATAATTTGATAATATCCCCATTAAATAATAAAAATATATTTCATCATAGATGAATATATATTTTGGAAATACTCATTGAAAACATTTCTTCAGTAAAATAATCTTTAAACATTTCAAATGGTCTCACACAACATTAAAACATTTTAATCATAATCCTCATGAAATAAAAACATTAAATAAAGATTATATTATAAATAAAATAATTATTTTAAATATATGAAATTTAAAATTAAATTATATAAACATCGTAGAAGAATATAGGAATATAACATGGCATGTGTCTCAATGAAGGAAAATTGAGACAAAATTACATTACTGATTTGGTTACTTTTGAACAATAATACACATGAAAGATATATCACAGAAAGGAAATGTAAATACCTACAAATTTAATAATTTAAATCATATTATCCATTTATGGTTATCATATACACTACTATAGATAAAACATATGATAATATGGAATAAATAATTTCGAAATAAATCATAGACGAGAAATCCCTTTAAAATATGAGTAACATTTAAACGGTGATGCCCGTAACGGAATAAATGAATTTAAACTATTAATTTCATGAAATAAAGAAAACTCAGGCTATAACATGCTATATGTCAGTATATAAAACACATAATAAATATAGGTTTATTATAAATCTATCTAAGTAAATAAATCACAAATATAATATCATATATGATTTTATTATGACTTTATACTTCTCTTTTATTAACAATTCCATGATAAAATTACATTTCAGTAATTATCTATATAGTTTTTCATATATGTTTTCACTTGTACTCATGATATTCATAATTATATCATTATTTAAATATTCATATAATTTAGAACATGATTTATAAATTATTAATTTTCCTCATAAAAATATTTATCATAATCTATAAGTGATAAAAATTTGAAATTAGTTATAAATTTTATGGAAACAGTTGGTCGAATGTACGCATTAATATTATTTTGGTTTTTTATTGTATTGAAATAAAGAAAGAAATTTAAATTTTTGTGAATATATATATATATATATATATCATTATTATAGTGTTTCACATTTCATATATATATCATCTAGTTTTACATAACCCGTATTTAATTTATTCCACATAAAGTGTGAATTAATCTCATCACTTTTAGGAGGAAGTAGTCCACACGTCCACAAACAAAATTACCAAATTAATAGAAAATGGAAATCACAAATATATTATTAATTTAATAATATAAGAATAATTAGGCATAATAGAGGAAAATATATATAACATATTAAAATTATCCATAAAAATTATCATCAATCAGTGGTCTTAAATAAAATACAAATTACATCATTTTTTGAGGTTGTTGTTTATAATACACCCGAATTGTAATTTCGTTGCATATTAGATGGAAGTGTTTGTAAGCATAGGTGAAATCCTTTGAATAATTATCTATAAATATGTTGACAATAATAATGTTATTATATGATAATATAATAATAATATGTGAGGGGTCTGATAATGAAAATAAAACAAACAATCTTGAAGAAATAGGTAACCTCTTATCTGGGTTACTCCCGTTTTTTTTCACCAAAGATTTTCAATGATTGACTTTATAGCACAAAATTTGGATTTTAGGATGAATGGAGGAATTTTTAAATGTTTTTAATAGAGATTCAGAGATCCAAAAGGGCATTAGATGAGTGAAAAAGTGGGTGAGGTGAGTTTTTTATATTGGAGGAATGGAATTGCTGTAAATTTTTTAACAGAGAATTCTACCAATAATTTCCATATAAAAATATACTCCAATAACAGTAAAAAATATATCCATGGTATTATAGTGTCGGAATATTACTATAAACTGGATTTTTCTAAATTTCACAAGTTATTTATTTCCATAAGAGTAAGTTTTTCTTCATTGTTAAGATAATTTTTTCTGTTAATCATTATAATTATTTTTAATTATTTTCACTAATATTTTCTTTTTAAAAATGATTCATTTATTTGAAATTATTTATTATTCTAATTACAAATATTTTACCCATTTTTATGAATTAAAAATACTTAAGTGGTAGAAATTAATTCATATTTAATCTCATTAATGGGACTACAAAGTGGGTTTTTTGTGTAGAAAGATTCTAAAGTTTGGTCAGTTTTTTTATTCAATTTCAAAGTGAAATTTATTTAAACTACCTAAATTTTTCTATTTTTTGTATAATTGATCTAATTTTAATTTATAATAAATTAATCACACAATTTAATAGTATACACATATAATATTGAAAAGTATATTTGAATTAAAATTAATTTTTTCATTATTTGTTAAAAAATAAAAATTCTTAGAAAAATAAAACAATTGGCCGAATGTAAAATATTTTAAACATATTCCAAAAATTAATATTATTATTTTTAAATATATATCATATTTAAAATTGGTTTTCCCATAAAAAATTTAAAATTTCATTTTAGAAAAATAGATATTTTTATTTATAAAATTAGATTAATTCATATGTTTTTCATGTATAACATATTGTATGAGTTTAAAAAATATTTATTTAATATATAATTAATAAATTTTATTAGTAAAATTAATGAACAGAGTTTTGATTAATTTATTGAGATAAAATTGAGTTTTTACATATAATGTTTTTTCAAAGAAATGTAAATTCATTAATTTCAAATAGTGATTACATTCAATCATAGTCATTGATAATATAAAGATTCATTTAATATTAATATTTATATATTATTTTCAAAATTTGGTTAGTATTATTCATAACATCCATTCCAATAGAAATGTGGTGTAAATAATAATATTTACTAAACATATTATTAGTATATTGTAGATCTTCAAAAAAACTAAGTCATGTGTTCAAGGAAAGCTATCTAAGGGACTAAGAATTAAGTGTAATAAAATACTAAAATAGTTTTTTGTTTCTATATTATAATCATTGTGTGTCATGTTGTTCATGATTAGCCTGGTTTTGCATATAATGAAAGAAAAACATAGTTCTTTAATATAAAAATAAATATTATGTGTTGCGTGAAATGAAAAATATCAAAAAGATTAAATTAATTCCAAAATATATTTCAAAAAATAATATGGGGTTATATTATATCAAAATTAAAATGAAATTATCCATAAAAATTATTCTCTTTTATCAACTATTTAATACATTAATTTTACTTTTATATAAACCCTCATTGTAAAAATAAACAGCAAAACTCCCTCTAGAAAGGGAATGTTACAACCATAATGGCTACCAAAAGTAACTAATGTGTAGAAGAAAGTAGGCGTAAATTTAAACATGGACATGGAAGTGAAATATTACTATTAAATTCTAATAGATATTGATAAAGAACATAATTGGGAGAAATTTAGGAATCAAAAAATCCATAACCCAAACATGCTAGAAATTGGACATTGATATCATCCAAAATGATGATAACATGATAAGATTTTATTTCAAAAACATTTCTCTAAGGGTTGATGAATTTTTATGGGAGGATTCAAATAGATTATTTTTGAATAGCCATACCATTTTTTATTCCTTGTTCAACATCCACTTCTTATATTGTTTTGTAAAATGATGGTAAATTTCCTATTCCTAATGCATTGACATACCATTATATAAAAAAATTGAATGATATGTTATTCCATATATCATTATCAAAAAGACAAAATTGTTAATAGTTATCAAATATTCATAAATCTATATATGGATAGATAACACATTAATCCATAAATCATCATCCCATGTTTGTAAAAAATCATTCTACAAATGGTGGTTATTAAAAATATTCAGAAAAATGGATTTCCAAATCATTAGAAATATGGCCATTAAATTTGTAAAAAATAGCATAGCATTGATCCCATGTATATCATAATGTATCTTATTTTATAATACCAAACATATGGATAATTTAATCATTTATTTTCTTGAAACATGGAAATAACCAAAATTACCAAAATTACTTATTAAAAACATGCATGTTTCCTTATGCATTAGTTTATTTGATAAATTCCTTACATAAAAATATGCTTAAAACACCATCAATGATCTCATAAACTACATTATAAAAAAAAATCCTCTACCATATTTTAGGTAACTAGTTTCATCAATTTTACTTATAAAAATCATATATATTTCAATAAAAAATACATTATTAGGAACACTATAACGGTTATCTATCATTAGTCAAAATTTCAATTTTCTTTGAAATATCTTTTCTATTCCATCTGAACAATTCAACATAATCTTTTAAATGAAGAGTGAAAAAAACATAAAACATAAAATCAATATATATCAGAATCCCTAAATCCAACTATATAAACACTTAAATAATTTTATTTCATCATTAATCCATTAAAGATGATACCTCCTAAAATCACATAATACCTTTTACCATTCAAATTTCAGTTATAGTATCATCATCAACATCAATATAATAATTACCCATACCACCTTAGTGATTCCCTTTGATATCATTCTACCCAGGAATGTTGTTTCAAAATTCACATTCATTCCACGTTTAAGGAATTCATCCATTGAAAATATATTTTTTAGGATGAATTTTCAATTCATTTCATTAACTAAACTTTTTATTTTCCCTTTAAAGTTACTTTATTTGTATCCTTATTTTCCAAAGAAAAAAAAATATTGTTACATCGAAAAATTCCTTTGGAAATTTTTCCCACATTCATGACATATAAGAAAGCATATCATATTTCATCTGGGTCCCTATTACCATAATTCCCAATTAACTCTATCCTTATCTTCCATGGTGAGTCTAAGAGTTTATTAAGCTACACATTGTAAATAATGATCCGTGGAAAATGGTTAGGTGTGATCAAAATGTTCTTCTCTTCACTGATAATCCCATTTGTTGGATCATTTTCAAACTTATCATCGCATTCAAAGTCAAGCCAATATTTTTTTGTTCCCACCATTGAATAAAACAATAAATCCTAATGTGGAAAAAAGTTATCATATTATAAAACATAGTAATCCTACTATATCACATAGATGATGTCTAAAGACAAATCCATACACCACTATTTGATAAAACCATAGGTTTATCACTAGTTATTTGTATATGTATTTTATTTAATCCTTTGAATTGTTTATAAAGAGTTATTAAACACCCAAATAATATCCCCTAGGTGATTAAAATATGTTGTGCTACAATTATCATTGTCTTGGACCATTTCCCGATTGAGGATAGTTAAATGCGGTCTTTTCAGAGTTGTTACACATATGTTTATATATTCAAGAGTCACGTCCACTTATATTATCCATATATGAAATTATTTATAGGAAAAACTGATTATATCATTTAGAAAATTTATCGATACATTGACTAAACATTAAAAAATTCTTAAACTCATACATATATATAACCCTATACATATCCAAAATAATCCCAAGGGTCCTCCTTAAATATTTCTCATCCTTATTTGCAAACGATGTCAAATTCTTCCATTTGTTACAAACTGTAGTCTCTTTGTCTTAGCAGTCATGGATATTACATCATTTTAGATCAATACGTCGAACATTATAAAAATGAATTGTTGAAGACATTAATAGTTTAGTGTCTTTAGAAACATGTAACAAATTATTTTGGTTTTTGGAAATATCGTCAACATCTTCTTCAATGATCATGACCTTTAGTACTCCTTCATAAAACCACTCTTTATAACCTATGTAAGGAAATATAATAAATGGGTGAGTTTGAATTCTAGGTAAGGAAAAATAATTTAAATATATAAAAAAACATGAATATAAGGTTATGAAAATATGAGAAAAACATTTGAATGTGATACCCTACATAAAAATATCACAATCCTGAGAAATGGAGTAAACATTTAGAGTTTATAAGACCTAAAATAATAAGATAGTGAAGAACAAGAACCATGAGAGCATGTTAAAGGCATGAAAAGTATAAATTTTTTATTAATAATAATCATGTACCATCATTCCCTATAACTCAAGATGAATTTCAAAAACATTTGAGGGAACTCCATCGGGACTACACCTATTGGGAGAGACACACCACTATCCCTAATCAGAATACATCCCTTGTTAGGGATAATGTTTCCCAATCCTCCCATGTTGTATCCGAATTCTTTATAACCCCATAGTGGATTTGGATCCCTACATTCTATAGTGGATCAAGACTTTCGACTTTTTTACATCGTTATCTCATTTTATATTAATCTCTAACCAATTCATTATACAGAGATATTAGTCCCACCTATCACATAATAAAATCATACAAACTGGTTCAACAATATTATAGACATATAATTATAAAATAACCCCTAAAATGAAATGGGAATAATAAATATTTCATTATAATATTACCTTTGGAAAATACATAGGTATCATAATCATTTCCCCAAAGTATAAATTTTAAAAATATGAGGGTTTCAGAAGTATATAACTCCAGGTTGAGAAACAGGCATTACAATCATTATTAAAAGAAAAATAAACAATTAAAAATTAATTGAAATAGTATTATTTGATAATTCCCCTAGTAAATAATTAATTACGTATTTTATTACAGATGGGGAAATAATTTTTAAAGGATCAATTAAAACATTTCTTGAAGAAAATTATCGTGAAACACGTCAAATATCACATACCACTTCAAAACATTTGATTCATAATCCTAGTGAAATAATAAAGTTACATTAATCATATATTATAATTGAAATAATTATATTAATGATATAATATTTCAAATGCATTATATACACATGATAAAATAATATTGGTTCATAACAACACATGTGTCTTAATAAATGAAAATTTAGACAAAATTACTTTGTTCATTTGCTAACATTCAACCCATAAACCCCATGAAATATACATAATAAAATGGACATATAAGTATCAATAATTTTTTTAATAATTATTATTTAATAAAATAATGGAAATTATGTAAACTACACTAATGAAATGAGTGGTGAATATGAAATAAGTCTCACAGAAATAGAAGTTAGACAACAAATCCCCATTCTACATGACTTAATTTTGAATCATGATCCCCAAAAAATAATAAAGTAAATTAAATATTTTAATTTCATTAAATAATAAAATTCCTCATATAAATACCATACTTATTTATAAATACTAGACAACATGAATAAGTTTTAAATAGAGAATATATCTCACAGAAATTGTTGTGAGATGTGAAAACCCTCACCTTATGTCTTGAAATTCTTCATAAACATTCAAAAACTCTTTTATAATAAATATAATATTATTATAAATCATCCAGAGAACCATATTAAAATATCAAATACCAGGTATTAATTTTTTATGACTTAATAATTACTATTTATTAATAATTCCATGTCAACATTATGTATTGGGTAATATTCAAGTTGTTTTTCTTTTATGTTTTGACTTCATATTCTTGATACATTTACATGGATCGTGATTTAATTGTTTCCATAAAGAAAAAAATAATTTTATATATCATATAAATTAATTATATAAATATTAGTAACTATATATAAATGATAGATATTTTAAATTAAATACATGGTTCATTGAGATGCTGGGTCGTATGTATGCATTTACGTTGTTTCCATTTTCCAATCATATTGGCTGAAATAAATGAAATAAAATATTTAAATATAAAATAATTATATTAGAATTATTAGTTAATATATATTATATATTATCACTAAAATCATATGTAATACATTCCATGTATTGTGTGAATGAATCATAATGCATGAGGAGGTGATAGTCCACATGTCCGCAAATGAAGTTATCTTATATACCGAAAATGGAATGCATGAGGGAATTTATAATATAATAATTCTATAGTAAAAAATAAATCATTAATATTATATATACCATATAAAATCATATTTTCCATCTTAAATACCAACCATGAGATGTAAAAAAAGTTATAATGACTAACATTATTTCATAAGGTGGTAGTTATCCATACATAAGAATGTTTAGTTAGTAAAAAATTACATGGAATTGAAAGTAAGTGTTGGTAAAACCCATTGAATAAAAAATATTATTATATTTCAGATACTGATATTATTATATGACCATGTAATAAGAATATTTTTGCATGTGGATAATGAAAATAAAACCACGGAGTGGGAGGAAGGATGTTGCCACTTCTTTGGGTAACTCTTATTTGTTTACACCAATTGGATTCCTTAGATGGATTTATAACTGAATGGAAGATTATAGGAATAATTTTAGGATTTTAGGATATTATTTTATCATATTATGTGTGATCTAATGGGATTTATATATTTGAATAAGTAGGATGGATTAGTGTTTTTAGAGTGTAGGAGTGTAATTCTTGTAAATATTTAAAAAGGAATTTTGCACACATTTTTCTTGAGACATGTGTCTCCAATAATGGTAAAAATAGTTACGAGGGACTATTTGGTCAAAATATATCATGTAAATATCTTTTGGACATGTTTTCGAATCATTTAGTCCATTTAGTGTATGGTTAAGTACATTGTTAGGATAATTATTTTCCAAATAGTTTTATTGAATTTTATTAACATTAACTGATATTTATTTTAAAATAACATTCTCGTGATATAAATTATATATTATTTTTATTCTAAATATGTTATTCATTTTTTCAAATTAAAAAAATAGATCTGGATGAAATGGATTAAAATTTAATCCCGTAGTTTGTATGACAATGCATGTTCTAAGAGTAAAAATGTTCTAAATTATTGAATGTTGTAATATAAATTTTCAAAGTAAAATAGAATACAATGACCTAAATTGGATTATTTTATGTATTATTTATCTAATTAGACTTTATATCTAATTATGAAAATAATTTATCTATATAACTATGTTATATGGAAAATTAGTTTTGAATTAAAATTCAGTGTTTGTAACAATTCATCAATAAATGAAATATATCAAGAAAATAAAAAAACACACCCAAAATAAATTTTATTCAAAAGTGGATTGTTTAATTTATTTAGATAATATTTTGTTTTTATATAGAGAAAAAAATTCATAGAAAATATATTTGTTTATTTTAATATAGTTATTATATTCACTCCTACTAATTAATAAACAAAGGATTCAATTTATATACATTTGTAGATATTTTTTCCACACTTTAGTAATGTTTATTAATAACTTATATTCCAATGTATAGGTGGTAGATATAATAATATTTTAATAATCTTATTAATATTATATTACTATTCGGTAAAAACAAAACCTTATGTGATATGTTAGCTTTCAAAGGAAATATGTATTGTGAGTCAAACAATAAAAACAATGTAATGTCTCTAGAACAAGATAATCTATATGTTTATTGTAGTGCGAGGCTATCATGGTGTTTCATATAATGCAATAAAAACATGGTTCCTCGATAAAAAATATATTTTTTAATTGTAGAAAATAAAAAATAACATTTAGATTAAATTAATTTGAAAAAAAATATATTTCACAAAGAAACTAGGTGTTAAAGAGGGGTGCTGAAGTAATATATCAATTTAACACATCGATAGGTAATATGATAAAAAATAACATGTTCCCACCCCCTATATCAGAATATTTTCATGTAATATATGACAACCCATCCCTTGGGACTGATGCCATGACTACTCCATGCCAGCTTTCTAGAGGCCTTAGGTTGGAGACTAGAACTAGAAAGGCATATCCCTAAAATGGGAAGGAATTTACATCGAAACTGATAACAAAATGAAAAGGTAAAAAACAAGAACAACCATGTAGTATAGATACTTAAAAAAAGTTTTAGCTGAAGTAGAATAGTCCATAATAGAAACCCAACTAATGTAATGTACATAAAAAAGGAAAACAACTCTAAAAGTCATCTTCCATGGATCAAACCAGAAGGTTATGTACAGTTTTTCACATCATCTCACCACTTCAAATGGTCACCACCATGAACCATCAATTCCTAGCTCTGTATCCTTAGTAAAATTTTTGTGTCTTCAGAAAAAGACACAACAAGGTCTGTGCGAAGCCCATTCAGGGGTGTGTATAACAATACCCAGTAGGGTCCTCGAGACCCCCAAATGTGTCCCAGAATTCCACTATGGAAAAACTAAAAATCTTGACCCCAATCACAAAGAACAAGTAAAAAAATTAACTCAAACCAGGTATAAAACATCATGAATAAGAATAATGAGGAATAGTCGTAAAGCTAATTCATCTTATTCCATTGAGAAGTTCCACTGCTGAACCATGAAAACGTCTCTCAATCACTGATCCACACTGGTCTGTAAGTCACTAATCCACACTGGGTCTTAGGTCATTGATTCACACATGTTCATAAGTCACTCATCCATGATGGGCCGCTCTTTGGTTGGTCCTTGTTGGGTTGCACTATTGTTGATCCACATAGGGTCATATGTCATCGATCCACACATGTTGGTATGTCATTGATCAACACACGGTCGTAACCTGTCGATCCACACAGGGTTGTATGTCATCAATTAACACATGGTTGTAATTCGTTGATCCATTATGGGATACTCAAAGGCTGGACCACATTGGGTCATGCTAAGGCTGATCCGCACAGGGTTGTTCAGATGCAAATTCACAAAGGGTCATATGTTACATGACAGCCAGCCGCAGGATTCCCGCACTTGGTTCACATATTTTTGATGATATTAATCCTCAAGATATCAGTCATACCTCAACCACTAAATAGTCATAAAAATATGTATCTCTAATAACTTCTATGTCATAAGGGTTCCAACGCAATATACGACATTTCAATCAGACACTTGGCCTATACATTATATTCATTTTATTGTTGGGGCCAAGTTGGATTGGACTCTGATCCAACCCAACTATACTGAAAAATTCTCCAAAACCCATGTTATGTATCTGAATATAACTTCCTCATCATAAGGGTTCCATAATCTTAGATGATTCATCAAATAGATTTCGGATTTAGAAGATAAGTCACAACATGCGATACTGGGCTAAAAAGGCGTTCAGGTCAGTTCTAACCCTGTCGAACATACCCGACCTGTCCTACTGGCCCCGACCCAAACCAAATGAAGTAAAACCGTATACCGACAAAATGGGCCCATGTGTATTTATTCATCAAGAGGAATCATCATGCTAGCACCGACACTTCAGCTGACTGGTCTCGCGGAACAGTATTAGGTGGGACATGCGGTCTGGGTCACCCTCTGCCACAGCCTGAGCCATGACATCTCCTTGGAAGTGATCTTCCATGGTGCGCCACCACTATAAACATGGAATTAGTTTTCTGGCCACCTCATGCCTAATGTAGTGCCTTCAGGCACCTCTACCTTCTCAGGGCCAGCGAGAGTCTTCCACCACCTCCTCCCGTAAATGATGTCTCTGTGTCAACGGAGCTTCCACAGGCCTCCGGTGAAGCTCCAGAATCCGTTTGATTTTCAAATGTTTCCTATATACCTTCAGGAATGTTTCATACACTACATGGACCTCTTTTTCGCCTTTTCACCTTATTTTTCAGTCACCTGTGATGAATTCATCCCAACTATGAACAGAATAAGGTCCATGTATTATTTTGTTCAGACCTAACCCTCCGCATTTGAGTTATAACAAAGGAATAGTTGAAACATTATCAAGATAAGATGAATCCATAAAATCTTAGAAATAAATCAAGATAAAACCATACATGGAACTCATTGGAAGATTATTCAAATGACAAATAAAGGTCCACATTTGATGATGTTTTTCATTGTTCATTCATTCAATATTCATCATTGTAAAAGGTCTATGTTGGCATTTCATCAGATTTTCCTCACCAAGATCCCCAAAAACCATTTAATAGGTTTTTTTAAATAGATAAAAATAACCCAACCACATTTTATTTTATTAATTTTTAAAAATAATTAAGCATAATTAATCATCTATTAAATCAATGAAGGTCATGGTTAAACAACCCAAGGGTCATGTCATTAAATGAACCTCTTTAAAGGATGACATTACACTACGGTCCAACCATTCACCGCTCAATGTTGACAAGAGAATAAAATAACTAATGGTGTTGTTTTTTTGTAATATCTAGAAATTAAAATTTTCATCCAACCCTTTCTAGTTGATGTTATGCTTCAAAAAGATAATCCAGGAATTGTGAATTCAATAGTGCCCTCAATTATTTATTCTAAGCACTGGTACAAATGATAGAAATTTCTTCTCGTATGTTTACTGACCATACCTTAATAAATGTTCAAAATTCCATTATTGGCTCTCCAGGTCTCCTAACAATATGTCTTCAATTTCTTAGAGACTCCTAATAATCCGAAATAAAATAAAAAAAAATATTTGGAAAAAGTCCAGGTCTTTACATCCTCCCCACTATAGGGATTTACGTTCATAAAAGTCACAAAAAAACTACAGAAAAAAGTGGGGGTACTAAGATTATATCTGAGCCTCTCACTCCCATGTTATACCATAGTGGTTCTTGTGCTTCCACCGAACAGACAACCGAGAAATCCACCGCCCAAGAAGGACCTGCTCCTGTCAACCATCTATCTCCACCGAGAACTCCACGAACGTCACCCCATCATCAATCTCGAGCTCACCCCTGTTGATAACATGTGATAGATCATATAAATACCTCATTATCCATGACACATGGAAGAAATTATGAATTCGGTGAATTTTAGGGAAATAGCTTTGTCATATGCCACCTCACGTACAATACAATGGATCTGGAATGGTTCGATGAACCTCGGTGACAACTTTCCACCCTAGGAAAATCTATGCAATCCTCGTCTAGTGAGACTCATAGGATGACATGGTCTCTATCCTCAAACTCCAAGGGCCTATGTTTCCGGTCGGCATAAGTCATCTTCCAGATCTTTGTAGTCTTCATCCGCTCCTATATGATCTGCACCTTATCAGTGGTAGCACGTACCAAATCAGGACCAATACGTGTTGACTCCCCTAGGTCTGTTCTGTATACAGTAGATCTGCATGTTCGATCGTACTAGTCCTTACAAAGTGCCATTACGATGGTGGACTGATAACTATTGTTGTATGTAAACTCCACTTGTGGTCGGTGGTCCTCCCAACTATAGTCAAAATCAAGGACACAAGCACGAAAAATGTCCCCAAACGACTAAAGGTTCGTCTCCTTCTGACCATATGTATGGGTTTGGAAGGTATTCTCATGAATCATGGAGTCCCATACACCACCTATAATCCCATCCACATACGGTATGTAAAATGAGGTTCATTGTTTGAGTTGATCATCGATGGTACATCGTGAATCAGTACAATATCTTCTAGCTAGTGGAATTACACTCCCTCTACAGATCCATTCTCTCGAATGGGTAGGAAGTGGGCCTACTTGGTGAGTTGGTCAATGATCACCTAGATAGAATCGCGGTCCCTGGATGCACGTGGTAGCCCTATCATGAACCCCATGGAGATACATATCGCTTCCACTCCAGCACCTCTAGTGGCTGAGTCATTCCTGTTAGAACCTACTACAAATCCTTTACATGGTGACAAGTGAGTCATAAAGAAACCAAATCTTCCACTACATTCATAATCCCTAATAAAATGCACTAACATTGAAGGTCCATGACCATATTCTCCACACCATGATGTACCAGCAAAGGGGATGTTTGGAACTCCCTCAAAACGTCCTATGGTAGCATCACTGGTACACTGGTGTGTCCACTGAAATAGATAATATCCTTCCCACCATCCAAAAGTTTTTTCAGGATTTCATCCTGAGAATATCTGAGCACATTGGGCTGCGCAGTCAACATCCCTAGGATGTGTCTCCCGTAATATTTTATTGAGCAAGGAAGATAAAATTATTGTCTAAAGGTATGCTGGTCCATATCAATCCACAATGTATAACAACAATGCGGCTAGATTATCTGTCTCATCACTCAGCAACCCTATCCCAGACCTCGTGTTGAGTGAATCTACTACCACAATTCCCTTTATAAAAGTATAAACCATCTCAATGTAACATTTATAGAGAAGCTGCAATCATTACTGATGTCTCAGGTTTATTTCCATCTGTGAGAATATATTCCAGATACTCTTGTGATTGTAGTAGATAGTAAACTATTCACCATTCATGATCTTCCACCACAACATGAAGGAAAACACCACAGCTACTAACTCCAGGTCATGGGTTGCATATTTATGCTCATTCTGTATCACCTACCATGAGTTGTAGGCGATAAATACTTTTATCTCCATAGAGACACATCCTAATCTGGCCCCTGATGCTTCACAGTAGACTACATACCCAACACCCGATTCTAGTAACCTCAAGATGGTGGCCCTCTTGTGTCTCCTACTCAGATCCTAGAAACACTACTGCAACCTCTCTTTCAACTTAATAGGTTTTCCATTCTTTTTCAATGATGAAAAAGGTGTTGAAACTCTAGAAAATGTAGCTAAAAATCACTGATATTACCCAGTGAATCCTAGGAAAATGTTCACATCAGTTAAACTCCTTGGTGGCTCCCATGAATGCACTTCCTCTATCAATGTTTGATCCACTACAACTCCATCCTATGAGATAACATATCCAAGAAACTTGACCCCTGTATCTAGTACTTGAACATCGAGAGCATTCAATAAATTTGGTGCTCTCTAAGTGTATCTAGAAATATATAAAGATGCGAAGCATGCTCCTCCTCTGACAACGAGTATATCAACATGTATTCAATGAAAAACACCATAATTAGATCGATTTATGGTTAGAAGATCTGATTCATGATCCCCATAAACACTACAAAAGTGTTGTTCATGCTGAAAGAAAATGCCAGGAACTCATAGTGGCCATACTGGCATCTGATGGCTATCTTCAGTATATCCTCATCCCATACCTTTAGCTAAGGATATCTTGATATGAGGTCTATCATTGAACAACACTGTTATTCTTTTAGCTGTTCAAATAGATCATCAATCCTGGGGAGTGGATACTTTTTCTTTATGGTCACCCTATTCTGGAACTGATAGTCCTAGTAAAGCCTCGTGCTGTGGTATTCTTTCGTGGAGAACAAAATCAGAGCTGACCATAGAGAAACACTAGGACTTGTGAACCTCTTCCCCTATAAGTACTCTAGTTATAACCTCAACTCACAAAGATCTGTACGAGCCATCTGATATGTTTGTTTACATGTCGGTGTCATCCCAGAGATCAGTTTGAGGTAGAATTATACCTATCTATGAGGAGTTATACCTGGAAGATCATAGCTAAATACATCAACATACCGGTCCACCACAATAGGATAGCTTAGACTCCACTTTTCCACTACAACAAGGTTGAGGCCATCCAATTGATTAGTGATCAAGTACATCCTCATTCAAAAAAGTCCCAAATGAGATGCAATGGTTCCCTTCTCATAGGGGAAGTAAAACCAAGTCCGACCCTCATGGTCACACCATACATTGTGCCTAAAATGGTCAATTTGAGCATGGTCTGTGGATAAACAGTCTATATCCAAGATGACATTATAAGTCCTTGACGCAACTACTATGATATCCTAGATGAAAATATCTCATTCTAGATTATTCTCACACTTCTGGGACGAGTGAGTAGTCGTCAAATATTCTCCCCTATTTGTCTATAACTGTATGGATCGAGCCAATGGCTCTACCAGAATATCCATGCATTGAACGAGAGCCATAATATTATAAGAGTTACTGGAACTTGTGTCTATAATAAATGAAGCTAGGGTGGAGTAGACATAGATCATACCTCAAATAATTCTGTAGCACTATGTTCATAGGCCTTAGCTTCCTAATGCTAAGGTCATCCATATCCACCATCTCCCTGAGGTCGTGGTTGACCACTTGATGGTGGGGGCGGTACAACCTCAAACCATCACTCACCGCCTGCTGTACAACATACTCCTCTTCCACGTCTTCCGCTCTATAGTCCTCCCCAATCGATTCTATAAATCGTCCTCAGTGGTCCCATGATGATATGTCGATCAATTGTTCTGTACGTCAGGATGTCATGAGCCATGTGACTGTGTCCACCGCACGAGCAGTACAGTTTTCTCCTCTCGTGACCTTCTCTATACTATGAGCTTCGCACCACTAACCCTACATCATGGGATCATGCACCAAAAGGTCTGCTCATTTGGTCCATTGCATCATCCACCTATTTCCATCAGTAGGCGACTCATCCACGTGTAATCATATGTTGGCTCTTAAATTTGGTGCTAACTTAGCTAGGAAGATCTGCACTAGAAGTGCTCTCTCTAGCACTCCATCCTGTGTCGGTATGTTGATTAATATCATCAACAGTCTGATCTCCCATCAGAGATCCTTCTCAAATTGCTATTCCTTGAGGAAATGTTCTCATTCCATTCTGGTGGAGTAGTGGGAGAGGTTATTGAATATCACTATGTACTGGGCTACATTCATGTTATCGTACTGTAAGTACTGGGGCTTCTGAACATGCATAGAGTATAGATTCACTGGAAAAAACTCCACCCAGAACAGGCTCTCAAAGTCCAACTATGTGGGGATCACCTCAGTGTGTATCATGTGCATCTAGATCCCCCATCTCCCATTCATTAATTTGAAAAGACTAACAGATAGTATCACTATTTGTTCTTTAGGTGTCCCAAATAGGTAGAAAAATCTAGCCAATGCTTCCAGCCAGTCCTCATCCTCTTGCAGATCTATCTCACCTCGAAACCACAATGTCCTTTTCCACTAGAAAACATGTAGTGCACGATGTTTTAAGGGACCATCTTCTAGTGGGGATGGTGAAACTTCTTCCCTATAGTTAGTTGTGCTTCTCTTACCCCACCCAAAGGTGTCATCACCTTAAGATATCCTTTCACCAAATCTTCACTACTTGGTGGTCCATCATCATGGACTCTCTCAGGAATCCTAGCTGGCAATCTATGATGCAACATCCTATAAATAAACATATGTTTCATAGGGAGTATTATATACCTTGTGAGATGACCCAAATTATATCAAAATAAAAACTGTTCAAAACATACACAATCAGTGTTTTCATGTATCGTGTTGGAAAACCGATTTTAGGGTCTTATTGTTTGGATATGTCAGATAACGTACCAACACTATTCTCCCCAAGCTAAAATCTGTAATCAAAACACATAACACTATTTCCCCATTCAAACGATAAGAGTCTTAGTTTTTTGGTAGAACCGAAATCCATCTGATACCACATTGTCACGACCCATCACCCAGGGCCCATTCATTGACTTTCCAATGCTCTCCATCCATAGGCCTAGGGTTGGAGACTAGAAATGGAAAGTAATATCTCTAAAATGGGATGTTATTGACATTAATCCAACAAACACATTGGCCATGTACAAAAAAAGAACAAAACTTGTAGTATAACTGCTGAAAGTTAAAGTGTGAACTTAATAAGAATGTGCCAGATTACAAAACCGACTAAATGAATGTATAGTAAAAAAATAAAAAAAAACTCTTGATGTTGTCTTCCAAGGATCTGAATTGAATGGTAGGTACAGTTTGTCACTACAGCTCTCTACATCAACCGGTCACCTCTGTGTATTTTCTAGTCATGGCTCCCTAACCTCGGTCAAATCTATCAGTCATATACATAAGACAAAACATGGTTCGGGAAAATCCCATGCAAGGGTGAGTATAGAAAAACTATGTTGGGACCTTGATATTCCCCGAAGGTTTCCCAGAATTTGACAATGGAAAAACTAAAAAGCATGAAACCAATCACAAAGGAAAAGTAAAATACTTAGCTCAAACTAGGTAAAAATCTTAAATAAGATGGATAATGATGATTAGTAGTAAAGATAATTCATCTTATTCCATTGAGAAGTTACACTACTGAACCACAATGAATTCAATTTGTCATAGATCCACACAGCGTCGTAAGTCACTGATCCACACAGGGTCGAATGTCTTTGAACCACACAAGGTTGTAAGTCACTGATCCACGATGGGAAGATCTAAGGATGGTCCTCAACATGTCGTGGTACTGCTAATCCAGATAGTTTTGTAAGTAGTTGATCAACACAAGGTCATAATTCTTTGATCCACAAAGGTTTGTAAGTGACTGATCTACAAAGGATCATAAGTCACCAAACCACAGAGGGTTGTAAGTCATTGATCCACGATGATCCTATCTCAGGCTGGTCCACATTTGGTTGCACTACTGTTGATCCCCACAGGTTCGTTTTGATGCTTATCCTCAAAGGGTTGTATGTTACTTGAGAACTAGCCACATTATTCCCACACTTGGTACTCTTGAGTTCCAGAGATTCTAATCCTATAGATATCGGTGGTACCTCAACCACCCTGATGTATGATGAAGAATTATCCCAAAAAACCTTAATATCATAAGGGTTCCAATGCAACAGATGGAGTATCAAATGAATGCTCAGGCTGCATGATATAGGCATTTTTTTTTTGGGGCCCCGGTTCGATTCGAGCCTGATCGATCCCGGTCATACTCCAAAATTCTACAAAACCCAATTGCAGTATCTCAAAAGGAATGCCTCATATTAAGGGTTCCATAGTTTCATACTCTTTGACAAATAGACATTTGGTTTAGATGATAAGGCCCTACAAGAGAAGCTAGGCTAAAAATGGTTTGGGTCCGGCCCGACCTGAACAAGATGGGCTCAGGCCAGTTCCCCACCGAACAAACCGAAGTCCATTTTATCATCAATACACAGTGTTAGGCTTGCACCACCCCTTTATCTGACCAGTCTCGTGGACCAGTCTAGGGCAGGAACCATGATCATGGTCCACCTCTACTGCACCCGGAGTTGCGACATCTCCTCTATTGATAGCTTACACGGTGTGCTGCCATGGTGCACCATAGCCGTCTATGTGGTTGGTGTCGGTCGGTGGCCCCCTGTCCACCACTGCGGATTTTGGCGTAACTATGTCGTTGGAGCTTTTTCGGGCCTCTTGTAAAGTATCAGGGGTTCTTTTTATATTATGACTATGCTGACGATGCTCCTGGGACGTCTCCAATACTATGCGGCCCTCATTTTAACCTTTCTGCCTTGTTTCTCGGTCTCCCCCAAAGAACGCAACCAAATAATGAATAGAAGATTGTTTAGGCCTTGTTTTGTTTGGCTCACACCATTCGTGTTAACGTTATAAAAATTGAAGAGTTGAAACATCATCAAAAAAAATTATTTAATAAAATATTATAAATAAATCAAGACAAACCCCTACCTCAAACTCGTTGGAAGACTCTCTAGATGAGGAAGTAGGGTTTCTGTTTGAAGATGTTCATTGGAATTAGTCCATTCCTAATTCTTACTTAGAGTAGTTTTTTTCGGTCGTTTAGTCAGAGATTCCTGTCTTCGATCACCAAAACTCATGCCATATTTTTGACAAAATAAAAGAAATGGAGCAACCCACATTGTGTTTTTTTAATGCAGTTCCTTAATGTATCATAATTAATGTTCAATAATATTAAATAACATCGTTATTACGCAACCCATGGTCCATGTCATTAAATGAATCTCATTCAAGCTTGAAGTTACACCATGGTCCCAAAATCCCTCTCTTAATGCTATGAAGATCATAAAATAACTCATGGAGTTATTTTATTATTATTTTTTAAAATTCCAAAAATTATCTTCTTCGTCTGACCTATTACAGTAATGTTTACTTCGCCTAAGAGAATCCTAACTTTGTGAATTCAACAGTTCCCTCAAATTTTTAATCTGAGAACCAGTTAAAAATATATAAATTTTTGATCATACGTTTATTTAATGTATATTAAAAAAGTTAAAGAATATCTTATGTGCCCTCTAAGCCTCATAATCACGTGTTAGTAATTTTCACAAACTCGTAATAATCCTAATTAATTAAAAAAATATGGAAAACATCTGGGTCTTTACATCATCTCTACCTTAGGGATTAACTTCCCAGAAAGACACAAAAAGACTAGGGAAATAAGTGGGGGTAATGAACATGTAACTGAGACTCCATATCCCACGTCCTCTCTTGGAGGATCTTGTGCTAGCACCGAACTCACACTAGAGGAATCAAAATCCATGAAGGACCCACTCATATCGATACTCTACCTCCACCAGGAAAACTGCGAACATCACCCCTAGTCAATGTCTAGCTCAACACAGTTGATAAAGTGTGATGGATCATGAACGTACATCCATACCTGTGACACATAAAAAATATTATGCACCTTGTGCATCTGTGGGGGAATCGCTAGGCGTCATTCCACCATGCCTACTCTGCTCAGGATCTATAATGGTCTAATGAACCTGAGAGAGAGTGTGCCCCCAGCCAAATCTCTTCTATCCTCATTGGGTTGAAAGCCATAGGACGACATCGTCTACCTCCTAAAACGCTTAGGGAAGGTGTCTCCTATTTTCATGAGACATCAACCAACTTATTTCTATCTTCTTCCATTCATAGATGATCTGCCACTACTCAGTGGTAGATTATACCAACTATGGACCCATATGTTCTAACTCATCTATGTTGGTCCAGCATAGTGGTGATCTACATGGTCTCACGCACAAGGCCTCAAAAAACACCATGCTGATGGTGGAGTGATAATTGTTGTCATATGAGAAATCCACTAGTGGAAGGTGGTCCTCCCAACTACAGCCAAAATCAGCTACAAAAGGAGGAACCATATCCTGAAGTGTCTATATGGTATGCTCCATTGGACCATATATCATTTAATGAAATGAATTTCTCATGTGTAGCTGAGCACTAGATGCCTCTTGTAATCCTTTCTACAACATGAATGTTAAACGAGCATCACAATTTGAGAATATTGTTGATGGTACGCTGTGAAGTCATATAATCTCATGTACATAGAGGCGTCCCAATCCCTCCACTGATCCCTACTCTCTGATCGGTAATAACTGGGCTAACATGGTGATTCGATGAATAATAAACCATATGGAAACATTCCCCCTATATGTATGGGGTATACCTTTCATGATGTCCACGGAGATGTAATCCCACTTCCACTTCAGAAGATCATGTGGTTGGGTCATGCCTGGTGTAAACTAGTGCTTAGCCTTAACTTGCTGACAAGTGAGGCATTGTGAAACGAACTCCACCTCTTCTTTCTGTATCCTTGGCAACCAGTATTGACATCAGAGGTCCTGGTGCAACATCAACACATCATGATGTAACACTAATGTGGATGTGTGGAACTCTCTAAACACCACCTCTCATAGCGTCATCGGTACCATGAAGAATCCTATCAAAATAATAACGTGCTACCCACCTTCAGAAAAACTTTTAGAAGACTGTCTTAAGGATATCTGAGAATGTTGGTCCTAGTAGTCAACATCCCCAAGTTATGACTCCTATACTCACTACATGATTTAGGGAGTGAAACTCGTTTAATGGAGGTATGCTGATCTATCTCTATCCACGAAGGATAATTGCAACAAGGCTACCTGCTCTATCACCTCACTCAAAAACTGAAACCCATACCTCCTACATAGTGTGTCAGCCACCAAGTTCCACTTCAGAGGAGTGTATAAAATATCAATTTCATTGTTCTATAGGAAATCTAGCCATTGTTAATGTCTTAGGCTCAGATTCTTCAATGAAAATATAAAAAAGAGACTCTTGTTATCAGAGTAGATAGTAAACCATTCACCTATCCAATGGTGTCACCCCATCTTCATGGAAAAGAACACTACTTATAAATATAGGTCATCTATAGTGTAGTTATACTCATGTCGTATCCACATACATTAGTCGTAGTATATCTCTACATGATCCTGTATATGGACACGTCCCAGTATGGTCCCTGATGTGTCTCAGTAGACTACATACCCAACACACAATTCTGGTAGCCTCAAGATGGGGCCCCTCGTCCTTCTCCACCTTAGCTCTTCGAAACCCTATTGGAATCTCTTTGTCCACATGAAAGGTTGTCCTTAATTTTTCAAATATGATATATGGTGCTTCTACACTACAAAAGTAATGTACAAATCTCCAGTAGTACCCATCCAATCCAAGGAAACTCCTTACCTAAGTCACGCTCCTAGGTGGCTCTCAAAACATAATTGCATCTATCTTTTCTAGATCCACATAAACTCATGCCTTCTAGATAATGTGTCCAAGAATGTAGAACCCTATATCATGAACTAGAACATCCAGATCTTTCCATAATTTTTGTACTCCCAGATTGTATCCCAATCTCTCTACATATGCATACCGTGCTCCTCCTCTGAGACTGAGTATATCAATATATCATCAATAGAAACCACTATGAATCCATCAGGCAAAGGATATAATATCCTATTAATGACACCCACAAACACTTCTAGAGCATTTTTCATGCCAAAAGTAATCCCGACGATCTCATAGTGGTCATACTGGCGTCTGAAGGCAATATTTGATAGGTCATCACCCCATAACCCGAGATGTTGATAGACTGATTTGAATTCAATCTATACAAACCATTGATCTCCCTTTAGTTGATCGATGAGATCATCAATCCATGGGAGTGGGAACTTGTTCTTCATGGTCACCTTTTTTAGATGTTGATAGTCCACACAAAGACTCAGTCTCCCGTCTAACTTTTTGGTGAACAAAATCTGAGCGTCCCCTGGAGAATCAATGGGCCTTATTAACCCATTCCCCTACATGTCCAACTATTGTACCATAAACTCAAAAACATCCACGAGAGCCATCCAATATGATAGTATAGATATGGGTGTTTTCCCAGGGTAAGTGTTGATATATAAGCCTACCTCTTTGCGAAGATATAGTCCTAGAACGTCTTCAAAAAAGTCATCAGTATACAGGTCCACCATAATAGGATATCTCGGACTCCCCTCATCCATTATTCCAAATATGAGGCAAAAAAACTGAAGAGTGATCGGATGCACCCTCCTCTGAGAAGGTCAATCTGGAGCTACAACGGTTCCCTTTTCAATGGTAGAGGAAAACCCGGTCCCATCCTTGCAGTCACACCGCAATCCATGCCTAAAATAGTTGATTTGAGAATGGACAATGGATAACCAGTCCATAAACAAGATGACATAATAAGTATTAGATTCTACTACTATGAGAACTAATCTAATGTTAAATGCGCTATTGTGGGTGCTTTCAAATGATATTTTCTTGTTTAGTACTTAGATACATCATAGTGGATAATGAAGGTCGTCCCTCAAAGGTTGAAGAAAATTTTAAAACCTATTAAAGTTACATTGAAAAAAATAAAAGGAAAAAATAATACATATTAAAAGGATAGGGGTTTTTGTTTTTTATAAATATAGAAGAAGTTTTCTAGAAGAAGAATTTTTTTTGAAGTAATGATCGATTAAAATGACACAACAAGAAGAAGTTTTTTAGAAAATATTTAAAAGGTGTAATCAATCAAACCGTAACTATTCATTAAATTACATTTCATTATCATTTAAATTAACATCCACTAAATTATAATCCCCTCAATTTTTATCCCTCAGAGATTGTGGGATATAACATAACAATAAAGTTGAAATTACATAATCTCTAGGCTAGCTTCGGAACATGCAATTATCGCACACTACTTTGATTGATGTTATTAGTTTAGATTATGGACAGTGGTTAACTATAGAATATCCACTATGAAAATGTGGATTATTTTTGTTTAGGGATTATATTTTAACTCTAAAATTTATCCCATGTGGTCTTGTTTTACCAATTGTGATCGCACTCTCACAATTTACATAAATCTTGACCTCATGTATTATTGTGTGAATTGTTCAATTAATCTATTGGTTTTATAAAAAAATCCATTAATTTATCATATTATTTGAATTATAGTATCTAATTGATTCGAAATAAGTTCATGAATACGTTTATAGGTAGATCGATAAATAAAAAGAACTTCTCTTCCATGGTCAATGTAGTCATCAGAGAAACATTTTTCAGGTGTAATGGTTTAGAAAGGGTAGAACCCAATATTGTTTCTACTCTTCATTTCTACCCAATTAGGAATGATTATAAAATAATAAATTTAGAAAAAATATAAGAAAACATAAGAAATAAAATAAGAACCAATACGTTTATTATGAAAACACAAACATTACAACATTAGGAAGAAGAACAAGGCTTCAACAAAGGGATCATTGGTTCGTGAGCTACCCTTATTGAATTTCATGGAGAATTGGAGAGAAACCACTTCTCCTCTTCCTTAAACTATTTAATTCTAGTCCGAACACCTCATAATGATAACATAAACCATTTTATATAGTATAGTAGAGATAATGATTATAGAGGTTTCATTTTTGAATTTGGAAATTCGGCCAAATAAATTAATCCAACGTCCACCGCAGGTTTGACCACCAAAACATGTGACTCCTCTGTCTATCCATAATGATACTTTTTGAAAAAATGATTCCTATATATTCCCTAACACTTTGGTCCTAATACATAAAATGATAAATATGTTATGGAAAAAATATAGAACCAATTTCCAATATGGGGATTCCAGCCCAACGTTGACTTCGTTGAACATATTCACCAAACAAATGTTTGATTTAAATCATTTGTCATGAATAAAAGTTATACAAAATTAATCCTAGAAAACATTTACATAATTTTATGTTAATATAATTTAAATAACATTATTTATGTTCAAAATACTAATGTAAATTCTTAAAGGTTGAAAAAAGAATTTTCAGCAAATTTTCAAATGAACTATCTAATCCAAATTATTTTATAAATAAACATATTTAACATAGTGTGGGGAAATTTTATCATTTATTATCATAAAAATATTCATCAAAAATTGTGTTGCATAAACTCCCCCACATGTATGCTTTTCATTCTTATAAAAACCTTCATATCATGTGTTCAAAAAATTTGTGACAAGATATAAATATTCATATTTCTCAATCCACAGAAATATTGGAAAAGTAAGAATCACAAAAATTGTCAATATCAATAAATTGTAAATTCATTGTCTCATAAATTGTTTCAAAACAAAATCCAGTGAAATTTATAACTCTAATCATAGAAAAAAAGTCAAAGGTCTACTATGCCACTAATTCAGCATGTGTGTGCGCTGACCATTCCAAGATTATAAATCTTCCCTTTATTCTATATATTCAGGTCATGTAAAAAAATTCTTCTAAACAGATTTAATTCACCAAACCTATTATACATTCCTTTTAACTCTAATTTCAAGACCCACATAGTTATAAAATCCCAAAAGACAAACCTTAACCTCTCTACCTAGATATCCCTATATTTGGTAAATTTCATCACTCCCCTCATTTTTTTGTATTTTTATGTTTCACTAAGAATAAATCTAACACTCAGCTCTTAACCTATGTTTTATATCCTCATGAGACTAATTGTAATAGTTATAAAAATATCAAAGGTCAATGAATAGTGGTTTTTGAATGGTCCAAGACACAATCCATATTTTTTTGAGGGTGTGCATGATTCAGATAACATGTACCACACATAAGACAATTTAGTATATTAATGAAACTGGTTAGAAGAGAAATCAATGTATAGACCTCCCAATAGAATTTTGTTTACCTAACATAACTATACCTTAAATTGAGTAGAAATAATTTCACATGTCATTGTTGAGTGAAAATTTGTTTGGATAAATCAATGACACAATTTTCCATGGACAAATATCATAAAATTATGATGTCAAAATCTAAAAGGTTTTATAATGACACAACCATTCATATCAATGAGGACATTGATTTTTTTAAAAAAAATAAAACCATGACGATGAAATCTTAATCATGATTATAATTATAACAATGAATTTTGAAAACATGCATTTCCATATTTTTCACATGATAATGTTATAAGATATATTTGTTTCGTTTTTTTTATTGTTTTTGAAAATTTTAACCAAAAACATAATAGAAAATACATACAAAACACACAAACGAAAATAATAAATATCTAACCCAAAAATTTTCCCATACCCCACACATAAAATATTGAATTTTCATCAATGTGAAACTATAATATAATATATACACATGAAATGTATTATTTTAAATAGGAAAAAGAATATAAAAGTGGAATGGTTAGGAACAACCTGATATGCTCAAGTGATGATGGGGACACATAGTGTGACGAAATCCATTACATCAGTTAGAATTCCCACAATTTATTTTCCTCAAACATTGTCTAGTCACTATAAATCTCTCTGTAGTCTCCTCTTGTGTGTTCTTCACTACACCATAAGGAGAAACATTTGATACAATATAAGGATCAAACCATATGAAATGAAACTTACCTAAAATTGGCTTTAGTCGTGAACTATAGAGAAAGAATTTATCTCCCATATTAAATTCCACTTTCAAGAACATTTTCTCATGAGATGATTTTGATCATTACTTATAAATAAATGAGTTCTCATATGAAGATCAATTAATCTCCTCAAGCCCTAGAATTTGCATCTTCTATTGAATTCTTGCTTGGGCCAAATTCATGTTGCATTTCATTATATCCCAATAAACCCAATGCTCAACCACCACAGGTAGATGATAGGCTTTCCCAAAAATAATCCTAAATGGGGACATACAGATGGGATTTTTCTATGTATTACTACATTCCAATACCACATCATCCAGGCAATTTCTCCAATCATTCTTATTCGGTTTCAAAATTTTATACAAAATTTGTTTCAACTCTTTATTTGAAACCACAACTTGACCAATTGTGTGGAGTGTTATGTAGTTGATGCTTTGGGTGTCACAACATACTTACAAAGAATAGAATCCAAATTTTGAATGTAGATGTGTGTCCCTTGGTCACTAATGATGGCCTTCTGTACTCCATACCTACAAAAAATCTGTTTCATGATAATGTCCACTACAACATGATAGTCATCAGTAATGATGGCCTTAGCCTCCAACCATTTACTCAAATAACCAATTTCCAAACAAAATATAGAAAAACACTAATGAACTATGAAAATGAACCATAAAATTAATGCCACATACATAAAAAATATCACATAATAGTATCGGTTGTTGGGGAATCTCATGTCTCTATGAAATGTTTCCAATGTGTTGGAAATGAAAACATCACTTAAAATACACATGAGGATCAATAAATAATCTAGGACAATATAATCGAGAGTCTAATACCTTCATAGTTTCCTTTTGGGGTCCAATGTTTCCACCATCAGCAATCATATGGAAAAATTTCATAATAGTATCAAACTCTGGATCAGGAACACACCTCCTAATAACATGGTCACCACACATCCACCATAAGTAGGTATCATACCATCCACAAAATCTAGAATCACTCTTTAACTATTATAAGAGATGTTTAATTTAAATAATAATGATTTAAGAGGCAACAAGGTAGATAACTAAACCGTCATTCCAAGGATGCGCACTAGATATGGAATAATGATTCTCATCAGGGAATGTGTCCTGATGTGGCACCCTTTCTGAGGTCTCATCCTTTAGTTTTTGAGTAATCTTACTCATGTTTTCCAGCACCTTAATTTATGACCCATTATTTTACATTATCAAAACATAAAATTCATAAAGAAGGAGAATCCATTATATTAGCCAGTGCTTTGCATCCTGCATCTTCCAAAGGTACCACAGAGCCACATGGTTAGAAAAAAATACATTAGAGGCCAATAAATATGAACCGTATTTATCTACAGAGAATATTATAGAAAGTAACTCCTTGTTTATAGTTGTGTTGTTTGATTGGGATGAATCTAGTGTCATCAGTGCATATGAAATCACAAATGAATGTCTCTCCAACCTATGAGATAAGACACCTCCACCTGTGATGTCGGAGGGATCACACATAAGCTCAACAGGACACTCTCACCATGGGGGATGTATGATTTTTGGAGCAGTCAGACACAACACTATCTCATTAATGAATGTCTTGAAAGAATTTTCAAATAGAAAATAATAATCCTTTTGAAGTAATCATGACATAGGATGCACATTATAACTAAAATAATTGATGATGCCCAAATAAAATAATTCATGCCCTAGGAAAGATCTAACATCACTCACACAAGAATGATATGGTAAGGATGAAATAATATCTACCTCAGATCTATCAACCTCTATCCCATTTTTTGACTGTACATTCCATAATATAATTTTATTCTCTACCATAAAATGAAACTATTAAAAGTTTATGACCAGATTCTTCTCAATAAAATGATTCAAATCCATTCCCAAACATGAGATAAAGTCATTAAATGAATACACATACATTGTAAAATCATCCATAAATACCTCCTTGATGATCTCAATAAAATCAAAGAAAATACTCATCATGTATCTCTAGAAGGTACTAGGGTCATTGAAAATCCCATATGGCATCCTCCAGTAGGAAAACGTATAGAATGGACAAGTGAATGTGTTCTTATCTTGATCCTCTGAAGAAATAGGTCCCTAAAGATATATAGGAAATCCATACATGACACAATAATGTGCCAATCTAGCAAGTCTCTCAAGCATCTGATCAATAAATGGGAGGTGGAAATGGTCCTTGTGGGTAGATTGAATTAGTTTCCTATAATCATTACACACATGCAAACTGTTTTATAACCTCATTAGAAGAAACTCATCATTCTCATTTCTAATAATAGTAAAACAACATTTTTAGGCACAACCTAAATAAGACATACCCACTAGGAATATGAAATGGGTTATATTATACCTACCTCGATAAATTATTCCACCTCTTTTTTTAAAACATCTATAAGGGTTGGATTAAGACTCTTTTGTGGCTGCCTAACCAATTTAACCCTATCCTCCATAATAATCATATGCATGTAAATGGAGGGGATGAGACCTGATATGTTATCCATTCTCCACCCGATTTCCCTGATGTTCTCCCTCAAAAGATTGAAAACATTTTCTTCATGTTCAAAAGGAATATTCATAGCAGTTATAATAGGTGATCTACCACCATAGAACATGTATGAGTATTTGTGATTTGGTGTAAATGTATTGACTTACATTGAAGGGGTGTCGTATGGGTAGAGACATTGATGGAATCAAAATATGTTCATGAATAAAATCAGTATCAGAATAAAAATCATCAAAATAATAAAATAATTTATCAAACCCATCATCATACTTTACATCAATGTCATAATTATATTGAACATGATCAAAATCAAAATATGAATTAATTTCCAAATCAAATATAAGAGAGGCTTGTTCATTATAAATAGGTGTCGAAGTAATCTTAGACATCAAACTAGAACCAATACTCATAATATCACTAAGAATAGGCAATCATATTCCATTGGGGTTTTATTTAGTGGTTCAAATGGTAGATAACAAAAGAATAATGGACCTATGAGGGTTTCTTCATGGATTCCATAAAATTAAATATTTCAAATTCATAACCAAAATCATTTTAAAGTGTACCCTAATTGAAATTAATGATAGTATTTGCAGTTTTGAGAAAGGTCCTACCTAATATAATGGGATCAAGAGAAAATAACTAATCATCATCCATTTTAAGCTTGCAAAAATCTGCTGGGAATATCATGTCTCATACTCGGACATGTAAATCCTCAAGGAATCCCACTAGATATATTGTATCTCTATTCGCCAACAACACAAATACTAGGGTCGGCTTCAACACACCAACCTGTAAAGAATAAAATACAGAGTCAAAAATTTAATTTATGGAAGCTCCTAAATCAAAAAGTTCATCAAAAATGACAAATCCTCTATGGTTCATGGGATAGTGAGTGTCCCCTGATACTTGTACTTTTTTGGCATTGATATAGTTTGTGTAATGAGTGATGGCGCATTTCTACCATGATTGATCCTCTCATTCCCCTTGATCCATCTTTCATTGGAACAATGTTCTTTAAAAAATTTGGCATACCTTGGGATTTTCTTAATGGTGTCATGTAAAGGGATGTTGATCTCCACATGCTTGAATGTATCCAAAACATCTTTTTTCATCGCCTCTTTAGCCATTTTTTTTGTTTGAACAACTATCATTGGAAAATGATGGTGTTTATGAGGAATATCATCAATATTTCAATTACCTTTATCTTTCTCCTTGGGTTTCTCATCAATAATAGTGGAATGAGGATTTTCTAGAGTTTAGGTGAATCCCAGTAGAATGATAGGTGTTGATATATTTTTTTTTCTTCCCAATTTGTAATGTGATTGAACTGACATTCCCCTTGGGTTTTGGAGTAATTTGTTAAGGAATATTTTTATAATTCATATTGACCAATTAATTAAGGGCTGTGGAAATCTGGCTCATTTGAGTCTTCAACTCCCTCAGCTCCTAACCTTGACTCTTCAGCTCATTCTCATGATTAAATAAATTTTTACAAAAATTATATGTAATATAATTTAATTTGGTTTTTGGATTCCATTTTTTTGACTTGTTTATGCATTGGCTTCAAATTTCATTTGGGATTGTTGGAAACCTTGTTGGTAAGATGGTGGCTACTAAACATTTGGTTTAAAAGGGGGGCTTTTGTTGTTTTCCAGAAACAAACCTCATGTCTGATTGATCCTTACACCTTTGGTTGTATGATAGAGCAAATGAATCAAACATAATTTTGGGATATGGCTATTGTTTCTACTGATATGGTCTCCCTGGTAATATTACTGCTCAATCCTCTATCTCTTTTAGTTGAGGGAAACAATTAGTCAGGTGGCCTATTTCAGTTCAAATCCCACAATGTTATATAAGAGTGTGTTGGGATTTCTTTTGAGCTAATTCAATATTCCTCAACATAGTGGTAAATTATTCCAGCTTATTATCAATCAAAAGACATTCAAGCGAAGTAGAACTTACATGGGGATCTCCACTAACATGTGGTCTACCTAGATCACCGAATTGTTGGATGTTTGATGCCATCATGTAGATTAATACATTTCAGTAATTAGAGTTTTTCCCACCAATGCTCCTCCATCAAAGGCATCCACCGGGATTCTCTCCATAGGACTAAGTCCTTCATAGAAATATTGGATGAAGAGTTTCTCACTTATTTTGTGAAGTGAGAAGCTTGTGCAGAACTTCTTGAATCACTCCCAGTACTCATACATTGATTATCATGGGCTTTCCTAATCCCAGAGATCTATTTTAAAATATATTTGGTTCTTTATGCTGGAAAACATCTTGGAAAAAAAATAACCTTTCAATTTTTTCCAACAAGTTACATATTCAGATTGAAAATAATACAACCATTATTTTTCTACTCCATCAAGTGGAAATGGGAATGGTCTTATTTTTTTTGACCTTCAAATAATTTTCTTGGTTTTATGGATGAGAAAACAACATTAAATTCTATAATTTGTTTATTGGGAACCTCAACATAGAGGCCATGTAATTTGTGAAGAATGATAATTAACCCAGATATTAGTTCAAAGTATGATTCGAGATTTTTGTATGAAATGCAATTTGGTTGATAACGAATATCCAGTGCAGCTAATTATTGAATGGAAATCTTAAGTTCATTTCCATTATTTTAAGTCATTTGTTCATGTTTTATGTTTTAATTTTAATTGCATCAAATTTCATTGTTCTGGGAGTTGAGTAAATCTCTAACTGGTTGAATGTTGAATCATCATGTAGACTAAGAATGACTTATTCGAGCCTAATGGCTACATTCGATCTCAGGGTTAAGATCTAAAAGATCCTTGGAAATGAATTGTTTATTAAATAAAAGAAATATTAAATGAAATAAAGTGTATAATAGTAAAATTAAATTGAGATCTATGAGTTTATGGTCTAAAAAGAATTAGAAAGAAATAAAATAAAAAGAAAAAATTTCAGATTGGGTAAAAAGGATGATAGAAGAGAAAAAAAGAATAAAATGTAAAATAAAATAAATATATATAATTGGCTAAATAATTAATTTCCTCCCCATCAACAATACCAATTTCAAAGGCTCTATCATGGTAACTTTCAAATGATATGTTTTTGTTGGGTACTTAGGTGCAGCAAAGTGACTGACTAAGGTCCAATCTCAAATGAAGAAGTAAATTTAATAATATATTAAAGGTATTTTGAAAATAAAATCTAAGTAAATAAGAATAATAATTAAAAGGATATGGTTTTTAATTTTTTATTAATATATAATATGTTTATTGGAAGAAGATTGTATTTTTTTGTTTTTATTTTTGAAATTAAGTTTGATTAAAATTACACAACAATAATATGTTTCTATAGAAAATATTTAAAAGTCATAATCAATATAACTCTGCCTATTCAATAAATTCTTTATCATTATAAATTAAATTAATATCCACTTAATTATAGTCTTGTAATTTTTTATCCCTCAAACCTTACAGGAGTTAACATATCGACAATGATGAAATTACGTAAACCTCTGGCTAGCTTCGGAACATGAATTCGTAGTACCCTACTTTGATTGATGTTCTTAGGTTAGCTTATGCTCAGTAGTTAATTAGACCAAATATCAATTTTTTAATTGCATGTTAATTTAATTTAGGTATTAAATTTGGAATCTATAAATTTATCCATTGTGGTCTTGTATTATCGATTAAGGTCACACTCTCACAATTTACACAAATCTCAACCTCACGTGTTTTTGTGCCAGTTATTCAATTTCATTAATAGTTTCATATAAAAAACCATTAATATATCATTTTATATGAATTATTGTAGATCAATTATTCATAATAAATGAATGAAAAATGATAGAGGTAGATCGATTAATAAATTGAACTACTCTCCCATGGGTTTTGTAGTAATCGTAGAAACATTTTCCATGTGCAAAGGTTTAGAAAGGGTAGAACCCAATATCATTTCTACTATTGATTCATGAAAAATTAAGAATATTAATAGAAAATTAAATTTGACCAAAAATAATAAAATAGAATAAATAATATAAGAAAAAGTACTTTTATTATGAAAAGACAAACATTACAACACGTGGAAGACGAAGAAGGATTTGATGAAGGGATCATTGATTTAAGAGATACACTTATTTATTTGCTTGTATTATTTGAGTGAACTGCTTCTAATCTTCCCTAAACTTCCTAATTCACGTCCCAATCCCTCTGAATGAGAAAAATACCAATTTATTGTGTGAAGGGAAGCATATGTTAAATGAGGTTTCTAGTGTGAATGGGGAAATTCTTCCAAATAAATTAATCCATCATTCACCACCTATTTTGTCACCAAAAAGCGTGATTTAGATATCTGTAAAGAATTATTATTTATGAAAAATGATTCGTCGATATCATCTCAAACATGGCACTAATGCACTCATGGATGAAATCATTATGGCCCAAATACAGAACCAATGTCCAATCTGGTGAGTCCATCCCAACATTGTCTTCATAGCTCATTTTCACCAACCAACTGTATTATTTAACTCAATGTCTAGAATAAAAGTTTTACTAATTTATATCAACAAAAATTTATAAAAATATTATGTTAAAATATTTCAAATAAAATTATTTATGTCTATAATAATACAGTGAATTTGTGAAGGGTAAAATTGGAATTCTCACAATATTTTCAAATGAATGATCTAATCCCAATTATATTATAAATAAACTTATTTAACATAATTTGAGGAATTTTTATGATTTATTATCAATAAAATTTTCAAAAAAATTCTTTTATCATGAATCTCTTTCCACCTAGAGAAATCTCACAATGCGAGCACCAGTGTGTATTCGTTGAATCTTCTCCCATATGAGTCTCTAATCTTAAGGATCGATCCAATGGCTCTTCCAAAATCTTCGAGATCCAAATGAGAGCTGTGGAAATAAAAGAGTGACTAAAAACTGTGTTAATAAAAACTTCAACTAGTATGAAGTAGGAACAAATCATACCTCAAATATTCTAAGTAGCATCGTGGTCGTAGGCCTCAGTTTCTTGAAGATGAGCTTCTCCATATCCACCTTCTCTGGGAGGTAGGGGTAGACCACCTAGTGGTGGTTGCGTTAGAATCTCACATTGTCTTCCATTGCATGATTCAAAACATGCTCCTCTACCATGTATACTACCTTGTAGGCCTCCCCACTAAAATTTCAACATCTACCATGGCAGTTCCATTACCATCTGTTGATCTTCTATATAGTGGGTCAGGAATTCTTATGCCATTTGATTCTACCCACCGCATGAGTAGAACATTTTTCTCCTCTACTGACCTCCTTTGTCCCGTGATCTCCACATATATGACCCTCCATCCTAGGGACATACACCAAAAGGTCTTCCCACTTGGGCCCCTACGTTATTCTTCCACTCCATGCTATAGATGACTCAGCCACATGTCTTCTAGTGGTGGCTCTTGGTATTGATGCTTACTCAGCTAGGAAAATCTCACAAAAAGTGATCACTCTCACACTCCATCATTCTTCAGTATATTGAAAAATATCATCAATGCTCTGATCTCTCGTAATAGACCCTACTCAAAGGCCCAATCCATTGAAAAGGTTCTCAAATATGTCGATAGAGTAGCGGGAGAGGTTAGTGAATCTCATTGAGTACTAAGATACTATCAATCTAGCTTGTTGTATATGTAGGAGCTCATAAATACGGATATAGAGCAGATTCGCTAGAATGAATTATTCCTTGAAGTGGATCTAGAAGTCCAACCAGGCTAGGATTACCTAATCGTGCATCTGGAGCATCACGATCCACCATCTCCCTATCATTCGCTGGATGGGACTAGAATTTTGGATCACCATATGGTCTACCGGGGACCCAAGAAGGTAGAAAAATCAAGACAATTCCACCAGCCAGTCCTCAACTACCTACAGATCTGTCTACCCTTAAAACCTGAAAGTCCACTAGTGCTATAACTCGTGTAGTGTGCTATGTTAGTATGAATCATCTGCTAGTGGGGTTGGTGGAAACATCATCCATATGAGTAGTGGTGCTACTGGTACACCACCTGAAGTTACCATCAATGTAAGAGGTCCCAACACTGAAGCCTCATCGATCAGTGGGCCATCATCATGACCTCTCTCTAAGAACTGGGTTGGCTGTCTACAAGATGAAATCCTATAAAGAATAAAATTTTTCATTATCAATAATTTATACGTAGTGAGATGACTCAAAAGATATCAGATGAAAAAATTTTCCAAAACACATGAAATTAGTGTTTTCAGGTATCGAGTAAGAAATCAGATCTCAGGGTTCTCGTGTATGGATACGACGGCCGCCACACCAGCACTGGACACCCAAAACTAAAAAATGTACTCAAAACACATCACACTATATCCCCATTGAACAAAGAAGATTCATAGTTATTCATTCGAACCGAACGCCCTTGGATACCACCTTTTCATCACGTGTTCCCTAGGCCCATGACAAGACTACCCAAAGCCCGACATCTCTAGGTCATGGGATGGACACAAGGACAAGAAAATAATCTCCCTAAAATGGAAAGTAATTTCTTTTAATCATGGAGAAAAACATACTAGGTACACAACTATAACAAACAACGTAGTATAACTTCTAAATCTAAAAGTGTGAGCTGATGAAGAATGGGATAGAATACATACCTAACTAAAAGAAGGAATTGTAAAAAAAAATACTCTTGAATTCATCCAATAAAGATCCTAACAGAAGGGTAGGTAATATTCGTCACTCTGACTCTCCATGTAAACTATTCACCTCAGTGCACCATCTAGTCCAAGCTCCATAACCATGGTAAATGTTATCCATTGTCTGCACAAGACAAAACAATGAGCGGGAAAAACCCAAGTAGGGTTGATTATATCAATACAAAGTAGGGACCAAAAGACCCCCCAAAGGTCTTCCAAAATTCCTCAAGGACAATCCCCAAAGAATTTCACCAATCACATTGCACAAGAAAAAGACTCATCTCAAACCAGGTATGAAACTTATGGAATATGAATAATAATGACTATTCTTAAACCTAATTCATCTTATTCCATTGAGAAGTTCCACTGCTGGACCCCGATGAAGCCACTCTTTCACAAATCCACATAGGGTCATAAGTAACAAATCCACATAGGGTTGTAAGTCATTGATCTATATAAGGTCATAAGTCTTGATCCATGACGGGCTGCTCTATGGATGGTCCTTATTGAGTTATGATACCGTCAATGCACCCAGGTTCATAAGTCATCGATCCACATAGGGTTGTAATTCATCGATACACATTGGTTCGTAAGTCATTGATACATGTTGGTTCATCTATCAATAATCCTCATAGGGTCTGAAGTCACTGATCAATGATGGGCCACTCTGTGTTTGGTCCACGTCAAGTAGCACTACTGCTGATACACATTGGGTTGTTCTAATACCAATCCACAAAGGGTCACATGTTACCTGACATCCAACTACATGATTCATAGACATGGTATTATTAAGTTCTGAAGATTCTAATACTCAAAACATTGTTCACAATTCATCCTCCACTAAGTCCTATAAAGAAGAATCCCAAATTAAACCCATATCATATGGGTTCCAACACAAAAGACAATGCATTAATCAGATGCTCGGTCTATATGTTATAAGAATTTTAGTGCTAGGTGCCTTGCTAGATTTGAGTCTGATCCAAACTAAACATACTCCAGCAATATCCAAAATCCAACTGGAGTGTCTCAACATAACCACCTCATCCTCAGAGTTCCAACATCGTAGACTGTTTGTCAAATAAACATCTAGTTTAGAAGATATGCACCTTAATGAAAAACTGATCTTAAATGGGTCTAAGTCCGATCTGACCCGGTCTGACCGAACTGACATGGTCTGCTGGGAAACACCTAATCTATCTGAGCTTGGTCTGAATCCCCACCAAATAAACCAATGTCCATTTGGTATTCAAAAAGTAGCGCCAGGATGGCATTGCTACATCAGTTAACTAGTCCTGTGGACCGGTCTAGGGCAGGACTCATGGTCCGGGTCTGCCTCCGCCATGACATCTCCTTCACAGCTCCCTGCCAAGGCACGCCACCACTATCTAAATGACCGACATCGTCTGAATTCCCCATGTCCTCTGTAGAACCTTCGGCAGCCAGCACATCCTCGTGTCTGACAAGAGTTGGTGTCGCCACCTCTAGTCGTCAGTGATGCCACGCTGGCAAAGCTTCCACGGGCCTTCAGTGAAGATCCAAAGGTCTGTTTTCTTTTCCGACTATGCCTATAGGCCTCCCTAGATGTCTCCTACATGGTGTGTACCTTAGTTTATCCCTTCCTACTTGTTTCTTGGTCTCCCATGAAGAACACAACAAAACCAATAATGATGGAGGGTCTAAGATTTGTTATGTTCGGCTTGTGCCTGCCGCATTAGTATTATAACAAGAGAAGAGTTGAAAAATAATCAAGATAAGATATATTCATATACTCTTAGAAAAATATCAAGCCAAAACCCTACTTGGAACTCGAGCAGTGAAGCTGTAGATGAGGAATAAGGGTCCATATTCGATGATGTTTGTCGGCATTTGTTCATTCCACATTCTTCATTGAAGTAGGTTTATGTCAGGGTTTCGTCATAGCTTCCTCACATCGATCACCAAAACCCATACCATAGGTTTTTTTAATTGAAGAAAAGGAACCGCCCACGTTGTGTTTTATTAATGAGGTTCATTAATGAGGTGCAATTAATGATCCATTAATTCAACTAAAGTTGAGGTTATGTAACCCCTGGGTTATGTCATTAAATGACTCCCATTCTTGCCAAACATTACATCGTTGTCCCGCCATCTTCCACTAAACGGTTAGGAGATAATAAAATAACTAATGGAGTTATTTTATAATTATTTTTGTAAAGTTTAAAAATTAACATTTTCATCTGACCCTTGTCGGTCGAAGTTATGCTTCACCTAAGATAATCCTAGCAATGTGAATTCAACAGTGCCCTCATATTTTCAATATGACCAATGGTTCAAAAGATAGATATTTCCAATCACTTGTTTATAGAATATACTTTAAAAAAGTCCCAAATTCTATTATAGGATCTTCAAGCCTCGTAATCATGTGCCGTTAATTTCTGCAGACTCATAATATTCCCAAATAATTAAATAAAATTATATATAAAATTTCAGTGTATTTACCGAATAATCCTTGAACACATGTTTTTACATATGTAATTATTCATTACATACGTATAAGATTAATGATTAGTTTTATCTATGTTTTCATTAATTATCATTGATATATAATTCCTTGAAACTCAGTTAATAATTGAATAATGTTGTTTATTTATTATTATCAAAAAAATTATTTCATTTTGAGGTGATGATAGCTTCCAATATATGCTACAACGTTTTGAGATTATGTGATAACATTCATTTAATTTCATTCCCCATAAAACCTAGAGGATATGAATTTTTGAATTTCAGGGATTAGATGGAATTTATTATAATGTTCTTAAACTATGTTCATATTGTATCTTATGGATTAAAATGTATTGTATTTATAAATCATTTCATTAACGCCTATTAATTTGTTCTATCATTTAGGAACACTTTTATTCTATACCAGAAATGTAATATAATTTTCAGATCTTGGTTTCCTGATTCTAGGATATTACAATATATATGTCAAAACCTCACCTTTGTTTTTCAAAACGTATAAACGTTCCTAAATCACTTCATCAAGTTTAATTGACATTTAAATTATTCCAAATATACCTTTACCTTCAAAATAAATTTTACATTTTTATATATAGGGAGACAGACATGATTCACTTCATACAAGTAATCAACCGTGAACTCAATCGCCTCATCTGATATATATTTTTGAACAACAGATTCCTATTGTTGGTGAATATTTTTAACATATCCCCTTAAAATATTCATATATTATTACAAATTATAAAACCTGCATAAATAAACAAGACATAATATTCCTATATCTCACTCCACATTAATCCTTAGATGAACAATTATATGAAAAATTTGTTGAGTAAAATACATCACTAGATGAAAATTTATATTTAAAATTGTATTCTCCAACACATAAAAAATAATTGGATCTTTAACATCACATTAAATTGAATTAAATATTAACAAAACATAAGGATATATTTTCTAAAAATTATAGACAATAATAAATAAAATGAAATCGGTAGCATTCATTGCATCAAATCATGTCACTCATGATATTTCTTAATTATAACACCCATGAGAATCAATGTAGACACTCGAAGGAAGAAAATATAGTGTTATGTAATTTTTACAAGTTTCTAAATGATATTTTAATATTTATCCCTTTTTTAATGAAAATTAAATTCTTATTACGATCGTTAGATCTTCTTTAGTCTTATTGGGTGATCACACCACTAGTATTTTAAATAAATAAATTAAATAGATGCATGTGGAATTTTAAAAAGGTTAAAATCAAAGGCCCCCACATAAATATGAGTCTTTTCCTTCCCTAGTCAAGGATGTTACATAATCAGTGTATGGTAAATGGATTTCAATTGCAATTCTCACAATAATACAATGTCAAACTATGTTTTATCAACTTACAGCTTCTCACTAAACATCACAAACTCAACATTACACTAAAATAAAAAATATTCCCAACTTTTTCCCAGTATACCTCGAGTTTCATAGGTTCTAAAACATCCCACTGTATATATAAACCTTGTTACCATTAGTTAAAACATTTTAAATCGATCACCATGTTTTCATAATATTTATCTTTATCAATAAATTTGTAATACGTCAGTTCGATAGTAGGTACTTCTAATTTTACTAGGAATTTAATAACACCCTAAATTGTATTCATTGGACGATCTCATATATATATACCATTGTGAAACATCATGTATTCACACACTTCCTTACTAAAACTCAAGATTGTAAACTTTTTTAAGACAAAATACTTATAAAAATTCTCCCTCGATTCTAGTAACTCACCTCATCTTCTCCTTCAAAAATATTTTTCTTAATATAACATCATATTATCAATAAATTAATTAAATGGTTGTCGATTTATACCATAAATATTGATTTTTATTTTCCTATGTTATACACTAAATCTTAATGTGGTCACTTACCCACTTTTTCTTCGTCTTCCTAGAGAGGACACTAATTCACCCCCAACACTCAGTCATATATAAAAAAATGTGGAAATTTATTTATTTTTCATCATCCTCGATATACTCCTCTTCTCTGCCACATGAATTTATTTTTTAAGTTGACCGACTAATTTCCAATATCCATAAATGTTATATTGATATGAATAAATTTTTCTATTTACAAATTACTACTAAAAAATATCCACTTTTGTGTTCCTTTTGATTTTTTCATTCTCTCTTTATTTAATTTTTCTCTTCAGAAACTGATTTTAATGATAGAACTCAATGTACTCAAATTCTATAAAAATTTCTTCTTCTAGAAGCTCATTTAAATAAATCGTTCCTTTATTATATTATATGTTTGTATTATTCCTCCTCAATCAATATAACTATAATTGATATGAAACATTATCTATGATATTAGGGAAAATCAAAAACAAATGTGGAAAAAAAATAGAATTTTTAGTGTTGGGATTAATCATGACCTTTAGACAAATTGTGGAATGTTCATAGGACCCTCACAGGTGTCAGCGAAGTCTATTAAAAACAAAAATTTCCTTCCCAAACATTTATGAATTCTAGAGTTATCGTTATATAGGTATATAAATAATTTTTATATAACTTCTCATCATAATTTTCATCTATACATAGGTTGAGATTATCATTGTTAAACCATTAGTAAGATAGAGTTTTCTATAGATATCTTATATTACTATAGGATGATCATTATACATGCCCTCTTATTTCTACATAAAATCTATGAGAAACTATGACAGATGAATTTTTAGATAAGAGTAATGGGAAATAAATATAAAATTAAGAATAATATCACAAAAACCATTATTTTTATTGTTCGTGAATAATTCCATTGTATATAGAGTGGTATAAATATTTATCCATTTACGAATAAAATTACTTTTTCATATGATAGATTTAAAAAAACCTAGAATTAATTATCTTATAAAGTCACATGGTGATATAGTAGCATACATTTATACTATAATAATAAAAATAGTTTGTAAATAGAGCTATAGTGATAAGTGGTAGGATGTCCACAAAGAAATATTATCACTATCACCATAATACAAGATTCTAAAATAGACATGCAAATGTAAACACTACCAGTGTACTATTATCTATTTATATGGTGGGAATATAGTAGTTTACCCAACATCATCCAAGGATTGTGATAAAACATTCCAAAAAATCTCCTACATGTATTGTAATCCTTGAAACTGATATCCATTCGTGGTTCCATATTTAGAAAAGTTACTTAATGGGATAACATCCAATTATTTACTCAAAAATGGGAAATTTTAAATGAAATATTATGTTTAAAGCTCATGATTCATGAAATAGAATCTATTTATTTCATGACCGCATTGTGTTCTCCAATATTCTACCTCTCATCCATTATTTATCGACGAATACCAACATTGGCACAATAGTTCCTAAACTTCTCAATCACAATCAACCACATCAGTATGTTACTAGAATATTATTTCAATGGATCTAATACGATCTCAATATCTCATATTGTACTAATTGTTTGATAAAAATTTACTTCAATTGAATGTTCATTAATTGTTAATTAAAAATAAGGTTATCCAAAATATGTAAAGCATGTAATTGTCATAGTGTAATACATTTTTCTCTAAGATAATATCCAACTACTCATAGAAGTTCTTCTTCCAAACAATATCCTTCCATGATTATGTAATATAATTGTATTATATCATTATGTTTGATAGTTCAATCACCTTCTTGTAAATGAGATATAAATCTCCTTATATTTCCAATATATGTAAACATATAACACTTTTCACAAATGTTGCATTCAACAATCACCGACTTGGTCAGCATTCACATACCCATGTAATGAAATTTCTTTCCCAGTCATAGAGATAATTCCTTATTTACATTCATATACCATTGTATACACTTTACATATTCCATTGTCAGATTCTAGAATATTTCATATATATTCTCAAAACTCACACTGCATTTTAAATACAGTGTCATGAATATACTACGACTTAAATCGTTCTTTCAAAAACTGATTTCTATAGAAATTTTTACATATAATCAACCTTTTTTACTATATTTGGTTCTTACTAATTTGTTAAATTAAAAATTATTTCCATGGGAATAGATAATAGATGTTTTTCCAAAAAACTAAACATTGTAAAAGCCTTCAAATGTATTTTTCTTGTGATATCATTAAGTATCCAACATAACGTGTGCTCTTGATCTTCATCCAAAAAATTTTACTATCATCTATAATATCATTCAGCTGGACTTTGCCATATTCCTACCCTTTCATCTCATCAATCCTCTGAATACATGGTCTTACAATCTTCATGTCATCCATACGTAGAATAAATTCAATATATCCATCACAAAAAGGATATAAATAGATTAATTGATCCATGTCACACTATTTTCTAGATCTTCTGAAAATGAATGCATCAAAATTCTTATTCCACTTCATGTATATCTACTTTGACACCTACAATCACTTCTATAGTTTTCATATGGGGTATTTATTTTATTAATCAATATTTCCCAATTTAGGCTATATATAAATCTCTTTATCTATATCCTCATGTAGTAAAGAATCCATTACACCAAGCTGCTCAAGGTAAAACTTATATGATGCAATAATAATAAAAACCACCAAGAAGATGATAAGATTCACTACAAGTAAGATAAACTCAATAAAATCCAAAATAATATTCTTTTTTAAAACAATTCTACATTTTATTTAATTTTTATAACCTCCTACCATCATGTAGTATCCTAACAAGATAAACACATTTTTTATTAAGTTATTTTTTCTTTTTGGATATGTTGTCAGATATCTTGTATTATTGTTATGAAATGATTAAATAACCACTGTAATAGCCAAAAACCAATTTCATGAATCCATTAATTGCATGGACTCATGAAATCATTCTGGATCATCACCATCAGTCAATAATAGATTGTTTAAGGATGATGAATATGTTTTCACAGGACTTCCAACACTGGTTGATCATATCAACTTCACATGATAAGAATGATCTATTAGCTTCATTGTCACATGCTCATGTACAAAATCATTATTTACATTCTCTCATAACTATAATTCATTATTCACATAATCAGTTTTAAATACATGAGAATTCTTATAAATATAAAATTACATAAATATAACATACTGACCTCGGAGGATCATCTTTTACTTTTATTCCCATTATTGAAAAAAAAAATCAACATCAAAGGAAATAAATAATCATTCAATTCACTTTGAATCAATCATGAACCCTATGATATAATTTAAATGTATATGTGACAAATAGCAAAAGACTTTTAAATCAGAGAGATTTATCTCTTATTCAGACCAGATCACTTTGGGCATACATTCTACCATTACTATACATAGACATAAATTAATGAGATATTATATTACATTGACTCCTTACACACATAAGGTTGTGTGTTTTGATGAGTTCATCTTTATACTCATAAAAGAGTCAGCTACTATCCCATTCAACATATCGGCCACACCGTTATACTGTTTTGTACCTATAAGATTCATTGTAAACCCTCAAATTTTGTGAAATGTTTTTTATTTATATAATATTTTTTTCATTTGAAGAAACACTAATATATATATATATATATATATTAAATCACTATTTAAAACATTACATTCACACATAACTTACTTGGAATTTGTTACACCGAACACCAACTCAGTGTATGCTACACAAAACACTAAGTTTAAAAAAAACATTTTATTAGTATAATTAGAATATGAGATAATTATATCATATAAATTAAATATAATAATATAAAAATTAATAACTTATTTTCAAATATTTTTATGTTGGTTTTTCTGGAAATTTAGGATATTGTTTTTTTGTTAATGATCATATCTGTTTTAAAATATTAAACTCTCAAATAAATTATTTTATGTGATTTATGAAAAATAATAGGATTAATTTGAGGCACATTTTATAATTTTATATTATAAAATAAACTCCAATTTTTATTTTATAATTTATAAATTTTCATCTATAAAATTTTTGGGATTATTTCTAAGAAACATTTTTTTGGATTTATATTAAAAAAACTAGATTTAATTAAAAACTTCAATTATTTTGATGTATTTATAAAATTAAATTATATTTTAATTTTGTTTGAAAACATTATTTTTTATTATTTAGTCAATTTTAGTTCATTGGAATCAATTTCATTTTGAAATTTGGTATAGAAACAAAAAAAACCATAGGACATTTTTTCTGTATAAACTATCAGTGTTGTCCATCGATAAGATTAATTTTAAAATAATATTTCCAACATAATTTATTATAATTTTGAAAAAGGGATTCCATATTTATAATCCTCATAATTAATAATTTTTAATAATTTCAACTTAGGTTTTGACAATATGTATTAGTGAATGTGATTAAAATTAATTAATATGGATAATTGAAAAAATAGGTTTATAAATTACTAAAAAATAAATTTAATACCCTAAACAAACTAGAAAGTTGTCCAAAAAAATTAGATAGACATTATTAATCCTTTAAATTTAAATTTTTTTTGGTTTATTATGACGTTTTTATGTAAAATTTTAGTTACAACTAATATGTTTTAAAAAATTTGAAGCGCGTCATTTCCCTTCCATATAAAATTCCTCCACATCTCCCTATTCTTTTCACATCTCGAGCCACTAATTTCAAGATGTTCTATGAACAATAAATTAATAACATACCTCCCTTACTTCATTATGGATACCATTAGGAATAATGTAATCTATGGAATCATTTCGGAATAAACTAAAAGGATTTTCCTTATTAATTTGTAACTCATTTAATTAAGATCCTTTTGTTCATTTCCATTCTCCACCCCTCCAATCTCGTAATTCAGTAATTTTAAAATAATAATTGAATATTCATTATAACATGATGTTTCAATTATAAGGTTTCAACCTACACTTGTAAAAACATAAATCTAAGGGGTAACGAACGTATTGTTTATGTGTATAATGAATTATCACCTCACAAGATGATGTTTGTTCAATTTTCTTTTAACTCCAATCATAGTGGACATTATGATGGATTGTTTTATATATTTGATATATTATAAGCATTATGTCTGTATGATTTGGTATTCCTTTTACAACACATACCTTTTTACCTTCCATTGGGTGTAAATATTACAATTGTTTTAGAGAAAGTGTGGAATATCTCCACCTAAAAGCAATATGATTTTTTGACGACAAAATAGTTAACATTTTATAACAAGAAGATATATTTTGGTAAAAGTTCTTTTTTTTGTATAACATTTTACCATTTCAAACATCCCAATCACCAAACTGTCGGTAAAAACACTGTCAATAAATGTTATTGTGATAGATATAATAGTTCTGTTATTATTATAATAATACTAACAAATAATATATATCTTGTATAATGTGTTTCACAACATATTAGTGTGGCAATTTTTTTTCAAAAAAATATTATCAATATTTAATATGTATTTATAAATTACATTTAAATAAAAAATTTAAATATTTGTTGTAAATAATATTTCACATTATATTTATTTATCTATCATATATAATACAAATGTTTAAATTATTAATAAAAAGATAATTTCCCCACAGGGAAAAACACAGGAAAAATAATAATTATATAAATATTTAAATTTAATAAAATATGAATAAATACATAGTTAAAGATGGTTGATATCCAAAAAGATCATAAAAACACAAATACCAATAATTCCTCCACTCCCCCAACCTAAAATGAAAAATGGTATGTTGTAATCATCCAATATGTTTATTTTCCACAATCCAACATCTCCCAAAACATTTCTTATGTGGTAGATGAATGTTACTCCAGATTTCCTATTGTCAAATATCAATATCATCATCATCTCATGTATTACAATAGAGTAAAAAATCAAGCCTTATCCAGTACCAAGGAGAAACCTCAAGACATAATTATGGCACACCCTTCATCTCCTGGATCTAAACCAAACACAACCAAATTGAATACCAAAAATAATTGTGAAATATCTACATTAATCGAAACTAAAATAGAAATAAATTAAATTATTATGAAAAACATATAATGAGAATTTCTCATCTTCTCTATTGATATCTCAATAATTTCAAGAATAACTAACTCAAAAAAGGAATCATTTCCCTAAAAATATGACAACAGGGACCCAACACCATATTTTATCAAAAATAATTTCAATCATAGCTGAGTAGTGAAATATATTACTAAAATGATCTACTTCTTATCATTAACAAAAAAAATATTAATTCAAAAAACATCATAAAATAAAATTACTACTCAACTATACTAATAAGATGTGAATGATCCATAGAAAAACCATACCATGTTTAAAATAACAAATTCATGTGAACATGTTCAGAGGGAAAATAAACAAGACAACATTGGAGTGAACCAATAACAATAAAACCATGATTTAATACATGTAAGAGGTGTTATGTAACCATAATATCCAAAACATTCCATCATAATATAACCTTATTATAAGAAAGTTAGTTTAATTTGAAAGCATTATGGTATACCAATGTGAATAGATCTAACATAATTACCATCTTTTAATTAAATGAAGTGATTATCTAATTTTTCATAAGAATTTCTACTTCTAAGATGGAATATACCAAATAAATCAGACACTATTTAACAGGGGTGTCCAAGGGATATGTTGGGTAGGGTTAATGGAAATTTTAGACACAAGAATGATAAAAAAATGATGGTTTCGTTCGGGTAACATTATATATTCCCAAAGGACATTATTCAACCCGCAATGGACTGGGTTGAAAGAGTTATGAAGCTATTTTATAGGTTCATAATAAACTAAATATAAATCCAATAATTCAAATTCACCTAAAATAATACAATTATGTTCGAATGACATAACCCCATTATAAAATTAACTGAAGAATACATCTAATTTAAAAAATAAGTAATAAATTATTAATAGAGTAAAGTAAATTGTATAAAAAAATATCGATGTAATACATCACACCCTTATCATAAAATGACTTAAGGAAGAAGGTGCACTCTTTTCACCTATGAATCATGTATCTAGACACAAATACCCCTAAAAACCTTCAAACCAAAAAAGGACGTCTAATGAAAAAAATTCAATGAAAAAAATTGAATTGAATATGCAACCAAAAAAATATCAATTAACCATAAAATAAAATGATTCTCTTAATTTTTTAATATAATGTACATTTTTCATTGGTTTTATAATTGAGAAAAATTATAACTAAATAAGTGTCCAAATAAATACCAACCATCAAATATCAATACTATTTTGTGAATTTATTTACAATGAACTATACAAAATTCATTTTTACTCATCAAAATATTGATATGTTTCCCAAAAAAATAAATATTTATCCAAATCCCTAATCCCCAAAGTATGTCAAAAATGATAATCAAACTGTAAATATACAGCTATAACTTTAGGATATATAGCTTAAAATAAATATATCTATTTTTTTTCACTGAACATGGAATTGAAATGTGAAGACATTGTGACACATATATCCATATTTCATCACTGACCAAGTAATTGGATAGTTAAAACATAGTTTAATCATTAAAAATTCTATAAACTATTTCAAAACATCATCTAAACACATAATATGTTGAATAGTCAATGTTGTAGTGGATTTACATAGAATTGTTTCTCTGTAACCCAAAAAATAACTAGAAACTCTCAGTTTTCCATCATCCTAGAATTAAATCATTAACTACATAATTTGCATCATTTGGACCCTAAGCACTCAAAACATACAATTATTTATGTAACATCCCAATAAAGTAAAGAATTTAACTTCTTTATATTTATTAAAATTTTTGAATTAAATATTAATTTTAGCATAAATAGGATTCTATGTTCGATGTCATACCTGATATGCAACAACATGTTTTATTAAAAACTTATTTTTCACACAACATTGAGTTATACTAAAAAATAGTAATATAATGTTATTATTTTTAATGGTAGTTAATGAATAGATGTTGTATTGGTGGGAATAAAAAAACCCATATTATGATTAAATAGGTTTCTTAAATGTTTACTTTTATCCAATAAATTTTAGAGGCTTAAAATACGAAATAATATAATTTTAATAATAAATACTATAATATACATTAAAAGGTTGACTTAATGCCTTTTGATGGTGAACCCTATTTAAATATTGTTTTGGTTACTTTTATATATTCTATTTAAAATAATCAATTTATTTTTTAGAATTGGGACATCAAAATTTAAATTGGGTAAATTTTTGGTATTTTTATGATAAAATTAATTTTTTATTAATAATGAAAATTATTGTATTTTAATTCAAAAAATGTTTCCAATAAAATTTATTTATACGAATTGATTATCTTTATAATTGGATTTAAAATATAATTAGATTATATTTTAACAATTTAATCTAATTATTTTCATTATAATTATTTTAACTTCAAATTTGGACATAAACTAGTGTCAATCATTTGATAATTAATATTTCGTAAAAACATTCTTTTTGTTTTGACTACGGGAATTAATTTTAAATTTTTTTATTCTAATTATGTGTTTTGAAAATGTAAAAATAGATTCCATATTTGGAATCAGGAGCATAAAACTGTGTAAATAGTTAATTTTTATTTTTAGAAAATATGAATATTTACTTCAATAAAACATTTATTTACCATGGTTAAAGTGTAAATCGGGTAAAATAAGGGTAACAAAATAATATTATAATAATATAAAATTACCTTAAATTTTTTCCAAATCCTATTTTTTGATACATTTCCGACCATGGTCATCCTTAGGATGATTTGAGGACCCCATGTAGCCACTTGGGAGTGATAATGACACTTTATATGAATTATTTAATGTAATGACACAAATGACATAAAAAATATCTATTAGTAAAATAATTTTTACATAGGTTCATAAAAGTTATATTTTAGATTATAAATATTATTTAGAAAGATACAATTATTTCCTACATCATGGTAGTTTTTCATAATTTATAGACATCATATAAATAAAATTAACAATGATACAATAATGATGTAGTGTTTACCTCATTAATAAATGATTTAAATAAATAAGATTATGGACATTAAAATTATATCCAAAACATATCAAATTATTATTGGATTATTTTATTTCGACCATGTGACATATTTTCATCTACATTACTTAGTTTTGGATGTTTATAAACAGAAAATCATTACATATAAAAATAATATTTTTACACATTCCTAAGGAGCCCATCCTCCCCCTTATTAAAATACCTCACTTCTAACCCATTACTCACCCCTCTCAAGCCCTGTTTCACATCAAAAACACTACCTAATAATATCTAAATATCCCTACCTTCCTCTTGAAATCCTTATATTAAGCATTATCCACTTTATTTAACACTTTTTATTCAATCCAAAAGTCGGTACCCAATTTAAAGGTAACGTCTTCTCATAAGTCCTTTTGTTTTTATTTTTCATAACCAACCTGAAAAAAATTAATAATTTATTTTATAAAAACACCGTTATCATAAATATAATAGGTTTTTGTTATGAGAAGGATTAAAACTACTCAAACACACACCTCCATCTAATGGGTAATAGACATATTGTTTCTCTGAAAGAAAAACTAACGCCTCATGAAACAATGATTGTTCAATTATCTCATACCGCCTCTTATGGTGTCCATAATGAAGGAAATATATTAATATATAATATATATTATTTTTCACATTTCTTTATTAATATTTATTTTTGATTAATATCATACCTTTATGGTTTCTATTATGAGTGATCGTGATAATTTCATTTGAGGAAGTGTGGACTACCGCTCACTAAATGTAACATGACTCGTTCAAACCATACATGGGATGCATAAAGGATATAGTTATTGAAATTATATATGATATTATACAATAATTATAATATAACTATATATTATTATGTTTTCATTAAACTAAAATATGTAATAGAAATTAAAGTGCCATTCATGCCTATTACGGATTATAGTCTCCATGAACGGTGCATTTCATTTCATATCTCAAAATGATATATATTGTTATAAATACATATATATACAAGATAAATAGGATAAATATGATATCTAAATCATGAATATCATTATGGATATAATTTTCCCTTGACCACATGGAAAACTTGTAATTATAAGGTGTTCATTTTTTACTCGTGTACCAAATATCGACAAAATGACAATTATTAACTTAAATGATTACATATTGTTTATAACATGGTAATAAGTGATATAAAATGAATTATAAACCTTAAAAAGGGTTCTTAATGACGTATAAATTAACTTATGTTTATTATTCAGGAAGAACAAGGAACAAACAAGTCATGTCAGACCCGAGGTAAGGGGTTTTTTATCTCAGTTTTTATTTCGTGATATTTCTATTGTTCATCACTTATTAATTTCATGTGGAGTATTGTGTACATACATTTGATATATATTATAATTATTATTTTTATATTAATGGTATTCTGTGATTCGTTATTTGGTAATTAAATTTTGGTCTTACTAATCGATTTATTACAACATGGTAAGGGGTTTTCATCTCACTTTTTATTCTTGTGAGATTCATGCTATATTTGCTATTAATTCCTTTTGTGTGGTGGATGTACTGACAATGATTGTATTATTTGTGTAATATACATTATTTTATGGGTATTTAAATTTTTATTTAATTGTCATTTTTTCATGGGGTGTATGTTTCGTATGTTACCAAATCTGTAAGGGGACCATTCACCCTCTGATTTTAAAAAAGACTTCTTTTTGTTATTCCTTTTAATTTCCAATTTCTTATGTCAGGATATGTTCTTCTATATCCATATTTCTATAAATTTATTGACCATGTGATGAGATTCCATTTTCTCTCTCATAAAGTCATTTTTTTAATTTTAATGTGATGTCGTTAGGGTATAGAATTTCTCTAAGGGAACTCGTTCACCCAATTTCAATTCATTGGGTTAAACTTCTACTTCTTGATTTTGTCATGATATGAATTTCTTTGAATAAAATCTGATTGTTTTACACATAATATCAACATATATTGGTTCTATTTATATTTTTGACAAAATATTATTTTATATATATATCCTTCATCAAAGGATATTGTCATTATAAGGGATTCCATCACAACTTACATTCTATTGAGACATCATTGTAGTTATACACCATTTCACTTTTATATGGGGTATATAATGACTTTTAGAATATTATATCATGCATGCATTTATTATCATGATATTATAATGTTTTTATTAAATTTTATTCCTCAATTATTTGTATTCAAGCATCTCTCATTTGGTTAAGAACTCCGTAAGTAAAATATTATTTTAAATATTTATTTTTCTAAATCATTCTCATTAACATCCATATTTGAAAAATATTTTTAAGGATTTATTTATATGGACATTACTATTTTAAAATTTTAATTTATTTAATATATTCTACATTGTATGGGACACCAAAATTCAAAAATGCTTTTTTTTTAAATTTTAAATGGTTTTAAAAATTGGTTTATAAACCATTGATTATGTCATTATCTTGAAAAGATATCTTTTGATTTCAATGTGGAGATATTTTCTTTAATTTATGATTCTTTTATGTGTTTTAAATACTTTAATTCTATTGGGAATTATTTACATATACTTGTGGTTCCCTGATAAACATAGGGTGGGTGAGCCCGAGATAGCTCTGAAATGCATTGGCTAACGCGACAGTGGTAAATGTTAACATTTATGCTAAGATTTTTATGGAATATAATGTTATGGGTATTTCAAATGTGACTCCCAGTGTAGTTGTGGTAGCTACAATGTTTGTTTGTTATTAATTCCATAAGTGACTATTATGAATTATGATTTGGGTGTGTTGTTCGTAAATATAATGATTGTGTAAGGTCTGTTATGATCGAAAAGTATGGTTTCATTGATTCATATTTATTGATGGGACAAAATATTCCTTCCATTTTTCAGAACCCTTACTGATCTTTTTATGTTCATACCATGTTTTGAAATTTCTTCCACGGGAATTAAATTTGAATTAGCATCAAGGATGAGATCAAGTCATGTTGTCTAAAACAAGGAACTAGACATGTTTCTTTTTTATTTTAGGAAAAAAATGATTATGAGTTGTAGTGTCTACTTTTAATATACAAGTTGATATATAATAGTTATGTCCTAATTATAAAATACTCTAAATATGATAAAATCCTCAATGTGAATTATTCATATAATATAGGATTATGTAATGTTTATGGATGTGTCCTTATAGTAGGTATCATAGGTTGGTTTAGACAAATTTAGGGATTACGAGTTTTCGATAAACACATGGTTAGTCCTTATGTCTATTATTTCAGTTAAATCCTTGTGTTATAACTTTTTCAGATCCAGGAATTTGAGTTACAAATGGATGGTGGTGGATCTAAAACAACATTCCTATCTATTCCTGATGGCATGCTTTCAATATTTATTTAAATGTCTTATTCACATGATTGTGAAACCTTTTCTAGCATAAAACTCACTTGTAAGTCGTTGTTTGATATATCCATCACCTCCTCTATACCTCGAGATTATCGTGGACCATTGGTTGTGTTTAATAAAATTTTATTTTCTCATTATTCTCTTATTTTCGAGAAATTTAAATATTATCAATACATTTTTAAATATCTAACCTTATCACTGTATGTTGACGCATATTATGATTTTTAAAAAGGTACTGAAGAAGGAGACCCCTGAGAAACGAATTTATATTTTCTTTTAACATATAGTCTCTCTGAACATACTTATGGTGTAATAAAAGTACTATTGATTGATAGTTTCAACTCAAATTAGTTCAGACTATTTTATAAAAATCATATTTTATCAGATCTTTTGGAATTAGAATTCATACATTTTTATTTTATAAAGCTGTTTTTCGGTGAACACCCATATGACCCAAGTTATAGAAGGTGTATTTGGATAAAGGAAGAAAATGATTTTGAAGTATCTATAAATTAATTTTTCAATTCATTAATCTTCTACCTATGTGAACAAGATGATTATGAAACCATATTGACACAAAAAACAAGGTATGATGTTCCTTCTATTGGGAGTTGTTTTATTTTATCATATGCAGGTAAAAAATAAGACAATATATAAGATTTTGTGGTCATACTGTATTGGGATAAAAATGAATGTTATTAGAAATTAGTTGAGGTTAAATCATGTTAGGGATATTTTTGAGTTTTTTAAAATGGACAACCGATAAAATGGGTGAAGACCCGTCACGTTCAGTAAGGACACATGTATCGAACCCACAACCGACGAGCGAACAGGGAGCATCGCCTACCATTGTCCTACATAAAGTCCCTGGTTAGTATGACTTATTATTTTAAGTTAAATGATTTTAGGGATGAAGAATAAGTTTATTAGGCATCTTATTTTTATCAAATTTATATCCTTAATATAGAAAAATGATTTGGTGATTAAGTGATAATGGATATTTTGGAAGATGTTTGTTGTTTTAGAAACATTATATGCTTAAGGTAAATAGAATACTACGACATATATTTTGTGGAGTAATGGTTGAAATTTTATTATGGAATAATGTATTTTTTTATGAAGGACATATGAAAATTTGGTTTATTTATGTAAATGATTAACCTATCATATATAATATCTGATTAGGTTAATTACTTTTCGAAATTATATTTTTAGAGTAAAAGATGTCATTTGGAGGAAAATGTAAAGATTTATCGTGGAAGACTACGTAATTAAATGCTTATGAGATTTCTGTTTTAATTATAATTTGTATTAATTTGATGGATTTTAGGGACATTTGTTTATTGGATGGACTTTTTTGAAATTTATGTATTTTTTGACAAATTTTGGAGATTAAGAGTAGTTTTTCTTTTAAGAAAGTATTATCCTTTTTTGGGATTATCAGGAATTGTAATAAATGTTTTGGTTTTGGTTGATTTATAAAGTCTTGTGAAATATATAGTTCATCTCTTTTGGATTAACAAATAATATATAAGTATATTCTATCACTTTTAGCGTGACCAAGTAAGTTTTAATACACATTGAATGGAGAAAAGTTGATTCTGTGTTAGAAATTTATTAAATGAAGAAATTCTACCTGACTAGTAAGTATGATTCCGTATGTTTTTAATTAATATCATAAATAGAGTACTAAAATTTATGAAGAGTAACATAAAACAAAAACACTTATAGTTAAATTTTCCTATTGGGGAATCAAAGACCCTTTAACCCATCAAAAGTTTGTTATTTTCTTGTTGTTAACTTTATTTTAATCATGTTTTCTACCACTCTATATCAAACCATGATGGTTTTTTTCACTTCAATATAAATTTTTTCTTACATGGATTCCTAGTATGGGATATGTTGGGTGACCTTTGTATTTCTATTTCATTACTTTAAAGTGATATTTTTATTGACTCTTTTTCTGATGTGGAACATTCAATGATGTTTTCATGCCAAATTTTATAATTGCGAGGACACAATTCTCAAAAGTGGGGAATTATGTAACATCACAGGTAATTAAAGAATATATATTTTTAAAATTTATTAGAATTTATTAATTATATATTAATTTTACCTTAATAGGGATACTATGATTGAGGGAATACCTGAAAAGAAACAACATGTTTTATTGGAAACTAACGTTGTACACAACGTTGAGTTATACTGAAAAATATTAATATAATATTATTATTCTAAATGGTAGTTAAAGCATAGTCTTAGTATTATATGGAATGAAAAAAAACAATATTATAATTAAATATTTTTCAAAAATGTTAATAATTTTGTTGAAAAAAATTTAGAGGCTTAAATTAAAAATAATCTGATTTTAAGAAAAAATACTATAATATTCATTTAAATGTCAACATTCATCCTTTTGATGGGTAACCCATGTTAAATATAGTTTTGGAAACTTTTATATGTTTTATTTAACAAAATAAAATTCATCTTTTATAATCAGGATATCAAAATTTACATTGGGTAAATTTATGGTATATTTCCGATAAAATTCATTTTATTTGAATAGTGAAATATACTGTATTTTAAATCAAAACTGCCTTTGTATATAATTAATTTTTATTTTTAGATTATGTTATTAATAGTTTTTAAAGTTTAATTAGATTATATTTTTTTACATTTAATCCAATTTTGGTCATTGGAATTAATTTCACTTTAAAATTGGACATAAACAAGTGTCAATCTATTGATAGTTAATATTTCTTAAAAACACTTTTTTACAGCGGAAATTAATTTTAAATTAATTTATACCACATATATGATATAAATTTGAAAGAATATATTCCATATTTAGAATCATGTGGTTTAAATTGTGTAAATAGGTTACTTTAATTTTTAGACAATATGTATATTTACTTCTGTAAAAATATTATTTTGCACGGATAATGGGTAAATTTGGGAAACAATGGAAAAAAAATATTACAATAATTATGAACAAACTACTTTTAAATGTGTCTTAATCCTATTGGTTGATACAGTTCCGACCATGGGAATACATGTGTCGAGTTTGGGACCCAATGGAGAAAAATTGGAGTGATAATGACACTTTATATTAATTAGTTTAAAGTAAAGACAAAAATGACATAAACAAATATCATTTAGTAAATTAATTATTACATAGGGCTATATAAGTTATATTTTCAACTATAAATATTTTCCTGGAATCTAAAAATATTTCCTACATCATGGTATTTTTTTATAATATTTATTCATAATATAAATAATATTAATTGTGACACAATAATGATGTAGTGTTTACATCATTTATAAATGATTTAAATAAATAAAATTATAAATATTAAAATAATATCCAATCCCTATCAAATTATTATTATATGATTTTTTTTCGTTCCTGACTAATCTTATCTATGACTCTAATTAGTTTTGGACCTTTATAAATCTAAAAATATTATATAAAAAATAATATTTTCACACTTTTCTAAAGAGGCCCTCCTCCCCCTAATAAAAGCCCTCACGTCGATCCCATTCCTCAAACCTCTCAAGCCCAATGGATCATCCATACCTTGCCCAAATAATCTCTCAATATCCATATATTCCTCCTAGAATCCTTACATATGGCAGAAGGAACTTCAAGTAAACCTATTTCTTCAAACCAAGGTAGATACCCAATTTATAGGTAATGTCTTCTCTTAAGTCCTTTTGTTTTATATTATACTTCCAATAGCGAAAATATTTTTATTCATTTCATTTATAAAAACACCAGTATCCAAAATATACTAGGTTGTTGTTATTATAATTATTCAAACTACACTTATACACACCTCCATATAATGGGTAAAAATATATTGTTTCTGTGGATGGAAAACTAACGACTCACGAAATGATGACTGTTCAATTATCTCCTACCTCCTCTTTTGGTGGCCATGATGATGGACCTATATTTATATATTATATATATTATTTATATGTTTTCATTTGGCATCTGTATTTTCAATTTATATCATACCATTATAGTTTCCATTATGAGTAAACGCGATAATTTCATATGAGAAAGTGCGGACTTGCGCAACCTCAATGTGATATGACTCATTCATACCATACGTGGGACAAATAAAGGATTGATTTATTGAAATGATATATGATATTATACTGTAATTATAATATAACAATTTATCTTATTGTTATGATTCAATTAAAATATGAAATAAAAATGAAAGTTGAATTCATGCGTACGTACGACTTACTGTCTCCATGAACTGTGCATTTCATTTCTTATCTCCAAATGTTATGTACTATTATAGATACATATATATACTAGATATTAATTACATAGATGATATATAAATCATGAATATCATTCTATAGATAATGTACTCTTGACCACATGGACATCTTGTAATTATAACTTGTTCATTTTTTACATGAGTACCAAATATCGGCAAAATGACCATTATTAACATTAATGACTACATAGTGATTATTACATGGTAATAAGGGATATAAATGGAATAATAAACATTAAAAATGGTTTTTATTCAATTATAAATTAACTTATGTTTATTATTCAAGAATGAAAAGGAACAACATGTCATGTCATACATGAGGTAAGGGGTTTCTTATTTCACTTTTAATTCTGTGAGATTTCCATTGTTCACCAGTTATTTATTGCATGTGTTGTTTTGTGTACTTCCATTTGATATGTATTATCATTATACAATTTATTATCCTATTATTCTGTGATTCATTTGGTGTTTATTAACTTTTTGTCATATGACTCACTTTATTACAATGTGGTAGGGGGTTTTCATCTCACTATTTATTCTCATGAGATTTATGATATATTTGACACTCTATCCTTTTTTGTGGTAGATGTACATCACATGATTATATTATTTGTGTAATATAATTTTATTTTTGGTAATTTACATATTTATTGAATTGTCCTTCTTTCATGGGATGTATGTTTGTCATGTTACCAAATCGGTAAGGGAACGTTTCACCCTCCTCTTTTTAAATTATTTCATTTTTGTTATGTCTTTTAATTTATAATTTCTTATATCGGGATATGTTCTTATATATACATATTGCTCTGAATTTTATGTCCATGTGATGAGATGCCCTTTTATCTTTAATCAAATCATTTTTTGAATTTTAAAGTGACACTATTATGATATTGAATTTATGTAAGGGAACTCCTTACCGAAATATCAATTCTTTAGGTTAAACTAAAATTTCATGATTATGTCGTTCTATGTATAAGTTTTAATAAATTTTGATTGTTTTATACAGAATATCCACTTATATTAGGGGTATATATTTTTTCACACTGAATTATTTCATTGCTTTATCCTTAATCTAAGGATACAATCTTTATAAGGGATTCTATCTCAATTTATATTCTATTGAGAGTTCATTGTTATTATACTCCAATTCACTATTATATGGTGTATATACTATCCTCTGGCATATTATATCATTAATATAATTATTCTCATGATATTATAAATTTTTTATTAAATTTTTATCCTTAATTATTTGTATTCAAGCATCTCTGATTTGGTTAAGAACTCCTTAACTAAAATATTATTTTAATGAAATATTCTTCTAAATATTTCTCATTAATTTCCATATTTTAAAAATGGGTATAGATATTTATTTATATACACCTTAATGTTTTAAAATTTAAATTCCATTAAAATATTCAATGTGGTATGGGACACATTGATTGAAATATCTCTTTATTATGTTTTTAAATGGTTTGAAAATAGTTTGATCAAGAACTGATTAAGTCAATGTCTTCAAAAGATATATTGTGATTGAAATATGGATATTTTATCCTTTATTTATGCTTGTTTTATGTTTTATGAATATGTTAGGGTTATTGGGTATTGTTTACGTTTACGGTTTGTTCCATGATAAACTTAGCGCGGGTGAGGTGAAGATTGCTCTCCAATGCATTGGGTATCATGATAGAGGTAAATGCTAATATCTCTCATAAGATATCTTGGGAATATACATTGATGGGTATTCCAAATTTTAATCCCTATGATGTTGTGATAACTACAATTTATGTATGTTATTAATACAATAAGTAACCTTAATGATTTTTGAATTCTTTGTGTTATTCATAAATCATATGATTTTGTAAGGTATGGTATCATTGAAAATTATGGTCTTATTGATTTGTATTTATTGATGGGATAATGTTTCCCTTCCTAATTTTATTACCCTTACTATGATTTTAATGCTCATACCATGTTTTTTTGAATGTATTCAATAGGAATTAGATATGAATAAGGGTCAAGGATGATATCAAGGAAAATTCATGCTATCTAAAACATGGAACTAGACATGTTTTTTTATTTTATGAAAAATTGATATTGATTTGTAGTTTCTAATTGAAATATTCAAGTTTATATATAATAGTTATGGACTAATTCTTTAAAAACTAATCCTGAAAAGATCCTCAATGTCAATTATTCATTTAATTTTGGATTATGTAATGTTTATTTTTGTGTCCTTATAATTTATTTTATTCATTGATTTTCATTATGTTTTAATGACTATGACTATATTTAAATTAACACAACTAAAGGATTCAAAAAAATTCATAGTCAGTATTGATCATTACCAATATGATAAGACTTCTCAGGAATTATAAATTCACTTAAAAGTGTGTGTTGTGACACATCAGATTCATTTATTTGTTATAAATAATTAGTGTTAAGAAATTTGAAATAAAATAAATACCATGTTATATACTACTAGATAGCAGTAATTTGACTGTATTTTTACAGAAACGAGGATATGTTTGTGGAATTAATATTAATAATCAAATAGAAAAAAAATATTTAACGTCAAAATAATAAATAATTGTCTTATTTAAAGAATATAGAAAAAAATTTCAATACTATACCATAAATGAATTGATTTTATGTTACCACATAAGCTTATAAAATTTTTGATAGAAACCCTTACACCCTTTAACCATAGTGAGAGCTAAAGAAAGGGATATCCAAAAAATAAAACTATAAAATTGGAAAACATATCTTCATAAATGATTATTTACTAATGATTAATCAAAAAATTCACATCAATGATTTATAGGAAACATTTGTGTATAAAATAAAAAAAATTATAATTTGAATATCAATTTTTTGGGTTTATGAATATATAATGACTGTGTAAATATATATGATTCCATATATGCTGAAAAGTTAATTCATTTTTAAGAATCATTACTTGGAATAATATAAATTATAAACCCTTTGAAAATATATTTTTTCATTCCATTTCTATAAGGAGAAAAATGAAACAAAAAATTAATTAAAGAAAAATGTAATTACCATAATAGTTTTCTATCTATTTTTCCTGATTTTAAGATCCATATTTAAGTGGGGTAGGCATTACCAATTAATAGAATGTATTTTTGGATTCATTTATTTAATAAAAAAATATTTAATGCATTAAAACAACATGAATATAACTTCATTAATTAGTTGAATAATAAATTATAAGTGTTTTCATGATACATTATTTTATGCATTATTCAGAAATTTTAAAAGAAAAAATTACATTATATGGCCTCCTAAAATATCAAAGGGAACTCATAACATAGCACCTATATTCAATTTTTCATCCAAAAACTTGTCATGTATTGTGATCGTTTGGATGAGCATATATAGTACAGCCAAAAAATTCAACACAGGACAAAAATTATTTTCGAAACAATAATAATGTAATATTATTATTGACCTTAGATGACTTATCTCAAGGAATGTAATTTATTATCTTTTACTATGTTTTATTAATGAATATATGTTTAAAACATATAAAATCATAATAAAATGAGATATTTAAACAAATGAAATAAAACTAAAATCGAAAGAAAAAACATTGATTTGATTTCAAATAATTGAAAATTTTTCTTTAATCAAGCTCTGAGGATAAATAAATCAATCAAAATTAAAATTATAAAATAAAAAATATGGTGTTAAAAATATTTTAAAACTATAATATAGATTCAGATATCTTAAAAAACTATTTTAAACATAATTCAATAATATCACCATAATATAAGAGTATACCTGTGAATCAATTTCTATAATCCATGAAATCAAATAAATCTTCCATGATTAAGATTGAATGATATGAAACATATTTAATTAAGTTGGTAGATAATTATGGAAATATGAACTGTAGAATTTAATATATAATAAAAATATATTAAATGTATAAGTAAAATAAAAACATGTGTTAAAATAATATATGAACCGATTATAAATAACCTGGATGGAAAATATTAATTACTCAAGATAATATATTATAGAAAGTTGATGGATGGTATGAATATCTTATTTGTATAATAGAATATAGAGGGAGAACTAGGAAAACAATACTAAATATAATGTTTTAAATACTAAGATAATGAGAGTTAAACAATTACAATTTAGGGGAAATATTTTACCTATAGAAAATTATTTCTAGAGATACTATAAATAATGACCAGACTGCATAAAAAACTGGTGCAAAAATACTACTATGAGGAAGGAGAAAAAAAGTATGACAAGAAAATCCATGTGAGGTACTTCTTTACCTATTTTAACTTCACTACTATGATAGGCACTACTGAAACATGCTTTTAAAAAACTACCTACTCATATAGAGAAAAAGAGGTGAGAAGAAAATCAATTACTACTTTCACTTAAAAGCAAACTATGCTACCCAACTACGAAATGAATGTAGTAAATATGACCAAAGAACAAGCCCACTTCTCTACTATTTTTATTTTACATCAATTAAAAAATAACCCTAGAATATTCATCACTATAAAATTATCCATTCTCACTTTCCCCAGAATTCTTCATTGATTGATGTAACCAAATGGACAACTCTAATAGATCATACATTATCCATTCATTGAATTTATATAGTAACTCTCATTTTGAAATATTCTTTCTTCAATAATCATTTATCGCACAATTTTGAATCATATTCATCATATTTGGATAGGAAATCATCAAATTTCATCAATCATCACCGGCTGAAATCATGCATTACAAATAAAAAACCATCATGCACTGTCGATCTATGTATTTAAACCTCAATAAAAATATTAATTTATCAACTATGATATATATTTAGTGGGGGATGATGATGAATATGATGATGAACCATATTTGTTGGGGTGGGAAAAAAATATACATCGATGGGGTTTATGAAAAGGTAAAATGTGGGGGGAGTGATGGGCACAAAAGATGGAGAAAAGGAATACCGAGTTATAAAAATATGTTGATGAAGATGAACCATATGGGAAGGAAAGGGATAAAAAATAATTAAATGGTTTGTGATAAATGAGTGGTCAAAAAACTGATGTCAATGGTAAGGGGTTGATTCTAGTTTATTCAGGGTACCTTTGATTGCATAGATTTGAATTGGATTGGGATAGTTGAAGTGCATGGAAAATGAAATCGATTTCGAAATTGGGTATTGTCCTACTTTTTTCGTAAATTAATAGAAAAATTTATAAACAATATGAATTATGAAAAACAATATATATATATATATATAATGAATTATATTAATATATGTTTTGGAAATAAAATTTTATTATATAAATATTACTAATTTACATACAAGTTGCGTTCTCTTTTATGTATATAAAAATTAATTAGCCAATAAATTTTATTTAAAACTTTTAACAATAATTTCATATCTTCTGTCTATGTATATATATAAATTTTAATAAAATAGTTCCTTAATAATATAATGGTAGGTTTTGTTATCAAATGATATGTTTCTAATAAAATATATGATATTATTATATAATATATTTCATTTTTTTATTGTATGGTTCTAAAATATTTAATTTTATAAACAATTAATAATAACATATACATATGTATATATATCCATTGTTGGTAAGAATTTGATATTGAAACAAATTAAAATGTTAGTTAATGATTAGTTTGTATTATAATTATAATATATATAGATATATCTTTTGGTAAAAGAAATTTTTGATACCTGTAATCAGTACAAATATAATTCAATATGTGTTGTAATTACTCATGTTTACAAATAGATATTATATGTTTGTACTTTTTTGTTGGTACAAGTCAGTTTTGGTATTGTTTGCACACAACATGGAATGTATTAAGGATATATTTAGTGAACATATATGATATATAAGATATAATCATACTACATTAATAATGATATATATACATAAATACACACACACACACATATATATATATATATACAAATATGTCTTTTTATTTTATTATTTTAAAACAATAATAATGATTGAAACAATATTCATGTGTACGTACGACATACCATCTCCCTTAACGGTGTATTGAATTTCATTCTTATATTTTATATAGATTATTATAATAAAAATATCATTTATATAAATTATTTTTATATGATGGTTTACAATATGGAAATAGTTATATATGTATAAGGACAAATTATATAACATATTAAGACAGATTTGAAGAACAAAACAAATATTACCCAAGGGGAAACCATAACATAGGATTGTAAAAAGTGGGTAATATAAGGTATCAATAAAACCTTCAATGGTTTCATATATTATAATATTTTTCAATAATATATTTATAAAAAACATACATTAAATTTATATAAAGATTATATGTGCATGAAGAGAGTCAATACAAAAGGTAAGGTGATTGTATCCCACTTTTTATTTATGTGAGATATATACTTTATTTACTATCCATTAATTTTTTATTATTTCTAAACATATTATTGATGTATTATATTATTATTGTAATTAAGTCTACAATTATTCACATATCCATTATATTCTATTTATTTCATGGGTTTAATGTTTCAAAAGTTGCAAAATTGGTAAAATATTTTTTCCTTACTTTTCCTTATTTATGACTCATGCATGGTTACACACCTAATTTATTTTTAATGGTGTATATTAATTAATTTAATAGGATAAATAATGAATATAATTATTTTTACAAAATCCTAATTTTTTTAAATTTCATTTTTATACATGTATATTATGATTCCATTATATCAAGTGATAAATGTTTATGGAAACAATCTCGTCAGTTTTCAAGATTGAATAAGTTTAATCTTTGTTTAATGAAATATTATAGCACATATCTCAATAAAACTCTTGGTTTTCCATATCCTCTATTTTCTCAAGATATATTATTTTATTAGTATCATTTTTTAAAGTCTCTGGTACTTAATAAAATTAAAAATTGATTTAATGAAAAATTTTCTATATTTATCTATTCGGTCAGAAATATGATTTAATTAATGAACTATATTTTCAGTAATGTTTTCAAATGATCCAGGATTAATGTTTTCAAGTTATTTTTTTTAAAATTCCATACTATTTTCAAATATTCAATTAAAATGTTTTAAATTTATCTTCAAAGAAAAAGTTTTTTTTAATGCTTTTTGTTCATCAAATGATTTAAAAGTATTCAATAATAATTTATTTTTTTTCTACGAATAAGGTATCCAAATATATTTAAAATATTTTATTATAGGTTTTAACATTTATTATCAAGGAAATTGTTTTCAAAATGATTTATGTTTAAAAAATGATTTTTCTCAAATAATAATGAATTTTTTCTTCAAGAAATGTTTTTGAAAGATAGTTCAATATTATTTTCCATATAAGATAACATATTTTGATGTTAATAATTCCATTCAAATTATAGAAATTTGAAATTCATATTCTTTATATGAATTGTTTTGGATTTTATGTCATGATGTTTATGAAACCTCTTTCTATTCTGCAAGTTATATTATTTTGAATCTAAATTCATTTCATGGGTTTTGCTTTAATGAAGGGATTACAAAAAAATATATTTTTATAGATTACTATTTGATGAAATGTTAATGATACCCCGTTAATTTCATGGGATATTATTTTATTTCTATAGAAAATATTTATTTTTATGGGTTATGATATGATAAAAAACATATTTTTTGCAACATATATGAACAATGATATTATGACCTGGGTAGGACTTATATCTCACTCCAGTGAATTTGGTAATTATGGAGGACACAAGTGTATATATTTTATACTTGAAAATAATTGAATGTTAAAAATTTTATGTGTGAACCTGATTACAAGTTCCAAATGTTATACATGGGCATAGATGCATGCCCATATGTTTTAAATGAACCTGATTACATTTTCAAAATGTAATGATTGAACATTATTACGTGTTCACAATATTTTACATGGACATGGTTTTAGGTCCATATATTTATTTTTGAGCCTGATTAGATGTTCAAAATGTTATTTGGAAACATGATTACATGTTATCAATGTTATTCATGTCCCATTTTCATGTCTATAAGGTTATACATGAACATTTTTAAACATTCAAAATGTTATGCGTGGACATAGTTTCAATTCTATAAGTTGATACGGGGTTCCTAATTTCATTATCTTAAGATAATGAGTTCATTTATTTCTACTTACACATGTTCACTACATTATAAAAAAAATTTCATTCCACAAAATCCATGTCACATTTTTATGCTATGAATTCATTAATTATGTTATTTATTCTCTTATGATCCATGTCTTGTGATCTGCAAATCATTATTATGATATCTAATATGCTGGGTATGAACTTAAAATAGTATACTAAAGTTCTATACCATTATATTCGTTTTATACTAATGTATTTTCTTTATTTATCCTTATTGAGAATCTGAGATCACCTTTTTCTTCTATTTCTTTTCCATAATTAATGAAAAATGGTTTTTAGTATAATAAATAATGGTGGAGATCTTTATTATAGTTGTTGAAGATCATTCATCATGATAGGTCCTTAAAGATGGATTCAAAGAACTTTTTTACACAATATTTGGAAAATTGGATGAGAAGACATTAGAGAGATACCTAGTTTGATTTATCAGGATATGTATAGGGAAGTCTCTAAGGATATATATATAAGTATTACTGTGTGTTCAGGAATAATTTCCTAGAATCTATATAATTTTAGAGTGAGTGGATTCCTAGGAATATATCCTTTTATGGATAATACAATATTATGTAGCTCTATAATAGATGTACCTATGAGTAATAAATCTAAAAATATGTTCCATGCCTGATTTAGGGTAATCTGGTACATGAAAATGGTCATTAATGCACACCTAGTTTGACACTATTGAGGGATACGCTTTGGAAATTGGTGATTATTCATGAATAATAAATAATTATTTAAATATATATTAACTAAAAATAACCTAGGATAAACATATGGTGTCATATATTATTCATGGTGTCATAATTTAGACATCATAAAGTGACTTTTCATGACTATGTGGTTCATAATTATTATAATTGATTCATACTCTATGGTTTTAGTCAATTGATGGAACCTTAATTTAACATGTTAATGGTGATTGTGATGATTAATGAAATCATTGTTCTCTTAATGATCTATATTCTATAGAGGTGGAAATAAAAACTCTCATTTCTATACTCTCATATCTTTCCCAAGCTACTAATAAGGCCAAACTTCCAAACAAGAAAATGATGGAGCAATGTTCTATCGAGTTCTTCATGAAGAAACTACCACCTTAATTTAGTGGGTATCATGATTCACTTATTACTTAAAATTGGATCAATACCACTAAAAATATATTCTCCATTATCTAGGGTTAGGATAATGATAAATTAATTCTTTTATTTTATTAATTAGAAGGTGAAGCAGACCAGTGGTGGAATCTAATCAATATTGTGAGGAAGGAAGATTAAATTGAATACATGGATTGGGATAAGTTAAATAACATATTCATAAATAAGTACATTCTTTGTGTTTTTCATATTATTATGGATGATTAGTTCATTGAGTAGTTGAAAATGTATGATTAATTATTCGTAATTACAAGGCTAATTCCGTAAGACATACGACGTACACATATTGTATTATCATCCAATCTGAATGAAAATTTTATCAGTTCACTAGTGTATAAATTCCATGTATTATAAGGGATTTAGACATGAGAGATTTTAGTATCTATGAAGATATTTTTTAATGTTCAGTAAATTTTAAAAATATAGGTTTTGTTATGTATCCATCTCATGGTTTAAAAAACAAAGTAGAAGTCAGAGTTCAAATGGGAATCTAAAAACCATATACAGAAGAAAATGTGTCAAACTCATACTATCCAATATTGTGGGAAGGATCACATAAGAGAGTTTATGAAGGTACCTAGAAGGTATTTCAAGTTTTTTAAGCCTAGACACTGATAAAACTAATATATATGTTATGAGAAGCTTAAATTCAATGAAATGAGTGGAAGAAATCTCAAAAGAATGAACCATCGAAAATTAAGTGTTTCATGTTCATGGAGTTTAGGAATTATTTATATCAATGATGAAATCCAAGTTCTAATATGGATTATAATACACAACCTAATTTGAGGAAAAATTCAATAATGGAGTCCTTATGCAATCAAAATGGATAAAGTGATTAATGAGATTTAGGGGGAAACATGTACTCCCCCCCCCTAGTTGGGAAGTTCATGATTCTTATTTATGAATAATCCCAATTTTAATATATTTTTCATCCTATATTTATTTTACATGTGGTTATATCCTTCTACATGGATTTTTGAATAATAATTAATCATTTAATGTATTATCGGTGCATGAATGAACTCATGTATCCAATAAATGTGTTTTTTGTATAAGATAAGATAATATTTTGTGAATAATGGGTGATTTTTATTTGGGAATGTTTATATGGTTATTCATATATGATGTGTTTAAGTTATACTTCAAATAATGTTTTTGAGATTAATGTATTATCTCACCACTTGAGGACTCACGCATATTGGATAACCGGATTGTGTTGATGGTAATTAAAGAAGTATGGGATGACTTATCAAGTATCTAATGATCTATTTTTACTTTAAGAATGAAACATGTTCTCACACACTTCATAGGGTAAAATATGAAGTCGAAATATTTCAAAGCATAACCAATGTGTGATATTGATCATACTAAAGGTACTAAAAACATGTTGGTATAAATTCTCTTGAGAAATCTTCAAATAAAGGGAAAGAATCGTGAATCTAAAAATATTATGCTAGTAACATCATTGATAATGGATAAATTTTCCCTCAGATTATCACATATTTAATGCACTGAAATTTTCAAATTTATCCTAATAATGTTAAACATCACTCTCCTTCATAACATGATGTATATATTTCTCTTCCGTTCCATGTTTTCTCATGTCAAATATGTCCTCTTATAGAAACCTAACTATATATTACTTTGGGTAAGAGTTATGTTTCCAAATTCCATTTTTATGGAATTTATAGTATTAATTTTTAGGATTTTGGTTTAAATGAAGCAAACTTTCACATATTAATACATTGAAAACCAAAAAATATCGATGGTGAAATTCATCTAAAGGAGGTAAAATGTAACACCCCAATATTTTTTGAAATATTTTATTTAATTTTTTTTAATATTATGATAATTTACCATTCCATAAACACTAAAAATAGTTTTTTATATTAAATCAATATGTCAAGCATTACATTCAAATGGAACCAACTTCGTGTACGTTACACCGAACACCGACTTAGCGTACATTACACGAAACAGTAGGTTTTTATGAAACATCATTTTGTTTTTATTATTATCTAAAAATGTTAGTTATTACATAAAAATTAAAAATAGTAATATTATTATTTATTACAACATTTAAAATAATTTTTTAAAAGGTATTATTGATAATGAATGATATAATTGTGTTAGTAATGTACATAAAGGTTTTAAAATACTAAATTCTCAAATAAATTTTTTTTTGTCCTTCTATGAAAATTAATAAAATTAATTTTAGACACGTTGAGAAATTTAATTTGACAAAATAACGTTAAATTTTTAATTAATAATATCGAAATTTCCTTAAAGCTAATTTTCTAAATGTTTTCTAAGAAACTTACTTTTTTGATAAATTGTTAAAAATAGCGGATTCAAATTGAAGACATGATTTTATTTTAATATATTTATATTGATAAATTATATTTTAATCTGGTTTAAAATTTTAATTGGATAATATTTTTTATCAATTAATATAATTTTGGTCATTGTAATCAATTTTACATTGAAACTGGGTATAAAAACATAGAAAATGTTTAGAGATTTTTACTTTAAAACACCGGAGTCTACTTCTACCAAGGAGAATAATTTTAAATTAATTTCTACCACTTCTCTGAATGGAATATTTAAAAATGGATTCCATGTTTTTAATAATAATAATTTATATTTTATAATGTGGTAATCAATTTTTTTGATCAAATATATTTGTTAAAGTGATTAATTTTTTTCAAATGGATAAGAGAAAAATTATGTTTATAAAGTACTAAACCTTACATTTAAGACCCAAAATGACATATAATTTTCCTAAAACGTCATTTCATGTTAATTAATTATCCATGGACATTTAATTATTTATTTTGGTTGTTTTTTTAACTTTAATTAGGTAAAAAGGTGGATACACTTAACGTTTTTAAAAAAAATCCGTGTTTCTCCTTTTCGTTCCTTATAAAAGGCCACCACCTATCCCTATCTTATACAAATATAATAGCACTTATCATTTGAAAATAACTAACCAATAAAATAATTGACAGTCCTACCGTAATCCATGAATAGTTTATTTCAGAATAATAAAATCTATGGAATCCTTTTCGTACAAACCAAAAGAAGTTATCCGATTAAGAGGTGACAACATCTCTCAAAATCCTTTCTTTAATTTCATTTATCCATCCATCCATTATCTTTATTACATTATTGAATAACAACCCAATTATCTTAAATTTTATTTTATTTTTTTTATTATTAGGTTTCAACATACACATAAACAAACATCTATCTTATGGGAAATGAACATACTGTTTATATGTACGGAGAACTACCGCCTCACTAAACGATGATTGTTCATTTCTCCATTACATCCTATAACTGTGGAAATTTTGATGGAAAATATATATATATAAATAAAATAATATATTTATTGTATCATTATGATTATTTACTCATTTTACATAATATACCTTTTTAATTTCCATATAGTGTGATTAATACAAATTCATTTGAGGATGTGTGGACTACCACCCCATAAAAGTGGCATGATTCATTCTGACACTATAAGGAATTTACTAATAATCAGTTTAGTTATCTTAATTGATATATAACGAACCATACTTTAAATTGATTTTTATTACATCAGAATTGAAGCATACTTATTATAACATATAAAAAAACCATGACAGGACCGTATAGGTATAATGTCTTTAGAAATTGTGAAACATAAACAGCTGGTTCATAAAGAATCTACATTGTCTCCCATTTATTTCATCAAATCTAGAGTCCCTTTTGGCATATCCTAATTAATATCCTTCTACCTAACCTAGGGAAAATAAAACATACAAAAGGGTGTGCTCAAATTCTTATTAAGGGTAAATGAAGGAGATATCAATCATTTCATATTCATAAGAAGAAAACATTTTGAAAATATTATCCTGCAAAAGAGATCATAATATCATGACATTGGATAAATCATAGTAGTGAAATGTAATACCAATAATCATAACATAAAACATGAAACATTTTGACATACACATAGAATAATAGAAAATCATTTCATATTAGTCAAGACTCATATCCCAGACTATCATAGCGGACAAAGTCCATTTCTGAACCGAGTTCACTCCTCATTCCAGTCATGTATCACTAAACTAGATTAACTTGTCATTCCAGCCATCTCTATCTCATGAGATATTAATCTTTACCCAAAGCATTCGAGTAAGATATAGGTCCCACCCATCTCATAATGACACCATTATTATGTGTTCCACAAAATCATAAATCATATATTATAGCATAACCCATGTAATCAAATTAAGATTCTTAAACATCATGCTATCATAAAATAATCCATATATAAAAAAAAGACTTCATAATAATAATTCCATCATAACATAATCCAATCAATGTAAAAACATGGATAGAAATAGAACCCTATATTATCTTATATGGAAAATAATTTTGATAAAACACTTGAACTGCATTCTTGAGGAGAATGTCCTTTCTACTTCAATTTTTTTTACATTCGTGACATGTTGCACAATTTTTAACTAAAAGAAGTTATTTAAATATAAACTTGAAAACTTGTAAAGGAAACTTCATGGAAATAATGTTCTATGAAATAAAAAAAATCCATTCATCCCATATAAGTTAAAAAAAATTCTTCTCATACTTTGGATGGAAAAGTCAAAAAGTACCTTGAACTAAAAACGACAAAAGATTCCATTCATATATTTTAATAAAAACACACAAATGGGTAAAATTGGATTTAAAAAATTTTATGATGATCGAAATAATAATACTTAATAAGGAAACATGGATGTGGATTATAAATATTCCCCAGTAAATTATGTTGTATAAACTTTCTCGGATAAAAATGAGATTGCTAGATTTTCCCTTACCAACGGTCCGATAACCTTTTAAGGTATCCAAATATAATGTATAACAATTTGAATAATGTCATTGAATTATTAAAGAATCATATTAATTATTATGATATCATATATGTTCATATTCTAATCTTCTTATTAATAATATTTCATTGCTACTTGTTAATCGGGTGATCATTGCTTTATGTTCTTATGCATGTTTTGTTGAATAAATTCATATTCCTTTTTTTAGGTATAGATATCTCATTTAAATAATGTTATTATTGTAATATATATCATATATATTCATCCAATTCATTGATATAATCAATATTCAATGAAGATCATGTAGAACTAGTTGTATCACATCGTGGAGACGGTAGACTGTACGTACGCATGAGCAATGATCATTCCCATAATTATATTAATGGAATTGGAGATGATGATATAATATATCAATATCATTATCATGTTTTAATAATCTTATATTGTTATTCTTTACACCATTTTACCTATCCATATAATGTGGTGGTGGAAAACAGATTACACCACAGCGTGGAGACGGTATTCTGTATGTACGCACGCGCGGTGATATTATATTCTGTAGGATGGATAGAAGGTGAAATAGGGTTGTTTCATATTTATAATAACATTTCAGTATATTAGTGATACTAATATTATTAATTTATAATGAAACAACTAAATAAGAAGAAGTAAAATAAGGAAGAAACTTGAAAGAATTAGTAGAAGAGATTACCTCTTCCTCGACATGCTGCCTTTAAACATCCTCTTAATAGACTAGATTTGGACATAGGAGAAGACCAGAACCTCCAAAATATTACTAGGGATGTTTATAAGAGTAATGGGAAGGGGTTGGATGAGTTTAAAAGATCAATGATGTATAAAGAGGAGAGGGAGGGGGTGCCCTTTTATAAGGGAGGAGAGAGGCACCTTTGCAAACCTCAAAATTATTAATTTATAATAAAATTGAACCCACATAAAAACCTCCAAAAATGACTCATATTCGAATATTAGATGATATAGGGTTGTAATCTCATCAACAAATAAAATTTATACATGTTGGAAATTTATTTTAAACCTTATCAACTTGATTTATCCTTATTTAATCTATTTAATTTTATTTGTGAGAATAAGATTCTAAGATTTAAATTGTTATAAATAATTACATATGTTTTTAAAATATTCTATAAGGGGATATTTATGACCATTTGGACCATATAAATTTTTATTTATAATTTTTAAATATTTTTGTGATTTTTAAACAATTTTATATTATGGTATTTTTATAAAATAACAATAGTGTCAATTTTGAAAATATTCCTTTATTTTAATTTAAATAAAATACAAAAATAAGATATGTTTGAAATAAAAGATTTAATAGATTCATAATATTTTATATTTACTTATAAAATTCGTGGATCACATTAAATAGTTCATATATTATTTATTTTAATATTTTTAAAACTATTTATTTGATATTACAATCAATAAAATATTTCCAACATCACTATTGTGTCACCATTAATGATAATTATTTAAAAGAGTGACATGTTGTCACTTTATTTGGATTTAATAATAATTAAATTATTTACATGGACAAAAGTCTATAATATTAATCTAGTTTTACCCTTAGGTGATATGGGTCGTCTTTTAGTCATCCATTAAAATTTTGGCAGGTGTTAGTGTAAATTTATAAACTTATTTTTACCCTTAATTACCCGATATACCTTTAACAATAGTAAATAAAAATTACTGTAGTTACTATTCATAATATGAATAAAATTAAAAGTATCCTATTAACCTAATTTGGACCCACTGAATTGAAATATGGAATACCTTTTAAAAATACAAAACACAAAATTTGTAGTAATTAATTTGAAATTAATCCCACAGTTAAGAAGCCGAGTTTTAAAAGTTAAAACATTGCAAAGATTTAAATGTTTTTGGCTCTGAATTCAATAGAAAATTAATGGTAATTACATAAATTATATTAAAAAGTAAATATATATTCAATTTTTACTTTAAAACCATTAAATATTATAAATAAACATATAAATTATTGCAATGAAAAAATGTTTTTTTAATTAAAATATAGCGTGTTTTTTCTATTAATTAAAATATGAAAGTTATCAGAACAATATGAAAAAAATTTCCAAAGTAAATTTTTATATCAGTATTCCAAATAAGAATTTTATTTTGTCAAATTGAACTTAAATTTTATTTAAAAACTACATTTAATGTGGGTGTGCCATCAAAAGGTGGAAAAACTGCATTTTTTTAATAATACATATTTTACACAAAAAATTTATTTTGTTTTCATATCATTTGCTAGAAAATTTGTAAGATGATGTTATAAAATTCAAAATTTATTTAATATTATTCACAATGGAATATCCCTAATAATATCATAACAATATATCCTTGTTTAGTGAAACCCGTCATTGCGTACTACACACGCTACCAAGAAAGGTCGTTATTGTGTGTAACGCAAGCAAAGCCAGTGTTGTGTATAGGGAATGATTCCTTTGGTGTTGCGTATATCATAAGACATAAAAAAATATTTCTCATAAAATCTCAGGGTGTTACATGATATTTATTTTATTATAAATATACTGTAATAATTATATGTAGTCATATATATATATACCTATAGGAATTTTCTTTCTTTCTTTCAATATGATAACAAAAACAGAAACAATGTTCATGTGTACGTATGGAATATTGTCTCCATGAATGGTGTATTAAATTTTATAAATATATATTTTACAAACTAATATAAGAAAAACATAATATATATTCCATATATTTTTATCATGGGTATCATTATGGAAATCGTGACATAATTAAGAGGACTAAATATATAACACATTAAGAATCATGTGTAGAATAAAGAAAATATTACCAAGAGTGAAACATTAACATAGTATTGTTAAAAAGTGGGTAATATAATGACATAATCAAACCATATATGGTATTAGATATAATAATAATTTTCTTTAAATGTTTTATAATAAACAGACAAATTTTTAATGGATGCGTGTATGTGTGTGAAGCGAGTGAAGACCCAAGTTAAGGGTATTTCCTCTCACTCTTTAGTTCCATTAGATAAATGGCTTATTCACAACCAATTAGATTTTCTGTGGTGTTAATACTTTATAAATATGTATTAGATTTTATTATAATTAAATTTATGAGGATTTAAATAAATATATTTTTTATTTATTTCACAGGGCTTATGTTTCAAAAGATGCCAAATCGGAAAAATAGTTTTTATCAACATTCCTACTTTGAGACTCATGTTTGGTGATTCCACTAAATTATTTTTCAAGGATTGTATACATAATGTTTACATATTATTTAATGTATATAATTAATTTCATGACATCATATGTTTTATTTAACTTCATTTTTCTTACATGGAGTGTATGATCCCATGTCACCAAGTGATAAAAGTTTACTGGAACAATATCATCGATTTTCAATATTTTTTATGTTCATGATTTCTTTGATGAAATATTATGCCCTATCTATTATGAACACTCATGAGATTACTTATCCTATATTTATTAAAGACATATCCATGAATTATTACCATTTTTCTGCACATTTTATCATATGTAAATTATGATAATGTTTATTGGAATATTTTACCTTATTTCTCACTTCAGTCATGTTTTTGACAATTTCATTATGGAATGCATATCCATTTGTTCAAGGATGAAGATGCTGTTTTTGGTCCTGTATTCCCTCTTTCCAAAGGAGGGTGGCATCCATTCCTTAATCATGGACATTTTCTCCATGATGAAAACAGGATGACGGGATGTTGGTTCTTCCTTCTGCAGATTCCTCCTCGGAACTCATCACCTTGTCCGGGTCTCCCTTATATTCAAAATACATTTTTCGTGAAACTCTTCCTAGTTCCATATCTTCATGGAAAGTAGTTAATTACATTTATTCTGTCGGAACATTCCAAGGGCTCTGGTTTGGGCAGTAACCTTCATTTGGGGGTGTAGTCACATTGGACATCATTACCATATCTAGATGCTGGGACACTAGCATGTCTAGGTTTCTTCTCCTTATTATAGTTCTTCTTAATGGTGCGGAAGCCCGAGGAATCCCACATTGGATGAGGGGAAATGTATACCATAGGCATGTATTTATGGTTTTCCTCAACTTCCCATTTTTGACACAGGGTATGTTGAAGGTTTAACGTCTAGCTGAGATGAATCAGACTGATCGAAACACTGACCAGAGTGGATCTGATGGGTGTGACCCCTAGGGTAAACACTGACTCTAGGAGGTGAATTGGCATGGTATCACTAGGATGTGGTGGCCCATTTAAGTATAAGGATGGATTATAGAGGTTAAATTAGGTGGATGGAGAGGTAGATATAGTCGGCTTGAGGACAATGGTGATGTTGGGATTAAGCCTTGAAAAGTCCTCTTATGTATCCTTGGGCGAAGGAATCAATTCCTACATAGTTCGTGAAGTGATGGGACACCTAAAGAGGTGACCCAGTTGGATGGGACCTGAAAGAAGATGATCCTCTAGGTTAGGGCATGAAATTATGGTGCATTCGAAGGATATCGAAATGATAACACATTGGGGATTGCGTGTGATTAGAAGCATTAGATTTAGTCCGATGCCAAAGGGGAAAACTAGAAATGTGGGTCCTAATTGAAGGGTCTACAATGATTTACCACTGGATGGCGTCACAATGGCTTACATCAGAATGGGGTCACAATGGCTTACCGCTGGATGAGGTCACAATGGCTTACTGCTGGATAGGGTCACAATGGCTTACCACTGGATGGGGTCACAATGGCTAACCACAATATAGGGATCCCTACGTCTTACCATTGGATGGGGTCACAAAGACATACTACTGGATGTGATCACAATGACTTACCATTGGATGGGGATCACAATGGCTTACATCTTGATGGGGTCACATTTGCTTACCACTGGATGGGCTTAAACCCCATGGAGGCTTTCTACCTACCCTGTGTAGGTGAAAATGATCAATTCCAACGTAGTTCTAGAGGGTGGATGTGGTTTAATATTGTGTAGGGTGAAAAGGGGGCATGCAGTTTAACATTATGCGGGACGATGTTGGTCTAACGTAATGGGGGTCATAACCATTGGTTGGAGGGATTGAACCTCAAGAGGCTTCATACATACCTTACCATGGAAAGGATCAAAGTCCACATAGTTCAGGAGTGGGAACGGACCATAAGATGGTCGTGACCAATGAGTGTTAGGATTGAACCTCATAGAGGCTTCCTATATACCCTTCCTTGGGAAGGATCAGATTCCACGTAGTTCGGGAGGGAGTGGGAACTCACATGAATATGGTCTGTACCAATGGGTTTTGGGACTGGATATCAGGGAGGATTCCTACAAACCTTTCCTTGGTAAGGATGAAAGTTAACAAATTTTGAATGTGGGAACAGATGTGAAGATGGTCGTGATCCAATGGGTGTTGGGCTTGAACCTCAAGGAGGATTTCTATGTACCTTTCCTTGTCAAGGATCAAAGTCCATGTAGATCAGGAGGGAGTGGGAACTGACGTTAAGATGGTTGATACCAATGGGTGTTGGGCTTGGACCTCAAGGAGGCTTCTTACAAACCATTATTTGGAAAGGATCAATGTCCACATAGTTTGGGAGAGGGAACTGATGTGAAGATGGTCAGGACCAATGGGTGATGGGCTTGAACCTCAGGGAGGATTCCTACGAACCATGCCTTGGAAAGGATCAAAAACCATGTAGTTTAGATGTAGTTACCCACATGAAGATGGTCAGGACCAATGTTTCCTGGGCATGAACCTTAGGAAGGATTCATATGTACCTTCCATGGAATGGATGAAAGACCACATAGATCAAGAGGGAGTGTGGGGCTTACACCGAATCATGTCCGAAGAGGATAACATTGTAAGTGCTTTTTCTAAGCCCATGTGAGTCCCGATTGGTGTGATAAACAAGTAGCAACAATGACCTAATGATCATTTCACGAAAGGTGGGTCCATGGAAAGTTTATTTGGGCTTACACGTGGTTTGCATCACAAAGAGGAAACATGTGACTACACCAGCCATAACAAATATCTCATTCCATGTGATGAATGATTTCACTCCTCTAGAGACCAGTGGGAATAGAGAATTTCTAAGACATGGCACCACTTGTATGATGCATGGGGAGAGGCCATAATTTAACGTCGTGTGTTGTGGATGATGGGGCATTGCAGTTTAATGTCATGCTTCTCGGACTAGGTGGGTGTACTCTTCACCCCTAGGATATACATAAGTAATACTCTCTCTCCATTCAGGGAAGGACGGCATCGACAATGTCATGGCGATGGGGTGTTATGGAGAGATCCGTTGATGGGTCTATGTTAGTAGTGCTCTATGAAGAAGCAATAGATGTTAGCATGCCGGTGTGATGAATCATGAAGAAAAGCAATGCAACATGAAGCATCAACCAAGGGAACTTGAAATATCTCTGTGAAATCTGGAAGGGCCACACAGGAAAAGGATTTTCATGCAAATCGTTTCATAGGTAGAATCCGTGGGAATCTCCTGCTCCATGAAGTGGAGGGGCTTCATGAGTGATGTGCTTTGTGATGTGATGTCTCTAGCCTAGGTATAAGGCATAAGTGCATATGGAAGGCAGTTCGTGAAGTGGAATGGAATTCATAGAGCAATTCCTTGCAATGAAAGGGTGCCATACGAAGCATAACATTGTTAATGAATGTGCTTTATAAAGCACAGTGACCATGCTTTACCATGCGGGTCACATGAGTACGAAGGGTAATTCACGAAGCATAAATACACCACAATGACCTGAGTCCCCTTGGGGATCTCCTTCTTTCATGAAGGCCTGTGGGATCCACAAAGGGAATCCCTCTTTGAAGAGGGACAAAATTTCCGAAAAGGGGAAGGCACTTCATGATGAAAAAATACCTGGAAAACTCATTGTTCGCAAAGAATAAATTACATCATGATATGGGAGATTAAAAGGATAATGGTCTAAGGATCCATCCTTTGGGATCAAGGGGAGCCTAGCATTTATAGGAAATATGTGTCGTGATGTAGATATATCTTGGTGTGATGATCGGGCTTACTCCACGGTGGGTTATCAAACATCAATGGGGTTCACAAAGCATTCCACCTCCAAATCCACTGCGTGTACACAAACACCAAATTAGTACATGGAGCATCCTACCACCTTTCTCCATGACAGGTTTGTGAACATCCAATTGGTTCGTCGAGCATCCTTCCTCCTTTCTATGTGGATGGATCGCGAAGGGGGAGCTCTGCGCTGGTGGTGAGTCTATGGGGGCCCTGCAGGCATTCATTTCCAGGAAGACCCAAATCCTTTCCCTAAATCCTATATTTTCCTTGATTTTGGAATAAAAAAATTCCCCCTTATAACATTGATCCACGGAGAAAACGAGGGTAACTGTCTGAGGGTAAATTGCCAAAATCGCTCAGTCAATCGTAATGGTGACTCACAAAGGGTGCTTGTGTGGAAGAGTGGCACGTGATGGCTGGTGCGCCGTGATGCTCACTATTGATCGGACACACCGCGAAGCTCACCCCTGATCGGACATGCCACGAATCACTTGGGGTCCTAGCCTTTAAATAGGGGAGCTGGCCTCTCTTTTTTCTTTTCTATTATTATCATTTTTGTCTTTTAAAACTCTCAATTCATAAAGCACTGCATACTCTGTGATTACTCTCCATGAATCGTGAATTCTGCTTTGCAGCGCACATCATGTTTTTGACTTCAAGCTGGTGCGCTACATGAACTAGGTATAAAGACTGGGGCAGGACTCTATGAGCATCCTTTGTGATCTTGCTCCACAAACTTCCTTTGTGAAAAAGCTTCAGAAGGAAAATCCAGAGAACGCTCAAACATCAAGAACAAATGGTCATGAGAAGGCTTCTAGGGGGTCCCTCCAGATGCTGCCTGAAGTGATGAGGTGGCGAATAGCTTGGGTCCAGGGGAGTTGATACGAAGCAACTCTGAATACAATTTTGTGGTGGAGATGTTGTCGAGATGCTAGTGGGAATATACACTATGTAAGAGGCTATCGTTTTATGGATTTAGGATGATGAATAATTTCTTTATCCCTGAATCAAGTAGGGATGAACCGGATTACTGGTAAAGGAACACGTCATTCCAGTGCCAGTGGCTCAGGGTGGCTGACGAACATTTGTACAATGACATCACACCTGTTATTTTTGTTTTCTTGTTCAACCATATGAAAAATGTTGACGGGAACAAATTGCATCTGGAGACGTCCCCCCTCAATACTAGACAATCTTGATGGTGTCCATGAGGATCCCTTGGAAGGGATGTTCTGATGAGTGAGATCTATGCTAGGTCAGAAACATTACAGATGAATGGGTCTGGGCCTACTGGGTAGGTTCTTCTTATAAAGAGATTAAGGTAGAGTTGAGGATAATGGGCCAGTATGAGGCAGATTGGGCCTCAAAATTTCATATCTACCAACCGAAGCAATTGATTCCAGAGTTTTTGAGCAGGAGGTCATCGAGGACCAATACCTTCCACAAGAACTATGGGGTGGTTGCCATCAGTTTATGGGATGTGCACCAGATCTCAGGGGTCCCGATACTGTGGGAGATGTGTGATTAATTCATACCTATTATGGTTGTGTGGGAGGATATGGAGGAAATTCTACGTCTGGAAATGGAACTGATGAATCTGGTGCTAGGAGAGGATAAGGAATCAGTGAGAGATGTCCACATCAAAGGGTGTTTCAAATGATTTCAGCACTTCCCAGAAAATAGATAGTATCCAATGAGGCATTGTACTTTCCCAAAGTGGGCTCAATGAGCCATGATCACTCATATTGGAATCTTTTGGTGGATATGAATTGGAAAACATGGGGGTTTAGTGTCATCACTGAATAGCAACCATTGGTCAAGATGGTAGAATTCATTATGTACATCATCTGTGGTTGGATCATGCTATTGATGGATATGAACATGGTTTTGCGTCCAAGAACATTTATCATGGCATCCATGTTGGAGACCGATGGGTGGGTGAACCTCAGAATCACGGTGTTCACCAAGATGTATGAGATGTTGTGGCATATCAGCGAGGGTAAGAAGCCACAGAGAATATGTGGACCAATACACCTCTTGTATGGGTGGATAGCGGCACCCTTCAGGGGGGTTTATGAATATCCAAGCCCTATCTCCCCTTCGAGATCGAACTTCTTCCCATCCATTCTGAATGTCGTTGGGTGCATTCCATCCAAACTAACAGTGCAAGCGTTACTAAACTACGTCAGGAAGATAGAGGAATTAAAATTTCATATGTTCCCACTACCAACATGTGCTTTTACTGATGATGAACAAGAAACAAAAGAGAACTGTTCATATCTCCTAACCTTTTGAGGTGGTGTCATAGTGGAAAGAGTAGACAATGATTCTCTCTGCATGGAACACACCCTACACTGATTTTCCAGGAAATTTTGGTTTTTTCCGCGGCTAACACTACAGGTTTATTTAAGGATTTTCCATGAGGAACATCCATGTCTTATGAGGCATATGTGGATCAAGTTCACGCAAGAGGATGGAAAATGAGGAACGATCTACCTTCGCCAGCGACCATCTTTGGGTTAGTGACAAAGTATGTTGAAAGATGGGAGGCGAATTACCCAGGGGAGATGCTGAAGCAGCCAACCGTTCTGGCCAGTGATGGTGTGCCTCCCGAACCTCAAGGTTTGGGTTGAATAGTGGTAAGGACATCCCAAAGTGGTGGTATTGTCGTGGTGGTGAGGCTTGTACCAACTGAGGGGGAGGAAGTGTTAGCGGATCGAATGACGCCAGCAGACCCAGTGGTCCTAAAAGAATAGAGTTATCCAGAGGGGAAGGTGCTGAGAGGATTCTATAGAATATCCACCCAGGCTCTAGAGATGCGTCTGCACCATATTGACAGGCAAGATAATGCCTCCTTCCCAGAGACTTGAGACATCTATGATGTAAACTATCTATTCCTCAGCCCGTTCGAGATGTGGAAACACTTGAATTATCTTAGGATGGACTTTGTGAGAATTGTCCATGTCTGGGCAAGATTTGCAATATCCTAGTAGGAGAAGTAGTGACACCTAACTGAGTTAGAGAATTGTTTCCACTCCTAGGGTTCCCCATGTCCGATGACAGCCCGGGTGAAGTTGTTGTTGGATCGATCAACCCCACCATAGTTATCGAAATCCAAACTGATAGATCGCCTTCCACTATCAGAAGAATTGGACTACTCCTCCTTGGGGGAGGATGCTGATAGAGGGAGCCCATTGGAGGAAGGAGAAATTGGTGATTAAGGCTCAGATCTTATGGAATATGTAGAGACCCTTGAGGTAACATCCTAAGCCACTTACATAGGGTCTATTTTTAAGTCAATTTGAATTCCTCCATTATATTAAAACTTTGCAGGAGAACCTCATAAACTGAACCAGCCCCCGACCTACATCAAATGTAGCTGTAGGGCTATAGGGATATGATCCTTCTGGTATGGTGATTAGTGCACCTAGCTAGGCTAGGGAACCTGATAAGGATCCCCCGGAGTTCTCAATTAGAGGTATAATGTTTGGAGGACCACATCTCAGGGTCCCCAAAACAACAGACAAGGAACAAGACCAAGAGTTTGACATCTTTAAGTTTCCCTCACGCAATTTCATGACAACCACTCATTGACCTGAATAACGATATTTTTTCCCATCTTGGTATTCAAAATTCTTCATATGGCACGGGCCACCATGGAAATTATGTTCGAGACATCTGGCATCACCTTTCTCAGGGGAATGTCAGTTATCATGGTGGTGAAGATCTAAAACAAACAAGGGGCGGTGCCCCCAATCACTGGGTGGACCGTTTACATGTCTAAATATGAGTTCATTTACCATAGATCAGACGATGAGGATCGATCAGATATCCTAGCTCCTGCCATATACAAACAAACACCTAATGTGGATCCTACTGATGTGTTCCTAGGGGCATTCCCCACATATGACCCAACCAACCATGCCGACTAGGACAAGACGAACACTGATGAAGGGTGTAAGAAAATTGTCTATCACTTATCATGGATGCTGATCAAGTGCTTCATTGATGACAACCCCAAAATCAATGGCTAGATGAGATGGATAGAATTTGTTCATGGTTATATGAACTATGTGTTGGGGGAGTGGATACCCAACTTCCACAGATGCTCATCTGAGATCTTATGGTGTAGAATATTTGAGAGTATGATCGTGGCCTCGGTGTTGGCTGATAGTGGAGGAATGTGGGGAACATCAAGATGATTCAAAAGGCTGAAAATGAGGTTCAACAGCTATAGATCTAGGTGAATGAGAACCCCTCCTCTCTCAATGCACAATTGGAGCTAATATTATGCTTGAAGGCCCAGCTGGTAAAGGCCGAAGAGAAAAAGATGCAATCCTCTGTATAAATGACTATCATCTAGACCGATGTAGAGAGGGACCTGATTGAGGCTGAAAAATTACACCCTATCAATAGTAAGGAGTAGCGGGAGCTTAAAAGGAGATAAAAAATCCTGGATGCCACAACCGAGAGAGTGACAGTGCTGTAGCGCTCTATTGATGTGGTTAACCTGTCCATGAGAGGTATTGACCCCCGAGTAATGTAATGATTACAAAACCTCAAACGTACTTTCTTGATTTTATTATTTTGTTCCACATGCATGTATGAGTTTTTTATTTTTATTATATTATTGCATTCCTGTCATATTCGTGGAGCGTCCAGCATTCAATCCCTAATACTATCTAGGTCAGACCCGGTGTGACAAACAAGGGATGATCACCTTATTATTTCCACCAAAATGTAAGAGTGAAACCAAGCTTTAGGAATCCTGGGGTTTTGAACAACCAATCCAGATTTTTGTAAAGAAAGGAAAAGGCTCGGCTGGAAGATGAGGACTTCAAAATAGTCTAATCATCGCTACCCCAATGTGCACTAGTGCATGAGCTGGGTAATACTAGGGGCGTTAGAATAAATCCAATCATAGGGGAGTGAAATGCGTGATTCGTGATACCCAAAATTTTTAACACTATAAGATTGCATGAAAATGGAGAACAACTATTGACTATTTTTGAAACACAATATCCTATTGTGTTATCTTGATATGGGGATAACAAATGATGGTCGACTGCTGACCATGTTCGAAACACAGGGCCTGACTCATTGTGTGATCCATTTGTATTCCATAACATTGGTCTAGGATAGTAGGTAAACCACAGGCTCGGCTTCCATAAAGTTAGGGGCTTCCCTTAGACGTGAAAGAGGACGAGTGTCCGAATGAAGAGCATGAAAAGAATGGATTTTGAGTGACGATAGTTTGATTAGAGTCCAAAACTATTGAAATCACACCACTGTGATGACGTAACATTTTTTGTGTTTATCTGTTTGATCATAGATCAAACATACCTCTGTGTAGGACCACTCTGGCTAGGGATTTGGTGCATCCCATGATTAACATGGGTCATCTTGAACTTATTCAGGTTTGAATCAATGTTTACTGTCTTGCACTAAGGCCATAGGGACTCGTGCTGTTTAATGTCATACAATAGGATGGAGAGACAAAGGGAAATCCCAGGATGGGAGAATGTGGTGTGGTAGCCATAGACCCAATGTGAATAAGGACATAAGAAGTCCACAATACATCAGGCATACATGGAGGATGTTCTTCAGGTCAAGGGACCAAAAGTGAAATTTAGGATGGGATCGAAGAAAAGTGGTCAGGCCTTACTGCATGCCCCATTAAGATGAAAATCAAGCCATACATAGTTCACTAGGCACACTTTAACATCATGCATGATGAAGGAAGGAATGTGTGGCATGATTTCACCAGTACATGTCCAACCAGAACTACTACGCCCGCATGAGGCATGCTCACTGTGGGAAACATTAGTCATTGGACCTCCCTAGCACATGAAGTCACATGTTAGGGGTGATGGTATTCTTGGTGAATGACATCCCAATGATGCAAATCCACCTGTATAACACACCTAGATGTGTGACAGAGTATAGCTGAGTACGTTGGAATTCCACTTGAACATAAAGATGTGAAAATATATGAATCATGATGCCAGAGAGATGGACCACAATGATTTTAGTGTAAAAATTGGGGAAAATTATTAACCATGCTCGAAACACATTTTCTATTTTGTGTTATCTTTGAATGGGGAAAAGCAAATGAAGGTCGATCGATGACCATATTTGAAACACGGGACCTGTCGAAAATGTCATTTTAGGTCCTTAAAGATGTTGGCACAAGATGTCAGGTAAGCCAATGTGGCATGAGACTAGGCCATAAAGGGATTCCCTTTAGATGTGGAAAAGGAAGACAATCTAAATAATGGGCTCACGAAGCATGTAATTGTAATGATGGAATGTCCATGAAAAAATTCCACTCTTCGGGAACTGCCATAACGAATCATAGTATAATAATAAGATGTATCATATAGAAGGATTCGAGTCCCCCTCCAATGACAAGGGCCCTAAGGTTGCATGCTTCCAGCTTAGTAGTCATAAGATGATCCATAAAGGGGGCTTGATTTAATGGACTGGGCAGAGAGTGGCCACGTATCTGAACACAATGCCTAGTTCCCATAGGGAGATCCTAGTTTAGGGTCATAGAACTCTGACCATGTTAGGAAAACGGCATGGGGGTACATGGTATGACTACTGAAAAAACACGACGTGAATAAAGACCCATTAAGTACTTGTTACACCACATGTTCCCAAGAGAGATTGAGCCATGGGGCCAAAAGATTAGACATGATTTTAGATTCATATGGCTGGACCCATAGACAATGGGTTTGGGAGGTCATACATACCCCAGAAAGATGAGAATGAAGCCACACATAGTTCTAAAAAATTTCATATAGTTTAACGTCTTGTAGAAAAGACACATAGTGATCTTATTTTATGGTCATAGAACTCGGAACAAAGATGTTGGGGAATGTGAGAGACATATGGTGAGGTAATTTTGAAACCTGACATTAATGAGGGATGGGATTCAAGATTACTATGTGTTCCTTGTGGAGGTTTTAGGATTATGGACCAAAAAATAGTTAGGCTGGGCCTAATGAAAATTGGTTGTGCATTCCTACGTATCCCATGAGGATGGGAATCAAGCCACACAGTGTTCTAAGAATGTCATGGTAGAAAAACAGTGTTGAAGATAATAAGGTTGTGCTGGTCTTTCCCTTGCCCTGAATGAAGCAGTATTTTATAGATCTTGTTTGTCCTCTAGGATGAATGTGTGTTTTTTAAGAGATGGATCTAGCATAGAATTTTTAGGTATCACCATAGGAATCAATTTGTATGCATGCATTGAAAAATGATATCGTGTGTGACCAATACCAAACATAATTCCCCATCAAGTGAGGATATCCCAGTGTAGTTCCATTTATCATCGTGTAGTCAGGATGATAATGTCACAGTTTTAGGGTCACGTGATAGGAAAAACCACACAATTTAACAATATATGGTATAGACGTTAATTTTTAATGTAATGGGGGACCAGACATCCTAGTTTAATGTCATATGGTTTAGACATATACATGAGAGATGGTGTTCCATAGGGCATGTGCACAGTGTGAAAACGAATACCAGACATGAATGAGGATGAGGTCCACATCATATTGTGCATGATACTGAGGAGGAAACCTCAGGGTGTGGGGCCCAAAAAGGATAGAGAATCAGGGTAATTGAGAGTCTAGCCCTTAGTTTAGCTTTACCTAAAGATGAGATGTCTGGGTGTTCTTATGTATCTAATGAGGATGGGAATCAAGCCAAGCAAAGTTCTTGAAGGTGTCATGCAGTTTAACATCGTGTTAGATAACACATAGATTAATGTCATGTGGGACAGGATGTAGGGGGGACTAACTCCTATAAAGAGGCATATGTGGTGTGGATATTGAAAACCAAATGTGAATGAGGGCATAAGACCATAAGAGCCATGCCACGTGGTTCTATAAGTGTTTGAACGTAGAAGGAAGAACTGAAGAGATTAATTATTTAAACTCAAACTGGACCCAAAGATGAGATGCCTTGGCATTCATACATATCCCATGGTAATGGGAATCAATCCATACATATTTATAAATGAGATAGTATTCTATGGTCTTAGAGATCTGACCACAGAGGTCATATCCTTCCATGTTGGCATAGACCTCATTCTAGTTCCTAATCCCATGTGAGTCAAACATAGTGTGGGAAACAAGGGCGGAAGAGGTTTTCCGCAATACATAGAACGCACGCCAAAGTCAAGTTGGTGTCGAGCTTCAAATGTTGATTTATTACGGAGCATTCTCCTAACGTGAAAATTTTCACTTAGGGATAGTAATAGGAGCGTCAAAATTCCATTTGGACATGATGGGATGGAAAATAATGTGAATCTTATAACCAAAATTCATGGCTTGAAGGGGTTGGCATGACTATGGAGGATAACTATTGACCGTGTACAAAACATCCCATCCATATCATGAGGCCAGAGTTGGGAACAACAAATGAGCGTCGACCACTGACCATATTTGAAACATTGGACTTATATTGATATTTCATCTAAAACCCTCTAGGACGTTGGACCATAATGGTAGGTCATCCCTTAGGCCTATAATCCATGTCATTTTGGGGTTCCTTCATATGTGAATGATAATGGGAAGCCCAAACAAAGGGCAACATAAAGCATGAAAAATGGGTGAATGCATGTCCAGGTAGAATCTGACACTCCGAGTTCTAGACCAGAGTACTCATGGGCCAATTGGTGAATCACCGGAGAGGGACGAGGATCCCAACATAAGGGTAGCCGACTTAAATAAATTAGAGCATGGAAAGGGGGAAAAGGCTACTCAGCAGAGAGTGGTATGCATCGTAGTTGTTATAAACCTAACGTGAATGAGGAAATAATCCCATACCATACCATATACCCCTCTTCTGGAATAATTTAAGACAAGAGTCCAAAATGATATGGACATATCCAAGATAAGGGTCTGGACCCGAAGTTGAAATTTGTGGGAGCTCCTACGTATCCCATAAGGATTGGAATCAATCCATACGTAGCTCTGGGGGTGCCATGCAGTTTAATGCCATGATGGTAAGGAAGAAGATAGGGGTAAGGTATCTTATCCAAGGATGTGTATGGAACAAAGATTAACCTGACGTGAATGAGGGTATAATACCATACCACACAATACAATTTTAAGTGATAACTCAGTCTAGGTGCTCGAGAAGTCCAAGGGGCCTGATGTTGGGCCATAGAAAAAATATCATGGTGAATTTATAGTTTAATTTCTGGCAGTGATGAAATAGTTGATCTTAGTTTAAGGTCATAGAGCTCAGACCGTGTATGCCTAGTATAATGTCGTATGTGTGGGATAGATAGGTTGAATCACTGTGCCTATGGAAGACCACAAAATGGAAATGATGATAGAGGGCCACTATTGACCAGATTTGGGACACGTTATCCACCATTATGTGACTATAATTCCTAGCGATCAATTGAGCATCGATAGTTGAACATACTCGCAACACGGGACTTGTATCAATTTTTTTCTCTCAATCATTTAGGTCATTAGCATGTAATAGTATGAGGACCCTTGGGTCCAACATACATACCATTCAAGGGAACTTTTGGATAAAGAAGGTGATGGAAACCCAAATGATGGGGCTCACAAAGCATGATGGGGCCTATGCATGCAGGACAGATGATAAATGAAGGGAGGGATGTCTCAAGGGGGTATGTGTGGCATGGCGAAATAGCCCGACCTGCATGAGGATGTGAGTTCCAAAAACACCACAAAATCCTAAATGAGAACATAGAACTGGGGTCCAAATGGGTCAAATGATGTAAGGTTGTACGTCCCACCCAATTGTATCAATATAACCTCTCTTGCGGGAATTTCGTTAATAACTCCTATGCCCATGTGATAAATGTTCGGTGTGGGAAACAAGGAGTAAGACAAGGTTTTCCCCATCAAATGAGGGTCTGACAGGTAGAATTACACTCTTTCTCAAGGAGGACTGATATTTGGAGTGACGGTGGGGCATAACGAACCACTAATCTCCATGTTTGGGATATATGAGGGTGGTGAAAATGACAAAGTATAGTTGTTGACCATATTGGAAACACATCACATATATCGTGTCACCAGATATGGGAATAACAAATTAGCATCGACCACTGACCATATTCACAATGCAGGATTCATATATATTTTTTGTGTACAACCCTTGATGGCATTGTCCTGAAATGATAGTCGAGACCATAGGCAAAGTATCCTTATTGTTCGAAGGCCCGTTCAGATGTGAAAGTTAATGGGAAATCTAATGGTGGGGTGTGTGGAGCAGAAAGGCACTAGCAAAATTTTAAATAATGCTTGACTACAGAAGAGAAAGAAATTTTCAAGGGAGAGGGATACATGGTATGGTCATGGTGAACATGACGCGAATGACTTCAAAATACTGCATTGACACCATGTGTTTCATGTCCCGGAGTTTAGGGTAGGGCCTATCAATGAAATGCAAGTGAGGTACTTCATATACCATAAAGATTGGAATCAATCCATACATAGTTCATGAGATGTAGATTAATGTATTGTAGGAAGACACATAGGTTATGGTATGCAGGACTGTACAATTTATGTTCATGTAGGACAAGACAGTTTAAGGTCATGGAGGAACGTAATGCCGTTTTCGATTGTGTGGGACCATCACGCAGTTTGGGGTCATGCAAGACCGTGTAGTATAAGGTTGTGAAAGACCGTTGTGACTCCGGAAAATTATTTCTTGAGGAATTGGGAATTTTTGGGAGTATTTATAAGCTCACCATCTATTTTAACCAGTGAGTACATGCCATTGGAGTAAACCATGAGAACAATGTAAGGTCCTTCCCATTTGGGTTCCAAATTGGGTGGTTTCTTACCTGGTATCATTGGTGCACTCAAAGCTAATATAGGTCACCTTGCAAGAAGCATAGGAGGTGAACATTATTGTTGAAAGGTATAGCTTTCTTGTTATGGGGGCTTTCTTGGTTGTTCATATCATGAAGCCGGTTCACATCGAGTGATTCCATCTCATCCAGATAGATTTTGGCTACCTTATCTGGCACATGATAATCATAGAATGTTTTTTGAAATGAGGGAAATTGAATCTCGATGGGTATGAAGGCCTTTGTCCCATACACCAAGGAATATGGGGTCACTAGGGAGGAATTATGAGTCATCATATAGTATTCCAAGAGGGAGTTGGGGAGATAGACAATCCAACTCTTCATATTCTAACCAACCATTTTTATATAATAATAGATAAGGTTTTTTTGAATTCAATGATCTATCCATTTTCTTGCGCATGATATTGGGCTGTATGTTTTGAGAGTTTGTTGTACTTAGTGTAAAATTTCATCAGCTCAACTGCTCAAAATATCATACCATTATCAGTAAGGATGGTGTGAGGGTCTCTGAATAGGTAAATAATGTTGGAGCTCACTAATTAGGCGATGGATCATGCCCTGATGTCCTTGAGCAGAACTACTTCTACCCACATGGAGGAGAAATTCGTAGTAGCCATGATGAACCTGCACTGGCATGTTGTCACCATTTGATATGGTCCCATGACATTAGGTTCTCATAATGAAAATGGCCAAAAGTACATGGTGGAGTGGAGAGGATCTGGTGGCCAATGCATAAATTTAGAATGAATTGTGAACTCATGGAATCTCTTGGAGAACTCGATGATTAATGGATCATAGAGGGACAAAAATACCCCAGTCATTGGATCATGTGGGATTGTTTCATCTTGATCTAATGAGACCCACAGGAACAATTGTGAACCTCTTGCATGAATTGAGATATATCGACTCCTTGAATGCAAAGGAGGAGAACCCCATCAAAACCATTGACATAGAAAATTTACGTGCATATTTTTTATCAAATAATGAGTAATTTTTGATTTTTTTAGATGTTGAAACCCATGTTATTCATTGTTTTTTTAAAATAATGTGTAAATTGAGTTTTAGAATGAAAGTGAGAAAAATTGTGAAAAGTGCATAATTCTAGTTTTTTGGAATGATTTTTAAGAGAAGGGTATTTTTGTCATTTCATATAAAATATATATCAAATTCAGTGATTCTAATTTTTTTAGAATTTTGTTTTGATTTCATTCATCTTTTTCTTCTGGACCAGGATCTGATTCAGCCATCTATTTGTCCTAATAATTCATTAAATTTTGACATTTTTCTGGGCAGACAGTGTGGACCCCCCACTGTAACGGAACCAAAACTTGGACTAAACATATCCAAATGAGGTTATTCCACCTGGGATTGATTGCGGAAAGAGAGGGAAATATCTAAACCAAATGTTGTGGAGTTTTTATGTCATTAAGGCGAACATGGAATGACATTCTTTTGGAGGAATCTTCCCGGAAGCATCGTCTAGAAACAGAAGCCTTCAATGCAAAATTCATAACTCCTTCATCCGGCATCCAAATGCTCTAAATTTTGTGGGTGAATGGCCAACACATTTATGAACAACATTGAAGAAGGGGTACATGTGTGAATCGGCCTTTTATTGGTTCAAAAATGTTCAATCTTTCGGAGGATAGAATGCTACCTATAAAACGAGGCCCTCCCCTCCTTCCAAAAATCATTCGTTCAGCACCCAAAGCCAATGAGGGATCTCACCGGGGAATGAGCCGTTGCTTCTCTTCTCTTACCCCCTAATTTATTTTTCTTATTTTATTTTTATTTTAGTTTTAATTATCATTTTTAATTTGAATTTATTTTAAATTAAATCATGCATTTTTATTTTGGTTTCCACCATTTAATTTGTTCTATAATAATAATAATAATTAAAAACTATTATTATTATTATTATTATAATTATTTACAATATCCCAATCTTAATTTCAAATTATTTTACTTTCTTACTCTCTCCTTTTTCGAAAAATATTTTCTTAACTAATAATAATAATAACAATAAGTTATATAATAATAATTATTATTATTTTCACTTTCATTATGAATTATTTAATCTTCCTCTATCCCACTCTCCTCTCTCTATTTCTCTCTCTCTCTCATCATCCATCCCACATTTTGATCTCCAACTCTTGGTAATGAGAGGCTGACCCCAAGGCATGGCTCGAGGTGGAGGTCATTATGTTGATGAGTTTTCCTTAATGTTTATTTTAAATTTGTGATTGACTTGTGTTGTATTCTTGGGCTAGGCGAATGTCCCCGATTGGGTGATAGTCCCCAACGACATGCAACTCAAGCTATTTATATTCTAGAAATGAATAGTAATTCAAACATGAGATTTCATGATTGAGTTATCAAAATAGAATCAAGCATATAAAGGAGAATAATGATTGTATCCCTGGCTGAACCCCAAACCAAGTAATTTCTTCCTTACTTTATTCTGTTTAGACTTGCATCTAAGTATAAATTTTGAATTCTTACATTTCATTTCATTGTTATTAATAATAAAAAAACCACAAAAAGTGATAGTATAGGTGAATTAGAATAATGTAAGTGAACCAAAATGAAAGGCTCCTCAAGATAGATGACACTGGTCAGCCACTATGCTACACTAGGAAAAATATAATTGTTTTTGTCCACGCCCCGCGACAGGCGTGCATCAAAACTGGCGTCGTTTCTGGGGAGCCAATAATTTATTCCTTTACTTTTTATATTTTCACATCATATTTATATTTTATTTTTTTATAAAATAATAAAAAAATTCTTTCCATGATGAATTATAATGATTATTATTCTTCCTAGACTGAAAATTAATCAGAGGTGAAACAACAACAAGGAGAAGATTTTAGAAGTGCTCAGGTGCAAGAACATAGAGAAGGAATGGAAAAATTGATATGAAAATATGAAATAGAATTTTACTATGTTCGTTCATTAACGGAGAATCCCAACCCTAGTCAGGATCCAGAACATGAGGTGGTAATGGGGGAAGACTTACCTACTGAGCTGAAAGTGGGAGATCAAGAAGGATTGGATAAAATTTGATAAAATGTGAGGAACTACCTGATCTACCCATACAATACAAGGAAAAAGAGCCAGAACTACCGAAGGAAGACATCGCCAAAGTGGTGGAATTTGAAGTCAAGATGGAGTATCCTGACTACCTACCTCCATCTTTAGAGAATCTACTCCTAGAGGCACTTACCACTGAGGCAGAGATTGAAGCTGATCCGACTCAAGGAGTTGAACCATTCTTTGACTCCATCTTTTCTAATTTCTTTGAATCTAAATTCTATATCCCTCCTTGTGGTTTTGATTATATAGAATCTAAAAATCTCAGCTATGCCTTGGAGGATGATGATGAACCTGGATGTTCCCCTATTGAGAAACATATGGAGGTCCATGGAAAAGTTGAATATTTATTGAAGGAATCATGTGAAGAGATGCCAGTGTATTTTCCTAAGGAGACCATGAGATAATATTCTTACTTTAATGGGGAATAATTTGATCTTAATAAATCTTGTTTTAATTTTATTAAAATATAATTTCACTCTGACTTTCCCAATGACTATTCTTTGGATGCAGGGTACCTTGAGGAACCGCTGGATAGAGAAGATGAGGTTGCACAAGTAGCAACAACGAAGAAGGATGATGGTCCATACTTCATCCCACCCCCACCATGAAAGCTATACATCATTGTGAAGGCGGAGGATCTGGTGTACTCTATCCATGGATAATTCCTCCATCATAAGAATGAATCACAATATAGGAAAAGCCACATGTGGTGGTTCAAATCAAAGAAGCCTCATCCTCCATCCGACATTGGATAACAGTTGGTACTTCCCTCTATAGGCTGTAAAAAATCAGGGCCCACTTGTGGGATCGTAACAAGATTTATCTTTACATGCTATCTAGGAACATAGATTTCAATTTTTTATCTTAGATGTAGTGAAGAATTCATCCCACTCACTCTATCTTTTTTTATCTTAAATGAAATAATACGTATGCTTAATTTTGTTGTTTTCTTTTATAGGATCATGATGGTAGAAGGAAGCCCCAAACATTGAAGTATAAGGACTGAAGCTTTATTTTCAAAAGGGAGTTCATTTTCATTGTCTATCTTTTCAAAGTATCCACATTTTAGTCCAAAACATGTATTGAGCTTTAACAATATAATTGCATCCCACACTTGAATTCTTTTTTTACTCGACTTATCTAGGAGACATGATTTTCGTAGTACCCCAGTGACACAATGTTTTAGATTTCAATTTTTATTTGACCAAATGATTGAAATACATAATTTAATTTTTAAATATGAACCATTGATATTGATATGATGACTCATGATTTGAACTAATTAATTAATTCATGTAAATAAAATTTCTCTTCCATCTTTCATGCTTTGAATTTATGAAATTTATGTGAATTGATTTATTATTATTATTCATGCCATGAGTGATCTTCGAATGTTATATTTATAATTCATGAGAGGGTTTATAGACCAAGTACCTCCTATTTATTCTTGAGCATATTTCATGAGTGATCATGGGACATGTAATCGACAAGAACTTGTATTGAAACTTGTCAAAGCTATGACTATGCTAAAAGAAATTTAAAATAAATGATGCATCCTTTAAAAACATTCATTTCCTTAAAATACCACATTCACATCAATATTTTGATTATCCTATAGAGAACATGAATGACCTTTATAGGGATGATCAATGTTTCAAGCCATTTTTATCCATTCCTACCCAAATATTGGTATTTTCATGATATTTTAAAGTTTAATTGAGGGGGTAAAGGGAATCAAGGTGGACAGGATGATACACAATGTGAGGGAGATGTGTGGGGGTGTTATTGTGGGAATTGTAAAAGGTTTTGAAATTATTCATTATACTCTATTATTTTCCCCTCTTGAAATAAAAAAAATGAAAAAAATTAACAAAAAGAAAAAAAAATAGACAAATGGGATTTGATTTTGGAGAACCAAAAATCAATTTTCCAGATCGACGATCTTATGATTGTATGTGGCTAGGTGATGGATGTAAGGTTTTATCTAATCACAACTTTCGAAAAATGAAAAAAAAAATTACTAAATAAAAAAAATCAAGAGGGTTCACAATCATTCATTATGCTTACATGATCATAACCTTTTTTGAGTTTTGGGAAGTGTTTGTTGATATTTTGGAAGTGGAGAATTTCATTACACTTTTACTTTTAATATCATGAATTGTACTTCTGAGATTAGACTCCTCCTTGAGCCTTAATTTTTAAAGAATCAAATCCTACCAACCTTAAGCCTCAAATTCATTTGATCCATTATTGAATATCCTCATGATTTTATGTGTCTTTTGTATTTACAAAGTGGATAATGTAGTTCATTTAAAAGCCTGTGGATAAGGGGCATGTTCTCATGATATGAGAATAAATCTACTTTAATTGTATTATTAGTGATTAGGGAAAAAAATTGAGGTAAATCATGACATGACATGTTTAATAATTATGAATCAAGGATCTTGAATTAATGAAAGGATAAATTCCATCAATTTTCAAATGGGAAAAGTAATATATTTGAATTATTTTTTTCCATGAAAAATGGAAACTTAAATTTATATTTTATGTAGATTTTTGAAAGTTTGATTTTATATTGAATTTTTTTATTTTATTTCATTGAAATTTGAATTTTGGTAATATTGGGGTCCTCTGATCTCCATGTTGAGATTTAATGGTTGAGGAAAAGCTTGGTTTAAGTGTGGGGGTATTTGACAGAGAAAATTTATGTGCATATTTTTTTATCAAATAATGAGTATTTTTTTAATTTTTTTAGATGATAAAACCCATTTATTTCATTTTTATAGTAAAATAATGGGTAAATTGAGTTTTATAATGAAAATGAGAAAAATTTGGAAAAGTGCATAATACTGGACTTTTAAACATATTTTTAACACAAGGGTGTTTTTGTCATTTCATAAAAAATATAATTTCAAGTTCAGTGAATCTAATTTTTTTATAACCCTGTTTCTATTTCCTTCATCTTTGTCTTCTGGAATAGGAGCGGATTTGGCCATGAAGTGGTCCTTAATATTCATTGAAGATTGACATTTTTTCGGGCGGACAGCATGGACCACCCCATTGTAACAGAACCAAAACATGGCCAAAACATATCCAAATGATGTTATTCCACCTGATATAAAACTATGAGTGAGATTTCCATATCTACACCAAATTTTTTGGAGGTTTGAAGTCATTTAGGTGGCCATGGAATGACATACTTTTGGTGGAATCTTCTAGAAAGAATCGTCTAGAAACAGAAGCCTTTAATGAAAAATTCATAACTCCTTCATCGGGCATCCAAATTCTCTGAATTTTTGTGGGGTGAACGACCAAAAAATTTATGAACAACATTGAGAATGTATTCCATGCATGAATCTACCATTTATTCGGTCAACAACACGCAATCTTTCAGAGGACATAATGAGGCCTATAAAAGGAGGCCCTCCCCTCCTTCCAAAATCATATGTTCGGCCCCCAATGCCAGGGAAGGATCCCACAGGGGCATGGGCCGTTGCTGATCCTCTCTTCCCCCCTCATTTTTTATTTTTATTTTATTTTTATTTTATTTTTATTTTTCATTTGTAATTTGAATTTCTTTTCAATTAATCCATGCATTTTTATTTTGGTTTCCACAATTTAATTTCTTCTATAATAATAATAATAATAATAATTAAAAATTATTATTATTAATATTATTATTAATATTATCATTATTTACAATATCTCAATCATAATTTTAAATTATTTTACTTTCTTTCTCTCTCCTTTTCCGAAAACTATTTTCTTAAGTAATAATAATAATAATTTATATTATTATTATTATTATTTGCACTTTCATTATAAATTATTTAATATTCCTCTATCCCTCTCTCCTCTCTCTATTTCTATCTCTCTCCTCATCCATCCACCATTGTGATATCCAACTATCGGAAATGAGAGGCTGACCCCGAGGTTTGGCTGGAGGGGGGGGGAGGTTAAGAAGTTCAAGATTTTTCTTTAATATTTATTCTAACTTTGTGATAGAATTGAGTTGTATTCTTGGGTGAGGTGAATTTCCCCGATTGATTGATTATCCCCAACGACATGCAACTCAAGATATTTCTATTCTGGAAATTAATAGTAATTCAAACCTGAGATTTCATGTTTGAGTTATCAAAATACAATCAGACATATAAAGGAGAATAATGATTCAATCCCTAGATAAACCCTAAACCAAGTACATACTTCCTAACTTCATTCAGTTTAGACATGCATCTATGTATAAATTTAGAATTCTTACATTGCATTTCATTTTTCTAAATATTTAAAAAACCATAAAAAGAGATAGTTTCAGTGAATTAGAATAAAGTAAGTGAACCAAACTGAATGGATCCTCAAGAGTTGTGACTCTGGTCAGCCACTATGCTGCATTAGGAAAAATATAATTGTTTTTTTCCATGCCCCGTGACAGGCATGCACCAACCATTCTTATAGAGGATCTACCAATGGAGAGGGACACCATGGAGGGTGAACTGCAATGCGCATCATCAGATTAACTCACACTCGACCCAATCAGATGAGAGGTAACTTTTATGGATATACTCAACAAAAGGGGTTCTACAGCCGAGGGTCACATCAATCACTACATCCGGAGGACCTAGGGGTCCTAACATGGTGGATCTGGTAGTAAGGTGTCTCAGTTATAGGTCATCGTCATCATCTTGTGTGAATGGGGAAATGATACACTGGTCTACCACATGGATAATTAGATCATCCTGCTCGGGCTCCACAAGTGAAGCAGCTAAGCCGACTTGGGCGTCAGATCGACCATTCTAAGATCAGGGGACATGAGTAACTTCTGGCCAGTATTGGAATTGGGAAATTAATGGAGAGTGCATTCCAGAAATGGTACAATCTTTGGTTTTCCAATGACATAGGCAATATTGATCTTATTGATAACTAGATTGGAGTAACCTTTCCCATGAAAAAGGGGCACGTCAATGTCAAAGGATAACTCATGTACAGTGATGAGAGCTTTATACACTTCCTCATTGTTGGTATAGACATCTAACAATAGGAATGAGTATGGCATAATTTCTTGTGCCGAGGGAATAAAGATGATACCTAGGACTACACTGTGGAGTCTAGGGTCATTGATCCTTCTACCGGTGGGGCTCCAGGGGGCACTATCAAACAGAATTTTCCAACACGGGATGGATTGGTCTACCGAGAGGATTGCCTCGTCAGGAAAATAATGTTCAAGGGACTGATCCGCAAGAGCTGGATGGGCAGTAAGGAATTCTGCCAATGCTTTCCCCTTAATAGCGTTCTGAGTGACAAACCTGATGTCAAAATGCTAGAGAATCACTCTCCACCGATCTAGATGTCCTTTCCACATGGGGTGGTTTAGCATGTACTTCAAAGGATTTACCCGAGACTCCACCTATACCACATGATGATGCAAGTAATGTCACAACTTCTTTACTGTGAATGCCAGCGCATGGTAGCTCTTTTCAATAGGGGAGTATCTTATCTCAGTATCGAGGAGCATGCAGGTGAGTTATTAAAGGATTTCCTCTGTCCCCTCATTGTTATTCTGGGTGAGAAGGGCACCATGAGATCATTCCAGGGTTGTCACATAAAGGACCAGTGGTTTTTCAGAGAAAGGTGGAATTAAGACCGGTGGCTGGAGTAGATACGTCTTGATTTCCTCAATGGAAATCTGACTTTCATCATCGTACTCATAGAGTGTTCTTTTCATCATGATATAAGAAATGGGATTACACATGCCGAAAAAAATTACAATGAATCGGAATATGTAGTCTAAGTGGCCTTAGAAACCTCGAAGCTCCCAGATGTTTCTTGGAAGAGACATCTGGCTATTTCCCTTGATCTTCTCTGCGTCAATCTCTATTCACCTGTATCTGAATAATATGCTGAGAAATATTCGAATGGTGACCCTGAAGGCACACTTCAATAGGTTCATCTTTAGGTGGTGAGAACAGAGGAATCCAAACACTTTATCAAGGTCTTTGATATTGTCCTTATGTTGTAAATATTTTTCCAAAAGGTCATCCACGTAACATTCCACCAATGTTCCGAGGATCAGCTTAAATATACGATGCATATCCTAATGATATGTGGAACCTGTATTGTTTAAATAGAATAGCATTACTCGGTAACCAAATGCACCTTATGGCACCCTAGATTTTGTAGACTCAACATCCTTGGGAGCCATTCAGATCTGGTTATAGACGGAGTACCCATCCTTGAAAGAGTGGGTTTGGAATCCAGCTGTAGTATCGATCAAAAATTATGTAATAGGAAGGGGAAAATCATCCTTCAGACAGTGACGATTGAGATCCCCAAAGTCAATACAAAATCTGATATGTCTGTTATTCTTCTTGAACGATATATTTTAGATATCCATTTGGGGTATTGGAGCTCCTTAACGTAATTGGATCTGATTAGCTTATCATCTTCTTCCACAAATTGGGCTCTGTGAGAAGGGTGCATCTTTCTGGGAGGCTGTTGGAACCCGTGATGATTTATTAGAGACCATTCCGGTGGATGGATACTTGAGGATATAGGCCTGTAATATTTTCATACCCCATGATAACAAATAACAGTTTTTTAGGAAGCCTATGTACTTTTGTTGATCTTTGAGGGGCTTGGAGGCACAGATCAATGTGGGTCTTAGGTCTACCTCATTATCGAGGTTCACATATACCAACTCATTGACTATGGTAGAGATTCCCTCCTAAAAGGTGGGGGCCTCTAAATTCTATACTTCACCTATGGTGGAGGAATCCTCAATGGAAGGAGTCGCTTTTGAGTTGGAATTTCCTGACAGGAGGCTGGTACCCACCTGAGCGGTAGTGGACATTGAATTGGATAACTCCAGCGCTGCCGCAACCAAAATGATTAAGTTTGTTGATCTAATCACTTCAGGAATTAATCCCATGGGGCCACGCCTGATGATATCGAAGAAATAGTGGCACGTCGGCTTGAGCCAGTTAATTCTGGTATAGTGGAATAACAAAGTAAGACATTTTTCCATTTCTATGGGGCATACATTCTGATACCTTATGGGAGTATAAGGCTTCGAGATCACTTGATCCCCACATGTATAGGAGTATGTGGAGATCTTCTGGCATCTCTTAATCTTGGGAATGGGTTCCCCCCACATCCCAGAAACAATTATGAAATGTCACATTTTTGGGGTTGTAACCTCCAATCGGAGGATTGGAAAGATGTAGGCTTTATATAGATCTCTCCATGGGTCGGTCATAGTCCTGTAATGCTCAAACTAATTATTATGAATCTTCTTGTCCTTGATCTTGTAGTAGTATACATCTTGGTAGTGGGCTTTACAAGAGGAAAATGGAGACACATCACCTTGAATTATTCCCACTTGATCATTAAGGGAGTAATTGAGGCACTGGTGGTATGATGAGGGAACTGCCACATGCAGGGGGAGTGATGGCCTTCCCATCAGTGCATTGTAGGTGGTATCCTGAGAGACAACCTTAAATTTGGTGTTGGAAAGTAGGCCATTAAACTAGGACAGCATGCAGAAATTGTCGATCAATGTCTGTTCTATGCTGTCATAACCATGGATTCATAGGTTATAGAGACTCATATCATCTTCCGACAATAAATATTTTTGCAATGAACGATTTGGGATTAGTTTGATTCTAGATCCTGTGTCAACAAGACAGTAATGAACCTCCACGCCATTGAACTGGCCAGTGATGTACATTGGGAGAATGTTCCCATATAATGGAGATTCTTCATCTTCTCTATAGATCAAGATTATGTCCCCGCATTTAGCATTCTCGAATGCCTCAGCATTAAAGGCTTCTGTAGCTGCTACATCTGTCTCAAAATAGAGGGGTGTTATTAAAGAATTAGTGAGGTCCTCAATCATATTATAAGACAACCGATGGGCCTCAAGGATGTAGTGCCTTGTTGAATAATGGAAATATTCTTGAAAACATCATACTTTCATTTGAGGCATTCACTTCAGATTACAGGAGGCCACTCTTTGACAGGAGGTATGGTGGGCCCTACTGACTGGGCTGGTGGCTGACTGGTACTAGGAATATCCCTCTAATCACTAGTCGAGGATTGAAGAGTCACTACCGGATGAGGTCTAAATGACCAAGAACAGCCTGTAGAAGGTCATATCTGGTCACAAAATGGTCGGAGTGGCTATTCCTGATCCAGCAACCCGAACGACCACGACGGTAGGCCTGATTCCACTAGATGAGAAGGTTACACATACTAAGATCTATGCTAAGACTATTTTCTAGTTTTGGTATCATGCACAACCTAGCTGGAAGTGCGGACTAAGGAACTCTGATGGCCCATATAGTCGTGGCTTTATCAATGATGATGACGGATGGGGACGTTGGGAGGAGCCACCTTGCGCTTCTCATCATCAAGAAACTTGTAGGGGTTTATGAGTTTTATGGTATTAACCTAGGCGTACCCTTGAGAGTCACTGGAAGAGTCCTAAACTATTGGATAGATTCTGGGAGGAGCCACTATCTCAGTGGGCATTAATTCACTAAGAGTATGGGATGACAATGTCATTGGTTGGGGTTTTTCATTCCCTTGTGTCACCGGTGCTTGCTCTTATGGGAAGAGGCCGGTTGAGATGACGATGATAAAGTAGTTTGTTGCGTCTTCTGAAGAATCTGGCTGACTCATACGTTTACAGATGACACCATGGTAATGGGAGAATATTTTACATGTCATCCAGTCGTCATACATATGGGACCCATGAATGGAAACCTGATGCCACTCGCCCTTGATGTCACTGCTGATGTCTGACCGCAAGAAGACACATGCCACTTATGCTGAAGGTGGGCCTAAACTAACTATATTGTTATCTAAGTAGTTTTGAATCATGTATTTGAACACATAACAGTGCTTGAGAGTGTTCCTAAGGATCCGGATATAGGGGAAGTAATTAGGGAGATCAGTGAGGCTTGACTTTTTTGGCCTTCTGCACTCGGTCAAATGTAGAATCCCCTGCTCCAAGGCACTACAGAAGTAACTAGGGACATGTGCCACATTCAATGAGTAGGTCTAGTTTATCATGATTGTATAGGGGTCCATGGATATTGACCATGAAGAGGAGCTAGAGGATACCCTCGAGGAGGTGAAACTTGGTTATCTCTCCTAGGTAGTGGCGACGCATTGCATGGGGGAACCTGCCGATTTTGAGGTGGGAATTGATGGGCCAGTGGATGAACCTGAGGTGGAGGGCCTCTGTGAAGATATAGAGGAATATCCAATGAATACTATTGTAGTTTCCTAGGGGGGCCCTTATTTGATCCACTGTGGTGGGCCCCGCCTTGGCATCCCTTCTCACAGGGATTACAGGAGGCAACGAACACGCTTTCATAGACTGTTGCATGGATTCCTCTAGGAATTAGGCCTTATAAGATCAGTCTCATAATACACTGGGATAGTTTTGGTTGATCAGAGAGGGGACTAGTTCTGTCTTAACATTCCCTATAGACATCATCAGCAATATCTCCTGATTCAGTAGCATGTAAAGGGAATACGCGAGTCCTTTCAACCTACGAACATGTCAGCAACATTCTCATCATGACTCTTCTTGAACTTGAAGAGGTCTGCAGTACTCGCCTTCTGAGTGGTGGAACTGAATTGGTATTGAATTTTCCAATGGAATTCTTCACATCTAGGTACTGATCCGATGAGGAACTTGATGTACCAGACATTGGTAGGACCTTCCAATGTCTACACCAAACATCGGAGTTCAACGACCTCTTTCTACGCTAGAGTCCCCAACATGGGGTCACACCTTGAGATAATGTGGATAGGTCGTGTGGTGGGTGTTAGGTCACGTTTAAGGGGGAAATGGTGGGATTTACAAAACCCAAGTGGGATGGTATATTATCCACCCATGTAGGATATGGTTTTTCACTATGCAGGACTGCCACCGATCGAGTCTCTAAGGCTTCGAGACGGGGGATGAGTGGTGCCATTGTCTCATCCAGGAGAGGATACATGTCTTGACATGAATCCCTTACCACCAGTGCATTGGCAGGTTCTTCAACATGATAAGGAAGCCTAGTGTCTCCTGGAGTGGTTAGTGGAATGCCCTATGGGGTAGTTGGGGGAGCCCGAGCTGGGTCCCAAACATTGTTGCACCGTTTCGGAGGATTTGGTGGAACATACCACACCCTCTTTCCTTATGTTCTAGCCGCAAACATGTCTGTGTGGGCAGGATGATTAGGGTCAATAGGAGAAAATTCACCGAGGGGAAGTTCTACCTTCCCCTGCTACCCTGAACTACGATCACCATAGTCTGTCCGTCGCTCTGCTTCATGTTTAAAAAGGAGGTTGTCGACCACCTTCTTCATTGAGCCAGATGGGTCGGAGGGTTTTGTGGCTCTGAGGTGTTCCTTGACCTTTTTGGAATTCTAAATGAAGACTAGTGCCTCGGTGGGCATGGGAAGACCTAGCTTATTACCTCTATGGATGAGTAATCCATCCTGATTGATCCAAAAAGTGTGAAACTCCATTGGGGGGTGGGTCCTCTCCAAGAAGCTCTGACTTTTTCCTGCCCTCTGGTAGGTCGGCCATGGTAACCACAACTCTTCCTTGATGCATATCCTCTATGTCATATGAAAAATAGTGGTTTTTCCAGATAGTACTGAAGATTATTGAAACATACTTCCCCAACCATGGATCTATATGTGGGGAGAATCCTCATTGATAATCCTATAGGGTACCCTAAAACTCGGAATGCACCGTTGCTAGAGAGCCTTACGATGACCTGGTGACTTAGTTCGCTGGGCCACAGAGAGTACAACCAAATCAACCAGAAAACATTTTTCTCTAATTTCATCGAAATGATCTTGGATCTTAATGTAATGCAGTCATTGATGATGAATATGGAAATGAGTTTCGAATAGGGTTTTATGGAAACACTCGACTTATTCTTTGGAGAGGGATTCCGGTGCAAAACAAATTCGGCACTACAACAGGCCAAAACATCTCTGGGAAGTGGGCTGCTGTGGGGATATCCCATAAGCTCATGGGATCGGATTCAGGATTTGGAACTTTATTTCCTCACTCATCAAACATAGGTGATTGGGGAATGAGTAATTACTCCAAATTAGACCACTGGGAAGGCATGCTAGCCGGTGGATAATATGGTGAGTGAGCTGACAACCCGCCACATCTTGGGCTATCCATTAAAGAGTGAAGTGACTTTGACAGGAAATCGTAGAAAGATAGGTAGACTAAAACTATTTCTGGAACATGGGCTATGGATGATGGGGATGGACCCTGTTTCATTTCGTCCACCATTGGTCTCAAGAATAACTCTCTGTAATCTCTTGTCGAGGTAGAGAGTGCTTCTGGTGATGATGGTGGTGATTATATGGAATTAACCTCTACAGTTTCCAAATTTTAGTATTCTTGGATATACCTACAGGGTGAGGCGTAAATCTGATGGACCTCACATTCTAAAATAATGAGGATAATATGCCTTGCTCCTACCCTGACCTTAGACACAGAGGATCTCGGCGAGGGATCCATCATGGTGTCATATTCTACCTTAGAGTCTGAGAAGAAAACCTTTTTTATCTCAGTTTGAATCTTATATGTGTTCTTTTAATTGTGCTGACGACCCTTGCTCATTCACCGGGATAGTTCTTCAAGACATTTTAGTTTTCGGTACAAGGAGGTCCTTTGGCCATATTGGGGGTGATGTATAGAGGATTCTCAACTGAGTAAGCCAGGGTGAGAGGATCACGAGGATAGATATCAAATGGGTCATATGGAGTACCTTAGTTGGAAAGTTATGGAGTGGGTAGAAGCTCTGTTGGAGCTGATGAGGTAATGGGTAGGACCTCCAATATTATTTCTCGAGGCATCATTAGTGTGAAGAATGTCCTTGTACTTGTCATGCCAAAATGGGTAATACCACCGTGCTGGGTGCTGGTGAAGAAAATCTTGTCTTCACCCCTCTAATTGATAAGGCAAGGAGGACCTACGCAGGCTATTGTGAGGAAATGGGGAGGCCTCACACACTGTAGATTGATTGGTTGTGAGATTTCCCCGCCCCAGCGGTCTGTGCCAGGAGGAATGGCTTCATACTCTATGTACTGAGCACCTTAGAGGCTTTCGTGTCGGGTGTCACCATAGTGTGAAGGTCCCTCATTCAGAATGAGGGTAGCATGAGGCGGGCCTCTATGATAAGAATGGAAGCATGGAGGACCCACATTATCCATGGTGGATGTATAGAGAGGGCCTTTTTACTGGTGGCGACCACTACCTACACTGGCGACTAAGAGAGTCGGCCCAGCATAACCGTGGGGGAGGTTGGGGCCTCGATCTAGGTTGGGTATACAACTCCACATACTCATCATACACAAGGGGGTGACGATATACATTGGCAGTGTCCCAATCCACATTAGTTATTGACGTTGACGCCCCTTGTCGGGACTCCACCTCGACCTGCGTCTGGTGCAGGAGTCAGGTCAACTGGACTGGGGCCAATACGGAAGCTGCAAGGCTTACCTTCTCCTCGACTCATGGGACCGGATAGCAATGCATGCGCCTCTTTGATTGATCCCTACATGGGGGCCCCTGAAATTTGATCCCAACTAGGTCGGCCAAAATATCCCCCACCTCATCAGCGTAGGGGATTGAGTTGTCGAGGCATCCCGGGAAGAAGCTCTTGTAAATATTTTACGTTGGAGTGGGGAGAAGTGGCTCCATGCGTGGCCCTTGGGGGTGGAAATGGTGATGTTCCATAGACACCTCTAGATCCTCACAGGCCATATCTCGTGTCAGGATAATCCCCTCATCCTCATACTAGAATATGAGGTCATTGATCACTCTACATTGACTCAATTGAGTTGGGGAGATGGGGCATGGGTGCCCACCATTTTTAGATGCGGATATTTTCACAAAGTCGGTTGATGTTACACCCCATGATTTCATAGTAAGTTATTTTCTTTAATGTAATTCAATAGCTTTTGATACACGCAACACTGAGTTCGAGCGCATCACGACTTACCAAACTAGCCTTTCAAAAAGTGGTTCTGAATATTATTAACAGAATTTTAGATTTTATATACTCCACGTAATTTTAGAGTCCATATTATGTGTTCCTCAGACAAAATATAAGAACAAATTCATTTTTTCAGATAAAATAAGTATTTTTTCAAAAATTCAATTTTACCACCATTGAATGGAAAACCCCTATTAATAAAACTTCATAACACTTTTAAATATTCAATTTAAAGAAATTTAAAACTTATTTATAAATTGGATGTAAAAATTTATTTTGGATAAATGTTTGGTACTTTTCTCATAACATCCATATTTTGATAAACACTAAAAATTACTAAATTTAAATTGAAAAAAACTATTTTAATAGAAATAATTTAAAGTGTTAAATTATGTATTTTTTTCTTTATAAGTATAACTAGATTATAATTTTATCATTTAATACAATTTAGGTCATTATAATCAATTTCACTTTTAAATTTGACATAAACACATGTCAATCATTTGATAGTTTTTAATTTTTCAAAACCGGCTTTTCATTTTTGACCATAGGAATTAATTTTAAATTAATTAATGAAACTTCAATGTTTTTAATTTGATAAAATTGAATTAATTTTTGAATTTGTAATATCAAATTTATATTAGGGTAAAATTATGGTAGTTTTCTGAAAACATTCAATTTTTGATGAATAGTGAAAAACATTGCATTATAGTTTAAAACCGACTTATTATTTAAATAATTATTTATTTAATTTAATTTTTTATGTAAAATTATATATATTATACCGATACAGGTCCAATATAACTCATTGGAGTCATTTTATAAAAAAATTAGATGTATAAAATTTTATTGATCTTTTAACCATCTTTTACCCACCTCCTAGGATCATCTGGAAATTTACATAAAACATAATTTTACAACTTCTGTGTGTTGAATTTCAAAACTTATAGAGACATATTTACTATTAGTAAGTTAAATATGGTTCCATAAGATGAATATAATTTTGGGTCAATAGTAACATTTGACTTTTATTTACCACGGTTAAAATTAAATCGGTAAATTATGGGTAAAAAAGATATCATAATTACCATAACACATTTCCTAATTCTATTGGATAAGAATAATTTGACCAAAAACAAATAAAATATGAAACTCTTTGGACTCCATGGATTAGTTTAAGACATTTATTGTTATAGTATTTAATGAATAGATAAAATAGTTAAATTCAACGTTTAATAACTAAACCATATTTAATATTTGGTTAAACGCAATATAAATTCATCTATAAATATTCATTCGAAATATAAAATGATTTCCTACATAATGGTATTTTATTTATAATTTTTATATTTTGAATAATTTAATTTATTTATGAAACAATAATGATGCATTAATTACCTTATTAATGAAGTATTAAAATTATTGATATTATAAATATCCCCATAAATGTAAATAGAGACTTATGATAAATTACACAAATTTAATAGGTTAATATGACTTGTTAAGGTTAGAAAAATTAATTTTAATCATTATAATAATCTTTTTATGGCTTAAAAAAAATAAAATACTAAATAGTGTCAAAATTGACATAATTGAGTTTTTAAAGAAAATATTATATTATTAATTGATATAATATTCCAAAAAATCAAATGTTCATCCAAAGGACGTTGTTAAGGATTTCTATATATCAATAATTAACTAAATTGGGTTCACTATTAAGGTTATAGTATGTTTATTAACCATATAATATAAAAATACAATGAGACATGGAAATATCAAACTATTTAAGTAAGAGGTAAATATAAAAGATAAGGTTAATATGTAGACATAAACCAGGGTAAAACCTATTTTCTGAAAGGTTTTAGACCCATATGCAGATTATAATTTAAATAATTCATTTCTAATCCATTAAAAAACGAAAATTATTTTATTATAAAATAATATTTCAAGCTTTTCGTAATGTGACCCTCACCTATCTTATAAAAGGGAACATCACATTATCTTAATTTCACACATCCATATCCTTTGGGATATTACAAACCCTACCCAAATATCCTCCCAAATATAATCTCTTAATCCTAAATTCCTTACTTTGGTCATAAATCCAACCTAATGATCCCTTTTGATCCAATTCAAAGGAAAACCCGAAGAAGAGTTAAATATTTCATCACCTCTTTCAAGTTCTTTTTTTCTTCCACTTCTTTTTTTTTTGATGTTTAGATTATAAAACAATAAATCCATTATATTATATATATTTTGATGTTATTATAAATATGTTATAACCATAATCATTATTCTATCCACCCAATAAATGAGAAATTCACCAAACATGCCTATGTACGGATTGCCATCTCCATGTCGTGGTGTAGTTTTTTATTCAATCACTTCATTATTTGGATTAGTATAATAATGAGTATAAATGATGTAAATAATAAATATAACATTTTAATGATTCTTTATATATGATATACCATCCAATTACATAGGATTTCACCATCAATATAATGACATTTTCGCTCGTGCGTGCGTAAGGATTACCGTCTCCACGAATGCGATGAGATTCATTACACCTCATTATCATTCAAGAATAATTTTAATTATATGAATGAAAATAATTATTATTAACTTTATATCATTCTAGATATAAATAAAATACATCCTATCCATAAAAAACAAAGTTTACATTACCGAGTATTAAAGAAAAATAGATCCGTTAACACCCAAAATGATGATACTAATAAAATATTATTAACAAAGATATATTAAAGGATAATATATGATATCATATTTATGTATATAGTTATTTTATAATTTAATAACAATAATTTAACTATTATACAAGAGGTTAACATGCCCTAAGCCTAAGAAAAGTACTAGGTAAGGGGTTTTTTATCCAACTTTTTATTCCGTGATATTTCCATTGTTCTCCACTAATTTTTTGAATGTGGTGTAATTCGTACTGTCATTTGATATATATTATCATGATTATATTTATATTCATGCTATCTTGTGACTAAATTTATGTTTATTAATTTTTTTTTCATACGAATCATTTGAATACAATGTGGTAAGGGGTTTTCATCTTACTTCTTATTCCCGTGAGATTCATGCTATATTGCCATTATTTCCTTTTGTGTGTCGTATGTACTGCCCATGATTGTATTATTTGGGTAATATACATTAATTTATGGGTCTTTAAAAATTCATTGTATGATACTTCTTTCATGGGGTGTATTTTTTGTATGTTACAAAATCGGTAAAGGAATTAAAAATTTCAATTTCCACTCATTGGGATTTACGTATACTTCATTGATTATTTTACTCCATGATTATGTATGGAATAACTATTTATTATTTTTGTAGTAATTTTCACCCCCCCTTTATGTGGATATAATTTTGATATACAAAATAACTCCATTGATAAATTCTCAAGTCATCGATATGAACTTGATATGAGTGATTTTAACTCAATCTCCATTCATTGAGTTAAACATCCAATTCATTGGTGTTGTTTTTACAAGAATATGTGTGAATTTACTCTAATTGATACCCTGAATATCTAATCATATTGAGCGTGTTTATATTTTTCACACATATTAATTCCATTGATTTTTCTTTAACATAAGGATATGGTCTTTATATGGGATTTCATCTCAACTTACATTCTATTGAGTCTTTTTTGTTGTTATGTTCCACCACACTTTTGTTTGGTGTATATTCAGTACTTTGACATTGTATATCATTAATCTCTATATTATCAAGATATTATATAGTTTTTATTTACTTAATTATTTTTATTCAAGTGTCACTCATTTGGTTAGTAATTCTAAATAAAATATCATTTTAAATGTTTTAAAAATTTATTCTTGTGAAACTTTCTCATTAATGTACATGTTTTAAAAATGGTTGTAAGGATTTATTTATATATAAATGATTGTTTTAAAATTATAATTCCTTTCATATTTTTCAAATTGGTTTGGGACAATTTGATTCAAAAATCTATTTTAAACCATTTTTTGATAAATAGTGAGACTTTTAAATGTTTTCAAGAAAAAGTGGGATATTTCTCTCAAATTGTATTGATGATTATTTACATCTATGTAAATATCCTTAATTATTCAAGATTGAGGTTGAATTATTATAATAAAATCATCAATATTGTATTAAATGAGTTATGTTTGACTATGGATGTGCTATTTTAATGCCACTAAGGTTTTGTGGATAAAATATTGACATTTCGTATGCTAGTTTTAATATGAATGATTATATTATGTTTCAACATTTTCATATGAGGAATGCATTATACATAGTATTTGATAGGTGGAGGCTTCTATAACTCCTCGACAAAATCAGATTTTTTGTTTTGGAACAAGGCCTTAACTATGTGGTTATTAAGTCTGGCGTTGTGCATTCCATAATTTTGAAAGTGGCTATTGATATTGCATGTGATTACTCGACTAGTTGAATATCAATTTTACCAAGTAAATGAAATTATTTTATTTTATCATATCTTTATTATTCAAATGTTTATGTTTGAAATTATTTTTATTTAGTCTTATACACTGTCTTAAATGTTTATGCTTATTTATAAAATTTCCCTCCATTTTTTTGTCCTTATTGTGCATCTATTCTGACCAATTTCTATGTTTTATTTTTTCCTAGGATGTGAATATTTAAAGGTTGGCCTATAGGGATAGGTGAAGTATATAAGTGTCTTTAAAAAGGGAAAAAAATGTTTTTCATGTTTTTTTGATGATGTAATATAAAACTTATCAGTGTATCTAGTAATTCCAAGGATACTAAATTGATTGGTCATTCTGGACATGATTCCTTGTTTCATTTCAAGGTTATGTAATAAAAAAATGACTCTGGGTAACTGGTGTTAGGGTGTTACAGTTGGTATCATAGAAAGTCTAGTACATACCAAGAAAGCAAGATTTAGAAAAACAAACTCTGATTAGGAAACACTACCATAAGTAAGAAATTGAGGATTATAATAGAAGAAAATCCAAAAAAATAATGTTCATATTATTTGGGTTTACCAAGGAATACATCCTTGTATGAAAACAAGTTGGTAGAGGCGGATCTGGCATAGATATACATAGGGTTGAAAACTCTAAAAAGGAATTTTGGGCATGACCCTGGGTATCCTTGTACATGATAATGTGCCATGATGTACATTTGGTTACGACAGTCCTGGGAGATATGCTTAAGATAATTCACATTTTCATTACAAATCGATTTGAAGGATTTTAATATTAGATGAGAATAAATAACATCAGTTTATCATAAGGTGTTTTAGATTGATAATAAGGTGTTTTGATATTCCCTAAATGATCTTATGACTCACTATAGGCTTTCCTGTGTTTCTCAATTGATGGATTCTATGGAAGTCATAGTAATATTGAACATGGTGTACATGGTGGACACAATGGTGGAAATGAGAAACGAAAGAGAATGTTGATAGGTGAAAAATATATTGTGTTCATGCCGAACCCATTTTCCAAAAACATGATTCACAAAAAATATATTTACCATCTACTAAACTCAATGAAGAAGAGAAAGGTGGTGAATGATAAGATATCCACCAGTTGAGACCATGGAGAAAATGATAGAGAAAATATTTTCAATTAATTTATATATAATATCATTGTTTTAAACTCACAAAAGTGTTCCTCTAAGATGAATTGTTTCTTTTTTATGGTTTTGGTGTTATTTTGAGCTGAATAGTAAAAATTGGCCATTTTGGATTTTTAACAGTTTTAAATGATTTCTTTATTTTTGCCATTACATTATCTACACTAATCCAAATTGCAAAATTATTTTTCTTTTCTAGATTCTACACTTCCAGGGCTTCATTTTCTATTTTTGGACAAAAAGATGAATCGGCCATATGGAAGCTCAAAAGAAGCTCAAAAGTGGGTGAAAGAAAACTATTTTCAATTCTGCCTTGTTTTGGTGTGGGATCCATAACTCATTCATGGTGGGTCAAAATGTTGTGATATTTGGTGGGTAGATGCGCACGGTGTTTTAGAAAATCTTTTATGAAGGGAAGACCACAAGATTCGGCCGTTTAAGGGTCCATTAAAGCGTCCTAATCCGGGGGTTGGCGTTTTGAAGAGTCTGACTGGACAAAATAAATGATCAGAGTAAAAGGTCCATAACTCTCGGAATTCCTGTCCAAATACGATGATATTTTTAGGGGACACGGACAAGACAATTATGAACAACATTTAAGAAGGGAGAAACGCGTGAAGCGGTCATTTATTGGGTCAAAAACGCGACAACATTCGTAGGATGGAAGTCTGGCTATAAAAGGAGGAGAGCTCCTCCTCCGCAAAACATCTCATTCTCCATCCCATTCCTTCTGGGACACCAAGGAGAAGAACTTCTCAGATTTCCATTTTATTTATTATATTTTTCTTTTACATTAAAATGTCCTTCCTCTCCCGCATTATCTCTCTTACCCCATCAATGGAGGGGTAGTTTCATTTGAGTGATCGGAAAGAGGGGAGGCTGGATCTATGTGTTGTGTTTGAGTTTTTGTAACTGAAATGAATAAAATTTGTTCTTGTTTCTTCTTCTGGTTACAATTCTTAATTCAGTATTAAATTCCTAATGTGGTTGTGTTAAGGATTTGATTCTGAAATTATAAATTTCTTTGGTCGATGATCACATCTCCCTCCACCCAATTCTAATCTGTATACGGTGGAACAAGATTAGGGTTGGGTGGTGATTACTCGACGGTTGTCAAGCACGTGTATAGGATTGTATGTTGAAATATGGGTTTATTAGGAAACAACAATTTCAGGTCTGGGATTGCTCTAATTAATCAAGGGACCTTCTACAACCCTAAACACATTGGAAGCAGGATAGACCAATCTATGGTTTTTGAAGGAAAATTCTCATCACATCTCTCATACCAGTTTAGGGAAGTAGAAGAGATAAAATTTGGAAACCATGATGGCACAACACTATGTCTAGCCGAACCCAATCCGATCACCTTCTTTATCATTTGTTAAAATGAATCAATTTATTTTTTTTGTTTCTCTCATAGTCATTCAAATTAATTAAAACCAATCTTTTTACGAGTACCAACAAAAAGTGACAACCTTGTTTGTCTGCACTCCTCTTTGGGAGACTACCTAAAATCAACTGCTATACTATACTTAGGTAAATAAAATATAGTTTTTCCACTCCCCACGACAGGCATGCATCAAACATGGTGTCCTTTCAGGGGAGGCAGTGCCTCAAAGCTTTTAAAAAAAACTCTTTTGAATGAACCGTAGTTCAAATAGCAATTTATTAGAATTCGATCAAGAAATTGAGCGCACAATAACCAAATTGAGAAATCAAAATCTTCCCAAATATTTCAAATAAATCAATCTCACTGATTCAAGTGATACCTTGAGTGAATACTTTGAACCATTAATAATGGCTGTAAATCCCATCCGAACCCTACGTGACATCTGTGCACCTCAATTTGTCCATCAAAATTATCAACTTGCAATTCATTCCTTAGAAAATTATTTTGAATTGCAAGTTAACATGATCCAAGAGCTTCCTCAATTTAATGGTCTTGCAGGTGAAGACCCAAATTCACATATTCAAGAATTCACCTATGTTTTCTATAGCTTCAAACCTCGAGCAATCACGGAAGAGCATGTGAAGTGGAGGGCTTTCCCCTTCTCACTAAAGGGAGCATCAAAGGAATGGTTGGTCAATCTGAAACCGGGGGAGATCAGTGACTGGGAAGATCTAAAAAAATTATTTCTACAAAGATTCTTCCCAACATCTAGAAGCACTGTAATAAATATGGAGATTTATGTCATCCATCAATCAACTGGAGAAACACTCTACGAATACTAGAAACGTTTCAAGAAGCTTTGTGCAAGTTGTCTACACAATGAAATAGAAGAGGACCAATTCCTTGTGTGCTTCTCCGAAAGATTTCTGTACAATGACAGGAATCTACTAGATGCCTCTTCAGGAGGAACCCTCATTGATAAATCACCTGTAGATATACAAATTCTGATTGAAAAGATTGCACAAAATTCACAGCAGTTTTCTACACGAGGTACGATCACCAGAAGAATCCATGAGGTAAGAACATCTTATTCAGTAGATTTAATTAGGAATGAAATGGGTGAACACACCAGGTTGGTGCGACAAATAGTTGTGAACCATGTGAAGGAACAAAAAGGACTGAATCAAGTTTGTGGTTTATTCTCTTCAAATTATCATTACACTGATCATTGTCCAGAAGTTCAGGGGATAGAAAGTTGTGCTACAACCTATCAACAAAGGCAAACCCAACCGCAAACCCAACCAGGGTATGGGTTTCAGCAGAACCAAGCCAGATCACCTTTTCAGCAGCAATATCAGAACCCGATAGCATTCCAACAACCTTATCAGAAGACCTTCCAACAATAACAAACTTTTCAACCACCACCTTTCCAGCAGAAGAATTATGAGCAACCATCCACAAGTGCACCGACAAATGAAGACCAATAACTGGAGACAAGAGTTGCGGGAATAGAAGATAAGATGGAGAAGCTAGTTGATCGATTTTCAAGCATTATGGATGCTCTAATCAAGAACCAAGGTAAGCTTCATGCACAAACCATTCCCAATCCAAACTAGAATTTTAGTACAATCACAACCCGAAGCGGGAAGGATCTCAAACCACCAGAAAAGTATGAGGAGGATGAATCTAGGGAACCTGCTGAAGCTCGTCCTGTCCAACCAAAAGTTATATTCAACAACATAGTAGAAAGAACAAGGTTCAAGAAAGAAAGACTAGAAACACCATTGTATGAACAAAAAACGGTGAAAAACGATATTCCAGCACCATTCCCATCAGCATTGATTGAGTCAAAGAAGGGGGAAGAAGAATGACTTCAACGGGAAATTTGGGAAACATTCTGAAAAGTTGAGATTAACATTCCACTACTAGATGGAATCTGGAAAATCTGTAAATATGCACAATTTATGAAGGAGTTATGTACTTAGAGAAAGAGGCTGGATGGAAATGAAAGAAACAACTTAGGAAGAAGCGTCTCAGCATTGATCACACCACCGATAGCGCAAAAATGTCAGGATCCAGGTACATTCCCTATTCCCTGCACTATCGGTTCATTAAAATTTTTTGATGCACTATGTGATCTTGGAGTTTCGATAAATGTGATGCCTCACTCTGTGTTTCTTCATTGCAGATCGGAGAACTAAAATCAACTGGTGTGGTGGTACAATTAGCAAACAGATCCACCGTTTTCCCAGCTGGAGTCGTTGAAGATGTACTTGTAGGAGTGGGAGGATTAATCTTTCTAGCAGACTTTTTTGTCCTTACCATGGAGGAAGACCGAGCACCATCCCAATCTCCCATCATCCAAGGTAGACCATTCCTGAAAACAGCAAGGACAATCATCAACGTACATGAAGGAACACTCACCAAGGATCTCAGAGATAGTATAGTACACTTCAATATTCTTGATACGAGGAAACACCCTTCCAGCAATCACTCACTTTATGCAATCTCCCTTGATGAAGGTATAGAACCAATTGAAGACTCAGGTATGCTTCATGACTTATTATCTGTGGGAGAACACTCTTCATTTGAATTTTATAACTCCCATGAACCTGAAAATTCTGATATCATGTTGGGGGATGAGGAAAAATCTGATTTTTTCGATGATTTGTTAAAAGGAAGTGAGATTATTCCCGACAGTTCAACATTAGAACTAGGAAACCTAAATTCAATATCATCCGTTGAACAACCCCCATGTTTAGAGCTGAAGCCTTTGACATGTGACTTGAAGTTTTCTTACCTAATGGAAGGAGAGAAATTTCCAGTAATCATTGCCAATAACCTATCCCATTCACAAGAACAAAAAATGATTGACCTTCTCAAAAGGAATTTCAAAGCTGTAGGATGGAGTTTAGGTGATATTCCTGGAATCAACCCTAAGGAATGCTCTCACAAGATTTTTTTAGAATGTGGATCTCATCCAGTTAGACAACCTCAAAAAAGACTCAATCCCACAATCATGGAGGTCGTTAAGAAAGAGATTGAGAAATTGTTAGCAGCTGATATCATTTACCCAATCTCTGATTATCAATCGGTCAGCCCAATTCATGTAGTCCCCAAGAAAACTGGCCTAACCACTGTTACAAATGAATGAAATGAACTGATCCCCATGAGAATACAAAACAGCTGGAGAGTGTGTATAGATTACAGGAAGCTAAATCAAGTTACCAGAAAAGTTCTCATTCCTATTCCATTAATTGATCAGATGTTTGAAATGTTAGCTGGAAATACTCATTACTGTTTTTAGATGGATTCTCTGGATATTTTCAGGTACCAATTGCACCAGAAGACCAGGAGAAGACAACCTTCACCTACCCTTTTAGAACATTCTCCTACAAAAGGATTCCTTTTGGGCTATGCAATGCCCCATGAACATTTCAACGGTGTATGGTGAGTATTTTCTCGGACCAAATTGAGGATTGCTTTGAGGTGTTTCTTGATGATTTCACAGTTTTTGGAAATTCATTTGATCATTGCTTGGGAAATTTGGAAAAAGTTTGGAAAACATGCATTGAAAATAACCTTGTCTTAAATTTCGAAAAATGTCATTTCATCGTTGAAAAAGGGATAGTGTTGGGGAAAATAATTTCACAAAATGGGATTGAGGTTGATAAATCAAAAGTTTATGTAATAAATTCCTTTCCATATCCAACTTGTGTCAAACATGTTAGATCCTTTTTAGGGCATGCAGGATTTTACTGAAGATTCATACAGGATTTTAGTAAGATTTCTCTCCCTCTGTCAAAATTACATTTAATGGATGATAACATTAATTTTGATTGTGAAGGTAGGGAATCATTTGATGAATTAATGGATAGGCTGATAACACCACCAATAATGCAGCCACCCAATTGGGATTACCCTTTCGAGATACGTTGGGATGCATCCAACAAAGAAGTGGGAGCCACTCTATCATAGAGAATTGACAGCAATCCTCAAGTCATCTCCAACGCATCAAGGACATTGGATGAAACACAAATAAATTACACAACCAAAAAGAAGGAGTTCCTTGCAGTCGTTTTTGCACTAGATAAATTCCGATCGTATCTTCTGGGCACTAAAGTTGTTGTTTTTTCTGATCATGCATCTCTTAGGTACTTAATGAAAAAGGTGGATGCTAAACCACGGTTGGTGAGATGTATTCTACTCGTACAAGAGTTCAATATGGAATTCAATGATAATAAGTGGATTGAAAATCAAGTGGCTGATCATTTGAGTTGACTACCCCACACCGCTGACACAGAAATACCAAAGCAGAACCCACTTAATGATGAGCTTCCTGGAGAACAACTCTACATCATCAATAGTGAAGTACCATGGTATGACAACATTGTCAACTATTTGGTAACATCTCAGGTACCCTCTCATCTAAGATCTCATCAACAACATAATCTTAAATCTGAATCAAGATTTTACATTTGGGAAGATCCGTTTCTGTTGAAAATTTGTAATGATCAAATCATAAGAAGATGCTTTCCAAGAAGTGAAATTGAATCAGTGTTTGAATTTTTTCATAAATTATCTTATAGAGGCCACTTTGGACCTCAGAGGACTGCCCAAAAAGTTTTAGAATATGGACTCTACTTTCCCACCTTATTCAAAGATGCATATGAATTTTGTAAAAGATGTGAAAAATGTCAATTTTTTGGTAACATATCCAAAAGACATGAAATGAAACACAAACCAATAACCATTTGTGAAATTTTTGAAGTTTGGGGCTTAGATTTCATGGGACCATTCCCAATGTCATTTGGAAATTCATATATTCTTTTGGTTGTAGAATATGTTTCAAAATTGGTGGAAGCAAAAGCAACCAGAACTGATAATACGAAAGTTGATTGTGATTTTGTTAGGGCTAAAATTATCTGTAGGTTTGGCGAGCCATGACCAATCATCAGTGATCAGGGAACTCATTTCTGCAACAGGAAAATGGATGCATTGCTGAAGAAGTATGGGGTGCATCATAGAACATCTTCCCCATACCATCTCCAAACAAATGGCCAAGCAGAAGTCTCTAATAGAGAAATCAAAGCCATTCTGGAGAAGACTGTTAAACCCAACAAGAAGGACTGGAGCCAAAAGTTAGATGATACATTATGGGCATACAGAATGGAATACAGATCACCGATAGGGATGAGTCCATATAGGTTGATCTATAGAAAGAGTTTCCACCTTCCTGTGGAGTTAGAGCATAGAGCCTACTGGGATGTCAGAGAGATGAATCTAGACCTGGAGAAAGCTGGGAAAGAATGAAGATTATAGTAGCATGAGTTAGAGGAAATTAGAAGGAAATATTTTGAAAACTCAATAATCTATAAAGAGAGAACAAGGATGGCCCATGACAAGATAATTCAACCAAGAACCTTCATCCCTGGAGATCATGTGTTACTATTCAAATCCAGACTTAAGCTTGTGCCATGTAATCTTCGTTCCAGATAGGAAGGACCCTTTACTGTTATTCATGTATATCCCTTTGGTGCTGTGCAGATTCAAAATGAAGGAGGAGGAAACCCATTCACTGTAAATGGGAAGAGGATGAATAAGTTCCATGGGATCGTACCTCAAGAACCAGTAGAGGAGATCACACTCCTTCAGCCTGAATACAAATGAAAACCTACCATGTTGCATCATTCATTTACACTTAATTAAATGTCGTAACTCCATATTTTTGAAACATACATAAAAAAATTCCATTTACATGCATTGAGGACACTGCATCAATTGAGTGTGGGGGAGGGAATCTTGTAGTCTAGGAGATTTTTCAAAAAATTTAGTATTTGTTTCATTTTTTTTGTCGAGCCAATGACATTAAACAAAGGCGCTACCGGGAGGCAACCCGAATTTTCCCCCATTGTCCACTTGTATTCTTAGTCATTTACCAGCATGATTGAACATGCCTGCTCTATCAATTGTTTTCATTTTTTTATTTCAGGTCCATTAATGAAGAGGTTGTATTAGGATTATACGTCGTGAAGAATAGAATCCATATGACAGGGGAGCTAGAGTTTCAATTCTATATTATCCAACTTTATTCCCTACATTATTAGTCTTTTAAAGAATTAATCAAAAAATGCATGCCCACGCTTGAATTCATGCATTACTTGAATTCTCTAGGAGACATGAGTTTCATAGAAATCAAGTGATTCTATGTTTTAGATTTCAATGTTAATGAGATTGAATGATTAAAATGGATAATTAGATGATTAAAGTGAAGCAAGGATATTGAAATAAAGACTCATGATTTGAGGGAATTAATTGATTCATGTAAATGAAATTTCCCTTCCATTTTTCTTTCATTGAATTTCTAAAATTCATGTGAATAAATTTGTTATTATTAATCATGCCATGAGTGATTGTCCAATATCATATTATCATTCCTGAGAGGATTTATAGACCAAATATTTCCTATTTTTTGTTCAGCATATTTCTTGAGTGATCTTGGGACGTACCACCAACTATAACATGTATTGAAATTTTTCAAAGCTATAACTATACAAAACCACATGTAAAATTATTGAGGCACTACATTGGCTAGCCACATATTTACCTGAGACCCACCCTTACATTTATCCTTCGTTATCCCATAGAAGCCATGAATTTCCTTAAAGGATTAAGCCACATTACTTGCTGATATTTCCTTACCTACCCACACTTTTAGTATTTTTGCATGGTAATTCACGTTTGAGTGAGGGGGAAGGGCCTTTCGTGTGCGTTTATTGGGAGATGTATCATTTTTGGGTGGTGTAATGTGTGCTTCACCATTTTGGGAAATGTATTATTAGAAAATTGGGCATGAGTCATCATTTCATTATTCTTCATTCATTTCATATGGTTCTCCATAAAAAAAGAAAAAAAATTCAAAATAATGTTGTGCCTGTCTGGAGCTTTACAAAAAAAAAATAAATTTGTGCCTTTCTGGAGCTTTACAAAAAAATAGGGAGAACATGGATGATATCATTCTTTGTAACCATTTATTGACTCATGACCCATGTCATTGAAAGGGGAGTGGTGTTGTGATTCACATTTCAAGGGGATTTGAGTGAGGTTCATCCTGTGTTTTCACTTGATTAATCATGCATTGTAGTTAATAGTCATAACTCCTACTTCAGACCTTAAATTATTTCACTCATTTAGCCACCAACCCTAAGCCACAGAGTCATTTGAACCATTATTTCAAGTCCTCATTATTTTATGTGTGTTTTGTCTTTACAAAGTGGAGAAAGTAGTTACTTTACAAGCCTATGGGTAAGGAGCATGTTCTCATGATATGAGCATAACTCCACTATTAATTGTATCATGAGTTATGGGAGAAAAGATTCAAAAGTGAGGTAGATCATGATTTGTCATGTTTAATAATAATAAATTGAGAATCCCGAATGAATGAAAGTAGAAGCTTCATTATTTTTCAAAGGGGAAAAGTAAAATGCATGAATTGATTGTTTCTTTGAAAAATGGGAAAATAAATTGGTATTTTTGTGGAACTGGAAAATTTGATTAGACATTGATAATCATTTGATTTTATTTTATTTGAAATTTAAATATTGGTGACATTGGTGCCCTTTGAATTCAATGTTGAGATTTTATGCTTGAGGACAAGCATATTTTAAGTGTGGGTGAATTGATAGAGATAATATTTTAAATTAATTTATATTGAATATCATTGTTTTAAACTCACAAGAGTGTTCCTCTAAGATGAATTGTTTCATTTTTATGATTTTGGTGTTATTTTGAGCTGAATAGTAAAAGTTGGCCATTTTGGATTTTTAACAGTTTTAAATTATTTCTGTATTTTGGCCATTACATTATCTACACTGATCAAAATAGAATAATTATTTATTTTACATATTATACATATCCAGGGCTTCGTTTACTATTTTTGGACAAAAAGTTGAATCGGCCATATGGATGCTCACAAAAAGCTCACAAGTGGGAGACAGAAAACTGTTTTCAGTTCTGCCTTGTTTTGGTGTGGGATCCATAACTAATTCATGGTGGGTCTAAATTTTGTGATATTCGGTGGGTAGACGCACAAGGCGTTTTATCACATCTGTTATGAAGGGGAGGCCATTGGATTCGTCTGTTTGAGAGTCCATTAAAGCTTCCTAATTCGGGGGTTGGCGTTTCGGAGAGTCTGACTGGACAGAATAAATGATCAGAGTAAAAGGGCCATACCTATTGGAATACCTGTCCAAATCCGATGAAATATTTAGGTTACACGTCCAAGACAATTATGAACATCATTGAAGAAAGGCGTAATGCTTGAAGAAGTCATTTATTGGGTAAAAAATACAACAACATTCGGAGGATGGAAATCTGGCTATAAAAGGAGGAGAGCTCCTCCTCCTCAAAACATCTCATTCTCCATCCCATTCCTTCTGGGACAACAAGGAGAAGAACTTATCAGCTTTACATTTTATTTATTTTATTTTTCTTTACTTTAAAATGACTCTCCTCTCTCTCATTATCTCTCATACCCCATCGATGGAGGGGTAGTTTCATTTGAGTGATCGGCCAGAGGGGAGGCTGGACCTATGTGTTGTGTTTGAGTTTTTGTGCTTGAAATGAATAAAATTTGTTCTTCTTTCTTCTTCTGGTTCTAATTCTTAATTTAGTATTAAATTCTGAATGCGTTTGTGTTAAGGTTTTGATTCTGAAATTATAAATTTCTTTGGCCGATGATCACATCTCCCTCTACCCAATTCTAATCTGTATATGGTGGAACTTGATTAGTGTTGGGTGGTGATTGCTCGACGTTTTTCAAGCACGTGTGTAGGATTGTATGTCGAAATCTAGGTTTATTAGGGAACAAAAATTCCAGGTCTGGGATTGATCTAATTAATCAAGAGACCTTTTACAACCCTAAAGACATTGGAATGAGGATAGACCAATCTAAGGTTTTAGAAAGGAAAATTCTCATCACATCTCTCTTACTAGTTTAAGGAAGAATAAGAGATAAAATTTGGAAACCATGATGGAACAACACTAAGTCTAGCCAAACCCAATCCGATCACCATCATTATAATTTGTTAAAATCAATAAATTTATTTTTTTTTTGTTTCTCTCATAGTAATTCAAATTAATTTAAACCAATATTTTTACGAAAACCAACAAATAGTGACAACCTTTTTTGTGTGCACTCCTCTTCAGGAGACTACCAAGGATCAACTGCTATACTATACTTAGGTAAATAAAATATTGTTCTTCCATGCCCCACGACAGACGTGCGTCAGAAAAGAAGGCTCAATTTCTATCATTCAGGAAATGTGGAAGGAGACACCTATGAAACTGTCTCAATAGAATAAAGAAATTCTTTATGTGTGGGGAAAAGGACATAAAGTAATGGATTTCTGAGGAAAAATGAAGAGTACTATGGAAGAAAATAACAATGATCCTAAGAATCCAATTACATTAAATTTTTGTAAATTTAAGGGTCCTTGGCATTACTTGAGTCAATGCCCTATTTTATAGGTTAACCCCTATGTCATGGAAGTACTTTTGTGGAAATAAATGGATTGAGAAATGTCAGAGGTATGTGATTACATTGGAATAATATTCTCTTGTATGTGTAACCAAGATGTTTGTTTTGTGAAAATTATATTTGTGGAATAATTATGTTTTCTTTTATGGATATAGTTATAATGAACTATTTGGGTTTATATGATCCTTGAATTTTAGGCAATTAAAGGTTATTATTTTTTGGGATGAAAACGTGATTTATGAGATATCATTTGTGGTTAAATTATGTTATGGTTATTTTGAGAAATTTATCTCATTTTAGTAATGTTGTAAAATATTGTTTTGGAAAAATGAAAACATGCAGACCATGTGATAACCCGTCGTGTCGGACAATGCTGCGGGAATCCAACCCACAAGAAGAGTGCGAATGGGATTTATCACCTTCCACTGGACTACATATAGTCCTTGGTTTGTGTGAATAATTATTTTTAGTTTATTGATTTTATTTATCATCAATAAGTTGATTTGGGATCTTATTTGTTATCAAATGGTTATCATTAGTATAGGAACATGATTTGGTGATTAAGGAGTAAATTTTATTTTAGACGATGTATGCTCTGTTGGGAACACTATATGCCTAAGGAAAATAGAATACTATGGAATTTTATTTGAGGAGTAATGGTTGATTTTTTTCTATGTTTTTATTGTGTATTTATTGAGATTTGGTTTATTTACATAAATTATTAACCAATCATTTAGAATATGTCATTAGGTTATCACTTTTAAGTCTATTACTTTAAGAGTATTAGATGTTATTTGGAGATACAATTTAACATGGGACACTATGTAATCAAATTATTATATGTTTTGTGTTTCAATATTAGTTTGGATTATATTAAAGGATTTTATGGACAATTGATTATTGAATGGTATTTATTGAACTATGGGAATTTTTTGTTTAATTTTAGAATTTAAGATTAGTATTTCTTTCTCTAAATGATTAACCTTTTCAGGGATCATTTGATCTTGTACTAAATATATTGGTTTTGGGTAATCTTTATATACCATGTAAATATATATTTTATTCTTTATAGATCATGCGAATATATATAAATTGAATCTAGAACTTCATGTGTGATCAAGTCATCTTGAATACTCGTTGTTTGGAAAAACAATTCGAGTTAGTAGTCGAAATGTATTAAAAGTTGAATCACTACTTAAAAAGTAAGTATATCCATTTATGTTCTTAGACAATATCAAAAATAAATTCCTTAACATTATGAAATGGAACTTTAAACAAAAAACATTGTCTGTTTAATTTTCCTAATGGGAAACTAATGAATGTTTATTCCATCATATGTTTGTGGATTTCTTATTAATAAAATTCAACTGATCATTGTTTCAATCAATCTCTATTAGTACTTAACACATTTTTTGTCTTCCATATCCATTTATTCTTACATGGAATCCTAGTATGGGTTATCCCATGTGAACTTTTTTACATCTCTTTCTTTCTTTTAATGTGATAGTTTTATTGACTCATTTTCTTGATGTGGGACTTTCTAGGAAGTTCCAATCCCCAATTTTAAAATTACATGGATGAAATTTCTAAAAGGGGGGAAGAATTTAACACACCAATATTTCATAATAAGTTATTTTCTTTAATCTAATTCAATAGCTTATGCTATACGAAACACTGAGTTCAAATGCCCCATGACTTACCAAACATGCCATTCAAAAAGATGTTATGAATAGTATTAACAGAATTTTGAATTTTATAAACACCATATAATTCTAAAATTCATATTATGTTTTTCATAGACATAACATAAGAACAAATTCATTTTTTCAGATAAAAAAAGTATTTTTTAAAAAATAAAATTTACAACCTTTTAATGGAAAATTATTTTTAAAACAAATATTTGACACTATTATATATTTAATTTAATGAAATAAAATTATTCATTATAATAATTACATATTAATTTTATTATGATAATTTTTTCATGCTTTTCTGATAACTTCTATATTTTGATTAATACTGAAAATTACTAAATTTAAATTGAAAAAAACATTTTTAATTGAAATAATTTACATTTGATAAATAATTTATTTGAATGGTTTTGATGTGTAATTATATTATATTTTTACCATTTAATACAATATAGTTAATTATATGTAATTTCACATTTAAATTTAACATAAACACATTTCAATATTTTGATAGTGTGTAAATTCAATAAACCTTCTTTTCAATTTTGACAATAGGAATTAATTTTAAATTTAATAATGCAACTTATATGATATTAATTTGGTAAAACATAATTCAATTTTAAATTCAGAATATCAAAATTATATTCGGGTCATTTTTTTATTTTTTTCAAAACATTCAATTTTTGATGAATAGGGAAAAACAGAACGTAATAGTTTAAAACCGACTATTTATTTAAATAACAATTTTTTTATTTATATTTTTTAAATCAAAATAGATATATAATACCTATACAATGTCAATATAATGCAATGAAGTCATTTTATAATAAAATTAGATGTATAAAATTATATTGACCATTTTACCATCTTTTACCCACTTCCTATAAGCATTTTCAAATTTTAATAAAAGGTACTTTTACCTCTTCTGTGTGTTGAATTTCAAAAATAAAAGAGGAAAATTTAATATCACTAAGTAAAATTTTGATCAATAAGATGAAAATAATTTTTGGTGAATAGTTATTTTTTGACTAATTTACCACGTTTATAAGTAAATAGGGAAATTAAGGGTAATAATGATATCCTAATTACCCTAAAACATGTCATAATTATATTGGATAAGTATAATTAGACAAAAAACAACCATAGGAATATAATATTAACCTTTTTGTTCAAGTTGTATTAGATTAGAAAATTTATTATTATTTTATATCAAGAGTAGTTAAAATAATTAAATTCGATGTTTAATAACTAAACCATTTTTAAATTAGGGATACACAATATGAATTTGAATTTTAATATTCATTAGAATGTTAAATCTATTTCTACATAATGGAATTTTATTTATAATTTTAAGACATTAAATAATTAAATTTATTTATGACACAATGATGATACAATAATTAACTTATTAATGAAATATTAAAATAATTGATATTAAAAATATCCAAATAAATGTACATTAAGTCTTATGATGAAATCAACTAATTTTTTAGGTTTATATGAAATGTGAAGGTTAGTTTAATAAATTTTAATCGATGTAATAAATTTTTTATAGCTTTCAAAAAAATAAAATACTAAATCGTGTCAAAATTGACACAATTGAGTTTTTAAAATAAATATTATATTATTAATTGATATAATTTTAATAAATATCAATTGTTTGGAAAAAATACATAGATAAGGTTATATATATTAATAATGATCCACATGGGGTTCTCTTGACTTGTTATTGTATGTTTATTAACCATATAATATTAAAATACAATGAGACTTGGTAAGTGTCAACCTATTTACCTAAGAGGTAAATCAAAATGATAAGATTAATAAGATGACCTAAACCTATATAAATCATATTTATTGATTTTTTTCGACTCATCCCAACATTATAATTTAAATAATTCATTTTGGATCCATTATAAACTGAAAATGATTTATTATAAAATAATATTTTAAGCTTTTCCTAAAGTGACCCTCACCTCTCTTATAAAAGGGCTCTTCCCCTTCTCTTAATTTCACACCTCCGAAGCTTTTTTGATCGTCCAAACCATGAAAAAATATCCTCCCTACTTTCCTCCCTTTATCCTATAGGCCTTATATTGGCCAGAAAGCCAACCTAAGGAGACCTTTTGATCAAATCAAAAGGAAGAACCTGAAGAAGAGGTAAATATTTCATCCCCGCTTTTAGGTTCTGTTATTCTTCCACTTCATATTTCATTGTTGTTTCCATTATAAAATAATAAATTAAGTATATTATATATACTATGATGTTTTCATAAAAATGGTACAACCATATTAATTATTCTATCCACCCTATAAATGAAAACTTCACCATACGTGCGTACGTACGAATTACCGTCTCCATGTCATGGTGTAGTTTTTTTATCAAACACTTCATTATTTGAATGGGGATAATAATGAGTATAACTGATGTAAAAAAATATAACATGTTCATCATTCATTATATATGATATACCATCGAATTACCTATGATTTCACCCTTAATATAATGATATTGTCGCTCGTGAATATGTACGGATTACCATCTCCACGAATGCAAGGAGATAAATTCCACATAAAAATAATTCAAGAATAATTTTCATATTATGATTAAAAATAATTTTTATGAACTTAATATAGTTCTGGATATGGATAAAATATATCCTATCCATATCAAACATGGCTTACACAACCGAGTATATAAAGGAAAATAGATCAGTTAACACCTGAAATGATGATACTACAAATATATTGTTAACAAAGCCATATTAGTGGATCATATATGATATCATATTTATGTATATTTCTCCTTTATAATTTAATAACAATGATTCAACTATTATAAAGTAGTTTAATGCACCCTATACCATGGATATGTACAATGTAAGTGGTTTCTTATCTCACTTTTAATTCTGTGATATTTCCATTGTTCTTCACTTGTTTACTGAATGTGGTGTATTGTGTAATTCCATTTGATATATATTATCATTAATCAATTTATATTCATGTTATATTGTGATTCAATTTGTGTTTATTAACTTTTTTTCACACGACTCATTTGATTACATTGTGGTAAGGGGTTTTCATCTCACTTCTTATTCTCGTGAGATTCTTGCTATATTGCCACTATTTCCTTTTGTGTGGTGTATGTACTTAACATGAATGGATTATTTGTGTAATATAATTTAATTTATGGGTATTTACATCTTCATTGTATGATACTTATTTTATGGGGTGTATGTTTCGAATGTTACCAAATTGGTATGGGAATTTCAAATTGCAATTTCTACTCATTGGGCTTTAAGTATACATCATTGATTAATTTACTCCATGATTATGTGTGGAATCAATATTTATTATTTGTGTAGTAATTTCCACTCCCCTTTATATGGATATAATTTTGATACACATAATCACTTCATTTCTAAATTCTAAAGTCATCGATATGAACATGAAAAGAGAAATTTTAACACAATCTCCATTCATTGAGTTAAACATCCAATTCATTGGTGTAGTTTTTACAAGAATATGTGTGAATATCTTACTATTTATTTAAACTGAATATCCAATCATATTGTGTGTTTTTTATGTTTGTCACAAATAATTATGTCATTGATTTACCCTTAACCAGAGTATACAATCAATATAAGGGATTTCATCTCAACTAACATTTCATTGAGTCTTCTTTGTTGTTATGTGCCAACCCACTTTTGAATGGTGTATATACTGTACTTTGACATAGTATATCATGAATCCCTTTATTCTCATGATATTATAAATTTTCTATTACATCAATTATTCGTATTCAAGTGTCTCTCATTTGGTTTCGAACTCTAACTAAAATAACATTTTAATTGTTTTAAAAATATATTCTTCTAATTATTACACATTAATGTCCATTATTTAAACATGGTTTTAATGATTTATTTATATGTAAATTAATGTTTTAAATTTTTAATTCCTTTAAATAGATTCATCGTAGTATGGGCCACTTTGATTCAAAAATCTATTTTAATTAACTTTTTGATAAATAGTAAGACTTTTAAATGTTTTCAAGAAAAAGGGGGATATTTATCTTAAATAGTTTTAATAATTATTTTCATCTATGTATTTATCCTTCGTTATTCATGATTGGGGATGATTTATTATAATAAAATAATCCATTTTTTATTGAATGTGTTATGTTTGACAGTGGATTTGCTATTTCTATGCCATTCATGGTTTGTGGTTAAAATATTCACATTTTGTATGCTTGTTTTAATACGAATGTTTAGATAATATTTCAAACTTTTCATATGACGAATGAATTAGAAATAGTAAGTGATGAGTGGATCCCACTATAGATCCTTGATGCATCGGTAGGTCGAATGAGACAAACCAGTGTCTTGGCACAAGGTCCTGACAAAATCTTATTTTTAGTCTTCGTACAAGGCCTTGACATTGTGGTTATGAAGTACGGTATTTTGCATTCCATCATTATAAAAGTGAATATTAACAATGCATGTGATTATGAGACTAGTAGAATATATGTAACACCCTTACCCTAGTTAACTAGAGTCAGTGCATTATTACATAACGTTGGCATGATCACAAATGATCATATCTTGAAAGACCGATTACTTTAGTAGCCTTGGAAGTAATAGATACATTCATAAGGTTTACATTTCATCATAAAATGAAATCATAAAACCAAATTGATTACATAGACCACAATCATATCCCCTAAGACTATCCCTATAGGTTAGTCATAAAATAATTCATCATATACTGGGAAGAATAAAACATAGAAAGGGGTGAGTTCCAATGCTCAGTAAAGATAACAATATAACAAAAACATTCATAAATAACCATAAAAATTTAAGGAAATTTATAAAACTAAAAGAAAAGATTTTAAACATTATCTTCATCATAAAATGGGAAAGATGAAATCAAATAACACCATTTACATACTCAAATGGATATTCTACTAGTCCAATAACAACATGAAATAACAATAGCCACTATTATAATGAAGGAATGCATAATGCCAGACTTTCATAAACACATAATCAAGGCCTTGTGACAAGACTACAAATAAGATTTTGTCATGTCCTTATGCGAAGAAACTATGTTGTCTCATGAGACCTACCGATGCATCAAATAGCTATAACAGGCTCCACCCGTCACATACTAAGTCCAATGCATTCCCTATATGAAAAAGATTAAACATAACATAAACATTCATATTGAATCCGTCATATGAAATGTCCATACATTATCCATAAACCATGAATGGTATGAAATACCACATCCAAACTCAAAAATATCACAAACCCTTCAATACAATATGGTTGTTTTGTATCATAATAAATCAACTTCAAACAAACTTAAAATCCATAAAAGGATGTTGACATAGATGAAATCAAATCCTTTTTAGAGAAATATCTCTTTCTATTTTTAAATCATCTAAAGGTTGTGTAATTATAAAAGAAAAATTTTATATTTGAAAATATTATTATATGCTTGTAAGGAAAGCTTCGATTATGTTATAATGGCATAAAATATCCACACACGCCTTATATGTTAAACAAACATTCTTACCTTAAATATGTCGAAAATGTCATAATGTACCTTGTTTGGAGAATGACAGAAAGATTAATTTATAAACATATTATAAAAGTCAATGAAGGGTATAAATGAATTTAAACTATAGTCTAATAAATTGTAAAAAATATTTTGGAATAAATTTTTAAGAAACATGGATGTGGATGACAAAGAGGACTCTGTAGATACTTTCGTAAAAACAATCACGGATAATAATGAGATTGTGATATTAACCCATACATTGTACTATCCCTTGGTAGATGGTAGTTTAACCTCATATATAATGGTGAAATAATTGATATTAATATATACAATAATCATATACATTAATATGATATCATATATGATCTTTTATCATTTTGTTGTTAATAATATATTTGTATTATCACTCTTTCGGGTGTTAACATAATCATTTTCCTTTATATTCTCTGTTATGTGAGTCATATTATTTATGAATTGGATTTATAATATGAATATACTTAATGATATCAAGTCCTTAAAAATTATTTTTAATCATCAAATGAAAATTTTCCTTGAATGGATAGGATGGGGAATGAATCTCATCGCGTTCGTGGAGACGGTAATCCATACGTACGCACGAGCGACAATATCATTCTGTTGATATTAAAATAATATATAATTGGATGCTATAAAATTTATAAAGAAAAATAATCATGTTATATTTATTATTTACACCAATGACACATCATTATTATACCCATACAAATAGTAATGCATTGAATAACATTTACACCACGACGTGGAGACGGTAAGCCCTTCGTACGCACGAATGGAGACATATCATTTGAAGGATGGATTGGATAATTAATCTGGTTGTAAAATTTTTATAATAACATCACCATTTATAGAGTAAACTGTAGTTATTTTTTTATAATAGAAAATAACATGAAAAGGAAGTGGATGAAAAAAGGAACATGAAAGAGGTGATGAAATATTTACCTCTTCTTCAGGTTCTTCCTTGTTATTTGATCAAAAGGGATCCTTAATATGGATTTCTGACTAATGGAAGGACTCAAGGATTAAGGGAGGATAGTTTAGAGGGTATTTAGGTAGAGGATTGACGATCCAAATGTCTTTTATTGTGTTAATTAGAGAGAAGGGGGAGTTCCCTTTTATAAGAGGAGTGAGGGGCACTGCAAGAAAAGCTAGAAATATTTTTTTGTAATAAACTCATTTTCGGTTTCTAATGGCTCAAAAGAGTATTATTTAAATGATAAGGTGGGTATGGGTTGAAAACCACACAACCAATAGGTTTTATACTGGTTTGGGTCACTATATTAACATTATCTTATATATTTAACTCTCAGTTAAATAGTTGGATATTTACAATGCCTCTTTGTATTTTTATATTATATGGTTAATAAACATACTATATACTTTTAAGATAACCCCAAGAGGTTCATTAATGATACCCATATCATTATATAAGTCTTTTTTCCAAAAATTATATTTCTAGGAATAGAATATAAATTAATAATATAATATTTGTTTTAAAAATGATTTTATGTCAATTTTCATACTATTTGGTATTCTGTTTTTTTATAAATTCATAATAGCATTATTACATCGAATACAATTCATCAAACCAAACCTAATATAACATATTAATCTTGAAAATTATGTAAAATCTTAAAAAAGACTCAAATTACCTTTATTTTGATATTTATAAAGTAAATTATTTTAATATTTCATTAATTATGTAATTGCTGCCTCATCAATGTGTCATGAATAAATTAAATTATTTAAAGTCCAAAACATATAAATAAAATACCACTATGTTTTAAATCTTTTTATATTTCTAATTAATATTTATAGTCAAATTTATCTTATGTATATTACTATATTAAAAATGTTTTAGTTATTAAACTTCGATTTTATATCTTTTAACTCTTCTTTAAATAAAATAATAATAAGTGTCCTAATGTAAACCAAGTGGACGAAAGAGGTTCATGTTTTATTCCTATGGTTTATTTTGTTAGAATTATACTTATAAAATAGAATTAGGACTTGTGTTAGGGTATTAATAATATCATTTTTACCCTTAAATACCCTATTTACTTTTAACCGTGGTAACTAAAAGTAAAAAAGTTTCAATTCCCCAAATATTATTTTCATCATATTGAACAACAATTTTCTTACTGATATCAGCTGTGTCTCTCAGATTTTTCAAATTCAACTCACATAAGTGGTAAAATTAATTTTTTATGTGAATTTGAAAATTTTCCTTGCAGCTGTGTAAAAGACGGTGAAAAGTTCAAAAACAATTATATATCTAAAATTATTATAAACTGACTCCAATGAATTCAATTGAATCTATATAGGTATTATGTATCTATTTTGACCTAAAATAAATCTAAAATAAAAATTTATTTAAATAAAAATTCATTTTAAACAATAATTCAGTCGTTTTTTCAATTCATCATAAATTGATAGTTTTTAGAAAAATACAAAAAATTCACAATAATCTAATTTCAATATTATGAATAATAAAATTAAGTCCATTTTGAAAGATAAAATTTATAAAATTTTAAAAAGTAGGTATTACTATTCATAATGGGTAGTTTGATTGGTGGTGGTTTTTTAGAACTCGAAATTTCATACAACACATGTTATTGTATTATTCAAAGAGTAACGTACCATGGATGCTTGGGGTGTTACATTCTCCCCTCATTCAAATAATTTCTTCCTCAAAATTTCTACACTATTACTAGATAAAAAGACTTGGGTGGTTCTTCATCATAAATTCCTCAGGTTCCAACGTTGCTTCTTCCAACTTATGGTTTCTCTATATAACTTTAACCAGACGATTCATCGGTTTTCTCAGTAGTTGTTCTCTTGTATCAAGAACCTTGACAGGCTTTTCGCAATAAGACAGACCGGGTTCCAGTTCTAATTCCTCATAGGTGAGTACATGCATTAGGTCATGCTTGTATTTTCTCAACAGTGATATGTGGAATACATCGTGAACATTGGAGAGACATTGCGGCATTGCCAAACGATAATCTACAACCCCAATTAGTTCTAGAATTTTCAATTGTCCAATACACCTAGGACTCGATTTTCCCTTTTTACCGAAACGTATAACACCCTTACATTGAGATACCTTCAAGAAAACATGATATCCTACCTGAAATTACAAATCCATCCTTCGATTATCGGCATAGCTCTTCTTCCTATGTTGAGTTGCTTTGATGTGGGATTGGATTACCTTCACCATTTCTATTATTTCCTTCATATGTTCTGGGCCTACAAGTTTTCTTTCACCAACATTATCCCAACATGTTGGTATGAAAAATATCCTTCCATATAATGCTTCATATGGATCATTTTGAATACTTTAATGGAAGCAATTGTAATAGTAATATTCTATAAGTGGTAAATTTTTATCCCACATACCTTGAAAGTCGAGTGAGCATGATATCAATATGTCTTTTAATTTTTGAAAAGTCTGTTCTGATTGGACATCAGTTTGAGGGTGGTAGGCAGTGCTTAAATAAAGTTTAGTATCCAGGTCTTTCTTAAGACTTTTCAAGAATCATGATGTAAAATGTGGATCACAATCATAAACAATCGATAGGGGTACTCCATGATGTCTCACTATTTCATTAATATATATTCTTGCTAGACATGTTGTAGCAAGAAAATGTGCTGACATGGTAAGACAATCAACAATGACCCTTATTGAATCATTCCTCCTAGGAGACTTTGGTAGTCTCATGACAACGACCATTGTTATATTATCCCATTTCCACTCAGGTCTAGGAAGAGCTTACAAGACTCTTCTTGGATGTTGCCTTCTAGATTTTACATCTTGAAAATCCATACATCTTGTCACAAAATCCACAATCTCTCTCTTCATGATGTCCCACCAGAAATGTTCCTTCATATCACTATACATTTTAGTACTCTTAGGGTGTATAGATAAATTGGAACTATGAGAATCATCCAACAATTCCCTGTTTAGATCATGTATATCAGGAACAAAAACTCTTTTCCCAAATTTCAAAATTCCATCTTCATACATAAAGTCACCCTATATCCATTAATTCATAGTAATAATCTTCTTTTGAAAATATTTATCACCGTTATGGGAACTCTTTATCCATTCTTGTAAATATGGTTTGGCAATATTTTTAAAAAGTACTGATGTTTCACCTTCCATGGTGATTCCCATATCCATCTTTACTAGATCCATGTATATAGGATCCTTTTCAACTCTCATCTTGTTCAAAACTACAAGATCCTTTCTACTCAAAGCATCTGCCACTATTTTTTCCTTCCCCAGGTGGTAGTGTATAGTGCAATCATAGTCCTTGTATAGTTCAAGCCATCTCCTTTTCCTCATGTTGTGTTCTTTTTATGATAATTTATAATTAAAACTCTTATGATTTGTACATATCTCATAATTTTAACCATAGAGATAGTGTCTCAAAATCGTTAAAGCAAAGATTACAGCTGCTAACTCAAGAGCATGAGTAATATAGTTTTTCTCATGAATATTTAGCTATCGTGATGCATAGACTATAACCTTATCATTTTGCAAAAAGACACAACTAATTCCTTTCTTTGAAGCATCACTATAAATTAAAAAAACCATCATTCCCAGATGGTAGAGTCAAAATAGAATCATTGACTAATAGTATATTCAATACATCAAATCATTATTCACCCTCTTTTTCCCATACAAATTTAACCCCTTTACGTGTTGTTTTGTTAATTGGTTAGCAAACTGGGAAAAAATTTGGACGAAACGTCGATAATAAACCGATAAACCAATAAAACTGCGTACCTTAGTTATACTCATTGGTGTATGCCATTCTCGGATAGCTTTGGTCTTAGAAGGATCAACAAAGATTCCATCCTCGGAGATAATGTTTCCTAGAAAAGAAATATCCTGCCACCAGAATTCACACTTGTTAAGCTTCCCATATATTTCGTTTCTTCTAAGAGTCTTTAGGATATTGCGCAAGTGATTTTCATGATATTCATTTCTTTTGGAGTATACCAAGATATAATCAATAAAAAACACTACAAATTCATCAAGATATTCCTTGAAAACCTTATTCATTAGATCCATGAAGATAGAGGGTTCATTCATCAACTCAAAAGGTATTACTGTAAACTCATAATGCCCGTACCTGTTTCAAAATGCTGTCTTCAGAATGTCTTCCTTCTTCACTCACAACTGATGCATTCTAGATCGAAGGTCAATCTTTGAAAAGTATTGAGCTCCATGCAGTTAGTCAAATAAATCATCAATTCTAGGTAGGGGATACTTGTTCATTATTTTTATTACATTGATCTCCATGTTGTCAATGCACAACCTCATAGACCCATCTTTCTTCTAAACAAAAACGACAGGGGATCCCCATGGAGAAACATTAGGGAAAATAAATCTATTATTACTCAATTTCCCTTGTTGTTTATTTTTTTTCACTAATTCCATAGTGGCCATTCTCTAAGGGATCATCGATATGGGCCTTGAACCAAGAATTAAATCAGTGGAAAACTCAATTTCTCATTATGGAGGGTGTCTAGGTAAATATTCCGGAAACACATCACCATATTCTTTCATGAAAGGTACAACCTCTATTTGGAAATTCCTTTCATCAAAAACAGTTATTTCATTATCTTCCTCTACAATTATTTAATTTTGTTGATATATTGGGGGTGGATCTAGATAAGAATTAGGTGGTGACTTTTATATTCTAAATATATGGTGCTCTTATCATTATTATCAAATGTAGTAACCTCCTTCTTCATAAAATTAATTTTTGCATCCTTTTCTAAAATCCAATCCATACTAAGGATTATATCAAATTCATTCATGGGTATGTCGATGAGATCAGAAGATAAAGAACATTTATATGCTCTAATGGGAACTGATTCAAAAAAGTTTGTTGCGATGATACTTCCCTTAAGAGTTTTAACTGACAAATCCCTTGTTAAATAAAATTGAAAATATCTAATTTTCTTAAAAAAATGGGAATTTATGAAAAAATTTGATGATCCAGAATCAAATAAATAATTTTCTAAACTTCCGGAACCCATTGAATAACCTGCCACCACATCATTCAGAGCTTCAACCACAGTGGTAGTTATATCATAAACTTGGCCAGTATCCCTTGGCCTTTTCTGAGGTAAGTTCCCCTGATTCCTAGGATATTCATTTTCATAATTACCCCTTTCTCTATTAATGTTGCATTTAACATCGACATCCTCTTTCTTCATTTAACGCCCCAACCCCAGTTACCCATTGATGTTGCATTATTACATAACATTGGAAGGATGAAAAAATATCAGGTCTCGAAAGACCGATTAGTTTAGTAGACTTGGAAACACGAGATTTATTCATACAGTTTAAATTACATCAGTAAGTGAAAAACTACAACAATATATTGTCTTCATATCACCTCATACTATCTCTACTGGTCATTCAAAAAATAATTCTTCACATCCTCGGAAAAATTAAACATATTAAAAGGGGTGAGCTCAAATGCCCAAAAAGGATAACAATATATCAGAAACTTTCATAAATAATAATAAACATTTAATGTAATGTATAACTAAAACAAATGCCCTTTAAACTTGAACTTCAACATAGTATGGAAAAAAATTAAATAATGTCATTTACTTATTCACATGGATATTCTACTAATAGAATAATCACATGCAATATCAATAACACCTTTCATAATGATGTAATGCATAATGACAGACTATCATATCAACATTACCAAGGCATCGTGCCAAGACTACAAATAAGATTTCTCTAAGGCCTTGTGCCAAGACACTAGTTTGTCTCATGAAACCTACCGATGCATCGAGGAGCTATAGCGGGCTCCACCTGTCACATATTAAGTCCAATTCATTCCCATATGAAAAGGATCAAACATAACATAATCATTCGTATTAAAACTAGCATACGAAATGTAAATACTTCATCCATAAACCACGAATGGTATAAGAACAACACATCCACAGTCAAACACATCACAAAAACTTCAAAACAATATTGAAGTTTGGTATCATAATAAACCAACTTCAAATAAACTTAAAATCCATCAATGGATGTTTACATAGATGAAATCAAAACTATTTGAGAGAAATATTGTAACAGCCCAAGATTTTATAAAAAAAATATTCTTTTTAATTAATGTCTTGTGTTGTACGCTACACCAAAAGGAGCTTGCACAACACGCATCCTTGACTTGCCTTGCATTACACGCAATCGCGACCTTCCTCGATAGCGTGTGTAATACGCAATACCGAGTTTCACTAAACAACGATATTCTATTAAAATATTATTAAAAATAGTCGTTATGAATAGTAATAACCACTTTTTGAAATTCTGTAAATCTTATTTTTCAAAATGAACTTCATTTTTGGATTCGGAGTATCGAATTTATCCTAAGGTGAAATTTTGGTACATTTCGGATAACTTTCATATTCTGATGAATAGTGAAAATTACTAAATTATAATTAAAAAACAACTTTTTTAATCGAAATAATTAATAGTGATAAATTATTAATTGGAGTAGTTTTAAAGTATATTTAGAATATATTTTTACAATTTAATACAATGTTGGTCATTGGATGTAATTGCACATTTAAACCAGACATACACAAGTGTCAATCTTTTGATAGATATTGTTTCTTAAAAACACGCTATTTGTTTTAACAGCGGGATTTAATTATAAAATTAATTAATGCAACTTCTATGTTATGAATTTGGTAAAATAGAATTCAGTTTTGAATTCGGAATATGAAATATAGCTTAGGATGAAATTTTGGCATTGTTCTGAAAAACATCAATTTTTGATGAATAGTGAAACTACTAAGTGGTAGTTAAAAAACTGAATTTTTCATAAAACTTAATTTTACCGCTTCTGTGAATGGAATTTCAAAAATCCGAGAGACACGGTTGATGTCAGTAAGTAAAATGTGGTTCAATGAGATGAAAATAATTTTTTGGTGAATAGTAACTTTTTACTTTTTTTACCGCGGTTAATAGTAAATAGGGTAACTAATGATAAATATGATATTAATATTACCCTAACATATGTCCTAATTCTATTGTACAAGTGTAATTCGACCAAAAACAAACTTAGGAATAAAATATGACCATTTAGGCCCACTTGGATTAGATTAGGACATTTATTATTATTTAATTCAAAGAAGAGTTAAAAGAGTTAAAATCAATGTTTATTCACTAAAACATTTTTATTATGGGGTTATACATAAGATAAATTCGACTATAAATATTAATTAGAAAGCTAAAAAGATTTCCTATATAATGATATTTTATTTATAATTTTTAGACATTAAATAAATTAATTTATTTATGACACAACGATGATGCAGTAATTATCCTTATAAGGAAATATTAATATAATTGATGTTATAAATACTCAAATGAATGTAATTTGAGACTTTTAATGAATTCCACTAATTTTATAGGTTACTATGATATATTAGTGTTGATTTAATCAACTTGGTTAGAACATATAATTCTGTTATGACTTTCACAAAAATCATATATCAAATAGTGTCAAAATTGACACAAAATAGTTTTTAAATCAAATATTATATTATTAATTGTTATTTTATTCCTAAAAATATAAGGTTCTGCCAAATGACTTAGATAAGGATATATATATTAATAATAAACATCTTGGGGTTCTTTTGGCATGTTATAGTAAGTGTATTAACCATATAGTGAAAGAAAACAAAAAGACACGGTAAAAGTTAAATTATTTAACTTAGAGTTAAATCTAATTGATAAGGTTAAAATAAGAACCTAAACTTGTCTAAATCCTATTGGTTGATAGGATTTCGACCCATCCTCACTTTGGCTTCGAAATAAGACCCTTTGGAACCATTATAAACCGATTTTTACTTTAATATAAAATAATATTTTGAGATATTTTTAAGGTGCCCCTCTCCTCCCTTATAAAAGGGCACCTCATCCCCCTCCTCCTCACACCAATTTGAGCACTCAAGCTCGGCCAACCCCTACCAAAATCTATTCTCCACTTCCCTAGAAACATCATATAGGTTCTGGTCTTCCTCAAAGACCAATTTTAGTTCCCTAAGAGGAGGTCTCCAAAATGCGCTTCAAAGAAGAGGAGGTTCGGACACTTACAAAGCAAGTCGGACCTAAGGTAAGGAAAATACCACAATCTCATTTTTATCCGAGATTGTTTATTCGTAAGTATTTACTGGGGTGTATTTTTTTAGAGACCCTAAGCTTATCATACATAGACATTACATTACTTTTGCGGAATACTTAGTACATAACAAAAACACACACACAAGGATCGTAATAGTTTAGTGTCTTTGGAAACTCAGAACGTAATCTTCTAATCGTGGTGAAAGATCTTCAATATCTCCCATAAATATCTTCGTTTTTTTTACCTAAAAACCTTTCTTTATATCCTGGGGAAACGAAATCATAAAAGGGTGAGCTCAAATGCTCAGTAAGGGTAAACAAAAGAAATATCAATCACATCATATACATAAGAACATAGCCTTTGGAAATCTTAACCTGCAAAAGATCTCATAATATCATAACATGGGATAAATCATAGAAGTGAAAATGAGATCCCCATAAAACTTTAAACTTTTTGGCATGCACACATAATCATGGAAAATCATTTCTTGTTAGTCAAGACTCATTTCCAAGACTATCTTAGTGGACAAAGTCCCTTTCTGAATCGAGTAACCCTCGTTTCAGTCCTGTTTCACTGAACCGGTATAACCTACCGTTCCAGCCCTGTCTATCTCATGAGATATAAAATCTTTACCCAATGCATTAGAGGGAGATATAGGTCCCACCCATCTTATAATGAATCCTTTCTTATGTGTGCCACATAATCATAAAACATACATCATCGCATAACACATGTAACAAAATTGGGATTCTTGAAACATCATGACATCATAAATCAATTCATATAAGATAAAGGAATTCATAAACATAATTCCATCACAACATAGTCAAATCAATGTAAAAATATGGATAGAAACAGAACCCTTTATTATCTTAGATAGAAAATAATTTTGATAAAACACTTGAATTGAATTCTTGAGGAAAATATCCTTTCTTCTTCAAAATTAATTTCTTTTCACAAAACATCATGCAATTTTAAAAGAAAGAGATTTTATTGAAAATAGTAATGAAATATTTTAGAGGAAGCTTCATGAAAATAAGGCTTTATAAAACAGTAGAAATCCATTCGTTCCGTATAAGTTAAAAAAAACATTCTTCGTACTTTTGTCGGAAAAGTCAAAAAGTACCTCGTACGAAAAACGACAAAAGATTCCTTTCATACGTATTACTAAAAACTCACCGAAGGGTAAAAATGGATTTAAACAATTTTAGGTGGTTGGAAATAATATTACATATTGAGTAAACATGGATGTGGATGATAAAATACACCCCAGTAAATACTTACGAATAAACAATCTCGGATAAAAATGAGATTGTGATATTTCCCTTACCTTAGGTCCGATTTTCTTTGTTCGTGTCCGAAGCTCCTGTATAATGGTTTAGATAATGTTATTGACTTATTCCAGAATCATAAATATTGATATGATATCATATATGGTCATATTATTAGCTTCTTGTTAGTAATATTTCATTGTTACCTGTTACTCGGGTCTTTATAACTTTTTGTTCTTATGCGTGTTTTGTCGAATAAATTCATATTCTTATCTTTAGGTTATAGATAATTCATTTCCAGAATGGTATTATTGTATTATATACCATATTCATTCATTCAATTCATTTATATAATCATTATGAAATGAAGATCATGTAGAACGAGTCGCATCACATCGTGGAGACGGTATTCCGTATGTACGCACGGGTGATGATATCGTTCCTATGATCGTGGAATTGTATTGGAGTATATATATATTATTTCAGTATCAATATTACTTCATAATAATCATATATAGTTACTCATTACACCATTATACCCATCCTTGTAAGGTGATGGTGGAAAATAGATTACACCACGGCGTGGAGACGGTATTCCGTACGTACGCACGCGCGGTGATTTCTTTTTCCGTAGGATGGATAGATGGTGAAATAGGGTTGTTTCATACTTATAATAACATATCAGTATATGAGTGATACTGATGTTATTACTTCATAATGAAACAACCTAAGAAGAAGAAGTGGAAGAAGAAATAAAGATGAAAGAATTGGTAACAGTAATTACCTCTTCTTTGAAGTGCCTCTTTGAGACCTCCTCTTAGGGCACTAAAATTGGTCTTTGAGGAAGACCAGAACTTCTAGGATGTTTTTAGGGAAGTGGAGAAGAGATTTTGGCAGGGGTTGGCCGAGCTTGAGTGCTCAAATTGGTGTGAGGAGGAGAGAGAGGAGGTGTCCTTTTATAAGGGAGGAGAGGGGCACCTTAGGAATACCTCAAAATATTATTTTATTTTAAAGTTAAAATCGGTTTATAATGGTTCCAAAGGGTCTTATTTCGAAGCTAAAGTGGGGATGGGTCGAAATCCTATCAACCAATAGGATTTAGACATGTTTAGGTTCTTATTTTAACCTTATCAATTAGATTTAACTCTAAGTTAAATAATTTAACTTTTACCGTGTCTTTTTGTTTTCTTTCACTATATGGTTAATACACTTACTATAACATGCCAAACGAACCCCAAATTGTTTATTATTAAAATATATATCCTTATCTAAGTCATTTGGCCGAACCTTAGATTTTTAGGAATAAAATAACAATTAATAATATAATATTTGATTTAAAAACTATTTTGTGTCAATTTTGACACTATTTGATATATGATTTTTGTGAAAATCATAACAGAATTATATGTTCTAAACAAGTTGAATAAATCAACACTAATATATCATAATAACCTTGAAAATTAGTGGAATTCATAAAAAGTCTTAAATTACATTTATTTTGGTATTTATATTATCAATTATGTCAATATTTCATTAATAAGATAATTACTGCATCATCTTTGTGTCATAAATAAATTATATTATTTGATGTCTAAAAATTACAAATAAAATACCATCATGTAGGAATTCTTTTTAGCTTTCTAATTAATATTTACAAACGAATTTATCTTATGTATAACCCCATATTAAAAATGATATTCTTATTAAACTTTGATTTTAACTATTTTAACACTTCTTTAAATAAATTAATAATAAATGTCCTAATCTAATCCAAGTGGGCCTAAATGGTCATATTTTATTCCTAAGTTTGTTTTTGGTCGAATTACACTTGTCCAATGGAATTAGGACATGTGTTAGGGTAATAGTAATATCATATTTACCCTTAGTTACCCTATTTACTATTAACCGCGGTAAAAAAAGTAAAAAGTTACTATTCACCAAAAAATTATTTTTATCTCATTGAACCACATTTTACTTACTGATATCAACCGTGTCTGTCGGATTTTTGAAATTCCATTCACAGAAGCGGTAAAATTAAGTTTTATGAAAAATTCAGTTTTTTTAACTACCACTTAGTAGTTTCACTATTCATCAAAAATTGATGTTTTTCAGAACAGTGCCAAAATTTCATCCCAAGCTATATTTCATATTCCGAATTCAAAAATGAAGTATATTTTACCAAATTCATTACATAAAAGTTGCATTAATTAATTTTATAATTAAATCCCGCTGTTAAAACAAATAGCGTGTTTTTAAGAAACAATATCTATCAAAAGATTGACACTTGTTTATGTCTAGTTTAAATGTGAAATTACATCCAATGACCAACATTGTATTAAATTGTAAAAATATATTCTAAATATACTTTAAAACCACTCAAATTAATGATTTATCACTATTAATTATTTCGATTAAAAAAGTTGTTTTTAATTATAATTTAGTAATTTTCACTATTCATCAGAATATGAAAGTTATCCGAAAAGTACCAAAATTTCACCTTAGGCTAAATTCGATACTCCGAATCCAAAAATGAAGTCCATTTTAAAATTTCTAAAATTTAAAAAGTGGTTATTACTATTCATAACATCTAGTTTTAATAATATTTTAATAGCATATCATTGTTTCGTGAAACTCAGTATTACGTACCACACACGCTATCGAGGAAGGTTGTGATTGCGTGTAATGAAAGGCAAGTCAAGGATGCGTGTTGTGCAAGCTCCTTTTGGTGTAGCGTACAACACAAGACATTAGTGAAATAAAAAAGAATATTTTTCATAAAATCTCGGGCTGTTACATTCTACCCCCATTAAAATGAATTTCGCCCTCGAAATTCGTCGGGGTTATAAATGGTTTACTATTCGAAAGTTTCTTTAATAGAAACCCACATCGTAAAAAGGAATACCAAAACTTGGCTTTAAAAACCAAAGTATGAAATGTAACGATTACCCAAATAAACTAATCACTGGGTTTCCACATAGGTGAAAATATGGATATGGAAGAGAAATCTAACCATCATGTTCTGATGGAGAGTGGTAGAGAACATGGATATGGAAAAGCCAGTAATCACAAATCCATAAATTTGTGACGATCTAAGGTACCATCTGATTCATCAGGTATAAGAGAATTAGGACAACATTTTTGGTTTTCAAGATCATTTCCCTAAAGTTAAAGAATTTGAAATAGAATAAATACTTACTTTATTTTGGTACAATCTCACTGTTGTTCGTGCCTTTAACAATTTCAACTTCATCTCTTAAATAAATGAAGTTGAATTTGTTATTCGTGAAGTGTTAGCAGATCATGTGAAGAATGACGGGTCATTCCATCTGTCTCAAAAGGTTAGCAAAATTTATATACATAAGTCGATCTATAGTGGGATTAATCATATATGGTTCCTAAAATGGGCTTATACTTCATATATCATACCGCTTAATATAATAACACTAGTTTCTACTAAACAGGGACTTCCTGTAGGTCAGTGGTAGGCGATAAAGGCCAGTCGCACTTCGGTTGTGGGTTCGATTCCTACAGCCTTGTCCGAAGCGATGGGCTGTCACCCGTCCTGCAGGTTGTCCTTTTTCTAAAACTACTTTACTATAACATCCCATCAATAATATCGAAAATCTTCTATCCTTAAACAATACTAACTTATGTCCAACATAATCCAGTCTAATCTTTAGGCTTATCCATAATACTGCAGTCCACTCTCATAACATAGTGAAAACGATTACCAGAGATTTAATACTATCATTGATCCCCATATATCATAAGATATGTTTTTTTGGTCACATTCCAAACATTCAAAGTCCTTAATCATGTATTCTCTTGAATACCTTAGTGAAAAAATGAATGCAGTTTAAAGTTAACACTTTCCACATACAAAAATCCTCAAAATTCTATATACTCAAACCATGATATCACTTAGTCCTTATATCAATCATGATCTCATGAATACTATTAAAAATTTCATTTTCTCGTCTTCATTATGCGCATATTATCTTATTTCCAAAAAATATCTCAATCACTTTGAATACCACATCAATAAATATTGCAATACTCAATGATACAACATTATTTTGGAATCCCATTTCATAAACACTTAATCATTCCACCACATCGTTGTCATATTCAACATTGCCAATAGTGATCGCATGTGATTTCCCTTTGTCCTTTGCCTTCAGTGGTTGCTCATGTTGATCATCACTAACCCTTGGATTAGGGCAATTATTAGCATAATGCCCCATTTCCTTGCACTTGAAGCATTGAAGTGTTGGCGGTGCGTTCTATGCAGTGTTTGCTTTATTCACATAATTAGAAACCCTTTTTCCATTACTTCGACACTCAGCTGCTCAATGACCTTCTTTTCAACACTTAAAACATTTTCTAGTCCCTTTAAGAAAATCTCCACCATGCTTCTTTCCACACTTTGTGCATAAGGAAACATTCATCTTCTTTTCACCATTATTCTGAGATTTCTCCTTGAACTCCATCTTTCGTTTCATGTCAAAACCATGAGATGGATATGTAACACCAAATTCCATTTATACCTTGATAGCACAACGCACAATTTCTTCATAGCTACTGAAGTATCTTATAGCTAATGCCCTTCGAAGACTTGGTTTTAAGCCACTGAAAACTTGATCAACTTTACTTTCAGGTTGGATGATAATTCCAGAAGCATACCTTGCAAGTCTTGTAAAATTTCTTCATAGGTACCAACAGATTCATCGTCCCTTTGATTCAGTTCAAGAAACTCTTTCTCCATCTTTGTTCGAAGAATACGAGGGAAGTACTTACTGAAAAACAAGTTCTTGAACTCGTCCCATTCCATGGACTCAATTTCATCTCTTGGCCTCGTATTCTTGATAAGATTCCACCATTGATCAGCTTCACCTTCCAAACGATATACTGCTAAGATGACTTTATCATGTTCAGAACATTGAAGAACTGAAAATATCTTTTCAGTAGTACTGATCCATTGTTCAGCCACAAGTGGATAAGAAGACCCACTGAAAGAAGGTGGACGTTGCCTCATGAAGGACTCAATAGAATATTGTTCCCTTCTCTGCTCATTTGGAAGTCCAGAATGATTCATAGCTTGTGTAAGTATAGCAATAAGATTTTTCACTCCATCTCCCATAAAATTTGTTTGTTCAGGAGGGCAATCATTGCATTGTCCATTGCATTGATCAACACGGTTCCTTCGGGTTCCAGTCATCGTCTAAAACCCAAAAAGAATAGTGTGAGAGGCAAAAATCATGCTAGGGAAAACAACATAATAAAGGGGGAGTACCTTCAATATCCAACATCTTAGGTTTAATTCTATGATCGTTAGCATAATTCTATTACTATAACCTATACGTATACTTATCCCTAGGGACGTCCCTAGACATACCTTAGAAATATCTCTAGGGATCTCACTAACGTTTTCGCATCCTCATTTCCAAAGGTTGACTAAACCTTTCCTCTGATACCAACTGTAGAGACCCTAAGCTTATCGTACATAGACATTACATTACTTTTACGGAATACTTAGTACATAACAAAAACACACACACAAGGATCGTAATAGTTTGGTGTCTTTGGAAACTCGGAACGTAATCTTCTAATCGTGGTGAAAGATTTTCAATATCTCCCATAAAGATCTTCTTTTTTTTACCTAAAAACCTTTCATTATATCCTGGGGAAAAGAAAACATAAAAGGGTGAGCTCAAATGCTCAGTAAGGGTAAACAAAAGAAATATCAATCACATCATATACATAAGAACATAGCCTTTGGAAATCTTAACCTGCAAAAGAGATCATAATATCATAACATGGGATAAATCATAGAAGTGAAAATGAGATCCCCATAAAACATGAAACTTTGTGGCATGCACACATAATCATGGAAAATCATTTCTTGTTAGTCAAGACTCATTGCCAAGACTATCTTAGTGGACAAAGATCCTTTCTAAATCGAGTAACCCTCGTTTCAGTCCTGTTTCACTGAACCGGTATAACCTACTGTTCCAGCCCTGTCTATCTCATGCGATATAAAATCTTTACCCAATGCATTGGAGGGAGATATAGGTCCCACCCATCTTATAATGAATCCTTTCTTATGTGTGCCACATAATCATAAAACATACATCATCGCATAACACATGTAACAAAAATGGGATTCTTGAAACATCATGACATCATAAATCAATTCATATAAGATAAAGGAATTCATAAACATAATTCCATCACAACATAGTCAAATCAATGTAAAAATATGGATAGAAACAGAACCCTTTATTATCTTAGATGGAAAATAATTTTGATAAAACACTTGAATTGAATTCTTGAGGAAAATATCCTTTCTTCTTCAAAATTAATTTCTTTTCACAAAACATCATGCAATTTTAAAAGAAAGAGATTTTATTGAAAATAGTCTTGAAATCTTTTAGAGGAAGCTTCATGAAAATAAAGCTTTATAAAACTGTAGAAATCCGTTCGTGCCGTATAAGTTAAAAAAAACATTCTTCGTACTTTTGTCGGAAAAGTCAAAAAGTACCTCGTACGAAAAACGACAAAAGATTCCTTTCATACGTATTACTAAAAACTCACCGAAGGGTAAAAATGGATTTAAACAATTTTAGGTGGATGGAAATAATATTACATATTGAGTAAACATGGATGTGGATGATAAAATACACCCCAGTAAATACTTACGAATAAACAATCTCGGATAAAAATGAGATTGTGATATTTCCCTTACCTTAGGTCCGATTTGCTTTGTTCGTGTCCGAAGCTCCTGTATAATGGTTTAAATAATGTTATTGACTTATTCCAGAATCATACATATTGATATGATATCATATATGGTCATATTATTAGCTTCTTGTTAGTAATATTTCATTGTTACCTGTTACTCGGGTCTTTATAACTTTTTGTTCTTATGCGTGTTTTGTCGAATAAATTCTTATTCTTATCTTTAGGTTATAGATAATTCATTTCCAGAATGGTATTAGTGTAGTATATACCATATTCATTCATTCAATTCATTTATATAATCATTATGAAATGAAGATCATGTAGAACGAGTCGCATCACATCGTGGAGACGGTATTCCATACGTACGCACGAGTGATGATATCGTTCCTATGATCGTGGAATTGTATTGGAGTATATATATATTATTTCAGTATCAATATTAATTCATAATAATCATATATAGTTACTCATTACACCATTATACCCATCCTTGTAAGGTGATGGTGGAAAATAGATTACACCACGGCGTGGAGACGGTATTCCGTACGTACGCACGCGCGGTGATTTCTTTTTCCGTAGGATGGATAGATGGTGAAATAGGGTTGTTTCATACTTATAATAAAATATCAGTATATGAGTGATACTGATGTTATTACTTCATAATGAAACAACCTAAGAAGAAGAAGTGGAAGAAGAAATAAAGATGAAAGAATTGGTAACGGTAATTACCTCTTCTTTGAAGTGCCCTTTTGAGACCTCCTCTTAGGGCAATAAAATTGGTCTTTGAGGAAGACCAGAACTTCTAGGATGTTTTTAGGGAAGTGGAGAAGAGATTTTGGCAGGGTTTGGCCGAGCTTGAGTGCTCAAATTGGTGTGAGGAGGAGGGAGAGGAGGTGTCCTTTTATAAGGGAGGAGAGGGGCACCTTAGGAATACCTCAAAATATTATTTTATTTTAAAGTCAAAATCGGTTTATAATGGTTCCAAAGGGACTTATTTCGAAGATAAAGTGGGGATGGGTCGAAATCCTATCAACCAATAGGATTTAGACAAGTTTAGTTTATTATTTTAACCTTATCAATTAGATTTAACTCTAAGTTAAATAATTTAACTTTTACCGTGTCCTTTTGTTTTCTTTCACTATATCGTTAATACACTTACTATAACATGCCAAAAGAACCCGAAATTGTTTATTATTAAAATATATATTCTTATCTAAGTCATTTGGCCGAACCTTAGATTTTTAGGAATAAAATAACAATTAATAATATAATATTTGATTTAAAAACTATTTTGTGTCAATTTTGACACTATTTGATATATGATTTTTGTGAAAGTCATAACAGAATTATATGTTCGAACCAAGTTGATTAAATCAACACTAATATATCATAGTAACCTAGAAAAGTAGTGGAATTCATAAAAAGTCTTAAATTACATTTATTTTGGTATTTATATTATCAATTATGTCAATATTTCATTAATAAGATAATTACTGCATCATCTTTGTGTCATAAATAAATTATATTATTTGATGTCTAAAAATTACAAATAAAATACCATCATGTAGGAAATCTTTTTAGCTTTCTAATGAATATTTACAAACGAATTTATCTTATGTATAACCCCATATTAAAAATGATATTCTTATTAAACTTTGATTTTAACTATTTTAACCCTTCTTTAAATAAATTAATAATAAATGTCCTAATCTAATCCAAGTGGGCCTAAATGGTCATATTTTATTCCTAAGTTTGTTTTTGGTCGAATTACACTTGTCCAATGGAATTAGGACATGTGTTAGGGTAATAGTAATATCATATTTACCCTTAGTTACCCTATTTACTATTAACCGCGGTAAAAAAAGTAAAAAGTTACTATTCACCAAAAAATTATTTTTATCTCATTGAACCACATTTTACTTACTGATATCAACCGTGTCTGTCGGATTTTTGAAATTCTATTCACAGAAGCGGTAAAATTATGTTTTATGAAAATTTCAGTTTTTTTAACTACCACTTAGTAGTTTAACTATTCATCAAAAATTGATGTTTTTCAGAACAGTGCCAAAATTTCATCCCAAGCTATATTTCATATTCCGAATTCAAAAATGAAGTCTATTTTACCAAATTCATTACATAAAAGTTGCATTAATTAATTTTATAATTAAATCCCACTGTTAAAACAAATAGCGTGTTTTTAAGAAACAATATCTATCAAAAGATTGACACTTGTTTATGTCTAGTTTAATTGTGAAATTACATCCAATGACCAACATTGTATTAAATTTTAAAAATATATTCTAAATATACTTTAAAACCACTCAAATTAATGATTTATCACTATTAATTATTTCGATTAAAAAAGTTGTTTTTAATTATAATTTAGTAATTTTCACTATTCATCAGAATATGAAAGTTATCCGAAAAGTACCAAAATTTCACCTTAGGCTAAATTCGATACTCCGAATCCAAAATTGAAGTCCATTTTAAAATTTCTAAAATTTAAAAAGTGGTTATTACTATTCATAATGGCTAGTTTTAATAATATTTTAATAACATATCATTGTTTCGTGAAACTCAGTATTACGTACCACACACGCTATCGAGGAAGGTTGCGATTGCGTGTAATGCAAGGCAAGTCAAGGATGCGTGTTGTGAAAGCTCCTTTTGGTGTAGCGTACAACACAAGACATTATTGAAATAAAAAAGAATATTTTTCATAAAATCTCGGGCTGTTACAATTTTATCATCCACATACATGTTTCATAAATATTTAATATTATTTCCATCCACCTACAATTGTTTAAATCCATTTTTACCCTTCGGTGAGTTTTTAGTAAAAGAAGTGAAAGGAATCTTTTGTCGTTTTCCGTACGAGGTACTTTTTGACTTTTCAGACAAAAGTACGAAGAATGTTTTTTTTAGCTTATACGGTCTGAATGGATTTTTAAAACATTATTTCCAAGAAACATCCTTTACAAGTATTAAAGTTTATTTTTAATCAACTTCTTTTATTTTAAATTCGTATGACATGTTATGAAAGGAAAAATGTTTTTGAATAAGAAAGGATATTTTCCTCAAGAATGGAGTTCAAGTATTTTATCAAAATTATTTTCCATCTAAGATAATAAAAGGGTTCTATTTTTATCCCTATTATTACATTGGTTTGATTATGTTGTGATGGAAATATTTTTATGAATTCCTTTATCTTATATGAATTGTTTTATGATGTCATGTTGTTTAAGAATCCCATTTTTATTACATGGGTTATGCAATGATGTATGATTTATGATTTTGTGGCACACATAAGAATGGTATCATTATGAGATGGGTGGGACCTATATCTCCCTCCAATGCATTGGGTAAAGATTTTATATCTCATGAGATAGACATGGATGAAATGGTAGGTTATACCGGTTCTGTGAAACAGGACTGAAACGAGGGTTACTCGATTCAGAAAGGGACTTTGTCCACTAAGATAGTCTTGGAAATTAGTCTTGACTAACAGGAAATGATTCTCTATGATTATGTGTGTATGCCACAAAGTTTCATGTTTTAAGTTATGATTATTGGGATTACTTTTTCACTGCCATGATTTATCCCAAGATTATGAAATTATGCTCTCTTTTGCAGGTTATGATTTCCAAAATGTTATGTTCTTATGAATATGATGTGATTGATATTTATTTTGTTTACCCTTACTGAGCATTTGAGCTCACCCTTTTATGTTTTCTTTTCCCCAGGATATAAAGAATGGTTTTAGGTAAAAAAAAAGAAGATCTTTATGGGAGATTTTGAAGATCTTTCACCACGATTAGAAGATTATAGTCCGAGTTTTCAAAGACACTAAACTATTACGGTCCTTGTGTGTGTGTTTTTGTAATGTACAAAGTATTCCGGAAAAGTAATGTAATGTCAATGTACGTCAAGATACGGGTCTCTACAGTTGGTATCAGAGGGAGGTTTAGTCAACCTTTGGAAACTAGGATGCGGAAACGTTAGTGAGATCCCTAGAGATATTTCTAAGGTATGTCTAGGGATGTCTCTAAGGTTAAGTATACGTATAGGTTATAGTCCTAGAATTTCTCTAACGATCTTAGAATTTAACCTAAGATGTTAGATATTGAGGGTACTACCCCTTTATTATGTTGTTTTCCCTAGCATGATTTTTGCCTCTCACGCTATTCTTTTGGGGTTTTAGACGATGGCTGGAACCCGAAGGAACCGTGTTGATCAATGCAATGGACAATACAATGATTGTCCCCCTGAGCAACCAAACGATATGGGAGCTGGAATGAAAAATCTTGTAGCCATGCTCACACAACTTTCTCAAGCTATGAATCATGCAGGACTTCCAAACGAGCAAAGGAAGGAGCAACATTCTGTTGAATCCTTCATGAGGCAGCGTCCGCCTTCTTTCAGTGGGTCTACTGATCCATTAGTTGCTGAACAATGGATTAGTACTACTAAAAAGATATTTTCAGTTCTTCAATGTTCTGAACATGATAAAGTCATCTTAGCAGTATATCGTTTGGAAGGTGAAGTTAATCAATGGTGGAATCTTATTAAGAATACGAGGCAAAGAGATGAAATTGATTCCATGGAATGGGATGAATTCAAGAACTTGTTTTCCAATAAGTACTTCCCTCGTATTCTTCGAACGAAGATGGAGAAGGAGTTTCTTGAACTAAAGCAAAAGGATGATGAATCTGTTGGTATATACGAAGCGAATTTTACAAGACTTGCAAGGTATGCATCTGGCATTATCATCCAACCTGAAAGTAAAGTTGATCGATTTTTCAGTGGCTTAAAACCAAGTCTTCGAAGGGCATTAGCTATAAGAGACTTCAGTAGCTATGAAGAAATTGTCCGTTGTGCTATTAAGGTAGAAATGGAAGTTGGTGTTACATATCCATCTCATGGTTTTGACAAGAAACGAAAGATGGAGTTCAAGGAGAAATCTCAGAATAATGGTGAAAAGAAGATGAATGTTTCCTTATGCACAAAGTGTGGAAAGAAGCATGGTGTAGATTGTCTTAAAGGGACTAGAAAATGTTTTAAGTGTGGAAAAGAAGTTCATCGAGCAGCTGAGTGTCGAAGTAATTTAAAAAGGGATTCTAATGAAGTGAATAAAGCAAACACTACAGAGAACGCACAACCAACACTTCAATGCTTCAAGTGCAAGGAGATGGGACATTATGCCAATAAATGCCCTAATCCAAGGGTTAGTGATGATCGACATGAGCAACCGCTTAAGGCAAAGGACAAAGGGAAGTCACATGCGATCACTATTGGCAATGTTGAATATGACAACGATGTGGTGGAATGATTAAGTTTTTATGTAATGGGATTCCAAAATAATGTTGTATCATGGAATATTGGAATATTTATGTATTGGTCTAATATGGTATTCAAAGTGATTGAGATATTATGCGCATAATGAAGGGAAAACGAGAAAATGAAATGTTTAACAGTATTCATGAGCTCATGATTGATATAAGGACTAAGTGATATCATGGTTTGAGTATATAGAATTTTGAGGATTTTGGTATGTGGAAAGTGTTAACTTTTAACTGCATTCAAGTTTTCACTAAGGTTCAATGGGTATTCAAGAGAGTACAAGATTAAGGCCTTTGAATGTTTGGAATGTGTCCAACAAGATATATCTTATGATATATGGGGATCAACGATGGTATTAAATCTCAGGTAATCGTTTTCACTATGTTATGAGAATGGACTGCAGTATTATGGATAGGACTAAAGATTGGAATGGATTATGTTGGACATAAGTTAGTATTGTTTAAGGATAGAAGTTTTTTCGATATTATTTATGGGATGTTATAGTAATATAGTTTTAGAAAAAGGACAACCTGCAGGAGGGACGACAGCCCATCGCTTCGGACAAGGATGTGGGAATCGAACCCACAACCGAAGTGCGAGTGGCCTTTATCGCCTACCACTGGCCTACAGGAAGTCCATGTTTAGTATAAACTAGTTCTATTATATTAAGCAGTATGATATATGAAGTATAAGTCCATTTTAGGAACTATATATGATTAATCTCACTATAGATCGATTTATGTATATAATTTTTGCTAACCTTTTGTTTGAGACAGATGGAATGACCCGTCATTCTATCACATGATCTGCTAACACTTCACGAATAACAAATTCAACTTCATTTATTAAAGAGATGAAGTGGAAATTGTTCTAGGCACGAACAATAGTGAGATTGTACCAAAATAAAGAAAGTATTTATTCCAATTCAAAATTTCAACTTTAGGGAAATGATCTTGAAAACCAAAAATGTTGTCCTAGTGATCTTATACCTGATGAATCGGATGGTACCTTAGATCGTCACAAATTTATGGATTTGTGATTATTGGCTTTTCCATAGTCATGTTCTCTACCACTCTCCATCAGAACATGATGGTTATATTTCTCTTCCATATCCATATTTTCACCTATGTGGAAACCCAGTGATTAGTTTATTTGGGTAACCGTTACGTTTCATACTTTTTTTTTAAAGATTAGTTTTGATATTCCTTTTTACGATGTGGGTTTCTATTAAAGAAACTTTCAAATAGTAAACCATTTATAACCCCGACGAATTTCGAGGGCGAAATTCATTTTAAGGGGGGTAGAATGTAACAGCCCAAGATTTTATAAAAAAAATATTCTTTTTAATTAATGTCTTGTGTTGTACGCTACACCAAAAGGAGCTTGCACAACATGCATCCTTGACTTGTCTTTCATTACACGCAATCGCGACCTTCCTCGATAGCGTGTGTAATACGCAATACCGAGTTTCACTAAACAACGATATTCTATTAAAATATTATTAAAAATAGTCGTTATGAATAGTAATAACCACTTTTTGAAATTTTGTAAATCTTATTTTTCAAAATGAACTTCATTTTTGGATTCGGAGTATCGAATTTAGCCTAAGGTGAAATTTTGGTACATTTCGGATAACTTTCATATTCTGATGAATAGTGAAAATTACTAAATTATAATTAAAAAACAAATTTTTTAATCGAAATAATTAATAGTGATAAATTATTAATTGGAGTAGTTTTAATGTATATTTAGAATATATTTTTATAATTTAATACAATGTTGGTCATTGGATGTAATTGCACATTTAAACCAGACATAAACAAGTGTCAATCTTTTGATAGATATTGTTTCTTAAAAACACGCTATTTGTTTTAACAGCGGGATTTAATTATAAAATTAATTAATGCAACTTCTATGTTATGAATTTGGTAAAATAGACTTCAATTTTGAATTCGGAATATGAAATATAGCTTAGGATGAAATTTTGGCATTGTTCTGAAAAACATCAATTTTTGATGAATCGTGAAACTACTAAGTGGTAGTTAAAAAACTGAATTTTTCATAAAACTTAATTTTACCGCTTCTGTGAATGGAATTTCAAAATTCCGAGAGACACAGATGATGTCAGTAAGTAAAATGTGGTTCAATGAGATGAAAATAATTTTTTGGTGAATAGTAACTTTTTACTTTTTTTACCGCGGTTAATAGTAAATAGGGTAACTAAGGGTAAATATGATATTAATATTACCCTAACACATGTCCTAATTCTATTGGACAAGTGTAATTCGACCAAAAACAAACTTAGGAATAAAATATGACCATTTAGGCCCACTTGGATTAGATTAGGACATTTATTATTATCTAATTCAAAGAAGAGTTAAAAGAGTTAAAATCAAAGTTTATTCACTAAAACATTTTTAATATGGGGTTATACATAAGATAAATTCTACTATAAATATTAATTAGAAAGATAAAAAGATTTCCTATTTAATTATATTTTATTTATAATTTTTAGACTTTAAATAAATTAATTTATTTATGACACAACGATGATGCAGTAATTACCCTTTTAAGGAAATATTAACATAATTGATGTTATAAATACTCAAATGAATGTAATTTGAGACTTTTTATGAATTCCACTAATTTTATAGGTTACTATGATATATTAGTGATGATTTAATAAACTTGGTTCGAACATATAATTCTGTTATGACTTTCACAAAAATCATATATCAAATAGTGTCAAAATTGACACAAAATAGTTTTTAAATAAAATAAAATATTATTAATTGTTATTTTATTCTTAAAAATATAAGGTTCGTCCAAATGACTTATATAAGGATATATATATATAATAAACAACTTGGGGTTCGTTTGGCATGTTATAGTAAGTATATTAACAATATAGTGAAAGAAAACAAAAAGACACGGTAAAAGTTAAATTATTTAACTTAGAGTTAAATCTAATTGATAAGGTTAAAATAAGAACATAAACTTGTCTAAATCCTATTGGTTGATAGGATTTCGACCCATCCCCACTTTAGCTTCGAAATAAGACCCTTTGGAACCATTATAAACCGATTTTTACTTTAATATAAAATAATATTTTGAGATATTCCTAAGGTGCCCCTCTCCTCCCTTATAAAAGGGCACCTCCTCCCCCTCCTCCTCACACCAATTTGAGCACTCAAGCTTGGCCAACCCCTGCCAAAATCTCTTCTCCACTTCCCTAGCAACATCCTAGAGGTTCTGTTCTTCCTCAAAGACCAATTTTAGTTCCCTAAGAGGAGGTCTCCAAAAGGCGCTTCAAAGAAGAGGAGGTTCGGACACTTACAAAGCAAGTCGGACCTAAGGTAAGGAAAATACCACAATCTCATTTTTATCCGAGATTGTTTATTCGTAAGTATTTACTGGGGTGTATTTTATCATCCAAATACATGTTTCATAAATATTTAATATTATTTCCATCCACCTACAATTGTTTAAATCCATTTTTACCCTTCAGTGAGTTTTTAGTAAAAGAAGTGAAAGGAATCTTTTGTCGTTTTCCGTACGAGGTACTTTTTGACTTTTCTGACAAAAGTACGAAGAATGTTTTTTTAGCTTATACGGCCTGAATGGATTTTTAAAACATTATTTCCAAGAAACTTCCTTTACATGTTTTCAAGTTTATTTTTAATCAACTTATTTTATTTTAAATTTGTATGACATGTTATGAAAGGAAAAATGTTTTTGAAGAAGAAAGGATATTTTCCTCAAGAATGGAGTTCAAGTTTTTTATCAAAATTATTTTCCATCTAAGATAATAAAAGGGTTCTGTTTTTATCCCTATTATTACATTGGTTTGATTATGTTGTGATGGAAATATTTTTATGAATTCCATTATCTTATATGAACTGTTTTATGATGTCATGTTGTTTAAAAATCCCATTTTTATTACATGGGTTATGCAATGATGTATGATTTATGATTTTGTGGCACACATAAGAATAGTATCATTATGAGATGGGTGGGACCTATATCTCCCTCCAATGCATTGGGTAAAGATTTTATATCTCATGAGATAGACATGGCTGAAATGGTAGGTTATACCGGTTCAGTGAAACAGGACTGAAACGAGGGTTACTCGATTCAGAAAGGGACTTTGTCCACTAAGATAGTCTTGGCAATTAGTCTTGACTAACAAGAAATTATTCTCTATGATTATGTGTGTATGCCACAAAGTTTCATGTTTTAAGTTATGATTATTGGGATTACTTTTTCACTGCCATGATTTATCCCATGATTATGAAATTATGCTCTCTTTTGCAGGTTATGATTTCCAAAATGTTATGTTCTTATGAATATGATGTGATTGATATTTATTTTGTTTACCCTTACTGAGCATTTGAGCTCACCCTTTTATGTTTTCTTTTCCCCAGGATACAAAGAAAGGTTTTAGGTAAAAAAAAAAGATCTTTATGGGAGATTTTGATGATCTTTCACCACGATTAGAAGATTATAGTCCGAGTTTCCAAAGACAATAAACTATTACGGTCCTTGTGTGTGTGTTTTTGTAATGTACTAAGTATTCCGCAAAAGTAATGTAATGTCAATGTACGTCAAGATACGGGTCTCTACAAATATCTATTTTTTTAAATCATTTAAAAGTCACACATTTATTAAGGAAGTAATTTAAAAGAGATTTTTGGGTCAAAGTGTCCCATACCACTTCGAAACATTTGGAACGAAATATCATTTGAAAAAATTCATTTCCATATTAATAAATCATTAAAATCAATTTGAAAACATGGACATTAATTCAAAATATTTAGAAAGATAAATCTTTAAAACATTTAAAATTATGATTTTGATAAAGAGTTCCTTTCAAAAATTCTTAAAGTATTCACTTTAAAATCATTGAAAAGACACATAATTATAAAATAAACCATTTATTTGAAAATATCCTTATAAGCTTGTAAGGGATGCTTCGAAAATTTTATAACGGCTGAAAATAGCTGCACCCGACATATAAGATAAAAAAACATTCTTACCTTAATTTTGTCGAAAAGGTTAAAATGGCCTTATTTGGAAAACGAAAAAAATAATCCTTTATAAAATTATTATAAAAAGTCAAACAAGGGTATAAATGACTTTAACCCCAATTCTGTAAAATAGTATGAATGTTTTGAAATACACATTCAAAAAACATGGATGTGGATGATAAAGAGGTCCCAGTAGATAATTACGCATAAACATGCTCGGATAATGAAGAGATTGTGAAATAACCCTTACCTTGTTCTTTTCCTTGGTTGGGGGTAGGTTAACCTCCTGTATAATTGTGAAATAATTGTTATTAAATTATACATGAATCATATACATTATTATGTTATCATATATGATCTTTTAACATTTCTTTGTTAATAATATCTTAGTATTATTATCATTTTGGGTGTTAACATGCACGTTTTCTTTTATATGTTTTGTTACGTAAGCCATGTTTGTACTGGATAGGTTGTATCTTATTAAAATACAGAATGATATTATGTCCTTAAACATTATTTTTAAATCATAAAATGATAATTATACTTTAATGGATACGGGAGAATGAATCTCATCGCGTTCATGGAGACGGTAGTCCGTACGTATGCACGAGTGACAATATCATTCTTTTGATATTAAATAAATATTTAATTGGATGTTATATATTATATAAAGAATTATTATCATGTTATATTTATTATTTACATGAATTACACATCATTATTATACACATCCAAATAATAATATATCGAATAACAATTACACCACGAGGTGGAGATGGTAAGCCCTACGTCCGCACGTATGGTGAAATGTTATTCAAAGGATGGATAGAATACTGAATATGGTTGTACCATATTTATAATAATATTACAGTATATAGGAGATAATTGATTCATTATTTTGTAATGATAATAACAATGAATGAAGAAGTTGAAGAAGAAATGAATTAGAAAAAAGGGTGGTGAAAACATTACCTCTTCTTCGGGTTCTTCCATTCGATTTGATAAAAAGGGATCCTTAGGTTGGCTTTATGATAAATATAAGGCCTATAGGTTGTATTGAGGGAAGTTTAGATAGTATTTGGGCAGGTTTTGTCCAATCCAAAAGGCTTTGAAGGTGTGAATTAATGAGAATGGGGAGTTCCCATTTATAAGAGGGGTGAGAGGAACCTATGGAAAAGCAAGAAGTATTATTTTATAATAAATTTATATTCGGTTTCTAATGGCTCCAAAGTTTATTATTTAATTTTTAAGGTGTGTATGGATCGCAAAACACTCAAACAATAAAATTTACACAGGTTTGGGTTATTATATTAACCATATCTTTATGTATTAACTCTTAGTTAATTAGTTTCACTTTTACAGTGTCTCTTTGTATTTTTATATTATATGGTTAATAAACATACTATATACATCCATTGCGACCCCCAAGTGACCCATTAATGATACACCTATCATGATATAAGTCTTTTGGCAGAACCGTAGATTTTTTATAATTTAATAACAATTAATAATATAATATTTGTTTTAAAAACTCTTTTATGTCTATTTTGACACTATTCAAAAATTGATTTTTTTAAAAATTATAACAGAATAATTTCTTCAAAAGAAAGTTAATTAAATCGATCCTAACATGTCTTATTAACCTAGAAAATTATAGGTATTTATAAAAAGTCTCAAATTACATTTATTTGGGTATTTATAATATCAATTATTATAATTTTACATTAATTAGGTAATTACTGCATCACCATTGTGTCATAAATAAATTAAATTATATAATGTCTAAAAATTATAAATAAAATACCATTATATAGGAAATCTTTTTATATTTATAACGAATAATTTCAATCGAATTTATCTTATGTATATCTGTATATTAAAAATATTTTAGTAAATAAACTTTGATTTTAACTCTTTTAACTCTTCTTTGAATTAAATAATAATAAATGTCCTAATCCAATACAAGTGGACATAAATGATAATATTTACCCCTAAGATTGTTTTTGGTCGAGATACAATTGTCCTATAGATCTAGGACATTTGTTACGGTAATATTAATATCATTTTTACACTTAATTACCACATTCACTTTTAACCTTGGTAAATAAAAGTAAAAAGTAACTATTCACCAAAAATTATTTTCATCTCATTGAACCACATTTTACCCCTTGATATTAACCATGTTTCTTGGATTTTCAAAATTCCACTCACAGAAGCGGTAAAATTATGTTTTATGAAAAATTCTGTTTTTTAACTAACACTTAGTGGTTTTACTATTCATCAAAAAAATGAATGTTTCCATAAAAATACCAAAAATTATGCCTAACATATATTTGATATTATGAATTCAAAAATTATTTTTATTTTACCAAAATCTAAAAATAAAAGTTTCATTATTTAATTAAAAAATTAATTCATGTTGTCAAAACAAATAGCTTGTATTTAAGATATAATAACTATCAAAAGATTGACACATTTTTATGTTTGGTATAATTGTGAAATTATGTAAAATGACAAACATTGTATTAAATGGTAAAAATATTATCTAAACATACTTTAAAACCAATCAAATTCATAATTTATCAATATAAATTATTTCGATCAAAAAAGTTGTTTTTAATTAAAATTTAGTAATTTTCACTATTCATCAAAATATAAATGTTATCCGAAAAGTTCCAAACATTAACCTTAGGCTAAATTTGATATTCTGAATACAAAAATGAAGTCCATTTTTAGAGATAAAATTTATAATATTTCAAAAAAGTAGGCATTACTATTCATAACGGATAGTTTGATTGGTTGTGGTGTGTGTTAGAACTCGAAGATGCGTACAACACACACTACTGTATTATTGAAAGGAAAGTGTACCATGGAAGCCTGGGATGTTTCATTGTAATTTTTTTTGATGTCCCCATTCTAAAAAGTAAATTTTATTTAGTCAAATTGAATATATATGTTTAAAATAGTGTATTTAAAAAGGGTTCACTATTAAAAGTTAGTAAAAGTGCAATACTGAAAATGAATTTGTTCTTACATTATGTTTAAGAAACTAATAATCTGGATTATAAAATTATAAGGGTTATATAATGTTTAAAATTTATTTAATACTATTCATAACCTTTTTTGAACGGCTTTTTTGGTAAGTCATGGTGTGCATGAACTCGGTGTTCCGTGTAGTTCAAGGTATTAAATTATTTTTAAGAAATAACACACTATGAAATAATGGGGTGTCACATTATCCCCTCCTTCAATAAATTGTGTCCTCGCAATTTGAAATTGTTCTTCGATAATAAAAGGTTGAATATAGAAAATATCTTTGTGGGAAAACCCACATCGGAAATTAGGCTAATAAAATTTAGTCTTAATAAGAGGAAAAGCCAAATTGAAAGGGTCACCACCAAATTATGATATCTATTCGGAGAACATTGGTGGAAATTTGATACATATAATTGGAGGAAAAACGTAAATATTTATAAGTATTGATTGATTTCATCAATCACAAACAAGTGTAAAGTTGAGGGCCTTAAATTCATCAATCTATGATGATTTAAAATACCATCGGTTCAGCAAAACATATGGTTTTAGGATAACACATTTTTTTTGTTTTCAGATCCCTTCACTAATGTATAAGAATTAATTTCTTCATTGAATAAGAGAAGAAGAAAAATATATAATTGACATGTAGAGTCCCATCCTTTAAATAAGTTTTACCACAAACTCATCTTTCACTCTAAAAGATAATAGAACTTAAAAATAATATTCTATTTATCCCATTCGTATAGGGTTAAAAAATGAATTTATAAATCATCTAGCAGAACCATTAAAAAAACTACATTATTCAATCCAAGACATCACGTATGTCAGTGGTAGGTGATACACCCTTGTCACCCTTCGGTTGTGGGTTCAAGTCTTGCGGCCTTGCCGGACGCGACAGGTTGCCACCCAACCTTCGGGTTGTCCTTTTTATGGAAATCCAAAATAATCCAAACTAGAACAATCCAAAATACTACAGTCCAAAATTTACAAGGAAGGTAAACAAAATGAAGATACTTTTATCCGTGTAATAACATTAGAACACCTTCATCATGTATTCTTTTAAAACACTACAACATCCTAAATTACCATAAAACCTTATTGATTACATTCATGATCCCTTATTCCTTAAAGAATAATAGATATACTCCTTCAATCCAAAAATGTTGTGAACCCCAACAATGATGGAATATACAAATCATTAATCAGTTTCAAGGTAGTCAAGAAAATCCAATATAATTAATCCAAATCAATCATGTGTTATTCTAAAATCACTACCTCGGTATCAGAACCATATTATGGATTATCTCTCTCTTAACCATATATATTCAAAAAATTTAACCTGTTATTGAGTCACTTTTCTTTGTTCCACACAATCTCAAGTCCTTAATGAAACAGTACTACAGTAGAATCCTTATATACTCCATAATTATTATAACAAGTACATTGTTGATACTACACACAAATGAAATAATCAACACAAGAACTCTAATCCTTCTTCTTCATCTATGGTAGTATCATAACATGATTATTATCTAATAGCATCATTTGTGGCATAGTCTGATGACTGTGACATAGGTTCTCGTAGTGTCCAAACTCCTTGAAAATGAATCATTGTACATTTTAAACCATTTTCTTACCCTTGCAGTCACGTAATTTGTGCCCCTTTCCTCCACACTTATAAAAAACTCTCATTCCTTTCAGGAAAGTTCTAAGGTGTTTCTTCCCACAGTTATCACATATGGGAAAATTCTTCTTTTTTCCTCTTCCTTTTATCCATCTTTCTCTCTTATATCCTTTTCATCTCTTTCTTCTCTTCAAATCCATAGGACTCAGTAAACTCTTTACTTATCTTATCAACACATGATATTATTCTTCATATGATGATATTACATGGGAGACTATTTCTCTTATAAATTCTGGCTTATGACCATGAAAGATATGATCCTTCATTCTCTTTGGATCATGTTCATTGTTGGTGTTCTCATTCCTTCTACTGGGAGCCATTTCTAAACAATGGAATACAATATATTTGTTTATGAATAACAATACCTACTAACAAACTTGTAAACCACATAACATAAATTAAATAGTTTATGGATGTAATCCATAATCATAAAAATGTCTCCATTGAGGATGTATATACTCATAAACCCTTGATAATGGTTTATAATGAAAATGAGAATTATCCTAAGCATATACCCCGGGAGTGTCGTAACCAAGAGTGCAGCAAGGCCCGTTGTTGTGCACCCGTTTCTGTATGAGTCTAGCTCAAAGCGGTGTTTTCGAGTTTTACCCCTAGGTACATCTGTCCCAGAGCTGCCTCTACCTGCTCGTATCTAGACTGGGTGGTATTTCTCAGAAAACTCACAAAATTTATAAAATACCAAAATTCTAGGAAGTTCTTCTATACTAATCTTCAAAGTCCATATCTGATCTATGTGCTCTAATCAGAGTTTATCTAAATCTAGCTTCCAAGGTTTGTACTAATCTTTCTCTGATACCAACTGTAATGCCCCGAACCCAGTTACCCAGAGTCATTGCATTATTACATAACATTGGCATGATCACAAAAGATCAAATCATGATAGACCGATTAGTTTACTAGCCTTTGAAACACTAGATATATTCATAAAGATTACATTACATCAATAAGTGAAAAACTACAACAACGTATTCTCTTCATATCCCTTCATACTATCCCTGTAGGTCATTTATAAAATAATTCTTCACATCATGGGAAAAATAAAACATAGAAAAAGGGGTGAGCTCAAATTCCGATTATGGATAACAATATAGCGGAAACATTCATAAATAAGAATAAACATTTAAGTCAATGTATAACTAAAACAAAAGCCTGTTAAACTTTATCTTCAATATAGTAAGGAAAATATAAAATGAAATAATTCCATTTAGTTATTCACATGGATATTCTACTAATCGAATAATCACATGAAATATAAATAACCCCTTTCATAATGATCGAATTCATAATGACAAACTATCATAACCACATAGCCAAGGCCACATTCCAATACTACAAATAAGATTTTCCCAAGGCCTTGTGCCAGGACACTAGTTTGTCTCATGAGACCTACTGATGCATCAAGGAGCTATAGCGGGCTCCACACGTCACATATTAAGTCTAATGCATTCCCATATAAAAAGGTTCAAACATAACATAAACATTCGTATTAAAACTAGCATATGAAATGTAAATACTTCATCCATAAACCACAAATGGTATAAGAATAACACATCCATAGTCAAACACATCACAAAAACATCAAAACAATATGGATGTTTTGTATCATAATTAATCAACTTCAAATAAACATAAAATCCATCAAAATATGTTGACATTGTTGAAATAAAAACTATTTGAGATAAATATCTCTTTTATGTAAATCACTTAAAAGTCACACATTTATTAAGGAAGTAATGTAAAAGAGATTTTTGGATCAAAGTGTCCCATACCACAATGAAACTTTTGAAAAGAAATATCATTTAAAAACATTCATGTCCATATAAATAAATCCTTAAAATAATTTTGAAAACATGTACATTAATTAAAAATAATTAGAAAGAGAAATCAATAAAACATTTAAAATACTGATTTTGATAAAGAGTACCTTTTAGAAATTCTTTAAATATTCACTTTGAAATCATTTAAAAGTCACATAATTATAAAATAAAACCTTTACATTGAAAATATCCTTAGAATATTTTAAGGGAAACTTTGAAAATTCTATACCGGCTGAAAATAGCCACACCCACATTATAAGTTAAAAAAACATTCTTACCATAATTCTGTAGAAAAGGATAAAAAGGACCTAGTTTTGAAAACGATGAAAATATTCATTTATAAACTTCTTATAAAAAGTCAAAAAAGTGTATAAATGACTCTAAACCCTACTCTATAAAATAGTAAGAATGTTTTTAAATACACATTCATGAAACATGGATGTGGATGATAAAGAGGTCCCAGTAGATAATTACGTATAAAAAACCTCAGATAATGAAGAGATTGTGAAATAACCCTTACCTTGTAATTTTCCTTGGTTGTGGGTAGGTTAACCTCTTGTATAATGGTAAAATAATTGTTATTAAATTATATAAGAATAATATAAATTATTATTTTATCATATATGATCTTTTAACATTGCTTTGTTAATAATATCTTAGTATTATCATCGTTTCAGGTGTTAACTTACTCGTTTTCTTTTTTATGTTTTGTTACGTAAGACATGTTTTTCATGGATAGGTTGTATCTTATTCATATTCATAATGATATTAAGTATTTAGAAATTATTTTTAAATCATCATATGATAATTATACTTGAATGGATACGATGGATAATGAATCTCATCGCATTCGTGGAGACGGTAGTCCGTACGTACGCACGAGCGACAATATCATTCTTTTGATATTAAAATAATATTTAATTAGATGGAATATATTATATAAAGAATCATTATCATTTTACATTTATTATTTACATGAATTAAACATCATTATTATACCCATCCAAATAATAATATATTGAATAACAATTACACCACGACCTCGAGACAGTAATCTGTACGTACGCACGTATGGTGACATGTTATTCAAAGGATTGATAGAATAATGAATATGGTTGTTCCATATTTATAATAATATTAAAGTATATAGTAGAAATTGGATTCATTATTTTATAATTATAATAACAAAAAAAAGAAGAAGTTGAAGAAGAGATGAATTTGAAAAAGGGTGGTGAAAATATTACCTCTTCTTCGGGTTCTTTCTTTTGATTTGATCAAAAGGGATCCTTAGGATCGCTTTATGATCAAACTAAGGCCTCTAGTATGTAGTGAGGGAAGTTGAGAGAGTATTTGGGCGGGGATTCGCTGAACTAAAAGGCTTTGAAGGTGTGAATTAATGATAAGGGGAAGTGCCCTTTTATAAGAGGGGTGAGGGGCACCTTTGTCAAAGCTAGAAATATTATTTTATAATAAATTAAAATTTGGTTTCAAATGGCTCCAATGTATATTATTTATAGGTTAAGGTGGGGATGGGTCGAAAACCTCTCAACCAATAGAATTTAGAAAGGTTTGGGTTATTATATTATCCTTATCTTTAAGTATTAAGTCTTAGTTAATTAGTTTCACTTTTACAATGTCTCTTTGTATTTTTATATTATATGTCTAATAAACATACTAAATACATCCAAGAGTCCCCTATTTGGTCCATTAATGATACACCAATAATTCTATAAGTCTCTTGAACGATCCTTAGATTTTTAGTAATTTAATATTAATTAATAATATAATATTTGTTTTAAAAACTCTTTTATGTCAATTTTGACACTATTCAATAATTGATTTTTGTAAAACTCCTAACAGAATTATTACTTAGAAAAAAGTTAATTAAATCGATTCAAACATGTCATATTAACCTAGAAAATTATTGGTATTTATAAAAAGTCTCAAATTACATTTATATGGGTATTTATAATATCAATTATTCTAATTTTTCATTAATTATGAAATTTCTGCACCACCATTGTGTCATAAATAAAATAAATTATGTAATGTCTAAATATTATAAATAAAGAACCATAATTTAGGAAATCTTTTTATCTTTCTCAGGAATATTTACAATCGAATTTATCTTATGTATAACGATATATTAAAAATGTTTTAGTAAATAAACATAGATTTTAACTCTTTTATCTCTTCTTTGAATTAAATAATAATAAATGTCCTAATCTAATAAAAGTGGACCTAAATGATAATATTAACTCTTAAGGTTTTTTTTGGTCGAGATACACTTGTCCGATAGAATTATTACATGTGTTAGGGTAATATTAATATCATATTTACCCTTAATTACCCTATTCACTTTTAGCCGTGGTAAATAAAAGTAAAAAGTTACCATTCACCAAAAATATCATCTAATTGAACCACATTTATCTCTTTAATATTAACCGTGTCTCTCGGATTTTCAAAATTCCAATCACAGATGCGGTAAAATTATGTTTTATGAAAAATTCAGTTTTTTAACTCCCACTTAGTGGTTTTACTATTAATCAAAAAATGAATGTTTCCAAAAAAATTCCAAAAAGTTGGCCTAAGATATATTTGATATTCTGAATTCAAAAATTATATCTATATTACCAAATTCAAGAGATATAAGTTTCATTAATTAATTTAAAAATTAATTCCCGTCGCCAAAACAAATTGCGTGTTTTTAAGATATAATTACTATCAAAAGATTGACACTTGTTTATGTCTGGTTTAATTCTGAAATTATGTACAATGAACAATATTGTATTAAATGGTAAGAATATAATATAAATATACTTTAAAACCACTAAAATTCATAATTTATCAATATAAACTATTTCGATCAAATTTTGTTTTTAATTAAAATTTAGTAATTTTCCTTATTCATCAAAATATAAATCATATCCGAAAAGTTCCAAAATTTCACCTTAGGATAAATTCTATATTCATAATACAAAAATTAAGTCCATTTTGAGAGATTAAATTTATAAAATTTCAAAATGTATTTATTACTATTCATAACGGCTAGTTTGATTGGTTGTGGTGTGTGTTAGAACTCGAAGTTTCGTACAACATACACTAGTGTATTATTCAAAGGAAAGCATACTGTGGAAGCTTGGGATGTTTCATTGTAAATTTTATTGATGTCCCCATTCTAAAAAAGGAAATTTATTTAGTCAAATTGAATATATAAAAGTTTAAATTATTGGATTTATAAAAGGGTTCACTTTTAAAAGATGGTAAAAGTGCAATACTGAAAATGGATTTTTTCTTACATTATTTCTAAGAAAATCATAATATGGATTCTAAAATTATAAGGATTATATAAAGTTTAAAATTTAGTTAATACTATTCATAACCTCTTTTGAACGGCTTGTTTGGTATGTCATGGTGTTCTTGAACTTGGTGTTGCGTGTAGTGCAAGTTATTGAATTATTTTGAAGAAATAACACACTATGAAATCTTGGGGTGTTACACATCCCCTTGCAATCATGAGAATGGTGGCCTTTTGCACCACACTTGTAACATACTCCCATTCCCATTAGGCAAGTACCAGGGTGTTTCTTCTCACATTTACTGCAAAATGGATATTCAACTTTTCCCTTCATCAACTTATTTCCTTTTCCAGAGTGTTCAACAAATCTCTTATTCATTGTCATTGCTTTAAAGTCGTAAGACTTAGAGAATACTTTTTCTGTCATGACAGCACATGCGACAATATCTTCATACGATGAGAGGGATTGGGAGAATAATTCTTGATGGAGAAATGGTTTTAACCCATCAAAGAAATGATCAATCTTACTTCTTGGGTTACGTATATAATTTGCTGCATACCTTGATAACCTTGTAAAGTTAGCATCATACATTGTGACATTCTCATCCTCCTATTTCCTCAAACTCATAAATTGACATTCCATATCAGCTCGATGGTCACAAGGAAGTAAATGTTATAAGAAAATCTCTATAAACTCCCTCCTTCCTTATTTTATACTTCAAAATCTTACATTGTGTTTTAAATCAATGACCACCACTGATCAGTATCTCCAGTGAGGTGGTAGACTACCATGTCAAATTTTTCAATTTCACTACTCCCCAAGGTGTGGAATATTTTCTCTAATGAATTTATCCATTGCTCAGATAATATTGGGCTTGTACCACTATTGAATATTGGTGGTTGTTTCCTCATGAAGCGATATAACATTGATCCCCCAGGCTTTGGATCTGGGTGCTCCATAAGGGTAATGATATTATTCATAACCTGAGTGAGTAGTCCAAGTATAGTGATAAGATGATCAACACCAGTTGTATCACCATCACCACTATAATAATCTTGAGTAGGATGAAAATCCATTCATGGAGTGCGTGCATTTATATGGTTTCCATTACTTCCACTAGGAACCATTTCTAAAAAATAGAAAATACTAGATTAGTTTATGAATAGAAATACATAATTCCAAAATTGTAAAACACTTAACATAAACTGAATAGTTTATGGATATAATCCATAATAATAAAATTCTTTGAGGATGTATACACTCATAAACCCTTCATAATGGTTTGTAAAGAAAATCATAACTATCCTAATCATATCCCTAGGGTGTGTTGTAACCAAGAGACCAATAAGGACGGTTATCATGTAGTAGTTGATGTTTGAGTCTAGATCAAAGCGGTGTTTTTGGGTTTCACCCCTAGGTATATCTGTGACAGAACCACCTCTACCTGCTCATATCCAGAAAGGGATGTATTTAATGGAAAACTCAAAAAATCATTACAATACCAAAATTCGAGTATGTTCTTCTATACTAATCCTCAAAGTCTATCTTAGGGATATGTTCTCTAATCAGAGTTTATATAAATCTAGTTTCCACGGTTTGTACTAAACGTCCCCTGATACCAACTATAACACCCCGACCCCAGTTACCTAATGTTGGTGCATTATTACGTAACAATGTCATGACCACAAAAGATGAATTCTTAAAAGGATGATTAGTTTAGTAGATTTGGAAGTACTCGATACATTTATATGGTTTAAATTACATCATAAACTGAAAAACTACCAAAAAACATTGTTTCTATAGACCACACTCATATCCCCTTAGACTAACTCTACAGTTCAGTCATAAAATACTTCTCCGCATCCTGGGAAAAATAAAACATAGAAAGGGGTGAGCTCAGATGCTCAGTAAGGATAACAATATAACAGAATAATTCATAAATAAGAACAAACATTTAAGGAAATGTATAAGACTAAAACAACAGCCTTTTAAACATGAACTGTAGCATAATATGGAAAAGATAAAATCATATAATTCCATTTAGTTACTCATATTGATATTCTACTAGTCTAATAATCACATTCATTATCAACAATGACTTTTATTATGATGGAATGTTTGATGCCAGACTTTTATAACCACATCGTCAAGGCCCTGCTCCAATACTACAAATACGATTTTGTTCAGGACTTGTACCGAGACACAATTTGTCTCATGAGACCTACCGATGCATCGAGGAGAAATAGCAGGCTCAATCCATCACTTACTAATTCCAATTCATTCCCCATATGAAAAGGTTTAACAATAACATAAACATTCATATTATAACACGCATACAAAATTTAAATACTTCATCTATAAACCATGAATTATTTGAAATAACACATCCACAGTTAAACATATCACAAAGCCTTCAATAAAATATGGATGTTTCATATCATAAAAAATCATCTTCACACAAACATAAAATCCATCAAAAGATATTGACAGAGATGAAATCAAAACCTTCTTAGAGAAATATTTCTTTCAATATTGAAATCATTTAAAGGTCACGTAATTATAAAATAAATAATTTTTATTTGAAAATATTCTAATAATATTGTAAGGGAAGCTTCAACAATGTTATAACGGCATAAAATATCCACACCCTCTGTAAATGTTAAAAAACATTCATACCATAAATTTTTCGAAAAGGTCATAATGTACCTTGTTTGGAAAACGACAGAATGATTCCTTTATAAAAATATTATAAAATTCAAACAAGGTTATAAATGACTTTATCCTATATTATAGTAAATAGTAAAAATGTTTTGTAATATATTTTTAAGAAACATGGATGTGGATTATAAAGAGGTCCCAGTAGATACAAATATTAAATCAACCTCAGATAATGAAGAGATTGTAAAATTAACCCTTACCTTTTACTTTTCCATGGTTGAGGGTAGGTTAATATCCAGTATAATGTTGAATTAATTGTTATTAAATCATACAAGAATCATATACATTAATATGATGTCATATATGATATTTTAAAATTCATTTGTTAATAATATCTTAGAATTATCGTTGTTTCGAGTGTTAATAGATTCGTTTTCCTTTATATTCATTGTTTTGTGAGTCAAATGTTTTATGGATTGGATGTATCATATTAATATCCAGATTGATATCAAGTCTTTAAAAATTATTTTTCATCATCTAATGATAATTAGTCTAGAATGGATATGGTGGGGAATGAATCTCATCACGTTCGTGGAAACGTTAATCCGTACGTACACACAAGCAGCAATATAATTCTTTTGATTTTAAAATATTATATAATAGGATGGTATATCATATATATGGAATCATTATCAGGTTATATTTATTATTTACATCAATTAAACATCATTATTATACATTACAAATAATTATGTATTGAATAACAATTACACCATGACGTGGAGATGGTAAGTCATACGTACACACGTATATTGACATGTCATTCGAAGGGTGGATATGATAATGAATTTGGTTGTACCATATTTATAATAACATCACATTAAATTTATGATACTATAATTATTATTTTAGAATTGAAAAAAAATGAAAAATGAAGTGGAAGAAGAAAGGAACTTGAAAGAGGTGATAAAATATTTACATCTTTTCGGGTTCTACCTTTTGATTCGATCAAAATGGATCCTTTTGTTGGCTTTCTAACGAAATTAATTCCTCTAGAATTAAGGTATGATAGTTGAGAGGGTATTTGGTCAGATTTGTTCTGTGTGAAATGGCTTTTAAGGTGTTAATTAGAGAGAAGGGGGAGTGCCCTATTATAAAATGGGTGAGGGGCACCTTAGGAAAAGCTAGGAATATTATATTATAATAATATCATTTTATGTTTCTCATGGATTCAAATGAGATTATTTAAAGGATAAGGTGGGAATGGGTTGAAAAAAATCAAACAAATAGGTTTTAGACATGTTTGGGTCACTATATTAACATTATCTTTTAGATTTAACTCTTAGTTAAATAGTTGGACATTTAACATGTCTCATTGTATTTTTATATTATATGGTTAATAAACATACTATATACTTTCAAGAGAACCCAAAATGGTTCATTAATGATACACCTATCATTATATAAGATCTTTGTCTGAACCATAGATTTTTAGGAATATAATTTCAATTAATAAGATAATATTTGTTTTATAAACTCTTTTATGTCAATTTTGACACTATTTGTTATTTTGTTTTTTCTAAATTCATAACATAATTAATAATTCGATTAATATTCATCTAACCAAACCTAATATTTCATATTAAACTATAATATTATTTAATTCATAAAAACACTAAAATTACAATTATTTGGATATTTATAATGTCATTTATTTTAATATTAAATTAATTTGGTAATTACTACATCATCATTGGGTCATAAATAAATTAAATTAATTAGTGTATAAAAAATATAAATAAAATACAATAATGTAGTTAAAATTTTTAGATTTCCATTGAATATTTATAGTCGTATTTATCTTATTTATAACTTTATATTAAAAATGTTTTAGTTATTAAACATTGATTTTAACTCCTTTAACTCTTCTTTAAATTAAAAAATAATAAGTGTCCTATCAAATCCAAGTGGATCAAGGAGGTTCATATTTTATTCCTTAGGCTGTTTTCGGTCAAAATTATAATTATAAAATATAATTAGGACATGTGTTAGGGTAATAATAAAATCATTTTTAGCCTTAAATACATTATTTACTTTTAATCGTGGAAAATAACTTTAAAAAAGTTAGTATTCGCCAAAAATTATTTTCATCTTATTGAACCACATTTTTCTTATTGATATCACCTGTGTCACTCAAATTTTTTTGAATCAACTCACAGAAGTGGTAAAATTATGTTTTATGTGAATTTGCAAATTATCATAAGAGGTGGGAAAAAGACGTTGAAAAGTTCAATAAACTTTTTATATATCAAATTTATTTATAAACTAACTCCAATGAATTAAATTGAACCTATATAGGTTTTTTTTCTATTTTTACCTAAAATAAAATTAAAATAAATAATTATATAAAAAAAAATTCGGTTTTAAACTATAACTCTGTGCTTTTCACTATTCCGTAAAAATTGAATGTTTTCAAAAAAATACAAAAAATTCCCCCTAAGGTAATTTCAACATTCCAAATCCAAAAATGAAGTTCATTTTGAATGATAAAATTTATAATATTTCAAAAATTGGGTATTACTATTTCTATTAGAAAGTTTGATTGGTTGTAGTGTGATAGAAATTTAAATTGTGTACAACACATGCTATTTTATTATTCAAAGAGTAGTGTACCGTGGAATCATGGGGTGTTACAATATCAATGTGAATAATTAAATGGAATTATGTGATTTTATCTTTTTCATATTATGCTGATTTTTACATTTAAAATGATTTAGTTTTAGTCTTATACATTTCCTTAAATGTTTATTATTATTTATGAAATTTTCTGCTATATTGTTATCCTTACTGAGCATCTGAGGTCACACCATTCTATATTTTATTTTTCACAGGATGTGAAGGAGTATATTATGGTTGACCTAGATGGATAGGATATGGATATAAGTGTTTTTAAAAAGAGGATGAAATGTTATCTATGTTTGTATTTCATGATGTAATGTAAAATTTATGAGTTAATCTAGTACTTACCAGGAACTAAAATGATTGTCCATTCAGGAAATGATTCCATGTAACATGCCAATGTTATGTAATAATGCACCAAAATTAGGTAACTAGGGTCGGGTAGTTACAATGGAGCCCTGTGAGGCTGTCACGTTGGCATTGACACTGCCCATGCGTCGGTGGGTAGACGGTTATAGAATTCCTACTACAGCTTGGTTCCAGAAAAGAAGGAAGATTAACCCATTACTAATGAATGGAAGGGAATTGATGACCAGTTCCCTAATGAAATTATATCTTCCATGGATGGTAAGATGGATCCATGCTGACAACGTTGCAGACTGGGATGTCTAATATTTTGAATGCCCCAAATTCTAGTGAGTTTCTTGCCCGGCCCAAAATTTGATTGGGGGGACCCAGCACTAGATACATGGATATGGTAACATGATAATCCACCAATGCCTTGATCACTACTAAAATCCATATTGAAGAGAATATCATCATATTGGGTTAACCATTTTTGTTTCTAGCGCTTTCGTCAGGGTGCAAGCATCCGTCGGTTCGAGGATGATGACGCTGTTTGTTGCCCCGCATTCCTGCTTTCCAAAGGAAAGCAACATCTATTCATTGTTTATGAAAGTGTCCTCCATGGTCGAAAAATGATGATGGGATGTCTGTTATTCTTTCCTCGGATTCCTCCTTGGAACTCATCACCAAGTCTGAGTCCCCTTATAGACTTAAGACGTTGTTTTTGAAACTCTTCCTATTGTCATATCTTCAAAGACATTAGTTAATTACAGTGATTCTATCATGAAATTCCAAGGGTTCCTGTTTGGTTATTAACCATTGGTATGGGGAGTAGTAACATTGGATACCACTTTCATTTCTGGACGCTGTGAAACTAGCGCGTCTGGGTTTCTTCCCCTTGTTATAGGGCTTCTCGATGAAGTGGAAGCCCGAGACATCCCACATCAAATGCAGGGAATTGTAATCCATATGCATTTATCTAAATTTTTCCTCATCTTCACATGTTTGACATAGGTTATGCTGCAAGTTTAACATCATGTATAGACGGATTAGACTGATCAGAATACTGACTAGAGTGGATCAGATGGGTGTGGCCCCAGGGGGAACACAGATGCTAGGAGGTGAATTGGCATGATCTCACAAGGATGTAGAAGCACATATAAGAATAAAGATGGACTATGGATGATTAAATTATTTGGATGGATAATGATATTGTGTCGGATTGATAATGATGGTGATGTTGAGTTGAGCCTCGAAAAGGCCTCCCACATATCCCTATTGCAGGGACTCAATGTCCGTGTAGTTCGTGAATTGACGGGACACCTAAGAAGGTGACCCGTATGGATAGGACCAAAAAGAAGTTTAATCTCTAGGTTTAGGAATGAAATTAAGGTGCATGCGGAGGACATAGACCCGATGATATGCTGGGGCTTATGCATGATTAGCGGCATGAGGTTTTGTATGACGCCTGAGGGCAGACAAAAAATATGGGTCCCAATTGAGGGGACTAGAAAGATTTCTACTGGATGGGTACACAACTGCTTACCACTAGATGGGATCATAATGAATTAACATTGGATAGTGACAAAAAAACATACCACTGGATGGGGTCACAATGACTTACCGTTGGATGGGGTCACAACGGCATACCAATGTATGGGGTCACAACAGCTTAACACTGGTTGGGGATCACAATGAATTACTACTAGATGGGATCACAATTGCTTACAACTAGATTTGGTCACAATGACTTACTGTTGGATGGGGATCACAGTGGCTTACTATTGGATGGGGTCACAACGGCTTACCACAGGATGGGGTTTGACCTAATGGAGACATCCTACTTATCTTTTCTAGGAGACAAGGATCAAATTCCACATATTTTGAGATGGTGGATTAAGTTTTATGTCATGAAATATTAAAATGGGGCATGCAGTATAACGTCATGCATGACTATGATGGTCTGACGTGAATGGGGGTTAGAACTAATGGTTGTTGGTCTTGAACCTCGGCGAGGCTTCCTACATACCTTACCTTGGCAATGATCAATGTCAACATAATTTGGGACTGGGAACCGATTTGAAGATGGTCGAGACCAATGGGTTTTTGACTTGAACCTCAGAAAGGCATCCTAAATTCTTTTCCATGTAAAGTATCAAAGTCCACGTAGTTTTTGGAGAGAGTGGGAACCGACGTGAAGATGGTTGGTACCAATGGTTGTTGGGCTTGGACCTTATGGAGGATTCTTATGTACGTTGCCTTAGAATGGATCAATGTCCATGTAGTTCAGGAGTGGGAAATTATGTGAAGTTGGTCAGGACCAATGTATGTTCCCATTTAACCTCAGGGAGACTTCCTTCGTACCTTGACTTAGTAAGGATCATAGTCCACATAGTTCGGGAGGGAGTGGGAACCGATGTGAAGATGGTTGGAACCAATGGGTGTTGGGATTGGACTTCAGGGTGTCTTCCTACATACCATGCTCATGAAAGGATCGATTTCTATGTAGTTTAAGAGTGGGAATCGACATGACGATGGTCAGGTCCAATCGGTGTTGGGCTTGAACCTCAATGAGACTACCTTTGTACCTTCTCATGGAATGGATCTATGACCATGTAGTTCTGGAGTGGGAACTGATGTGATGATTGTTGGGAGAAAATTGTGTTGGGCATGAACCTTAGGGAGGCTTCATAAGTACCTTACCTTGGCATGGATCAATGACCATGTAGTTTAGGAGGGAGAGTGTGGATTACACAATAAGATTTATAGGGAGGATTTCATGGTAGGTGCTTGCTCTAAGCTTGCGTGAGTCCTGTTCTGTGTGATAAATAAGAGTCCACAAAGTGCTGGTCATCACTTCGTGAACGGTGCATTCGTGGGATGTGGAGTGGGGATTACACATTTTTAACAGCCTAAAGAGCAAATAAGGGCCTACATTAGGCTGGAGGCCCAGTGGTGAAATAGACCAATCGGAGAGGTATGGGATAACATAGGTCCTGATGCCCACATATACTCTGGAAATTGGTAAAGAAAGAAGATGGTAGGAGTATGAGTGATACCTCCTGCAAGAAAAACTAAGGGCTTACACCAAGGTTGATTCCCTTTCCCCATTTTCAAATGATGCTCCCATAATGAGGATCTCATTCTATTGGGGTAATCATTTCACTAACATAAATACTAGTGGGTGGAGAGAATTCCAGAGATAGGGCACCCCGTGTATGATGGATGGGGTGAGGCTGTAGTTTAACATCATCAGATAGGGACAATGGTGCTTGGCAGTTTAATGTACTGCATCTCAGACAAGGTGGGTTCAATCTTCATCCCTAGGTCCTACAAAACCAATATATTCCCACCATTGACTGATGGAAGGCATCAACAATGTCATGGAAATGGGGTGTTATGGAGCGATCCATTGAGGGGTACACATTAGAGTGGCTACATGATGAAGCAATTGTCGTTAGTGTGCCTATGTGAAGAAGAATGTGGAAATGAAACACAATGGGAACTGTCACCCAACGGACCTGGAAATTTCCCTATGTAAACCTGAAGGGCCACATGGAAAAAGGAGTTTCCGAGCATATGGGTTCATAGGTAGAATCCTTGTGAAGCGCTAATGCTCCATGAAGTGCATAGACCTTGTAAAGGGATGTGCTTCACAATGTGAAATTTTCTATCATAGGCATAGGGAATAGGTTCATATGAAATGTTTCTCGCAAAGTTGAAAGGCATTCACAGAGAAATGACTTGTGAAGAAAGGGTTCCTAGCGAAGCATAAACTTGTGAAGCAACTTACTTTGTGAAGCACAGTGACCACACGACAGCATTGGGGTCGCATGTGTATAAAGGGTACTTCACAAATCATAAATGCTCTTCGATGAACTGAGTCCCCTTGGAGATCTCCATACATTTAGTATTCTTGTGGGAACCAAGAAGGTTATCCATATATGATGAGGGGCAGATTTCACGCGAAGGGGAAGTCACATTGCAATTAAAAAGTACATTGAAAAGATCAGGGATCACAGAGCTGAAATTGATTCACGATGTAGGACCTCAAAAGTAGAAAGGTCATAGGATGCATCCGTTGGGCTCACGGGGAGCCTGGTATTTATAGGAAAGAGGCTCTGTGATGAAAAGATCGCTCAACATGAAGACAATGCTTTCTCAATGGTGGGTTCACGAATGTCAAAGGGGTTCACGGGGTATCGTGCATCCTTCCTCCGTGGTGTGTTCCAATATGACTATCACTCAATATAATAGTCCCTTTTCAAAATTCAACCTTTCCTTGGTTTTTTAACCTTTCTATCCCTATTGTAATATCACATATTGTAAAATCTCTTAACATCAATGAATCGACTTATTATTGTTTGTTTGATATATTTTTTACTTTCATTTATTACTTCGTGGGAATATTTGTCTCTACAATTATCATTTTTGGATTCCATCCCATTGAATAATTAGTTTTTATTCACTCAATGACCTAATGTTGTGGACATATACTTTCATCATCATGTGTATTGTATTAGGTTTCTATATTCTTGAATAGATTGATTCCACATTATATATGAAGTGTAATTTCTTCAAGTATAATTCTTTTTATCTTTATATATTTTTAATCATTCTCATAGAATTATCTAAATTGTAAAAACATACATATTGTTCCATTAATCAACGAATAATTTCCTAAATATCTAGTAACACTCACACCTTCAAATCAGTCATGATATTTTTTTTATGCATATAATATGTCTATATTTAAATGATTGATATATATTTGATTGGATAATAATTATTTATTCTCTTTTTTTGGATAAAATCAAGATAAAAATAATTACATCAATATTTTATTTATTGGTGGATGTATGAAACGTTTTACTCCTCATCTTATGTTCAATTTTCATGTTTTTCCCACTTTTCTATAAAATAGTATTTAATTCCTTATAAATTTTCCAAAATATGGGTTACCATTTTTGTATATCTAGAAGTGGAAGCTTTTTTGGATGATCTAAATCTCATATTAAATTATATTTGTTTCTTATATAATATAAGACACATTTATGAATTTTTGGGTGTAACGTTCCTTTATTAAATTATATGAGGTGTTCTAGATTTTTTGGATTCCTTATTTATAAACATGACATCCAACATAAATTTTTTTGAATGAGAGGATTGTTATTTTAATCATTTTTTCACAAAATATATTCTTATTCCCACCTAACCATTATGACTTTTTCCACAAGAATCTTCTTTATCTATTGTAATAAATTTTTTTTCTTATTCATATCTAGTTGCACATATATATATGAATTCTTGACATTAAAAGAGACTTTGTGGAGGGTTTAAAACTCATAGATCACAAAAAAAATGTAAACATACAAAAATAATCACGTTGACATTAGATTTTAGTTAAATATAGTATTTCATTGAAAATAATAATAAATTCAAATTTTTAAAACCATTATTAAGATAGAATTGGATATTCAAACCTATTTTTATAATTCAACATCCATAGAACCATATTATTATTCAAGATGGGACTTTTCAAATTTAATAACCATAATATGTACAAGAATTTATGTAACATATTCCCATTGAACCCTTTCACGATAATGGTTCAATTTAGTGAATGAATATATATTTTATTTTTCATTCATGTATTTTTCATATATTTCACTGTATTTCCTTGGATCTTTATAAGAACAAAAATAAGAATATTTTTAACAACACTAACAATTTTAAAAAAATTTGTAGAATAGTGGATTCCATTTATTCTTTCATCTGTTATTTACCTTCCTTGAATATTTCCACTTCTATTTTTGTAAGGACATTTTTTAAACATATAATTCTGTCTTATTATGGATTGATGTAAATTTTTCAACGAATGTTTGTTGATAATTATCTTAAAAATTGACATCGAATCTACAATTCATATATTCTCTTAAAATTCCCATGTACATAGAAAGTAATAAAACAAATGAGAATATTTTATAAAGCCTCTTTTAGTTCCCTTGATGATCTTTGAAATCACCATAAATGTTAGGGTCACATCATGTGTTCAATAATATTTACAAATTTATAAATGTTCCTTCAAATTTTTCCATTTTTTTAAATAAATGTTTCATATTAGTAATGATACGAAATTTTTTTTCTTACTAGGAAATAAATCCATATGAAATATAAATAATTAATTAAAGAGTTGAACATGTTATTTTTATATGTTTTAGATTAACGGAGTACCCCTTTACATGATTGGTTATTGTGCCCAATCAAGGATTCAATATAATCACTATAATATCAAAAAATTTAAATGTTTCATCTCACACAAAACATAAACTTTATATGTCCTTATAGATTTGGGATTCTCATTGTAATTCAAATAAGAATCTTCACACATGAGTCACAGCTGCACATGACGTTGTCCTCATACACCATCAGTTACATAGTATCCAAAACATTCCACTATGTATAAAAATGTGACGTGTTTTAGCATATCCTTTGTAATTAAATCATTACTTTTGAATAGGATGTATTAGAATTAACAAATCTAATATCCAGAAACGCAATGATGGATACGTATAATTCTATTAATGCTATAAGAAAACTCTGTAACTTTTTCAATAGTAGATATTATTATCATATATCTATATAGAACATGATTACCTATAATATCACACTTCATTAATCAAAATCATAATTGTGAAATTTGGGAAGAGTTTATTTTTTATAAGTACTTCATCAATTTTAGTCACTCAATTCATTCTCTTACACTACTAGTTTCTTGGTCACTTAGCATGATTTTCAATCACATTCTAAAAACATAGTATATTTAATAATTTACCACTAGTTCACACTCTCATCTATAATTTAGTACAAATAATAATCAATACTTCTCCAAAACATTCTTCTTCTTCAATAGGTCACAAATTTACTCTCTACGATCATATATATATAGAAAGGAAGTAGTGAAACTACTTTTTATTCCCCAATTATATTATCATCTTCTCAAATGGCTAAAAATCTGAATTGAATTTATCAAAAAATTTCTAATATACAAATGGTGAGTTGTGATTTAAATCTATCAAGAACCCCAAAATAAAAATTATAAAATAGAAACTATTTGTGTTACCAAAGATTTTTCATGATCTATTCATTTAATTTTTCATATGTATAATATCTTTTGATTCTATAACTCAAATGAAACAAACACAAACATATTTCATGTTCAATTTTATTGCTCAGCCGCATAAATATTTCTTTTTTACCTTCAGTAGTAATTTATTATTTTACATTATACAATCTCACAAAAATCAACATCAAAAATTATTTCATGGATATAATATAAATCATATAGAAAAACAACATAAAATATAATACATTTCATTGTGGATGGATATCTTAGATGAACATTACAAAGAACTTTTATTTTTTAGAGGATCCTCTCACAGATTAGAATCACCTATACACAAATCAAATTACCATTACACACCGATATTATATAATCAGTAACCTTTATAATGGTTTTAAATTAACTTAATAGAACTTAGGAACATTTTTCTTACCATTATGTAGGTCCTAGGGACTTTTATGATGTCATTATAAACATAAGGATACTATAAGATAGGTAGTTTTAATCTTGTATGAACATTAAATTTATCAATTTATGACCTTTACATAATTATAGGAAAGGTGATATAGCCCTTCCATTGTTCTATGATGAAAATTAAAAAAAAGACATTTAATATTTCTTTATAATGAACAACTTTGGAAAAAATATTTTTCAGACTAGAATAAGTCCCTTGAAATATTCCCCTATTCATTGATCTTATTATCTATGTATAATTAACCAGAACTCGATAATTCATGATTTTTTACTAATAATTTTAAATGATTAATTATATAATATTAGGTCCCTTCATCACCACAAATAAATTATTCCTTATGATATTAAAATCAATAGAGAAGTATTTTCATCTAGTAGGTTCATGGATTTTTCAATGTTTTGTATAAAACATACATTGATCCTTATAACACATACACAAGTTTACTTCATACTTATTTAGTTTATATTTATACATATTCTTCCTAATGAATAAAACATATTTCCCAACTGTATGACACATATATTAGTCCCAATGAAACTTACGACGTATATAATGACACTTCTGTTAACTATAATGACAAAAAAACTAATCATGTTTTTTCAAAATAGTAATGTTTTTTATATGATGACACATACACTATCCTTGTATCACTTAAGAACCAGTACAATATAACACATATTCATCCACTGACATTTTCATTTTTTATGAAACATAAAATTTAATTATAGACCCCTTTATATTAAATACATGAAACATCCAACATATCTCAAACAATCTAAAACCTTCACACAAAATAGTTTACAAATTATATATAGAAACCAAATTGAAATGTAACCTAAGGATATGTCCTTCACTTTAAAATTTTCATTCCACCATGAAAATTTCTTATTTTAGTCATTCGAATAATTTCTTTTATATTTTTCCGTAACATTATCGCATACAACTCAACCAAATAATAATTAGTTCCATTTAGTATTTATGATAGTTCTTATTTAAATCATGAACAACTTATTATATCCATAAAAAGGTCCCAAAAATCATTTAATTTTATGGATTTTACCCTAAATCCATGATTTTGATTTTAATATATCCATCACATGATTTCCCATTTCATTTCAATGGAAGGTAACTTATTCTTACTTAGTCCATATTTCATGGGAATCTCTAATTTATTATATGGTTGGTTTCATACTAAATCCATCACATATGCACATGGAAATTTCCTCATTACTATTAGTATAATATAAAGAGTAGTTGAAAATGTATACGAATGAAAACCTTTAATATTGTATACCTAATAAATTTTAATTCTTAAAAAAACTCAAAATTTTACACGTTTTATGATTCCCCACTAGGTACTTTAATACCATGAAAACATTGACCAAAATTTATCTTTTCACGCTAGATTAACGCATGACAAGAATATTGAAAATATTCATTTTTTACTTTCATAATGTGGTATTACACCAAAAATGTAACAACCCAGTTCTTCTAATGATTTACATATCATTCCTTTTGAGATTATACTTATGAAATGTAAGTAAAGTGGTTGATGGGCTGGCTATAGGCCTATTGCAAGATATAACTTGAAATTACATGCCATGTACTTATAGGTACATGTCGTGCATTGAAGGATAAACACAATGTTATCTAGGTACATATCCATGTATGGTCTAGCTAGAATTTCTATGGACATAACATATTTCCTTGACTACACACTATGTACTTTTTAAATTATTATGCTTGGTAGTATCATCATTTTTTTAGACGGAGAGAAACGACTCACTCTCGACGTACAACACCCCCACCAAAATTGGAATGTGGGTTTTTCTCCCGATTCATCATCCAATATCTTATTCAAACATCATCAGATCCATAGGATTTCCCTAGGTGACCTCACAATTCCCATTAAGCCTTTCTTCCTGATTTATTCTCTCGATATAGATATTTAAATTTGAGTATTCATACTCATTTTGTAGATCTACTTCATTCTAGGCCTAATCAAATCCCTACATAGGAAGAGGATAATCTTACGAGTACGAGATAGGTGGTTATTATCCATTAAATCAATATCAAGTAGTTTATATATGTCAGAGTGATGTGCCCCATTTTTTGAACTCTCCTAAATTGAATATTGACTTATGTTGTTAACTATTGTTGATTAGGTTATTTATTAAATGATTATAAGGAATATCTGAAACTATTAGTATGGATTGATGGCCACCCCATGGGGTGAACATTCCCTTGAATTATCAAGGTTTATCTATTTAGAATAGGATGAATATAGGCATGAAATTGAATATATTTTATGGATTATTAAGAATTTAATTGGTTAATTGAATTATTTTTTTCAGGTGAGTAATATTGTTTATAACCAAGTAATATTGTGACATACATGTGATGTTTTTATAATTAAATTCTCATACATAAGGAATGTCCCTCATACTTGATTAAATTATTATATTATGACTTTTGACCCTAGAACATGCTTAAATTCTTATATTCTATGTTTTGAACATGATTGACAGCCGAAATGCTTATACAACTAGTTTGGATTTAGTTTGGTGTAATGTTATACCATTGATATATAGTTTTGGTTAAACACACTAGGAGTGATTCATGAATTCCACATATGATGTTAGGATCATACATAGAAATAAATTTAATAATGAAACAAAATGACAAATGATTTGTATTACAAAACAAAGCACAAGAATGGAATCGATCTTCACCTATACTTGATTACATTATCTTCCTATACATCTATTGTGATTACTTTTGAGTACCTACTATTTTCTACTTTAACTACTATAAATTACCTATTATATATATTCATTGATAGGATGTCACAATCCATGGGGGGTTTCCTACAAGGATTTAGTCTCACACCCTATTAGGGTAAGGATTTTGGACCCAAATATATTAATAGATTGCAGGTGTTGACTGGGAAGGTACCCTACTATATGTAACTGATGCGATGCTTAGGAGGCGGAGTTCATGGGACTGAGCAAAGGAATGTGATGGTTCATAGTCTCTATTTGTTTCCTTTTTGATTTTTGGATATATATTGTGTATTACTGTAGTGTAAATTTTTGTCTATTTTTCTACAAAATGGGATGTTTCCTCTTCTTTTTTATAAGATGATGTTTGGTTATTTATCTTATTAGTATTCTACAATTTATTTCAGTTGAATGTTGTTTACTACATTTGATATTGTATATTATCAATCTTCTATGTTACACTCTACCAATGAGGGCATAGTTTTCCCACAATCACACACTAAGCCCTTGAATGTAGTCGGTATCCTCTAGAGTGTGGGGAAATGTGCTTGAGGCTATGTGTCCAATTGGGTAAGGGGCTCTATTTGAGTGGCACCGAGATCCAAGGCATTACAATGTGGTATAAAAGGAGTTTCATTTCTGATTTTACTTACTTTTTGTCAACATTGTATTTATATAGGATGGAAATCAAATTTGGTAATAAGATTTTCCCTGGGGTAGCTACCCTGTATATAGGGAAAATCCAAATTACCTAAAATGATATTATAATTTTTGGATTTTTTGCTATTATAGTTGATTCAGTTTCACAGTTGGGTGTCACACTTGTTTGTTGTTGTTATTATTAATATAATTGTGGTTATATTTTGTTTCAACCCAATTATATGACGGTATTCCGTCTCATTCATCATACACACACATGTTAGTAATCATTTGTCATGAAATCAATCAATTATATCTAAGATAATTAAGGATTACATGTTGTTGTGATAGATGTTGTGCTAGATATTCATGATGTTTAAATAGATATCATGATTGATATTCTTGTTGTTGTGATTGGTTTATTTTTATGTGTTATGGATGAATTGGATGGACACCAAACTTTTGTCCAAAATGAGTATGGGACCTCATGGATCTGAATATGGTATATCAGGTTCTGGCCACGGGATATAGTTTTTGTTATTATGTTCCATATGTGATGCAAAAAATTTATTATCGTGGTGTATGGGCCACCACAGGTTGGAATTAGGCACACAATTGCATTAATTTTCAGAAACAGGGGTTTGAGGGATGTTTTAAAGGATTTCACTATGAATAACCAGACAACAAAGCCTGTGGGTTCATGAACACCCTCCATATTTTCTTCTATTTGGGAAGATAATTACTTTTTGAGTACATGTCATGTACTATTAGTACATGTCTTTTTATTTCTGACTATGCATCCAACCAAGTGAATGATAAGATGGATTTTTGAGTCTTAACCGGAACAGGTTGTGTACCTTATGTATAACTTTTTTAGTTTTATAAAGGAAGACATGCGTGTCTCTGACTGTGTAAATGTACATGGAAAACATGTAATAACTTGAGTACACTCAGTGTGTCATCCTAACAAGCCATGTACATATGATTTTTACATGCCCAAGGAAAGTAGACTTACATGAACATGTGAGAGTTTATTGGTACACTCCATGTTAAAATGTTACACATCATGTACCTAACATGGGTAAAACATTGAGACATTTCTTCTCCTATTTAGTTCATTCACCCCTGAACTATGTACCTTCATGAATAAACTTGTAATGAAGTTTATATTCTGGAACATTTTTAATAATTCCACCATGACAACATTTAATAGTAAGCCTATAGGGTGGCAATGAGAACACACTAGAGGTGGTAGTCCATGGGTTACAAGTGGATCTTCTAGTGAGGCTAGCTGAGGTACTACTGGTTTCTTCAGATGCTGGTGTAGATTCAATGTACTGTGACAGATTCACGTGCTTCATGTAGAATCTCCAGGGAGCACCTCGACCTACCACTTCTATGGATGAGGAGACAATATTGTTCTGGTAGCAACATCCTCCATAATTTTTTAGGGATGGGGGATCATAGGCAGAAGAGTCATGCCTAGAGGTCGTCTTATCTATATTTTAGAATATACATATGACTCTTAATCAGAGGGTCTAGGTCCCAAATTATATGCCACATGATTCTGCTAAATGTTTGTGGGATGTGGATACTCAGATGTGGAATCATCGAGATATGCCTTGGGAAGACTTCCAGAGAGTCTCCAATGTATTTTTCTATCAAGATACATTGAGGTACGAAAAAGCCTAGTACTTCATGTATCTAGAGTATCGTTCTCTATCATTTAATAATTACTCTTCCCATTTTACTAGGCTTCAGTGATTTGCACTAGTTTTAATCAGTGACAATATATCATAGGGATGGTGATTCGAGGATGGTCTCATGTATGACATCTTATTACGGGTGAATATCTATCATCTGACTACAATGTCTAATATATTGAACCATTCAACAATTACGAATTATAATCAGAGGTAATCTAGAGGTGAGAGAAAGGGAATTTTAGCACTGGGATCTGGTATTGTCTCAATAGGTAGCAATAATCATAATTTGGAGCATATTTTCAAGACACCTAGTAATCTGAATGTTTCTTCATGTATTCGGGTGAGATATTATTAGTTCATAAAAGTTGGGAACATGGAACCTTATTTTTTGATATGCATAGATAAATTTGAAGCTTTCAGCAAGATGGATCATCTACAACACTTCTATATGACATTTCCACTAATGGATAGTGAGAGAGTATCTACACAGACTCCACGTTCTGGAGCAGGATTGACAATATCTCACCAGTTGGGGAACTGAAATAAGTTAGGACATTTAGGCCAGCATAGTGGTTGTGATCATAGTATACATACCCCATGGTTTTAGAGATAGTATAGTGGATCAATTCAGGGAATCCATGATGTGTCACATGCCCATGATATAGGCCTTACTTTTGCAACACAATTGATCTAGTAGGATCAGGATCAACGTTCTGCAACTATCATAGGTACTATTCTAGTCTCCAAATTTTTAGAATCTGCAATTTTGATACATGGTATTCACATAGTTTCATATATATATTCCCATTCTGGATAGCCTAGTTATACTTTTTTTACGTTGGACGATGCTATGAAACTAGGCACTCTGTTTGGGATTAGAATAGTATGTGTGAGATAGTTTATCGAGTGCCTCATTGAAATTGGTGGGAATCAATTTGTTTAGGATCTCTATGTCGTAGAGATGATAGGATTTGATGACATATTCAGAATGTAAAAGTTAATATCTTATCAATCCTTTTTGGATCTCTATCTCTATAGGGGGATTTTTGATCCCCAAATGGTGGGTCCCTTCTCCAAAAGGGATAATGGGAGGTTAGGGTCAGCCGAGTTAGACTCGAGCATCATGTGTTGAGTTTGATGGAAACACATATTAGTAGTTTATATCTGGAAGACAAGGGGACACATGTGAAGGTATTTCCACTAGTGTTTGATCATTTTTGGGAGGTATTCCTAGATGAAATTTTAGGTTTACCTTTGGTAAGAGAGTTAGATTTATCTATAAAGCTTGTACTAGGAGCTTCACCAGTATCAATTACTCATTATAGAATGGATATGATGGAGTTGAAAGAGATCAAGAGAGAATATTAGTATTTTGAGGCTAAGGGTTTCATCCGACCCAGTACTTCTCGTTGTGTTTCGCTGATCCATTTTGCCAAAAATGTGGTGCATACCATCAACCTATGAGTGGATTATCATAAATAGAACCACATGATAGTTATGAATCGGTATACTCTACCACATTTATTTGAAATATTCAATAATATCCAATGATCTTGGGTATTCTTTAAGATCTATTTGGGATTCAGTTCTCATCAAGTGAATGTTTTATCATCATACATAACTCACACATCTTTATGAAGTTGATATGGTCTATAAAATTTTTTGTTTATGCATTTTGGTCACTCAAATTCTCCAACGGTCTTCATGGAATTGATGAACCTATTGTTCCATACCTATCATGATTTTTTGTGGTTTTCATGGATGATATCTTCGCGTATTCTCATAGTCTAAAAGACCATGCCTCACATCATGATATCATTTTGTGTACAGAAAGAGAGAAATATTTATATGTTATGCTCTAAAAGTGAAACATCAGGATGGATGAAATTCACTTCCTAGGTCACATCAACTCAAATAGAAGATTATTAGTGGTCCCAAAGAATGTGAGAGAAGTAGTTACCTTCCCCAAGAATGTCTTTGAGGTGTAGTGTTTTCTAGGGTTGGCTGGTTACTATAGGTGTTTCATATAGACTTCACACACATTGTATTGCTAATGAAGTTATTGAAAAAGAAGGGTGTGAAATATATATTGACAGATTATTGTTAGATTTCCTTTCGTGTAGAATAATTTTGAATTAAATCAGCACAAATACATATTTTTTCAGATCTGAGAAGGATTTACACTGTGTACTATGATACATCATGTATCGGGTTGGGGGTTGTTCTTATTTAGGGAGATCAAGTCATTTCATAGGAGTCTTGGAAGCTGAGGTCACATGATAGTAACTACCTGATGCAAGATCTTGAGTTATATGTGGTTGATCATACCTTATGATGTTAGAGACATTACTTGTGGGATATTGTTTTGTGGGGAACACAGACCACAAAAGTCTCAAGTACATCTTCACTAAATGTGATCTAAATATCAGGCAACAGAGGATGGAGGATTCCCTGTAGTCATTTGAGTTATATATTGTTTACATGTTTGGGAAAGGAAATTAATTGGTCGATGCACTCTATAGGTGGATCCATATTTAGGATGTGCAGTATGCTAGTAGTGAGTGGTAGCTGATGCAGTTGTTATTTGAGATGCATCTGGAGGAGAACTATAGGTAGAGGAAGATATTACTAGGGTACTCAGCTCTTTCCTCTATGATATTGGATGTAGTAGAGATGAGGAAGCTATCGGATTCTTAAGGCCTAGTTCTACAAGAGAGTATGTCAGGTGAGGACCCCCGCTTGGTTGGACCATATGTGAGGATGAGGATCTACAGTTAAATGGTTGTATATGGATTTCTATAGACAAGAACGAGGAGCTGATGTGGGATTTACATTATTTAGTTAAGGTTTTGAATCCTTGTTTTACCAAGATGTATCATGATTTTCATCATTAATACTGGTGGCCATGAGTGAAGGGAGATGTAGCTGGTTTTTCCATGATATGTTACACCTGTCAGCAGGTGAAAGCGAAACAGCAATAACAATTAGTGATTTTGTAGTAGCTACCAATTCTTGATTCTAAATCGAATGATGTCATGATGGTTACAATGACATGTTTACCAAGGTTATCCCATGGTAGTGATGTGTTATGTATTTCGGTTGATAGGATTATGAATGTCGCTCACTTTATGTAGACGAAGGAGACCATCTGTGTTGAAGATATAGGGAAGTTGTATATTCTTGAGATGGTAAAAATTCATGGGGTCCCCAGTTATATCTTTTTGGATAGGGAATCCCATTTTAGCTCCCATTTCTAGGATGGGCTGTAGAGGGAATTGGGTACACTAGTTCTTCCGATAACAACATTCCACGACCAGACATATTACTAGTCCGAGAGCACGATTCGGGTGATAGAAAACATGATTCAGGCATGCATCATGGATTTTGGGGGTTCCTAGGAGGCAAAAATACCCCATGATGAGTTATCCTAAAATAATAAGATCTATGATACTATTAATATATCTACCCATGTGGATTTTTATAGTAGTCGATTCTGATCACTCCTATTGTGGCTGGCGGTAGGATTGGCAGTGGTGTTGGGACCTCCTCTTGCCCATGATACCACTAAGCAGGTTGAATTGGTTTGGAAGAGGATGGAAACTTCATAGTCGCATCAAAAATCATATGAATATTGTTGTAGACAACCTTCAGATTTCATGGTCATGGATTTCATTTTCCAACGTGACGCACTGAGGTTGGGACCTAAGAGGATGAGGTGATATGATATTATTTCACCGAGATATGTCGGTCTGTTTGAGATTTTGGAGAGGGTCATGCTGGTTTCCAATCGATTGAAGATACCTTAGAGGTACAATAATATTAATGACGTCATCCACATTTCTAAATTCCAATGTAACTTTATGGACCCTTCTCTCGAAATTCATCCAAGGAAGAGGAGTTATAAGTGGTTTCATCCTTTAAGGATAAGCCCATTGATATATTATATCTTAGAGAGAAGGGATTCAAAGGATGGTATGTTCATCTAGTATAGGTTCTATAGAAGAATGATGGAGTGCAGTACAAGTCCTGGGAAAGGGATGTTGACATACGATCACAATGGCCGGAGTTATTGTCTGATTTTTCTTCACAACCCATTGAATGGAAATTTAAGGAAAAATTGCTTTATGGGAAGAAATGTGTAAGAACCCAGTTCTTAGTTTTAGTTACGAATCATTCCTTTTCTATTTATACATATCAAATGAGATAAAATAGTTCAAGGGGATAACTACATGCAAGTAACATGGTGTGACTGGGAACTAAACACTGTGTACTTATTGGATCATTCTTTTTATAGAGGGATACACACCTTGTGATCCTAATAAACCACCATGTAGTGGTCTGGGAAGAATTTTTACAGACATTAAATATAGTATCAAATTCAAAAAGTTTACTTTTTATTTATTTTTAAGTTGGGTAGTAGCATCTTTTTTTTCATATAGATATAAATGAGTCAGTTTTGACATATGACGAACCCAAAAAATGAGAACGAGGTTTTGGCTCATGAGTTTTTGTCCGATATCTGATTAAAACATCGTCAGATTCATTGGATTCCCATCAACAAGCTCCCAATTTCCCTTGAGCCTTTATTTCTGATTTCATCTCTCGATCTATTTATTTATGTTCATAAATTTATACTTGTTTTGTTTATCAACTTCATTCATAGAAAAATTAATGTCGATGTTTAATGGGTAGAGTCGTATGAGTATAAGTTAGGAGGTGTTGTGTTTTCACTAATTGTCACATTGTTTATATATGTCAATGTGTCCTGCACCCATTTTTGGGTATCACCTAGATTGAATGTCATTATTTTTTATAATCTAATATTGATTAGGTAGTTTATTAAATTATAATAAGGATTTTTTGAGACTATTAGTCTAGATTGAGGGCCACCTCATGGGTGAATTTCCCAATGGATGATTAATGATTAGCTATTTATCCTAGGATGAATATAAGAAACAATAAATTTAATTTTTTTGCTCATGATGAATGGAATTGGTTAATGGAATGATTTTCCCATTTTAGTTATATTGTTTTTAGATTCTTAATAGAGATAACTACTTTTTTTATGTTAAAGTTATTATACACCAGACATGGCCAGGATACATGATGAAATGCTTGTATACAATGTTTTAACCCTAATAATTATAAAGTTCATATATATCGGCTTAAGACCAATATTGACTGGAAAAATTCTTATATAGCAGGTTTGAATTTAGTTTTCTATAATGTTACACCATGGTAATATGGTTTTTCTTATACACACTATGATAATTTCAGGAATTCAACACAGGATGATAGGATGAGAATCAATTATAAATTGATTATAGAATTAAAATTACTAATGATTCATCTGCCATGAAAAATCACAATCATAGATTAGATGTTCACCTATAATTGATTAAGTTAACTTTTAAGACATTTGTTGTGCTTAATATTGAGTACATATTGTTTACTTCTTTCTCTATTGTACAGTAACTGTAATATATAATCATTGAAATATTGGAACATACCTTTGGTGATTTCCTATTGGTATTTAGAATCACACTGAATTTTTGTCATACTTTTTGGGAAAAACATAATATATGATTGGCGGGGTTTATTAGGTAAAGAGCCCTTCTATTGCAACTTTTTATACTATATAGGAGTCATATAGCATGGGGTCGAGCGAGGTTTTCTATGCTTCGCAGTCTATTTTTTTTTCTTTTGTGATTTTGAAAAATAAATTTTGAATTACAATAGTTTATTTGTTTGGATTCATTCCTAGAATATGTAATGTGCTACATAATATTTTATATGAAATAATGTTTGACATTTATCATATCAGTCATACATTTTTTATTTTAGTTTTTTGCATTTTAGCACACCCACTATTGTATATTATCAATCTGATATGTTATACTCTTCCACTGAGGGCATAGTTTCTCCACTATCACCCCTAGGCCCTTGCTACTATTCGACATCCTCTAGCATTTGGGGAAAATCGACCAAGGTCATGTGGACAACTAGGCATGGGGCCCTAGTTGAGTGGCACCTATACCCGATATATTACTAAAAAAATTTTTATTGATATTAATTATATTCTTGTTATAAATCCATATTTTTTATTTTCTTTTATATCTAATATGGTACCAATAAATCTATCACATATTTTTTCATAATATGTATAACACACGTGTCAGGTTTTACCTCTAAAATATTCAATAAGGTAGGTCAAAAAATATTGATTTTCTCATTAATGTATTCTTTTAAAACAAAAGAATCATTTCTTCCCATATGGGACATTTTTTACCTTTAAATAATAATATTTATCTTATAATTGTTTATAATAAAATTATACTTTTTTAAAAAATAAATTAATTTTTATAAAATATTTAAAGAGGATGATCCATTCATAAAAATACATAATATCCCTTGTTCACTATGCTTGTTCTACTCAATATTTGATGATATGTCATCCATTATTTGAAAATTGGACAATATATTTATCCCATAAGACATAAACTCAAAAAAATTTAAAGTAAATCATTTTATTGAGAAAATATCATTGAGTAAAATAAAAAATTTCTCTTCTTGCCTGCATAAAAAATGGTAAAACATCAAAAAATTTATATCTAGAATGCATAAAAAATGGTAATAATTATCTCCCATTTAAATATAAAATAATAAATCATAGGTGATTAATATACATCAATATTATTTCAATAATGTTTTGGTCAAAATATAACATGTTCATCATAACATATTTTCTATTCATACATTTTGGATGGGATGATTTATAAACCACTAATATAATAAGCCACAAACAATATCAATTACTATTACTTTGTTATGGATTCATTCTATATGGGCACCCCAATATAAGATTCCTAACTAGATTTTAAAATTGATTAATTTTTTTATAAAAATAATTTTTTTTATTTATTCCAATATTTTTTTATCATATGTATACCATATAAGCCTCTATACATCTTTTGAATATGAAAATCTATTCTCTAAATGATAAATTATTTGATGATACCTAATTATTTAGCGATAAGTTCGGTTCTTAATCCTAAGAATGACTCACAGTTGGATTTTTCATCCATTTTACATAATGATTTCCAAAATTTAGGAAATATTGAAAAAGATACATTCCTTAATATACAGAATGATATATTTGGGTTATGAATGCATCTTTTTATACCTCAATCTCATTCGGAATAAATTTTTTTCCACATAATTGGAGTTTTGAAGCCTAGTTTTTTAAAGTAACCTTATTAAAATTTCATGAAAATTAGTGAAACTTTATTCAATCTGAACTTTTATTTCTAACATGTAAAAAAATATCATCCCTTCAGAAAAAAAAATATTTATTACAACAAATAAATAATGGTCTATTGTAATCATTGTACAGTCACTAAAAAATATTAGTTTTCTAATGGTTTTACCAACTTTTTCTGGAATTAATTATTTAATAATATCTTCTATCTCATGTTGCGCATATTCCTCATAATTAGATGTTGAATTTCTTGTTATATCATTATGAATAATCAAGAATTTGTAATTATAATTAAAACCATTTCAAATCTGATAGTATTTTATTTCTCCCTTAACATAACATTCTCAAATTCAGAAACTTCATGCAAGAATAGAAAATATGTTCATAATTTTCATGATTTTTTGTAGAAAATTGCATGATATTGTCTTCATATATCCAATATTAATCCCAATTTCTTCATGAAATTATCCAATTATGATATTTTAATTACCAAAATTAACAACATAATATATTAATATATTAAAACATATATATATTTAAATCCATATATAAATGGATGAATTTAAAATTTATAAGAATTTTAACATATCGATATGCCTAAATATATAATAATCAATTTATAATTAATGAAAAATTATAAATAAAGAACTATTAATGGAAAATAATTTATATAGAAAATTATTATAAAAAAATTTAACTTAAAAAAAATTATGATAAAAACTATTTGAACCACCAAAAATTTATTATCACAAAGTATTTATAAATAAAAAAAATTAAAAAAACTGTTATAAGAACAAAAAATTATGTCCATAATTTTCCATCACATACAATTTATATTAAAAATATTATAATATCAAAATAGTTATAACAAAAAATTTATAACTAAAACAAATATTAACAAAAACAGTTAAATCAGTCCATAAAATTTCTAAATTAAAAATATGTAATCGATCTTTCAAAAAAATATACCTAAAAATATGGAGCTTAAATTTGAAGGTGAGTTATGGTTTATGTTGTATGAGAAATATGGAGTGTAGCTGAAGTTGGAAAAATATAATATATAGTGTTAAAAGATGGTTGAAAAAGAATGATAATGAAGAAATAATTTAAAAATAAATAGAAAAGTAATCAAATTAAAAGGATAAAATGTTGGTGCATTATAGTTCAAATTTGAGTTGATTAGGTTATTAGAAAAGTGAGAGATAAAAAATAAATACAACTCACATGTTGAAATATTCTGGATTGAGGATATATGATTTCGAATGAATAAAATATTAATCAATTGAATGAGTTACAATGCAGGTGGAGGACATTTATGGGTCGAGGGCATTGTCATTTTAGGTCAGTGGATGATGAATAATTGAGAACATGTGTGTATTAGAAATTTAAAATTCCTTTAATATCTATTATTTTTTAGTTGACATTAAAATTAAATCATGTTTTCTTCTAATTATTTTAATAGAATAATTGAGGTGAAAATACTTTATTGTGTTTTTATTAACATATGTTATTTACAACTTATATTAAGCCCATGACCCCAAATATTTTATTTCTACAATTGGATATATTGTTATAAATTATGTTGAATTATATATATATACAGTTTTAATGTGCATAACATTGGTCTCCAACAATATTGTCATCGTGGGAACCTTCTGGGAGATGAACTTTTTTAGAAAGTTGTTTTAGAAATTATGAATATAGAGTTGAAGCGGGATCATAATTATGTCTTCCAAAACTTTAAAGTGTTTTTTTCATATTTTGAAACCACATATTAATTATTAGGTATTTCAATAAATTATGGATCGAATTATTCATATTAAATTAATTAAGTATAATTTATAGCTTGCTTTCCAGACATCATTTTTTAAAATTTTTCAATAATTAAATTTTCAATTTAAAAATGACTCAGATAAAAATCCATAGGACCAAGTGAACATGTATTTTCTCAGAAAAGTTTTTTAATTAGTAGTTATAAATTCTATAGAATTAATCCTGATGAACATTGTACGATTAAAAATATTGAAGTTACTCTTGTAATGGAAGAGATGAATGTATCTGGTACAATGGATTGAAATTAAATTTACATGAATATTCATTACCTTAGTATCATTGAACAATATTGGAAGTAGATTATATTATACATCATGTGAATAATTTTTTGATGAAAATATATTGATAACACAAGTTTAGTTAAAAGTAATGAATTGAGATTTGTGAGAGTGATTTTTACTGAATGTATATGGATGACCAATTCATAATGGAATCATATATAGTATACTTATTCTATTCCCCAAATAATGAAATTGGGAATTAGAGTATTTTTCTATTTTAAACTAAAATAAACATGTTTTATTGAATATTCATTTGTGGATAACCCATTCATTGGTAAATCAAAAACATTTTTTGGTGGTCCTTATTTAGGTGATTCCATGATTTTTTAGGATGCTATAAGGATGAGATTTGGAAACTCAATTAATTATTTCAATCATTCCAAGATACAATGAAAATAAAAATGGATCAATGATTAAATAAATGTTTTTAAATATAAAATGAATGTATACATTAAATCATCTATCTACAAATTATTATCCTAATTTAAATTATTTGATAAACTAGTTTTTAATATAATTGATTCTCTACATTCTGATACTTCCAATATTGAGATGAAAAATTTTAATATTGCCGAAACTGAAGAATAACATCTTAAAAGGATGTAACTATGGAGATTTTAGATTGTAAAAAATATATGGTTAGAAAAACAATGGCTTTTTAACAATAGTTCTATATTTTTATAAGCGAATAATAAAAGGCCTATAATTTTTGGTAGAATAGAATTTACATGGAAACCCAATTATCCACAATTCCATTTTCATTAATAAAAATCGGGCAGTACACAAACACCACTAATGATTGATGTCGATATGTAGAATAATGTTGTGACTTCATTAAATATATTAAGAAAAATAACATATTATAGAATAGATAGGATATACTTTCTCTATTTTTAGAAGACCCTTTCCACTATCTAATATCTGTCCTCTTTTAAATTTTTTTGATCCCTTTTAAATTTTATAAACAAGCATTCATCCTGAATAAACTAATTTTTCAGGAAATCTTGGGCGCTTACAGTTATATATAAATAAATAAATCATAGTGGACTGAAGTATATGATATGGTACAATGTCACGGACTAAACAGTTGACTGGGAAGTTACACTTCTTCAAAATAGGAAGAACTGACAAAATATTAGTCCAATACTGGCCAACTGGTGGGATATGTAATGATTTTTTTTGGGAATCCCCATAAATTTATACTATGATCTCTTTTATATAAATTAATCCATTTATTTGATTCTAATTTAGTATATTTGATTATGATGGGTTCTTTATGGAAACCGTGAATTCTCCAATGTTTTCCTTAGATCCCTCAATCAGTTTTCGTTCGAGATATTTTGAAGTTGATAATTTACTATAATTTTCCTCACTGGAATTCTTCAAACATCCTTTATGGTGTGAGACTATCACTTTCCATGGGAATTCTAAATCTATTTCATGAATATAGAATATTTATTATAAAAATTATTATTTCTTTTAATTTACATTAGTGTTCTATAGAATATACAAATGATCTTATTTAGGTTTTACTTTTCATGACATGTTTGATCTCAGTGGCATACCATGTGCATGAATTATTATAATTATAATCCTTAATTGTTTCCAAAATAATCATATATATTCATCCATAAATTCAAATTTATTTCATTAATTATTAAGACCTAATACTATGAACCTCCTAAAAGTTGTGCCTATTCATTGAACTAAGTTGAAACGAGAATATGTGAACTAAGAGTATAAATAGAGAATAAGGGAACTGGTTGTGAAAATGGATTCCTTGTGCATAATAAATTTTACATGATCAATTGGTATTTAAATGGAACATGGAATTATATAATTATGTCATTTAACATTAATTAGAAGTATTATAGTTTTTTAAAATAAATTTACCAAAATGGCATGTAGTTTACATAAATGATATGTTTTGGTATATTAGTATTCTTTGGGTAATTATTATTATTATTAAGACATTTAATATGAAATATTCCATGTAATTTGAGTTTTCCTTAGGTCTGTTATGAACTCAATGTGTAATTGGAAATGGGACAGTAATTCATATTCAATCTGTTGTAAACTGAATATTCTATTTGACACACGCATTGAAAACCTCATTGGGTATTCTATAAATCATTACTGGGATGGGAATCATTTATTAGTATGGATAGTGAGTCTGACATGTTTTCATAAATGGTAAGGATGACACTATATGTTAACTTAAATAATGAGGGTTTGTGTGTTTATTCATTTTTTCTACATTTAATTTATAATTAATACGCTTTTTATCTTATAGTTCCATGTACCACTACACAGAGATGATTGTTTTAGAGAAATTTTATTTTTTCCTACTGATATTTAGTAAAACCATTAATATAATTTCTTTTGTTACAAGGTAAGACTGCATGTCTTTATGATTGGATAACAGAAAAGTGCCTATGATAGATTGATTTATTTTCTATCTAGGGCTTGATGATAGAGATGGGACTTAGAATGGGCATTGAGTCTAATTTGTTGAATCCATTTTTTGATCCATTATTTAGTTTTATTTTATATATGACTTTATTATGATATTCAGTATGATGTTTTAAGGATTGGGGATATTGGGTTACTTTTTAAATTTAATATTTATCTTCAAGGGTAGATTTTATTGATTTTCTTATAATATATTTGTTTTGATTGCTATTTATTTCCATAGAGTATAGAATCCTCACTATTTCTATTTTACCATTTCAACATAATTGTATAATCTATTATATGGGGAGGAAAAAATGAGGTATTGTGGTTACACAACTTAATCACATGACTGAGACTCGGTTGGGAATATTACGAAGTGAAATAAAAGGACCAATTTTCTTTTTTGTTTCAATTTGAGAATCTTATACATGAGATTAGGATATTTCAAGGATTAGTAGTGAATGTCTTCATGAGAGATACTCACCAACGTGTATGGGGTATCTCAAGATTCCACGTATATAGTATTTGTTATTGAGTATTCCTTGTCATAATTATGATGTTATTTCACATTGGGTGATGAAATTGTTCTTTTTTATTGATTTGTAAGATTTTTCTCATCGGTTGGAATGGAATAATGTTTATATTTAGGCATCATATTAGGAATGTTGGAAAACATGTTATCATTCATTATTAATTTTTGATATTTATATACTACCAATGAAATATTTTCCTATCAAAATTTTCTTCAATCTCAAGGACATGTCTAATAAAAGGAATAAAATTAATCCTATATGAAAACATAATTAACCCTGTGAGTCGGGATTTTAAGTGATCATGTATCTATGGTTATATGTTTCCCATTGTTTTACCTTGAGATGTTAAATATGTTATACACCATGCATTCTCAATAGTGTGTTGAACATTATAGATAAAATAATTTTCATTACCTTCCAGTTGAGATTTTAAATATTTTTAATTAGCACATAACTCATGTAGAATATCTAGAACATTATATATCTCTATGAAATACTATGGATAAAAAACTATATGATATATTCAATTGGGATATGTGATCCAAGTAGGGGGAGAAAAATTACATTTTTTCTTCTATACTTGAAATGGAGAGGGAGTATTAGGTTTTTCACACATGCACATTCACTATAGAGGGAGGCCCTCAGGAAGAAACATTCTGGATTAAGTCCATGAATATGATATTTAGTCACCTAGATACACCCATAGAGAATAGGGTATAGCTTTATGCATACATGGAATGAGGAACAATCATTTTCTGATGGGATATCATATTGAATGAGAGATAAAATGAATTGTTTACCTATGAATTCTTTAAGATGGAGTTCATCAGTCACTTCTACCTAGAAACAATGGGGAATAAAAAGCATCTATATTTTATTAACCTCATAAAGTAGATAATTTCAGTGATGTACTATGCAGATTGCATTACCAAACTGAAATGTTTTCAAAATATTTTTAAAGAGATGCGATAGCTGGGTTGAAGTACTTCCATGATTGGATTTGGTATAAAATTAGTTCAAAACCAATCATATTGCATGAGAAAAAAATGATTTGCAGGAGAAAAAATTCATTCACATGGTGAATTAGGCTCTCATCACATAAGGGATCCTAATAGGTTATACGTGTGGTGAGCATGTAGTTCCAGCAGGACAATCAGTGGGTTCCTCTTTTGATATTATGAAGTTACATTATGATAATATATATCTTACGATCACAAATAAGTGTATTTTTTTCAGTGTGTTAATAATTTTCATAAGCATTAGATGTTTCCATTAACTCAAGTGGAGTTTCTTTCTATTGAAAATATGGGACACATAGTAATATTATATAATATACCTCAATATGATTTTGGTGGATAAGGATCATAGTAGATTTTAGTGTCTGAGAATGAATTATATATCCCTCGGCATATGGGTAGATAGAGTTCCGCCGATTTCACAGTTTAAGGTAGGGTCATGGTATCTTGATGTAAGAGTGGTATTATCCCCAGGAAATAGAATTGTAGGGGGTGTTAATATGGATGCCAGTGAAGAACAGTGGGTCTGTTTCACAAAGTGAATTCAACTCCTATAAGAAAAAAAATATTCCCTTCCACTATCAATGCTATGATTCTTATGGAATATAAACTTCATTGTATTTTGTTTCAAATAAGGGCATAATATTCCTTCAAATGTATTAAATTCAAAAATAGAATGTGTTCTTCCACGGGAAGCATGGATGAGGTTGTCCCTAACAATATTGGATACTTATATACTAGGATCATATATATTGTAATTAGAAGATTGTAAATTTCCTACCCTTACATGTTAATAGTTATATATATTGTTGTGAATGGGATCTACAAGTATGTCATGAAGGAACAATTCAATGTAAACTAGATTAAATCAAAGACCTTGTTGTAATATTTATTAGGGATGATGGAATGTCATAGGAAAATTGTTTTCCTCTAGAGGTGGAATATTTTTCAGATGTGATTCCTAATAATTTATTGGATGTACCAATGGATTGTGAGATCGAGTTCAGTATATAGATAGTTTCAGGATCAGTTTCAATTTCCATCATTCCCTACAGAATGGAACCATTGGAGATTTGTGAATAGAAATTGCAATTGTATTATTTTCAATAAAAGGTATTTATATGGACTTGTACAACGCTATGGGCATATCCCATGTTATTCTCCAAGAAAGATGGTGGAAACATGTATTTTTATGTTTATTAAATGAGGCTGACCCAAATGACAATCTTGAATGAGTATCCCCTTCCATGCATTGATGATCTATTTTATCATATAAGAGGTTCCTAAATTCATTAAAATATTTTATTGAATTTAGGGCATGAATTGTTGAAGGTGATATTATTTATAAACACCTAACATCATTATGAGTAGGTTGGTCGAGTATGAGTTTAATAAAATATTATTTGGTTTCAAAAATGAGTTAGTAATATTCATGGAATTGATGAATCAGTTGTTCCATGTAACATCCCAAGTAATTAATGAATAATAGATATTTTTAACTGTGTCTACTAATGAATTATATAGTGTATTAGAGACTTAAAATGAGAGTATATCCAATCTTAAGCATGGAATACACTAATATTTTTAAAAGATTATTTTACAACCTTTTGATGGAAAACAATTTTTAAATATATATTTTGACAATTTTATAATCTCTATTTTTCAAAATAAACATATTCTTTATTATTGGGACATTGAAATTTACATTGGATAAATTTTTGGTATTTTTCTGATAATGTTCATTATTTAATGAATAGTGAAAAATACTGCATTTTGCATCAAAAGCACTTTTTCATCTATTTAATTTATATGATTAGATTATCTTTTGAATTGGTTTTAAAGTTAAGTTAGAATATATTTTTACCATTTAATCCAATAGTGGTCATTGGAATTAATTTCACATTGAAATTAGACTTAAACTAGTGTCAATCTTTTGATACTTATTGTTTCATAAAAACACGCTATTTGTTCTGACAGCAGGATATAATTATTATATTAATTAATGTAACTTATATGTTTTGAATTTTTTAAAATATACATGATTTTTGAATTCGGAATATCAAATATAGCTCTGGGTGATGTTTTGGTATATTTCAGAAAAACTTCAATTTTTGATGAATAGTGAAACCACTAAGTGGTACTTAAGAAACTGATTTTTTGTTTAAATGAAATTTTACCACCTCTGTGTTTTGAATTTCAAAAATCTGACATACATGGTTGTCTTTAAGAAGTAAAATTTGGTTCAATGGGATTAAAATAATTTTTTTGTTGAATAGTAACTTTTATGTTTTTAATCGTGATTAGAGGTAATTAGTGTAGTTTAAGGTAAAAATAATGTTTTAATAATATGAGATGAGCATGAAACATGTCCTACCTTCCTTGGATGTGTCATGGCCGACCAAGACAATCCATGTGTCAAATTGGGGACCCCATGGAGCCACATTGGTTGGGAAATGACATAAATAACTTTTTATTTAATGTAAAAGTAAAAATGACACAAACATGAGTTGTTTTACTAAAACAATTATTACATGGGGTTATACAAGTCCTATTTTGGACTATAAATATTAATTAGAAATATAAAAAGATTTCCAACATCATGATATTTATTTTATAATTTTTAGACATTAAATAAATTAAATTATGTATGACATCATGATGATGCAGCGATTACCTCATTAATAATGGATTTAAATAAAATGAAATGATAATGTAAAATATATGACCTACACATGACCAAATCCTATTTTATGGGTATATTTAGAACCATTTTCACCTAATACTCGAATTATATCAATGTGGGACCTTTTAAATCCGAAAATCATTTTAAAATAAAGGAACATTTCTTTACTTTCCAAGAGTGCCCCTCCTCTCCTCTTATAAAAGGCCCCCACCTCTACCATCTTAACCAAACTTCCAAAGCCTTTGGCTCGGCCAAAACCTTCCATTTTTGTCTCTAAACATACCTCTCATACACCTTGAAGCCTCACATTGGGTATAATCCTTCCAAATGAAGCCTTTGAGCTAAAATCAAAAAGAGTTACCCGATTTAAAGGTAGTGTCTTCTCTTGTGTTCTTATGTTTTATTTTGCTTTTCCAACCCCCTAAACTCTTTTTATACATTTCTTTTGTAACAACACCAGTATATTACACATACTAGGATGTTGTTATAAGAAGTATTCGAGGTACACTTGCACACACCAACATCTAATGGTAAAAGAACATACTGTTTCCGTGGATGGCAAATTTCTGCCTCACGAAATGATGATTGTTCAACACTCATATATCACCATCAAAGGTGGCCATGAAGATGTCACTATATTTATATATTATATATAATATGTTTATGTTTTACTTAAGTTTTTTTATTTTTCATTTATGTCATATCTTTATGGTTACCATTAAGAATAAACGTGATATCTTCATTTTAGTAAGTGCGGACTACCGCCCCGTCAAAGTGATTTGATTCGTTAATACCATATGTAGTACATATAAAGGATATATTTAATGATATTATATATGATACCATACAGGAATTAAAATACTATTTTTTATCATTATGTTTTAATTCCGTAAAATATGAAATAGAAATGAAAGTAGCGTTCATGCATACATACGGCTTACCGTCTCCATGAACGGTGCATGTCATTTCTTACCTCTAAACATTGTGTAATATTATAAATGCATGTATATACTGGATATATATGATATATATGATATATATATCATGATTATAACTTTGGATATAATGGATACATGAAAAAATTGTAATTATAAAGAGCATATTTTGACTCAAGTACCAATGATCATTAAAATGACCATTATTATCTAAAATAATTACATAGTGTTAATGAAATGGTAATAATTGATATAAAAGGAATAATGAACTCGAAAAAGGTTCTTCACCAAGTAGAAATTAACTCAAGTTTATTATTCAGGAGATTAAAGAACGATCAAGTCAAGTCGGATATGAGGTATGGGACTTCGTCTCAATCTCCATTCATTGAGGAATATTTCATTTTATAGACAACATTATTTCATACGGTGTATAAACCCTTTTAACTTTTACATTTATCAAAAAGGGATCTTTTTTATACGAAGCGTTTTACTAAACTACAAAACGGAATATTTTTGTCGTACGTATGAGGCGACAATGACTTTTCCGCCGCCGTAACAATTGTTTAAGTTTCGGCTTCCACTACAAGCCAAAACTTTTTTTAAAAAATAAAAATAAATACCATGTTTTACTTTTCTTTTATTTTGGTATTGGAAATGGTTTTCATAATGTTTTTTTATCAATGTGGTGTATTGATATATTGTGATTTAAAAGTGGAAATATTAAGTTTCCTTTATACATGTTTTCTGTGATACCATTATGTTTTGGTTCTTGGGAATTATTATGAACATGGGTGGTTCCATGATAAACAAGGGGCGGGTGGGCCCGATATAGCCCTCAAATGCATTGGTTAACGTGAATGTGTGAAATTTTAAGGTTTCTACGAAGTGATTTAGGGAATATACTATGATGGGTATTTCAAACATAACCAAGAGGGATACTCCCTATGTAAGAATGTTATGAATGCCTCACGTTACCTTTATGTATTATGATTTCTATGATTTATTCATGATTTGATGGGGTATGTTAAAGTGATTATGTTTTATAAGTAATGTATGATTTAATTGATTCTTATGTATACATGTACTCATGTTTCCTTTCCATATTTTTATATCCCTTACTGATCTTTTTATACTCATCCCAAGTTTTTTTAAATGTTTTTCACAGGTCAAGGTAAAGGTACATGATATGATGATAGTGTCAAGGTAGTGTCATGAAAGAATCCATGTTTTATTTTAAATATGTTTCCATTGATGGAAAAAATGAATACTATCTTTATGTAACCAGTTTTTTTAAATGTTGAATGTAATTGAAGTTTTATGATCTAATTCTCTAAAACTCTAAACCTGAAAATATCCTCAATGTGTAATCTTGCAATAACTCATGATTAAGTATGGTTTAAGGCTGGGGCCTTATAGTTGGTATCAGAGGTCATTTTAGGTATCTTTAGTGAATTTTATTAAATTATTATCCAAAATTATTTTTTTATGCTCAAATTGAAGTGATATAGCATTTGAAGATTACCATGTTGCTTCATCTAAGACATGTTTGTTCAGAATGGTTTTCCGCATAGGAAACATGGAAGCAGTTCTAGTAAGGCATACAGAAGGAAATAACCTTCTGAATTAGCATCCTAAGATGGTCAGAATTGGAACTTAACAGTTTTGTTGCAGTAATGGCGCAGTTGACTCAGGAAATAAATGGAGGTGGTATCCATGCACGAGATCTGCCAGATCAACCGCAGAGGAACATGTCAGTGGTGGAACATTTCATGAGGCAACATCCCCCGTAATTTAGAGGATCATCTGACCCTCTGCTAGCTGAAGGGTGTATTAAAGCACTGGAGAATATTTTTGATGTCATGGGGTGTTCAGAAAATCAAAAGGATAGTCTTTCTATTTACTGTTTGGAGGGTGAAGCAGATCAGTGGTGGTCGATGGTTAAAAATATCAGGGACGCTGATGAGATTTATGCTCTCGACTAGGATGAATTAAACGGTATGATTCTTTAGAAGTATTTTTCTAATGTTGTTTGACTTAGGATGGAAAAACAATTCTTGGAATTGAGGCAAGAGGAAGACTTAGTGGCCGCCTATGATGAATGGTTCACTCGATTGGCAAGGTATGCTCCAAATTTTATCCGAGACCTTGATAGTAAAATCAATCATTTTTACTCAGGATTAAAGCCAAAATATCGAAGGGCATTAACTTCTTGTGAGTTTAAATGTTTTGAAAAGCTTGTTCGATGTGCTGAGAAGGTGTAAATGGAGTTTACCGATGATCAAGTGTTCTATAAAAACCAGTACAAGAAGAGACCGAGGTGGCAGGAGAAAGGAAAGAATTATTCAAAAATGACTAACGGTAAGAAAACTGAGTTTCCAATTTGTGATAAATGTGTTAAAAGGAATGTAGGGGAATGTCTTATGAATTCTGGAATGTGCTACTAATGTGGAAAGATGGGACATAAGGCTCGTGATTGCACTGAAGAAGATTAGGGTGATGGTGTGAACAAATTTGATTTGTAGTTAGTGAAATGTTTTAAGTGCAATGAGATGGGCCAAAATGCAAACGAGTGTCCGATAAAGAGCTTGAGCGATGGGAAGCAGTTTGACTACAAGCAGAAAGTAGTGGTGAAATCCTTTGCAACTACTTCAGTAGATGTTGGGCCGTCAAATGAAGTTGTATCAGGTACTTTGTTTGTTTTTTCAGATTATTCCAGTGTGTTGTTTGATTCGGGGTCTACACATTCTTTCATCTCTGAAACCATTTCTAGTAAAATGGAAATACCATCTCAAAAAAGGACTCCTGAACTTTTTGTAAAAACACCTGGGGGAAATGTTGAGGCAAAAAGAATTTAGAAGAATCTTCCTATCCTTATCTGTGGAAAGAACCTACATCCAAACCTTAATTTTTTACCTCTAGTAGAGTTTGATGTTATCCTGGGTATGGATTGGTTCTTTATTTACCATCCTAATATTGATTGTAGAGCTAAAGAAGTTTCTTTTCATAAAGACATTCAGTTTTTGTACAAGAATGAACCCTTACTGTTGATAATATATCAAGAGGCTGAGATACCTGTAAAATATTGAAATGAATGTTACCTTGCATATATTGTTAAAAACAAGGGAACTGTTCAGATTAATGATGTGCCAGTGGTAAATGAGTATCTTGATGTTTTTCTTGATGAGTTTCCTGGAATAATACCTGATCAGGAAGTTGAGTTTACTGTTGACTTAGTTCCTGATGCTAAGACAACTTCAATAACCCCTTATCGAATGGCTCAAATTGAACTTTTAGAGTTGAAGGAGTAATTGCAAGATTTATAAGAGAATGGTTTCATTCAACCTAGCACATCACCATGGGGTGCTCCTGTTTTATTTGTCAAATAGAAAGATGGTTCTATGAGACTTTTCATTGATTATAGATCCTTGAATAACATTACTATTAAGAACAAATATCATTTTCCTCATATTAATGATTTTTTATCATCTCTAGGGAGCTCAGTATTTTTCAATGATTGACCTGAGATAGGGGTACCATCAGCTGAAGGTAAAGGAAAAATATGTTCCGAAGACTGCGTTTCATACAAGATATGGCCATTATGAATTTTTAGTAATGCCTTTTGGGCTTACCAATGAACCTGCTGTATTCATGGAATTATTGAATAGAATTTCCCATGAGTTCTTGGATAAGTTTTTGGTTGTTTTCATTGATGATATTTTGGTGTTTTCTAAAATTAAAGAGGAGAAAGAAAGAAATTGAAGGGTTATCTTGAAAACCTAAAAAGAAATGAAACTGTATGGAAAATTCAGAAAGTGTGAGTTTTGGTTGAAACAAATTTCTTTCCTTGGTCACATTGTTTCTAAAGATGGGATAACTATCGATACTACTAAAACATAAGTTGTGGAAGAATTTCCAAGACCCACCAATGTAACCGAGATCCGTAGTTTCCTTGGTTTGGCAGGTTACTACTGAAGGTTTGTTGAAAATTTTTCATGGTTATCTAGTCCAATGACGAAGCTAACTCCGATGGGTGTTATGTTTATCTAGAAAAATGATTGTGATGATTATTTTCAGGAACTGAAAAGAATATTGGTGAATGCTCCAGTTTTGGAACTACCTTCTAGGAATGGTGAGTTTGTTATATATAGTTATGCTTCATTGAATGGAAATGGTTGTGTCCTAGTGCAGAATGATCAGGTAATTTCTTATGCTTCACGGGAGTTGAAAACTCGTGAGGTAAATTACCCTACACATGATTTGGAATTAGCTGCTGTTGTTTTCGCTTAAAAAATTTGGAGGCATCATTTGTATGGAGTAAAGTGTGAAATATATACTGATCACAAAAGTTTAAAGTATATATTCACTCAGAAAGAGTTGATCATTTGATAGTGGAGATGGCTAGAATTAATCAAGGATTATGATTGTACAATTCATTACCATCCGGGAAAAGCAAATAAAGTGGCTGATGCTTTGAGTCGAAAATGTAATTCTTTATTAACAATATTGCATTTGGAACGTGATCCTTTGGTTAAGGATTTGATGAACTTTGTCATAGAAGTTGTTGGTGCAGGATTTCCTTCTATTTTATTTCATGTATCAGTGAAATATTCTCTATCAGATAGAATCTTGCAAGCGCAGAAGCAAGACAGTGAGTTGTAGAAAAAGGTAGAGCTGGTTCAGAAAGGTAAGTTGAATGAATTCAACATTGATAGTGATTGTGTTTTGAGATTTGGGAAGAGATTATGTGTGCCTTGTGATTCACAGTTGAAGAGAGAGTTGTTATGTGAAGCTCATAGTTCTCCATTTTCAGTTCATCCTGGCAGTACTAAGATGTACAGAGATCTTCCGGAATATTACTGGTGGGACGGAATGAAAAGAGATATTGCTGATTTTACTTTGAAGTGTTTGACTTGTCAACAGGTTAAAGAAGAGTGGAAGTTACCAAAAGGGATGCTTTAGCCTTTACTAGTGACAGAGTGGAAATGGGAGAATATATCCATGGACTTTGTTGTAGGATTACCGAAGACATCTCGAGGTAATAATGCAATCTGGGTTATTATTGATCGCTTGACCAAATCATCTCATTTTCTTGATATACGAGAAACTTTTTCCCTAGATCAAATTTCCCTTTTGTATCTTAAATAGATAGTCAGGTTACACGGAGTTCCTCTCTCCATTATATCAGACCGTGATCCCAGGTTCACTTCTATCTTTTGGAAAGTCCTTCAGAAGTCGACGTGTACTAAATTAAATTTTAGTACAAATTTTCATACTCAATCAGATGGGCAGTCAGAACGAAAAATTCAGACCATGGAGGATATGATATGATCTTGTTCGATGGATTATCAGGGAGGTTGGGACCAACAACTTTCATTGGTTGAATTTTCATATAATAACAGTTTTCATTCCAGTATACATATGGAACCATTTGAGTCATTATATGGGAAGCGGTGTCAAACTCCTGCTTTCTGGGATGAAGTGGGTGAAAGGAAGTTGATGGGACTAGAATTGGGAGAAGAGATGGCAAAAAAAGTTCAGTTGATTCAGAAACACATGAGAACAGCTTAGTGTAGGCAGAAGAGTTATGCAGACAACGAGATGAAGGATCTATCTTTTGAGGTAGGTGATCATGTTTTTCTCAAAGTTTCACCATGGAAAAGTGTGATGAGATTTGGTAAGAAAGCAAAGCTGAGTCCAAGGTTCATTGGACCATATTAAATTCTGGAGAGAGCTGGATCAGTTGCTTACTGAGTGGCTTTACCTCCGAGTTTATCTCAGGTACACAATGTTTTTCATGTTTCGATGTTGAGAATGTATATGCCAGATCCATCTCATGTTTTGAGTCCAGAGGTAGTTTAGCTGGAAAAGAACCTATCTTATGAGGAACAACTGGTCCAGATTCTTGACCACATGGTGCAAGTGTTACAGAATAAGGTGATTCATCAGGTAATGGTTTTTTGGAAAAACCACATGGTTGAAGAGGCAACATGGGAATCTGAAAATGCAATGAGAGATAAATACCCCCACTTATTTGACAAGTATATAAATTGCGGGGATGCAATTTTCAAAATGGGGGAAGGATGTAGCATCCCATGTAATTAATGAATAATAGATATTTTTATCTAAGTCTACTAAGGAATTAGATATTGTTTTATAGACTTAAAATGAGAATAAATCCAATCTTAAGCATGGAATACACTAATATTTTTAAGAGATTATTTTACAACGTTTTGATGGAAAACCATTTTTAAATCTATATTTTCACAATTTTATAATCTCTATTTGTCAAAATAAATATATTCTTCATTATTGGGACATTGAAATTTACATTGGATAATTTTTTGGTATTTTTCTAACAATGTTCATTTTTTAATGAATAATGAAAAATACTGCATTTTACATCAAAACTGCTTTTTTATCTAATTCATTTATATGATTAAGTTATCATTTAAATTTGTTTAATTTTAAATTATAATATATTATTACCATTTAATCCAATAGTTGTTGTTGGAATTAATTTCACTTTGAAATTGGACTTAAACTAGTGTCAATATTTTGATGTTTATTGTTTCATAAAAACACGCTATTTTCTCTGATAGTGGGAATTAATTATTAAATTAATTAATGTAAATTATATGTTTTGAATTTTTTAAAATATACATCATTTTTGAATTCAGAATTTCAAATATAGCTTAGGGTGATGTTTTGGTATTTTTCTGAAAAACTTCAATTTTTGATGAATAGTGAAACCACTAAGTGGTACTTAAGTAACTGATTTTTTGATTAAATGAAATTTTTCCACCTCTGTGTTTTGAATTTCAAAAATCCAACATTCATGTTTTTCATTAAGAATTTAAATGTGGTTGAATGGGATTAATAAAATTTTTTGGTGAATAGTACCTTTTATGTTTTTAATCGCGTTTAGAGGTAATTAGTATTGTTTAAGGTAAAAATAATGTTTTAATAATATGAGATGACCTTGAACCATGTCCCACCCTCATTGGATGTGTCATGGCCGACCTAGAAAATCCATGGGTCAACTTGGGGACCCCATGGAGCCTCATTGGTTAGGAAATGACATAAATAACTTTTTATTTAAAGTAAAAGTAAAAATGACACAAACATGAGTTGTTTTACTAAAACAAATTTTACATGGGGTTATACAAGTCATATTTTTTACTATAAATATTCATAATAAATTTAGTAATATTTCCTATATCATGATATTTTTTTTATAATTTTTAGAAATTAAATTTATTAAATTATGTATGACATCATGATGATGCAGTGATTACCTCATTAATAAAGGATTTAAATAAAATGAAACAATAATGGAAAATCTATGACCTCCACAAGTCCAAAACCTATTTTATTGGTATATTTCGAACCCCTATCACATTATACTCTAATTATATCAATGTGGAAGCTTTTAAATCAGAAACTCATTTTAAAATAAAGGAACATTTCTTTACTTTCCAAGAGTGCTCCTCCTCTCCTCTTATAAAAGGCCCCCACCTCTACCACCATACCCACACTTCCAAAGCCTTTGGCTCAGCCATCCCCTGCCCATTTTGTTTCTACACATCCCTCTATTACTCCTTTAAGCCTCACATTGGGAATAAGTCTTCCCGAGGAAGCCTTTGAGCTCAAATCAAAAAAAGTTACCCGATTTAAAGGTACTATCTTCTCTTGTGTTCTTATGTTTTATTTTGCTTCTCCAACCCCCTAAACTATTTTTATTAATTTATTTTGTAACAACACCTTTATATTACATATACTATGTTGTTTTTAAGGAAGTATTTGAGCTACACTTACACACATCTACATATAATGTTAAAAGAACATACTTTTTCTATGGATGGCGAATTTCTGCCTCACGAAACGATGATTGTTCAACACTCATATATCACCTTAAAAGGTGGCCATGAAGATGTCACTATATTTATATATTATATATATTATGTTTATCTTTTACTTAATATTTATAATTTTTCATTTATGGAATATCTTTATGGTTTCCATTATAAGTAAACGCGATATCTTCATTTTAGGAAATGCGGACTACCGCCCCCTCAAAGTGATTTGATTCATTAATACCATATGTGGTACAAATAAAGGATATATTTAATGATATTATATATGATACCATAATGTAATTAAAATACTATTATGTATCATTATGTTTTATTTCCATAAAATATGAAATAAAAATGAAAGTAGCGTTCATGCGTACGTATGGCTTACCGTCTCCATGAACGATGCATTTCATTTCATACCTCTAAACATTGTGTAATATTATAAATGCATGTATATACTAGATATATATGATATATATGATATATACATCATGAGTATAACTCTGGATATAATGGATAAATGAACAACTTTTAATTATAAAGAGCATATTTTGACTCAAGTACCAATGATCGTTAAAATGACCGTTATTAACTAAAATAATTACATAGTGTTCATGACACGGTAATAAGTGATATCAAAGGAATAATGAACTTTAAAAGGTTCTTAAGAAAGTATAAATTAACTCAAGTTTATTATTCATGAGATTAAAGAATGATCAAGTCATGTCGGATATGAGGTATGGGACTTCGTCTCAATCTCCTTTCATTGAGGCATATTTCGTTTTATAAACAACATTATTTTATATGGTGTATAAACCCCTATGACATTTAACTTTATCCAAAAGGAATCTTTTTTATATGAAGTGTTTTACTAAACGACAAAAGGGAATGTTTTTGTCATACATATGCGGAGACAACGACTTGTCCGCCGCCGTGACCATTATTTAAGTTTTGGCTTCCTCTACATGTCATACCATTTTTTTAAAAAGAATAATAAATACCATGTTTTAATTTTCTTTTATTTTGTTATTTAAAATGGTTTTGATAATGTTTTTATATCAATGTGTTGTATTGATATCTTTTGATTAAAAAGTGGTAATGTTATGTTTCGATTATGCATGCTTTATGTGATACGATTATGTTATCATTCTTGGGCATTATTATGAAGACGGGTGGTTCCGTGATTAACTAAGGGAGGGTGACCCCGATATAGCTCTCCAATGCATTAGGTAACGCGAAGGAGTGAAACATTAAGGTTTCTCCGAAGAGATTTAGAGAATATACTGTGATGGGTATTCCAAACATAACCAAGAGGGTTACTCCTTACGTAAGAATGTTATGAATGCCTCAAGTTACCTTTATGTCTTATGATTTCTATTATTTATTCATGATTTGATGAGGTATGTTAATGTGATTATGTTTTATGAGTAAAGTGTGATTTCATTGATTCTTATGTATACATGTACTCATGATTCATTTCCATATTTTTATATCCCTTACTGAGCTTTTTATGCTCATCCCAAGTTTTTTGAAATGTTTTTCACAGGTCATGGGAAAGGTACATGATATGATGATAGTGTCAAGGAAGTGTCAAGAATGAATACATGTTTTATTTTAAATATTTTTCCATTGATGGGAAAAATGAATACTATCTTTATGTAACCACTTTGTTTAAATGTGTAATGTAATGCACGTTTTATGATCTAATTATCTAAAACTCTAAACCTGAAAAGATCCTCAATGTGCAATCTTGTAATAAATCAAGATTATGTAAGGTTTAGGGCTGGGGCCTTATATTCCATATCTATTTGGAATAGTTTTATGTTGTCATCATTAACAATACCTTTGTGTAATCCATGTCTATAGATGATCATTCCAAACATCTTCAAATCATACAACATGCATTGATATATTATCATCTATACACCAAGATATCAATAAAACACATCTACATTGACCATGTAAACTTGTTTTTCCACGTTAAGAAAAATATTGACTATCAGCAAACATGAAGAAAGAGGATTTTTTGGTGTCATTAGAGAGAAAAAAATAATTTCTATGTGATTTGAAACATTCATAGATTGGATGTTTATTAATGACGATTTATCCAAGGCATTCCCAAACTGGTAGAAAACATGTCCAATATCACCAAGAAAGGTGTTAGGCTAGGGAGGATAAGCTGTGTGACAGAACCTGCACACTAATAGAAGACTTGCATGTCACCGCAAAGGCTGTCCAGTTTTCCTATAAATAGAGGACCCCCCCCCCCTCATTTTTAACGACCATCATGACTTGGAGATTTTTCGAGCTCTCGTCACGCAAGTGGTTGAGTCGCGCAAGTGGTTATTGGGTTGCACAAGTAGAGGCTATGCGCCAATTTTTGGTTGTGTTACCAAGGAGGTTTGGGAGTTAAAGGTGAAAAGTCGCACAATTTTGGAGTTGATGGAAGCAATATTGCGCAAGTGTGTGGGTGTCACCTGCACGCCGATTTCGAACCTCACAAGTCACTTGTGTGCCATTCTTGAAACTTGTCTGCTGGTCTTGGAGAACCGCGCCATGTGAGTTTGTTGTACGCCGGGCCTTTTTGGAGCTACATGACTACTGGAGGATTTCTTGATACCATTGGTTCAATTTGTTATTAGTATACGAGTGAAAGTTGGACTTCAACAGAGAATCTACATTCAACATAGGATGCATTCTTTTGCAATGATGAAGAGACCTTCACGTCTATAAACTTAGTGTGACTTCACCAAGGGAAGTGAGTTAGGGAGAGTCAACGAGAGTGACCCAAGAGACGTTGTGAGATATAAATAAACATTCGTAAAGGCAGTGAGTCGGGGACAGAGTTACTATGCCCTAACCTTTGTAATCCACATCTAGTGATGATTAGTAGAATTGGGTACGATCAGAAACTTGTCGGCGTATTCTCCTTGGATGTATCCCTTAGTGGTGAACCATGTAAAAAGTGATGTGTCTTCTCTGTTCATGTGAATGTTTTCTTTTTGATCATTTTCATCATACAAGTTCAACAAGTCTTGCCAACGTGGGGAAAAGATCCATCACATAAAAAGAAAACATGGTCACCCTAATTCACCCCTCCCCTATCAGGGTGTCCCAGGGTCCTTCAAGTGGTATTAGAGGGTAAAGGTTGCTAGTGTTGAATATGTCCTTTGTTATCATGGAGAATGCAATCAATGTTAGGGGGGTCCCTCACTTCGATGTATGTAATTTACAGATATGGAAGAACAGAATGAGATCTCATATAAGATCTCTTGGAATAGAAGTTCTTTTTTCAACTATGCAAGGAATTCAAGTAACTGATCCAACAGGTCTGGCTATGACAAACACAGATAGGAAATTTTTTTTATACGGATGCTAAAGCACAAAACACACTCACCATAGCCCTTTCTGATCAGATCTACCTAAATGTGATGAATTGCACCTCTGCAAAATCCATGTGGGATACACTTGAGAACATTTATGAAGAAGATAACAATGATAAGGAGGGGAAACTACATGTGATGCACAATAGGTTCTATGATTTTAAGATTCATCCTGATGAGAATATAGACTCCTTATTTAATCGAATCACAGAATTAGTTGGAGAAATTCGGGTCCTAGGTGAAGAGATCAAAGACGTTGACATTGTGAAGAAAATACTTAGAAGACTTCCACCCCTGTACAATGCAAAGGTATCAGCACGTGACGAAAGAGATCTTTCAAAACTATCTCTCGATGAACCTCTAAGCATCTTGGTTGTATATGAAATGAGAATCAAACTAGAAGATTCCACAACTCCTATGAGCAAGGAAATGGAATTTAAGGCGATGGATAAACTAAAAATTAGAAAATATAGTAGTGGAGAAGATGATGTAGAAAAATAAATTATTTCTCTAGTTGAAAATAAGTTCCAGAAGGGAAAAGGGAAATTCAAAGGGAAGTTACCTCTAGCATGTTTTCATGGCGGAAAAGTTGGGCACATTGCCTCTAAGTGTTTAAGAAAGATCAATGATGAAGATAGTGAAGATGAAAGCTTCGAGAAGCCTCAAAGAAGGTTTTTCAAAAATGGAGACTTCAAATATGGAATGAAAATGAAAAGGAAGAGTATTTTCAGTGAAGAGGAAGAAGATTATAATGAATTTTGTGATGAAGAAGAACCATAATTCAAAACTAGGAACCATGCTTCCATGATGGCCTCTTTTGAAAAGTACGAAGATTCTGGGGGAGAAAAATAGTTGAAAACTTGTGTAGATCCCGAGATGCAACTTAAGGATGCTCTTAGTAAGCTTAATACTAAATGTAAGAGTTGCAATAAGTGGAAATCAATTGTAGAAGAATCTACTGAATACGTTGATCAATGTAAAGCTGAAATTGAATGACTGGAATAATTATTGAAGTTACAGTCTAATATAATTGAAAGAACTGATGATGTAGTGGATCTGATGCTGAGAATTGAAGAGAAGGAAAATTTCATCAAGGACCTCACCTCCAGACTAGGAAAAAAATCCAAGACTGCTGAGGGTCTTGAAGAGGATGTTATTACTGTTAGGAGTAAACTTGAGATTGAATCAATTACAAAAGAATCAAAGAAGAAAATACAGTTTGGAAGATTCTCAGATGCAGAATTACTTGCAAGATCCATGTGTGGTTTAGATGGGGTTGGAATAATCTTATCTGATCAGAGACCTGCATGCATGGGAATGTGTGGAATAGGATTTGAAGCTGAGACTTCAACTGCTGGTACTGAAAATATCCAAAATAAAGATAAGATGAATGTTGAACATGTTGAAACGTTGCCTAATGCGTTGAAAAAGGAACCCTCAATCCAAACTAAAAGGAGAACTAAAAAGTATCCTCAAACAATCATAACTATCAGTAAGTCTATCAATTCTCCCAAGGAAGAATGTATGAGGAGAAATTCAAGTGAGAAGACATTCCCTCTCATGAAGTGTCAGTTCTGTGGCTATCTGGGCAATACCATGTCTTATTTTGAAGAGGCAAGAAGCTATCTGAATGGAGAAGATATAGGATTTTAACAAAGGAGAAAAAATTCATATCCCAACTCTTATATAAGATACAATTTATATGGATATTATTTTCCTTCTTCTAACTTTGGTCATAAGGCATCTAATTACAGGAAGATAATGGACATGGACACCTCATACAGATGTTCAAGACAAGTCAAGTATCGTCAAGAAGATTGTGTTTCTCTTTCAAAGAGTTTTTCTCCTCTCAATGAAGATTTTTACTATGAAAAACCTGGGTATGCAGAAGAGATAATTGAAAGTCCATATGTACTCTATACTCATTCTAATGTCTCATGGAAGTAAAGGAAGCAGATTGAGAAATCCAACCATGTAGAGGTGGCCCTTGAAGCTACAAAGAACAAAAGTATCTGGATTTTGGATAGCAGTTTTTTATCCCATATGAGAGGTAATGTCGACCCGTTAATGGATATCAAAAGGAGGCTTAATAGTATTGTATTATTTGGTAATTATGGAGATCTAATAATCAAAGGGAGTGTAAGTACTGAATTAGATAATGGAGAACAAAAGAAGACTTAAGTCCTTTACATAGATGGCCTACGTCATAATCTACTCACTGTGAGTCAACTCTTTGACTCAGGACTTATAGTTACTTTTAATCAGAAAGGCTACAATATCAAGGGAAAGACAGACAATTCATATATGAAGGGAAATAGAACATAAGACAACTTGAATCAGGTTTATAGTGAAGGGAATGTATATTACATGACTATTGAAGAAGAAAATAATTTTTGGCATCGGAGACTGGGACACATTAAACAACAAGACATGGAGAAAATATCAAAATTGATAATTGTCATGGACATTCCCAACATGAATCGTAAGCGTGAAAAATCTTGTGATGCTTGAATTCCTGGGAAGCTGGTATGTAGTTCATATCGGCCAAATAAGAAAAGGCCATCTCACCTTCTTGATTTGATTCATACAGATGTGTGTTGGCCAATAAATGTTGCTGGAACTCATGAAGAAAGGTAATTTGTTCTTTTCATAGATGATTATAGTAGAATGGAATGTGTGATGGTCATTCACAGGAAATGACAAGTCCTTGACTGCAGGAAAACATATCGTCGAATCACTGAGAATGATATCGGACGAACAATCAAAGTGTTGCAATCTGAAAATAGAGTAGAATACACGTCCATTGAATTTTAAAATTATCTAGAGAAGAATGGGATGCATCAGGAGGTATCTGTTGTGAGAAATCCACAACAAAATGGAGTTGTTGTCTGTTGGAATTGATAGGTGAACAACATGGCACAGACAACACTGATTGAGAGTCGTATTCCACGACATTACTGGAAAGAGGTTGTTCAAGATGCAGTTTATTTTCAGAATCGAACATGACTTTATATGGGGGAGGCAAAGAAACCCTATGAATTGTGGCATGGATGGAAGCCCTCTTTAAAATAATACCATGCCTTTGGATGTAAATTCTTCTTCAAGATCAAAGAAGTTAATCTAGGAAATTATGGAGAAAATGCAGATGAAGGAATTATCCTCAGTTACTCAATGAACAGCAAAGCCAACAAATGTTTCAACAAGCGTTTAGGAAAGATTATGGAAAGCAGTTATGTTAATATAATTGAAGAGAAAACCACAAATGCATCAATGAATTAATATGTTGATGTGATTGAAAGTGGGGAAGAATGTGAACATGGAAAAAATAAATATGCAGAAATAGAAGAAGTTGTACAAAACCCTCAGTAGTCACATAATGATATTGACTCAGAAGAAGAATATGAAGAAGAAACTGTGGCTGAAGAGAATTCCAATAAACCTCACATGAGAAATTAAAGAGATGAGATTGATCCATCCTATATAATTGGGGACATGAGTGCACCCACTAAAACGAGAAGGATGAGGAATAAGACGCAATCTGAATTTATGTCAGTTGTAGAGCCATCCGCATTCAAAGAAGTTGCAATGGATAAATCTTGGGTGAAATCCATGAATGCATAATTATATTAGATTGAAAAGAATCAGACATGGCATCTTGTCTAGAGACCCAAAGTTCACAATGTGATTGGTACCAAATGGATCTTCAAAATTAAGTTTGATTAACATGGAACTATCATCAGAAACAAGGCATGACTGGTATGTAAAGGATACCCCCAGATTGAAGTCATTGATGTTGAAGAATCATTTTCTCCAGTGGCCAGACTGGAGTCAATCAAGCATTTCCTTTCCATGGAACTCCATATAGGATATAAATTATATCAAATGGATGTCAAGACAACATTCTTGAATGGTTTACACGAAGAAGAAGTGTACATTGAACAACCAGGGTTTTTTTAGGTTCTGATGAAACAAAGGTCTGAAAACTAAAGAAAGCTCTATATGGATTGAAGCAGGCACCACAGGCATGGTACTCGTGGCTGGATTCATATCTCAAGAAGCTGGAATTAAAAAGAGGATAAGTAGTTCACAATATCTATTTGAAGAATTCTCCAAAATGTCAATTCATGGCTCTAGTCTACGTTGATGATATCATATTTTGGGAAAGCAAGTATAAAATCAGTGGACGAATTTTCCAACAACATGATATCAGAATTTGAAATGTTTCTGATTGAGGAGATCACATATTTCTTGGGGCTGCATTTTATTCAATAGAAGGTCTACACTTTCATTTCACATGAAAAGTATGCAAGAGATTTGCTGAAGATGTTTAATATTCAAGACTCCAAACCAATGTCATCTCCAATTGCAGTTGGAACAAAACATGGAAAGCAGGAAAATGGGGCCTCTGTTGATCCCACCATGTATAGGAGGATCATTGGGAGACTACTGTACCTGATAGAAACATGGACATATATTGCCTTTTCAACATGTCATGCGGCCCACATTCAGAGTAATCCAAAGGAGGAATATATGGCGGCAGAAAAAATAATCATGAGGTATATTCAAGGTACACATAAATTCGGGTTATTTTTTGCTGCATGCAGGGATAGTGGATATCAACATTTTCTGATGCCTACTGGGATGGTGATGTAGTAAACAGAATGTCCACCAGTAGTGGATCCTTCTATATTGGGCAGAAATGTGTTGGCTGGTTAAGCAAGAAATAAGAAATCACTTCTCTTAGTACTTTGTAAGTTGAGTATATCTCCACCACAAAGGCATGCACTCAACTGCTATGGATGATACCACAATTAACAGATATTGGTGATGAGGTAAAGAAAACAATGGTTATTTACTGTGATAACAAAAGTTCAATTGATCTTATGAAGAATCGTGTTCATCATTCTCGTATGAAATATATTTAAACCAGGTTTCACTTTATCAAAGAAAAAGTTGAACACGGGGTGATTAGAATGGATCATGTGGGAAATGATGAGCAAGTGGATGATATCCTAACCAAGCCACTGTCAGCGGCTATGTTTGGGAATCATCAGTTTAACCTTGGTGTTCAGCCACCTCCCAATGCATAAGGAGGTTGCACAATTCCCCTCTACACATTTGTGATAACTATTTTTATCTGTTTGTGGATGCAATGCAGGTTAATGGGAAGATACTATCTAGGGGGAGTTTAGATTGAGCTGAATGTTGAACAAATTACTAGTCTTTGGATTTATTGTCAATGGGGGAGAAAGGAATAAATTTATGGAAGTAATGCTTCTGTGATGAGAAGAATGAGAAGGAAAACATGAGTATACATTGATCATGTAATGCTTTTTGGGCATCATTGTGAATTCCAAAAACTTGGGAACCCAATTCAAGATTCCTCTCTTGTTTTCTAAACTGAGCATTGCTCACGTAGACTTAGAGTGTTGACTGAGTTGATTCTTGCATTGTTGGTTTGCACATGGATGGAGATCTACTGAATTTATTTTCTGATTTCCAAAAAACTCAAAGGGGAGATTGTTGGAACCATTAACTTCTATGCATGATATGGAGTACGTTTTGTGTTTGTTGTCAATCCTCAGTGGAAGATAAAAATCTGTACTAGCAATGAGATCATACAGTTCATGCAGAAAATATTATTGAAGGTGGCATCGTTTCCCAGTGTTTTCCAAATATTGGGACTGAAAATTGACAAATGGAGAAAAGTGTTTTTGGAAAAATATACTTGCGTGTTGTGTACTTGAATAATAGGAAACTTGGCACCATATTTTTTTCAAGATTAGAACATGGAAAAATATAAATGGTATAAGGGCTGCGCAAGTTTTGGACTGTTCGCACAAGTGACCTACACTCCGTGAAGAGACTTGCGCGCCGATGCCTAGGAGGATTGGAAACTTGTGTGCCTATTGTTTTTCAAGATCATAACTACAAAATATGGGAAAGGAAATAAGGTCATGAAAGTATTGGTGTGGTTACGCAAGTGAGTAGTGCGACAGAGGCTAGGGAGGATGAGCTACGCGATAGAACTTGCGCGCCAAGAGAAGATATGTGGGCCGCCACGCAGGGGGTCTTGTTTTCCTATAAATAGAGGACCCCCCCCCCCCTCATTCGTAATGAAGTTAATGACTTGGAGATTTTTCGAGCTCTCGTCGCGGAAGTGGTTGAGTAGCGCATGTGGTTATTGGTTCATGTATGTAGAGGTTGTGTGCCAGTTGTTGGGTGCACGACCAAGGCGGTTTGGGAGTTAAAGGTGCAGAGTCGTGCAAGTTTGGAGCTGATGGAGGCATTATAGTGCAAGTGTGTGGGTGTCACCTACGCGCCGATTTTTTACCGCGCACGTGACTTGCCCGCCATTCATGAAACTTGCATGCCAGTCATGGAGAAGCGTGCCAGGTGAGGTTATTGTACGCCGGGCCTTTTTGGAGCTACATGACAACTGGAAGATTTCCCAATACCTTTGGGGCATAGTGTGATTAGAATACGAGTGAATGTTGGACTTCAACAAAGCATCTACATTCAACAAGGGATTAATTATTTTGAAATGATTAAGAGACCTTCATCAACATCATATTATATCTACTATTTCCACCCCATACAATTACATCATCAATTATTTCAGAAAAAATTAAGGAAACCATATTACAATTTAATAATTGAGAAACATATTCAATATACCATACATCATCAACATCATGAAAATAAAATTTCACATCCAATTCAACTCAACTCTAATCTACCATTTTGTGGTTATATCCCTCTTAAACCAAAAAAATTGTACTAGTTCCTCCCATAACCACTCATCAGGGATGCAAAAATGACCCAACACAAATAAACCACAACCACCACTATCATTGTTAGGTACTATTACTTATCAAGAATCACATATATAAGAACTACAACAAATATGGAACAACTCCAACTCTAGAAACTTCTATTTGGTTTATAAATTATTAAATTATCATTATATACAATATTTTACATCACCAAGGATCAATCATATTAGTTTTATTAAAGAAATAGGTACAAACTTGATTCCCATTATACGTTGGTTATAAAATATAAAAACATAGTAACATTAAATATTCTTCACCATAAACTCACTCAATGATTCTTTTTTCTTATCATGGTGAAAGGAAAAATTATTATGGTGAGTTCAAAAACTCAATAAGGGTAATGTATAATAGAATATATCTTGTGAAAATAATTCATAATAAATATAGAATGATAAATAACTAAAACATTTTAAATTTATAATATAAAATGAGAAAAAAACACATCCATGTCTAATATCAATGCAATATTATCATAGATAATAATATTTATAATTTAATTATTAATTAAGGTAATTCATAATGATTAAAATCACAATCCTAATAATCATAATATCATTAACATCAAGGCCTTGTGAAAAGAAAATTTAGTCAATTGGTTGGTATAAACCAAAAACCCATTTAAAAAGTTTTCTTATGAAGATTGTATCATGATACATGCTTATGCATCAAGGAACTAAATAATTATAGGCCGAACCCACCACTACATGTACTTTACATTCATATGAATTTAGAAATAAATTTAATTCATAACAAAAGTTACATCACAATAACTATAGGTATTGGGTAATGAATATGAAATATCAACAATTCAAAAATCAATTTGATAATTTCATCATAAATTACTATATATAGAAATGGTATATGGGTTATGCAAAAAGAATTTCCAATATAGAATGAATATGGATATTTAATAGAAATATAATGTGTATTGAAATATTATCACAAAAATTAGAATGTTTTAAGGTTAATATAATGACATAAAAAATAATAAGTGATAAAATATTAACACTAATTCATAAAAAATATAGGAATTGTATGAAATTAAATCCTTTTGGATAAAAAAAAGAAAACGGAATACAATCATTAAGATAAGTTTTATTTTAATTTTTATTCTTCTAAAAACATTGATGAAACAAAGAAGAATTGTTATATAGTAATATGGTTATAGTGGTGGGAATTTATATGTACTTTATATACATTTAAATGAAAAAAATTCCTTTTTAAATTTAAAATTATTTCAGAAAATAATCATTTTGATTAAATGTAATAGATTCCTTTAAAATAATATAGAAAGGAATTTGTAATAAAATATTTACATAATAAATAATTTTTGAAACTAAAATGATCATTTTTAAAACATTTTAAAAAATATGGACATAAGAGTAAAATATACCGATAAAATAGAGAAACAAGATTTACTTTTTTATTAAACATTTATTTACATGATTAAACATCCAAATATAAGAACTTTTTTAAAAGAACATGTAAATAGTTCATATATATAATTGATAAATAAAATATATGGATTTTATGAATGATATATAATTGGATTCCTTCTAGAAAATATATAATTAATTAAAGAAAAAGTATATTATAAAATAAATAATTACTTCTTTAATAAAATTTTAATTATAAACCCTTGAATGAATAAATATTTATTTAATAATTAATAAGAATTATTAATTTATATATAAATGTTAAAAATGTTAAATATTCAGTATATACACAATAAAAATGTAAATAGGTTTATAATACCATATATGTCTCAATGAGTTGGAATTTGGGATGAAATACATTACAAATATCTTATCATTGAAGTGAGAATTAATCAATGAAGTGGTTATGAGTAATAAACTTATATGAAATTAATATTATGTAAATTTTTCATAATACTTTAATATATCATTGCACACATAATCATGGAATAACATAGTCAATTATTTATTAGCATAAAACAATGAAATGAGATTGAGATAACAAACCCCTAACCGCACACTTACACATTAATGAATGTAATTTAACCTACTATATAACAATTTTAAACATTTTATTAATTTATATAATAACCATATTAGTATTTAAATTATCTTATATTATTAATTTATAATAAATTATTAGTATTCTTTATTAATCATTCATTATTTTCATTGTCTTTAAACATTACTGCTTAGGTATCTCTTGTATGTTTTATCCTTGATGTTCTGGTTCTTATGAATAGGTTATATTATGAAAATTTAAATAATAATATTATTGTCATAAATATTATATTTATTCAGTAAATATATTTAGAGAAACATTATTTAATGTATCCAATGAAAAATGAGTCACATCGCTTTGTGGAGATGGAAAGTTGTATATAAGAACGAGTGACGCATTCATTTTTTTAATGGGTAAAAGTGAATGGTAGTGTATGAAATATTAAATTCAAAGAATCAATATTATGTAATAATTATCTAATATATTTATTAGATATATATTTATGACTATACATGAGATATGATGATGGAAAAAATTGCATCGATTCACGATGTGGTAGTCTATCATACACATGAATGATGGTTTTATTTCCTATTTGATAGAGACGAAAATAAGTAAATATTTTTCCATAGACATTATATCATATTATTATGTGGTATATAATTGGTTTATTATGTTTTAATTTTAAAAAAAAATTGAATGTTTTAAAATTTGATATGAAAAAGGAAGGAGTACATTTAAAAAGATTATGTTATCGTAGAGAAACTTCTATTAGATCTCTTATTAGGGACCAAAAATATTATCTTTTGGGAATAACAATACCTCTATAATCTATATAAATATGTTGGTGAGATATTTATTTTATATAAATTGATAAATAGTTGTGATTATGTTAAGGTAGGAGGTTACCTTTTATAATTCAGGTGAGTGGAACACTAGAAATATTTTAATGTTTTAAAATATTATTAAGTAACAATTTATTTAAAATGGATCAAAAATAAATCCTATTAAATGGGGACAATGTTAAGATATAAAATAAACAATTATTTATGTTTAATAATTATTTTCTTCATTTTAAACTAATTTTTTGGTTTAACCCCTTAATTAACCATTTTTAACCATAACCATGATAATAACCATCCAAATAAAAAATGGTTGTAACATTACATATGAGGAAAAAAATTCTAAATAAATGTAAAAGAATTTAAATTTTAGACTATACAACAGCCTAATTTTAATCATTCATTATTTTTCTTATATTTTAATAATTAAATTATATATTATGTTTTCATAAAATATCATTAATGAAATTTTTGACACTATTCATTTCCTTTGGATTTATATACATGAACATATTAATGGAATAAAAAATGATACTTTAAAAAATTAATAATATTTCATATTTATCTATATAAGTTATGGATCAAAATAATTCATCCAAAATTATATAACAATTTCTATTTTTAAAATAATTTACTTCATTTTTTATACTACTAGGGAAAGCATTATTCCAACATTCTCTAAGAATTCAATGTAATTATATAATCATAAAAAATTATAAAACAATTACCATCATATAAATAATTTATGTTTCCTCAATATTATATTTAATATCTAATAAAGAATTATTTTTATCACATTGTGAACCTATTAGAGAAATATAAATCCAAGACTGTGACATTTGGGTTTTTCATTACTTAAATTAATATAAATTTCATTATCAAATGGAAATGGCACAACCGAACCATATATTTTCTGATAAGAAAAATATATATGAATATAAGTAATATAATATTATAATTTAAAGTTTTATAAATATTTTTAATGCCTTATCACAATAATTTTCACCCTGATAGCTCAATTTACCCTTTACTTGGATGATAATTTTTACCAAGATTACTATTCATACTTACTAAAAGTAAAATGGGTGTATATAAAAATATTTAATATACTGATTAAAAAATATTGAATAACTTTTTTTTGATATAATATTTATATTTTTGATAAATTACGTTTAACAAAAATACCAATAATTCAAAGAAAATAATTTTTAGAAAAAAGTTCTCTAAAATAAAAAATATTAACACATATATAAATCATGTAAATTTTTATCCTAATGAAATTACTAATATTTATAAAATAAAATGGATATTATGTAACATTAATAAAAAATATAAAAGATGACGAGACATTTAAACTACTTTATTTAATGTAATCAAAATGCTACATTTTAATATTTGGTTATTTCAATGTTCACTAAAAATTATTTATTTCAAAACAAAATCACACAATGTTAATTTTTATTTGATTAGATAAACAATAATGACTATTTTATTAAAAAAAATAAAATAGGTAGAAATTAATAATAATTTCCACAAACAAAATTATATAATATCATTTTTAAATAAAATTAATTTTAAAGAAAAACATGAATACGTAAAAAATTGTGTGGTACATCCATATGATTGATAAAAACATTTTTATTGAGTTGTAAAGTTATAAATTTACATTATAATTTGATTAAAAATATTCATAACCACCAATTTAACGACGTTTTTATATTGGTAAAAATTAAATAATAAATTTTTTATTATATATATCAATGACTTTTAAGATAAGAGTTGCATGTTAAGTAATATATCAAGCATATTATTATTTTAAACACTATTTTTGAGGGTTTATAATTCTCACTCATCGTTAAATAAATTTCATCATTATAATTTTTTCTTAGTCATCAATGGATCAATATTTGACAATAACATTATTGAAAACAAACATCATCTTAGGGATAATAAAACTTATTTTAAAAAGGGTAAGTGTTAAGGGAAAATGTTAAATGAATAATACATATTCATGGACTAAAAATAAATAGAAAATTAGTGTAAATTAAAATTATACACATTGGTAATAAAAATAACTTTCAAAGACTCAAAAATGATTATAGATAATATGGTAATCAGTGAATTGACAACCAAAAAACCATAAAATCAATGAGGGGAAAAATATAGTAAATTACTCAAAAATGAAGTTTAAGGGATAATATTTTTATTTCAAGATCCTTTTCCAAGACTTGAGAGAATCATTTAATGTCAATTGGGGTATCATGAGAAAATATATATGCTTCATTTTAATCCATATAATAATCACACCTTTATCTGATAGATTTTATTCAATTACTTTTCTATTCATATCTTATTTGAGGAAATGAATATTAATGATGAATTTTTCATTTATGTTGGAAAAAAATTAAATTTTAACATATAATAATATCATAAAATTATAAACAGTTATTCTTTATTTTCCAAAATATTTAACAAACCCAAAATTGATATAGTAGGTTATCCATTATGGGTAAATATAATACAGTAATCATAAAAGCTAAATAATATCTTCCATAATTTTACTCAATTGATTTTATTTATAGATACCTTATGAATCCTCCAATTTTTTCAAACCAAATTCAAAAAAAAATTATTTATTTGATCAAAAAATGATTTCTATAAAAAAATCTCCTAAAATAAAATACCCAACTTGCTAATAATATAAACATATTTTCTCTAGAATATACTATGAATTTCATCAAATAATGGTAATCACTATAAAACCAATACAAAAACTTCTAACTTCTATAAGTTAACACAATATTTAACCCTCAAATGATTCCTCATCACAAAAACTAATATTACCTTTACTGTAATGACAAAATAATTTCTTAAAATATCTTCAACATCGTCTAAAATAATTTTTATCACTTATTTACCAAATCACTTTTCAATCTGAAGGATAACTATATGATAAAACATATGTTGCTAATCCTTAATAACTATTCATTAAATTAAAATGATATATCATATTTACCCTTAATTTTTTCGGTTTTTTTGTAACATATTCTCATAATTAATATTTATTAACCCTTACATAGAACTACATTACACTAAATATTTGTATAATTATTCATGGTTTTCAAAATACCATCAATAAATTCAAATATATCATAATTTTAAAAATCTAATACATACATATATCAAAAAAACATCCTTCATATATTTATATCCAATGTTATTGTTTTAATACATAATATAACCTTTCAAAAATTTGAAATATGAATCATATATCAAATTCAATAAAAATCAATCTAAATTTATTTTCATTATGGGATATTTTCTAAAATAATTTAATACTCTTGTTGGTTATTCATATATTCATAATCTTTGGCTAAATAACATATAGATTTTTTAAACTATTATTTTCAAGAAATTATCATCCTTCACATGATATTTCATTACATAAACATTGAAATTGGTATATTATGGATCAACACACTCATTCTCCACATAAAAAGCATCCTATTATTCCTTCAAGTAATATTTCATATGTTTGTATTTTGTCATTCATGACAAGTATAATGTTAACTCATTTTCATCACATTTTTTCAAAATACATTAACATCCAAGAAATAAGATCATTATATTATTTTAAATGTTAGTAAATTCAATTAGTTTAATATATATTACCATGATATAAGATAGCCATTAAGGAATAATCATAATCATTAATATTCTATCACAGAGGACATTCGATTTCTTAGGAGGAAAATCGTTGTATTGTCTATCACGTTTAGTATTAACAGTGTTCAATTAAATTTTATTCATTTAATTAATCCAAAAATCATAGAATGAGAAAAAAAAATCAATGTAAAAAATAATATGATCCTGAAAAAAATATGTATAGGATACAGAAATCATTAAACCTGATTTCAATCCATGACACCATAGGTTTAACCTAGGTTATCCAAGTACATTATCTATTTAAATAACTTATAATCCTTCAAAAAGTCATATTTATATAAACCAATATTACCACATATGATTATTGAACAAGTTTCACTGTGGGGACACACCCAACATTCATAGTAATGACAGTTGAGATATATTCGACAAACATGTTTCCATGTTGTTTCCCCTAGATGAATATTTTCCAAAACTATATCCATATATAATATCAATATTGAGATTTATTTCTAGGAAAAATAACATATTTAACCCATAAAAATCAATAGGATGCTATAATATAATTAAAGATGTCCTTAAATCAATTATATGTTTATGTTTACTAATTTATGTTTCATAAATCAAGATCCAATGGTTCCATTTAAACAAGATATTATACAAAATATAACTATTTCTAATATAGAAACCAATATGAAGTGTCTACTTTATTAAATTTTCCTGATATACAAGGGATCATGTCACCAAGGATAGATTGTTTTAGTAGTCTTGAAGAACCGAATACAATCTATTACCCCATTTTAAATTCATAATAATATATAAAAATATAGTGAAAGTAAATAATCTACAACCATCATCTCAGTAAATTATTCCTTCCTCATATCACGGGGAAAGGGAAAAAATAATTTCTAAACAAAACTATCACTATGTTTTATGTACAGTGGAATCTATCTGTAGTTAAAAAGTAATAATCAAAATTTCAAGGTAAATATATGAACACACATTCCATTTAATAAATCACATGAGAAAAATTGTTTTCATGGAAAATATCATGAAATAATTTCATGGATTTAAAATCACAATAAATATAATGATTAATATTGGATGTCATGATCATATAAATAATTATATATTTACCATCATAGACTTATCCCTATAATGTTTAAATTATTGACAAGTATACATTAAAAACCCATTTAATTAGTATGACCAATTGGTTTATTACCTAAGTTGGATTAATGGATTGAGGGGATATATAATTTCAGGACCCACCCATCTCATATTATTCAGTCCATTATTAATATATTTAATAATAAATCTAATTACTGAAAAATATTCATTATTTACATATGTCTATATTGAGTAAAGAAAGATGAATATAAATATTTCCCTATTAAATTAGATGACATGAATAGCAAATCACCATATGATTAAATGGTATAAAATTTATACAGTATTCATATTAATGATACAAGGAAAAATTATATTTAATAGAAATTTAATTTATAATTGTAATGATCTAGAAATTCCATGTGTTTGTTTTTAAATATATGGTAATTTTACCAATCTGCGAAAATTGACGGCACACGATTCCAAGCCCCAGTGTGCCCAGAATGTTTTTATGAACTTGTTTTAGGTATATTCAATAAATGTGAGGGTGGTTTACTATAACTTTGGAACCGGTTCCCAGAATTGAAATTTGAGGACACCGTTGAACTCGCAACACTGATATTCACTTCAGGAGACATTATCCTCAACCATAGTATATCAAGGATGGAAGTTATTTTTTCACTTTTTCTTGTTGAGGAATAGAAAATTAATAATACTTAACAATTTTTTTCTTGTAACCTTATTTTCATTTATATATGTGGGGACCACAAGAGCTTTAATCATCCCAATTTGTGAATTTATGATGGTGGTGACCACCAAAAATCCTCTTTAATATGGGGAATTTCCTTGGGAAACTTCCCATTTAATTGCAATACCGTAAATTAAATGCTATGTAAAAGCGTCATTGGAATTTATGAAGGTTACTATTAAATTAACCTTTATAAATTCCATTATCATTACTTTCCCTCCCCCTCTTCTATTTATATAATGCTTGTGGGGGAGAATTGGAATGACATAACCAAGCGATGATAACCTGCTAAAGTGTCGTGACGCCCGACATTGGGAGGACTGAGCCAGTTCTGGCAGGCGGTGATGAGCGACCCCGAACCACGAATCAAAGAACGAGGAACCAAACCTAGAAACAGATCAGAATGGCCTTGTGGAGACACCAAACTCTGACTTTTATCAACAATTTCGTCTTCTTCCTCATTCCTCCTACTTTAGAACCTTGATGGTAGGGGTGTGAATTTGATTAATCTTCGTTGATTTTTCTTTTACATTAAATCGCACCCCAAGTGTCGCTTGCTACCTATCTAACAAGGAGTGTGCGGGCCAAACGATCATGGCCCAATGAATCTTAAATCCTTATGATTTTTGGTTTTTTCTACATGATATAGGAGTACAACGACCGGTGCCGGTGACCGACGCTGGCGGGGCCCGGGAATAATAGCCGACACTCCGACCAGCTGTGACAAAGGCGATGATGTCCAGTCGCGCAAAGGGGAGGTGACACGTGTATGTGCTGCCCGACAAGGAAGGGTCATGGAATTATGCTGCGGCTACGATGGAAGGGCGGTCTGCTTGCTACCGATCACCGAAGAAGGCACGTCGCGTGACCGCGCTGCGCCGAGGGAGGCTGGTCGTACGCTAAGCCATGACACTGTGAGCCACAGTGGGCCGCCGCACCGCTGGCCACAAGATAGCCGGGATGGACCCAACGCACTAGTCTAGACCCATGTCCGGACCTCGGGTTAGGTTGGGTCAACCCAAAGTCGATCAAGTCAGCCCAGGATGGGTCGGGCTAGGTCACTCTGACTGGGTTAGACCGAACCTGGAACAACATCGACCCTCATCGCTCTTTCAACCACATCATGAGCTACATGTGTTCATTTGATGAATAGTCTACTTTACCAGAGACCATGTATTGAGATGGTACTTTTGATATACTCCACTTGAGTATTGGATAAATTTGGATTATGGCTGGGTTGGATCGAACCCCAAATCCAACAGGGCACTCGTAGCGGAAACACAATTAAGATAGAGACCGGGAATCCGATTGATGCACTGTCATTTGGGTTGGGTCTCTTTTTACATGATACACCATTAGAATAATTCTTTGTGGGACTTCAGGGAAATTGTAGTATCAACCAATGGCTTGATGAGAAGACCCTCCTGAATTCAAGCGATCCTAGTGTGGGAACCTGGTGTCTGGTTGTAGCTGAAGAAAGAACATCGATCATATGTGGGTAAAAATCTATCCGATCCTGTGTGGGTTAGAACATAGAGATAGTGTGTGGGTTAGCACAAACCGATCATATGTGGGTCATATCTTGTGTGGGTTAGCACTCAGCGATCCTGTGTGGGTCAGCGCATATCGATCCGGTGTGTGTCAGATCTTTTGTGAGATAGCGGAGGTAAGTTACCTATCGATATTGTCTGGGTCAGAAGTAGTGCTACTTAACAAAACAAGATGATCTAGCCTTAGGATAATCATATGTACTTCTATAGATAAGTTATACAAGGCATGAGCTGAGTCCACACCTTCATGGTGATACCTTCGTGGTATTCATATGTGTGGTGTTACCATTGTGGTACTTACATTCGTGGTGATACCTTGGTGGTATTCTTCTATGTGGAGTAACTGTTTGATAATTACCTTCGTGGTGATAACTTTGTGGTATTCTTCTTTGTGGAGTTACCATTGTGGTACTTACCTTTGTGGTCACACTTCATGGTATTCCTTCCATTTTGGAACAATTGAGATTTGGGATTTTGAGTTTGACCTTGTGTTTCTTCTTATATGAGATGGGTATACATGATAAATTAGGTATATGTATGTCCATATACCTAAGTAGGGCTAACAGTGGTTTTCATACTTTTTGGTTTATTATTTGTGGATTTTTTGAGACCACTGAGGGTATCTAGGTCCCTACTGAGTATCATTATACTCACCCCTACACAGGCTACTCCCGCACCTTATTGTGATTGGTGGAGACGATGGACAACCCTGACTAGGGACGAGGGTACTAGGATAGAAGGTAGCTCTAAGGTTGAAATTAGGAAAGGCGTACAAGGGAGATGATTGTATGAGGGTGGAACCAACCTTTCAGGAAGGATCCATGGCTAGTCTTCATATGATCTTTTCATTTTACTTGTACTTCCTAATTTCCTTGTACATTGTAGCTGGTCTTGAATTCTATCCACTTTTATTTATTGTACACACTCTTTTTACTATTTAGTTTACTTGTGTTCGTATCTTGATGTGTGCTTGGTTACGTGAGTCTGCATATTATAAAGGAAATGCCTTCTTAGTTTAATGGAATGCGCCTTCAATGCTAGTCTCCCGCCCATGGCCTATGGAAGGTGGGCTTGGGGTAGTCATGGCATGGGCCTTGGGGGACGGTTCATGAAAATTTGGTATCAAAGGGAGTTTATGCCATAGAACATTGGAATCTAATATTTTTAACAGCAATAGTGTTATGTGTAGTGAATCTGGCTATCAGTTTATGGAATCTAGTGTTGGTGCGGAAACCGACATATACATACACTAGGACCCTGACTTCTAATTTCTGACTCAGGGCACAAAAACCCTGATTACATGTGTGTTTTGAAAAGATTTATTTTCAAACTCTTTGAGTCAACTCACCAGGTATAACATATTGACTATGGCTCACCAATTTCTTTTTAGGATGCCTCCACGCAGATATCCAGCTAGGGTTCCAGGTTTAGTACGCAATGATAGAGAACCAAGCGATGAGGGATCGGTGCGGGACCCTCTCTCAGTAGAGGCACCAGCGGTACCATTACCCATTGGGCCACTGAAGCCACCATCCCCATTAGTACATGGTGAAAGTCACTTGAGCGCATAGAACGAGTTCCAGCGCCAAAGGCGACTGAGGTTCCAGGGAGAGACATACCCACATGCGGATGAGGATAGGCTGGAGGTCATGGTGAGAGTCTTCTGACATGTAGAGACTCCATCTGATCTGATAGTGTTATTTTCCAAAAGTCCTCTAAAATCAGTAGCAGGAAAATAGTTGATCATGATGCTCCTAGTTCATGATGAGGTGACACTTCTCTAGGTAGAATTTTAGATCCTGTTTCAGGGAAAGTTTCTCCTAGTGACTCTTCAGGAAGTGCACATAGATGAGCTTGTTCATCTGCAGTAGGGAAGCATGATTGGGGCCAATACTCATAGAGGTTCACCAACCTCTCACGCTACATCACTGATATGGAGCGGCACCCATTATACCACACCTGGACCAACGATTAGGGACTCAGGTTGGAGATCAAGGCATCGATGATCTCACTCACCATCTGGATGTCGGTGGGGTGTTATAGTGTCCCTCTTAGTGGAGAGTTTCTTTTCTGAGCATTATCCAGTAGAAAAACCCACCATCAGGCATCACATAGGGGAGTATTTTACATCTAACAGTAGAAAGATGTCACAGAGGTCCAATAGGACCAAACATATAGGTGGGAGGCCACAAGAATTAGGGTCTGTCCTGTGGGGCACCAGAGATAGATTTAGTCATTCGAGGAATAGGCAGTGTTACACATGTAGTGGGCCAGGTCACATAGGTCGTGACTGCCTGACCCGCCATACGGATGATCAAGAAATGGTTGAAGGACTGTCGAGGTAGAGACATAGGGTTGATTGAGGGGGTCCGTAGGGAGAAATCAGAGGTGGTAGAGGAGACGGTCGTGCAGATGGTGGTGGGAAACGATTCGAGGTGTTACTGACACCACCACTAGGTGGTCCACCCTGACAACAGAGAAGAGGTGAACATGGGAGAGCTCAGCTCTAGGAAGCTGAGGCCTACGACCATGAATCTTTAGAGACGATACAATGTATGATCTGTGTCTACTCCACCTTAGCTACAATTCTTATAGACACAGGTGCTAGTCATTCTATTATTTCCACATCCCTCATCCAGAGCATGGAGATTCCAATGGATCTGTTGGGTCGATCCTTATAGCTAGAGACTCCTAAATTAGTGGATTTGATGATTATGCACTGGTTCCGGAAGTGTGAGCTTACTCTATAATGTGAGAGCTTCAACTAGGATTTCATAGTAGCAGTGTCAAGGCCTTATGATTTCATCTTGGATATGGACTGGCTATCGAATGTCCATGCTCATATTGACTGTATTAGGCACAAAGTGCAAAGTGTCTATACGGATGGGACCAGGTTTACCTTCATCATCAAGAAGAGAGCCATTTCAGCATAAGATGGACTTACCTGGAGGAGATTCCAACTAATCACTAATTAGTTGGGTAACCTTACCCTCGGAGTAGTTGATTTAGAGAGTCCAAGCTATCCTATAGTGGTGGACCAGTACGCAGATGTCTTCCCTGAAGATGTTCTACATCTACCCTTTTTTAGAGAGGTGGAATTTTATATTAACATGTTCCTTAGGATGACACCGATATCTACAACAGATTATTGGATGGCTCCCTCAGAGCTTTGTGAGCTACGGGTATAGTTGGAAGACTTATAGGAAAAGGGGTTTATCTGGCCCAGTGATTATCCTTGGGCTACCCCAATGCTGTTCTCCAAGATGGCGGATGGGAGCTTGAGTCCTTATTTTGACTATCGGTGCCTAAACTAGGTGACAGTTCAAAACAAGTACCAACTCTCTAGGATTAAAGTCCACTTTGATCAGATAAAGGGAGAACTTTGGTTCTCAAAGAGAGACCTCAGTTTATGATATCACCATCTCCGAGTATGAGAAGAGGATGTGAAGAAGAAGGCATTTAGATGTCTGTACGACCATTATGAGTTTTTTTATTGCCGTTCGGCATGAACAACACTCTAGAAGTGTTCATGGGATTCATGAACAGGATATTCCAGCTATATATTGATCACTTTGTGGTGGTCTTCATTGATGACATATTGATCTACTCGGATACTAAGTAGGAACATGCCTATCATTGGAATATTTTTCTAGACACTCTCTTAGAGAACCATCTATATGGTAAGCACATGAAGTGCCAGTTATAGATCTAATAGGTTCAATTTCTGGGACATGTCATCTCAGAGGCTAGAGTAGTGGAGGATCCAGTGAAGATCGAGGAAGTACATTCTTGGGAGCCACCCAAGAGTGTGACAGAGGTACGTCATTTCCTGGGATTGACTGAATACTACTAGAGGTTTGTGCGAGAGTTATCTAGAGTTATTGAACCTATATCATCATTGACAAAGAAGGGGAAACCCTTCGTGTGGTCGGAGGGATTCCAGAAGGGTTTTCAGGTGCTGAGGGAGAAGCTATCTAGTTCCCCCATCTTTAGGATTCTGGAGGAGGGAGTTGGGTACATTTTCTACTACGATGCATCAGGGATCGAGCTCAAATGTGTCATGATACTGGAGATAGTAGTGATCACATATGGTTCTCGACAGCTGAGACAACATAAGAAGAACTATGGTACACACGACCATGAGTTAGAAGCAGTGGTATTTTCCTTTAAGATGTGGCAACATTACTTGATGGGTGAGTGTTTTATGGTCTACTGTGATAACAAGATTCTCAGGTATATATTCTCTCAGAAATACATGAACCTAAGATAGCGACGTTGTCTTGTGTTCATCCAAGAGTATAACTTCGAGATCGTCTATACTCCTAGAAACAGGAAGATTATAGCAGATGTACTTAGTAGAAGATCTGGTATACAACTGATATGTGCGGAGAGGGAGAATCGGCATGATTTTCATATATCCTTTTTTGATCTATATGGGGAAGCATTCCTTCAGTCTCTTACAGTCACTCCCCCACTTCTTCAGCGAGTTAGGGAGGTATTGTCTGGGCACACAGAATGCGAGACTCAATGTCCTCATATATCCACAAGATAGGAACCTGTTTGATTTTATAATGGTGGGGATCATGTCATCATCTTTAGAGGATGTACCATGGTTCCAGTGTCACTTTGGGAAGAAGTGTGGAGGGATTTAAGAACATCCACTCTAACGGTACATCCAAGAGTGGAAAATAAGTACCAAGGCCTCTAACGATATCACTGGTTGCTGGTAATGAAGAGTTTAGTAACAATGTTTGTTTATCGATTCCTAACTTGTCAACAAGTGAATGCGGAGCATCATGTACCAGCAAGCTTAGTTAAGCCTTTATAGGACCCAGAGTGAAAGTGGGATGGGATATTCCTTGACTTCATGATATGACTTCCATGTACATCTAGGGTTCATGATTCTATTCGGGTGATCATCAACCGACTCATCAAGTCGGCCCACATCCTACCGATCAGAGAGCATGGTTCAGTAGGGAGCTTGGAATGCCTCTATGTGCAAGAGATTTTTTGGCTACATGGATTTCCCACAACGATTGTCTCCGATCGCGATGCATGTTTCACTTCCTAACAATGAACGGGGTTATAGGAGGCTTTTAGGATGAATCTCTTCTTGAGTACATACTTTTATCCTCAAAAGGATGGCTAGATTGAGCAGACCATTCCGACCCTCAAGGACATGTTACGTGCTTGTGTCCACGAATTCAGTCGCAGTTGGGAGGATAACATTCCCTTATTGGAGTTTGCATACAATAACTTCTATCACTCCACCATTGTGATGACACATATAGATGCTCTATGTAGCTGACCATGTAGATCACCTTTGTGCTAGACTGACCCTAGGGAGTCAGCACTCATGGGACCACAGATGGTACAAACTACCACATAGAAGTTTCAGATCATCCAGTAGTGTATTAAGACTGCACAGAGCAAGTAGAAGCCTTATGATGACCAGATATGGAGACCTTTGGAGTTCGAGGATGGAAACTGCATCTTTCTACGGGTCTCTCCTCGACAAGGAAAGCAAGATTTGGGCAGGGCAGCAAGTTATCTCCGGGGTTCATTAGACCCTTTCAGGACCTTAGCAGAGTTGGAGACGTAGGTTCCTCCAAAGCACTTACACCTCAGTTTCACCAGGTGTATGACGTTTTCCTCATATCCTAGCTGAGGAGATACATATATTACCTATGACATGTTATCGACCACAGTGAGCTGGAAATCGATGATGGGGATAACTTTACAGAGGTTCCAGTGTATATTCAGGATCGATAAGAGAGATTCCTTTGTGGGTGGTCGAGAACATTTGTGTGCATGAGTTGGCAGCATGGGATCCTCCAAGAGATCAAATAGTAGTGGAAGGCTCAAATTAGTGCTCAATACACCCACTTGTTTTCATAATTATTTTGTGATGTTGATTTTGGGGACACAAAGCCTTGAGGTGGGAAGATTGTAACGACCTAGAAATTCCTTGTGATTTTTTTAAATATGGGAATTTTATGAGTCCATGATAATTGACTCCATGTGATTATAAGGCCCATTGTGTCTAGAATGAATTTATAACATTTTTCAGGTACGTTTAGTAAACCTGCTAGGGTTTTTTAGTAACATTTGAACTTGTGCTCGGAATTGAAATCCAAGGACACCGTTGAAATCGATGCGCCAATATTAGATTAAATAGACCATCACCTCGACCATAGTAGGTCGAGTGTAGAAGTAATTTTATCAATTTTTTTGTTGAATAATAGAAAAAAATAAAAAATAACATTTTTTCATTGTAATGTCCTTTTGATTTATGGATGTTGGGACCAAAAGAGCATCAATCCTCCAAATTTTTGATTTCATGGTGGTGGGGACCACTCAAACGCCTTTTTAATATGGGGAAGTCCCTAGGGAAACCTCCCATTTAATTGTGCCAATGTAAATTAAATTATAAGTAATAGTGTCATTGGAATTTATTATGGTTACTATTAAATGAACCATCATATATTCCACGATCGTTACTTACCCTACCCCTCTTATCTTTATATAATTCATAGGTGGGGGGATTTGGCACGCTTCACCAAGTGATCAAGCTTTGGAAAAGTGTCGCTATTCCCAAAACATGGAGGGTGGAGTAGGTTCTGGTTGGCGGTGATGAGTGACCCCGAACCATGAATCATTGAATGAAGAAACAACCCCGACCCCGGATCGGAAGCGTCTGGTGGAGGCGCTGAACACTGACATTCTTCAATGGATTCGTCTTCTTCCTTGCACCACCTCCTTCAAAACCTTCATGGTAGGCGTATGATTTTGATTAATCTTCGTTGACTTTTATTTTATGATCAATATCTTCCCATGATCCAGTAGCTACCGCTCTAACGTGGAGGCTGTGGACCAAATGAACATGACCTGATCACTACGAAATCCTGGTGATTTTTAGGGAGTTCTACGCGATGGAGGAGGATGACGATCTGTCCAGGTGACCGAAACCAGAGGGGCTCAGGAACAGCGGTCAACACTCTAGTCGGCCGCGACGAAGGTGGTGGCACAACCACACGGCCGATGAAGAGCTGCGGCCCATCTGCCGCGGCGGAGCAAGGGCAGCGGCCGGCTGAGAGAAGGAGTAGCGACTTGAATCTACGCCACCCTGTGGAGAAGGTTTGCTGCCCTTTTCCATGGCAGTGAGCGAAGGGTGGCTGACTTGCTGTCAAACACTAGCGAAGGCACAACATGCAACTGCGCCGCGCAGAGGGATGTTGGCCGACCGGCATGCCGCGACACCACGATCGAATGTGGGCCACCGTATTGCGAGCCACTGTGAACATCCATGATCCACCATGGGATGCCTGATGGGTCGGGACACCTACTGCGGGTGGCTTAGCAGGCCTGGTAACGTAGCGCGGGACGCCCTGTAGGCTGAGTTGTGCCAATTGGATGGGTCGCGCCGGTGGGCTGGGCATAGCCCAGGGGGCCGCGCCGGACCCCGCGTGCTGGGCAAGACCGAGGGCCAGCCCCCAGGTTGGGCCTGGTTGACCGAAACCAGGTCTGGTCGGCCCTGGCTGAGTCAGGCTAGGTCAGTATAACAAGGTGGGACCGGACCTGGACCCACTTATACCCTTTTCTCTCTTTCAGGCATATCATAAACTATGAACGTCCTTTTGACGATTTTTCTATAGTGCCAAAAGCCTTGGATTGAGATGGTCTTATTGGTACACTCCACTTGAGTTTTGGATAAAGTTGGAATATGACCATGTTGGATCAATCCCCAAATCAAATCGGGCCCTCGAAGCAGAAACACGAATAACGTAGATACCAGGCATCTGATTGATTCACCGCCAGTTGCGTTGGGTCCTTTTTGATGTGATGGACCATTGGAATGCTTTTATCATGGGACTTCATGGCGGTGTAGTATCAACCCATTGCATGAGAATAAGACCCTCTCATAATCAAGAGAGCTTAGTGCGGGAACACGGTGGTTGGTTGTACATAAAAAAAAACATCGATCCTATGTGGGTCAACATCTATCAAATACTGTGTGGGTCAGACCTCAGTGATCATGTGTGGGTCAGCGCGTACCGATCCTGAATGGGTCAGATCATGTGTGGGTCAGTGAACAGTGATCATATGTGGGTTAGCGCCTATCGATCATGTGTGGGTAAGATCCTGTGTGGGTCAGTGGGGGTTAGTAACACATCGATCATGTGTGGGTAAGAAGCAGGGATATTTAACAGAATATGATGATCTAGCCTTCAACTATTCATCTTTACTTCTGATCTTGTGTTATAACTGGTGTGAGCTGAGTCCTTACCTTCATGGTGATACCTTTGTGGTATTATTCTGTTAGGCGTTACCTTTGTGGTACTTACCTTTATGGTGATACCTTGGTGGTATTCTTCTATGTGGAGTACATGTGTGGTACATACCTTCGTGGTGATACCTTTTCCATATTCTTCTATGTGGTGTTTCTTTTTTGGTACTTACTTTGGTAGTGTTACTTCATGGAATTCTGTCAATTGTGGAATAGATGATCTTTGGGCTTTTGAGTTGGACCTTGTGTTTCCTCTTGAAGGATAAGGGTATACATGATAACTTAGGTATATGTTTGGTCATATACCTATGTAGGGTTTACAGTTGTTTTCATTCTTTGTGGCTTATCTATTATGGATTTAGTGAGACCTTTGAGGGTCTTGGGGTCCCTACTATGTATCGTTATACTCACACCTTCATGGGATACGACCACACCTTGTTGTGTTTAGTGTGGACGATTAACATCATTGACAGAGGACAATGGTACTAGGACAAGAGGATGCTCAGAGGTGGAAATTATAAGTGGCATACCAGGGAGACAATTGTACGAGAGGTGTACCAACCCTTCAGGTAGGATCCTTGGTAGGTGATCATAGGTTCTGTTCAGTTTACATGTACTTCCCAGTTTCCTTGTACTTTCTAGTTGGGATTGTATTCTGTCATTTTTTTAGTTACTATACACACCCTTTTTACTATTCAGTTTACTCATTTTCGTATCTTTCTATGTTCTTGGTTGCGTGAGATTGCAGGTTATAAAGGAAATGCCTCCCAGTTTTAGTGAATACGCCTTCGGGGCTAGTCGCCATCCCCTGGCCTATGGAAGGCGGGCATGGGGTTGTCACGACACGGGCCATGGTGGAAAGGACCTGAAAATAATGTAATATTACACTAAGAAATTTAATATTTCAAGAGATTTTAACGTCTATAAAATTATTAAGAGATAAAATGTAACAATCAATTCATAAAAAATATAGGTTTTTAATAAATTCATTAATTATGTAGAATAAATTAAATTGTAAGATAAATATTTATTTAATTATTCATTAAATATATTAGTTTTAATGTCTATTAAATATGTATAGAATAATCTATGTATCATAAAACCATAATAGAAGCTCATAAGTCCGTTAACTCCACATATGTTAAATACAATACATTCCTATTGAATTTAGAAAATATGTATAATATGACCCCATTGTAAAATATTAGAACAATTACTTTTAAAAATTTAAAAAATTGTATCATTACTTCATATTTATTTATTAAATCATTTAGTAAAAAAGAAGGACTTCTGTAAAAAGAAATTAGAAAAATATGTGCATGAAAGAATAACATACAAGATGAAAAAAGAGAAATAAGATCACCTTTTATAAAAAAATTATTTTATTCAAGAAAATTAATAAGAGTTCAAGATATGGAATAAAAATTAAAAATAACCAAATATGTCGAAGATAACAAAAAATATAGATTTTTTGATATATATATATTATAGGATTATGTAAACAAAATAATATGTTTAATCCTAGAAAAATATGATTGTAAAATAAACCCATACCTACTTGGTAAATTATATATTGTTACCCCTTGAAATTTCAAACATTTATCAAAAAATTAATCATAATAAATAAATATATAAATGATGCTAGATGCATCAAATGGGTAGTATATACAGAACATAAATGTAAATATGTTCATAATACCAAACATGTGTCAATAGACTGAAAATAGAGTTGAAATACCTTATAATGATTGAATATTAGTGGTGAAAAATAAAAACGTTGTGTGGTTATGTATAACAAAAAATATACACACAAACAAAATAGGAATAAATATACTATACAATTAGAGGCCATTTTATGCGTAATTGGAACATAACATAGTCAATGAAATAGAGGTATAATCCAATTAATGGAAATTCATTTCTGAAACACCTTACCTCATACTTCTGTATTATTTAACATGATTTTAGTAAATTTATAATGTTGTTAAATTTGATATTAAGTAATAAAATAAATTTGTATTCCTATTTATAATATCACATTGGATCCACTTATGACATCATATCACCCTTTTTCCAATACATATTAATTATTATTAGTGTTTTAGTTGTTAACTACTTAGCATCTCTTGTCTGTTTTATCCTAGATGATCGAAATTTTTTTAACAGGTTATAATTTCATCACCTAATAAATTTATTTAATATTATAAATAATAAATTTATATTTTAGATATATTTATAGTATCATTCTTCAATGGTGTATTGTAAAATGAATCACATCGCATCGTGGAGGTGGTGAGTTGTGAGAATGAAAGAGTGACTTGTCATTTATTAATGGTTTAATGGGTAGGATAGTAGATGATATATTATCTTTTAATAATAAATAATATTTCATAATTATCATAGATATCCATTATTTCCATCATTATTACTCTCCATGGGATGTGGTGACAAAATGAAATTACACTACTTCGGGAGGCGGTACTCTTCCAAACATAAGAGTGACATTTTTGTTTCTTATTTGATTGGGAAAAGGTTGTATAATTTTATTTCTATACACATAAAAAATATTATTATATGGGGGATAATAATTTTATTATATTGGATATTTTGTGATATAATTTAATTTTGTAAAAGAAAATGGAAAAATGGAAAAATCTTTATTTTATGATTAACTTCTCTTGTAGAAACCCCACTAGTATCTTCTCTTAAGTACCATAGGGTTTGAATTTATGGAAGAATAAAACAAATAAAATGCCGATTAAGATATTTTGAAGATATTTTTTCAAATTTTTTTCATCTTAATGTATAAATAAGTGTTAGTTGGTGATGGTATGAGGTTTCCTTTTAATAATTGATCTGTCTGACACAATTATAATTTATCAATGTTTTAAAATATTATTAAGTCAAATTCATGGAAATATGGATCTAAAAGTAATTATAATTTAATATTGTAAGTTTAATGTCGAAATAAAATCACAATATAATTTTTAATAATGTTATTAGGACAATTTAACCCTTAACGTTTTTAACCCCTTAATGGACTGTTTTTATCATTAATAACATCATTGACAATTTCAATCAAAGATGGTTACAATTTTATTCTTGTGTTCAAAATTAGTTCAAAAATTTAAAAAGGGTGAAATATAAGACTTTATATAATCCTAAATATCCATATTAAAATAATTAATAATTTTAAAACTAATAAATGAAATATTATTTTTCATAAAATTTCTTTAATGTCATTTTTTAACACTATTTATATAAATTGATTTATTAAAATGATGATATTAATAAAAATAAAAAATATATATATAATAAAATATTATTTCATTAATTTATAAGTAATTATATTAAATCAATAATCAATATGAAATTATATAACTGTTAATGTCTTTAAAATCATTTACTTGATATTTATAGGACTTACATAAGCCCGATGTCAGCTTTATATAATAGTTTAATGTAATTATATAATCACATAATATTATAACTAAATTAAAAAGGTATGAACATTTTATTTATTATCAAAATTGAAATTAATAATCATTATAATTTATTTTATCATGATGGGGAAATATAATACGTATTTACAAGCAAGAATCTGAAATTTTGATTTTTTTTCTCCACTTTAAATTGTATAAAATTCCATATCAATTGAAAAATGAAAAAAATTATATATATTCTAAATTAAGAGTTATATATCTGAATTTGGATCATAAAAATAAAAAATATAATGTTTTTGATATATTTATGATTCATTATCACATTTTTTGACCCTAATTACCTAATTTACCCTTTCATGAGGAGATAATTGTTGTCAAAATTAGTTTACGAAATGAATAAAATTAAAATGTGCCTATTTAAAAATTTAAATCCTTGATATCAAATTGGGATCCCATATTTTATTATTCAACATTTACTGGTGTCAATGAATAATGGTAACATAAATTCATCAAGTGCAATAAAAAATGGTTTTTTTGAAAATGCATTTTGAAGACTAAAAATTAACGTATATCATATTAATGTTAAAATTAAATAATAATTGATATAATTAAATTATTTTCCACAAAATGGATCATATATCAATATAATACTAAATAAAATGTAGAATGATAAGTTTAACTTTTTTATTTAATTATAATAGTGGAGTGTTAGGAAAATAGGTTTTTCACTATTCACTAAAAAATAAATTCTTCCCAAAAATTACTAAAATTTACCCTAAGTTAATTTTTATATAAAAATTATACAAATATTATTAATATTATTAAAATAAATTTTCAAAATTAATAATAATAATAATAATTTTAATACACAATATTGAATAAATTAATTTTTGAATAAAATTAATTTTTGAAAATAAAAATTGATTTACAAAAAAAATTTGTGCTTACATCCTAATAATTAATCAATATATTTGAATTCAGTAGAATCATTATACATATACAAAATAATAACTATACACATACTAATACCCTCAAATTTACGGGTTATGTCATAAAGATCAGATTTAAATAATATTATTTTTATAACATATCTAAAATCACTTTAATTTTTTTGATTCTGTGTTAATAAAGCTATTGATATTATTATTATTTTAAACTAAAATTTGGTTTTGTTACAATAAATCTACATTCAATAATTTATGAGACATATACAAATTCAACCACCACATTCAAAAAAACGATATATCCATAGATTCATCAAAATATGTCTCTAACCATATCATTATAATTACACTTTCCAAAACATGAGATGGTAGGGAAATGTAAAAATGAAGAAAATAAACCATTTGACCTCATCCTTATGGGAGTCTCCCCCACTTATGTATGATATTCATCATATAACACAACCAACTATACATCACCAATTACTCTAAATTTTAATCAATTACACAGAGTATCAAACAATACATTGACACAATCTATAAATCCCCCAAAACTATACTTAAAACACGTGTCATATCTATATTTTAGTAGGGTATCAGGTACATGTAGGCTATAAACCTCATTCCCACCCACTAACATACATGACCCACACCATATATACTTTTCCAGCACCACATAACTAAACAACCTACATTATTGAGTCTAACTAAATCATTTCCAATTTCTCTATATAGTTTCCATAAATTCAAAATAACAATATAGTAACAGGACATCAAACACAACATACCATATCAGATCAGAAACACTAAAATTACCAAGAAAATTAATCCCTACAATCAACAATCACACTATCCAAAATATTTCCAAATCCATCATTACCATTTACCATCCAAATCGAATTCATTATTCCATTTGTCTACAAACATTCTATAATAGTTGGAAATTAATTGTTATTATATCATATAACTACCCATAACATGTTATTCTATCATCATATTTATAAAATCCATTACATAACTTCATTTTAAAATGCCTTGATCCTATTTTCCCAGAGTCTCTGTTTTATTTTATAACATTGTCTTGATCATAATAAAATATAATTCTGTAGAACTAATAGGTTTAGTATCCTTCACAACAAAATTTAACAAAATAAGATTTACATTACATCTTGTAATAAAAAACCTAAATTTATCCTATATGATAACTCTATTATACCCTTAATTATTCATGTAGGTCAATCATAATATACTTCTTCGCATACTGGGGAATATTGAAACATAAGAGAGGGGTGAGCACAGATTCTCAGTAATGATAAAAAATATAGTGAAAAATATCATAAATAAGCATACAATTTCAAGGCAATGTATAAAACCAACACACATGCCTTTAAAACATAGTATTTAGAATAATATGGAAAGAATCATTTAAAAAATTCTATTAAAACTATCCCATGGATATTATACATCTAGAACAATCACATGAAATATCAATAACTATTCTCATAATGAGGAAATGGATAGTGTGAGACATCATGACCATATCTTCATGGAATCATTCGAAGATCATTATTATAGTGTCAAGGCCTTGTTCCAAGACACTAGTCTGTCTTAGGAGACATATCGTTGCATCGATGGGCTATATCAGGCCTCACCCGTCACAAAATAAGTCTAATGAATTCGTCTTTTAAAAAGGGTGAAGCATAAAATAAACATTCATATCACAACAAATATCAGAAATGTTAATAATTTAACCATAAAAAATGAATGGTATTAAAATAGAACATCCACAGTAAAAATGTATCACAAACCACAGAAAACAATATGGAAGATTGAATCATCATAAGTCATCCTCAAATAATCATATAATCCAGAAAAGGATTTTAACATTGATGAAAATAATTTAACAAATTCATTAAAACCCTTGAGGGAAATATCGCTTGTTTACATAGAAATAATTTAGAAGATTAAAAATTATATAAGAAAACATTTTATTTGAAAAAAAAATTATAATCTTATAAGTAATGAATCCAAATATCATTGTGTATTGCTAGGAGAAAATATCTACTTGCACTGTATAATTTAATAAAAATTCATTACATTATTTGTTGAATGGTTTATAAACTACCTTGTTTGAAAAACGACAGAAATATTTATTTCAATTATTATTAAAAGTCAAAAATGGGTAAAAATGTCTCTAAAAAATATTGATCATATTTTTAATTAAATTTTACGAAACATGGACATGGATGAAAATTATTTACAAGAAGATACTTATGTATACACAGTCTTGGATAATAAAGATATTGTTAAATTAACACTTACCTTATACATTCCTTTTGTCGATGGGGAGTTAACCTACTATATAATGGTTAAAACTTGTTATAAAATTATTCAAGGAAAATATCTATATTTACAATATCATATATGATCCTCTTATTTCAATTTTGGTATTAATATTTAAGTGTTACCATTATTTTTTGTGTTAATTGCTTCATTTTCCCATTCCTATTATGTCATGTAAGTCATGCTTTTTTGGAATAGGATTTATTTTATTCATATATAGAATGAAAATTTGTTAATTATTATTATTTTTACTAATAATATAAATTTTTTAATCATTCTTTAATTTTTAACATGGATAAGTAATTTCACTGCGTCGTGGAGACGGTAGGTTGTATGTACGCACGAACGATGATATCATTCCCTTGAGGGTTAAATGGAATAGAATTGGTTGGTATATTAATTATACAGAATAATTATTATCTTATATTAATTATTTATATGAATTGTACTCATAATTATATGCATCCAAATAATTTAGTTTTGAATAACAAATTACACTATGACATGGAGATGGCAAGCCATGCGTACGCAGACATGGTGATATAGTTATTCATATGCTGCATAAAATGAGGAATATGGTTGTAACATGATTTTAATAAAATATAATTTAATTTATTATACTGTATTAATTAATTTTATGTAGAAAAAACATATAAATAACAAGTAGAAGAATAAAGAAACATTGTAAGAGGTGATAAAAAAATTACCGCTTTTTCAGGTGTGTCCTTTTGGTTTTCCCAAATGGACTCCATATGTTGGATTTCAGCCCAATATGTGGCCTATATGATGAATTTATGTATGTTATAAAATTATATGGGAATTATTCGTTTGATTACAATGGAATTTGAGGTGTGAATTAAATATAAAGAGACATTCTCTTTTACAAGAGAGGTTAGGGGATGTTTTAGAAGATCTTAAAATATTATTTTAATATCAATTTATTTTCAGTTTCACGTAGCTAAAAAGTGATTTATTTCTAGGATAATTTTAATATGGGTTGAAATATTATTATAAAATGAGTGTTATACAAGATAGTGTCACAAAATAAACCTTATCTTTTGGATTCAACCCTTAGTTAAACAGTTTAATGCTTAGCGTGTCTTCTTATATTTTTACACTATAAGGTTATTATAATTACTATAAAATGCCAAAAAACCCCAATTGGATTATTAATGAAATATGTAACAATATTATAGGTAATGTTTTGATATAGAGAGTTTTATGAATATTATAACATGTAATTAAATATTATTTATCTTAAAGTATCAATTTTATCAATTTTGATACAATTCAAACTTAGAATTTTAATAAAATATAAAAAAACATAAAAAATAAGAATAAATACTTTTAATATGTAAATAAAAAGTATATGTTATCTATAAAATTTTTTATGTCATAAATGAAGTAATTTTTTTATATGAATATTTCTATAAACATTCATTTGATTATTTATTTAATAATTCAATTATAACATCATTATTTTGTAACCTTTTATTTTAATATTTTGTTTCCAAAAATTATAAGTAAATTAACATTATTTAGATAAAAAAATTATTTTACTAAATTGTATTTATAGTCTACCAAATAACTTATTTATGCACATATTAATTATGATATAGTTAAAAAGAATTGATATGACATTTCTAACTCTTCATCAACTAAAATATAATAATTGTATTAATCTTACAAAAGTGACCTAAAATGTTTATAATTTCATCCTAATGATTATTTTTCTCAAAAACCACTAATAAAATGAAATTAGGTCAACATTTAATGTAATATCATATTATAATATTAATTTTACCTTTAATTACCCAATTGATCTTTAACTGTGGTAATAAAATCCAAAAGTTACTATTCACCTATAATTATTTTGATCTTATTTAACAATATTTTAATAATTATTAGAACCATTTATATCTATTTTACTAAATTAAATGAATATAAGCGGTAAAATTATGATTAATGCAATTCCCATAGATGCGTCTTGAATGTTGGAAAAAGAGACGTGAGACGTTTATTAAATTTGTATATCTAATTTTATTAGAAAATGATTTCTATAAGCTATATTGGATTAATATATGAATTATTTATATATTGTGACGTTAAAATAAATTTATAGTAAAATAATTCTTTATATGAAAGAGTCAGTTTTTGACAAAACTACAACATTAAAACTATTCATAAAAAATTAAATCTTTTCAACAAACTACCAAAAATCCACTCTAAGTCAATTTTGATATTCATAATTCAAAAATGAAGTCTATTATTAAATAAACATCTTAAATTTCATAATTCGGTTAATTATATTCATAACAATTTATGAAATCTCTAGTTTGAAATGTCATGGTGCTGTCTAACTGGATATTGCACATAGTACAAGCTATTGAATAATTTAAATGTATGTTTATGAAAGAAGCGTGGGGTGTTACATTCTTACCCATAAAAATAATTTCCTACTCTAAATTTCAATAATATCACTTTATAACATGATTTATGTGATTTTTCATCATAGGTTCTTCTAGTTCCCACATAACCTCTTCTAATTTATGGTTTCTACCAAGCACCTTTACCATCCTTTTTGTCTGATTTCTCAAAACTTTTTCTACGGTATAAATAATATTGATAGGATCTTCATAATAATAAATATATAGTTCCTATTATATTTCTTCTTATGCGAGTACATGTGTTTTATGTAAGATTTATTTCTTTAACATTGATATGTGGAACACATCCTTTCCTTTGGATAGACATGTCATCATTTCCAAATGTTATGCTACAACTCCAATTCATTCCATAATTTCAAAAGGTCTGATTTACCTGGGACTTAATTTACCCATATTACCTGATTATATAACACCATAATACGATGGTACTTCAAAAAAACATGATCTCCTAGCTGAAATTCCAAATCCTTACATCATTTATTAGCATTGATATTTATCCTAAATTGAGCTATTTTGATATTGGTATGAATAGTTTTTACATTTTCCATTATTTCCTCAACATTTTATGGGCCAACTAGTTTTCCTTCACCTACATTATCACAATAGGCTTAAATACAACATCAATTTCTATATAACACTTAATATGGATCCATATATATACTTGAATGGATGTTATTATTATAAAAAAAATTCTACAAAAGATAAATAATGATCCCAAATACCTTGAAATTCAACTGAGAAATATCTCCAAATTTCTTTTATGGTTTGAATAGATATTTCTGATGGTCCATCAGCTTGAGGGCAGTAAGAAGTGTTAAAACAAAGCTCAGTATTTATGGACTTCAGAATAATTTTATATAATTGTGATGTAAAATTGGGATTTCAGACAAAAAAAAATCGATAGGGGTGCAACATGAAGACTTAAAACATAATTAATATATTGTATTATAAATGTTCAAGTGGTAAATCTTCTCTTATAAAATGAAAATTTTATAATTTGGTATATAGATAAAAAATAACCCATATCACATCATTTCATCTGAGAGACTTTGGTATCCCTATGACAAAGACTATCACAATATTATCCCATTTCCACACATGTATAGAAAGTGGTTTCATGAAACCTCAAGGATGTTGTCTTCTAGCCATTACCTATTGAAAAACAAAACATGCTGACACATAATAAGAAATACATCTCTTCATGCTTTTTCCATCAAAAATGTTTTCTCAAATCACTATTCATTTTATTGACAGGAGTATGTATAATGAAATTATAGCTATTAGAATCATTAAATAATTCACTTTATAGCTAATGTATGAAAGGAACAAAAATCCTCATCCCAAATTTCAGTATTCCATCCTCTAATATGAAGTCAATCAGTCTCCCATCATTCACAACTGTAATTCTATTTTGAAACTCATCATCATTATAATGAGAACATTTTTCCCTTTTTAGTTAATAATTTTTCCATCAATTTGAAAAAATAGTTATGTTTCACCATCCATGATAATTCACATATCCATAAACATATGATCCCTTTCAAATATCATTTTTTTGAACCTCTAGGGTATTTTCTTCTCAAAGAAATTACATCTTATTTTCATTCCCATTGTGGTAGTGTATTGTGCAATAACAATCCTTGAGTAGATGAAGCCATATCCTTTATCTCATTTTGAGTTACTTCTATGAGAAAATATATTTGAAACTGTTATGATTAGTATATATTTCATATCATTCACAAAGTGATAGTGTCTCCATATCTTTAGAAAAAAATTACTACAGCTAAATCATTCTCATGAGTTGGGTAGTTTTGCTAATGAATTTTTAATTGCCTTCATACATTAAGAATAAATCTATCATTCTACACGAGGACACAAACGATTACATTCATTAATAAATCACTATAAATCACAAACCGAAGATTCCTAGATGTTTTAGTCAATATAAGAGTATTGTCTCATCTTCTCTTAAAAATTTCAAAACATTTTAATCTCACTTTTGTCCAAAAAAATTTAACCCCTTTTCATGTGTTCTTGGTTAACTAGTTTTCCAATCAAAAAACATTCTAGGGTGATGGCTTATAGTAACCTACATAACAAATAAAATTGTATACCTAGGTTTTATTCGTCAGTACTGGAAATTCTTAGATTTCTCTTGTCTTTATGTGATCAACAAAAAATCCATATTTATAGATAACATGGACAAGAAAAAAATTTCTTATAGCCAGAATTCACACATTAAAACATATCATATAGTTCATTTCTTCTTATAGTTATAGAACAATCCAAAAGTGGTTCTCATGGTCATCAAATCGTTTTTGAGTATCACAAGATATCATCGATATGTACTACAAAAAAATAACCATGATATTCCTTGGACACTTTTTTATTTAAATCAATGAAAATAATTGTATTATTTGTCAATCCAAATGGTATTACCATAAATTCTTAATGATCATTCCTTGTTCGGAATTCTTTCTTGGGAATATCTTATTTTTAAACACAATTGATGAATCCATAATGATTTTCAATTTTTTAAATTATTGGGCACCATGATGTTGATCAAATAAATCATTATTGTATGAATTGGGATAATTGTTCATTATTTTAATACTTTTATTTATCTATAGTCAATGTATATCCCCGTTGATCCATATTTCATTATAATAAAATGAAATGGGGCTCTCCATGGATAAAAACAGGGTAGAATAAATCCCTTATTAATAATATCCTCTAGTTCGTTCTATATGTATACTAATTCCATAGTTTCAATTCGATAACTATTATATGACATTGGTGTTTCATCAGGGATTAAATCAATATAAAACATAACTTCACACTCTGTGGGGTATCTGGTTATATATTTGGTAAAAACAAATATATTCCTTTACAATTGTATATCTTCAATTTGAATATTTCATTCTTCATCACTATATTTTATTTCCTCCTTCCAAAGAATCTCATTAAAGAAAGACACATATATTTATTTTTTATAAGATCAGGTGATGTTGTTTATTGTCTAATGATAATGGATTCTACATCGTCCTCACCAATCATCAATTCCTTCTTATAATAAATCTTTTCATTATATTTTTATAACCAATCCATACTAAGGATTTTTTTAAATATGACCATAGGTATGCTAAAAAAAGTTAGTATATAATGTGAATTGATATGACATAATTTGAACTTACACATATTTGTAGAAATGATACTTCCCTAAGGGGTTTTGACTGATAATTCCCTTGTTAATGTGAATTGGAAATATCTAATATTTATTGAAAACTGGGAAGATATAGAAGAATGAGAGGATCAAGAATAAAATAAATATTTTCCTAAATTTTAAGAGATCATTATATAACATTCCAAAATACCATTAAAAGTTTCAACCTCATCAATTGTGATCACCAAATCATGGACTTCCTCCCTTATCTATTTTTTTCATCATGTTTCTTTGATGCATATGAAAGTCATATTTATAATGTCTTGTTTCAATAATATTTTATCATTGAAAATAGATATCTTCTCTCATCCCCTTGTAATAACGGTCTTCATTTCCATTTTCTACACAATTTTAATATTCTATCATCCTATTTAGGTAAGTACTGGGGTGTTTCTTCCCCCAATTACTACAATATGGAAAGTCATATTTTCCCTTTTTCAAATTATATCCCTTCCTAGAGTTTTCATTGGCCCTCTTATTCTATTTATTCCTTTTAAATTCAGATTTTTTATAGAATTCCTATTTGTGTTGATATCACATGATATTATATCTACATATGAATAGAAATATTGAGAGACGAATACCCTATTATATAAATGGTTTTAACCCATCAAAATATCAATAAATACTATATCTGGAGTTACATACATAGTCTGAAACATGCCTTACTAACAATGTAATGTTAGACTCACACTTTGCAACAATCTAATCCTCTTTTTCCATTAGACATGGATCTTTCTTTTATATATAATATCACTATTCAGGAGGAAATTTTTTTTCTAGTAAATTTTTTTTAAACTCCCTCTATTCCATATATTCTACTTCTTAATCCTCCTTCTTATTTTGAATTAATTACCACCATTTATCTATATCTTCTGAGAGATGATAAAAATTCATGAAAATCATCTCCCTTTTGTCTCACCCCAAACCAAGAACTATTTTATCAAAAGAACATATCCATTAATCGACTAGAAATATATTTGTAATCCCATTCAATGTTAGTGTAATTCCATATAATTTCCATGTATTTTTTTTAAAAAAATTAAATGTAATTATTTTGAGAACAAGAATTAAGACAGAACATGATTCTAATTCTTGTGGTTCCTGGAATGTAATTTTGAACATTTCATTAATTCTCATTAGTAAATGTGCAAGTGGGTTTTTTCTGAAATTTTAATAGGTGCTGTGATAACAATATTTTATGGCACTGTCAAACATGAAACATTGGGATTTTCCTAGAAAGGACTTAACTTCAAGCGACACGAGAAAGAAAGAAATGATAATTTTTGGGATTTTTGTAAAATAATAAGATGACTTTGAAAAAGTTATTTTATTTTCATTCACACTATTGGGAGATTAACTACAACACTATGGTATGATGATGAGGCAACAACCAGAGGCATTAAATTAGGATCATTAATATCTCATTGTGAAAGTGTAAACGCTACGTTGTTTCATAAATTATAAAAGGAAATAGAAATGTATTGTCGTTTTTATTTTTATTAAACAAACATGTTAAATAGTTGACAATTATACCTTATAGATTCTTTGATGCACCTATGTTAGAATTCCTCTCCAAAGCAGAAAAACAAATTCCAATGAAACCCTCACCAACGAGAAATGTTGGATGATTGGAGAATGGAGAAAAATCACATGGATAATGAGATTAGATATAGGATTAAATGAACAATGAATAATTATAGAGGATCATAGGTGGAGGATGGCTTGGATAATCTTCAATCACTAACAACCTATCTGAATCTAGGTAAAGCTTTTTTTGGGCTTGGATTCCCTGTTCTTCATTGTAAAATAACATACGTGGATCAACCCACGAACATTATGATCTGCGACTTAGTTGTTATTTAGGGGGAAATTTACATGTTTTTTTCACAAGGATTGTTGATAGCTCAATATACCTATGATATCGAACCTCCCTTATTTCAAAATTCTAATGGGGAGGGTGCGGTCCACCACAAGAAAGGCCCAGCACCCTTCGGCTTTTGCATTCATCATGGAATAATTTTCAAAATGGTGGAAAGGATGGTTGAAGGTCATATCAATGAATATAGAATCCCTATGATCATGTAGGCTTTGATTCTTCGAGAAACAGACTTCTAGAGAAACTCCATTGGCTCGTATAAGGAACCACTACCAGCGGTCTGTGTTTGCGGGTGGATGGAGATGATGCACTCTGCAGCAAGCCGTAGTGGCGACAAGACGTGGAATCAAACATTAGTGCATGGAAGGGGTCAGACCATTCTGGTCCACACAGATGCGATGAAGGAATGCAGCCCATCTTCCTCAGGAGGGAGACCAGCTGGCCGCATGGTGCAATCTGGGGTTGCTTGACCGGTATAGAGGAAACTGTCACACATCGATAGCGGGGTGAGTGAGGAGCCGAACATGACTTCTATCCCCATCCTGGAAGGGTGATGAACCAATTTTCCTCTGGCAGACAGGGTAGGCCAGTGGGCCAGACCCTCCCATGTCAATCTAGAACCACGTACCAATAGGATTGTGGGAAAACAGCCATGCGACCAGATGGACCAGACCTAGGCCAACCCGATTTTGGGTGGGGTCAGACTAGACACAGACCCTATCGTCCCATTTTTTAGAAAAAAATAATAACATGAAAATTGTGTGTTTGATTGACACTAATTCTATGGTGTTTGGACTCTTAAAATGAGGTGGTCTTTATATAATACATTATGTGAGTTTTGGAGGAGATTGGTGTATGTCCGGGTTTGATCGGACTCGAATCCAACTGGTCCTTTTTTATAAAAAAATCAGATATCATACATATCAGGTGCATGTTCGATGCACCGTCTGTTGCATTGGGACCCTTATAACAAGATAATCATTTGGGTGAATATATGTGAGACTTCCTAGTGGTTTAGGTACAAAAAAAGTTCTATAGGATAAAATCCTCACAGAATCAATCATTCTAAGTGACGGAATCCAGTGGTTGCCGGTTATGTGAAGAATGAAGGGAAACTATCCATGGATTAGCATGAGAGGGACCCTCCATGGATCAGCATGACATTGACACTATTTGAATTATCATGAGAGAGATCCTTCGAGGATCATTAATATCATGACCCTTTGTAGATCAGCTGCAGAGAGACCCTTTGTTGATCAGTAGTAGAGGGACCCACGGTGGATCACCAGGACCATGAGGCTTCTTGGATCAGTAGCAGAGAGACTCATTGTGGATCATTATTAGAGTGACTATATGTGGATCAACAGAAGATTGACCCATTGTGGATTAGAATAATAGTGACCCTTCATGGATCAACAAAAAATCATTTCCACAAAATAATATTTTCTAGAATTTCATCAAATCATATTTACTTTTTTACTAATTTTATAATGGGTGTGAGTTGTGTCATTTTCATTATGGTTTACTTTAAGTTATTTCTTGGTGGGGTTTCATTTGTGATATTTATTTTGTGGTAATTTTACCTTTTATATTTATGAGAGACTATGGGGGTCTCTGGGTCCCAACTGAGTTGTTATAATCGCCCTTTAAAGTGCTTTTCTTGCACATGTTGTGTCTTGTGCATTCGATCGATGATACGATTCAGACCATTGTGGTCTGGTAATCGATAGAGCTTAGTGAGGTAGGTTTGCAAGGGTAATACTTTTACAGATTCATGATTTACTTCCCCAAACCATTAGGTAGAGACTACATGGAGAACATTGATAGAAATATTTACTATGGGGGTTCACAGGCTTGTATATTGTACACTTTAATTTTAGTTCACACCTTTTACTCTCAATGGTGGTACTTTGTGGTGGTTTTACTATTTTTTCATTATGGTTTGATTTGTCTAGTGCGCCTTGTCTGTTTGTGTTCTTGTTTAAAGTAAATGACTTTCCTTTTTAGGATATGCCTTTCTGGTGCTAGTTACCATCCCCTAACATATGAAAGGTGGGATTGGGGTATTCAAGACAAGGGCCTCGGGGGAAAGATCAAGACAATGTGGTATCAAAGGGTGTTTTGTTTTACCCGAATAAATAAAAGTCTATATTTTTATGTGGTAATAATATTTGGTTTCCTATGTTTTGATTTCATTATAGGGTGTCCAGTGTTGTCGTGGTGGTAAATGTATCCGTAGACTAGGACACTGAATACTGATTTTTCAACTCAGTACATGAAAACATTTGTTGCAGGTTTCTTTGAAATGTGTCTGTTTTGATCTCATTTGATTCAACTAACCAGTTATAAATTATTGATTGTGGTGCATCTGTTTACCTACAAGATTCCACCAAAAGGATATCCCTCCAGGATTCAAGTGAGAGATCATGATTATGGCCCACCGAGTGATGAGGAATCGGTACAGGGACCACATAATGTAATAGAACCTTCAGGTGGTGTACCAGCAGCACAACCAACCATAGAGAAGCAGTTTCTACCTTCCCCACCAGCAGACAGTGCATGCTGATAGAGCACACTATACAAGTTCTAGTTATATATTCCTTAAAGGTTGCGATGTGTGATAGAGCCTCGGGAATATTAGGATTGGCTATATGTATTTATGAGGGTTCTTCATTTGGTAGAGACACCTATAGACTAGATGGTTGTCCTGGACGCTACCCATTTTCCAGGAACGACATGGAGATGGTATTGTATGATGCTCCAAACATAATAAGAGGTGAACCTTCCCTAGTTGGACATTTTGAACCACTTTAGGGAGGATTTCAAACCAGATACTCTTCGCTAAGTGTGTATTCAGAGGCTACTGCACCTAAAACAGGGAATCCTGATTGTGGCCAAGTACTGGGTGAGGTTTACAGATATCTCCTGATACTTCATTGACATGGAATGTGAACATTTCAATTGGGCCTATTCCATTGCTCAATGACACATATGGGAGATCAGGGCGTCGATTATTTCACTCATCATCTCGATGTAGACTATAGTGCTAGAGTGAGCTCTACTAGTGGAGAGCATCATATATGAGAAGACATTGACGATGAGAGACACCACCAGAAGGCATGTGTTTGAGTCATCTCTAGCATGTAGTAGGTAGACAACACAGAGACCCAAATAGAATAGGCCATCCAAAGGAATATTCTAGGATGTGGGGTCGGAGGCGTAGAGATCGTGTGGTAGATGAGGTATGTTGAGGGTTAAAGTTTTTCACTCATGAAGCCTTCAGGGACACATGGCTCATGACTACCTGACCAACTGCATAGATGATCCACATACATCCAAGGGAACTGCAATGTAGAGTTATAATTTTGAGCAAGTAGTTATGAAGGGAGGGGATGTGGTTGAGGAGCAGGTTGAGAGAAAGGCATTGGACGCCTGTTTGAGGTACTACATCCACCACCCCTAGGAGGTCAACCAAAAGCATAGAGAGTTGGTGGATAGGGGAGAGATCAGGTTCATGGTGTGGATGCATAAGACCATGGTTATTTAGAGATGATTATAGGTATGATCTATGTCTACTACACCTTATTTTTAGTTCTTATAAACATATGTTCCAATCACTCTGTCCTTTCCACATACATTGTTCGAAGCTCGGAGATTCCAATGGAGTCATTGGCTTGATCCTTATGATTAGAGACTCCTACAAGAAGGGATTTGACGATTACACATTGTTTCTGGAATTGTGATATTACACTAGGTGGCAAGAGCTTCAGTTGGGATCTCATATTAGCAGCATCGAGGCCTTAAGAGGTTATCTTGTTTATGGATTGTTTATCTACAATTTATCCTCCGATCAACTATTTTAGACCCATTGTTTGTTGTGTCCACATGGATCAGAACAAGTTTTTATTCACTAGAAAGAAGGGAAACATTTATTCACAGGATGGATATTCTTAGATGTTGGTACATCTGATCACTCACCAGTTTTTTAGCCACACCCTCAGTTTGGTGGACAATAGGATTCTGAGATTTCCTGTAGTGGTTGATGCATATGGGGATGTATTTATTCAATATCTCCCATGACTAAATCATTATATAGATGAATAATTATTCATTGATCTATACCGGGGGACGAAATTGATATCTACATCTGCATATCAGATGGCTCCCACAGTGCTCCAGAAGCTAAGAGTACAGTTGGAGGACTTTCAAAGGAATGAGTTCGTAAGACCCAGTGTTTTCCAATGGGAATTACCAATGATGTTTAACAAGAAGGAAGATGGATGTAGGAAACTATGTGTGGACTTCCAACGGTTGAACCATGTGACCATGAATAAAAAATATCCATTTCCACAGATTGATGACCATTTCGATCAGCTCAATAGAGAGATCCAGTTCTCCATGATCGACCTCAAATCAGGATATCATCAGCATTGGGTATCAGATGAGGACATACTGAAGAAAAACATTATATGATTGTTTGACCACTATGATTATTTCGTAATGCCTTTCGGCATGACCAACGCCCCGGTGGTGTTTATGGGAATCATGAACAGGATCTTCTGGCCTTACCTCGATCGTTCCATGGTAGTATTAATTGATTACTTCTGATGTACTCAGCATCATAGGAGGAGAATGTTACACACATAATGATAGTCTTGATACACTCTAAGAGAACCGACTTTATAGTAATCTCTCAAAGTTCAATTTCATTATTCGGGATATCAACATTATGGGACACATCACTTTCTAGGCTGGTGTTGGGGAAAATCAAGAAAAGTTAGTGGCAGTTCTTTTTTGGGATCCACCCAAGTGTGTGACTGATGTTTGTAGTTTTCTTGGGGTTTGGCTGGGTACTAATGGAGGTTCCCACCTGAATTTTCTGGAGTATAAGCCCCCTTTTCATCATTGAAAAAGAAGGTACAACTATACATATGGATAGAGAGGTTCAAAAAAATGTTTCTACGAGCTAAGGAGAAGACTAATGAGTGCCACGTTCTTTAGACAAGTACAAGAGGGTGTTGGGTATATAGTCTTCTAGGATGAATCATGGACCATACTGGGTTGTGTCTTTATGCATGAGCAAGCAGTGATCATATACAGCTCATGGATTTTGAGACAAAATAATCATAACTACACAACCCATGATATAGAGTTACTAGCAGTGGTCATTTCCTTAAAGATGTAGCGGTACTAGTTGATGGTTTAAAAAATTACCATCTACTTCGATCATAAGAATATTAGGTATATCTTCTCACATAATTACCAAAAATTAAAACAATGTTAATGGATAGAGATCCTAAAAGATTATGGTTTTGAAGTAGTCTATAATCATGAAAAGGTAAATGTACTGTCTCACACAATTAGTATGACATTTGGTTTGTAGAGGCTGAGTGAGGTGATAGAGTAGCTATCCCCAATGTGTATAGAATTAATGGATGATGATGGAGCAGGTTATCTCTAGTTTATGACTATCACTCCCCCACCACTTGAGCTAGTTAGGGAGGCACAACTTTTGGATTTTGGATGTGAGGCTCGACTTTCTCATATATCCTCAAGAGCGGATCCCAATTTATTTTCGATAAGTGATGAGAACATCATCCTTTTAAATGAACATACCATGGAACTAGTGATGTTACAATAGAATGTGTTGAGGGAGTTCCATCAAACCCCTTTGACAGTACATATGGGTGTGGAGAAGATGTACTCGGAGCTCTGATGCCAATACTAGTGGCCTGAGATAAAGAAATCAGTGGTAGAGTTTGTTTTAGGATTCCTCACTTTTCGGGAAGTGATGGCCGAGGATCATGTCCGAAAAGTCTTGACATATCCACAAGAGGTTACATAGTGGAATTTGGAAGGAATTTCAAAGGATTATTTGGCATGGTTACCGTGAATTTATAGGGCCACGACTATATCTAGATGATCAATGACCAACTCACCATGCCAAATAAATTCCTACCCATCTGAGAGCAGGGATCGGTAAAGGGTTTATGGTTCCTCTATGACAGGGGTATATAATGGATTTATTGAGTTCCTTATACACTTTTTTCATACCATGTTCACACTTTACATCCATATTGTGGAAGGGGTTGTCAGAGGTGTTTAGGACTCATTTGAACTTGATCATAGCTTTTCATCCCCAAACTGATGGTCTGACAGAGCAGACTATAATGACCATTTAGGATATGCATCATTTAGGTTTCATGGATTTTGGTCAATTTTGGGAGTACCACATTCCGTTTTTGGAGTTTTAGAACAAAAAAGATATTACTCTAACATTGGCATGAAACCTTCTGAAGCCTTATAATAGTGGCATTAAGATCAGCTGGATGCTTGACAGGACCTGGGGAGTCATCAGTCATGGGTCGAGATTCGGTATGAGATACAAATGCGAATTTAAAGATCATGTAGAAGAATATTTTCAATACACAACAAATTAATAATTCTAATTTCAAAATTAGATGGAGTCCTTTGATGTTCGTAGACGGAGAACAAGTTTTCATTCGGGTCCCACCCCAATAGTGATTGAAGAGATTTGGCCAGGGTGACAAGTTATATGTGAGGATCATTAGTCCATTCCAGATTTTCAGAATAGCTGGATATTTGGCATACCACCATTCTATTCCACCACTGATGCACTAGGAGTACACTGATTTTCACATTTCGCAGCTAAGGATGTACATGAAGGATCAATCACACATTATCGACTGGGGAGAGCTGGACATTAACGATGGGGTGATGTTTGTGAAGATCCCAATGGAGATAGTGGATCTAAAGGAGAAGGTCCTTTGTGGATGTTCGATTTCTCTAGTGCATGTTTGGTGAAGGCACAAAAACCTCCAAGAGAGCACATGGGTGTGGGTGGATCATATTTGTGCTCAGTGCCCACATTTCTTTGATTATGATTTATTTTGGATCTCAGGGACGTAAATCCCTAATTTAAGGAAAAAATAATGTACTAGAATTCCCTAATAATATTTTTGAAAAAAATATATGAAATTATTTGGATACAAGGCTCTCAGACGGTACGTGATTCCAAGGCCCGAGGTTCCCGGAATGAAATTTTAAACATTTCATTAGTTCACCTTAGTGAATGTGCTTGTGATTTTTTTGAAATTTGGTATTGGTGATAGGATCAAAAATCTAATGGAACCATTAATATTGTAATTCCCGGATTCTCCTTGAATGAAAATAACTTTGACTGGAAAGGGTCGGAGGGAAAAGTCAATTTTTAAACTTTTTTGGAAAATTATAAAATATCGTAGAAAGAGGTAATTTATTTTCATTCACACTACTAAGTGGAAGATTAATGTGCAATGATAAAACGACAAGGTGATGACCATGAGATTTAAATTAGGATCATTAATGGGTCATTGTGAAAGCGTAACTGCTATGCTGTCTCATAAATGAAATTGTGTAACGATGAATAGTCACAGCGTAATAGAAAATCTACAACATGTTTATTTTTATTAAATAATAATGTTAGATAGTTGATAATTAAACCCTGGGGAATATTTGATGAACCTATAGTATAATTCCACTCCAATGAAGAAAAAAATTTCGGGATAATCCCTTTCAAATGACGATCATTGGAGGATCAGAGCGTGGTAAAAAATATCCTATAAAACATGACTGGATCCAGGAAATGATGAATGGAGAAGAACAAAAGTGGATCTCAGGTTGATAATAACTTGAATCATCATACATGAAAAATGATAGATCTGAATCCAGGTAAGGATTTATTTGTGATTTAATTCTTCTTACTTAATTCTAAAAGAATTAATGTCCAATAACTCATGAACAGGCTGGTCCGCAGATCAGGTGTTCTTCTGGGAGGGTACTTTTCATGGGTTTTTGCAATGGGATTATAGATATTTTCATAAAAATAAGACACCAAACCTCCCCTGTATCCAACTTCTAATGCGTTGGGTGTGGGAAGAAAATAACAAGGCTCAAGCCTCTCTTCTTAGTGCATTATTCTTTGATGAATTCTCAAAATGGTACCAAGGAGAGTTCATGGTCGTCGCAATAAAGGTGGTAGGCCTAGAGTCCCATAGGAGTATATGGATTGTGAAATAGACCACCGGATCAACTCTGATGGAATGTCGAAGGATAATCGGTGCCCTGTTGGCCAGCGGCTGCAGCCGTGACAGAGGAAGATGGCAATACCATCGGTTCCCTGTGGTGGTAGAAAGTCACGGCCCGTTGTTTGTACTGATGTGGAGACGTGATGCCAACCAGTGCCATGTGGAGGGGGGTTGCTTGGGTTCAAGACACTCGAATTTGTTGGAGGCATGGGGTTTTTCGACCATATGTGGGAGACTTGACGGCCATTTGGCGCATGTAGCAGTCGCTTGACCGTGATAGAGGAAACTACACAATGTCATCCATGAGGCGAGCATGGAGTGAGACACGACTTATAGCTGCCACCCAGCTGAGCGACGAACTGGTCCACCTCTGCAAGACTGGGAACGCCTGTGGGATGGCCCCAGGGCCTATTGTGGCCAAGGCCCAACATATTAGACCCAGGCTAGGCTAGGTTTGGGTAGGGTTGGTCAGGATGGGCGGGCCTAGACCCAGACCCAACCGTCTTGTTTTTTTGAAAAACGTCAACAACATGAAAACCAGTGGTATAATTGACGCGTCATCTACTAATATGGGACCCATGTGATGAGTTAGTCCTTCCAAGATACAATACGTGAGTTTTAAATGAGGTTAGAATATTGATGGGTTGGATCAGACTTTAATCTTACATGACCCATTTTATAGAAATCCCCATATCTTGATGACTGGGTTTTCGTTCGATGTTTTGTCTATTTGATTGGGACGCTTACGATTAGATATTCCTTTCCGATACACTACATGGGACTCCATGGAGTTTTTGGTATGACTTATGGTTGGAGGATTAGGTCCTCTTAGAATCAAGCATGCTATGTAAAGGAATCTAGTGGCTAGTTATGACGTGAAGAATGAAGAGTGACCATACGTGGATCAACATGTGTGCGACCCTCCTTGGATCATCATGAGAGAGACCCTCTATGGATCATCATGAGAGAGACCCTTCAAGGATTAGAATGAGGATTTTCCTTCATGGATTTGCTGTAAGGAACCTTTTCGTGGATTAGAATCAACACGGCCCTTCATTGATCAGTAGTAGAGTGACTTTTCGTGGATCGACAACAGAGTGACCCTTCATGGATTAGTAATAGAGTGACACTTTGTGGATCATCCAAAAAGCCTCTCAATAGAATTACATGTTATTTATTTTGGACTAAAAATATTTACTTCTATACATATGTTATACCTAGTGGGAATCATGTCTTTTTCATTGTGTTTACATTGAGATTTTACGTGGTGGTGTTTCCTTTGTGATATTTCATTAGTGGTATTTTTCCGTTGTGGATTTCTGAGATAAAATGAGGGTATCTTTGGGTCCCTATTATGTTGTTATACTCACCCATGAATGGTCATCACTCACATGTGTTGTTTATTTTGTAGACGACCAATGCTACAAATAAAACCTTGGTGGCCCAAGACTCGGTAGAGCACAGTGAGGTCAGAGCAGACAGGGAATACTTCTATAGCATCAGGCTTTGCAATCACTACTCTATTGGTAGAGACATGAAAGTAGACTTTGATAATACTATTTACTTTGGGGCTTATTGGGCTTGTATTTTGGACCCTTTAGATTCAGTTTAAACATTTTACTCTTAGTGGTGTTACTCTGTGGGAGATTTAATTTTTTACCCTTTTTATTATTTTTGAAGTATTCATTGTTTGTGTGTCTAGAGGTTTAAAATAAATTCCTTCCCTTTTTTTGATATGCCTTACCAATGCTAGTCCCGAGTAAAAGGCTTTTGGAAGGTGGGAATAGGCTAGTCACGACATGAGCCCCAAGGGATGACTTATGACATTTGGATATTTTTTTCTCATGAAGTAATCTAACACTGATCTTCTATTTTGTGGATCAAGGTGCTCCATAGAGGTAAGTTTATTATTCATAACCTTAGTCCACTGACCAAATATGGTTACATGCTCGTAAGCACCAGTTGTATCTGTATCTCCTATTTAATTATCTTGCATAGAAGGAAAATCTTTACATAGATTATGTGCATTGATATTATTTCCATTTCATTCACTATGTTTCATTTCCAAACAATGTCACACACTAGAATAGGTTATGAATCATATTTCATAATTCCGAACTAGTAAAATACATAACATAAATTATAAATTATATGCATTTCTAAAACATAATCATAAACATGGTTTCATTGATTACATAGTTAATAATAAATCCTTCTTAATGGTTTGTAATGAAAATATGAATTATCCTAAGAATATGCCCCAGGAGAGTCAAACCAGGTGTAAAATAAGGCCCATTTTTTGTGTACCACAATACCCCGAGTGAAGTCCAGAACACCGTGTCAGAGTAATTACTCCTAGGTATATATTACCGAGAACAACGTCCTCATTTAGAATCCAGGTGAAGATGAATTTTCTAGTAATAACCATATAATATTTTCATTATTAGAACTATAGGATGTTCTTATATACTTATCCTCAATTTTTATCTTATGGTAATGTTCCCTAATCATGGTTTTTCTAAATATAGTTTCCACGGTTTGAACCAAACATTATCTGATACCAAAATTAACACCCCAAACCCATTTTGACAAAGTCATTGCATTATTTTATTGCATATCTATTATCACAATACTATGAAATTTCAAATGACTGATCAGTTTAGTGGCCATGGAAATACTAGATACCAACATCATTTTTTCCTTACATCTTGAAATAAAAAAAATACATATTATCCCCTTTGAATGCTATCATATCCCACTGATTATCCTAGTCAGTCAATCATAATATAGTTGTATCTTGGGGAAATTTTACATATGAAAGGGTTGATCTCAGATTCTCATTAAGGATAAATAATATAGAGAAAAATATCATAAAAAAGAACAAAATTTTAAGGAATGGTATAAAACTGATACACAATCATTTTAAACAAAATCTTTAGCATAAAATGGAAAGTATAAATCATATAATTTTATTTAATCTTTCAAAAGGATATTATACTAGTAAATTAATCACATGTAATACTAATAACCAATCTCATTATGTGGAAATGCATATTTTCGGATATCATAACCATACCATAAAGGCCTCATGTTAAGCCCATTACCATACCATCAAGGCTTTGTGTCAAGACCAATACCATATTGTCAAAGCCTTTTTCCAATTCACTATATTGTCTCACATGACCTAAAAATGAATTTAGGGGCAATATCAGGCATTGTACGTCACTTAATAAGTCCAATTATTTCCTCTTATGAAAAGGGTAAAATAAAACATTAAAATTCTTATTAAAATTGTTGTACAAAATGTTACTACTTTAACTATAAACCATGATTAGTATGAAAATAGAACATCCAAAATTAAATATATTAATAACCATTCAATAAACATTTGAATAATGTGTCATAATAAGTCAACCACAAATAAACCTAGAATCATATAAATGATGATGATATAGATGAATGTAATTAAATAATTTCATTAAGACTTTAGAGGTAAATATCCTTTTTTTACTTTGATAACATTTTAAAGATACACAATTATAAAAGAAAACATTTCATTTAAAATCAATCATCTTATCACGTTAAGATATCTTCAAAATTTTATATCATCATAATGACATAAAATAATTTCATGCGGCGTATATGTTAAAAAAACATGCATCCCATTATTCGTAGAAATGGATATAAAGTACTTCATTTGGATAATTACAAAAATATTCCGTTCAAATCATAATGTAAAAAATAAAAAATGTGTAAAAATGACATTAATATATTTTCAATAATATTTTCAATTACATTTTAAGAGACATTGACATGGATGATATGTATTTCACGGTTGATTTTTATGTATAAGCAATATTTTATATTAAAGAGATTGTGAAATTAGTCCTTATCTTATACTTTACATCATATGATGGTGATTTATCCTCTTGTATAATTGATAAAAAATGTTATTAAATTATACCTAGACAATATTCATATTTATGACACTATATATGATCCTTTTATAACATTTTGGTTATATTTTTTTTGTATTACCATTGTTTCGTGTGTGAACTTCTTCATATTCCAATTCATGTTATGTCATGTATGTCATGGTTAATATGCATAGAATATATTTTATTGAAATGAAGAAATAAAATAATTTCATAATTATTATTTTTACACATCATATAAATTTTATAATCATTGTTTAAAGGTTAACAAGGATAATGAATCTCGTCGCATCATAGAGACGTTAGGTCGTACGTACGCACGAGCAACATAATCATTCCCTTGATGGTTAAATGTTATAGAATTCGATGGTATATAAATTATAAAGAATAATTATCTTGTTATATTCATTATTTATGTCCATTAAACTCATAATTATACCCGTCCAAATAAAGTGTTGTTGAGTAACAAATTATACCACGATGTGGAGATGGTAATCAGTACATACACATGAATGGTGATATTGTTATTTGTATGATGAATAAAATGAGAAATTTGGCTGTAACATTATTATAATAACATATCAGTATATATATATTTATTGATTTATTATTTTGATAATGAAACAATATTTATAGAAGAAATATATTTATAAAATAACATTGAACGATGTGATAAAATCATTACTTCTTTTTTGGGTGTCATTTTTTTTTGGTTTTCACAGTCAGACTCATCGAGTTGTCTTTCTGTCCAATGTGTGGATTCTAGAGTGAAGTGATGGAAGTAGGTAGAATAATTTTATAGGGGTGGGCTGAGAAAATGTTCTTTGGAGGTCTTATTTAAAGTGGAGGAGATGTTACATTTTATAAGAGAGGTGGGTGACTTTTACAATATCATAAAATATTAACATATTATTCATTGATTTTCTGTTTCAAATAGTAGTAAAGAGATTAATTTATATAAAAAGTAGATTATGTGTGAAAATAATATAATAAAATTATATTTAGTCAATTTTAGGTCACAAAATTAACCATATCTTTTGTGTTTAACCCTTAGTTAAATAGTTTATCTCTTACTGTGTCTTCTTGTATTTTTATACTATAGGGTTAATATAGAAAAAATAAAATTCCAAAAGATCCCTAATTTGATCTTTAATGAAATATTTAATATAAAAATTGTAATTTTTATGAACCATAAATTTTTATTTATTTTATAACATTTTATTAAATATTATTCATATTAAGGTATAATTTATGTCAATTTTGATACTATTCAAAAAATTTAATTTTTAAAATATCAAACCAACAAGATAAAATTAAAAAAATACTTCTAAAAATCAATAAATTGTATTTGTTATCTATTAAATTCGTGGAATTATTAAATAAAGTAAAATAATATTTATTTTAATAATATTAAAAAAAATTAATTGAATATTTATTTAATAATTCAATTACTGCATCATTATTGTGTAACCAATTAATTTAATTATTTATTTCCATAAATTGTAAAAAAATGATCCTTCTATATATAATCAGTTTATATTTCCATAAACCTTTTAAATTCAATCATATCATTTCTATATCCTCATATTTAAAATCATAAAATTAATATAAAATTAATATGTTATTTTTAATCTTCATTAAATAAAATATAATAAATTTAATAATCATAGACAAGTGGCATAAAAATGATCATAATTTCAACATAAGTTTAAATTTGGTTGAAATAAAATTATCTAATTATTCTTGGAAATATATTATGGTAATAATATTTTATAATATTATTTTTACCATTAATTATTCTATTAAACTTTAACTGTGGTAAATAAAATCAAAAATTTAATATTTACAAAAAAATATTTTGATGTTATTAGATAAAATATTTCATAACGAATAAAACAATATATTTTTTGTTTTTTTGAAATTAAATACATAGATGTTGTAAAATTACGTTATGTTCAAATACCTTATAAATGCCTAAATAGAGGGTAAAAGGGCTGTTCAAGATTTCAATAAAATTTTATATCTAATTATATTATAAAATTATTACAATAAAATATATTGGATTAATATTATATATATATATATATTGTGGCTTTAAAATAAATTTATAGTAGAATTATTATTTATATGAAATAATCAGTTATTACCACAACGTAGTATTTTTCACTATAATCAACAATTGAATCATTTCATAGAGTTACAAAAATTTCACCCTAAGATAATTTTGATATTCCAAATTACAAAATTAATTCTCTTTTGAAAAATAATCTTTATAATTTTTATAATTTTGTTAACACAATTCTTAAACACTTTTTTAAACTACTATTTTGAATGGTCATAGTACTATTGGACTCGATATTGTGTGTAGTGAAAGCGGTAAAATTATTTAAAAGGAAGTGTACAGTAAAATATTGGGTTGTTACACATTTCTTTTGTTACATGAAATCAACCATTTAATTAATAATAATTTATATATTTTTAGCTAACTTGCCTAACCCATTACATTCTTATTTCTTCTTCATTATTATTAAATTTGTATCCCTATAAACAAAATTAACAATATTATATATAATGTAGAAAAATACTTCATGTAGACACCTAATTTCCCAACATCAATCCATCTAATAAATATTTAAATTATAATTTTTTCATTATTCAATTGAAATTTACCCTCCCCACTTCAATTATCCATATACTTTAAAATTTCATAACAAGACATCAATATTTTCAAAAAAAGTGTAAATCTCGAGAAAAAAACATCCATGAAAAAGATAATTAGTATTAATTACATCATTAACATCAATAATTAACTGAATACAACTCTCATGATCTGGATTATTAGATTCCCTTTTTTGTTATGATAATTAAATGATTTTCGAATTAAGAAGATAAAAAATATCTATACCGATTTCAACAATAATAAGGCTACATAAAATTCAAATAATTAATGATAGTCACATGATATAAACAATTGTAGTAATCTAGAATCACATTCAACCCCCCCATTCATTATAATTTAATTGTATCTAGATTATTATATTTACTTAATTTGACTATTATAAAAAATGTGTTTTCCATTTTTAATTCACATTCCAATAAACAAAGATTACCCATAATTCCATACCAAAAAATATATAATTGTATCATAATTTCAAATTATAATGGGATGAAAATAATATAATCAAGAACATGTATTCAAGATGATAGAAAGAAATTCATTAGATCCCCTACTAATTTCAAATATTCATTGATATAATACCTGATTGAGGAGGAATACTCGGAATAACACCACCAAATAAGAAGGGATTTTGTGGGACCTAATCTTAAGGTAATTATTATAATAAAAGACCAAAAATCATGAGAAACAAATGAATCCCCATAACCTAACTACACAAAAACAAAGAACTAGAAACTATAAGGGAATAGAATGATATGAAAATGAAATAAATAACCTTAGATTAATGAAATGATTCACAACATGATCATATGGGATTAAGATGCCCATGATAATGCTTATTGGTGCCAATAAAAGTCCAAGGGTCGGACTAGGTTTGATATAATTTAATAGAAACTAATCACATGGGTACCAGGACCCCTATTTATATATGAAAAAAAGTTCCTTAGCTACAACATCGTGTCTCCTACTATGGCCATAACAACGTCAATCAAAGGAGATATGAAACTACTTGCTTCCAAAAATGAAAAACTACCTTTATCTCAATTTCAATTTTCTTAACATTAAAATAGCCCAACCATCACCACACTATACACCAAAAATGTTGTAGATGGTATTTAATCTCCCTATAGAGAGAGTAATTCCTTCACCATGGTGCAAGGAAAAATCCCATTCCATTTAAATCCTCATTTCAAGAATCGATGTAAGATAAATAAATTAACACAACAGCCACTAAAATTTTTATTTCAACATTTATTATTCAATTATCTAAACAATCCAAACACAACACCCATTAAACTACCTAAACATATATCACAGTGTCACCCTCCTTAAACAAATTATATCTCTAGACTCTTTCTATGAACCTCAACATTCAATAGGGGTGTGTTACCTCACATTTTACTATCTATAATCTCTACCCATACTCTCTCAATATGTATTTAATAACAATTTTATACAATATTGGGATAACTTACAGCCATAGGTACCCCTACTAGGCCTACCGAGAAGGTGACTGTTTCCCTATAATTCCACCACCAGTAGGATATAATTTATAAACTCGCACTGATGGTATAAAATTTGAATTTCGGTGGAATCACCCTCATAAAATCCCCAAATCAATAAAACAACAACCACCCACAAACTCCAATTGATTTCCCAAAAAACCATATATAATTTACAAAAATCCAAATGCTAAAAATATTCCCTACATAAATTATAAGGTACACTTAAAATAGACTCCGGAAAATCCAAGTAATATTTTTATTTATAAAGATTTATAACTTAAAAATAGATTTCCCAGTGATATAATCCTTACGAAAATAGAATAATATGATGCCATGATCACATTATACTAATCGGTAGGAATATTCCCCTAAAAAAGCTTATATTCATGTGAAATAAATATATATGAGTAATAATGTGTGATATCAACCAATAAAATTATATTAATAGATACAAGTAAAAATATACAAAATGAAAATTAATCATTAACATCAATATACCATATCATTCCACTATTTACAATGCATATAATAACACCCTCAATTTTTACACAACAATGAACTATAACCATATTCCCATTTAGTAACTGAGAAAAATCATTAATATCCCAACCATTAACAAAATCAATAAAATAAAAGGTCCCAGACAATTGAGCTCAATCCCAATCTATGTTTACAAGGTCTTATTTTCTCAAACCAAGAACAATACAATGGTATCTACCATCATAACTCACTAGGGATGAATCAATGACAGAACACTAATAATCCATCACCACAACCATCAGCATCATTTATTATAAATATTCATGAAAACAATTTATAGGAACATCAAAATATATTCCTAAAATACAACTCTTGTAACATGGATTTGGTGTATAAATTATTAAATTGGAATAATATGAAGGTTTTCATATCACTAAGGATCAATTTGTTCATTAGTATTGAAGAACTATTTATAATAATGTTTCCTATTTTATAATTGTTATAAAATATAAAAAAATAGTGAAAGAAAAAAAGTCAACATTAACTCATTAAAATTTTCATTTTTCCTATCTGGGGGGAAAGGAAAAAAAATTAGGGTGAGCTCAAAAACTAAATAAGGGATATGTATAGTATAATATATCATTATTAGCTAATTCTTAATTACCATGGAAAGGTAAATAAATAAAACATAATTCATTTAATTAATAACATGAGACCAAAATAAGTCCATTTATAATATCAATGCAAAAATATCATGGAAAATAATAATAATTGAATGTGAAATAAATGAACATTCATAATTTTGGACAATAGAATCTCATACATTGCAATATATTTACCATCAAGGTTATGCACCTATATAGTTTAATCAATAGGTAGGCATACTTAAAAAAATTTAATAAGCTTTTAGAACTAGCTTGTCTAATGATATATGCTTATACATCCCGTGGATATATTATTATAGGCCCCACCCACTACTTCATGTCCATTAAAATCATATATATATCAAAATAAGTTGATTCCATTAATATTTTTCAATATAAATAATTTTATATATTTAGTAAAGGATATGAAATATTAATATTTCAATAGTTAGTAAAATAAAAATTCAAAGTAAAACAGAATATTTTGAAAGGGACTACCATTTTGGAAATATAAATATAAATACTAGAAACAATATATACATTTAAGATAAATTTAATGTCTAATGAGATATTATCAAAATAAAGTGAATGTTTAAATAGAAATTTAATGACCACAATATTAATAAGAGATAAAATATTCAACAAATTTCACAAAATATAGTTTTTTGTGGAATTTATGTCCTTTGGAGAATAAAATAAAATAGAATAGAAACATTAATATAAGTATTAGTAAAAAATATATATTTTTAAAAACATTGAAGACATGAAAAATAATTTAAATAGAGTAAAATGTTTATGGTGGTGGTAATTTCATGTTAACTCTATATACATTTAAATGACGAAATTCATTTTGACATTACTAAGGATTATAATTATATCCCTTTTCGATTAAATTTAATAGATTCTAGTAAAATAATATAAAATGAATGTGTAAAAAAATTCCCAAAATAAATCAATTGAGATACTAAAATAAATATTTTAAAAACATTTTGAAAATTATTAACATATAAGAAAAATATTCTTGATCAAAAAAAACATGATTGGCCTATATTTTAGACATTTATTTACTTGATTCAATTTACGAAGAGAATAAAAGTTATATGAAAACATGTAATCACTGCATATATATAATGAATAATAAAATCCATGATTTTAATGAAGGATATATTATCAGATTCCTTTAATAATAAATATTTTTAATCTTAAAAAATGAGATTGTAAAATAAAATTTAACCTCTTTGGAAACATTTAATTATAACCTATTTAGGGAATAAACATTAATTTAAAAACTAATAAAAATGAAAACATTGATATTTTAATGTTCAATACATAATGTTTTTAGTATATACACAACACAAATTTAAATTTGTGGATAATAAAAAATTGTCTTAATGGAGTGGAATTTGTGATGAAATACATTACAAATATCATATTGTTGAATTGATAATTAATAAATGAAGTGATTTTGTGTGAAAAATCTATATCAAAACAAAAAAAGTTTAGAAATACAATAATAATATAATCTACCACTAAACAAATATTTAAGTAAGAACATAGTTAATGATGTATAAGAATAACCGATAGAAATGGGTTTTAGTTAAGAAACCCCTTACATCGTACTTCCATTTTGTTGAGTTTCATATAAAAAATTATATAATTGTTATAAACCTATTATTAATTTATAAATAAACCATATTACTATTTATAATATCATATATCATTCATATATAAAATCTTATCATCATTCCATAAATAATAATTCATTATTATCACAATTTCGAGACATATGTGCTTAGTTACCACATGTATGTGTCATCACAGATGTTACAGTTTTTATGTATAGGTTATTTATTAACAATATAAATAATTATTTTAATATTATAAGTATTATATTTATTTTTCAAATACATTTTTAGAAACATTATTGATTGGTTGGAATTGGAAATTAATTTCATCGCTTCATGGAGATGGTAAGTCATACGTAAGCATCAACAATGATATTGTTTTTTAATGGGTCCAAGGTAATGGATGTAGGTGAGATATTAAATTCAATAAAAAATTATTGTTTCATAATTAACATATATATTTAATATTTACAACATTATTACAATCCATGATAGGAGTTGATTAAATAAATTTCATTGATTCACAAGGTGACAGTCCATCACACACATGAATTATGATGTTATTCCCTATATGATGGAGAAGGGAATGAATAAAAATTATTCCATAAACATAATAACATATTAGTATTTGGAATATAATGGTTATTTGGTGTTTCAATTTTTAATAAATAATTTATGATCGAAAAATATAAATTAAAAAATAATGATCTTGGTTTATAGGATTACGTTATCGTAGATAATCATACTTTGGATATCACTTAGAAACCAAAAATAATTTATTCATTGAATAATAACACCACTCGGACTATATAAGTATGTTTTTGAGATATTTTATTGGGTTCTTATTTTAAATAAATGGCTCTAGTGTTGTGAATAAGTGTGGGGAGGATATTCCCTTTTATAATTGAAGTGAGTGGAACACATTAAATATTTTTATGTTTTTAAATATTATTAAGTAACTTTTTAGTACAAATGGATCCAAAATGATACACATGAAATGGGTATAATTTTAAGATATAAATCTATACAACTATTTTGGTCCAATAATATTATGGTTCATTTTAATTCCTATCTTTTGGTTGAACCCCTTCATTTACCATTTTTAACCATAACTGTGATAATGATGATCCCAATCATAATAGAGTGTATTTTTACTTATAATGAATAAATTTTTATAAAATATTATGAGTAGAAATTTATGACTATATGTCATCATAATTTTACTATTTCATGAGTTTTATTATTTTTAAATAATTTAATAATATATTACTTTTACTAAAATATCATTAATATAATTTTTGTTAATATTAATTGAATTTGGATTTAAAGACCTGAACATATTAATGGAATTAAAATATAAAATTTCAAAAAAATAAATAAAATTACATATTTATCTATATAATTCATGGGACTCAATAATTCATCCCAAATCATAATACCTTTAATTTATTAAATAATTATCTTCATTTTTTCTACTTCAAGTTCATGTAATGTGGAATTATTTTATAAATGTTTAATTTAATAATATAATCACAAAATTTCAAAAAAAAAATCAGTATTGAAATCATTTAATTTTTCCCAAGATAAGATTTAGTATATATTAAAATTTTATTTCAATGCATTTGTTACCATATAAGGTAAATATTAAGGCATGAATGTGACATTTTTTATTTTTCTTTACTTAGAATAATATATATGTAGTTATAAATGGAAAATTGCACCAAAAGCCCATATATTTGATCTTAAAAAGTATAATTTAGAATATTTATCATATAATAAAATAATTTAATTTTTTGGAAATATTTTTAATGCTTTATCAAATTATTTTTAACTTTAACTACAATGTTTTCCCTTTATTGTAGTGAAACATTTTACCACAGCTATTATTCATAATGTATAAAAGTAAAAGATGCCAATTTAAGAAATTTGAATATATTGATTCAAAATATTAAAAAAATATTTATTGATTCAATTTTTATAATTTTTAATTAAATTTAATATAAATTCATAAAATTCATTAAAAATAATTTTTATAAAAATGCTCTTTGAATCATAATAATTATCATATATATAAAACATGTAATATTTCTATCCTAATAATATTAATTAAAATTTTTAAATAAAATGTATATTATATAACTTTATTACAATATAAAATATAATGAGACTTCAAAATTACTTTATTTAATGTAAATAAAAATTTATATTAAAAAAACTGGGTTTTCACTATTCACTGAAAAATAAATCATTTCCAAAAAAATTAGAAAAAACTCACCCGAAGATAATTTTTATGTTATGAATCAATAAATTATGTCAATTTTTAAAAAAAACTATTAAATTCAAAGATATTGATTATAATTCCCATAGTCAAAATCTAAAAAAATATTTTTTGTATAAAATGAATTTTTAAAGGATAAAATGACTTCAGAAAAAATTGAGTTCTCTATACCAAAAATTAGTCAAAAAATTTTCATTGAGTAAGAATATTATATGTATTAATTATAAAGTTATTAGTCATATTAATATCCACCAATTTAATAAATTTTTTATAATGATAACATTTAAATAATAATTTTTTATCATATATCTCTATCTCCTTAATGTTTAGTGTTGAGTGTTAATAAATATATCAATGATATTTCCATTTCAATCTAAATTATTGAGGGTGTTTCATTATCACACATCCATAAATAAATTTCATAATAGTAATTTTTTTTTAGATATCCAAGGATTAATATTTGAAAATACATTTATCGAAAACACCAATCGTACAAAAAGATAATAAATCTTATGATAAAATGGGGATGTCGTAAGGATAACATTTACCTAAAATAATACATAAACATGTTCCCAAAAAATAACATTACTGTAATTTTAATGTGTACTAATTGGTAAGAAAAATAATATTATAGGACTAACAATGAGTAATAGATAACATCGTCAAGTGAATGTCAACTCCAGAAACATAAATTTGAGTGGGAAAAAAGGCATTCAATACATTGAAAATGAAAATAATCGGATAACATTATTATTTCATGATACATTTAAAAAATATTGTTATTAATTTAATACCACTCGATGGAACATGGGAAAATATATTTACTTCATTTATATCTATTTATTTATCACAATTTCATCCTTTGGTTTTGCTTTAATTAATTTTATGTCCATCTTTTATTCAAGGAAATGAAAATTCCAGATTATTTTTTCATTCATGAAGAAATAAAATAAAATTTTAATGTATCATAATATCATGAAATTTTGAAATTTTTTTCATTATTTATATAAATATTTAAATCCCCAAAAATGGTTAGAAGATGTTTTCCATAATTGGTAAATATAATAAATTATTCTCTTAAACCATAAAAATAACTACCAAAGTTCTATGTAATCTACTCCATAAATAGATACCATAATAATCCTCCAAAATTATTATCTCCAATTTAAAAACCCAAAAATATGAATTATTTGATCAAATAATTTATTCACATTGATCAAAATTAATCTCATAACATCACATTCAAATCACGTGAATAACTTGATCATATATTCTATAGAATATAGTATTAATTTCCAAAAATAATGGGAATCTCTATAAAACAAATAAAAAACATATAAAATTCAAATGATAACTCAATATTTATACACAAATGAAATCTCATCACAAAAAATATATATAAATTTTACCATAATAAGAAAATACTACCCCAAAATATACTGGAATTCTTCTAAAATAACTTTAATGACTTAGTCACCAAATAAATTTTCAATCCCATGGATTTCTATATAATAATACATATTTTCCTAAATTTTAATAACCAATAATTAAGTCAGTTTCAAATATAATAATTATCCTCAAGATTATCAATTATTTTTTAAAGCATATTCCCATAATTCACATTTACTCACCCCTAATTACTACTTCATTACATTAAATATCAGTATAATTATTAATGGATATAAAAATAAAATCAATAAATACTAATATTTTATAGTTTTGAAACTCTAATAATTATGTATATCAATAAATATACATACTTAATCAATATATAACTAATACTTATTCTTTTGTTAGATAATATATCCATTAAAAAATTATAAATAATAATCATGTATAATATTTCATGAATCTCAATCTATATATAATTCCATTTTAGGAAAAATTCTAAAATAACTTACAACTCCTGTAGGTTATCGATTGATTCATAATATATTTATAAATAATATAAGGTATATATAATACTTCATTAACAAATACATTTTAATATTTCTTTTTATATTTTATCCTTTGAACATTTTAATGAGTATTTTATGGATCAATACATTCATTCTCCACATGTAAGACATATTCCTGAACCTTAAAGTAATTTTTCATAGTTTTTATTTTAACATTATTGATATATATAATTTTAGAAAAAATTCATCCCATGGTACACAAAACATAAACAACAAAGAAACTCCATTTTTATTTTGTTTTATATTCAATCTGGGTCAAATTTTTATTCATGATATGAGGTTGATGTTTAGGAGTAATATTAATATTTTAAATTCTATCACTGACAATATTCATTTTCTCAGGCAAATAATCATTTTATAGTCTATAATATTCTACATTAACATGGCTATATTGTTCTTTATCCATTAAATTAAACCAAAAATCATAGTATTGTAAACAATAATATTCTTTAAAAAATCATATATTCGTGAAAAACATTTATATGATGCCTAATGGCACATTGTTTTCAATCAATGAAATTATAGGTTTCACCTAGGTTATCATCAGTCATTATCTATTTAAATCCACCATAATGGTTAATAATAAAAAATTTAATTAACCCAATATTACCACTAAAGAGTGTTGAACACGGATCACAATGGGGATATACTCAATAGTCATTAGAATGGAGGATGAGATATATTAGATCAAATTTTTTCCAGGTTACTACACATAGAAGCATATGTTTCAAAACCATATCCACTATTATTATCAAGGCAGAGATATATTTCTAGGAAATCTAAAAAATATATTCCCTGAAAACTCTTTAGGTTGATATCACATGATGATAAATTTTTTTAAAAGCTATTATACGGTTATGTTTGTGAATAAATGTTTCCTAAATCATGATCCCATGATTTCATTTAAACATGAAATGATACTAACCATAAATAACTAAAACATGGAAACTAATTTTCTGTATATAATTTGTTAAATATTTTTAATTTAATGTGGATCATAGCACAAATGATCATTTATTTTATTTTTCTTCAACAGTGAAATAAAAAATATCCTCTCATTTTACTTTTATAAAAAAATATATAAATATAGTTAAATTAAATATTAAACATCCTCATATCAATAAATGATTCTTTCTTAATATCTACTAGAAGGAATTAAATAAGGGTTAGACTAAATTATCACTACAATTTATGTACAATGGAATATATCAAGAGTAAATAAGTCATAACCAATATATGAAGATAAATAAATCAACACACATTCCATTTAATATAAAACTTGATTTTGAAATGTATCCATGTATAATTTCAATTAAATAACTTCATATAAAATAGAAAATAAATTCAAAATAAACAAAATTAATAATATATTTTGTTATGAACTTAGACATAATGATATATTTACCATTAAGGACATGTTCAATGAGATTTCAATTAGATTACCTGTACACACCAAAAACCCATTTGATTAGTATGACCAATTGGTTTATCACTTAAGATAGATTGATGCATAGAGTGTGTAAATAATCCCAAGACCCACATATCACTTCTTGTAAAATTCATTAATATTATATTAAATAAACAATGATATTCAAGAAAACTATTCTTTATTAATAAATATATATTTTGAGTAAATAATGTGGAATAATAATATTTCCCTAGTCAATAAGATAACATGAACAGTAAAACATTCTGCATTGAAATGGTATATAATTTTAGCAATAGGATTATCTATGATACAAAGAATAGGAAAATTTAATCAAAATTTAATTTTAAATGGAATATTATCATAATAAATTGAATTTTTGAGGAGTTTTTAGTGAAAAAAAATTATTAAGAGATAAAATATGTCCATAAATGCATAATTTATTTAATATATTCATGCCTTTTAGAAAATAAAAAATAATGTTATAAAATTATTATTTTTATCATCTAATGTATATATATATAAATTTATTGAATACTTATATAATAATATAAATTCCATAAAATAGTTATAGTGGAAGGAAATAATATTAAATCAAAATAATTAAAAATAATACATTCCTCTTGAATTTTTAAATAATATAGAAGATGAACCTCTTGTAAAACAGTAGAATGATTCCTTTAATGAATTTATAAAAGTATAGTATTATTTAAAATTTAATATTAAAATAATTTTTTTAAATATAATGTAATTTTGAAAAATAGTTCTGAAAAATATAGACAAGGTAAAGAAATTACAATATCAAAAAAGTAAATAAAATTTCTTTTTATATTAAAAATTTATTTTACTGAATAAATGAAAAAATACTGAAAAATATAGAATAAAATAAGGAAAACACAAAAAGAACTATTTTATGGGAAAATGTATGGATTTTATGATGCATATTTTTTAATTTTTAACTAAAAAATAATATTCATAATCTCATAAAATTGATATTGTAAAATAAACTCTAACAATCTTGTTAAATTTTACATTGTAACACCTTCATAGAGTAAACATGAATTTAAAAAAAATTATTATATTTAAATATAATATATTATTTTTACATAAAATGGTTTATATATACACCACATAAAATTAAATATGTTCATAATACCAAATAATCCTGGATAGAATTAAAATTTAGATGAAATCCCTTACAATGATTGTATCATTGGGGTGACAAATAATAAATGAATTGATTATGTGTAACCAAAATTTATACAGAGAATAAAATAAAAATAAAACATAATATAATCATAGGTCACTCCACACATAATTATTGTATAACAAAATCTATGTACTATATGTATAACCCAATGAATAGAAATTCAGTTAAGAAACATCGTACATCATACTTACACATTGTTTGAAATGATTTTACCATCATTATAATATAAAAGTGATTTTAATTTATACGAGATTCATATACATATTAATTATATAATATAGTATCTACTTATAACATATTATCACCTCTTTTCCAACAAATAATATTTCTTATCATTGTTTCAGGTGTTAAATGGTTAGTTTTATCTTTTATGTTTTATCACAAATATTCCATTTATTGTCAATAGAATATAATTTCGTCATAGAAAATGTTTGATTAATATTATAACTAAAAAAATTATATATTTTATAAATTTTTATAATCATTGTTGAACGGTGGATAGGAAAAATTAAGCATATTGTACAGTGGAGAAGGTAAGTCGTATAAACAAAAAAGGGACATTATTGTTTTTTAATGGGTGAATGGTTATATAAGTATATCATATATTAAATTTAATTAATAAATATTATGTCATAATTATCATTTATATTACCTAGTTGCATCATTATGGCAATCCATGGGATGTGGGGATGGGGGAAAATTACCTTCATTTAAGAGACGATACTCTACCATACACAAAAGTGGTGGTTTGGTTAAATATTTGATGGAGAACAGGATGGATAATTTTATTTCATAAATGGAATAAGTTCTCATTATATGGGAAAAAATGGTATTATCATACTAGTTATTTTACGACATAATAAAAGTTGGTAAAATAAGAAGTTAAAAAATGTAAAATCTAGTTTTTGATGATAAAATTAACTTGGAGAATCCATCATTGTGTCTCTTTGTAAGGACCCTATAGTAGGATTTTTTTTGGTGAAAAATTATATAGAACATTGATTAGTATGTTTTTAAGATATTTTATCATGTTTTTATTAAGATAATTGGATCAATAGATGTGTATAAGTGAGAGGATGAGACTCTATTTTTAAAATTGAGGTGTATGACATAATTCAAATTTCTCAATGTTTCAACATATTATTAAATCATAGTCATGGAAATATGGATTGAAAATGATTCATATTGAAATATGATAAGTTTAAGGTTTAATAAAAACCTTAAATAAATTTTAAGAATGTTTTTATGACATTTTAAACCTTATCTTTTTGTTTAACCACTTGGTATACCTTCTTTGGACCTTAACATTAGTTTTCAATTTTAAAATCGTAAAGGGTTAATATTTTATGTGTTTGTTAAAAATTATCCCATAAATAAAAAAGTAATTATATATATGACTATATATAATACTAAAATTCCACTAAAAATATTTTAATATATTTAAAATAAATAAATGAAATACTAGTTTCCAAAAAAATCATTATCTCTATTTTTGACACTCTTAATTTAATTTGACTTTTAAGAAACAAATATATTAATGTAAAACAAATATAAATTTACTAAAAATAATAAATAGTTAGAAATTTATATTTATTTTTTAAAAAATGTACAATTAATCCAAAATTACATTAATTTAAATGTTTTTATAACAATATATCTGATTTTTATACTACATTCAAAAGAATTGTGTCATCAGTGTATTTGAATTTAATTTAATTATTTAGTCACTAATAATTATAAATTAATTACCATATACAAATTAATTTTAATATTGTAAAAATATTAATTAATATTAATTTGAAACATATTTTTATTCATATGTGGAAATATAAACTAAATTCAAAGGCAAGAGAGTGAAATTCTGTATTTTTTTCTACTTAAAATAGAACAAAAAGTAATTATAATTAGAAAAATTTCACCAAAAATTCATTTATTCTAAATTTGGATGGATATTTTATATTTTTTTATTAAATGAAATAAATTTATGTGTTTGATATAATTTTAATTCCTTATCACATTATTTTTATCCTTAGTTTCTTGATTTACACTTTATAGAGGTGATAATATTTATCACAATTACTATCTATAATGAATAAAATAAAAAGATGAATATTTAAAAAAATTTAACTCTTTGATTCCAAATATGGAATCAATATTTCAATATTCATATTTTAGTCATGTCCTAAATTAATTTAAATATATATTCACAAAATGTATTGAAATAGAGTTTCTACAAAAATGAGTATTGAAACCAAAAAATAAGCGTATATCAATGTATTGTTAAAATTTAATAGTATTTGAATTAATTATATAATTTAAAATAAACTGGATCTTATAAAAATTTAATTCAAAATACATGATATAATGATAATTGAAATTATTTTATATTATTAAAATAAACTATAGTATTGGGAAAATTGGAATTTTTAATTATTCACTAAAAAAAGAATCCTTTCAAAATAATACTAAAACTTCTCATAAGTTAATTTTCATATGATAATTATTAAAATAATTTTTATTTTATTAAATAATCATTCCAAAAAATAACAAAATTAATTATAATTTTAATAAACAATATGTCATAATATAATTTTTGAATAAAATGTATTTATGAAAAGTATAATAGATTTACTAAATTTTAATGCTTATATCCTACGAATTAATCAATAAATTTGAATTGAGTAGAACCATTATACATAAATTTACTAATAATGTTACTCATGTTAATACCTTCCAATTCAAGGGCTAGTATATAAAATTATCATTTAAATAATAATATTTGTATAACATATCTAAAATATACATAATGTTTTATGGTTCTGTGTAAAAAAATCTATTGAGATTATTATTATGTTAAACCAGAATCTTGTAGTGTTACAATATATCTACATTCCAAAACATCCCAACCATTATAAATTATTACCCCCACATTCCAAAAAATATATATATATCCACAACTAAATCACATTTTCTCTCCAACCATATCCCCATAATTACACTTTCCCAACAATAGGTTTGTAGGGTAATTTATAAATAAAGGAAATATATCATGTGACCACATCCTTATGTGAACATCCCCAACTTATGTAATACTATCATCATGTACCAACCCCAATTTTACTTCACCACAATCTATAAATCACCATTGACTATACATTTCCAACAACTGTACACCATATCAAATTATACAATGGAAGTATTTGAAAATCACCAAAAACTGTACAACAACTATATAATATATCTGTATTATAATTGGGTATTAGGTACATGTTGGGTATTAAACACATTCCCTCCCACAATTATGCACTGAACACACCAAAATTCATTATCCATTACCACCTAACCAAACTAAAATTATTATAGAGTTTAACTACATCATTCCCCCTTTCTCAAAATCATTTCCATTATACCAAAATAAAAAATTAGTAACTGCACAGCAAAAACCAATTCCCATTAGAGATCACAAACACCACCATTACCATGATATGTAATCCCCACAATCAACAATCAAACTATCCTCAACGTTTTCAAATCCATAATTACCATTTAAAATCCAAATTTAATTCCATAGGACATTCATTTATGAAACCAATTTAATAGAAACTCATTAATTGTTATTACATCATCTAAATAACCCTAAAATTTTAGTTATTCATAATATTTATCACATCAAATACTTACCTTAATTTAATTTTTTTCACAACCCATTAATAATTTATTAATAATTAGAAATGTAGTTTTTAGACGACTTAATTAACCCATTAATTTCTTAATTCATACACATTATATTACCATTATAACCCTATTAACTAATTTAAAAATATTAAAAATGATTTAAAAAAATAATTCAAGTCAATGAACACTTTCGTAAAAATAGTTCTTCTAATTTGTTTTTAAATTATCAATATGTTGTTATTCTGTTGAAATTTACACATCCACTTCAATTCCACATCACCATTAAAATTTCATAAAATGTCAACCATATTTAAAGAAAAAATTTCAATCCGCACAAAAAACCAATCCATGAAAAATATAATCATAATTAATTACAAATTGACCATCTATATTAACAATTATACACCATATATGACCATTCTTTATAAAATATCATTATTTTAACGACCAGTAAACTATTTTCCAATTAAGAAGTTAACAAGGATCCCCATGTTTTTCATAAAAAATAAGTCCACATAAAAATTCATCAGTCAATGTTAATAAAAATATTGGGACTAATATAGAAACCGAGAAGCAAATTAAACCTCGTATTCCTTATAATTTAATTTTATCTTACATATCATATTTGTTTAATTTGATTCATATACAATAAATGTTTCTGATTTTTGAATATCTTTTTTTTTAAACAATGATTACCCATTATTCCATTTCAAAAAATACAGAATCATATCATAATTTCTAATTTGTAGGGTTAAAATGAGATAACTGATCACATACATTTTAGAAGATGGAAGAAAATTCTTGAGATCACCTAGTACTTTCAATGATTCAATGATAACATACTAAATGGAGGAGTATTCCTTGGAATAACACCACCATATGTAAAGTTATTCAATGTGACCTATCCTCAATGTAATTTTTAGCACTCTTGTTTTTCTGTGTAAGACATTGGAATAATCTTTCCTATATTTTTAGAACCATGCACTAAGACAGTGCATGATTCTGATGCTTAATGATCTCAGAATTAATTTTTTTAAAATATTAAATGTATTTTAATTACATTCACACTATTTTCCTTAAAATGTGAAATATCTCATAATTAGATTTATTAATAAGAAATATGAGATGACAGTTGAATCTGGAATATCAAGTTTACCCTAGGTATCAAATAATGTTCATTTGTGCATGATGTTCATACACGTCATCCATTGGAGGGTGCATTGGATAAATTTTGTTAATTTATTTAATTTATTTAATAAATATAAACCAATATAACATACAAGTAGACACTCGGATTGGAAATCTAATATCACCATTGAGTTCTTAATGTGGGATTTTCGTAAGGGTTGAACTAATTTTGGTCGTTGAGGGATGTTTTGATGAGTCAATTGTTGGTGGGTGCGTTCAGTTTAAATAAATAAATTAATTAATTAATTTAAATTAAATGGACAAAACCACATTCTTATATAACTATAATTCTATGAAAAATTGAATGGATAAGTTTCACAACCATTGGATTGTTGATAAGATCTTTTAAAACATATCTGTACGTGGATTGAGAATGGATGATGACCAATGATCAGATTGAGGTGAATCGAAATCTAGAAGACACAAAAGACCATCTTAATCACTAATAGATACGTTATTAACCAATGACCAATATATAATCAGTGTATGACATTCCGATTGTGTTTTTACTCCCTATTGATTAAATTATTGATAATATTTATCTTCAATCTTCGATGTACGTAATTTTTCATCCTTTTCATTTGACGGATTATTTATAATTTAATTCAGTTATGTATTTTCTAAAATTGGTTATGGGTTCCTGATTGTTAGCCAATAGCACTTGGACAATGATGTTCAAATCATTATTTTTGGGTTTCCATCCACCATTAATCATGTTCTTCTTCATTAGGCAGTGGATTCATGATTTGACATTGTTAGCATGGGTTCTAGGGAAATTGAACCCCGTGATTTATTATTCCCCCACAAAAGTTCCACATATTTATTGTTTATCGATGGGTTAATAAACGTGCATGTTGGGGATTTGTAAAGAGATTATATCAGCACTGTGGGTGATTGATTGTGATCATTGGTGGTTCCTGATCAGGTTGAAAATCCATGTTTACCTAGTTGGTGCATGGTGACAAAAAGAAGTTTGATAGGGTTTGTTTTGAGTCGAGGCTATGCAGGGTATCTCATGGTGGAGGCTACTCGGTGTTGACATGATGGTGACTGGACATGGATATCCAATGAGGTGCTTGGACCTTCTTAACACAATGAGTGTAAATATTACTAATACTAGTAATAATAATGAGGTTAGATAATAAAATTTAAATGAGATTTAAATTTTTTATATATTCAATAAGAAAATATAGATGAGATTAAATTTTGAAATTTGAAATTAAATGAAGATACTCTATAGATGAGGGTCCCCTGGCATTATTTCCATGTAGAGGTTTTCAAATGAAACATTTTTATATATCTTTAATTTTATTTATATAAAATATTAATATTCAAAAAGAAAATAAATAAATAAAATGAGAAATAGTAGAATACACATGGGTGGCGTGAGCAGATATATATTGACTGGGGAAACCAACCCTTGCATTAATCTCTTTTAATATTTTATCTAAAAATATAATAATAATATTATTTTTTTATTGTAAAAATTTATTCTGTGTGTAACTTCTATATGAGACATTGGATTGAGGAATTTTACATGGAAACATGCCCCTAAAATTGGTATAGTCATTTGAAGAACGATGTTGGTTACATTTGTTTGACTTTTTCCTTAGGTTTACAAAACACCAAATAATGATAAAATTATTATTATTACTAAATCTTGTATCAAAATTATCTCCCTTATGTGGTGTCATATTAATGAATCATCTACAAAATTGTGATAATGAAATTAAGGCTGATGTTTCTTGATTAATTTTGGGTATTTAATTCAGACTCGTGGTTTGGGACCAGGAGATGCCAATTGAGAATCATTTGATTAAATGTGACCTTTTCACTGGGTTTCCAATTGAGGCATGTGAATATTCTATCTCGAGCATTTTTTTGTGAGTATTTCAATAATGTGAACTATTTTTATATCATGGTCCATTTTAAGGGTCATGATAGTTGAATTGTATTTATTCCATTAGACCGATGACGAGCCTTGTGAGTTAGTTTGGATTTTTTCCAACACCTATCATGTACTACACTTAAACTTCAGGTCATTCAACATTGTCAGAAATATGTTTGTTGGAACGTACATTTCACGACTGCAAAATGGGACCACATAACATGTGGGTGCCTAACATGACATGTACACCATTATGAATCTTCATGTTGGTGTGTCTTCTTCATTAAAACTCTAATTTAAGCCCATTAGTAGCATATCCAGAGTGTTTTTTTAGTAAAATGAAATCACAACCTCATTTTTGGATTTAGAGTTATGATGTTAAATAATATTGGTATGACACATATCTAAGGTGATGCTCAATTATAGTTGTGATTGGATAAGATTAATATATACTTCTTGTTTAGAACCCCTCATCAGTATTGGTGCAGATCCTCTACAACTACATTCAAGTGGAATCACCCAATGGGGTATGATGCATGTCCCCAATGACTTCGAGTGAAACCCCTTATTATACCATGTTGGGGTGTCCTAAACTATTATAGTGGACCCCTTATCGAAAATTGTGTGGGTCCCATACCTTTCATGTGGAACCACCCAATCAGTATAGGGAATGAGTGTTCAATGACCTGGGTGGAACCCCCTTCCGTAACAGGGCATGGGTCCCAATGAAACTAGAGAGGAACCCACCATTTGAATGAGAAAAAGTCCTGTACATCTACAATTTGAGTGTAACCCCCATCATCATGGGTGTAGTTCCTCTACAACTACTATAAAATTAGAATCCCCTTGACACAATAGGGAATGTGTCATCTGCTACAAAATAGTGGTCCCTATAGTATTCAAGACACTAAAGAGACATGTTTTCATGTATATTTAAACTCGTGAGAAATATGAACTCTTTCTCGAGTGAGATTCATCTTACTAATGCGACAAAAACCATGTGAGATATTTTTTTCTTCATAAAGTACATTGTATCAAGGTGTGTGGTTATTTTCCTTATCCATGTGTATTCAGGGATGATGTTTGGGAAGCTGGTCAACACAGATTGTCCATATTTTATAACTAATGGTGACTCTTATTCTTGGGTTGAGCTGTGATATTGAGCACCACTTTCTCTCACATTTTGGATTATTTGACAAAAAAAATATATATTCTTCCTTCTAGATTCATGCCATTGATTGTATACTCTCATTCTAGGAGAGTCAATGACCCGTTGGGTATGCGACATGCTTTTCGTTTCAATATTCTCATAGTTGGATGGGTCTCCTTTACTAATATAGGTAGTTAACAAATGATTAGAATTTTATATTATAACAATATTTATCTCCTTGTGTTTGGATGATTTTACATTCACTCTTGGTTCGGTTGAGCTATACACTTTCATTGTAACATGATCTATCAAATTTTTTCCTCTTATAATGTATATTCTACCACTCCTGCTTCACCCTTTCAGGGTATTCTATTGGGTATGTATATACTTACCCCGACATGGGAAACATCCAAATACGATCTATCAATTGCTGATGGGGAATTTTTTTGATCATGACATTAGAGGATCTTAGAGATACTATGAGTTTGGACAGTATTTGGTGGTAGTAACATAAGATTCAGGAGATGGGAACTCTCAGAGTTTTCCATTTTAGTTTTGTCATGATGGGACAATTTTTAATTCTAGAATGTATTTTACCTTTTAATATTCAGTTTACACTACATTACTTTTTTATTGTTTAGAGTTCCATGCATTCTTGAGTTACTTTATTGTACTATTTCATTTTAACTATTTCTCTATGAACTTTTTCATTGAGTTGGTTGAGTCTGTGTGTCTAAGTATGTGAGTAAATTCATCCCTATGTTATTTTTTCCATCAAAACTAGTCTCCAGCCCCTAACCTGTGGAGGTGGGCTTGGGTAGTTGCAGTTTGAGCACCTACTTGTGTCGGGTCATGACAGATTAGTATCGAAGGTGGTTAGAACATTGTGTTCTTGTTTGGATTCATCCCTAAAAAGGATTTACTAAGCATTAAGGAAATAGTTTCAAAGTGTCTCGCATGAAGATCTCTTTCTAGTGAGTCAAATTAGAGTCCCACAGCAAACATTTCCATTCCCCAGGACCTTGACTACTTGCTTGTTGAATTTTCATTTTGAGAAATTTTTTATGGGTATTATTGGTACAGGTATCGCATAGGATTGAGTCTTTTACTTTATGAGTTAGATCTAATTTTTTTGGAATATATATATATTATAAAATTACCATTTAACATCTCATAAACATCATAGATACCTCTACAATGATATATTTCTTGGATACCATCTCCTGTTTGTAATGATGATTTGACTAGCGACAAGTCCTCAGTTTGGGTCCATCTCCCAACCACCTTCTTCCAGGTGGGTAGGTAGCTGGACATCCAGCTGTTGAGAAGAAATTCATCCTTTTAGAGAATATGGAGGACGTGTAAATGCATATCACACTCCGTGAGTTCTAGAACGACAGTCCATTGAGGTTCCAAAGTGACCCCGATCCACATGAAGCATAAGATTGGATATAGTCTATGCTCAGTGTTTTTAGGACCATCTAGACACCAACGTATCTGGGGGTTGTAGTGGTAGCTATCCATTTAAACATAGCAACTATATGTTTGGAGAACCTTATGGAATAGATTTACAATGAGTCAATAATCTCATAGGATGACTTTTGGAAGTTGTTCTCTGAGTTTTACAACTCGACCTATAGGTTTCCAGTTCTGATCCAAGAGTTTCGAGTGTTGCAAAATGGAGGGATTATGATAACTGAGTGTAAGGATTGGTCCATAGACCATACTTAGTACTCCTTAGACATGAGCTGGTTTGGATACATCCGAGCATTGGAATTTGAGAAGGGACTCCTTAGAGATATTTGAGACATAGTTTTTTCTATTTAAACCCACACATATCCCTAGTATTAGAGTGCGACTATTGATATAATGAGTTCTATTAGAGGGATTCCAAGAACGTGGAATTGGTAGATGGAATCCCAAATCTGAGTCATCTATAAAAGATAGCATAGGCTACTTAGTGGGATATTACTACAGGAAAAACATTCTTAAGAAGCTTTGAAACATGGTCATATATTTCAGGGATAGAACATATAACTATGGAATACCGAGTCAGTTCCATGCAGGGATTGTGATGGGAAATGTCACATGTTGCAAAACAGCCAGAATCATCATCCTAATTAGTATATGCTGATAGATAATGGACAACCATTGCTGAGACAACACAGTGATCAAGGATCTCTTAGGCATAGATTGGGTGGTCTCCATGGAGGTATGGCTGGTGGCTGATATCATGGAAAATTATAGGCAATTGATGTCTATGATCTTGCAGTCACACAATGATAAAAGGTTTGATCATTTCCTATTATACCTTATGAACTAATTTTTTTTAACATTGTGTGAGGTACTATTTTCATTTCACTCATTGCTTTAGAATTTGGGTAGGGTGACACAGGGCGTCAGTTTAACCTAGTGTGGGTCTTGTTTGATATATGTCTGAATGATCACAAAATAGGGGTTCTTCCCCGAATTGGGTTGTTTTTTTTTGACATGATAAAGACCATGAGGTAAATTTAGTTATATTTAAAGTTGATATTATCATGGTGTGGTAGATGATTACAACATACTTTTCTATTATGGGTGAGCTAGTTTGATGGAGTATCGTGGCAGGACCTAGAATTCCCAGATGAGTTTTGGTGCTTGAATTTTTTTCATGGGATGCCACTATTTGGTGTGATTGTGTTTTAGGGTTGGGGATACACTCCTACAAAGAGAGGTGATGAAAATGGTGTATGAAATGTTCTTTCCATGTCTTGATTCTCATGGTTGGATGGCACTACTCACCTACCTTGTGCATTGGTACCTTTTTTGATCAACATTACCATGATACAATGATAGATAGTTATCAAATATAGGTTGAGGTAGTTGAGACTCCACGAATAGAACTACATGAATCTCTTCCAATAGTTGAGAGTTATAGTTTTTTCTTTCAGGATGTGGGGGTATAACCATATGGGTACACTGACTGGGAGGTGTTTGGTGACTATACATCAAAGAGTTTCACTTGATGGAATTTGTGATGAAGGGAATCAAATTTTCATTTTTATCAGGGATGAATAGTGATTCTAGTCTAGAAGCAAGAGTGATTGATGAAGGAGTTTCACACTTATCCTTTGAATATACATGCTGGTACAGGGAAAAGGCATGAAAATGACACAAGTGGTTTTAGTATCCCCACCTTTTTTCTTAGATTGAACATTTCAATTATGAAATTTTTTAAATAAAGTAATAATACAAATACTCTATTTTTCGAGGTAAAACATTGAAATATTCTTAGAAATTTTTACAAAGCTAGACTCTGAGATGACACACAATTTAATGTACCCATGTGATGATAATAAATTTTATAAAAATATTAAATATATTTTTAGTATGCACGCACGGTTTTCCAGAAAAGCGTAATATCACATAAATGATGTCTCGGATTGGAAATTAGAGACCATTGTTGAATATTGATTTTGGTATTCAAACTAGGTGAAACATAAATTTCACTGGAGTTCGTTTTATAGATGGGGAAGCTGTCGGTGGGTGGATTGGATTAATTAATTAATTTAACTAATTTATATAAAAAACCAAAACCCAAATAACTCACAAACAGAGACTTTGATGAAAATCCTCATAGCATAGTTGAGTTCGTAATGTGATGTTTTTCCAGTGTGAAATATGTTGTTGGTCGATTCATGATTTTCAGATGAGGAATTTTTTGATGGTTTTTTAGTTAAACTAAATAATTCATTAATTTATTTTAAACTATGTAACCTAAACCCCTTTCATCTATAAATAATATTTTATGTGAAAACTCAAGGTTTATCTGCATAACCCAAGGATCATTGAGAGTTTATTATACCCCTTCTCGGTTGGTATATTGAGACATACCGACAACTATTGATCAGATCAAGGTGATTTGACAGGAGACGGATGATGTACATAATCTTTATCTCTACCTGATGCGTTCTTCAACAATGATCGTTCCAAAATTGTGGAATGACTCATCACTAGGTGATTTAAACTCTTTTTATTAAGTTATTGTTCATATAAATCTTTATTATTTTATCTACATCCTTTTTCAATCTCTGCATGCTCCCTCGATATTGAAAATTTTATTCAATTCTGTTATTTTCTAACCTCGGGTACCTGTTCTTGATCATTAAATTATAAAGAATGAACAAATATGTTTAAACCAAGTTTTTTTTGCTCCCCCACACCATTATTTTTGTTCATCATCATTAGAAAATAGAGGCATGATTCATTATTGAATGGGTGCATTTTAGGGTGATCAAACCTCAAAATTCATTATTGTATCATGATTAACACACATATTGATATTTTTTTAGTGGGTTCCGAAACGAGTGGGTTAGTGATTTTTAATGAATTCGATTTCCAATTTGGGTATGTTTATGTGATTGGAGCTAGTTCAGGAAAGGGTTGATAATCCATGTTTTCTCTGTTGGAATGTTGTGAAGACATGTGGTGTGAGAGGGTCAGTTTTGAGCAGAGGCTCTATGGTGATCTCATGGATGAGGTTTCTTTGCATTGACATGATATGTCCTAGACTCGAATATTCAATAAGATTGTTTTATGTGGTAAACATTATGACTATACATGATTTTAATAACAATAATAATGGTGTTGGAAAATAATATTTAAATAGTATTTAAATCATTGAAACATTAGATAATAAAATTCATATGAGATTATGTTTTTAAATTTAAAATTAAATAATGATACCCCATGGATAAGGGGACCCAAACATTATGGTCTTGTAGTGGTTTTCCAATGACTATTTTTTATATATATAATTTTTATATTTATTTAAAATAACGATATTTAAAGAAGGAAATTAAAACATTGTATAATATCTGTAGGAGGAAGATAGGGTAGGGAAACCCACCCATGCATGAATCTCCATTGATATTTTCTCTTAATAAAGAACAAAAATAAATTTATTGTTCTATTATTATAAAAACATAATCGGTGTGTAACTACTACATGATACATCAGATTCATGAACTATTAATGAATCATGGATATAAAACTAGGATGGTCATTTCATGACCGCTGCTGGATATGTTTTTCAGACTCATATATCGAGTTTACAAAACAACCAATTATAATAAAATTATTATTATTTTGGGGTCTTGTATTTGAAAAATCTCCCTTATAATGTGTTGAAATGAAAAACCATGTGTGGCACTATGAACCTAAAATTAAGTTGGATGTTTCAAGATAAAATTTGATTATGTAATTTACTATCATGTTTTTAAACCATGAGACATCATTCATGGGTGATGTGGTGAAATGTAAATATTTCACTGGGTGGCCAAATTAGGCAATTGAATAGCTTATCTAGGTAATTGTTTTGTAAGGATTTAAACGATGTGACCCTTTCGTCTATCTGGGGCCATTTGATGGGATTATTAGTTAAATTGGATTTTTTCCATTGTAAAGATGATGGAACTCATTCATTCATTAGCCATTTGTCATACACATCATGTAGTACCATTACACTCTATGTCACACTAAATGGCTTTCAATCCATGTGTTGGGATGGTAACGTACTGAAAGTGGAGAGGGGACACACACCATGTGGTTCCCTAATATTCTATATACACCTTTAAGAATCTTAATGGTTATGTGTCTTTTATTTTGAACATGGATTTTTGGCCCATGTGTAGCCTTTCCTGAGTATTTTAATAGTAGAACACAATGATTCCCTCAATTGCATCGTTAAAGCTATGATGTGAAACATTATGGGAACAAAACATATCTGAGATGTCAATCAATAAAGGATGTGTTTAAAAATAATAACCAGATTCATCATCTAGTGTGGAAACCCCATCAGCATGGGTGTGGGTCCTCTATAGGTACACTGGAGTGAAACCTCCCTACTGGGTAGGATGCGGGTCCCTGATGACCAAGACTGGAACCCCCTTATGATACCAATGTGTGGGTAGATGACCGTCAGATTGGAAACCCCCATTAGCATGGGTATATCTCTACTATATTCTGAGTTAAACCCCCCCCCCATCTGCAGAGGTTATGGGTCCCAACAATTAGGGTGGAACCCCCCAATAATACCAGGGCCTAGGCCCCTATGAAAATATTGTGTAAACTCCCATCAGCATGGGTGTTAGTCCTCTAAATCTGCTATTAGAGTCTACCCCCCCCCCCACAACATGTTCACATGTCCTCTACAACTATTATCAGAGCTAAACCCGCTAACTCCCTTGGGTGTGGATTATATACTATCAAATGTTGGTCACTCTACTTCATGGAATAGTGATGATATATGGTTTGATGTAGCTTTGGACTCATGAGAGAGACAAATTATTTTCCCACATAGATTTTGTTTATCTGACCCATCCAAAATCATGTAGGTGAATCAGTGTTACTCAAACTATATTGAATCATAGTGTGGCTATTTAGTTCCTTATAAAATTGAGTTCATAGCGGACATATGGGATGTTGGACATCATGGATGTTCTTTATTCTTTTACTAAGGGTAAATGAACATCTTAGGTTGAACAATGATATGAAGATCCCCTTACTTTCTCATTTTTGATTATTTCATTGAGAATATATATATTAATCCTTCTAGACTGACACCCTGCATTTTGATACTCTCCTTCTACGATAAGTGAAGACAGTTTTGTATGAAATGTTGTTTATGTGTCAATATTTTCGTGGTTAGATGAGTCTAACCTCTTACTATTTGTAGAGAATAATCAATGAGCACTTCATATTCCCATAGTGTCGAGCTCATTATATTTGGATGAGTTTGCATTCACTCATTTTTGGGTTGAGTTGTAATAATTCATTGTGCATTTTCCTATATTCTATTTTCCTTTTCTATTGTATATATTATTTCCCCCTCTTCACCCATTCACGGTATTCTACTCTTTACCTATATAATCACCCATGCATGTGCTTTACCCCAATGATTCGTGTCTTATGGAGACAAAAGATAGGTTCACTATAACTTCAAAGGTACATAAATATAAAGGGTTCTTAAACTATAAATAATTTTCATTGCTTGGGATTTAGAAGATAGTCACACTAAATGATTAATTTTCTAGTTTTTTCTTGTTGGGATACATTTTGGGTTGTGCATGTATTATTTTCCTTTGATTTTCAGTTTACAGTAAAGTAATTTCGTACTATCTAGAGGTTCGTGCATAAATGATTTACTTTATTGTGGGAATTCATATTTCAATGTTTCCCTATAATTTTTTTAATATAGTATGTTATGTGTGTACATACATGTACATTGTAAAAAACCTCACCATATTGGAAAAGCCTTTGACACTACTTGCCAGCCCATGTCCTACACAGGTGAGCTTATGGATGTTACCACTCAAGCCGCCACATTTTCGGGTCATGAGAGTAATTATCATCAAAACATGAAAAACAATTACCATTTAAAATAATCCCCCTTAAATAATACTAAAAAATAGAGAACTATAAACCATAAGGAAATAAATGATAGGAGAACAAAATAAGGAACCATAGACAAATGAATGGATTGAACACTCTATCATATGGGATTATGGTTCCCATAATAATGGTTATCAATACCAATAAAAGGATTGGGGATGGAGAGGGATTGACCTAATGTAATAAAAACTAAATGCAATGATACCTGCCACTAGATTATATATGAAACCAAACATTACTTCACTGCAACATGGTGTTTCCAACTATTCTCATAGAACCTTCAATCATGGATATTTAAATCCCATGGATTTACAAAAATGAAATACTCCCTTTATCTTAGTTTCCATTTTCCCATATTAAAAAAAAGTCTATCATCACCACACTCTGGACCACAATATGGTAGGTGGAATTTCATCTCCCCATATGGCAATCACATCCTTCAACCAAGTTCATTTAAAAGTCCCTTTTTATTTCAAAATTCATTTACTGACTCTATATTATATCAATAAAGGGTCACAACAGCCATGAAAACATCCATTTTAGACTTAGTATTTACAATAGTTAAACACTACAAACTCAACACCCATTAAATTGGATACCTAAATACCATGGTGTCACCATAAAAAAAAGGATCTCTACGTTCTCTCTAACAACCACAACAATAAATAGGGGAATGTTTCCTCTCTAAAATCACATTATTGGTAGAAAAACAGGCATAGATCCCATTTCAATTTTATAATGGAGAACAACAAACACATCATAATAAAAAAAATAGTGTTTTCACTCCCCATGACCTTTGACCTCTAAAACGGTAAAACATTGTGGCCTCAAAACCAATGCAAACATGGCCACAAAATCCACCACACTAACAATTATAGTGTGTAGAACCTTCTGATAGGCATTAATCCAATCACTAAAACATTATATATCCACTCCTCTCATTATAAAAATATTTAACACCTATATCACACATTTTAATAATTTATAAAGGCCTTACCCATTATATATTTTGATAACTTTATGACAGACATTCACTATTTTAGTGAAAAGTTGAATAATGAAAATATGAATTACACCTCATTATACCTTTCATGTAATAATTATATTAGATTATTATCTAATTAATTTCAAATTATTGGTCTCAAGAATAGATTATAATGACTTTTAAATGCATATTATGAAACCTATTCACAACTACACTGAGGGGAACGTAAACCTCCACCCACAATTTATACATTCACACGTCATAAAAAGGAAGCATTGAATGATTTCAGAGGTTGTGGTGGTAATGAAAACTTTCAGTTACATTATAATCAGTAATATTTTAATTGAAATTTAATATATTAATAACTTTGATTCAGAATATTTAATTTATTAAATTACTAAATATTGTTGAAAACAAGTACTGTGTATCAGAAAATACATATCCATGTATTATTGATTGGATGGGGTGTATCGTCACTTCAATCCATGGGAATGAATTTTAAATATTCAATAGTAAATTTATATTACATGATACAATAACAAACTTAGGTATCATTGTTTATATGTTTCTTACTGAAACAAAATTTAATGCCACTTCCATCCCACATCATGGTTTATAGTAGGAGACTCATGTAAATACGAATGGATGAATATTAATTTTAAATCCATAAAACTGTGAAAGAATTGGGTATGCATGACATGATAGAAATTATAATGATTTAAATTTGTTTTATATAACTATAGATATTTATTTTACTATATTTATTATGCATCTTCGAAATATTAATATCTATCAATTGTACCATGTAAAAAATCGATTTTTGTGAATATTATGTATCAAATCATTATAGACATGTCAGAGTTATAGATTTTATAGTGTCACCTTGGTAATATTTTGAGAGATAAAAGACACAAAGGGATAGAGGTGAGAAAATTAATGACATATAGGACCAATAATTTCTTCTAAATAAAACTGTTTCTATGAATTATCGTTTGATAATCCAAATTATATAAAAGTATCCTCAAAAAGAAACAACACACTAATAACCTATACACAAATATCTGAAACACCCATAATAAAGGACTTCAATATCCAATGTAATTTAGTTAATCATAATATTTTCATTTAAATATATATAAAATAACTATTAATACCATTATTGTACTAAAATTATATAGTGTGAAATTTATTTTTATTTATATTTATCTACACCAACCCATCACATTGTTGGAAGCGGTACAATATATAATATCCCCAGATGTATTTCATAGTATAAAAGAAATCCAAAATATCTTATTTGATAAGGGATTTATATATATCATAAAATGGGTGTTTATATACGTACCCATTGTCGATCTAGATGTTCAAAAGTTCTAACTGTATATTGGAGCATTCATATCATTGTTATTTATTATTATAAATATACATGATGTTAATGATATGTGAACTTTCTAATTTAATTTTTATGAAAACCCATTATTAAATAAAGAATAATCCTACAATTAGGGATATTAATACATACAATAAAAAATAAGGTGAATAAATATTGAATCAAACTAATATATAAGAGAAGCTAATAAATCTATAACACCTTCCAATGGTATATTTGTACCAAAAATAATGGTTTTCTTTTATAGGCATTAAAAGTAAACGTTGATACAATGCCAAAATAACACAATATGAACTATAATAAATTTTACCAATTAATTGATGGATAGAATGTTATATAAATTATAAATCATGAAAAAGTAAATGAAATTATCAATCATTAATAAGTGAGAGACTCAGTTGTGAATGTATATAAGAGGAAGGGTTTCATAATCTATTTTTTTGAGTTGTGGATAATTATGTGAACTATTGTTCAATACATTTCATGTTTAATAATGTTATATATATCACTAATATTTAAGGGGAAACCACTATGAAAAAAATAGTGAAATTATTCCTCCTTTCATTGCTATTAAAATATATGTATTGGAAGAAAAAAATATCATTAAAAACTCAAAAAGTATCCCAAATATCTAAAAATAAAACAATAATAAAATGAAAATTTTTAATACATATAATTCAATGTAATAACACAAAAATGTAACTAAAAAAGATATTTTTTCGAATCATCATTACGTATTAGTTTTTTATTTTTTAGGATGAATTTTATCCTCCTTTGAATCAATTACGATACAGTAAAAAAAAATTAGATCCAAAGAAGGGAAATCTAACAATTCAACCACACAAGATGTCCTTTATAAAAATATTTTCAAACATAATGAAGTGATTATTTCCTATAACATTTTTTTTTATAATTTCATAAGGATCATGAAGTGTTTTTTTTCTACTTTCAATTTTGTACTATTTGAAATAATTGATTTCTAAAATTTATGGTTACATTTCAAATCTATATTTTATTTCAGTTTGAATCTTAAAATCATTTCACTTTGAAATCAATCATTATGAGATATCTTTTGCATATTAAGAAAACAAAATTACTCAGTATAGATTTTAGTTTCCTTCCTATAAATAATTTACAATTCATACTACCACTTCATGTCTACTCATGAAGTGGTGTTTCAAATGATATATGATTTTAACCTTCAATAATAACCCAAAAAATCTATGTTGGGCCCTTGTATGCTCTTTATAGGCAGAAAAGGCTTTGATAAAAAAATTTATAGATGCATGATTATAAAATTAGGATCAAAACTCCTAATTGTTAATATTATTTCCATGTAACTTTTCATTATTAATTTTAATTTTTTTGTGTTTAGTTGGGATGCATTGCATTGGAATTTTTGTCCATGTACTTTTAATAATATTCTGCGAAGAAAATTTTGTCTTTTAATGGTAAAAAATTATTAAAATTAATATAGTTTGTGATTTGGGAATGAAACTGTCACTTGTATACATTAATCCCCACTTCCATTTGGATAAATTAATATATTTCTTTGTACATCCTTATCTATTTTCTATAGTTGTTTAAAGCCACACATTCCCTTGATTTTAACATTTTTGGTCACAATATATTTCACATACTAAAAACTATTTGAATATGATTATCTTATATAAGTAAAATAATAAATTATTCCATGATTACATTATTATGTATAAAAACTAAGCATGGGTATATTTAAAACACATTGTTTTTAATATGAGTAAAAATTCATTATTTAATTTAAAATTGATATTTTAGTTTAAAGAATGCATCATATACTCAAATCGATGAAAATATTTCTTTTTATTGTATTTATAATTTTGAAGACAATTTATTATTAATTAGTTACATGTATAGATCAATCATATATCAACCCAATACTCTATGTGGATGGTATAACTCAAAGTGCTTGTTTTCATTAATAGTATAACATTTATCACGCAATACATGCCACATACTAAATATAAAGAAAATAAACATATATTTCCTTGATAAATATGGGGAAAAATATTGAATATTAATTTTATTTGTGTATAAATTATCCTAATATGGTTTGGTTGGTATGACTAATAGAGCATGATTTCAATTTTAAGTGAATGTTTTTTTCAAACAATGCATCAGATAGTCATAATTAATCAAAAATGCTAAAATTATTTTAGTACTTTATAGAAATGATCAATATTTCATTTATAATATTTATGAAACAATTACACTACAATATGATACATGGTGTTTATGGTATGATAAAAAATGTGGGTTTTTATTTAAAAATTACATTTTAGCTCAAAACATGCATCACATATTAAAAAATATAAAAAATAACCCACATTATCATATTATGTTTATAGAAAATGAATAATTAATTAATTGTGATAATTATGGAAAAGTAATACATGAATTTAAAACATACTGTATCCAATATGAGTTGAAGTGTGTTATTTCATATAGAATAAATATTTTAGATCAAAACATTTTTCATATTCTCAAAACAATGAAATTTTACTAAAATTTTCACAATATTTTATATCATTGATCCCTAATTTATTTTTATAATATATGTTTTGGGTGGTATCATTTATTATTTTTCTCATTTTAAATTTAAATTTTATTTTAAAGAAATTTCATATCAGAAAACCATTGAAAAAACTAATTTTTCATTGATACATTATAAGTTTTTTCCAAAATTAATTTTTATTTTTATGAATTAATCACATTTAAATAAAGAATATATTTTGAATAATATGAATAAAATTATGTGCTTATTAAAACGAAATTATTTATAAAAAACACCCCATATACTAAAAACCTAAAAAACATAATCTAAATATATTTTTATATTAATATAATTGTCTATAAAAAATTATGATGCATAAGAATCAATCGTGCATAAATCTAACCCATTGTGCGGGCGTTGTGTCTCAAAGTGGAGTGTTTTAATTAGAAAAGAACAATTTTATCTCAAAAAACACATAACAAATTATAAACCCATCGAGATCACTGAAATTGTCTTAAAAATTTATAAAAAATAGTTTATGGTTAATTTCTGACAAGATGGAGTTAACCAAACGTCAATCACACACACGATGTGACCAGTGTGACTAAAATTGCATTTCTTCATTTCAAAATACATTTTACTTCATAACACGTGTCATATACTCAAAATAGATAATAGAAACATGTATTTTATTTATATTTTCAAGGAAAATATGTCAATAAATCACTTGAGGTGTATAATAATTAACATCATGTCAATATGAATCATTTTTCTGGATAAATTGATTAAGAGAATGTGTTTTCATTTAAACGTGATATTTTAGTAAATAATGTCCACCCCATAGTCAAAAACCCGAAGAAGAAAATTTTATTACTTTACCAAATTAACAAAACTACACTTGATTCATTTTTTTAATATGATTCAATTGTAAATCAGTATGATATATGATACGTCCAATCTAGCACAAAGTGAAGGTTTTTAGTATAAAAGTAATATTTCAGTTCAAGATGTGTTTCACATACTCAAATTAAAAAAACAATCTTATATTTCCTTGATACTTTAGAAAAACTATTTTTGATTCATTTTATATGTGAATGAATCAACCATATATCAATTTGATATAAATTATTTTTTATATGATTCAAAGTGTGAGTTTTTAGAATAAAAGAAAAATTTTAGATTAAAGAACATGTCACATAGTATAATTGAATAAAATGAACAGTGATCTCTTGTTAAATATAGTTAATTATACTTGATTCAATTTTTATGAGTATGAATAAATTAAATATTTATCTGACTCATAGTGGGCCAGTATGATTCAATGTTCATGTTTCTATTTAATATTGACTATTTACTTAAAATCATGTGTTTCATACTCAAAAAAATGAAAACATACTATATTTGTATTAATACATATGAAAATGTTTTTATTTTATTTTTAACATGTAATTATTCAATTCATTTCAAATACCTACATGGATATGAATGTATGACTAAAAAATAATATTATTATTGAAATGTGACATTTGAATTAAAAACATGTTTCACGTGGTAAAACCTATGAAATAATACTATAATTGTATTTATATTTTATAAATATGATTATGGATCCATTTTTTATGTCTATGAATCAACAGAACATCAATCTAAGGCATGTTGTGGCCTATATGTGAAAAATATTGTTCATTCATTTTGTTAAAATAAATATTAGTTTGAGATGTTATATGTTGGGATTAAATGCATATCAATCTTAAACATGTTGTTGTCGGTATGATTTAATGTTTAATATTTCTTTTAAACATGAAATTATATTTTAAAACATGTGTCAAACACTCAAATCTGAGAAAACCTGTTTATATTTTCTTAATATATTAGATTAATGAGGCATAATTTATTTATCATTCATGTTTTAATTTTTAATTTTGTTCATTAATCTACTTTATATTATATTTATGTTTTATTTATTTCATTTATAATATTACCAATATAAATATTGTTTTTATTACACATAAAATGTTTTTTGTTCATGATGGGGTGGTCTTCATGGTTAATGATCACTTATTTGGGATTTACTAGAAGCGGGTCCCCTGGATAACGTAATAGAGGGCCAAACAATCTATTACATGTTAATTGGAATCATAGTATGTCAACAAACTTATTGAAAAACACTGAAACATGAAGCTTTTATCAATTATAGTTTTCATTATATTACTATTTAATTCCATATTTATCAAAGCTAGAAACATAACTGATAATTTTTTGTTTTTTCAGTGATGGAATATGTGATGATAAATTTCACCATTATTAGTTCTTCTATTATAATTGATGAGTGATTTATTATATATAATTTTTCAGCATTGATAAAAACAAATAGTATTTAAAATCTGAAAAAATATTAGTTCTTTTTTAGTGTTCATATTAAAAAATTTGAGCCCAAATAAAAATTGGATCTTTAATAGTGACCCTTTCTAAAATGAATCCATACCTTTAAAAAGAAAAATTTTTTAAACAAAAATGAAAACCAAAAAATATTTTTATAAAAAAAGGTAAATAGAAAAACAATTATTTAATTTTGTTATAAATATGATATTAAAAATGGTAAAATTATTTCTATTTGTAACTTCTTATTACACACTCTTAGATTGACTTCTGTGATATATACATTATTCAAATGTCAAATTTATTTTGTGAAAACACTATCAACAAATGTTTTAAATTATTGAAAATCCATTCGCACATGCATCATGGATCCAAATATTTTCAACCACCTATTCTCCATTAATTTTATATTAATATAAGATATCATCACGACAAGATCTTCCCCATCTATCTTATTTTTTGATGTTTTGTTTTCAGTGTAGGAGAAATTTCCATTCATAGTTCCCCTTATTTCAATAAAAAATTAATCAAGCTTCTTCTTCAAAGGATTAAAATTTTTCCTGAATTTAATACTTCTTTTTTTCATTCATGGTATTATTATATGAATAATTACACTTAATTATATGTTCTTTGAAGTTAAAACATGATATCCTCAAATCATCTCTATCCATAAATTCATCTAGTATTAAATGTAATTTTTTAATATTTAGCCATGAAATAAATTTTTTTTACTGATATGTGACTTATTTAATTATCCCACATATGTGGTGTGTTACATATAATACCACTAACATTGAATAATTCCATTAATCACATGGATATGGAAATTTTTATTATCATGATAACTTATAAATCATGGGAATGTTCAAGTATAATTTTATTATCAATCTTATGAAAAATTATAAACTACTAAATTAGAAATTTTTTCCTACAATAATAATAATAGTTTTACATGATTTAAAGTGAATTCTTGATTTCATGCATTCTCTTATTTTATCGGATGAAGTCACAACGCTTCTTTAAAAACATTTCGAGAATATACCCTCTATAAAAGAGATCACATTCATCTAAAATCTTCTTGAGTGTATGAATGTGTTTGAATTCTTCTTCATTTGGTAAATTTCCCAGTGATTCTATTTTTCCAAGAGGGTCAGATGGTGTATTTAAGTCATATATGTAATGGATATTTAAAATAGATTGTAAGAATATTGTCTAATATTTCTATAAAGATTATTTTTTTCTATCAAATAGATTTATATTGACTATGTAATTATTCATGAAATTAATATAATCAAAACAAATTTTATCTAGATGAAATACAAATTTTTATAATAAAATAAATAGAGATTTGAGTGTCTTCGATGTAATACAAAATCAAAATCTTTAATGAACTAGTATATCATCAGTTTCATTTTTAGTGGAAAATCCAAAAATTATTGATCATTTCATGATACAAGAAACAAAAAAAATATGATGCCATAATTATATTGGTTTATGTGCTATTACATAATGAAGTCAGGATAATCTAATGTTAAGATACCTTAATAAAAGAAGATGTATTCAGAAACACTTATAGAAACTGATATAGAATGTTTATTGAAGGAAAGATTTATATATAATGAAGGATATAACTATTAGATTAAACTCATCCCCAATTATGAATTTAGGTAGATATTTTGGTACCTTGTATAGATTTTGGAATGTAGATAAGTTAATTTTTAAAAATTTGATAGAAGTATAGGGATGCACTGATTATTTTAATATTTTGATCAATTTTACATTTCCTCCCTAAAACCCTATAAAGATGCATTTCCTTTATCATAGAAGTGATTATGGTAATTCTATTGAATATTAATATGTTATTACTTGATGAAATGATAGGAACAATTTTTTCCCATCCTACCAATGTAATATGGTGATTTCTCTCCCCCAAGAAGTGATATTATTTTGTGAATTAATATCATAGGTGTATGATATTATATAGAAGTAGTATTTATAGAGAAAAACCTTAAAATTTTCATATCGTACTAGCCAAAAATTAACTAAATAACTCAAAAATTCATTCCTAGATATTCCAATTCATTATAAAATAGATTAAAATATGTAATAATATGTTTTCTTGTATATTTTTAGGGATTGTTTTAGTGAAATTATTGAAGAAATTTTATCTTTGATTGTCGATGGACTTTTTAGTGATAAATTAATTCATCACAAAATATTATTGAAGTGTATTGAAATTTATTTGAAATTACAATGAACATCAATTTAGTTCCCCTAAAAATGTCCTAAAGTTTTAGTTCTCCAATTATTGGGTATTCTAGTTGAAATCTACCTTATATAGTGATGTACAAAATTATTCTTATTTGTATAACCCCCCAAAAAAATTCAATCATTTCATTGAAATTCATAGTGGCATGAAAGGGGAAATTACTTGGTTGCTTCCCCATTGGACCTTTTATGTAGTTCCCCTTGAAGATACAATTGAATATTTAATTATCCAATTATATAATGATCTTTTGGAAATCAACCTCATGCATCATCTAAGACCAGGTCTGAAATTTGTGGATACCGCACCAATATATGTTATTCAGATTTTATTAAAATTTATACAATCTTGAGAGGGGTAATTTCTTATGCATTTCCCCTCTAGGACATTAATATTTTTCTCCTTGAACATCAACTAGAGGATATAGATACCCTATTATTAGAAGTTCAATCGGAAATACACCACATGTAATGGCTAATAATATGACTGTAAATTATGGTATCACCAAAAAACATGATATGAGACTTCCAATAAAATATTTATGATATTTAGTGGGGGTTCTCTCAGTCATTTCCATGTGGGATCTTTTATACAGTTCCCCTGTGAAGTTATACAAATACTATTTGTCACAATATTCACTGAATTTTCAATATAAATCAACATTATGTACTAATTTAGTCTATAAGTATAAATTTTAGAATCCCAAGAAAACAATTTTATGCTTATTTTACTAAATAGTTTTCTTACTTGAGTGGGGGAATCCAATGGTTTTTCCTCAATAAAATTTTAATGCACTTCTCTTAGAACATCCATTTAAATATTCATTACTTATATTCTAGTATTTTTTTTTTGGAAATCCAACTCAATTATTTTATAAGACTAGGGTTTTATTTTTGGAAGAACCACTAACACTTGATATGCACATTTCACCAAAATTAATGTTATCTTTTTGGAGAATTGTATGTTTTTTCCATGGAACATCCATGTTGTTCCAATGAAACACCCATTGGAACTTTAAGTTCTATTTTATAGTCATTTATAGTATAAATAAGATTCATGCTGTATAAAATACTATGAATATTATTCTTTTATTACCCTTAAAAACTGGTTACGAGCATTAGGAAAAAATTGTTATTGTAACACCCCAAGATTCCACAGTACGCTTCTCTCTGAATAATACAGTAGCATGTGTTGTACGCAACGTCATGTTCTAACACACCACAACCAATCAAACGAGTCGTTATGAATAGTAATACATACTTTTTGAAATTTTATACATTTTATCTTTCAAAATTGACTTCATTTTTGGATTTTTATTATCAAAATTATCCTAGGGTGAAATTTTGGAACTTTTTGGATAATTTTAATATTTTGATGAATAGTAAAAATTACTAAATTTTAATTAAAAACAACTTTTTTAATCAAAATAATTAATATTAATAAATTATGAATTTGAGTGGTTTTAAAGTATATTTCAAATATATTTTTACCATTTAATTCAATATTGTTCATTGGACATAATTTCACAATTAAACCGGACATAAGCAAGTAAATATCTTTTGATAGTTATTATATCCTAAAAACACGCTTTTTGTTTTGACATCGGGAATTAATTTTAAATTAATTTCATCCACTTCTGTGTTTTGAATTTGGAAAAATGGATTCCATATTCGGAATCATGATTTCCAAATTGTGTGAATAGGTAACTTTTATTTTTAGACATTTTGAATAATTACTTCGGTAAATATTTTATTTACCATGGTTAAAGGGTAAATCTAGTAAATAAGGGATCAAAATAATATTATAATAATACTAAATTACCCTAAAACATGTCCTAACCTTATTGTATGATACATGTCCGGCCTTGGGCATCATTGGGTCGATTTTGGGACCTCATTGAGCCACTTGTAAGTGATAATGACACTTTATTTTAATTAAGTTGAAATAAATACTCAAATGACATAAGTATATATATTTTAGAAAAACAATTTTTACATAGGGTTATATATCTTGGATTTTCGACTATAAATATTAATTAGAAAGATAAAACTATTTCCTACATAATGGTATTTTATTTATAATTTTTAGACATTATATAATTTATTTTATTTTTGACACAATGGTGATGTAGTAATTACCTAATTAATGAAAAATTGGAATAATTGATATTAAAAATACCCAAATAAATGTAATTTGTGATTTTTAATAAATGAAAATAATTTTATAGGTTAATATGACATGTTAGGATTTATTTATTTATATTTTTTCTAACTAATAATTCTGTTATGTTTTTTACAAAAATCAATTATTGAATAGTATCAAAATTGACATAAAAGAGTTTTTAAAATAAATATTATATTATTAATTGATATTAACTTCCTAAAAATCTAATGTTCTGAAAAGAAACATATATCATGATAGTTGTATCATTAATGGACCACTTTGAGGTCTCTTGGATGTATATAGATTTTTTATTAACCATATAATATAAAAATACAAAGAGACATTGTAAAAGTAAAACTAATTAACTAATAGTTAATACTTACCGATAAGGTTAATATTGTAACAAAAAACTATCTAAATCCTTTTGGTTGAGTGTTTTTCGACCTATCCCCACCATAAAATTTAATATTCTTCTTTGGAGACATTAGAAACTGAATATGAATTTGTTATAAAATAATATTTCTAGCTTTTCCGAAGATGCCCCTCACCCATCTTATAAAAGGGCACTCCCCCTTCTCATTAATTCACACATTCAAAGACATTTTTTTCATCCAACCCCTGTCCAAATACTCTCTCAGATTCCCTCACTTAATTATAGAGTCCATCCTTTAGTCAGAAAGCCATCCTAAGGAGCCTTTGTGATCAAATTAAAAGGAAGAACTCGAAGAAGAGATAATGATTTCACCACTGTTTTTCAAGTTCCTTTCTTCTTCCACTTCTTCTTTCATTGTTATTTCCATTCTAAAATAATAACTCCAGTATATTATATATAAATTGATGTTATTATAAACATGGTACAACCATATTTCATTATTCTATTCATCCTTTGAATGACATGTCACCATATGTGCGTGCGTACGACTTACCGTCTCCACATCATGGTGTAATTGTTATTCAAACCATTTTTATTTGGATGGGTATAATAATGATGTATAATTAATGTAAATAATAAATTTAACATGGTAATTATTCTGTATATATGATATAAAATCAAATTAAATATTATTTTAATATTAATAGAATGATATTATCGATCGTGCGTACGTACGGACTACCGTCTCCACGAACGCGATGAGATTCATTCTCCATCATATCCATTCAAGAATAATTCTCATTTAATGATTAAAAATAATGTTTAAATATTTTACATCATTCGGGATATGAATTATATACATCATACTAGTAACAAATATGGCTCAAATAACAAATAATATAAAGGAAAATGAACCCGTTAACACCAGAAACGACGATAATTCTAAGATATTATTATCATTTCAATGTTAAACGATCATATATGATATAATATTATTGCATATGATTCTTGTATAATTAAATAAAAATTATTTCACCATTATACATGAGGTTATCCTACCCTCGACCTAGGAAAAAGTACAAAGTAAGGGGTTTCTTATCTCACATTTAATTCCCTGAGAATTCCATTGTTAACCACTTATTTATTACACTTAGTGTGTGTACTTCCCATGTTTGTATTCATTTTGTAATATAATTTAATTAATTTATACTTACATCATCATTGTATGATCCTTCTTTCATGGGTTTATTTTTTGTATGTTACCCAATCAATAAGGGAATTTGACATTTCAATTTCCACTCATTCGTCTTTACACATACTTCAATGATTATTTTACTCCATGTTTATGTGTAGAGTCATGATTCATTTGATTATGTCATAAATTCCACCCCCCTTTCTGTGGATATACTTTTGATACACATAATCACTCCATTGATAAATTATCAGGTCATCGGTATGAACATGATAAGAGTAATTTTTACTCAATCTCGATTTGTTGAGTTAAACATCCAATTCATTGGTGTTGTTTTTACAAGAATATGTGTGAATGTCCGTTGATTTCTTTACACTGAATATCCAATCATATTGAGTGTATTTATATTTTTCACTCATAATTATGTCATTGATTTATCCTTAACCTAAGGATACTGCCTTTATGAGAGATTTCATCTCAATTTACATTCCATTGAGACTTTTTTGTTGTTACACACGAAATCACTTTTATGTGGTGTATATAATGAACTTTCACATAGTATATCATGAATCCATTTATTCTCATGATATTGCAATGTTTTTATTACCTCAATTATTTGTATTCAAGTGTCTCTCTTTTGGTTAGAAACTCTAACTAAAATACCATTTTTAAATGTTTTAGAGACTTATTCTTATAAATCATTCTCACTAATGTCCATGTTTTAAAAATGGTTTTAAGGATTTATTTATATGGACATTAATGTTTTAAAATTAAAAATTCTTTTAAAAGTTTCAATGTGGTATTTGACACTTTGATTGTGAAATCTATTTTAAATGGAATCTTGACAAATAGAGTGACTTTTAAATGATTTCAAGAAAAAGTGGGATATTTCACTCTAATTGTTTTGATGATTAATTTCATCTATATCCTTCATCATTCTCGATTGTGGTTAATATGTTACAATAAAATGATTAATATTGTATCGAATGAGTTATGTTTGACTGTGGATGTGCTATTTTTATACCATTCATGGTTTGTTGATAAAGTAATGACATTTCGTATGCTAGTTTTAATACGAATGCTTATGTTATGTTTAAAACATTTCATATGAGGAATGAATTGGACTTAGTAATTAACGGGTGGAGCTCGCAATAGCTCCTCTATGCATCGGTATGTCTAATGAGACATACTAGTGTCTTGGCACAAGGCCTTGACAAAATCTTATTTGTAGTCTTGGCACGAGGCCTTGGCTATGTGGTTATGATAGTCTAGAATTATGCATTCCATCTTTATGAATGTGGTTATTGATATTTAATGTGATTATTCGATTAATAGAATATCCATGTGATTAAGTAAATGTTATTATTTAATTATATTTTTTCCATACTATGTTGAATTTCATGTTTAAAAGGCTTTTGTTTTATTTATACATTTTCTTAAATGTTTATTCTTATTTATGAAAGTTTCCTCTATATTGTTATCCTTACTGGGAATTTGATCTCACCCATTTTCTATGTTTTATTTTTCCCAACATGTGAAGAAGTTATTTATGAATGGCCTGCAGGGATATTATAAGGGTATAATAGTGTGGAATATGGAGAAATATGTTGTTGTATTAGTTTCTCACTTTATGATGTAATGTAAACATCATGAATGTATCTAGTTATTCCAAGGCTACTAAACGAATCTGTCTTTCGAGGCTTGATCATTATTGTGATCATGCTAATGTTATGTAATAATGCACCGACTCTGGGTAACTAGGGTCGAGGCATTACAGTTGGTCTCAGAGGAAGTTTAGTACAAATCTCAGAATCTAGATTTAGATAAACTCTGATTAGAGCACGTAAACCTAAGAAGAACATTGAGGATTAGTATAGAATAACTTTCTAGAATATTGGTATTGTAGATATTTTGTGAGTATTCCAAGAAATACATCCATGTCTAGATACGGGGAGGTAGAAGCGGCTTTGGAACAGATGTACCTAGTAGTAAATCCAAAAACACCGCATTGAGATAGACTCAAATGGGAACAGGTGCACGACAACGGGCCTTGCTGTACTCTTGGTTACGACACTCCCGGGTGATATTCTTAGGTTAATTTACATTTTCATTACAAAGCGATTTGATGTATTATATATAAGATGATAGTAAATGACCTTGGTTAATCCTAATGTGTTTCAAATTGAGAATATGGTGACATGATATTCTCTATATGATTTTATGACCACTGTTACTCACAAAATGCTTTCTGGATTTAGTAAATGGCTGGATTCCAAGGAAGTCATAGTGGCTTTGAGAATGATGTACAAGGTGGGAACAATGGTTGAAATTAGCAACAAAATGGAAGGATGATAGGCATAAAAGATATCATCTTCATACCAAATCAATTTTCCAAAAATATGATCAATAATATATATATTAGTCAATTCCCGGACTCAACAAAGAATAGGAAGGTGATGAATGGTAATGGATCTAGCAGTGGAGACCATGGAGAAAGGAATCCTCAATTTCCATCATGTTGGAATTGTGGAAGGATACACCCAGGAAAGTGTCTCAATGGGACAAAGAAATGCTTTATGTTTGGGATGTAAGGACATAAAGTGACGAATTGCCAAAGAAAAATGAAGAGTACTATGGAAGAAGTTAAAAAACATCCCAAGAATCTATTTACATTCATTTTCCATAAATGGAGGGGACCTGGCCATTACCCGAGTGAATGCCCTATTCTATAGGATATTTTCTTGGTCAAATATGAAGATATGTGGAAATAAATGGTTAGATAAATGTTTAAAAAGTATTAGTGCTCCTTGTTGATGAGTTTAATTTGGAATAATTTTCTCTTGTATTTGTAACACTGCAATTTTCCATGTGAGTATGATATTTGGGGAAGAATTATCTTTTCTCTTGTGGATAATGTTATAAATAACCATTTTGTTTTATTTGATCATTGGGTTTGAGGCAATTACAAGTTATTATAATTTGGGATGAAAATGAAAGGTATGAGATAAAATTTGTGGTTAAATTATGTTATGGTTATTTTGACGAATTTATCTCATTTTGGTAATGTTATAAAATATAGTTTTTGAAAAAGGACAACACGCAGACCATGTGACAACCCATTGCGTCGGAAAACACTGTGGGAATCGAACCCACAACCAAAGGGCAATTGGGATTTATCGCCTACCACTAGACTATGTGAAGTCCCAGGTTAGTGTGACTATTATTTTTAGTTTAATGATTTTATTGATCAATGATAAGTTTATTTGGGATCTTATGTCTTATCAAATTAATACCCTTGGTATAAAAAAATGATTTGGTGATTAACCGATAAATGTTATTTAGAAAGATGTTCGATTTGTTGGGAACACTATATGCCCAAGGAAAATAGAATTCTATAGGATTTCATTTGAGGAGTAATGGTGGATTTATTTCTATGTTTTTATTGTGGATTTATAGTGATTTGTGTTTTTTATGGAAATGATTAACCTATAATAAATAATATGTGATTAGGTTAATTACTTTTAAGTATGTTACTTTAAGAGTAGTTGATGTCATTTAGAGATACAATTTAACGTAGAAGACTACATAACCAAATTCTTATAAGTTTTGGGTTTCAATATTAGTTTGGATTATATTGAAGGATTTTAAGGACAATTAATTATTGAATGGTATTTATGTAACTTTGGGGTATTGTTGATTTAATTTTAGAAATTAAGATTAGTTTTTTTATCTAATGGAATAGCCCTTTAGGGGATCATCAGATCTTATACTAACGGTTTTGGTTTTTATTAATCTCTAAAGACAATGTAAATATATAGTTTATCCTATGTGGATCCTGTTATTCTATAGAATATTATTCTAGCTCTTCCTGTCCGACCAAATCTTCTTGAATACTCATTGTTAAAAAAATGAGTTAGTGGTAGAAATTAATTAAAGAATGAAACACTAATTAAAAATTAAGTATGTCTCATTATGTTCTTAGTCAATATCATAAATTAATTCCTTATCATTATGTAATGTAACTTAAAACAAAAAAAATGTAGTCCGTTTAATTTTCCTACTGGGAAACTAATGACCGTTTGTCCCATCACAAGTTTGTGGGTTTCTTATTGTTGACTTTCTCTTGATCATGTTCTCTATCCCTCTACATCATAACTTGAAACTTAGTATATCTTCCATATCTATGTTTTTCTACATATAATCCTAGTATAGGTTATCTCAGGTGACCTTTGTACTTCTCTTTCTTTCTTTTAAAGTGATAGTTTTATTGACTATTTTTCCGATGTGGGTCTTTCCATTATATTTCCAAGCCCAATTTTAAAAATTGTGATGACACAATTTATTGAATGATGAGAGAATGTAACACCCCAAGCTTCCATGGTACGCTTCTTTCTGAATAATACAATAGCATGTGTTGTATACAACTTCATGGTCTAACACACCACAAACAATCAAACTAGTCGTTATGAATAGTAACAACTAATTTTTGAAATTTTATACATTTTATCATTCAAAGTGTACTTCATTTTTGGATTCTGAATATCGAAATTAGCCTAGGGTGAAATTTTGGTACTTTTCGGATAACTTTAATATTTTGATGAATACTGAAAATTATTAATTTTAATTAAAAACAATGTTTTAATCAAAATATTTACTAGTGATAAATTATGAATTTTAGTGGTTTTAAAGTATATTTAGAATATATTTTTACCATTTAATTCAATGTTTGTCATTGGACATAATATCACAATTAAGCCAGACATAAACAAGTATCAATCTTTTGATAGTTATTATATCTTAAAAACAGACTTTTTGTTTTGACAACGGGAATTAATTTTAAATTAATTTCTTCCACTTATATGTTTTGAATTGGGAAAATTGTATTCCATATTTGAAATAAGTATTTCCAAATTGTGTAAATAGGTAACTTTTATTTTTAGACATTTGGAATAAATACTTCAGTAAATGTTTTATTTACCATGGTTAAAGAGAAAATCTGGTAAATAAGGGTTAAAAATTAATATTATAATAATATTAAATTACCATAAAACATATCCTAACATTATTTTTTGATACATGTCCGACCATGGGTATCATTGGGTCTATTTTGGGACCCCATTGAGCCACTTTTAAGTGATAATGACACTTTATTTTAATTAATTTAAAATAAATACAAAAATGACATAAGCATATATATTTTAGAAAAACAATTTTTACATAGGGTTATATATGTTGGATTTTCAACTATAAATATTAATTACAAATATAAAACTATTTCCTACATAATGATATTTTATTTATTTATTTTAGACATTAAATAATTTAATTTATTTTTGACACAATGGTGATGCAGTAATTACCAAATTAATGAAAAATTAGAATAATAGATATTATAAATAACCAAATAAATGTAATTTTGGAATTTTAATAAATAAAAATAATTTTATAGGTAAATATGACATGTTAGTATTTATTTAATTAACTTTGGTCGAAGTAATAATTCTGTTATGATTTTTACAAAAATCAATTATTGAATAGTGTCAAAATTGACATAAAAAATGTTTTAAAATAAATATTATATTGTTAATTGATATTAACTTCGAAAAAATATAAGGTTCGGCCAAGAGAATTATATCATGATATGTGTATCATTAGTGTACCACTTGGGGGTCTCTTGGATGTATATAGTTTGTTTATTAACCATATAATATAAAAATACTATTAGACATTGTAAAAGTGAAACTAATTAAATAAGAGTTAACACATAAAGATAAGGTTAATATAGTAACCCAAAACTGTCTAAATCCAATTGGTTGAGTGGTTTTCGACCTATCCCCACCATATAATTTAAATAATCCACTTTGGATACATTAAAAACCGAATATGAATTTATTATAAAATAATATTTCTAGCTTTTCCAAAGGTACCCTTCACCTCTCTTATAAAAGGGCACTCCCTTTTCTCATTAATTCACACCATTAAAGCCTTTTGGTTCAGCCAACCCCTGACAAAATACTCTCTCATCTTCCCTCACCTAATCCTAAAGGCATTACTTTTTTCAAAAATCCAACCTATGGAGCCTTTGTGATCAAATCAAAAGGAAGAACCTGAAGAAGAGGTAATGATTTCACCACCCTTTTTCAAATTCCTTTCTTCATCCACTTCTTCTTTAATTGTTATTACCATTATAAAATAATAACTCCAGTATATTATATGTACTTTGATGTTATTATAAACATGGTACAACCATATTTCAGTATTACATCCATCCTTTGAATGACATGTCACTATACGTGCGTACGTACGGCTTACCGTCTCTACGTCGTGGTGTAATTGTTATTCAAAACATTATCATTTGGATGGGTATAATAAATATGTGAAAATCATGTAAATAATAAATATAACATGATAATGATTATCAATATATGATATAAAAACAAATTAAATATTATTTTAATATCAAAAGAATGATATTGTTGATCGTGCGTACGTACGGACTACTGTCTCCACGAACGCAATGTGATTCATTCTCCATCATATCCATTCAAGAATAATTCTCATTTAATGATTAAAAATAATGTATAAATATTTGACATCATTCTGGATATGAATAATATACATCCAGTTTGTAAAAAATATGGCTCAAATAACAATGAATATAAAGGAAAATGAACCTGTTAACACCCGGAATGACGATAATTCTAAGATATTATTAAAACATCAATTTTAAAAGATCATATATGACATCATATTAATGAATATGATTCTTGTATAATTAAATAACAATTATTTTACCATTAAATAGGTGGTTAACCTACCCTCGACCAAGGAAAAATTACAATGTAAGGGGTTTCTTATCTCACTATTAATTCCCTAAGAATTCCATTGTTCACCACTTATTTATTACATGTGGTGTGTGTACTGGCCATGTTTGTATTCATTGTGTAATATACATTAATTAATGTATATTTACATCATAATTATATGATCCTTCTTTCATGGGTGTATGTTTTTTATGTTACCAAATCAATAAGGTAATTTGAAATTTCAATTTCCACTCATTCATCTTTACGCATACTTCATTGATTATTTTACTCCAAGATTATGTGTAGAATAACTATTAATTTGATTATTTCATAATTTCCACTCCCATTTCTATGGATATACTTTTGATACACAGAACCACTCCATTGATAAATTATCAGGTCATCGATATGAACTTGATAAGAGTAATTTTAACTCAATCTCGATTTGTTGAGTTAAACATCCAATTCATTGGTGTTGTTTTTACAGGAATATGTGTGAATGTCCTTTTATTGTTTTACACTTAATATCCAATCATATTGACTATATTTATATTTTTCAATCATAATTATGTCATTGATTTATCATTAACCTAAGGATACAGACTTTATGAGATATTTTATCTCAATTTATATTCCATTGAGACTTATTTGTTGTTATACACCAAATCACTATTATGTGGTGTATATAATGAACATTGACATAGTATATCATGAATCCCTTTATTCTCATGATATTACAATGTTTTTATTACCTCAATTATTTTAATTCAAGTTTATCTCTTTTGGTTAGAAACTCTTACTAAAATACCATTTTTAAATGTTTTTGAGACTTATTCTTCTAAATCATTCTCATTAATGTCCATGTTTTAAAAATGGTTTTAAGGATTTATTTATCTGGACATTAATGTTTAAAAATTACAACTCCTTTTAAAAGTTCCATAGTGGTATGGGACACTTTGATTTTGAAATCTATTTTAAATGGATTCTTAACAAATAGTGTGACTTTTAAATGATTTCAAGAAAAAGGTGGATATTTCACTCTAATTGTTTTGATGATTATTTTCATCTATATCATTCATCATTCTCAATTAAGGTTAATATGATACAATAAAATCTTTCATATTGTATTGAATGAGTTATGTTTTACTGTTAATGTGATATTTTTATACAATTAATGGTTTGTGGATAAAGTATTGACATTTCATATGCTTGTTTTAATACGAATGTTTATGTTATGTTAAAACTTTTCATATGAGAAATGAATTGGACATAGTATGTGATGGGTGTAGCCCTCTATAACTCCTCGATGTATCGGTAGGTCTAATGAGACTAACTACTGTCTTGGCACAAGGCCTTGACAAAATCTTATGTGTAGTCTTCGCACGAGGCCTTGGTTATCTGGTTATGATATTCTGGAATTATGCATTCCATCATTATGAAAGTGGTTATTGATATTGCATGTGATTATTCGATTAGTATAATATTCATGTGATTATGTAAATGGAATTATTTCATTTTATTTTTTCCATACTATGTTGAAGTTCATGTTTAAAAGGATTTTTCTTTAGTTATACATTTCTTAAAATGTTTATTCTTATTTATGAAAGTTTCCGATATATTTTTATCCTTACTGGGCATTTCAGCTCACCCGTTTTCTATGTTTTAATTTTCCCAAGATGTGAAGAAGTAATGTTTGAATGGCCTGCATGGATATTATGGGAGGATAATAGTGTGGACTATGGAGACAATATGTTGTTGTAGTAGTTTTTCACTTTATGATGTAATGTAAACTTCATGAATGTATCTGGTTATTACAAGGCTACTAAACGAATTGGTCTTTCGAGACTTGATCTTTCTTGTGATCATGCCAATGTTATGTAATAATGCACTGACTCTGGGTAACTGGTGTCGAGACATTATAGTTGGTATTAGAGGAAGTTTAGTACAAACCATGAAAGCTAGATTTAGATAAACTCTGATTAGATCACGTAGTCCTAAGATGAACATTGAGGATTAGTATAGAATAAATTCTTAGTATTTTGGTATTGTAGATATTTTGTGAGTTTTCCGAGAAATACATCCATGTATGGATATGAGCAGGTATAGGAAGCTCTAGAACAGATGTACCTAGGGGTAAAACCCGAAAACACCGATTTGAGCTAGACTCGAATGGGAACTGGTGCACGACAACGGGCCTTACTGCACTCTTGGTTACGACACTCCCGGGGGATAATCTTAAGATAATTTATATTTACTTTACAAACCGATTTGAATTATTATATATATGAAGAGAGTAAATGACCTTGGTTAATCCTAATGTGTTTCAAATTGAGAATATGGTGACATGGTATTCTCTAAATGAATTTATGACCACTGTTACTCACACAATGATTTTTGGTTTTAGTCAATGGATGGATTCCATGGAAGTCATAGTTTCTTTGAAAATGATGTACAAGGAGGGAACGGTGGTGGGAATGAGCAACAAAATGGAATGTTGTTAGGCGTAAAAGATATCATAATCATGCAAAATAAATTTTCCACAAATATGATCAATAATATATATATTAACCAATTCCTGGACTCAACAGAGAAGAGGAAGGTGATGAATGATAATTGATCCAGCAGTGGAGACCATGAAGAAAGGAATCCTAAATTTCCATCATGTAGGAAATGTGGAAGGAGACACCGAGGAAAGTGTCTCAATGGGACAAAGAAATGCTTTACGTTCCGGAAGGAAGGACATAAAGTAAATAATTGACGAATAAAAATGAAGAGTACTATGGAAGAAGATAAAAATGGTCCCAAGAATTCATTTATAGTCACTTGCCGTAAATGTAGGGGACCTTGCCATTACCCGAGTGAGTGCCCTATTCTATAAGATATTTTCTTGGTCAAAGAAGAAGCTATGTGGAAATAAATGGTTGGAGAAATGTTTAAAAAGTATTAGTTCTCCTTGTTGATGAGTTTACTTTGGAATAATTTTCTCTTGTATTTGTAACCCTGCAGTTTTTCATGTGAGAATGATATTTGAGGAATAATTATCTTTTCTCTTGTGGAAAATGTTATAAATAACTATTTGGTTTTATATGAGCCTTGGGTTTGAGGCAATTACAGGTTATTTTAATTTGGGATGAGAATTCAAGGTATGAGATAAAATTTGTTGTTAAATTATGTTATGGTTATTTTGAGTAATTTATCTCATTTTGGTATGGTTATAAAATATAGTTTTTGAAAAAGGACAACACGCAGACCGTGTGACAACCCATTGCGTCAGACAAAGTTGTGGGAATCGATCCCACAACCAATGTGCGATTGGGATTTATCACCTACCACTGGACTATGTGAAGTCCCTGGTTATTGAGACTACTATTTTTAGTTTAATGATTTTATTGATCAATGATAAGTTTATTTGGGATCTTATGTCTTATCAATTGAATACCCTTGGTATAATAAAATGATTTGGTGATTAAGTGATGAATTTTATTTTGAATGATGTTCTCCTTATTGGTAATAATATATGCCCAAGGAAAATATAATTCTATGGGATTTCATTTGAGGAGTAATGGTGGATTTTTATCTATGTTTTTATTTTGTATTTATAATGATTTGTGTTATTTATGGAAATTATTAACCTATAATAAAGAGTATGTGATTAGGTTAATTAATTTTAAGTATGTTACTTTAAGAGTAGTTGATGTCATTTAGAGATACAATTAAACGTGGAAGACTACATAACCAAATTCTTATAAGTCTTGGGTTTCAATATTAGTTTCGATTATATTGAATGATTTTAAGGCCAATTGATTATTTAATGGTATTTATTTAACTTTGGGGTATTGTTGATTTAATTATTGAAATTAAGATTTGTTTTTTTCTCAAATGGAATATCCATTTGGGGGATCATCAGATCTTATACTACCGGTTTTGGTTTTTATTAATCACTAAATACAAGGTGAATATACAGTTTATCCTATGTGGATCATGTTATTCTATAGAATTTTATTCTATCTCTTCCTGTCTGACCAAGCCTTTTTGAATACTCATTGTTAAATAAAATGAGTTAGTGGTATAAATTAATTAATGAATGAATCTCTACTTAAAAATTAATTATATCTCTTTATTTACTTAGTCAATATCATAAATCAATTCCTCGTCTTTATGTAATGTAAATTAAAAAAAAAATTCCGTTTAATTTTCCTACTGGGAAACTAATGACCGTTTGTCCCATCACAAGTTTGTGGTTTTATTATTGTTGAATTTCTCTTGATCATGTTCTCTATCCCTCTCCATCATAACTTCAATCTTATTATATCATCCATATCCATGTTTTTCTACTTGTAATCCTAGTATAAGTTATCTCAGGTGACCTTTGTACTTCTCTTTCTTTCTTTTAATGTGATAGTTTCATTGACTCTTGTTTTGATGTGGGACTTTCCATTATATTCCCAAGCCCAATTTTAAAAATTACGAGGACAGAATTTATTGAAAGAGTGGAGAATTTACCACCCAAAGCTTCCACGTAACGCTTCTCTCTGAATAATACAATAGCGTGTTTTGTACGCAACTTCATGTTCTAACACACCACAACCAATCAAACTAGATGTTATGAATAGTAATACCTATGTTTTAAAATTTTATACATTTTATCTTTCAAAATGGACTTCATTTTTGGATTCAGAATATTTAAATTATCCTAGGGTGAAATTTTGGTACTTTTCGAATAACTTTAATATTTTGATGAATAGTGAAAATTGCTAAATTTTAATTAAAAACAACTTTTTAAATCAAAATTATTGATATTGATAAATTATGAATTTGAGATGTTTTAAAGTATATTTATAATATATTTTTATCATTTAATTTAATTTTGTTTATTTGACATAATTTCACAATTAAAACGGACATAAACAAGTATCAATCTTTTGATAGTTATTATATTTTAAAAACACACTTTTTGTTTTGACAGCGGGAAATAATTTTAAATTAATTTCTTACACTTCTGTGTTTTGAATTTGGAAAAATGGATTCCATTTTTGGAATAAGGATGTCCAAATTGTGTAAATAGGTAACTATTATTTTTAGACATTTTGAATAATTACTTCAGTAAATATTTTTTTTACCATGGTTAAAGGGTAAATATGGTAAATAAGGGTTATAAAATAATATTATAATAAAACTTAATTACCCTAAAACGTGTCCTAACCTTATTGGTTGATAAATTTCCGGACATGGGCATCTTTGGGTCGATTTTGGGTCCCCATTGAGCCACCTGTAAGTGATAATGACACTTTATTTTAATTAAGTTACAATAAATACAAAAATGACATAAGCATATATATTATAGAAAAACAATTTTTACATAGGGTTATATATGTTGGATTTTTCACTATAGATATTTATTAGAATGATAAAACTATTTCCAACATAAATTTCTTTTTTATATTTTTTAGACATTAAATAATTTATTTTATTTTTGACACAATGGTGATGCAGTAATTACCTAATTAAGGAAAAATTAGAATAATTGATATTATAAATACCCAAATGAATGTAATCTGAGACTTTTCATGAATAAAAATAATTTTATATGATAATATGACATTTTTGGATTTATTTAATTTACATTTTTCGAAGTAATAATTCGGTTATGATTTTTACAAAAAACAATTATTGAATAGTGTCAAAATTGACATAAAAGAGTTTTCAAAAGAAATATTATATTATTAATTTATATTAACTTCCTAAAAACCAAATGTTCTGCCAAGAGACTTATATCATGATATTTTTATCATTAATGGACCACTTGGGGGTCTCTTGGATGCATATAGTTTTTTTATTAACCACGTAATATAAAAATACAAAGAGACATTGTAACAGTGAAACTAATTAACTAAGAGTTAATACTTAATGATAAGGTTAATATAGTAACCCAAACCTATCTAACTCCTATTGGTTGAGTGGTTTTCGACCTATCCCCACCTTAAAATTTAAATAATCTACTTTGGAGACATTAGAAACAGAATATAAATTTATTATTAAATAATATTTCTAGTTATTCGAAAGGTGCCCCTCACCCCTTTTATAAAAGGTCACTCCACCTTCTCATTAATTTACACCATCAAATCCTTTTGGATCTGCCAAAACCTTCCCAAATACTCTCTAATATTCCCTCACTTAATCTTAGAGGACTTCCTTTAGTCATAAATCCAACCTATGGAGCCTTTATGATCAAATCAAAAGGAAGAACCTGAAGAAGAGATAATGATTTCACCACCTTTTTTCAAGTTCCTTTCTTCTTCCACTTGTACTTTCATTGTTATTACCATTCTAAAATAATAAATCCAGTATATTATATATACTGTTATGTTATAATAAACATGGTACAACCATATTTCAGTATTCTATACATCCTATGAATGACATGTCACCATACGTGCGTACGTAGGCTTACCGTCTCCACGTTGTGGTGTAATTGTTATTCAAAACATTAATATTTGGATGGGTTTAATAATGATGTGTAATTAATTTAAATAATAAATATAACATGGTAATGATTCTGTATATATGATATAATATCAAATTAAATATTATTTTAATATCCAAAGAATGATATTGTCGATCGTGCGTACATACGTACTACTGTCTCCACGAACGCGATGAGATTCATTCTCCATCATATCCATTCAAGACTAATTCTCATTTAATGATTAAAAACAATGTTTAAAGATTTGAAAACGTTCTGGACATGAATAATATACATCCCATTAGAAACAGATATGGCTCAAATAACAATGAATATAAATGAAATTGAACCCGTTTACACCAGAAACGATGATAATTGTAAGATATTATTAACAAATCAATGTTAAATGATCATATATGATATCATATTAATTCATATGATTCTTTTATAATTCATTATAAATTATTTCACAGTTATATAATAGTTTAACCAACCCTCGACCATGGAAAAATTGCAAAGTAAGGGGTTTCTTATCTCACTTTTAATTCCGTGAGAATTCCATTGTTCACCACTTATTTATTACATGTGGTGTGTGTACTTCCCATGTTTGTATTAATTGTGTAATATAAATTAATTAATGTATATTTACAGAATCATGGTATGATCCTTCTTTCATGGGTGTATGTTTTTTATATTACCAAATCAATAAGAGAATTTGAAATTTCAATTTCCACTCATTCGTCTTTATGCAGACTTCATTGATTATTTTACTCCAAGATTATGTGTAGAATCACTATTCATTTGATTATTTCATAAATTCCACTCCCCATTCATTTGATATACTTTTTATACACATAATCACTCCATTGATAAATTTTCAGGTCATCGGTATGAACTTGATAAGATTAATTTTTACTCAATCTCGATTTGTTGAGTTAAACATACAATTCATTGGTGTTGTTTTTACAGGAATATGTGTGAATGTAATTTTATTGTTTTACACTGAATATCCAATAATATTGAGTGTATTTATATTTTTCACTCATACTTATGTAGTTGATTTATCCTTAACCTTAGGATGCAGCCTTTATGAAAGATTTGATCTAAATTTACATTCCATTGAGACTTCTTTGTTGTTATACACCAAATCACTTTTATGTGGTGTATATAATGAAGTTTGACATATTATATCATGAATCTCTTTATTCTAATGATAATACAAAGTTTTTATTACATCAATTATTTGAATTCAAGTGTCTCTCTTTTGGAAAGAAACACTAACTAAAATACCATTTTTAAATGTTTTAGAGATTTATTCTTCTAAATATTTCCCTTTAATGTCCATGTTTTAAAAATGGTTTTAAGGATTTTTTTATATGAACATTATTGTTTTAAAATTAAAACTCCTTTTAAAATATTCAAAGTGGTATGTGACACATTGATTCTGAAATCTAATTTAAATAGACTCTTGACAAATAGTTAGACTTTTAAATGATTACAATAACAAGGTGGATATTCCACTCTAATTGTTTTGATGATTATTTTCATCTATATCCTTCATCATTCTCGATTGAGGTTAATATGATACAATAAAATCTTCCATATTGTATCAAATGAGTTATGTTTGACTGTGGATGTGCTATTATTATACCATTCATGGTTTGGGGATAAAGTATTGACATTTCATATGATAGTTTTTATACAAATGTTTATGTTATGTTTAAAACTTCTCACCTGAGGAATGCATTGGACTTAGTAAGTGACGGGTGGAGCTCACTATATCTCATAGATGCATCGGTAGGTCTAATGAGAAAACTAGTGTCTTGGCACAAGTCCTTGAAAAAATCTTATTTGTAGTGTCGGTATGAGGCCTTGGCTATGTGGTTATGATAGTCTGAAATTATGCATTCCATAATTATGAAAGTGGTTATTGATATTTCCTATGATTATTCTATTAGTAGAATATCCATGTGATTAAGTAAATGGAATTATTTCAATTTATTTTTTCTATACTATGTTGATGTTCATGTTTAAAAGGCTTTTGTTTTAGTTATACATTTCCTTAAATGTTTATTCTTATTTATGAATGTTTCCGCTATATTGTTATCCTTACTGGGGATTTGAGCTCACCCCGTTTCTATGTTTTATTTTTCCCAAGATGTGAAGAAGTTATTTATGAATGGCATCCAGGGATATTATGAGGGTATAATAGTTTGGACTATGGAGACAATATGTTGTTGTAGTAGGTTTGCACTTTATGATGTAATGTAAACTCCATGAATGTATCTGGTTATTCGAAGGCTACTAAACGAATTGGTCTTTCGAGACTCTATCTTTCTTGTGATCATGCCAATGTTATGTAATAATGCACCTACTCTGGGTAACTGGGGTCGAGGTGTTACAGTTGGTATCAGAGAATGATTAGTACAAACCTTGGAAGCTAGATTTAGATAAACTCGGATTAGAGCACGTATTCTTAAGATGAACTTTGAGGATTAGTATAGAAGAACTTCCAAAAATTTTGGTGTTGTAGAGATTTTGGGAGTCTTCCGATAAGTACATCCCTGTCTGGATATGAACAGGTAGAGGCAGCTCTGAAACAGATGTACTTAAGGGTAAAACCCGAAAACCCTGCTTTGATCTAGACTCGAACGGGAACTGGTGCACAGCAACAGGCCTTGTTTCAGTCTTGGTTACGAAACTCCCGGGGGATATGCTTAGGATAATTTACATTTTATTTAAAAACTGATTAGAAGTATTATATATAAGATCAGAGTAAATGACCTTGGTTAATCCTAATGTGTTTCAAATTGAGAATATGGTGACATGATATTCTCTAAATGATTTTATGACCACTTTTATTCACATAATTCTTTCTGGTTTTAGTCAATGGATGGATTCCAAGGAAGTCATAGTGACTTTGAGAAGGATGTACAAGGTGGAAATGGTGGTGGCAATGAGCAAAAAATTGAAATGTTGATAGCCGTAAAAGATGTCATCTTCATGCCAAATCAATTTTCCAAACATATGATCAATAATATATATATATTAACCAATTCCCATACTCAAAAAAGAAGATGAAGGTGATGAAAGATAATGGCTCCAGCAGTGGAGACCATGGAGAATGGAATCGTCAATTTCTATCATGTAGGAAATGTGGAAGGAGACACCCATGAAAGTGTCTCAATGGGACAAAATAATGAATTCCGTTCGGGAAGGAAGGACAAAAAGTGAAGAATTTCCGAAGAAAAACGAAGAGTACTATGGAAGAAGATAAAAATTCTCCCAAGAATCCATTTATAGTCATTTTCCATAAATGTAGGGGACCTGGACATTACCCGAGTGAATGCCCTATTCTATAAGATATTTTCTTGGTCAAAGAAGAAGCTATGTGGAAATAAATGGTTGGATAAATGTTGAAAAATTATTAGTGCTCCTTGTTGATTAGTTTACTTTGGAATAATTTTCTCTTGTATTTGTAACCTTGCAGTTTTCCCTTGAGAATGATATTTGAGGAAGAATTATCTTTTCTCTTGTGGATAAAGTTATAAATAAACATTTGGTTTTATATGATCATTAGTTTTGAGGAAATTACAAGTTATTATAATTTGGGATGAAAATGAAAGGTATGAGATAAAATTTGTTGTGAAATTATGTTATGGTCATTTTGAGGAATTTATCTCATATTGGTAATGTTATAAAATATATTTTTTTGAAAAAGGACAACACACAGACCGTGTGACAACCAATCACATTGGACAAAGCTGTGGGAATCGAACCCTTAACCAAAGTGCGATTGGGATTTATCGCCTACCAATGGACTACGTGAAGTCCCTAGTTCGTGTGATAATTATTTTTAGTTTAATGATTTTATTGATCAATGATAAGTTCATTTGGGATCTTATGTCTTATCAAATGAATACCCTTGGTATAAGAAAATGATTTGGTGATTAAGTGATAACTGTTATTTTGAAAGATGTTCACTTTGTTGGGAACACTATATGCCCACGAAAAATAGAATTCTATGGGATTTCATTTGAAGAGTAATGGTTGATTTTTATCTATGTTTATATTTTGGATTTATAGTGATTTGAGTTATTTATTGAAATGATTAACCTATAATAACGAATATGAGATTAGGTTTATTACTTTTAAGTATGTTACATTAAGAGTAGTTGATGTCATTTAGAGATTCAATTTAACTTGGAAGACTTCATAACCTAATTCTTATAAGTTTTGTGTTTCAATATTAGTTTGGATTATATTGAAGGATTTTAAGGACAATTGATTATTGAATGGTATTTATTTAACTTTGGGGTAATTTTTGATTTAATTTTAGAAATAAAGATTTGTTTTTTTCTCTAATGGAAAAGACATTTGGGGGATCATCAGATCTTATACTAATGGTTTTGGTTTTGATTAATCTCTAAAGACAAGGTAAATATATAGTTTATCCTATGTGGATCATGTTATTCTATAGAATTTTATTCTAGCTCTTCCTGTCTGACTAAGTCTTCTTGAATACTCATTGTTAAAAAAATGAGTTAGTGGTAGAAATTAAATAAATATTGAATCTCTAAATAAAAATTAAGTATATCTCTTTTTGTTCTTAGTCAATATCATAAATGAATTACTCATCTTTATGTACTGTATCTTAAAAAAATTGTTGTCTGTTTAATTTTCCTACTGGGAAACTAATGACCGTTTGTACCATCACAAGTTTGTGGTTTTATTATTGTTGAATTTCTCCTAATCATGTTCTCTATCCCTCTCCATAATAACTTGAAACATAGTATATCAACCAAATACATGTTTTTCTACATGTAATCCTAGTATAGGTTATCTCAGGTGACCATTTTACTTCTCATTCTTTCATTTAAAGTGATAGTTTTATTGACTCTTTTTCCGATGTGGGACTTTCCATTACATTCCCAAGACCAATTTTAAAAATTTCGAGGATGAAAATTATTGAAAGAGAGGAGAATGTAACACCCCATGCTTCCACGATACTCTTTTCTCTGAATAATACAATAGCATTTGTTGTATGCAACTTCATGTTCTAACACACTACAACAAATCAAACTAGCTGTTATGAATAGTAATACCTAACTTTTGAAATTTTATACATTTTACCGTTAAAAATGTACTTCATTTTTTGATTCTGAATATCAAAATTAACCTAGGGTAAAATTCTGGTACTTTTCGGATTACTTTAATATTTTGATGAATAGTTAAAATGACTAAATTTTAAATAAAAAAAATTTATTCAAAATAATTAATGGTGATAAATTATGTATTTGAGTGGTTTTAAATAATATTTAGAATATATTTTTACCATTTAATTAAATTCTGGTCATTGGACATAATTTCACAATTAAACCGGACATAAACAAGTATCAATCTTTTGATAGTTACTATATCTTAAAAACACGCTTTTTGTTTTGACAGTGGGAATTAATTTTAAATTAATTTCTTCCACTTATGTGTTTTGAATATGGAAAAATTGACTCCATATTTGGAATCAAGATGTCCAAATTGTGTAAAAAGGTAACTTTAATTTTTAGAAATTTTGAATAATGATTTCGGTAAATATTTTATTTACCGGGGTTAAAAGGTAAATCTGGTAAATAAGGGTTAAAAAATAATATAATAATAATACTAAGTTACCCTAAAACGTGTCCTAACCTTATTGGTTGATACATGTCCGGCTATGGGCATCTTTGGGTCAATTTTGGGACCCCATTGCGCCACTTTTAAGTCATAATGACACTTTATTTTAATTAAGTTAAAATAAATATAGAAATGACATAAGCATATATATTTTAGAAAAAAAAATTTACATAGCGTTATATATATTGGATTTTTGACTATAAATATTAATTAGATTGATAAAAATATTTCTTACATGTTGTTATTTTATTTATATTTTTTAGAAATTAAATAATTTAATTTATTTTTGACACAATGGTGATGTAGTAATTACCTAATTAATGAAAAATTAGAATAATTGATATTATCAATACCCAAATAAATGCAATTTTAGACATTTCTTAAATACCAATAATTTTATAGGTTAATATGACATGTTAGGATGTATTTAATTAACTTTTTTCGAATTAATAATTCTGTTATGATTTTTACAAAAATCAATTATTGAATAGTTTCAAAATTGACATAAAAAAGGTTTTAAAATAAATATTATATTATTAATTGATATTAACTTCCAAAAAATATATTGTTCGGCCAAAAGACATATATCATGATAGGTGTATCATTAATGGACCACTTGGGGGTCTCTTGGATGTATATATAGTTTGTTTATTAACCATATAATATAAAAATACAATGAGACATTGTAAAAGTGAAACTAATTAACTAAGAGTTAACACTTAATGATAAGGATAATATAGTATCCCAAAACTATCTAAATCCTATTGGTTGAGTGTTTTGCGACCTATACCCACCATATACTTTAAATAATCCAATTTGGATACATTAGAAACCGAATATGAATTTATTATAAAATAATATTTCTAGCTTTTCCAAAGGTGCCCCTCACACCTCTTATAAAAGCGCACTCCCCCTTCAAATTAATTCACACCTTCAAAGCCTTTTGGTTATGACAAACCCTACTCAAATACTCTCTAATATTCCCTCCATTAATCATAGAGGTCTTCCTTTAGTCAGAAATCCAACCTAATGAGCCTTTCTGATCAAATCAAACAGAAGAACCCGAAGAAGAGATATTGATTTCACCACCCTTTTTCAAGTTTCTTTCTTCTTCCACTTCTTCATTAATTTTTATTACCATCATAAAATAATAACTCCAGTATATTATATATAATTTGATGTTATTATAAACATGGTACAACCATATTTCAGTCTTCTATCCATCCTTTGAATGACATGTCACCATACATGCGTACGTACGACTTACATTCTCCACGTCATGGTGTAATTGTTATTCAAGACATTATTATTTGGATGGGTATAATAATGTTGTGTAATTCATGTAAATAATAAATATAACATGGTAATGATTCTTTATATATGATATAAAATCAAATTAAATATTATTTTAATATCAAAACAATGATATTTTCGACCGTGCTTATGTATGGACTACCATCTCCACGAATGCGATGCGATTCATTCTCCATTGTATATATTCAAGACTAATTCTCATTTAATGATTAAAAATAATTTTTAACAATTTAACATAATTCTGTATATAAATAATATACATCCCATTAGTAACAAATAGGGCTCAAATAACATATAATATAAAGAAAAATGAACCAGTTAACACTAGAAAAGACGATAATTCTAAGATATTATTAACAAATAAATGTTAAAAGATCATATATGATATAATATTAATGCATATGAATCTTGTATAATTAAATAACAATTATTTCACCATTATAAAAGATGTTAACCTACCCTTGACCAAGGAAAAAATACAAAGTAAGGGGTTTCTTATCTCACTTTTAATTCCATGAGAATTCCATTGTTCACCACTTATTTATTACATGTGGTGAGGGTCCTTCCCATGTTTGTATTCATTTTGCAATATACATTAATTCATGTATGTTTACATGGTAATTGTATGATCCTTCTTTCATGGGATTATGTTTTCTATGTTACCAAATCAATAAGGGTATTTGAAATTTCAATTTCTAGTCATTCGTCTTTACGCATAATTCATTGATTATTTAACTCCAAGATTATGTGTAGAATAACTATTCATTTGATTATGTCATAAATTACACTATCCATTCTATGGATATAATTTTGATACACATAATCGAACCATTGATAAATTATCAGGTCATTGGTATGAACTTGATAACAGTAATTTTTACTCAATCTCGATTTGTTGAGTTAAACATCCAATTCATTGGTGTTGTTTTTACAGGAATATGTGTGAATGTCCTTTGATTGTTTTATACTGAATATCCAATCATATTGAGTGTGTTTATATTTTTCACTCATAATTATGTCGTTGATTTATCCTTAACCTAAGGATACAACCTTTATGAGAGATTTCATCTCAATTTACATTCTATTGAGACTTCTTTGTTGTTATATACCAAATCCCTTTTATGTGGTGTTCATAATGAACTTTTAAATAGTATATCATGAGTCCCTTAATTATTCTTTGTTGTTATACACCAAATCCCTTTTATGTGTTGTTCATAATGAACCTTTACATAGTATATCATGAGTCCCTTAATTCTCATGATATTACAAAGATTTGATTACCTCAATTTTTTGTATTCATGTGTCTCTATTTTGGTTAGAAACTCTAACTAAAATTCCATTTTTAAATGTTTTAGAGACTTATTATTCTAAATCATTCTCATTAATCTACATGTTTTAAAAAAGGTTTTAAGGATTTATTTATATGGACATTAAAGATTTAAAATTAAAAATCCTTTTAAAAGTTTCAAATTGTTATGGGACACTTTTATTCTGAGATCTATTTTAAATGTATTCTTGAAAAATAGTGTGACTTTTATATGATTTCAAGAAAAAGTGGGATATTTCACTCTAATTGTTTTGATGGTTATTTCCATCTATATCCTTCATCATTCTAGATTGAGGTTAATATGATACAATACAATCTTCCATATTGTATCGAATGAGTTATGTTTGACTCTGGATGTGCTATTTCAATACCATTCATGGTTTGTGGATAAAGTATTGACATTTTGTATGTTAGTTTTAATACGAATGTTTATTTTATGTTTAAAACTTTTCATATGAGTAATGCATTGGACTTAGTAAGTGACAAGTGGAGCCCACTATAGCTCCTCGATCCCTCGGTAGGTCTAATGAGACAATCTAGTGTCTTGGCATAAGGCCTTGACAAAATCTTATTTGTAGTCTTGGCACGAGGCCTTGGCTATGTGGTTATGATAGTCTGGAATTATGCATTCCATTATTATGAAAGTTGATATTGATATTTGAGGTAATTATTCAATAAGTATAATATCTATGTGATTAATTAAATGGAATTATTTCATTTTATTTTTTTCAATACTATGTTGATGTTCATGTTTAAAAGGATTTTGTTTTAGTTATACATTTTCTTAAATGTTTATTATTATTTATGAAAGTTTCTACTATATTGTTATCCTTACTAGGCATTTGAGCTCACCCCTTTTCTATGTTTTATTTTTCCCAAGATGTGAAGAATTTATTTATGAATGGCCTGCAGGGATATTATAAGGGGATAATAGTGTGGACTATGGAGACAGTATGTTGTTGTAGTAGTTTTTCACTTTATGATGTAATGTAAACATCATGAATGTATCTGGTTATTCCATGGATACTAAATGAATTAGTCTTTTGAGACTTGACCTTTCATGTGATCATGCCAATGTCATGTAATAATGCACCAACTCTCTGTAACTGGGGTTGAGGCATTGCAGTTGGTATCAGAGGAAGTTTAGTACAAACCTTGGTAGCTAGATTTAGATAAACCTTGATTAGTGCACGTAGACCTAAGATGAACATTTAGGATTAGTATAGAAGAACTTCCTAGAATTTTGGTATTGTAGGGATTTTGTGAGTTTTCTGAGCAATACATCCCTGTCTGGATACGAGCAGGTAGAGGCAGCTCTGGAATTGATGAACCTAGGGGTAAAACCCGAAAACACTGCTTTGAGCTAGACTGGAATGGGAGCTGGTGCATGACAATGGGCCTTGCTGCACTCTTGGTTACGACACTTCCAGGGGGATATGCTTAGGATAATTTACATTTTCTTTACAAAATGATTTGAAGTATTATATATAATATGAGAGTAAATGACCTTGGTTAATCCTAATGTGTTTCAAATTGAGAATATGGTGACATCATATTCTCTAAATAATTTTATGAACACTGTTACTCACACAATGCTTTCTGGTTTTAGTCAATGGCTGGATTCCAATGAAGTCATAGTGACTTTGAGAATGATGTACATGGTGGGAACTGTAGTGGCAGTGAGCAATAAAATGGGCTGTTGATAGGCATAAAATATATCGTCTTCATTCCAAATCAATTTTCCAAAAATATGTTCAATAATATATATATTAACCAATTCTCAGACTCAACATAGAAGAGGAATGTGATGAATGATAATATCTCCAGTAGTGGAGACCAGGGGGAAATGAATCCTCAATTTCTATCATGCAAGAAATGTGGAAAGAGAAACCCAGGAATGTGTCTCAATGGGACAAAGAAATGCTTTACGTTCGGGGAGGAAGGACATAAAGTGAAGAATTTCTGAAGAAAAATGAATATTACTATGGAAGAAGATAAAAATAGTCCCAAGAATCCATTTACAACCATTTTACGTAAATATAAGGGACCTGGCCATTACCTGAGTGAATTCCCTATTCTATAAAATATTTTCGTGGTCAAAGATGAAGCTATGTGGAAATAAATGGTTGAAGAAATGTTTAAAAAGTATTATTTATCCTTCTTGATGAGTTTACATTGGAATAATTTTCTCTTGTTTTTGTAACCCTGCAGTTTTCCATGTGAGAATGATATTTGAGGAAAAATTATATTTTCTCTTGTGTATAATGTTATAAATAACCATTTGGTTTTATATGATCATTGGGTTTGAGGCCATTACAAGTTATTATAATTTGGGATGAAAATGCAATGTATGAGATAACATTTATGGTTAAATTATGTCATGGTTATTTTGAGGAATTTATCTCATTTAGGTAATGTTTTAAAATATAGTTTTTGAAAAAGGACAACACGCAGACCGTGTGACAACCCATCGCGTCGGACAAAGCTGTGGGAATCGAACCCACAACCAAAGTGTGATTGGGATTTATCGCCTACCACAAGACTACGTGAAGTCCCTGGTTAGTGTGAATATTATTTTTAGTTTCATTATTTTATTGATCAATGATAAGTTTATTTGGGATCTTATGTCTTATTAAATGAATACCCTTGGTATAAGAAAATGATTTAGTGATTAAATGTTGAATGTTATTTTGAAAGATGTTTGCTTTGTTCGAAACACTATATGCCCATGGAAAATAGAATTCTATGGGATTTCATTTGAGGTGTAATGGCGGATTTTTATCTATGTCTTTATTGTGGATTTATAGTGATTTGTGTTATTTATGGAAATGATTAACCTATAATAAAGAATATGTGATTAGGTTAACTACTTTTAAGTATGTTACTTAAAGAGTAGTTGATGTCATTTAGAGATACAATTTAACGTGGAAGACTACAGAACCAAATTATTATATGTTTGGGGATTCAGTATTAGTTTGGATTATAATGAAGGATTTTAAGGAAAATTGATTATTTAATGATATTTATTTAACATTGGGGTATTATTGATTAAATTTTAAAAATTAAGATTAGTTTTTCTTTCTCTAATGGATTAGAAATTTGGGGGATCATCAGATCTTATACTAATGGTTTTGGTTTTGATTAATCTCTAAACACAATCTAAATATATAGTTTATCCTATGTGGATCATGTTATTCTATAGAATTTTATTCTAGCTCTTCCGGTCTGACCAAGTCTTCTTGAATACTCATTGTTAAAAAAATTAGTTATTGGTAGAAATTAATTAAATAATGAAACTCTACATAAAAATTAAGTATATATCTTTATGTTCTTAGTCAATATCGGAAATGAATTCCTCATCACTATGTAATGTAACTTAAAACAAAAAAATGTCGTCTGTTTAATTTTCCAACTGGGAAACTATTGACAGTTTGTCCCATCACAAGTTTGTGGTTTTCTTATTATTGAATTTCTCCTGATCATGTTCAATATCCATCTCCATCATAACTTGAAACCTAGTATATCATCCATATCCATGTTTTTTACATGTAATCCCAGTATAGGTTATCTAGGGTGACCTTTGTACTTCTCTTTCTTTCTTTTAAAGTGATAGTTTTATTCAATGTTTTTCCGATGTGGGACTTTACATTATATTCCCAAGACCAATTTTAAAAATTGCAAGGACACAATTTATTGAAAAAGGGGAGAATTTAGCACCCCAATATTCCACGGTACGCTTCTCTCTGAATAATTCAATAGCGTGTGTTGTACGCAACTTCATGTTCTAACACACCACAACCAATCAAACTAGTCGTTATGAATATTAATACCTAATTTTTGAAATTTTATACATTTATATTTCAAAATTGACATCATTTTTGGATTCTGAATATCGAAATTAGCCTAGGGTGAAATTTTGGTACTTTTTGGATAACATTAATATTTTGATGAATAGTGAAAATTACTAAATTTTAATTAAAAACAAATTTTTTAATCAAAATACTTTATAGTGATAACATATAAATTTGAGTGGTTTTATATTATAGTTAGAATTTATTTTTACCATTTAATTAAATTTTGGTCATTGGACATAATTTCACAATTAAACCGGACGTAAACAAGTATCAATCTTTTGAAAGTTATTATATCTTAAAAACAAGCTTTTTGTTTTGACAGTGGGAATAAATTATAATTTAATTTCATCCACTTCTATGTTTTGAATTTAGAAAAATGGATTCCATATTTGCAATCATGATGTCCAAATTGTGTAAATAGATAACTTTTTTTTAGAAATTTTAAATAATTACTTCGGTAAATATTTTATTTACCATGGTTAAAGGGTAAATCCGTTAAATAAGGGTTAAAAATAATATTATAATAATAATAAATTTCCCTAAAACGTGTCCTAAACTTATTTGTTGATACATTTCCGACCATAGGCATCTTTGGGTCGATTTTGGAACCCCATTGAGCCACGTTTAAGTGATAATGACACTTTATTTTAATTAAGTTAAAATAAATACAAAAATTACATGAGAATATAAATTTTAGAAAAACATTTTTTACATAGGGTTATATATGTTGGATTTTAGACTATAAGTATTCATTATAAATATAAATCTATTTCCCACATAATTATATTTTATTTATATTTTTTAGATATTAAATAATTTAATTTATTTTTGACACAATGGTGATGCAGAAATTACCTAATTAATGAAAATTTAAAATAATTGATATTATAAATACCCAAATAAATATAATTTTATACTTTTCATAAATACAAATAATTTTATAGGTTAATATGACATGATAGGATTGATTTAATTAACTTTTCTTGAAGTAATAAAACTGTTATGATTTTTACAAAAATCAATTATTGAATAGTGTCAAAATTGACATAAAAGAGTTTTTCAAATAAATATTATATTATTAATTGATATAAACTTCCTAAAAATATACAGTTAGGCGAAGACACTTATATCATGATAGTTGTATCATTAATGGACCACTTGGGTGTATATTTTATGTATATAGTTTTTTTATTAACCATATAATATAAAAATACAAAGAGACGTTGTAAAAGTGAAACTAATTAAGTAAGAGTTAATACTTAAAGATATGGTTAATATAGTAACCCAAACCTATCAAAATCTTATTGGTTGAGTGGTTTTCAAGCTATACCCACCTTAAACATTAAATAATCCACTTTGGATCCCTTAGAATCCTAATATGAATTTATTATAAAATAATATTTCTATCTTTTCCAAAGGTGCCCCTCACCCCTCTTATAAAAGGGCAATCCCCCTTCTCATTAATTCACACCTTCAAAGACTTTTGGTTCGGCCAACCCCTACCCAAATACTCTCTTAGGTTCCCTCAAATTATCCTAGAGTCCTTACTTTAGTCAGAAAGCCAACCTACGTAGCCTTTGTGATCAAATCAAAAGGAAGAACTCGAAAAAGAGATAATGATTTCACCACCCTTTTTCAAGTTCCTTTCTTCTTCTACTTCATCATTCACTGTAATTACCATTCTAAAATAATAAATATAGTATATTATATATAATTTGATGTTATTATAAACATGGTACAACCAAATTTCAGTATTTTATCCATCCATTGAATGGCATGTCACCATACGTGCGTACGTACGGCTTACCGTCTCCACGTCGTGGTGTAATTGTTATTCAAAACTTTATTATTTGGATGGGTATAATAATGATGTTTAATTCATGTAAATAATAAATATTACATTATAATTAATCTTTATATATGATATAAAATCAAATTAGATATTATTTTAATATCAAAAGAATGATATTGTCGATCGTGCGTACGTACGGACTACCGTCTCCACGAACGCGATGAGATTCATTCTCCATCTTATACATTCAAGACTAATTATCATTTAATGATTAAAACTAATGTTTAAATATTTGAAATAATTCTGGATATTAATAATATACATCCCATTAGTAACTAATATGGCTCAAATAACAAAGAATATAAAAGAAAATGAACTCGTTAACAACATAAACGATGATAATTCTAAGATATTATTAACAAATCAATGTTAAAAGATCATATATGATATCATATTAATTCATATGAATATTTTATAATTAAATAACAATTATTTCACCATTATACAAGAGGTTATCCTACCCTTGACCAAGTAAAAAGTACAAAGTAAGGGGTTTCTTATCTCACTTTTAATTCCGTGAGAATTCCATTGTTCACCACTTATTTATTACATGTGGTGTGTGTACTGCCCATGTTTGTATTAATTGTGTAATATAATTTAATTAATCTATATTTACATCATCATTTTATGATCCTTCTTTCATGGGTGTATGTTTTTTATGTTACAAAATCAATAATGGAATTTGAAATTTCAATTTCCACTCATTCATCTTTACGCATACTTCATTGATTATTTTACTCCAAGATTATGTGTAGAATCACTATTCATTTGATTATGTCATAAATTCCACTCCCCTTTCTGTGGATATACTTTTTATACAAATATTCAATCCATTTATAAATTATCAGGTCATTGGTATGAACCTGATAAGAGTAATTTTTAGTCAATCTCGATTTGTTGAGTTAAACATCCAATTCATTTGTGTTGTTTTTTACAGGAATATGTGTGAATTTCCTTTGATTGTTTTACACTGAATATCTAATAATATTGAGTGTATTTATATTTTTCACTCATAATTATGTCATTGATTTATCCTTAACTTAAGGATACGTCCTTTATGAGTGATTTCATCTCTATTTACATTCCATTGAGACTTCTTTGTTGTTATACACCAAATCCCTTTTATGTGGTGTATACAATAAACTTGGAAATAGTATATCATTAATCCATTTATTCTAATTATATTACAAAGTTTTGATTACCTCAGTTATTTGTATTCAAGTGTCTCTCTTTTGGTTAGAAACTCTAACTAAAATACCATTTTTAAATGTTTTAGAGACTTATTTTTCTAAATAATTCTCATTAATGTCCATGTATTAAAAAAGGTTTTAAGGATTTATTTGTATGGACATTAATGTTTTAAAATTAAAAATCATTTTAATAGTTTCAATGTGGTATCAGAAACTTTTATTCTAAAATCTATTTTAAATGGATTGTTAACAAATAATGTGACTTTTAAGTGATTTCAAGAAAAAGGGGGGTATTTCACTCTAATTGTTTGGATGATTATTTTCATCTATATCCTTCATTATTCTCGATTGAGGTTAATATGATACAATACAATATTACATATTTTATCAAATGAGTTATGTTTGACTGTTGATGTGCTATGATTATACCATTCATGGTTTGTGGATAATGTATTGACATTTCGTATTCTAGTTTTAATACGAATGTTTATGTGACGTTTAAAACATTTCATATGAGGAATGAATTCGACATAGTAAGTGACAGATGGAGCCTTCTATAGATCCTTGATGCATCGGTAGGTCTCATGATACAAACTAGTGTCTTGGCACAAGGCCTTGACAAAATATTATTTGTAGTCCTGGAACAAGGCCTTGGCTATGTGGTTATGATAGTCTGTCATTATTCATTCCATCATTATAAAAGTTATTATTGATATGGAATTTGATTATTTGATTAGTAGAAGATCCATGTGAATAAGTAAATGGAATTATTTCATTTTATTTTTTCCATACTATGTTGAATTTGAAGTTTAAAAGGCTTTTGTTTTAGTTATACATTGTCTTAAATGTTTATTATTATTTATGAAAGTTTAATCTATATTGTTATCCTTACTGGGAATTTGAGCTCACCCATTTTCTATTTTTTATTTTTCCCTCGATGTGAAGAAGTAATTTATGAATGACCTACATGTATATTATGTGGGGATAATAGTGTGGACTATGGAGACAATATGTTGTTGTAGTAGTTTTTCACTTTATGATGTAATGTAAGCTTCATGAATGTATCTAGTTATTCAATGGCTACTAAACGAATCGGTCTTTCAAGACTTGATATTTCTTGTGATCAAGAAAATGTTATGTAATAATGCACCGACTCTGGGTAACTGGGGTTAGGGTGTTACAATTATTGGCATGGTATGGAGTGTTTCTTAGTTTTCTACCCATTGCAACTTTGATGAACCGCCTAGATATTACACTATTTCATTTGGGTAATAATTTATAATAATTCCATGTAGAAATAATCATAAATAATTAATTGATATAGGGATTGTAAATTTTGGAATCCCGACCAACAAATTTTAAGAAATTGTTTCTGAAATTTATTCAATCATGAGAGGGTAAATTAAATACTTGTATCCCATTATAACATTTGGGTAATATTTTGGATCTATTATTCTATGAATTTATTGTGAAAATCCACATCAAGTAGTTACTGAGACTGGTACTGTAATTTTTTTAAGCCCCACCAACGCCTGTTCAGAACAGCGCATTGAAATTACAACTAGCATTAGTGGTTGAATTTCAGAATTGTTTCCACATTAGATCATTCATTATGTTACCCATGAACATCAACTATAACATCCAATTTTTTTATTCTTGAAATATTTAGTTTAATGGAACATCAATTTTGATTGAAAAAAGTATTTTAATTTTATAAAACCCTCAACACTTTCTATACAAATTACGGTGAAATTTATACTATCTTAAGAGGAATAATTGATCTATTTCACTAATGGAAAAACCATGAAACATCCCTAGAGAAACCACTTGACATTTTAGTTATCATTTTGTATGAAGTTCCTATTGAAAACTAACTCATGTAGTAACTGTGATTAATACAATAATATATAGAGTCCCCCTATCACATGTTGTGTGCATTGCGTTGAATTTCATGTTGGCTTGGGAGGTGATATTGCTCAATTGTTCCTCAATAGAAAAATAATTGATGTTTCCTTCAATCCCAAACTAGATCCTTTTGTTTTCAGTTTCTATGAAATATTTTTTTGAAACCTTATATTATTTGTAATAATATATTATTTTAAAAAATGAAAAATGATTTTTAGAAAAAAAAATTAATGACTATAAGCCATGTTATTTCCTTAGAAATATATGTTTTTTGGATTTAAGATATATTAAAATAGAAATTATTTATAAATACTATAAAATAAAGTGTGGAATAAAAAATATTTTTCTTATGGAATAATATATTATTTTGGTTTTAAATAATTACATTATGGTTGTGAGATCAAGTAAAATTTTAGAACATGTTTTATTTAACATTTAATACCTATAAAATGTCATTAAAATGATAATATAATGGAATTGTAAATTCTTTTAAAATAATTTTCACAACTAGTATAATTTAAATATTTAATTATTTTAATATTTCATCTAAAATATTTATTTTTAAAAAACAATCATATACAATTCAAGGACCAAATTTTGATATGATGATTAGAAATATGATACCAATTTTATTAAAATTATCCTACAACTATAAAATATTTAATTCATAAATAAAGGCAATAAATATTTTAGAGAATAAATTTTTATTAAAAAGTATATTACCTAGAAATTTAAATATAATTTCCATTGTCATGTATCATAAACATGATTAAAGTATGACATTAACAATATATATGAAAAAGGATTTAAAATTAAATTTATTTATTTTAAATTTTTACAAATTGTAGTTATATTAATATTATATCTATTACATTACTATCTCGTTGTTATATTCCAATAATTAAATTATTATTACAACCAATAAATTTATTTTATAATGTATACAATATTTGATTAATGAAAATAAATCATTAAATATGAGAAATAAAAAAACATAATGGATTATAAAGTCATGTTTTCATGGTGATTTATATTTTTCAACCATTTCAATAATAGTTACCCCTAATTATCAACGAATGGTAAGTAAAAATAACCAATTTTATGTCCATTATATATTGAACACATATACCCTACAAATTTATAAAAAATTTCCTCATAATAATTCAAATAAAAATCTATTTATTAAAAATTCTATTTTATATCTGTTTATTTTTATTATACAACATGATTATTATATGTAATATATTTTCTTGAGACTACATGTTAGGATACACGTTTTTTTCATCATAATCATGTGGAAAAAGAATTTATTTTTTAGTGTAACATTATTTTTTTACATCCCTATTAAAAATATGCTTCTTCAGAAGCATTAGGAAGATTTTTAGTCTCATTTGGATTTTCACAAAAAAAATATAAATATCAATTAAATCGTTATAACTCTAGAAAATATCCATTCTTTATACAAAACTATTATTTTGTATATCATATACATTGAAGTTGAAATTTTTTTAACACTATTACAACTAAATAATTTGTTCTCCTGAATACACATTTTCTATAATAAAATTGTATTCAAACGATCTCTTTAAAAGAACATAAGAATTGTTCAGTTTTGTATTCTCATGACCTTTCTTCATTACCTTGGATCAGGAGTCGTTCTTTAATAACCCTTTTTGGAGATTATGTTTTTTGGGAATCTCAAAGAATAGTTCTGAAAAAGATTACATATGAACATTTACTACTCTAGTTCTATGAAGTTATTTTCGAAATACACATCATGTAATGATAAAGCACACTAATGTAATTGTTGGTGTCCACACCATCACATGATATGCACATTGCACAAAATTTTATGCTAGATTAAGTTGTTAATTTTGTAATGCCCCGACCCCAGCTACCCAGAGCTAGTGCATTATTACATAACATTGGCATGAAAAATGAAATAATTTCCCAAATGACTGATTAGTTTAGTAGTCTTGGACGTACTAGATACACTCCTAAGTTTTACATTAAATCATGAAATAAAAACATCAACAACATTTCGTCCCCTTTTTAAACACACTTATATCTTTAGCCTATCATAGCAGGTCAACCATAAAATACTTCTTCACATCCTGAGAAAAATAAAACATAGAAAGGGGTGAGATCAGATACCTATTAAGGAAAACAATATAAATAAAACACTAATAAATAAGACTAAATATTTTAAGGCAATCTATAATACTAAAACAAAATCATTTTTATCTTAAACATTAGAACAATAAAGAAAAAATAAAATCAAATAATTCCATTTACTGATTAACATAGATATTATTATAGTCTAATAATCACAAGAAATACCGACATGCACTATCATAAGGATGGAATTCCTAATTCCAGACATCATAACTACATAGTCAATGCACGGTTCCAAGACTACAAATAATATTTTTTCGAGGCCTTGTTCCAAGAGAATAGTTTCTATCATGTGACCTATTGAGGCATATAATATCTATAGAGGGCTCCACCCATCAAAAACTAATTCCAATGCATTATTCATATGAAAGGTTTGAATCATAATCTAAACATTCATATTAAAACTAGCATTCGAAATGACAGTATTTTAAACACAAATCATGAATGGAATAAAAATTGAACATACACAGTCAAAAATAACTCATTCAATTCAATATAGATGATTTTAATATTATAAATCAATCTCAACTGAGAATAGTGATGGATATTGACATATTTTAAAATAATCATCGAATCTATTTGAGAGAAATATACAACTTTTTCTTGAAAAATTTTACAATTCTCTCTATTTTTAAAAAAGCTATTTAAAATACATTTTAGAATCAATGTTTCTAATTCCACATTGAATATTTTGAAAGGAATTAAAATTTTAAAAAATTAATGTCCATATAAATAAATCCTTAAAACCATTTTTAAAACATGGAAATAAATGGGAAATATTTAGAAGAATAAATTTTTAAAACATTTAAAATGATATTTTAGTTAGAGATATTAACCAAATTAGAGAAACTTAAATAAAAATAATTGATGTAATTAAAACATTATAAAATCATTAGATTAAAGGGAATCATTATATACTATGTCAATGTATAGTATATAGACCAACAGAATTTTTTTTAGCACATAACAACAAAGAAGACTCAGTGGATGGTATGTTGAGATGTAATCCTTTATAAATATAGTATTCATAGGTTAAGGATAAATAAAGGAAATAATAATGTGTGAAATATATAAATAAACTCAATATTATTAGATATTAATAGTAAATCAATCATATCACAATCACACATATTCATGAAAAAATAACACCAATGAATTTGATGTTTAACTCAATGAAAGGCGATTGAGTTAAAATTACTCTTATAAAGTTCAAATCGATTACTTGAGAATTTATAAATGGAGTTATTATATGTATCAAAAGTATATCCATAGATATGGGATTCTCAATTACTACACAAATAGGAAATTTTGATTCCACCTATAATCATGGAGTAAAATAATCAATGATGTATGCGTAAAGCCTAATGAGTAAAAATTGAGATTTGAAATTCCCTTACCGATTTTCTAAAATACGAAACATACACCCCATGAAAGAATTATCATACAATGAAGATGTAAATACCCATAAATTAAATTATATTACACAATGAATACAATCATGGCTAGTACATACACCACACAAAAGGAAATTATGGCAATATAGAATGAATCTCACAGGAATTAAAAGTAAGATGAAAAACCTATTACCTTATATTGTTCCTTGATCTGGGGTACATTAATTTCCTTTATAATAGTTAAATAATTTTTTTAAATTATTAAATAACTATATACATAAATATTATATGATATATGATCCCCTAATATTTCATTGTTAAAAATATTTTAGTAGTATCATCATTTCAGTTGTTAACTAATCTGTTTTCCTTTATATACTCAGTTACATAAGACATGTTTGTAATGGATATGATGTATGTTATTCATATATATAATGATATTAATATCATAAAAATTATTTTTAATAATAAAATTAATATTAGTCTTGAATTATTATGATGGGGAATGAATCTCATCATGTTCATTGAGACTGTAATCTGTACCTATACACAAGTGACAATATCATTATATTGATAGTGAAAACGTATGTAATTGGATGGTATATAATATATTAATAATAATTAAAATTTAATATTTATTATTTACATAATTTATCCTCATTATTATATCAATTTAATAAATACGTGTTTGAATAAAAAACCACACCATGACGGGGAGATGGTAATCCATACGTACACACGTATAAGGATTTTTTCATTTATAGGGTGGATAGAATAATGAATATGGTTGTTCCATTTTTATAATAATATCACATTATATATAAGATACTTGAGTTATTATTTTATAATGGAAACAAGAAAGAAAGAGGAAGTGGAAGAAGAAAAGAACTTGAAAGAGGTGATTAAATATTTACCTCTTTTTCGGTTTCTTCTTTCTGATTTTATCCAAAGGGATCCAGAGGTTCGATTTTTGACTAATGTAAGGCCACTAGGAATAATTGAGGAATTTTTGGAAGATATTTGGGAAAGGTTTGGATGAGAAAAAACGCTTTGGAGGTGTGAAATTAAGAGAAGGGCAGGTGATCTTTTATAAGAGAGGTAAGGGTCACTTTAGGAAAAGCATTAAATATTATTTTATAATAAAATCATTTTCGGTTTATAAAGGCTCCAAAATGAATTATTTAAAGACTAAGGCTAGGATGGGTCTAAAAACTCTCAAAAAATAGGTTTTAGATAGGTTTATTTCATCATAATAATCTTATCTTTTAAATTTATCTTTTAGATAAATAGTTTGACATTTACCATGTCTCTTTGTATTTTTATATTATATGGTTAATAAATTTACTATAACATGACTTGGAAACCCCATGTGGTTAATTAATAATATATATAACCTTATAAAAGTCTATTGGTGGAACCATATATTTTTTGGAATATTATATAAATTAATAATAAAATATTTGTTTAAAAACACTATTCTATAAATTTTGACACTATTTAGTATTTAATTTTTTGGAAAGCCATAAAAACATTATTAATTAGAATAAAATTTCTTTATGTAACTATAACATGTCATATTAACCTATAAAATTAATGTAATTCATCATTACTCTCAATTTACAAATATTTGGTAATTTATAATATCAATTATTTTAATATTTCATTTGTATGGTAATTACTACATCATCATTGTGTCATAAATAAATTAAATTATTTAATTTCTAAAAACTATAAATAAAATACCATTATGTATAAAATATTATTATATTTCTAAATAATATTTATAGACGAATTTATATTGTGTGTCACCCTATATTGAAAATGGTTTAGTTATTAAACTTTGAATTTAACTCTTTTAACTCTTCTTTAAATATAATAATAATAAATGTCATAATGTAATCCAAGTGGACCAAATAGGTTAATATTTTATTCTTATGGTTGTTTTTGGTTGAATTAAACTTCTCCAATAGAATTATAACATCTTTTATGGTAATTATGATATTATTTTTTCCCATAATTTCCCTATTTCTTTTTAACCATTGTAAATAAAATTCAAAAAGTTATTATTCAGCAGAAAATATTTTCATATTATTGATTCAAATTTTATTTACTGATATTAACAGTGTCTCTCATAATTTTGAAATTCAACTTACAGAAGTGGTAGAATTAAATTTTACGTAAATTGGAAAATGATCATAGGCTGAAAATGTATTTTTATTAAATCTCCCACCATGTCAAGGGGGACGAAATTGTTACAAGCCTATGGTGTATTTCCTAATAAATAGGTTTCATGCATTGAGAAAAGACCCAATGTTATCATAGATAATACATCAGTTGTCGAGGATCCCCTTGCTGGCAAGGTAGTCAGCTGCAAAACTGTCCCCCCTCCATGTAATTTTATAATAAAATGACTCCAATGTATTATTTTGAACATATATAGGTATTATAAATCTATTTTGACTTAAAAATAAATTTAAATATAATAAATAATTATTTAAATAAAATTTTAGTTTTAAACTATAAGGCAAGCTTTTCACTATTTATCAAAAATTGAATGTTTTTAGAAAAATACAAAAACATTACCCTAAGTTATTTTTGATAATATAAATTCCAAAATGAATTCTATTTTACCAAATTCCAAACATATATGTTTCATTAATAAATTTAAAAATAATTTCTGTTGTAAAAACCGAAAAGTGGTTTTTTAAAAAGTAAAAAAATATCAAATGACTGACATGTGTTTATGTCATATGTAAATGTGAACTTACTTATAATTACTTAAATTGTATTGAATGATAAAAATATGATCAAATTGTACTTAAAAACCATTCAGATACATAATTTAACAATAAATATGATTTCTATTAAAAAATCAATTAAAATTTAGTAATTTTCAGTATTCATCCACATATGGAAGTTATAAGAAAAGTACAAAACATTTATCCAAAATAAATTTTTATGTACCGATTATAAATAAAAATTTAATTTCATTAAATTGAATATATTAAAGTGTCAAATATTGGTATTAAAAAGGATTTTCTATTATATGGTGGTAAAATATCATTTTTTTAAAAAAAATCTTCATTTATTTGAATGAAAATGAATTTGTTCTTATTTTTTGTCTAAGATATAGATAATATGGATTCTAAAATTATATTGAGTATAAAAAATTCAAAATTAAGTTCATAATATTATTAACTTCTTTTTGAATGGATAGTTTGATATGTCAGGGTGCGCTCGAACTCGGTGTTGCGTGTATTGCAAAAAATTGAATTACTTTAAAAAAAATAACTTACTAAGAAATATTTGGGTGTTACATTATTCCTCTATTTTAGAAATTGTGTCCTCTCAATTTAAAATTTGGTCTTGAGAACTTCATTGAATGTCCCACATAAGAAAAGGAATCAATAAAACTATCACTTTCAAAAAAGAATGAGAAGTAAAAAAGTTCACCTGAGATAACCCAAACTAGGATTCCATGTAGGAAAACATGGATATAGAAGATTAAAAGGTGTCAAGTGATGATGGAGAGTGATAAAAAACATGATCAGGATAATGTTAACAACATGAAAACAACAAACATGTGATGGGATAAATAATCAGTGGTTTCCCATTAGGAAATGTAAACAGATGATGTTTTTTGTTTTAAGTTCCATTCCATAAAGTTAAGGAATTTATTTTAGATATTGACTCGGAAAAAGATGGATATAATTACGTTTTAAATAGAGTTTCAACATTTACTACATTTCTACAACTAACTCATTTTTTTCACATGATAAGTATTCAAAATGATTTGGTCACAAGTAAAGCACTAGAATAAATTTCTAGAGAACCACATAATCCCAAAAGGATAAACTATATATTTCCCTTGTCTTTAGAGATTAACCAAAACCAAAATTATTTGTACTAGATCAGATAATCCCAAAAAAGGATATTACATGAGAGAAAGAAATACTAATCTTAATTTCCAAAAAACACAATTCAATAAATACCCTTAAATAAACAATTTTCCTTAAAATCCATTAATATAATCCAAACTAATATTGAAACCCAAAACATAAAAGAATTTGATTTTGTAGTCTTCCATGTTAAATAGTATCTCCAAATATCATCGAAAACTATTAATGTCACATATTTACAAGAAATTAACCTAATCACATATTCTCTATGATTGGTTAAAAATTTCCATAAATAACCTATATCTCTATAAATAAAATATATAAACATAGATAAAAATCCTCCATTACACCTCAAATAAAATCCAATAGTATTCTATGTTACTTAGGCATATAGTGTTACCAACAAAGTGAACATCTTCTAAAATAACATTTATCGCTTAATCACCAAATCATATTCCAATACTAAGGATATATATTTGATAAGACATAAGATCCAAAATCAACATATTATTGATCAATAAAATTATTTAACTAAAAAGAATTAGTCACACAATCCATGGTTACACATAGTCCAGTGTTAGGCGATAAATTTCAATCACACTCTGGTTGTGGGTTTGATTCATGTAGCTTTGTCCAAAACGATAGGTTGTCACATGGTTTGCGTGTTGTCCTTTTTTGAAAAAAATTATTTTTTAAAATTTCAAAAATGATATAAATTATTCTAAAGAAACATAACATAATTAAACCAAAAATGTTATTTCATACCCCACATTTTCATCCCAAAAATTAATAACAGGTAATTGCCTAAAATTTGGGGATCATATATACTGAAATGGTTCTTTATAACTATATCCACAAAAGAAAAGATAATTCTTCCTCATATATAATTTTAACATAACAAACTGCATTGTTAGAAATTCATGGGAATAGCTGTAGAGACCCAAATCTTGATATATATGGACATTACATTACTTATGACAAATAATTAATACATAACAAAAAAACTAAAGGACCGTAATAGTTTAGTGCCATTGAAAACTCGGAACATAATCTTCTAATCGTGGTGAAATATCTTCAACATCTCCCATAATGATCTTCCCATTTTATTTTCGTACCTAAAACCCTTCTTTAAATCCTGGGGAAAAGAAAACATAAAAAGGGTGAACTCAAATGCCCAGTAAGGGTAAACATAGAGAACATAAAACAATCCATAAAAATATGAATGAAAAACCTTGAACATAAAATCTGAACATCAAAATCTTGAGCAATGAAATAAATCTTTGAAGTACGTAAGGCATATATCATTATGGAATATCAATCATGATAATATAAATGGGAAGAAAACATATAATTGTGGCAAACCACTAAGAACATGATATGATTTATATTGAACATATATAGATATTATGTATCAATTTTTACCTAAAATAAATTAAATAAAATAAATAATTAGTTATATAAAAAGTCAGTTTTTAAATAGTAACCTAGTGTTTTCACTATTCATAAAAAATTGAATGTTTTCATAAAAATACCAAAAATTCATCCTTGGATAAATTCGATATTTCGAATCCAAAAATGATGTCCATTTTGAAAAATAAAATTTCAAAAAGTTTTTATTGCTATTCATAATGGATAGTTTATATGACCTATCATTTTTTAGTGAAACTCCGTATTGCGTACAACACACGCTATCCGGGATGGTCGTGATTGTGTGTAATGCAAGCCAAATTAGGGTTGTGTTTAGTGAAAGATACTTTTGTTGTTGCGTATAATAGAATCCAACTATATGTCATTTTTACATTTAATATATATATATATATACACACTATATGTTGTGTACAATAACTTCAAACGAACTTGAAATTGTGTATAACACGATCCAAGAATAGTGTTGCGTATACTGTAAGCTAAAACAGTGTTGCATATAGCTCAAGATAATCTTGGTGTATCTTACAACAAAAGATATAAAATAAATTAAAAATAATACTTCTCATAAAATATATGCGTGTTTCATTATACACCCTTTAAAATGAATTTCACCCTTGAAATTCATCGGGGATATAAATAGTTTACTACTTGAATTTTTTAATAGAAACCCACATCATAAAAAGGAAAACCAAAAGTTATCTTTTAAAACTAAAGTATGATACATACCAGTTATCTAAATTAACTAATCATTGGGTTTCCACATAGGAGAACATGGGTATGAAAAATCCAACAATCCCAATGCCATAAATTTGTGATGATCTAAGGTACCATCATATTCATTGGATATAAGGGCACTAGGACAAAATATTTGGTTTTAGAGATCATTTCACTAAAGTTGAAGAATGATTTTAATTTAAAGAAATACATACTTGATTTTTGGTACAATCTTACTGTTGTTTGTGCCTTGAACAATTTCCACTTCATCTATTAATGAAATGAAGTTAAATTTGTCTTCCGTGAAGTGTTAGTAGATCATGTGATAGAATGAAGGGTCATTCCATCTATCTTAAACAAAAGGATAGAAAAAGTTATTAAATATACATAAGTCCATCTATAGTGAGATTAATCGTATATGGTTTCTAAAATGGACTTATACTTCATATATCATACCGCTTAATATAATAAAACCAGTTTCTACTAACCATGGACTTCCTATAGGGCAGTGGTAGGTGATAAAGGCCTATCACACTTCAGTTGTGGGTTCGATTCCCGCAGCAATGTCTGACGCGACGTGCTGTTGCCCGTCCTATGGGTTGTCTTTTTTCAAAAACTACAATATTATAACATTCCATAAATAATATCGAAAAAATTTATAACCTTAAACAATACAATCTGATGTCTGACATAATCCCTTCCTGTCTTTAGAATTATCCAAAATACATCTATCTAATCTCATAGTATAATGAAAATGACTACTAGAAATTTCCTTAACCAAGCATCTGGATTCCACCATTTATCACCTATATATCATAAGATATATCTGGTTGATCGCATTCCAGACATGTATTCTTTTGAAACATGAATTACCATAGAACCATAGTGAATACATGAGTGCTTTCAAAAGTTAACTCTTTCCGCATAAAAAAAATCCCAAAATTTCTATATACTCAAACCATGATATCACTTAGTTTTTATATCAATCATGAGCTCATTATTACTATCAAACATATCATTATCTCCTTATCCCTTATTTATGAGCATATTGGGAGCTTTCTAAAAATATCTGAATAACATTTCATGGTTATCGATACCATTCAACATATACTTTAAAAACTCAATAAAAGAAAATAGTGTAACAATCCTTATATTTTTCCTTATTACATAGTACCATACATTATTCTTGATAAACATACAATAATTACACTACCTTCTTAAACCACTAACTGAGCTTCATCATTTCTTCCATCTCATATATCATTTGTAGTCTCTTTATCATCATCCAAATAAATACTACCCATATGACCATGGTGATTCTATTTATGATATTTTTTCTTAGGGAATTGGTTTTCATAATGCCCATACATTCTACAATTAAAACACTTAACAGTTGTTGATGTCTTAGAAATATGAGTATCCTTTCCCATGGTGTTAACTAAACCTTTTCCATTACAATTACTAGCTTTGTGTCCTTTTTTCCACACCCATAGCATCTTCCAGTTCCTTTGAAAAATTCTCCATGATTCCTCTTCCCACACGATTTACGTGAGGGAAATTGAAAATTCTTTCCTCTATTATCATCATGAAACTCTATCTTTCTCTTATTAGCTGAGTCTGGAAACATACCAAATGTGAGATTATTGATCATATTATGAGATTTCTAATTAGGAATAATAACAACATGTGGACTTATAGATCAAATTTCAACTAGTTTCACATGAAGAATAGCATTCCATTGTCCATTATATCCTCTATTATTGTGAATCTTTCTATTTCCATGCAATTTTCTAAAACCCAAAAATAATAGTGTGGGAGGCCAAAATCATAATCAAGTGGGAGTAACATCAATAACTAACATCTTAGTCTTAATTCTAATATCTTTTTCGTAATTCTAGGACTATAAACTATACTCATAATTAACCTTAGGGACATCCCTAGACATATCATAGAAATATCTCTAGGGATCTCACTAAAGTTCTCGCATCCTAGCTTCTAAAGGTTGACAAAACCAAACATATGATACCAACTATAGTGGTATAGAATTACTTCCAGTAGACTATAATTTATACCTATTAGGGAAATCCATGGGTGGCTACACCCCCTTGGTGGGACACACCACCATCCCCAGTGGAAGACATTTCTTCTTGAAGCCCTTGGGCGGAGAACCATGCTTCGTCCAATGCTCACATGTGAGAGTTCCCAAGGATCGAATACATTACTACCTCCATTGCCTCTGATACCAACTGTTGGGACCCAAAGCATGACGTACATGGATATTACATTACTTATATGTAATACTTAATACATAATAAAAACAAACACCAAAGGACCGTAATAGTTTAGTATATTTGGAAACTCGGAACATAATCTTCTAATTGTGGTGATTGATGTTCAACATCTCCCATAATGATCTTCACCTTTTATTTTCTTACCTAAAACCTTTCATTAAATCCTGGGGAAAATAAAACTTAAAAAGGGTGATCTCAAATTCCATGTAAGGGTAAACATAGAGAACATAAAAAAATCCATAAACATTTGAATGCAAAACCTTGAACATAAAATCTAAACATCAAAATCATGAGAAAAAACATATATCTTGGAACAATGTTATGAATATATCATAATGGAACACCGATCATGATAATATAACATGGGAAGAAAACATGTAATTGTTGAAAACCATTGAGAACATGATATGATTTCCATAGTAGCCAAGGCATTGCTACCAAGACCATCTTAGTGGACAAATCCACTTTATGAATCGAGTTTACTCTTCATTTCAGTCTTATAACACTGAACTGGATTAACTTACCATTCCATCCATTCCTATATCATTAGATATAAATCTTTACACAATTCATTGGAGGGAGATATAGGTCCCACCCATCTCATAATGAAATCATTCTTATTTATGCCACAAAATAAACATACATCATTCATAATAAACCAAAGAATAAAATGGGTTTCATAAACATAATCCCATCATAAAATAATATATATAAATTAATGGATATCATTTCATTAAAAGAAAATTAAAAACATTTAAATCATAGAGACATTATACTTGAAACATACACATATGAAATATTTTCATCGTAGATGGAAAATGGATTTGATAAAACAATTGAGATAAATTCTTGAAGAAAATATATTTTCTTATTAAAATTCATTTTATTTCCAAAAAATTCCATGAAAATTTTAAAGAAAAAGACTTGCTTGAAAATTGTCATTAAATATTGTAGAGTAAGCTTCATGAAAATAAGGCGTTATAAAACCGTAAAAATCGGTTCATGCCATATAAGTCAAAAAAACATTCTTCTCGTACTTTTTCCAGAAATCTCAAAAAGTACCTCATATGGTAAACAAAAGAAATATTCCTTAAAAAACATGTAATAAATTTCAAAAATGGGAAAACAGGACTTTAAACATACATGAAACCATTTTTAGCAAATAGGGACATGCATGATAAATATTACCACAGTAAATACTTACGTATAAGAAATCTCGAATAAAAATGGGATTTGAAAATTTATCCCTTAACATAGGTCTGATATGCTTCGTATGTTTTAAATAGAGTTTCTACATTTATTTTAGATATTGAATAGGAACAAAAAGGGATATACATACATTTAAATAGAGATTCAACATTTAATAAATTTCTACAACTAACTCATTTTTTCAAATGAGGAGTATTCAAAATGATTTGGTCACAACTGAAGCACTAGAATAAATTTCTAGAGAACCACATGATCTACAAAGGATAAAAAATATATTTCCCATGACTTTAGTGATTAAGAAAAACCAAAATTATTTTTACTAGACCAGATATTCTCCAAAAAGGATAATACATTAGAGAATGAAATACTAATCTTAATTTCTAAAAAACACAATTCAATAAATACCCTTAAATAAACAATTGTACTTATAATCCATTAATATAATCCAAACTAATATTAAAACCCAAAACATAGAATAATTTTATTAGGTAGTCTTCCATGTTAAATAGTATCTCTAAATAACATCGACTACTCTTAATGTTACACACTTAAAAGTAATTAACCTAATCACATATTCTCTATGATTGGTTAATAATTTCCATAAATAACATATATCTCTATAAATTAAATATAAAAACATAGTTAAAAATCCTCCATTACTCCTCAAATGAAATCACATAGTTTTCTATTTTTCTTAGGCATATATTGTTCCCAACAAAGCGAACATCTTATAAAATAACATTTAACGCTTAATCACCTAATCATATTCCAATACTAAGGATATCCATTTGATAAGATATAAGATACCAAATCAACTTATTATTGATCAATAACATAATTTAACTAAAAATAATTAGTCACAATAACCAAGGACTACACGTAGTCCAGTGGTAGGTGATAAATCCCAATCACACTAAGGTTTTGTGTTTGATTCATGTAGCTTTGTCCAAAGCGATGGGTTGTCACATGGTCTGCGTGTTGTCCTTTTTTGAAAAAAAATATTTTATAACATTTCAAAAATGATATAAATTATTCATATTAACCATAATATAATTTAACCACAAATGTTATCTCATACCTCACATTTTCATCCCAAAAATTAATAACATGTAATTGCCTAAAATTTGTGGATCATATATCCCAAAATGGTTCTTTATAACTATATTCACAAAAGAAATGATAATTCTTCCTCAAATATAATTTTAACATAACAAACTACATGGTTATACATTCAAGGGAATAGTTGTATAGACCCAAAGCTTAACGTACAGGGACATTACATTACTTATACGGAATAATTAATACATAACAAAAACAGAAACCAAAGTACCGTAATAATTTAGTGCCTTTGGAAACTCGAAACATAATATTATAATAATGATGAAATATATTCAACATCTCCCATAAAAATCATCCCCTTTTATTTTCTAACCAAGAACCCTTCTTTAAATCCTTGGGAAAATAAAACATAAAAAGGGTGAACTCAAATTCCTAGTAAGGGTAAACATAGAGAACGTAAATCAATCCATAAAAATATGAATGCAAAACCTTGAACATAAAATATAAACATCAAAATCCTTAGAAAAGACATAAATCTTGGAAGTACGTAAGGCATATATCATAATGGAACATCAATCATGAATACATAACATGGGATGAAAACATATAATTGTGGAAAACCACTAATAACATTATATGATTTCCATAGTAGCCAAGGCATTGTTGCCAAGACCATCTTAGTGGAGAAAGTCCCTTTCTAAATCGATTTAACTCCTCGTTTCAGTCCAGTAACATTGAACCTGATTAACATACCATTCCATCCATTCCTATCTCACGAGATATAAATTTTCACCCAATTCATTGGAGGTAGATATAGGTCTCACCCATCTCATAAATAAATCATTCATATTTGTGCCACAAAATAAACATACATCATTTATTATAACCCAATGAATAAAATGGGTTTCATAAATATCATACCATCATAACATAATCCATATATAACATATGGATATCATTTCATCATAAGAAAACCGAAACCATGTAAATCATAGAGGCATTATACTTGAAACAAACAGGAATGAAATAATTTCATCTTAGATGTAAATTAGTTTTGATAAAGCACTTGAGAAAAATTCTTCAGGAAAATATCATTTCTTATTCAAAATCATTTTATTTTCAAAAAATTCCATGAAAATTTAAACGAAAAAGATTTTTTGAAAATCGTCATTAAATCTTGTAGAGTACGCTTCATGAAAATAAGGCGTTATAAAACATTAAAAATCAGTTCATGCCGTATAAGTCAAAAAACATTCTTCCCATACTTTTGCCAAAAAATTCAAAAAATACCTCGTATGGTAAAAAAAAGAAATATTCCTTACAACCCATTTAGTAAAAGACAAAATGAGTTAAAAGGACATTAAACATACATGAAACCATTTTTTTCAAACATGGACATGGATGATAAATATAACCCTTGTAAATACTTACGTATAAGCAATGTTGAATAAAAATGAGATTTGCAAAATTATCTCTTACCTTCGGTATGATATGCTTCGTACATATCCAATCCTCCTGTATAATGATTTAAATAATGTCATTTAATTATTAAATAATAATATTCACTATTATTATATCATATATGGGTCACTTATGTCTTTATATTACCTGTTCTTTTGTAAATTCCACGTTAAAGCAGCAATTTGGGTATAATCGTTTTATTTATCGTACATGTTTGGACATGTTTTTCTTGATATTATTTTTACTTATATGATGATTTAATTACATAAAAGAATGTAAATAATTATTTATATATCATATATATTCAGTATATATATATATAATAGATAGATGAAATGAAATACACCGTTCATGGAGACGGTATGTCGTACGTACACACGAATGTTGTTTTCCTTTCCTTATTGACTTTTACGGAAGTAAGTAGATGAAATATATATATAAATAAATACAAAAGAATTATTACATAATATATTTCATGATTACTTATTATATATAATTTATAATCATTCTTGAATTATTAACATGGAAAATGAATCTCATCGCGTCTTGGAGACGGTAATTCGTACGTAAGCACGATGTATAATATCAATCCCATATTTATTGAATGGAATTGAAGTGGATTATATAATATCACAGAAACAATATGATGTTATAATAACCATATATAGTTATTCATTACACCATTATACCCATCCATGTAATGGGGTGGTGGAAAAATTGATTACACCACGGCGTAGAGACGGTAATCTGTACGTACGCACGCGCTTTGATTTCGTTTTTCGTAGGATGGATAGAATGTGAATTGGGGTTGTATAATATTTATATTAATATAAAAGTATATTAGTGATACTAATGTTTTTAATTTATAATGAAAAAACTACAGAAGAAGAAGTTGAAGAAGAAATAAAACATAAAAGAATCGATCACAGAGATTACCTCTTCCTCGACACACCTCCTTTAAACTTCTTCTTAGGGAACTAGAGTTGGTCTATTGAGAAGACCAGAACCTCTATGATATAACTATAGAGGTTTAGAAGAGTAATTTTCTGGTGTTTTCCTAGTTTCAAGTCTCAAAAGGGTGTGAAGAGAAGAAGTAAGGGGTGTCCTTTTTATAAGGGATGAGAGGGGCAGCTTAGGATAACTTAAAATATTATTTTATAATAAATCATATTCATGTTTTAATATCTCAAAATTGATTTATTTCAAAGCTATGGTGGGTATGGGTATAAATCCTCTCACAATATTTGTTTTAGAAATGTTTAGGTTACTATTTTATCCTTATCATTTAGATTTAACTCTAAGTTAAATAATTTATCTTTTACCGTGCCTTTTTGTTTTCTTACACTATATGGTTAATAAACATACTATAACAAGCCAAAAGAACCCCAAGTGGTTCATTATTAAAATATATATATCCTTATCTAATTCATTTGGCCAAACATTATATTTAATAGAATAAAATAACAATTAATAATATAATATTTGTTTTAATAACTATTTTATGTCAATTTCGACACTATTTTTTACGTAATTTTCTTGAAAATCATAACAGCATGATTATTTAGAAAAAAGTTAATAAAATAAATACTAACATGTCATATTAACCTATAAAATTAGTTTAATTCATAAAAACTCTACAATTCCATTTATTTGGGTATTTATAACATCAATTGTGTTAATATTTCATTAATAAGGTAATTTATGCATCATCATTATGTCGTAAATAAATAAAATTATTTAATATCTAAATATTATAAATAAAATACAATTATTTAAGAAATATTAATAAATTTCTAATGAATATTTATAGTCGAATTTGTCTTAGGTATAACCCTATATTAAATATGTCTTAGTTATTAAACAATGATTTTAACAATTCTAATTCTTCATTAAATAAAATATTAATAAATGTCCTAATCTAATCCAAGTTGACCTAAAGATAATATTTTATTCCTAATGTTGTTTTTGGTCGAATTACACTTATCCAATAGAATTAGGACATGTGTTAGGGTAATAATAAAATCATTTTTACCCTTAATTACCCAGTTTACTTTTAACCATGGTAAATAAAAGTAAAAAGTTACTATTCACCAAAAATTATTTTGATCTTATTGAAACACATTTTATCCCTTGATATTAACTGTTTCTCTAGTATTTTCAAAATTCCACTCACAAATGTGGTAAAATTACGTTTATGTAAATTTTCAAACTCTCCTAGGAGGTGGGTAAAAGAGGTTGAAAATTTCAATTTAAGTTTTATATATATAAAATTATTATAAAATGACTCCAATGAATTAAATTGAATATATATAGGTATTATGTATCAATTTTGACCTAAAATAAATTTAAATAAAATAAAAAAATATTTATATAAAAATTCAGTTTTTAAATAGTAACCTAGTGTTTTCACAATTCATCAAAAATTGAATGTTTTCAGAAAAATACCAAAAATTCACCCTAGGATAATTTCGATAGTACGAATCAAAAAATGAATTCCATTTTGAAATAAAAAATTTCAAAAAGTTTTTATTACTATTCATAATGGCCAGATTATATGACATACTATTGTTTGGTGAAACTCGGTATTTCGTACAACACACGGTATCGGGGAAGGTCGCGATTGCGTGTAATGCAAACCAAGTAAGGGTTGCATGTAGTGCAAGATTATTTTGTTTTTGCGTATAATAGAAACCAACCATATTGCATTTATACATTGAATATATATATATATATATACACTCAATGTCGCGTACAATAACTTCAAACGAACTTGAAATTGTGTGTAACACGATCCAAGAATAGTGTTGCGTATACTACAAGCTAAAACGGTGTTGCGTATAGCTCAAGATAATATTGGTGTAGCTTACAACAGAAGACATCAAATAAATTAGAAACAATAATTTTCATAAAATATAGGGGTGTTACATTCTAAACCACAATAAAAAGAATTTCTCCCTTGAAATTCGTTGGGGTTATAAATGGTTTACTACTCAAAAGTTTTAATAGAAACCCATATCATAAAAAGGAATACAAAAAATTATCTTTAAAATATAAAGTATGAAACATAACGGTTATCCAAATTAACTAATCACTAGGATTCCATATATGAGAATATAGGTGAAATATGGATATAGAAGAGAATTATAACAATCATGTTCTTGATGGAGTGTGGTAGAGAACATGGATATGAAAAAACCAACAATCCCAAAGCCATAAATTTGTGACGATCTAAGGTATAATATAATTCATCAGATATAGGGGCACTATGAATTTTTTTTGGTTTTCAAGATCATTTCCTTAATGTTGAAGAATTGGTCAATTTCAATAAATTCTTACTTGATTTTTTGTACAATCTTACTGTTGTTTGTGCCTTGAACAATTTTTACATCATCTCATAAAGAAATCAAGTTGAATTTTTCTTCCGTGAAGTGTTAGCAGATCATGTGATAGAATGATGGGTCACTCCATCTATCTTAAACAAATAGATATAAAAAGTTATTAAATATACATAAGTCCATCTATAGTGAGATTAATCGTATTTGGTTCCTAAAATGGACATATACATCATATATCATACCGCTTAAAATAATAAAACTAGTTTCTACTAACCATGGACTTCCTATAGGCCAGTGGTAGGTGAAAAAGGCCTACCTCACTTTAGTTGTGGGTTCAATTCCCATAGCCTTGTCTGACGCGACGTGCTGTCACCCATCCTATGGGTTGTCCATTTTCTATAACTACATTATTATAACATTCCATAAATAATATCGAAAATGTTCTAACCTTAAACAATATTATCTGATGTCTGACATAATCCATTCCAGTCATTAGTCTTATCCAAAATACATCTTTCTAATCTTGAAGTATAAAGAAAACGATTACTAGAAATTTCCTTAACCAAGAATCTGAATTCCACCATTTATCCCCCATATATCAGAAGATATATCTTGTTGACCGCATTCCAGACATGTATTCTATTGATATATGAATTACTATAGAACCTTAGTGAATACATGGGTGCTATCAAAAGTTAACTCGTTCTACATAATAAAATCCATAAAATTCTATATACTCAAACCATGATATCACAAAGTCCTTATACCAATCATTAGATCACTAATACTATCAAACATCTCATTATCTCCATATCCCTTATTTATGAGCATATTAGGTGATTTATAAAAATATCTGAATAACCTTTCATGGTTACCGGTACCATTCAACATATACTTTCAAAACACAAGAAAAGAAAACAGTGTAACAATCCTTATATTAATCATTATTCCATAGTACCATACATTATTTTTGATAAACATACAATCACTAAACTACCTTCTTATACCACTGACTGAGCTTCATCATTTCTTCCATCTCATATATCATTTGTATTCTCTTCATCATCATCCACATAAATACTACCCATATGACCATGCTGATTCACATTATGAGATTTTCTCTTAGGGAATTGGTTTTCATAATTCCCATACATTCTACATTTAAAACACTTAATCGTTGTTGATGTCTGAGCAATATCATTATCCTTGTCCATGGTGTTAACTGAACCTTTTCCATTACAATTACTAGATTTGTGTCCTTATTTTCCACACCCAAAGCATCTTTCAGTTTCTTTGAAACATTCCCCCTAATACCTCTTCCCACATGATTTACGTGAGGGAAATTTAACTTTTTTCCTCTATTATCATCATGAATCTCCATATTTCTCTTATTAGATGAGTCTGGAAACATAAAAAAGTTGAGATTATTGATCATATTATGTTATTTATGATTAGGAATAATAACAATATGTGGAAATCCATATCATATTTTGTCTTGTTGCTCATGAATAATATCATTCCATTGTCCATCATATCCTCTATTATCATGAATGTTCTGGTTTCAATCCATTTTCTAAAACCCAAAAATAATAGTATGAGAGGCCAAAATCATAATCAAGGGGGAGTATCTTCAATAACTAACATCATAGTATTAATTATAATATTTTTACCATAATTATAGGACTATAACCTATACTTATACTTAGCCTTAGGGACATCCCTAGACATAACATAGAAATATCTCTTGGGATCTCACTAAAGTTCTCACATACTAGTTTCCAAAGGTTGACAAAACCGAAACACTGATACCAACAATAGAGGTATAAAATTACTTTCAATGGATTATAATTGATACCTATCAGGGAACTCCATGGGTGACTACACCACCTGGGTGGGACACAACAGCATCCCCAGTGGAAGCCTTTTCCTCATGAAGCCCTTGGGCGGAGAGCCATGCTTCGTCCAACGCTCACATGTGAAGGTTCCCAAGGATCGGTTACATTACTACCACCTTTTCCTCTGATACCAACTATAGAGAACCAAATCTTGACATACATAGAAATTACATTACTTATGCGGAATACTTAATACATAACAAAAACAAACACCAATGGATCGTAATAGTTTATTGTCTTTGGAAACTCAGAACATAATCATCTAATCGTGGTGAAAGATCTTAAACATCTCCCATAAAGATATTCCCCATTTATTTTATTACCTAAAACCTTTCATTAAATCCTGGGGAAAATAAAACATAAAAAGGGCGAGCTCAAATTCCCAGTAATGGTAAAGATAGAGAACATAAAACAATCCATAAAAATTTGAATGAAAAACCTTGAACATAAAATATAGACATTAAAATCTTGAGAAAAGACATAAATCTTGAAACTACGTAAGGCATATATCATAATGGAACATCAATAATGATGAAACAACATAGAAAAAATATGTAATTGTATAAAACCATTAAGCACGTGATATGATTACAATAGTAGCTAAGGCATTGCTGCCAAGACCATCTTAGTAGACAAATTCCCTTTCTGAATCGAGTTCACTCCTCGTTTCAGTCCTATAACACCGAACTGGATTAACATACCATTCCATCAATGACTATATCATTAGATATAAATCTTTACCCAATTAATTGGAGGGTGATATAGGTACCTCCCATATCATAATGAAAGCATTCTTATTTGTGCCACAAAATAAACATACATCATTCATAATAACCCAAAGAATATAATGGGTTTCATAAATAGCATCAAATCATAACATAATACATATAAAACAAATGGATATCATTTCATTATAAGAGAAGTAAAACCATTTAAATCATAGATACATTATACTTTAAACATACACATATGAAATAATTCCATCTTAGATGGAAAATGGTTTTGATAAAACACTTGAGATAAATTCTTGAGGAAAATATCTTTTCTTATTCAAAATTAATTTCTTTTCAAAAAATTCCATGAAAATTTAAAAGAAAAATATTTTGATGAAAATATTCATGAAATATTTTATAGTAATATTCATGAAAATAAGGCATTATAAAACCGTAATAAACCGTTCATGCCGTATAAGTGAAAAAAAAATATTCTTCTCGTACTTTTTTCAAAAAAGTCAAAAAGTGCCTCATATGGTAAACAAAAGAATGATTCCTTACAATCAATGTAGTAAAAGTAAAAAATGGGTAAATAGGACTTTAAACATACATGATTCCATTTTTAGAAAATGAGGACATTGATGATAAATATAACCCTAGTAAATACTTACGTATAAGCAATCTCGAATAAAAACGAATTTGCAAAATTATCCCTTACCTTAGGTCCGATATGCTATGTACGTATCCGAACCTCCTGTATAATGATTTAAATAATTAAATTTACTTATTATAGAATCATATTTAATGTTATTATATCATATATGGTTCTCTTATGACTTTATATTACACGTTCTTTTGTAAATTCCATGTTAAAGCAGCGTTTTGGGTAAAATCGTTTTATTTATCGTACTTGATTGGACTTGTTGTTCTTGATATTATTATTACTTATATCATGTTTTAATTAAATTCAGAATTTAAATTATTATTTATATAACATATATATTCAGTATATATATATATAATATATAAATGAAATTAAATACACCGTTCATGGAGACGGTAGTCCGTACGTATGCATGAACGCTGTTTTCTATTCCTTATTGACTTGAATGGAAGTAAGTAGATGACATATATATATAAAAAAATCCAGTATCATTATTAGGTAATATATTTAATGATTACTTATTATATATAATTTATAATCCTTCTTTAATTATTAACATGGGAAATAAATATCATCACGTCGTGGAGACGGTAATCCGTACATACGCACGAGTGGTGATATTGTTCCCATATTTATTGAATGGAATTGGAGTGGATGATATAATATCTCAGAATCCGTATGATGTTATAATAACCATATATATTTATTCATTACACCGTTATGTATAGCATAAGATAATCTTGGTTTAGCATACAACAAAATACATTAAATAAATTTAAAATAATATTTCTCATAAAATATCAGGGTGTTACAATAGTCTTCCAATGTAATATCATACTTTAAACATTTCTCCATCCATTTATTTCCACGTAGGTTCTTCCATAACTTAGAGGTTATTTTATAGAATAGGGCATTGACTCAACTAATTTCAATGTCCCTTACATTAATGAAAAATAACTATAAGTGTATTCTTATGATCATTTTTATTTTCTTCCATAGTACTCTTCATTTTTCCTTGGAAGTTATATACATTATGACCTTATTTCCCATATATAAAGAATTCATTTTTTCTATTGAGAGACCTTCCTAGGTGTCTCGTTCCACATTTCCTACATGATGTAAATTGATATTTCTTTTCTCCATGGTCTCCACTGTTGGAGCTCTTATCATTCACCTAATTTCTCTTCTTTGTTGAGTCCATGAGTTGGTTAATATATATGTTATTGATCATGTTTTTGGAAAGCTGATTCTGGATGAACACGATATAATTTACATCCATCAACAATATATTTATTTACTCATTTCCCACATTGTGCACACCTTGTACATCATGTTCAATGTTACTATGTCTTCCGTGGAATCCTACCATTGACAAACTCAAGAATGAATAGTGTAAGACATAAAATAATTTAGTGAATATCATAACTCCTTATTTTCAATCTAAAACACATGAGGATTAACCAAGGATATTTATTGTCATCTTATATTAAATTCTTTCAAATTAGATTGTATTGATAATGTGAATTATCCAAAGAATATCCCCCAACAATGTTGTAACCTTGAGTACAAAAAGGCCCCTTGTTGTGTACCAGGATACCCTGGGTCAAGCCCGAAACTCCTTATCAGAGTTCTCACTCTAAGGTACATCTTTACCAAAGCCACCCCAACATTCTCATATCTAGAAAAGGATTTATTACATTTCAAACCCGAATAATGTTTACATTACCAAAAATTTCAAATGTTCTTATATTGTAATCATAAATATCTATCTTAGGGTAGTGTTTCCTAATCAGTGTTTTTTCTAAATCAAGCATCTTGGGATTGTACTAAACTTCCACTTATACAAAATATAATGCCCTGACCCCTGTTACCTAGAGTCAACGAATTATTAGATAACATTGGAATTATACATGACATTATTTCTTGAAAGACAGATCAAATTAGTTTCCTTGAAAGTACTAGATACACTAATAATTTTTACATTACATCATGAAATAAAAACATTAAAAAAATTCCCCCTTTTTAAACACACTTATATCCTTATCCTATCCCTGGAGGTCAACCATAAAATAATTCCTCACATCCTAGGAAAAATAAAACATAGAAAGGGGTGAGCTTATATGCTCACTAAGGATAACAATATAGTGGAATCATTCATAAATAAGCATAATCATTTAAGGCAAACTATTAGACTAAAACAAAAGCATTTTTAACTAAACAATCAACATAATATGGAAAAGGTAAAATTATATAATTCCATTTAATAATTCCCATGGATATTAAACTACTCCCATAATCACATGAAATATCAATAGCCACTTTCATAATGATGGAATGCATAATTATAGACATCATAACCACAAACTAATGGCCTTGTGCTAATACTACAAATACGATTTTGTCAAGGCCTTGTGCCTAGCCACTAGTTTTTCACATGAGACCTACTGATGCATCGAGAATCTATAGAAGGCTCGACCCATCACTTTCTATGTCCAGTTCATTCCACATATAAAAAGGGTGAAACATAATCTAAACATTCATATAAAACTAGCATACAAAATGTCAATATTTTAACCACAAACCATGAATGACATAAAAATAGCACATCAACAGTCAAACAAAACACATTAAATACAATATAGATTATTGTATTATAATAAATCAACATCAATAGATAATAATGAATGATATTGTCATAGAAGAAAATAATCATCAAAACTATTTGAGAGAAATATCCCCCTTTTTCATGAAAACATTTAAAAGTATCACTATTTATCCAGATGATTTTTAAAATAGATTTTTGAATAAAAGTGTCCCATACCACATTTAAACTTTTGAAATTAATTAAAATTTGATTGCATTCATATCTTTATAAATAACTCCTTAAAACCATTTTTAAAACATGGATACTAATGAGAATGATTTAGAAGAATAAATTTCTAAAACATTTAAGAAGATATTTTAGTTATAATTACTAACAAAATGAAAGATGCTTGAATACAAAAAATTTTGGTAATCAAAACATTATATTATCTTGAAAATAAATGAATTCAAGATATGATAAGTCAATGTATAGTATAAACACCAATAAAAAGTGAGTTGGCGCATAACAACAAAGAAGACTCAATGGAATGTAAGTTGAGATGAAATCTGTTATAAAGACCGTCTCCTTAGGTTAAGGATAAATCATTGAGATAATTAGGTGTGAAAAATATAAATACACTCAATATGATTGGATATTCATTGTAAATCAATTAAAGGACATTCACACATATTCTTTTTAAACACCACAAATGAATTGGATGTTTATCTCAATGAATGGAGACAATGTTAAAATTGCACTTATCAAGTTCATCTCGATGACTTGAGAAATTATTAATGGAGTGACTATGTGTATCAAAATTATATCCACATAATGTGGAGTGTAAATTACTAAACAAATAAAAAATATTGATTCGACACATAATCATGGAGTATAATAATCAATGAAGTTTGCATAAATCCCAATGAGTGGAAATTGAAATATAAAATTCCCTTACCGATTTGGTAACTTACGAAACATACAAACAATGAAATAAGTATCATACAATGGAAATGTAAATACAAATTAATTATATTATATTACACAAAACTATAATCAGGGGTAGTACATATACCACACAAAAGGAAATAGTGGAAATATAGCATGAATCTCACAGGAATAAGAAGTGAGATGAAAACCCCTTATCACATTGTAATCAAATGAGTCATATGAAAAAAAGATATTAAAAACCAATTTAATCATATAATACCATGAATAAAAATATAATCATAATAATATATATCAAATTTTAGTACAAAATTCACCACATTCAATAAATAAGTGGTGAACAATTGAAATGTCACCGAATTAAAAGTGAGATAAGAAGCCCCTTAACTTGTACTTATCCTTGGTCTAGGGTACGTTAACCACTTATATACCAGTTAAATCCTTTTTATTAAATTATAAATTAACTGTATAAATAAATATGATATCATATAGGATCCTCTAATATTGCTTTGTTAATAATATTTTAGTAGTATAACTGATAGAGCTAATATTTCAAATATATTTAATGTCTATTTAAATTATTTAAACCTCCAAAATTTAACAATTTGATCTTATTTGTAATAATTTTTTATTTAGAGTGTGTTTTGGGATAAAAGTATAAATCGCATAATTCTGGATTTTTAACAGGTTTTTATCACAGGGGTATTTTGGTCATTTATCATAAAATACATTTCCAAATTTTGTGATTCGAATTTTTTTAGAATCCTTATTTTATTTCCATCATCGTTTTGTTTCGTACCAGGAAAAGATTCATGCATCTTGATGCCCAAAAAATCAATGATGTTGACAATTGTTTTCTGGCGGACTGCATGGACTCCACCATAGTTATGGAGTCACATTTCGTCCTAAACACCTCTAAATGATGCGATTACACATTGATATGACAGAGGACTCCCAAATGAATCTCCAAAATGAATTAAAACCCGTTTTGAATCCTTTATAATGGCCGTTTAGTAATATAACTTTGAAGGAAGCTTTCATAAAGCTTCATCCAGAGAAATATTTTTTCAATAGAAAAACCATAACTCCTTCAATACGAGCCCAATTAATCTGAAATGTTGAGGGTGGACGGAAAAGGATTTTATAAACAATATTGTTGAAGAGGTCCACACGTGAATCGGCCAATTATTTGGTGAAACACTCGATAACTCTTTGATGAGGAAATCTGCCTATAAAAGGAGGGGAGCTCCTACCTCTAAATCATATTCTATTTTTCACCACACCATCCGTCACAAAAGGGATTTGTCTTGAGAGAGAGAAGGGGAAGGTGGAGATTTATGATCCTTAAGAATATGACATCCTTTTAAGATTCATTAGTGAATATGAAGACTTCTCATGTGATGGAAGGATAAGCGGCAAGTGGTTGCAGACTACGACACCCGACAGACACTCTCTACCGAGTTTGGATTTTAATGTGTAATATCTTTTTTGAATTTCTCTTGAACCTATATTTTTTATTGAATCTGGTTGTTTTATTTCGTAAATATATTTTCAACACATTTATTTTGATGGTTGTTCTGTCTATAAAGTAGAACAGTTGACTTTTCTATTTAAAATTATTTGGCGAGGTTTTTTCTATTGAGCATAGCGAATTCAATTAGGTTCAATTACTTGGAGGTATTTAAGTAATTTAATCACTTCTATAGGCGGGAAAAAAATCATATTGAAGTCTTAAATATGATGTCTTTTCAAATTTGTGTGTAAACCTGGGGGTCCTTGGGGGTACATTTAGGAATTTAAATTATGAGATATTTTCTTATATACAAGGAAGAGGGGAGTGTCCGAGAGGATGAAGCTTGTCTGCGACTCATATTTTTATTCATGATTTCAAACCCACTTTATCTTTCCTTTAAAATTATTTGATTTTGGTATTTATTTAAAATTTTATTTTCATGTTTTTAATCAAACCTCCATTTTCATTTCGTTAAAAACAAATAAAATAACAAAAGTGACAGTTTTATAACTCGAACTGTAACCTCCTCGAGAGACAACCATGTGGTCACCACTATGCTACATTAAAAGGGAAAATATTGATTGAGTGTATTATGATAGAAACGTTCACATCAACTGTCATCGTTGTCGGGGAGGTTTCTAGAGATGATTTTATTTTAGTTTTTTTTCTTGCATGACCCAAACTTCTGAACCGAATTTGTTACCTTTAGATTCAGAAATTGATAGAACTTTTCAGACGAGGCTTAGAAGTAATAATCTACAAGTTTCAAGTTGTGAATATTCCACCAATACACCTAGGAGGGACTTAGTTGAAACAAAATCCAAATGGCTGAAAATAGAACTTTGAAATAACTGGCTTCGTCCTATGACTAAAATCATGAGAATCCTCTAGAGTACCCTGATGCCCCTGCTAGATTTGAAATCCAGTCTGGTTTCATCCACCAGCTTCCCAAATTCAATCGGTTTCCTGGTGAGGACCCACACAAACACCTTCAAGAATTTAGCTACTTGTGGGTCAACATGAAACCTCATGGAGTCGATGAAGATCAAATGATGTTGAGGTCATTTCCTTTTTCCCAAGATGGAGTTTCTAAAGAATGGTTTTTCTATTCTCACTCATCCTTGATTAGAAATTGGAATGAATTAAAAAAGATTTTCATTGAATTTGTTTCCCTACGTCTAGTACTACCTCCATTCGAAAGGAGATTTGTGGAATTAGGCAGACACAAGGAGAAACACTTCATGAATACTGAGAAAGGTTCAAACTTCTTGGTTTTAGTTGCCCCCATCATCAAATCAGTGACCATCTTCTCATTCATTACTTTTATGAAGGATAGTGTCTCACTGATAGATTTAAGATCGATGCTACTACAGGAGGAGCTTATGTTTGTAAGACACTAGCTACTGCTAGGATTTTAATTGCAAACATGGCCCAAAATGCGCAACAAGTTGGAACCAGAGGCCTTCTTCATGTAAAAGATGCACAAGAATTATCTACTACTAGTCCTGAAAAAACACAATTTCAAGTCAACTATCTGATCTTACCACCATGGTAAGGTCAATAATTTTGTATAACACCCCCACTAACCCAACCCAAACCTGAAGCGGCTTTCCAACTACATGTCCACTATGTGATTTTTTCTTCGAATGAACATTTAAGTGACCAATGCCCACAAATGCAAGAGCCTCCTGAGAACTGCAATGCAGTTTTTCCTAGAAGACCATTTCAACCAAACCAGCAAAGACCATTTCAAAACAACCAAAATTTAAATCAAGGATGGAACAACAACTCAAATGAAAGATTTCGTCAACCTGAACAACAGAGAGGATTCATCCAAGGACAATCAAGTAATTCTCAACCAAGATATTTCAATGAGCAAGCCAATGCTCATTCTAGAAGCAATTTTCACCCTACCCCTCCCACTCAAAACTCTGATAGGAACCTTGAAGAATAAATGAGGAAAGAACAAGAGGAAATGAGGGAACTAAAAGAATACACAAATCAACAATATAACAAAATGAATACCTTGATGACTCAAATGGGTCAACTTGCCTCTGGTATTAATTGAATAACATATCAAATGAGTGGTGGTTTACCCTCACAGCCACAAGTAAATCCGAGGAATAATGGGAAGGAAAATGTGAGTGGAATTTATCATAGGAGTGGAAATAAATTAGACAACCCTTAGATTGAGAACATCAAGTCTTCTGCTGATACTGTTGATGAAAATCTTACCCTTGATAAAAATGATGAAAAATTGGAAGTTGATAGAGACTCAAAGTCAAGAGAGGAAATATTTTTTGAAAGAACAATGAATGATTGGGAGAGGATATATGGTCCTTATGTTCCTCTAAAACATTCTTAGAAAACCACAAAAACATTCAAACCTCCACTGCCTTATCCAAAGTTTGAACCACCACCAAATTCAAGTGCTGAAAAAGAATTGGATAAGGAGGTTATGGAAACATTCAAGAATGTCCAAGTCAATATTCCATTGCTCGATGCTGTGAAATAAATTCCTAGGTATGATAAGTTTTTGAAAGACATGTGTACTAAAAAGAGAATGTTCAAAGGAGGTGAAAAATTGAACTTAGGAAGGAATGTTTCATCGATGATTCAACATGCACTTCCTGTCAAGTGTAAAGTCCCTGGGACATTTACCATTCCCTGTACCATTGGGGAATGTGAATTAAAAGATGTGATGCTTGATCTAGGGGCCTCCATAAATGTCATTCCACATTCTGTCTACTCGTATCTCCATGTTGGAGACTTAAAACCCTCTGGAATTATCATTCAACTCGCAAACCAAAGTACCACAAAACCTGCTAGAGTTATATAAGAAGTTCTCGTTCAAGTGAGAGATATGATTTTTCCTATTGACTTCTATGTGTTGGGTATGGAAGATGATCGGTTTAGCACACATGCTCCCCTCATCCGGGTGAGGCCATTTCTAAAAACGACAAAAGCAATCATCAATGTTCACAAGGGAACACTTTAACTAAAATTTGGAGGAGATGTTGTTCATTTCAACATTTTTCATTCAATGAAACACCCAGGTGAGGATCATTCAACTCCCCATGTAAACATGATTGATTGGTTTTAATCTGGCATGTTACCTGATTTTTTCTGCGATGAAATACCAACTGATGTGGAAAATGATGGAAATTTGTATGATACTGAATTAGATCAAAATGAGGATGAAATTGGAGACTGTGATGAGTATTGGGATATTGAGACTGGATATATGAGCAATTATGAAGATGAATTTCTAGAAACCACTGAATCTGTTAGTGGTATTCTAGGAGAGGTTTCCAATTTTTCACATAAAACAAGTCTTCATATCATAGAAAGAGATCACCATGATGAACATGGAGCTTCACCAAACAATCAAACATCTGAAGAGTTCACAGTTATCAATGAAACCATCCCACCTGTTGTAGAATTAATACCCCTTCCGGGTAACCTCAAGTATGCCTTATTAGGTCATAATGAACAATTCCATGTGATCATCTCAAATCATTTGTCATAAGTCCAGGAAAACCAATTGTTGGATGTTCTCAAGTCCCACAAGGAAGATATAGGATGGACTCTCTCTAATCTAACAGGAATCATTCCCTCGGTTTTCATGCATAGAATTTTAATGGAGGAGAATTCTAGAACGGTATGAAAATTTCAAAGAAGACTGAACCCAACACTTTTGGAGGTTGTGATTAAACAAGTCACCACCTTGTTGGCTGCTGGAATTATTTTTCCCATAACTGATAGTCAATGGGTAAGTCCAGTCCATGGTGTTCCTAAAAAAAGTGGATTTACAATCTCAAGGAATGAATTTGGTGATCTTTTCCCCATAAGGCTTCCAAATAAATGGAGAATGTGCATTGATTACATGAAACTCAATTTGGTTACAAGGAAAGACCACTTACCATTACCATTACTTGATCAAGTCCTTGAAAGACTAGCTGGAAAAACCCACTACTGTTTTATGGATGGATTCTCTGGATATTTTCAGATTCACATTTTACATAAGGATCAAGAGAAAACCACCTTCACATGACCATTTGGAACTTTTTCATACAGAAGGATGCCCTTCGGTTTGTGTAATTCCCCGGGAACTTTTCAAAGGTGTATGATAAGCATGTTCTCTGCATTTTTGGAAACATGCATGGATGTTTTTATGGATGACTTCATTGTGTATGGATCATCTTTTGAAAGATGTTTGAAATTCTTGGAATGTGTCCTAAAAACATGCTTTGAAAAGAACCTTGTTCTAAATTATGAAAAATGCAATTTTATTGTTGCTAAAGGGATCGTTCTTGGACATGTTGTGTCCTATGATGGAATTAAAGTTGATAAATCCAAAGTTGTGGTCATTTCTTCATTACCATACCCAAAAACTGTGAGAGATGTGAGATCCTTCCTTGGGAATGCTGGATTTTATAGAAGATTCATTAAAGATTTCAGTACGATTTCTCTTCTATTATCCAGATTACTCCAAAAAGATATTACATTTGTCTTTGATGATAATTGCATAAATTAGTTTCATGAGCTGAAAAAAAGATTGATAACCCCTCCCATTGTTCAACCTCTTAAATGGGACATTTCCTTTGATATAATGACATATGCATCTGATTTTTCTCTTGGGGCAATATTGATTCAAAGGACAGAAAAGAAATCTCATGAGATTTCCTATGCCTCCCGAACTCTTGATCAAGACCAATCAAACTACACAACAACTGAGAAAGAACTACTGGTTGTTGTCTTTTCTCTAGAAAAATTTAGAAGTTATCTGTTGGGCTCCAAGGTGATTGTTTTTACTGATCATTCTGCAATCAGATTCTTGATAAAGAAACATGATGCAAAACCAAGACTTTTGAGATGGATTCTGCTTTTATAGGAGTTTGATGATGAAATAAAAGATAAGACAGGATGTGAGAACCTTGTTACTGATCATTTGAGAAGGATACCTTCTAATGGGAATATAAAATTTCAGTTGTGTTCCCCAAATAAGGAAACCTTTCCAGATGAGGATTTATTTGCTGCTCAAAGTGAAATACCATGGTTTTCTAATCTTGTAAACTATTTTTCTTCTGATGAACACCCCCAATTGTTTTCCAAAAATCAAATTGATATACTGTTGAGTGATTCAAATAAATACATTTGGGATGATCCTTATTTATGGCACATTGGTAGTGATCAAATGATACGAAGATGCATTCCAAACTCTGAATTTCAATCTAACCGACATTTCTGCCACATATTTAACTATGGAGGACACTTTGGACCATAGAGAATGGAAATAAAAGTTCTTGATTCGGGATTGTATCGGCACACTATTTTTAGAGATTCTTTCGAATTCTGCAAAACCTATAAAAATTGTCATTTCCAGGGAAACATTTCCATGCGGAATGAGAGGCCACAAAACCCACTATTGTTTTTTGATGTTTTTGATGTATGGGGAATGGATTTCATGGGGACATTTCATAATTTCATTTGGATATCTCTACATCTTTTTGGCTGTTGATTATGTGTCCAACTGCGTAGAGGCTATCCCCACCCAAACTGATGATGCTAAAATTGTGTCCAAATTTTTTTAAGGAAATTTGTTTTCAATGTATGGATTTCCAATGATTCTAATTACGGATCAAGGTAACAATTTTTGTAATAAGACTTTGGAATCTCTTTTCAAGAAATATAGTGTTAATCATAGGGTCTCTACACCCTATAATCCTCAAACAAATGGAATGGCTTAGTTTTCTAGTAGGGAGGTCAATCAAATCCTAGAAAAAACAGTGAACCCAAATAGATAGGATTGGAGTTTGAGACTTGATGATGCTCTTTGGGCCCATATAACTGCTTTCAAAACCCCCATTGGAACCTCACCATTTAGATTGGTCTATGGAAAGTATTTTCATCTACCAGTTGAGTTAGTACCCAAATCCTTTTGGGCTGTAAAAACATGTAACATGAACCTATATTCAGCTGGGAAAGAAAGAAAATATTGTTTACAGGAGTTGGAGGAGATCTGAAATAATGCATACGAAAGCTCCAAGTTACACAAAGAGAGAAGAAAAACCTTTCATGATGGGAGGATTCTCAACAAAACTTCAAGGAGGGAGACAAAGTTCTGCTGTTTGATTCCAGATTGAAACTCTTCCCAGGTAAATTTCATTCCAAATGGTTTGGCCCATTCATTGTTACTCATGTTTTTCTTTTTGGTGCAACACAGATTAAAGATCCAGACAAAGATACATCATTTACTGTCAATGGGCATCGATTGAAGCTATTTCGAGAAAATTTTCAAGATCCTCTAGGGGAGGAGATTCAACTTCATGACGCAGAATATAATTGAATCTAGGTTGTGTCTTTCCTTATCATTTATTTTTACTATGTCTTTAATTTCTGGAATTTCATGCTAAAAAAAACTACACAATGAGGATAATGCATAGAATAAGTGCGGGGGGGGGGGGGACACAATTCTGGGTAGATTAGGTTTTTACAAACTTCTGTTTGAAATTTTTTGTTTTCAAAATTTCTTTCCATTTGTTTTCATGTTTCTTTTTCAAAAAAAATATTTCGGAATTTATTGAATTTCATTTGAAACTCATGCCAATGAGTGAAGCAACTGATCCTTTGAAACTGAACAAAAATGAATGCTGAAAATGACATTGTTTCAAGTTCAAAAATTTTGAAAATTATTGAAATGACCAATGATTTTTAAATCTCATGGCACATATCAATGACATTATGATTGAAATTCTCATTCCTGTGAGGCCTCTGGACCCATTTTTACTTCTTCTTTGCATTCACCTCTTTCTTGAGAAAACCAATTCGTGTTTGTTTAAACCAGAACTTGATTTATTTCTATCAAAACATGACGGATGAGATACATGTGATTAAAATGATTGAGGCATTTGTTTGAATATTGGAGCCTCCTTTTTATGATTATCCTTTTTATTTCGTCCTTCCTTGAAAATTTTATCCTTCTTGAGCCCTTAGTAGCCATGTATAGCCCGTTAGGTTAGCCAAATTACAAGCCAAATTTCCCTTCCTAACCTGCTCTTGAAGTATAAATGCATGATCTAGTTGAACTTATGTGTGGGGGGAGGATGACTCATGATGTGAAACCTCATTTGGTGTTGCTTTGGGAGGACATTCAAACATTGAAGACATATTTGTGATGCTGGAATAAATTTTTCTAAGAGATGTGCTTATCTGGAGCTCTCAAATGAAATGGAGATGTGCCTATCTAGAGCTCTCAAATGAAATGGAGTTGTTCCTATCTGTAGCTCTCAAATGAAATGGAGTTGTGCCTATCTAGAGCTCGCAATGGAAATAAGTTGTGCCCAATCTCGAGCATTAAAAAAAAGTCATATTTTCTACTGAAATATTGATGGAATGGGGTGGAAAACAGAAGATCAGAGTTGATTATTTTAGGAGAATATGGAGGAGACCATACTTCAGTAAAAATTAGAATCATGAATTTCTACTTCAAAAAGAGCCAAACCCTCTTTATTCAGCCACATAACTTTTCACATTTGAAACCTACCAGCCCCAAGCCACAGAAAAAAGATCAAAATTCCTCATGATAATCACATTTTCTTGGTTCACATCGGGTGGAGATGTTGAAATTTATCAAACCTATGGTAATTCTTGCATGAGTTGGATAAGAAAAGCCTTGTTGCAAATCTATATTGTGTGCTGAGAGAAAATGAATGTGAGGTAAGTGTGTTGTGTCCATGAGAAGACAAAATAAGTGGAAATGGATTGAATTATTTGAACATAGAATTTTAAATTTTTTTCTTAAATGTTGCATGCTATCTTTTTAATTCATTGTGGAAAATTGGTAAACCCCATTGGTATGTGTTTTATTTTTTTTGATACCGAGATCACTTGTCCAGGAGTCCAAGAGCCAAGTATGGGGGAATTGATAGAGCTAATATTTCCAATATTTTTAATGTCTATTTAAATTATTTAAACCTCTAAAATTTAACAATTTGATCTTATTTGTAACAATTTTGGATTTAGAGTGTGTTTTGGGATAAAAAGTTTAAATTGCATAATTCTGGATTTTTAACAGATTTTTATTATAGGGGTATTTTGGTCATGTATCATAAAATAAATTTCCAAATTTGATGATTCTAATTTTTTTAGAATCCTTATTTTATTTTCCAAATATTTGTCTTTAGGACTAGGAAACGATTCATCCATCTTCATGCCCAAAAAAATAAATGTAGTTGACAATTGTTTTTGGGCGGTCTGCATGGACTCTACCATAGTTATGGAATCAAATTTCGGCCTAAACACCTCCAAATGATACAATTCCACATGGATATGATAGAGGACTCTCAAACGCGTCTCCACAATGAATTTAAAGCCGTTTGGAATCCTTTATGATGGCCGTTGAGTGATCGAACTGTGGAGGAAGCTTCCAGGAAGCTTCATCCACAGAAATCGATTTTCAATAGAAAAACCATAACTCCTTCAATACGCATCCAATTAATCTGAAATATATAGGTTGCATGGACAATACATTTATGAACAATATTTATGAAGAGTTCCATGCATGAATCAGCTAATTAATGGGTCAAAACGTGACAAAAGTTAGATGAGGAATCTGCCTATGAAAGGAAGGAGCTCCTACCTCTAAATCATATTCTATTTTTCACCACACCGTCCGTCACAAAAGAGAGTTATCTTGAGAGAGTGAAGGGGAAGGTGGAGATTAAAATACTTAATAATATGACATCCTTTGAATATTCAATAGAGAAGATGAAGGCTTCTCATGTGATGGAAGGTTAAGCGGCAAGTGGTTGCGGATTGCGACACCCGACGGACACTCTCATCCGAGTTTGGATTTTAATGTGTAATCCCTTATTTGAATTTTTCATGAACCTATATTTTTGAATGAATTGGGTTGTTTTCTTTCTTAAATATATTTTCAACAAATTTTTTTTGAAGGTTTTTCCTTCTAAAAAGTAGAACAATTGACTTCGCTATTTAAAATTCTTTGATGAGGTTTTTCCATTGAGAATAGCGAATTCAATTAGGTTCAATTACTTGGAGGTATTTTAGTAATTGAATCACTTATATAGGAGGGACAAAAATCATATTTAAGTCTTAAATATGATGTCTTTTCAAATTTGAGTGTAAACCTAGGGGTACTTGGTGATACATTTAGGAATTTAAATTAGGAGATATTTTTTTATATACAAGGAAGAGGGGAGTGTCTGAGAGGGTGAAGCTTGTCTGTGACTACTATTTTTATTCTTGATTTCAAACCCACTTTATATTTCCTTTATAATTATTTGAGTTTAGTATTTATTTAAAATTTTATTTTCAAATGGTAAATCAAAACCCCATTTTTATTTCATTAAAAACAAATAAAATAAAAAAAGTGACAGTTTTACCACTCGAACTGCAACCTCCTCGAGAGACAACCCTGTGGTCACCACTATGCTACATTAAAATGGAAAATATTTATTGAGGGTTTTATGACAGAAACGCTCACATCAATAACCGTTTCAGGCGTTAACAGATTCGTTTTCCCTTATATACTCGGTTACGTAATCCATGTTTGTTATGGATAAATGTATTTTATTCATATACAAAATGATATTAAGTTTATAAACATTATTTTAAATCATAAAAAGAAAATTATTATTAAGTTATTATGAAGTGGAATGAATCTCAATGGGTTTGTGGAGACGTTAATCTATATGTACGCACGAGCAACCATTTCAGTATATAGATGGTGCAATCGTATGTAATTGGATGTTATATCCTATATACAGAATCATTAACATGTTATATATTTTATTTATATCAATTATACTCATTATTATACCCATCCAAATAAGGAAGTGTTAGAATGAAAATCTACACCACGACGTGGAGAAGATAATTTGTATGTACGCATGTATGGTGAATTTTTCATTTATAGGGTTAATAGAATAATGAATAAGGTTGAATCATTTTTATAATAACATCGAAATATATAGAAAATTATAGGGTTATTATTTTAAAATGGAAAGAACAAATAAATAGGAAGTGGAAGAAGAAAGGAACATGAACGGGGTGATGAAATATTTACCTCTTCTTCGGGTTATTATTTTGGATTTGATCAAAAGGGTTCTTTAGGTTGGCTTTCTGACAAATGTAAGGCCTCTAGGATGAATGGAGGAATGTTGGGAGAATATTTGGGCTAGGTCGGGATGATCCAAAAGGCTTTGGAGGTGGGAAATTAATGGAATGAGAAGTTCCCTTTTATAAGTGATGTGAGGGTCACATTAGGAAAATAATAAATATTATTTTATAATAAAACCATTTTTGGTTTATAATGCCTCAAAAATGAATAATTTAAATGTAAAGGTGGTTTGGGTTGAAAAAATCTCAACCAATAGGTTTTATATAGGTTTAGGTAGTCATATTAACCTTATCTTTTAGATTTAACTCTTAATTAAATAGTTTGACATTTACCATGTCTCTTTGTATTTTTTTATTATATGGATAATAAAAATACTATAACATGCCAAGAAAACCCTATGTGGTTAATTATTAATATAGACAACCATATCTAATTACTTTGGCCGAACCATAGTTTTTTAGAAATATTATATCAATTAATAATAAAATATTTCTTTTTAAAACTAAATTTTGTCAATTTTGACACTATTTAGTATTTGATTTTTTTGAAATCCATATAATCTTTATTACATCGAATAAAACTTATTAAACTAATTTTGACATGTCATGTTGAGCTATAAAATTAGTGGAATTAATCAAAAGGCTCAATTTTCATTTATTTGGAAATTTATAATATGACTTATTTTTATATTTCATTAACAAGTTAATTACTGCATTATCATTATGTCATAAATAAATTAAATTATTTAATGTCTAAAAATTATAAATAAAATACCATTATCTATGAAATATTAGTATATTTCTAATGAATATTTATAGTTGAATTTTTATTGTTTGTGAGCCTATATTAAAAATGGTTTAGTTATAAAATGTTCAATTTAACACTTTTCATTCTTCTTTAAATAAAATAATTATAATTTTCCTAATATAACAAAAGTGAACCAAAAAGGTTTATATTTTATTCCTAAGTTTATTTTTGGTCGAATTATACTTATCCAACAGAATTAGAACATGTGTTAGTGTAATTATGATATCATTTTTACCCTTAATTGCCCATTTTACATTTAATCGTGGCAAATAAAAGTCAAAAGATACTATTCAACATAAATTATTTTAATCTTATTGAACCACATTTTACTTAATGATATTAATTTTGTCTCTCATATTTTTTAAATTAAACTCACACAAGCGGTAAAATTATGTATTATGTAAATTTTCAAATTCTCATATAATGTGGATAAAAGATGGTAAAAAGGTCAATAAAATTTCATACATCTAATTTTATTATAAAATGACTCCAATTAATTGTATTGAACATATATATATATATATATATCAGTTTTCACTTAAAAATATTAAATAAAATATATAATTATTCAAATAAAAAAGAAAATTTTAAACTATAAATTAGTGTTATTCACTATTATTGCAAAATTGAATGATTTCAGAAAAATAAAAACAATTTACCCAAATATAATTTATATATTATGAATTCAAAATTTAATTCTATTTTACCAAATTAAAAACATAGAAGTTTCATTAATTAATTTAAAATTATTTCCCATTGTTTAAACCAAAATGAATGTTTTTTAAAAGTAACAACTTTCAAAATATTGAAATGTGTTGATGTAAAATTTAAATATTAAATTACTTATAATGAACTAAATTATATTAAATGTTAAAAATATAATCTAATTATTCTTCCAAAACATTAAAATACCTAATTTGACAATATAAATTATTTCTATTAAAAATGTTTTTTTTCAATGAAAATTTATTAATTTTCAGTATTCAAAAAAATATGGAAGTTATCAGAAAAGTACAAAAAATTTATCCAAAATAAATATTTATGTTCCTATTCTAAAGAATAATATAATTAAATTTAATTTAATATATAAAATTTCCAAATATTTGTTTTTAAAATGGATTTCTGTTAAATGGTGGTAAAAATTCATTTTTTGAAAAACACTTCTCTTATATGAAAAAAATGAATTTATTCTTATATTATGTCTAAGAAACACATAATATAAATTCTAAAATTATATGAAGTATGTAAAATTCAAAATTCGGTTTATACTATTCATAACCTCTTTTTAAATGGTTAGTCTGGTAAGTCCTTGTGGGATCGAACTCAGTGTCGTGTGTAGCACAATATATTGAATTACATTAAAGAAAATAAAATACTACAAAATCTTGGGGTTTTACAAATTACAAGGTTATTTTATAAGAAAATATTCAATTCAGTTCCCCAAAAATTCCATTGGATCTTTTAATTGGCATATTAAAGGATGTTCTGTGAAATACCACTAAAATATTCACCATTCAATTTTTAGTTGAATATTGTATAAAAAATAATGTAGAGTTATAAAAACTTATAAAAACAATTGAACCAATATTGAATGTGGTTCATACAAATATAATGTTAAATACTCTCTATTTAGGTATGTTTATTGAATTTAAGTCTAAAAATCTCTTGATATTGGAAAAACAATTATGCATCTCTATTTTCTGTTCTCTTCATGGAAATGATTCATCAATAAATATATTCATAAATGGTGGTGTGAAAGCATAGTTTTATAAAGATTATGTAAGATGAATATTTAGGATACTAAGAGTTATACAAAAATGGAAGGATTTTATTTATTCAAAAATAATTGTTTTATATATGTGGATATTTGTAAATGGTTTTTGTATTACAAAAAAAATGTAATGCAAATATCAATTATAGATGCTATTATAGGGGATGATCTCAGGATAAATGTTGGTAGAATAGCACATTTCTAGTTTTATGCATGTGATATCATTTTTTCTGTAATACATTTTCTTATATGAGTTCTGTATTCATCACATTTTTCAATATATTTTCAGATATTTGAACATGAAATTAATCATATGCAGTACACTAATAATGGATGAATTTATTTAAAGAATTTCACAACCATTGTCCTAGTTTGTTGGGTTTGATGTCTTATTATTGGAGTGATTAGATGTCACGACCCCCTTCCCAAAATGTGCACCCCTTATGGGCTGGCAATGTGATAAGGGACATAATGACCCCCCGAGTCCCGCCTCTAGTATGCCCCGGGTTGGTGACTAGCACTGAGGGTATAGTAAACACACAAATGGCAGGCATTACCCATTAAGAGAACACATGAAAAAGAGAGAGATAAGATAGCTGCCAACCAAATCCAACTCAGAACTGAAATATAAAAGAAAATCCAAGTGCACATATGTAATGTAATAAAAACTACAACAAATGTAAGGGGATAACTGAAAGTACCCAAAAGAATGTAAAAATATCAGCAACCATAATCACAAACATCTCATGCAACCCCAAGCTATTAGAAACCAGCTTGATCTCCATCCTTCTCTAAGTGGCCAGAAAAAACAGTTTATATATACATAGGGTGAGTATAACATTATAATCAGTAGGATCCTCCATAGAGCCTCTCGTGCAAAACTAAAGAAATCATGATAGAGCATAGTAAAAAATAAGTGCAACTAACTCATCACCTAAAAAGGTATTCTATGTACCCAACCTCACAATGGTTACTATCACCAGGTAACACAAACAAGAGTATATAATATAATATAAAATATCAAGGGTATCCTGATATTACTTCCCCACTGGTTTTCCACTTTTCCCCAAAGTCGTGTTTCCTATGCATCTCTCTCCAAAAATTATTTCTCATAGACACCTGGGTGATGCACCACAATATTCACATCATGCAAAGAAACCACCACATCCATACATGAATGAAACCAGGTAGTTTCTGGGATCCACCACTGCTCGCATAATATGTATCACATGTCGGGTTATATACCTCAAGCCATTACAGCTCATACACTAAGTAAGGATCCACATGCCATCAAAGCCTATAAATGATACACCCCTAGTAGTCAATAGGATACTATATCTAGAATTATGTGTTTGAATAATCACAATCCATTATATCCCTCTACAGACATATATGGGGAAAACTAACTAATGTGCCTATTAGCACAAGTAACCGCCAAAAGAAGAGAGAGGGGCCAAAGGTGGTAGTCAACCATCCATCCTCCCGCAAAAATGTTGGGGAAAACACCCTCAGGGATCAAAATCCTTGGGGTGTCAGTTTCCCTTACCGACATGGTGGAGTAGCATATAAAGACACAAAAATTACAGAATATAGTATAAATGACAACCACACTATGGGCATACCATAGTCTTAAACACAAATACATCTAATGTATCTCAGACTCCCTACTACCACTTCTAAGACTAGGTATTGAATAAGCAAACAACCAAATAAAGATCTTAATAACATTACTTCATTACCTTTTTATTAGTTTCACGTTTCGTTAATTAATTATTTAAACATTAATTAACTAAAAATAATTCCACATTAAATTTCATTAGTATCACACCCAAAGTCCACTATCCCATTAAAATTACAACCTCATCATTATATTCTAGAAAACTCCAAACCCATGGGTTAGCACCATTTAACCAATTATTCACTATAGAATTAATTTCCCACATTCCCAATAATTCTAAAAAAACATTCTATGCTACTATACACAAGGGGGATCAACACAGAGAGTAGATGTACTACCCATCAAGTCATTTCCTCCCATAGCAAGAGCCTAAACCCATACTACCTTGACAATCTAAACACGGAAATCATGTGTCATACCACGCGCATGAATGCCTCTTTTGGAGGAAGGGTAAGCAAGACGAGCTGCCTTAGGTAGTGGGGAAATGTAAAACAGATAATCAACAAAAAAATAGCAAGCATCCAACAATAAAATCCATCCCATTTCATCATCGCTAGTGTCCTCCCTGACACCCACATGCATAAACTGATGCATCCTTCCACCCTAGGCATCATTTGCTGCAACAACCAAAAGGCCTCCATGCCCCCACATATCACAAAAGCAATCCATCATAACATCAAAACAAAAGTAGCAGGAAAAAAACATCATAACAATTGGCTCTTGGCCGTTAAAGAAGCAAGAGGGTAACTCAAAACCCCTTAAGGAATTATCAAAATTTTAATATGTTTTGAATTACCTGATTTATTATATGTAGGTTTCATATTTTGGGGACCAAAAAAGTAAGCTATCAGAAATAAATTAAACATTATCACAACACCATTTTGATTAGCATCAAAATAACAACAATAAGAACAAAATTCATTTACATGCCACTTTATATATAGCCAAACAATTATCAATTAATTCTGGTTTATGTTCATTACATGTTTCCATCAAAAAACAACAGCTATACTAAGAAAGAATAGATATCACACTATCATGCAAAACAAGTGGAAATAACATACTATTGATATCAATTTTTTATCTAGTTAAAATATTTATTATGTCAATTCCACTGTCATCCAGTGGGATAAAACATGATAACAATACAACTACATGTAAAGGAAAATAGAATCAATGAGTCCCCTACCTCAAAAAGTTTTTCACGTTATTTATACGAGAATGAGCCACACAAAAGGTTATGATCTCCTCCCCCCATGACAACTGTATACACACGAGGATGTAATGACGCCACCACACTATTTTACACACAAGAGAAGCCCATTAGGAACATGGTGCAAAATTCCATAAAAGGGTGAGGAGAAAAAGAAGGATATGAACCCAAAATAATGACGATAGATAATATCATATATCGAAGATTGATCAATAATGCTTGGTTGCATAAAAAATAGAGATGAACCTATCATAAGAGTAAATTTGAATATGAAACTCTTATAGAATATAATGAAAGGTTATAGTATCTCCTATTTGAGAACAAAAGGGAATCATTAGGGAGGAATATATCCTCTCCCATTAGAAGATTTAACTGAGTGATAGTTTAAGGTACACATGAATTCGCATTAAAAGTGGATCACATTAAACCACACGGTTTGACCAGTATAAATATCCCGAGCCTTAGGATAAATTAATATAGATATTATGGCCTATAAATCAGCCTTGGAGTCCTTAAAATAAGGATTTATATGCATTTTACATCAATGGGGTGAACGATAGGAAACTGGATACACAGTTCATGAACTCATAATTTGGAAAAGGAAAAACATTGTTCATTAACCTCACCGATATAACACTTTTCATGAACCTCACCGATAGATCATTGTTCTTGAACCTCACCGTTATAACACTACTCATGAACCTCACCATTAAAACCTCATCAATAGAAAAATGTTCATGAACTTCAGTGTTAGAACACTGTACATGAACATCACTATTTTGAACATTGTTCATGAACCTCACCAATATTATATTATTCATGAATTCGAAATTTTTCATAGTAAAGAGAGGTTACTGTTAGACCTCACTGTCGGCTATGTTCACAGAAGGTTACCGATGCACTATTCACAATTGACTAACATTGGAACTGTTCACTAAGGGTCACCGATGCCACTGATCACAGAAGGTTATCGATGCACTTTTCACAACTGTCTAATGTTGGAACTGTACACCGATAGAACTGTTAATAAAAATGGAAAATTGGCAATGTGATGGGGATAAGTCACCATGACCTCCCAAAACACCTCAAATACCATATTTTCACAAAGGAATGTACAAGAGGGGTTTGGGCCATTACATCATATACCTCTCAAAACAGTTTTGTCCTCGATAATTCAAATCCCACCAAAAGTGAAAACCAAATGGTGTATGAACAACCACCCATCTAGATACCACTCAAAAGATAAAAAGACACATAAGAAAAAAAGGAAAGAATCTCATAAACATGAAAAGTTTATAACCACAAAGCCTATATCGATACATGAAAATAATTAAACATCAATCAACTCTGGGTACTTAGCATGTATATGTGACTCACGTTCCCAGGTACTCTCCTCCAAGCCACTGTGTCAACACAAAACTTGAACCAAGGGGATAGAATACCAACGCAACCCCTTCTCCTTGCAGTTTTGGATCTCCACAAGTCCCTCCTCAAAGGTTGTATCATCATCAAAATTGATCTCTCCACAATTGATTATGTGAGAGTCATCATGAAGATAAAGATGAAGCTGTGATACATGGAATACATCATGTATCTGACTCAGTTGCGGGGGAAGTGCTACTTGATATTCCACATCTCCAACATGAGCTAACACCTCGAAAGCCCCACCAAAGTAGGGATAAATCTTAATACCATGACCAAAACATCGTTGTCTATGATAGGGAGTCGCCATCCGAAACACGTGAACCTCAACATCAATCACTATGGGAATCCATCATTGATCTGCAAATTATTTCTCATGATCATCCATTGTCTTCATCCACTCATGAATCACATAACCATATTTTTTGTATTCTGCCCCAGTTCCGGTCTGAGAGTTTCTCACTCTCCGACGCTTGTCCATCACAACGGAGAACATCATGGTCAGCAATACAGGGCTTCAAAAGGCACCATACCGATTTTGGAGTGAAAAATATTATTGTATGTAAACTCCACCATGGTTATGTGCCTCATCCACGAACCTCCAAAATCTAGGACACAAGAGTGTAGCATTTCTTTAAGAGTATAGATGCTTCCCTCTATCTGACCATCCATATGAGGATGAAAAGAAGTTCTATGTAATAGCTAAGAACCAAAAGCATGATGGATACCACACCACACCCTAGAAGTAAATTGAGGATCTTAGTTAGAAATGATCATCCTTGAAACTCCATGAAGTCTCACCACTTCCTCCAGATACTACCTCAAAAAAACATCCACTGATCTCAATTCCTTTATTTCTATAAAGTAGGAAAATTTTGTAAATCAATCCACTACAACCCAAATATTAACATGTCCTCCTGGAGGTCGAGGTAAACTAGTAACGAAGTCCATTGAGATGTCCTCTCACTTTCACTTAGGAATCTCTAATGGCTAGAGTAGACCACCAGGGACACGATGTTCGACCTTCACCTTCTGGAAGACCAAAAACCAAGACACAAACTCCACAACCACACGCTTCAGCCCAGGCCACCAAAATTGGCTCCTAAAAGCTCAGTATATCTTTGTCATGCCAGGATGTACCACTATAGGAGGACTACGAAACTCTATGAGAACCATCTCATGCATTGTCAAAGGAACAAAAATCATTCCAGTATAAAACACCCGGTGTTGTTAATCCTCCGACCAACCATAAGGGGCCTCACCACAAACAACTCGGTCTCTCCACATCCCAACCTCCAGACCACTGAACTAGGAATCATCCAATTTTTTCAAGAGAGATGAATATATCATGATCTCAGAAAAAAATCCTCTTCCCCAACTACACCCATGTCAAGATGTAATGCTGACAGTTCTTTCATTACTCTCCAGGTGTCACCAGATTCATGCACTCCATCACTACATAACTTCTAACGCAATGCATTACCTAAAACATTACCCTTTCCTGGTGTATATGATATTTGGATGTCATATTCCCTTAAGAACATCATCCAATGACGTTTTCATAAGTTCAAGTCATGCTTGGAGAAAACATAACTCAAACTCTTTCGATCAGTGAAAACCACAAAACACTCACCAATGAGTTAATGTCTCCACAACATCACAGGAAACACCACAGATTCCAACTCTGGAGCATGACTGGAATAGTTCCATTCATGGGGACGTAACTATTGAGTCCCATAAGAAACCACTACACATTTATGCCTCAGAACACAACCCAACCCTGGATGCGAAGTATCACAAAAAAATTAAACTGAAGTCCCTTAGCTGGAAGAAAAAGAACTGGAGCACATAATCACTTCTCCTTTAGAAGCATGAATGTTTCCTGACACTGATCAGTCCATATGAATGCCTAATCCTTCCTGGTTAAAGTTGTTAAAGGAGAAGCAACTCATGAGAAATCGGCTACAATCCTTTAGTAGTAGCCTGCAATACCAAGGAAACTTCCACTACTGACACAGTCTTATGGGCTTCCCAAGAAACAACTGCTTCTAACATCGATGGATCCACAGCTACTCCCTATTAGGAAACAACAAGCCCCAAGAAATGGACCTCTCGAACCCAAAACTCACTCTTTGGAAACATCCCTTACAATTGATGTTGACGAAGAACTCCCAAAATAGCATGTTGGTGTTCTGCATGCTCCTCCTCATGCGTGGAGTACAAAATGATGTCGTTGATGAAAACTACCACTAACTTGTCCAGGAACACAGGGAACACAACACTCAACAATTCCATGAACATAGGTGGAGCATTCATCACACAAAATGTCATTATAATGAACTTATAATTCCAATGACGACAACGAAATGTTGAGCTCAGATGTATAGTAATGGTAAATAATGTAGATATCAACGATCAATTAAACATAAAATCATAATATAAATATGTGAAAATGATCTTTTCATTTTAAAATAGATACACTGCATTTCTTCATGCATCACATGCATCTGATTATATCCTGACCACAAGTCGATCTTTGAGAACCACCTTCCACCCTTCAGTTGATCGAATAAATCATAAATATGTAGAAGAGGATAGCGATTATATATTGTAACTTTGTTTAAGAGAAGATAATTGACACAAAACCACAAGCTACCATCAGCCTTCTTCATGAACAAAACTGTTGCAGCCCACAGTGACACATTTGGTCGAACAAAACCACATTGTAATAGACAATCAAGATGTATAAATATCTCTCGTAACTCAATAGGGGCCACACTATATGGAAACATAGAGATGGGAGACGATCTTGGTCGTAGCTCGACACATACTCAGTATCTCGTTGAGGGGATAATTCTACAACCTCTTATGGAAAGACATTAGTGAACTCTTCTACAACACTACGAGATGAAAACTGCTGAACCTCTGAATAAATCAACATATTCTCAGCCATTATGGATGAAAATGATGGAACACGTCTATGAAAAATCAGAGGATATAGATCACAAAAAACACCACCGGATCTCCATACGGACCAAATAAAATGACCTGCTTCCTGATGAAATCCACGATATACTACACCGAATATAACCAATACATGATGTGGATGACATCATATGGTTTTATTAATAAAAATTGGAAATCTCTCCAAGAGCGGTGTTGCCCCAACACTAGATCAAAGTTTCTATATACTTCAAACAAGTCATCTCAACCTCCAACTAGGTGGTCTACACTAAGGGCATTAGAATCCTCTCTACCTCATGTCCCAAATAATGGAAAATGGTAGGTGATATGAAGGAGTGTGATGCTCTTGAATAAAACAATGCATAAACAATGTTATAAAAAAATCAATGGCTACCTCGAACGACGTCTCGCTCACCATGAGCAAGAAACACTAGAGAATGAAGCTGACCACGACCTCCTCCATGGACTCTCTAACCTTGATGACGAATACCACCACAACCGCTCTTTGGAATCTGAGGATAGGGAACATCAAGGGGTTGTCCTCTACCAGACCCATCTACCCTCTACTGATATAAATTTGGTGCAACCTGCTGCTACTGCCTTGACTGGAACTGCCTCAATGGTGGTACCTGGAGCAGAGCACCTAGTGCATGATGACTTCTCTAAAAGGTTGGGCACTACCGCTATTGATGACATCGAATACCAAAAGAAAAACAGGAACCTTATTCCTTGGCATAGTACTAAGAGTGGTTGCATCCAGAGAAATGAAATGTGAAGGGTTGGGATGTACCACCGAATGAATAGAAACTCTCCTGCCTGGAAAATGTGGAACCCCGGAACACAGCTCTACTTCATGAGGAATCATGATGACTCCCATATCATGATGATTTATTTCTGGACAAAGTCCTCTTGACAACCTATGCCCTCGAAAATACCTCAAGATATGTGTTCAACATAAATGGGGGGACATACCACTATATATCGGGATGCAATGTCTCCTCAAAATGCCACACCCTGGTCTCTTCATCAGGGAATAGGTCCGAAGCATATCGTAAAATGTTCTGAAAATTTATTCCAAAAACTAGCACACTAGAGTTCCCCTATCGAATGGTAAGAACATCCTAGTGACTTGATGCCTTCGAGGTCAATTAAAGAAACTAAACTCTCATATTGTCTCGAAAATCCTCTCCTGAGATCACAGAATCATCACGATCCCTGAGGAACAAGAACAACCACTACTTCGCTGCCCCATTAATAATTGTCACAACCAAGGACACCCAGTGATTTTTCTGAGCATAGATTAAACTAAATCCAATCTCGACATCCTAAAACCAATATTCCATTACTACATCAGAAACGGAGCCCTAGTACTTCTGCAGACTCTAGCGCTGAAACTCTCAGAGTTTATTCCTCCAAGTTTCACCATCATCATCATCTACCCTATAGTGATTTTCTTGAACTGCCAGCTGGACATATTCTATACGATCCGGACGAGGATGTCAGCCTGAAGCCATACATATAAAATACTAAATATTTAGGGATCCTAATCCTGGAATATGGAAGATTGAACAGTAATTAGTTATTTTTTTTATTTTAGAATATCCTATTCCAATGTCAACCCATTCAAATATAAGCACAAAGAAAAATGATGTCTGATACTTTCCTATTTCTCTACCCTGCAACTAATGTCACTGCTTTAGTAGCCTTTGTAAAGATAATGGTCCTTATATCAGATCATAGGGGACCCTAAAATCATATGCCCCAGCAGCTCTCCAGTTTTTACATCAATTTCAACAACAGAAATGACACCATTTCCCAACCAAATAATGCAACCTCACCTATGAATTACTCTGAACTCCATCATATCCCTCAACCAGACCTCTGATACCACTCTGTCACGACCCCCCCCCCCCCCCCCACAATGTGTACCCCTCCTGGGCAGGCAATGTGAGAAGGTATATAATGAACCCTGAGTCACGCCACCAGTATGCCCAAGGTTGGTGACTAGCACCGACCATATAGTAAACAGTAAAATGGGAGGTGTTACCCTCAAAGAGAACACATGAAGAAGAGAGAGATACGATAGACACCCAGAAACTCCAACACCGAACGAAAATATAAAAGTAAACCCAATTGCACATATGTAATGTCATCCAAAACTACTACAACTAAAAGAGGAGAACTGAAATATCCCAAATGAAAGTAAAAACAGCAGTAACCACAAGCCCGAACAGCTCATGCAATCCCAAGATAGTAGAAACCAGAATGATCTCCAACCTTCTCCATGTGGAATGAAAAGAAGTATATATATACATAGGGTGAGTATACCAGTATACTCAGTAGGATCCTCCTCAGAGCCTCTCATGAATAAGTAATGAAATCATGCCAAATCATAGTGAACAGTAAGTGAAACTAACTCGTCACATAAACATGTATACTAAGTTCCCAAACTCACCATGTCTTTACTCACCATGTAACGCATACAAGATTATATAATATAATATGGAATATCAAAAGTACCCTGCTACTACTTCCCCTCTGTTTTGCTTCTTTGCCCCAACGTCGTACGTCCTAAGCATCTCTCTCCAAAAGGCTTGCCTATAGACACCTGGGAGAAGCACCAAAATATGCACATCGTGCAAAAAAAACACCATTTCCACGTATGAATGTAACCAGGTAGGTTTTAGTAGACACCACAGCTCAAATAACATGTATCATACTTTGGGTATTATGACTCAAGCCATTACAACCCATACACCGAATAAGGATCCCCATGCCATCACAATATACACATGTTACACCTATAGTAGCCAATAGGATACTATATCCATAATATGTTTGTGTGAATAACCACAATCCATTATAGCAATTTATAATCATATATGTGAAAAAATAACTGTTTTTCATATCATCACAAGTAACTTCCAAGAGAAGAGAGCAGGGCCAAAGGGGGTACTCATCCATCAATCCTCCCACCAGAATGTTGGGGAAAACACCCTACCAGGGCTCAGAATCCTCGTAGTGACAATAGCCCTTACTGATATGGTGGAGTAGCTTATAGAAACAAAAAAAGTACAGAATATACTATAACTCACAACCACACTATGGGAATAACCTATTCTTAGTCACAATTGTAACTAACTTCTATCAGACTCTCAATTTCCACTTCTATGACTATGTATCCTATAATAACACAACCATTTAAAGAGATTAATTACATCACATTATTGACTTTTTATTAGTTCATCTTCACGTTAAATAATTCTTTAAAAATTAATTAAATAAACATAATTACACATTAAATTTCATTAGTAGCACACCCGAAGTCCATAGTCCCTTTAAAATTACAACCTCATCATTATGTTCCTGTAAACTCTGACCCATGGGTTACCACCATTTAATAAATTATTCATTACATAATTAAATTCCCACATACCCAGGCATTCTAGAAAAACATTCTATGCTAGAAAACACAAGGGGGATCAACACAGTGAGTAGATGTACAACCCATCAATTCTTTGACACCCATAGTAAGAGCATAAACCCATCCTCCCTTGAGAAGATAAACAAGGAAAACATGTGGAATACCTCGTGCTTCTTCGCCTCTTTTGGAGGAATGGTAAGAAATTCTAGTTGCATTATGAAGAGGGGAAAAGTAAAATAGATAAATAAAAAAACAAACAGAAAGCATCCAACAATCACATCCATCCCATTCCATCATCCCAAGTGTCCTCCCCGACACCCACATACATAAACTGATTCATCTCACCACCGTAGGAGTCATTTTCTGCCACAACCAAATGGACTTCGTACCCCCACATATCACAACATCCATCCAGACTCATATCACAAGACAAGCAATAGAAAAACAAACATCTTAACAATTAGATCATGGACCATAATCAAGAAAGTGGGTAACTCAAAATCCTTCAAGGAATTATCAAACAAATAATCCGTTTTGAATTAACCAACTAATTATACGTAGGTTCCACATTCAGGAAACCAAAAAAGTAAGCTATCACAAATAAATTATGAATGCTTACTACACCATTTTGATTAACCTCAAAATTAAAACAAGAAGAACCAGAATAATTGACATGCCTCTTTATCTTTATCCAAATAATTACCGATTAATTCTATTTTACGTTATTTACCAATTTCTATGAAGAACGAACGTCTATACTAAGAATGAATAGATATCACACTCTCTATAAAAACATGAAGAAATAACATATGATTGATATCAATTTATTTATCTGGTTAAAATATTTATTATTTCAATTCCATTTTCATCCAGTGGGATTAAAAATGCTAACAATACAATTACACATAAAGGAAAGGAGAAGCAACGAATCCCCTACCTCAAACAGTTCTTGATGTACATTATACAATAATGGGACACACTATATTATATGATCTCCCCCCATGAAAATGGTATCCACATGAGTATGTCGAGACACCACCACACCGGTAAACACACAAGGAAATCCCATTAGGAACATGGGGGTTAAATTACATAAAAGGGCGAGGAGAAACCAAAGGATATAGACCAAAAAAAGACAATAGATCATACCTTATATAGAATATTTACTGATACTGCTTGGTTTAATAAAAAACATCGCAAAACCAATCCTAATAATATGTTTTACTATGAAACTCTTATGGAATAGAATTAACGGTTATATTGTCTTATAGCTGTGAACAAAGAGGAAGAATTAGGGAGGAAGATATCCCATTCCTTTAGAGGATTTAACGATGTGGTAGTTTATGATATACTGTATTTCCCATTAAAAGTGGATCACAATTAACCACGTGGTTTGACCTAGTAAAATAATCTCGAGCCTTAGGATAAATTAATATAGGAGATATGGACATTGAATCAGTCGTAGAGTCCTTAAAATAAATCTTTAAATGCATTTTACATGAAAGGAAATGTTAAAGGGGAGAAATGTTGGAAACTCGAAACACTATTCATGAACTTAAAATTCAGAAAAGGAAAAGAACACTTCAAGAACCTCACCATTAGAACATCACTGATAGAACATTGTTCATAAACCTCACTGATAGATCATTCTTCATGAACCTCACCATTAAAACACTATTAATGAACCTCACTGTTAAACCTCACCGAATGAACACTATTAATGAACCTAACTGGTAGAACATTTTTCATGAACCTATCCATTAGAACAATGTTCATGAACCTCACAGATAGAATAATGCTCATAAATTGGAATTTTGAAAAAGGAATGAGAGGTTACAGTTGGACCTCACCATTAGCACAGTTCACAGAAGGTTACCGATGCATTGTTCACAACTGTCTACCATTTGAACTGTTCACTGAGGGTCACCAATGCCACTATTCATATAAGGTTACCTATGCACTATTCAAAACAGTCTAATGTTGGAACTGTTCACCGATGGTACTGTTCACAATAAAGAAAAATTATCAAAGAGTTGGTGATAAGTCACCTTGACCTCCCAAAACACCTCAAATTCAATATTTTCACAATGTAATGGACCGGAGAAGTCTGATCCATTACATTAGAAATTAAAATTTTATTATCTATTGAGATTTTTATAATATATATTATTTTAATTTAGTATAAGTATTTTGAAACTAGTAGTCTTATCAAACCAAATTAGGATAGTAGAAATCCACCTTTTAAAAAATAATTTTTTCCTACATTGGTTATGACAGTAATGAAGAATCTTAAGATCCATAAAATTTATTCTACTAGGGTAAGACATTCAATTTTTATGTTATTTACATTAACTTGTAAAAAACACATTTCTGTAACATATTTTTAAACTTTTTAATAGCATGAAGAAGGTGGATAATAGATAAAATACCCCAAAATACCTGTTATTGTACTTGATGAGACAATGAATAATGATAAAAATGAACTATATGTCCTTAATTAATATAATGGATTATTAAAATGAAAACACATTAACATGAAAACCAATGTGTGGAAAAAATAAATTAATAATAACATAGGAAATTTCATTATAGAAATAAAAAGGACTCAAATAGATTTAACCCTAAAATAGGAGAATTTAGTAAAATAGACCATACCCAACATGTAATTACTATTTGAATGTATAAATATGAAATATGGTATGATGTCTATCAAATACCCTACTATGTAGAGATTGAAATACATCTAGAAAAGGACCAAATGAATATAGGAGATCACAATGAATGATAGGACACAAATAATGATATTTAGACATTAACATAAAAATAATAATAAAGTATTATCCATCGAGAGGATTTAATAACTGAAAATAAGGATGAAACTAATGAAATATTCACACCTTTACCATCTAGTAGAAAAACATGGCAGTCTAAACTAGAAGATCACAACTCTATATCACTAATCTGATATTACAAATCTAGCAATGTGAATGAAAAGAATTTATTAATTTTACAAAATGTAGAAGAATAAATGTAACAACTAAATAGAATGAATCAATGGATTTTCTATTTGACCCAAGAAAAACCAGAAGGATACCAAATGTTTCCATGAATAACTAAAAAAATATAAATTTCTACTTTGTTTTTCATTTCAAAATGGGTGTGGAAAATTCAGTTGTTCATCAAATAAGACTGTATTTAACTTTAAAACATTATGATGTTGGAGCCTGATTGGTATGATATTGAAGCATATCTAAATAATACAAGTTAATTAAATTTTTTATAACTATATCGTTCATTATATATTGTTTCTATACTTCATAATTATTATTATATAATTAATACATGTGAAAGTCTTAAAAGACATACATATATCTTTATAGTATGAAATTTTAACTCCTCTAAATATTTTAATAATGACTATCATTGTAAGTATTTAAATTATCCAATGTTATTGTGAAATTAACATCACTTACTGTCAAATCCTCCTCTAATTTTAAATGATATCAAGTAATCAATGTATAATATCAAATAAAAATGATAATGTGACAAATGGTTAAATTTTAGTGACAATTGTTTTTATTACCAATGTTTTTATTGTGGTTATAATATTTTCAATATTCATTATGTTATAACTGTTATGATCGAACGTTTCTATAACACTATAAATATTTACAAGAAACAATTTCAAGGAAAATCACTATAAATATTGATAGATAATAAATAAAATACACAATCCCATTAAATGATAAATTCATCAACCCCAACATTACTATATAAGTGGGACATTGAGTCATTGATTCACTTTATATATTTTTATTGTAAATCATGTTACACTATATTCGCATCTTATACAACTTATTATTTTTTATATTTTTTTAGTTATAGGGAATAATTATTTGATAATGTAAGTAAAAGATAACTAAATTAGGTTTTTGAAAATCCAATAATAAAATCATTCTTGAAATATAACATTACTAAATTTAAATTCATTTTAGCAAGGCCTAATGAATTCATTGGTGAATAATGAAATGTGATAACATCATCTAGAAAATGAGATGTTGTCTTTGATTCTATTGTAATTGAGACATAGTTATATATAATTTTATCGTTGATTTTTTTTACAACACCAACTATAAATATATTTGAGACTCGATCATTAAAAAAATACTTGAAGAATATAGTTATTTAGTTTTGTAATTTTTCGATCATTTTCATGTATTTAAATTTGTTGTTTTTAAGTGCACTTTCAAACAGTGTAATAATAATCATTATTATTTTTCTGACTACTATGTATTTATTATTACGATTTATTTGTAAATACTTTTATATTCCTTTTATAATTTTTTATTTACAAATGATTGATGACTGAAAAATTCAACGGAAAGGAAGATAGAGATCAGGTAATTCATGTTAAATTAGTGAGACATTATAGTAGGTTTAAATTTGTGTATAAATTATATCTAGTATATATATTCACCTTACACATTATTTTAAAGTGATTTTTCATAACATCCTTTAAATGGGTTATTATGATTTCCAATTAATACTCTATGTTTTTTAATAATTTTTTATTCAATTTTTAAATTACCAGTTGTTCAAATTTTCAGTTACTATTATGTAGTATATTACTATCAAATTTTGATATACATCCAACATAGTTATTTCCACAACTATTAATTTATTCCATATAGTTCACATTTCTTATTAATGACCAATTTTTTTCATTTAACATTTAATAAGTTGATATTTCAACCAATAAATAAACTTAAAATATTAGGTGTGGATGAAATTTGGAAGTATATTTTAAAACTACAATTCACTACTCCCTCATATTGTAGATTACATAGATTATATCATAAGTATGACATTATTTATGATATAATATATTTATAAATCAGGGAATATAATATACATTTATATTTTTATTTATAAATTTTTTGGTATTTACTTTATTTATGTTTGTTTTTAATTTTCTAATGTTTATCATATTTTAGTCTTATTTTTCTTACACAAATAGTTGTTTTATATGGAATATATTTTCTTTATTGTGGGGTTTATATTAATAACCCTTGAAAATTTATATCACATTAGAAAAAATACTAATGAATGAAATTATTAAGTTTACTAACCTTACCAAATGTATCCTTCATTAGTAGTATATCATTTTAGAACTATATCATGATTATGGGAAGGAAATTGTTCTTTTTTGGAATTATAAAAAATTGTGATTTCATAAAACTCATTATGTTTCAAATAGATAGTTATCTTCTATTTAAATAAAAACTTATCACCAGATATCGTCCTATGAAATTGTTTATTGTATTTGAATGAAGTTATAAATTACTCATTTTGGAATGTCCAAGGTTTTGGAAAATCATAGAGCTATGTTAACCGTGGATTACAGAGATTTTGATTTTTTGGATAGTGAAATAGTAACTCAAATAAATCAATGATTTATGAAAATTTATTATAGTTTGTAATCATTACGTGATATAGTGTTATTGGAAGATATAATTATTGAAAATATTATGGATATTATAACACATGAATAAGAATTGAAGAGGACAAATATTGAGACACTATGAATTTATTCTCGTTATCACACAATTAATTAATTAATATATTAATGAAATATTAATACTGAATGAATAAATATTCTGAGAATGGGAAGACTATAAATTTTGTAAAATTTTACTATACATAATGTAATCCCACATTTTTTAAATATAATGCTTCTATTGATTATTCTAAATCATAGGTTTTAAATATGATGTGTAAGAATTCATATCAAATAAGTTAATATGATAGTGATAATTAAATTACTCAAATGTTAAGAATTATCAATAAAAAAATTAAAAAATAATAATTTAAAGAATACTCTTTAGAATGATAATAATTACAGACATGATAATAAGGAATCATGATATGTTATTTTCTGTGAATGTTAGAAGGTATGTCATTTTAGTTTAGATTTTCTTCAACTGAATAATAAAGAAAAAAATTAACGATATCTATTTTACAAGAAATAAGATATTAAAATCATCACATAAGTGTAGTACCAGTGAATAAGAAACATATTATGATTTTTTATTTTAAGATAATGATAATGAATATTGGATAATAGTTTAATTTTATTCAAATATTATAAATATTGAAATGTTCTATATGGTGAAGGTAAATGTTCAATCTATAAAAAATATAAAAATATTATGAATTCTCTTAAAATTCTAAATATGATTTATAATATCATTGGATAATGAAAAATAAGATCCATTAGATGATGAAAATGGTAATACATTGGATCATGAGGTTGATTTTTTGACTTTTGCAGAAATATAGATATATGAATCTCTTGTGGAATAAAATATCATAATTTAAAAATAACCATAATTATATTGAAGAAAAATATTTTAAATAGAATAATATAATTAATAAATTAACCATTAAAATTTTGAAAAATTCAAATGAATTATAATTTAATTCCAATTCATGTATGAATTTATCTATTAAGAAACAATATTATCAAAAGATAGATAATCAACATATATGATGATTGGAATTTTTTTCATTAAGGAAAATTGAGTTATTGTAGATTAATGAAAATGTAATCTAATTTTAATAACGATAAAAAATATTTTGTTAAAATGTATTAGAAAATAATTCCTACTAAATCATCTTATTAAGATGGTTTTATTTTTGATAAATCTCATTTAAAATCTAATTATTTTGTTTTTAAAATTTATCCCTTAGGTACATAATTTCATAAATGAGGTAACTATAATAAATATTTCTCTTAAAAAATATTTATTATTTGTGGTTTCAAAAAAAATCCTTCTAATGACAAATTAATATTCAATATATATAAATTTTGATGATATATTTTATAATGACCAACCCCAAAATCATGAATCTGGTCCATTATTTTAATACATTAGCATGATTAAAAGGAATCAAATCCCAAAAAATCAATTTGTTTATTATTTTATTCATAAGAGATACATACATTGGTTCAACATTACATATTTTATAATAATACAACAAATATATTTATGGAGAACATCCATATCTCTATGTGTATCCCTTTAGGCCATTGATAATAAACATCTTTATATCCGAAAAAAATGAAACATAGGAAGGGGTCATCTAAAATGAAAAATAAGGGTAATAAATACTACAGAAGATATCACAATAATTAACATGAGTTATTGTGAATAACTAAAAATAAATTCTTTAAATAAATCATGAATGTAATATGGCATGAATAACTACTGAATAAATAATTCCGTAATAGAACATAATCATGTGAATTCTAGTAGTCTGATAACCACATGAACAATCAGTTCAATTTTCATATTGATCGAACCCATAATGCGGGACATCATAACCATACCATCAAAGCCTCATTCCATGACTATAAATAATCATTTGGTTAAGGCCTTTTTCCCTGACTGTAGTTCGTCTCACAAGACTTATCGATACATGGAGGGGCTATAGTGGGAACCAATCAACACTTACTGAGTCAAATGAAGTCTTCATATGAACAAGGATAAATAAAAACAATATATAAATTCATATTTAAACTAATATATGTAATGTAAATAACTTTCCCTGAACATTAAGCACAAGCACTTAGGATACAGTGAAAATTGGTGAATAGTTTTAAGGTAGAACAACCACAACAAAACTGATCATAAACCATTAAATTAAAAATGTCATATGATATCATAAAATATTGATCCCAAAAATAAAAAAGAATCAACATGAACTTTGAAATAGCTGAAGATACTCTTATAAAATCATCGTGTAATTCTTAAGATAAAAAATCTTTTACTTTTAAAAAGAAGAATTATTTTGGAAAAATCATTGTGTAAAACCATAAGAGAAGAAAGATATTATTTTCAAAATATAATGATTGATTTCATATAGATAATGGTTTCAAAAAAACTTATTATATAGTGAACTTCAAATATGTATGAATATGAGAAAGTCCCTTGAATCAGGCTTGTATTTTGGGAAGAATTTTTGAAAGATCCTTTTTGAACCTATAACCCCTCATAAATGAATGTAAGACTCTGTTTGGTACACATATATTCAACATTACAAATTTTTAAAAAAGTATAATTAATATTAAATTACATATGAATCTTGTAACTGATTTTATGATACTTTAGAAAATCAGTCTATATAGAGAACTCCATGGTCAATTGTTTTGAAATTAATAAATAATTCATATTTCTATAAAAATGAGTACACATAAATAAAATCAAGGGTAATATCTAATCTTTTTAACAATTGACCATGAGAAAATGATTAATAATAATGGTATATAAAAATTGACAATGATTATTATTTATTCATATGTAAATTTGATTAAAAATTAAGGGAACTTGATAATCTATGAACTCCATTCAGAATTTACCGTATAAGATAATAATCATGTCTAAAAATTAATTAGGAGTGCGCATTTAAGTTATGTAATATTCAATTGACCCTCGGTATTATTTTCATACAGTATCACTCAAGGGAATTCATGGGAACTCTATAATTCTCATATAAATCATTAATCAATGAACAAATATTACTCATAAGATAGATAATACACATAAGAATAAAATAAATAGAATTATATAGTCATGAATATAGTATTATTTTTTCATGGTATATAACATGAGTATTATCCAAAATTATATAATATTCGTAATATTATGTATACTCCATTTTCATATACCATTTAATTTTTAGTCATATGTATTCCAAAAAGAGATTATAAAGTATTATGAAAATGACAATAAACTCCATTCATAATTATTATACCATGGTCAGTTTTTATGAAAATACTATCTTTTAGGGCACTCCATTTTCATTCCTCAATTATTTATTCATATATACTTGTCATGCACCATCAAATCTCCATGCTAGAATAGATTATAGAGTGCCCTTCATGGGCCCCTGATTTAACCAGTCTGGATTTAATTTTAATAATATAACTCTATAATGGGGTTACTTTAAGGATTGTACATGTTGTAAAATGGTTTGGATGATTTTTTGGGGGTAATCTGAAATAGTATAATTTTTCATGAATAGTAAAAAATACAGTTTTTTATAAAATACTATTTTTTTTCATAACATCATCATGAAATTATTAGGATATAAATAATTAAATAAACGATGTAATGACTAAATAATTATATTACAAGTTTAATATTGTAAAAAGTTAATTTGGAACATGACAAGTTTATATTGTTTCTTGATAAGTATAAAAATCATACTCATTATCAACACACTTCTAGCGCTGCACTAAAAAAATTAAAATTGGTAATTTATATATAGTAATTGAGTGCTAAAAATTACATTCAGGAATTAATTATTTATTATTATTTATTATTTATCAACTAAATTTCATGTTTTGGTGTTATATTACATGTGTATTACCCAAATATCTCTAAAATTCTTATATGGGGTATGAAAATAAAAAATAACAGATTTAAGAAGATGTATTGTTTTGTATAAGAGTGAATATACATAATAAATAAATTCATAATTTTATTTTAATCATAATTAATATATATTTATCATAGTATTTTAGTTTTAATTTTTATATATGAAATAATATCTCTCATGGTCTTTTGTTATCCTTCTAAATAATATAGTCTCCTGTGTGTCCTAATCATATGAGGAATTAATATCTTGTGTTAACAGGGTATGTAATGAATTATCTAATTCATGTAGTTTTGAACATCATAAAAAGATGAAGAGGACAATAGTGAAATATTGGGATAATGGGATGAAGGGAAATATAGGTTTTCCCACACAAGATAACTCTAGAAAGAATCACCATGGTAAATTCATGAAGGGGGTTGTTGTTTGTTATAAGTGTGGAGAATAATGACACCAAGTTCAAGATATAATGGTTAATAAAATGGTTTCAATTATACAATGCTTCAACTGCAAGGAGATGGGACTATATGCGAATCAATGTACGAAGAGTCAATGGAATATACCCCAAATGACGATTCTTAAAAATTATCATGTTATGATGCTTCTAAAGATAAATTAGAGTTAATAATATGACAAGTCAAGATTCAATTCATTTGAAAAATTTTCTAGAATGTATTGTTTATAAGAATTATGGAATATAGGAGATATGTATTGCAACACATATTAATTAAGAATTTGAAACCATAAGATGAATGGTACAAAGAAAATATATTCAGTGGAATGACAAGCATTTTATAAAATGCATGATTAAAGGAAGGAAGAACCCTAATATATTTTTAATGATGAAATTGTTTTTCATTTGGATAAGTACCGACAACATCAAAACTAATTTTTGACATTTCAACAAGTGGTTTATAAAATCACTGATGAACATTAGATCATTTTTGGAAATACAGAATAAATCCAATAGCATGTGTGAGGAGTAATGCATGTTTCCAATAAGGTTTTATGGTAATTTAAGTTATTTCAATATTTTAAGGGAAACATGATGAATATAGTCACATGTTTGGATTTTGAAAATTTAGGGCTTCATTCATGTTGATTAACGGAAAATAAGGTAGTTGATGCATTGAGCATGATAGATTGTGGAGTTCTAAACAAAATGATGATTTCCAAGGACTGTGTGTACATGGATCTAGCAAGGACGGATATGAGAATTATTCTAATGTATAGTATCATAATCTATTTGAGAGATAAACTATTATATAAATGTTTAATGAGGATCTTTGTATGATTTTTTATATATTAATTTTACAACATGATGTCTCTTTAGCTAAGAGATGAATTAAAGATTGTTCATGGAACAAACAAAGGATATTATAGTGTTTATTAAATAGAAATAAATATTTATACTCTTATAGAGTGGAATAACTGATCATCTCTAGTAAAGGTGTTTTACATAATTTTTTTCCAATAATCATATATATTTTTTCCATGATATCAATGATATTTTTCATAACATTAGTTTATATTTTTTGGTAATGATCTTTCATTCGAGAATATTCAATATAGAAATTTCCCTCAGAACAATATGGTTTGATTATTCTTCCCGGACCATGTTATCCAGATATAATGAATTGTTTTTTAGTAACCAATAAATTTCTCTTTCCCACTAATTAAGAGGAAATTTTAAACATATTTATTATATGGGTTCCCATAACGGAATTTTCAAGTATAAACCATTAACTTTCAATATTAAATTTTAAAATTTCAAGGATGATATTTTTGTAAGTAGGGGATAATGTAACACCCTAGTATTTTTGAAATAAATTTAAAATTGAATTTATGAAACAATGAGATTCTAAACAACGACATTTTTTTAATAACCTAGACAATAAATCTTATTTTTCCACCTTTGTGATTTTAATTTTGAAAAAATAACATATAAATTTATGTTCAGTCAGACATTTAGAGTCTGATAAGAAAAACATAATTTTTTTTGAATAGTAACATACCCTTATAAATAGTAATCTAACCCTTTATGAATATTAATATACCATTAAAAATAGTAACATGCCCTTATGAAGAATAATATAAAATTAAAAATAGTAACATGAATAGTAATGTACCATTATGCATAGTAACCTCACACATGTAATTTAAAAATAATTTAGGCACCAAATAAATGAGTGTGATTATTTTAAAACCAAACATTTAAGTGTTGGTATTTTAAGGAAAAAAATAATGAATTACATTTTTATATTTAATTAACTACTTTAAAATACAATTAATTTTCATAAAATGTTTTCGGGAATCAATATTTTGTTTTCATAGGATTATATGATAATTTTATGTGACCCTTGATAATTTTTTAAGTGACATAAAATGAGTTATAATATTAAAATTGTTATTTTTCAAGGTAATATTTATTTTAATTAAAATTTTAATTTCTAAAATTTAGAAAATTATTTAAGTACAATCCATGGAATGAGTATTAAAATTGACCATTAGTATAACAATAGTAAAATCAAGGGCACACTATAATATGTATTTGGAAACCATTATCAATTATTTATTCATATATACTCCTCATATATATTCAATGTAATTTGTACTCTTATGTAATCTATTTAGATTATAGAGTGCGCTTTATTTTAAAGTGAAAATGGAGTACATGTAGTGTTATGAGAGTTATAGACATTTAGAAAATACTAATGCTATATACCGGGATATTTAAAGATATTTCCATTTCATAATAATTAATTTAATTAATAAATTAAAAATGAATCATGAATTTAATTTTAAGCACTCATTTATTATATATAAATTAAAAATTTTTACTTTGTTAGCGCTTCACATGAAGTGCGTCAACATTGAAAAAGTTTTTTATACTAATCATGAAAAAATATACATTTCATGTTCAAATTAATTATATAAAATATAACACATGTGATATAATTAATTATTTATTAAATATTTTAAATAAATTTTTATTTCATAATAATTTCATGACGATGTAAAAAAAAATGCCATATTTTCTACAAAACACTATTTTTTTACAATTCATCAAAGATTAAACTATTTCATAAAAATCCAAAATTTTCATTCATTCAAATTTTCAATGTGTATAATCCAAAAAGGAACTAAATTTTGTGAATATATTTTTCTAATTTAGAGAAATTAAATTTTTGATTAAAATAATCATTTACTTAAAAAATACCAATTGTAATATTATATTAAATTTTATGACACTTTGAAACATTAACTAGGGTCTCATAAAGTTATCATTTAATCATAGGTAAAAAATATTTATTAATGAATTCATTTTATGAACATGATTTATCTTTTAAATTAATCAATTATTTATATAATTGTAATTCATTATTTATTGCTCATAAAATACCAACACAAAATTATTAATTTTTTAATTATTCACCCTCATTTATAGGCTGCCAAAATAATTTTTTACTTACTTGTGAGAGGCTACTATTCATAATGGTATGTTGTTATTGATGATACAATTTATAAGGTTATATTACTATTAGTAAGGGTCATGTTACAATTCATACAGGTACATTACTATTTATAAGGGTAAGTTAATATTTTACAAAAAAAAGTATTTCATATCAAACACTAAATATCTTACTGGACTTAATTGTGTCTGTTAGTTTTTTTAAATTCAAATCATAGAGTTGGAAAACAATGTTTTCTAGATGTGTTATAAAAAATGATGATTTTTGGGACTGAGGGTTCATAACATTCAATATTTTATTTATTTTCAAAATCTCTTGGTGTAAAATATTTTACGAAAATATTATTTTCTATCATCATTGTACCCATAAAATTATAGGTACTAAAAACATAGTTTACGAAAAGTATATGAGTACAGGAATATGAAATAAATAGTTCACGTAAATTGGTTTTTATCTACACATGACTGTATACAATTGAAATATAAGGAATTTGATAAATATGAATGGAGTTTGAGTATCTTTCAGAAAAAAACACATAGGAAAAAATTGTTAGTATTAGTTATTTTTTTCTAAAAATTATTATTTTCAAAAAAAATATGTCTTAGGTATTATGTATAACCTTATTAGTATTTTTATTTTATAAGAGTGTGGTCATATTATGATATTTAAGAATGTTAAATGTAATATTGAATATATATAAGGATCTTTAATTATATCTAGTTATATACATGAGAATGTTTATATAGTTGACATAGAATTAATAGGACCTAAAAACATACTTTATTTAATTGAAATGATATATTTATCATTATTGTGTCATTGATGACTATAACACTATTAAAATTTTTATATTATCCAACATTTCTATAAATGTACAATTTAGGGATCTATTAAAACATAAATTTAATTCCACTAGAGTTTTTGATCATTATAAATTTAGGTTGAACTATAAGATTAGTTTTGAATCTAAATTGAAGTATCAAAATATTAATATTTTCCTTAAGTGTACATGGATTTATTTTCTACTAAAAATATAAAAATATTGGAGGAATCATTATATGTCTGTATGTATTTAAGATTACACTAGATTTACTTCCAATTATTTTGTTAAAAAATTTTGATGATATATATTATGTTAAGTATTTTCATTATACAATTAAAAATTGGAAAAATACATTTTCTTACCATCTTTAGTGATCATGGTCTTGATTTTATAAATTATTATTTTGAATATTTTTTAGTTATAATTATAGAAATCGTAACTTTTTATCAACATTAAAAGTACATAAAAAATGTAATGTTTAATGATTAAATATAATTCTTTTGAACAATACTCGAATATCTATATGTTACACTTATGATTCCATTAATTTTAATGATGAGGTGGAAAATAATTCTTGTTATAGTGTATATTGAGTTTTAATTATTCCTATAATTAATAAAACTGATTATGATTTATTGATCTAATGAAAAAATTTAATTTTTTAGTTTAGAATAATTGGTTTTAAAGTATTCATAATGAATATTAAAATACATTTATAAAAAATTCAACACAAATATAGTTTAGGATTAATTATTAGTTATTAATAAATAATAAGGCTTATTGATTTTTTTATAAAAATAATTATTGTTGTTGAAGAAATGATTCAGATAATGTTTGAATAATTAGATCCTTTTTTATAAAACCACCAGAATTTCATTCTCCGGATGTTGTTTTTTAAAATATTCATATTAGTTTAATAAAGGATAATTACATAGAATAATAGTAAATCCTTTAGATGTAATGTTAGTAAATGTTAATAATCACTAAATAAATTAAATATACTATTTAAATCAATTAGATGAAGATGAAATTGTCATTATATCTAAATACATCATGATCAAAAGGGTTCATCTTATAGAAAAAACTATTGTTAATGAATTTCAATCAGATAAAATAGAAGGTACCATTTGAAATCAAGGTTTGAATGTGCCTTTAAAACCTAATTTGAACCTTAAATATTTTATTGAGTCTTAGGTAATGAAATAAAGATATGCTCAATGAAATAAGAACTCAATGAACTTGATTATAAATAATTATATATCTTAAATGAATTACATGATGATCTATTTATTACTAGAGTAAAATGGGTTTTTTCAAAAATATGATTAAAATTGAACGATTATTATAAATATAGAAACATTGATTTTTTGGGGTTATTTTTTGGAAGAAATCTTACATACTAGTTTAACATTTTATAGATTAGTATTTTCTGAATATGTATGAATTTTATTTGTATTTGTAATATGTCTGAATATTACAATATTTTAAATTCATATAAAAAGTTATTTTATTATTTGATAAGTTCAAAAGGATGATTATGTAAAATAGACTGATGGTTTTTAATATTCATTTTTTAAAATACAATCTTACTAAATAACTCTAGGAATTAAACGATCCTTATGATATTGGTATGATAGACATACTGTTATTTACATCAATATATTTGTGATAAAGGTTGATTCTATCAAACTCTTTCTATAAATAATATTTTTAAATATACTAACACTGTTTAAATGTATGTTAATGGAATTTTTTTATTCAAATTAAAAATCTATTTTTGATAGATTTTATAAACTTGTGAAAAAGAGTTTAAAATTAGGATGATGGGAGACTCATATTTTGGGTTGGTTTTTAAAATTTTCAAGAATAAAAGAAATATTTAAACTCAATATAACTATATGAATGAAATACTCAAATTTTTCAGTTTTGAAAATGAATAATGTATAAGAAAACCAACAAAAACATAGTATCAAAATTGATCATGACTATTTTTTTATTAAGGTATATAATAATTTTCAAATAACTGTGATTGGAAGTTTATTTTTTGTCACAATAAGTTCAAAAAAAATTTCGTATTCATTATATTTATGTTTGATATTTTAACCAAATCCAATGGAAACACATTTTGATGTGGTAAAATTCATTTTCTATTAACTGAAAGGAAGAACAGAACGTGGTTTATTCTATTATCCCTAAAATTATTCTTTAAAGTTACTCAGATTTTGGATTTTAAGGTTGTAGATTAGACAGAAAATAAACATACAAAAAAATAATTTTCATTAGAAGTAGATTTAATATCATGCTCCAGTAAGAAGAAATAATATATGGGACATTTGACTACTAAATCTTAATATATAACAATAGGTTGTTATATTGCTAAATTATTCTATTTTAAAAATAGAATATTATATTTTGGTTTAAATTCACTCAAATTTGAATCCTTTGTTATAACATTAGTGTTATTCTTTTGTCTAGTAACACAGAAAATCACTTATTTTAAAAATAAACATATCTAAGAAACCATTTTTTTATTGAACACAAATAAAAAAGGAGATATTATTCCTCATTTTTTGAGAATGGAAAATCATATTGCTAGAATTTTTTCAAATAATATATCATTAAATCAATTAAAATACACTAAAAATAAATAGTGAATGATAAATGGAATTTTATCTTTAGCTCAATTCATGTTGTAACAAATCACATTACATTGGAGAGATTCTAAAATAAGTGGAATAATATTTTTTCATCATTTATTCACTGATTAATTTCATTATATTTCATATATATTCTCAATATATATATGTAAATATTATATTTGTTTCATTTTTAGTGAATGTTAAATATTAAAAATCTTACATGTTCTTTTTATTGAACCATACAATTATGAAAAATATCACCCATTATATTTGGATGACAACATTAGATGGGCACAAATTATAAAAATATTCCTTTTATTGAAATTTTCCTCTCATGCCTTTGTTTTTTATCAATGGGGGATGTTTAAAAATCATGAAAGGTAATATAAAATAAAGTTTTATTCATTATCATTAATTAATTTTCATGGGGGTTTAATATTATTTAAAGGAAGCACATATTTTCAATTGAATAAATTATTAATTTAATTCAAAAAAGATTTTGAATGATATATGTTTTTATATGAACCTAGGATTTTTAAACATTGATATTATATATTTTAATATTAATATTAAATATACAATGAAAAAATATTCCTAATTATCATAAACTTATATTGCTTTTGGAATATGGGAATCACAAACATTGGTACATAAATTAGTCACATATTCTCAAACTGTAATATTTATAACATTCACCATTCTCAGAAATATCATATATAATAAGTTTCTTCCTGTCTTGAAAAAATGAAACAGATTATAACGTGGGCTTAGATGCATAGTAGTAGTAATAAATGTTGATACATAATCATAATGTGAAAAAAATTATAGGAGAACAAATATTTATCATTTTATATACCTACCCTACATTTCAAAGATCATAATCTGGATCCATGGCATAGAGATTGGATGTTTATAAAATATGAATCTTATTATAAATAAATAACATGATCCATGATAGCATAAAATTGGAATATTACATTTATTTTTTGAATACACATAAAAATATTATGATTTTTACATGGTAGTCAAGGATCAAGACAAGTCTATCATAATAGAATCAGTGCAATCCCCAATCAATAATAGAATTAAATGTTCACACCAAAGGATATCATAGTATAAAATGTCTCTTTTTGAAATGGGATCAGTAACCATTCCATTAATATATATCTAATGAGATATAAATCATTAACCAATGCATTAGAGGGAGATATAGGTCCCACCCATCTCATAATGAAAACCATATTTATGTATTCCACAATATCTGAAACATTCATCATAAAATAATCCATGAAATAAAATGGATTTTATAAACATTTCATCATATCATAACTTATTTAATAGAGTACGGTTTCATAATAATTTCATCATTTCATCATATAATAAGATACAAGAAAATATGTGGGTTTCCAAATAATTTTATCATGGTATACCCCATGCACCAGAAACAAGTTCCTTAAATATCGTGTCCTAATAAACCATCCAGGAAAAGAATAATAATGGTATCATTGGATCACATACCTAGTAATACATAGGTGATATGAATTTATGTCATATTATATTGATGTATTTTGGAGAGGTCATTTAAAAAATTTCTACATTAAAATATCATTTTATCTTTTGATGAATTTTTTTTAAATATGAAAAATTTTCATTATCCTTTTCATTTTATAAAAATTTATTGAAAATATGAAAATATAAAGAATATATTGGAAATAATTTCATATTGAAAGAATAGATAAAACATGTATTCTAATATTGAAATCATTGAGTGACTATGACAGAAGAAAATATTGTTCATGTCATGCTTGTTAAATAGAATGTTTCTTTTCACATTTTTAGTAAAATAAAAACAATACTTTCTTTGATAATGATATGAATATTCTATTTGAAAAAATAAAAAATAAAAACATGAAAAAATATATCTTTTAAAAATATTACTATAATAGTAAAACAGTTGTATTTTTTTAGTAGAATTTGGGTGAAAACAAATTTAAAACTGAATAGTGAGATAAAGTCAGGTTTTGATAAAATAATTATAATTTATTTTAAGTACAATAAATTCTAGAGATTTTACTATTAAATTTAAATATCATGAATAACCAACGAGGAATGAAATTAATGATTATCTTGAGATATGTATAAAAATATTTTATCATCGAAATCATAAAAATAAATAATCTCAATAAATATAGAGATTCTAAAATTAAATCGTTACCACATTGGTAACTTCGAATCATAATCTCGAATATGGAATAAATAAAATGATACTAAAAATATTATTATTAGAAATAAATTCATCATATTATATTTAAAAGGGGAATTATATAGACCTCATAAAACAATACCGGTGTATAATATAACATATAACTCAAATAACGAAAATTGAGACAACAATACCTTACATTATATATCGAGTTTGTTCCTACAAATTTGAACCTCCATTATAAAAAGTATAAGTTTTTTGTAAATTTATTTTATAACCATGCGTAAATATATCTTACCATATATGATTTACCAATGTCCTTGTATTACATATTTATTAAAAAAATTATGTTAATATCATGTTTTTGGTAATAAACGCTTTTTGTATATATATTTTGATTTTTTATTTTTAATCCTTTTAATCTAATAATTTCTAAAACAACTATAGAATATCAAACATGATAAAAATAACAAATATATTTAGTGTATATATATTTAGAGTCATCCATAAATTTTATATATAGAAAATGAAACATAACATTCTTGTAGATTGTCATTCATATATACACTTGAACATTGTTTTGATTTTTCATGATGGAGATAAAGAAATAAAGTTAAATAGTAACTTAGCATTATAAATTATTTTTTATTTCATATATATCTCATATTTTCATTAAACCCATCTATCTGCTACTAAAAATTTTGCAAAGGGATGTCAAATACACCCATAAAATTGGTAAATAAATAAAAATATACAACATTAAGATTTAAAAAACAATATTTAAAAGAGAAAAACAAAAAAAATAAAAAAAGAAGCGTAAAGGAAAAATATTATTCTTGGAAAAATATTCTTCATGGTTGACCATGCCCCGATCCATCCAAAAAAAATACATTTCGGGAAGCAAATTTTGACGATGGTCCTTTAAAAACGATGGAATTCACAAAATAGATGTGGAAAACTCTCCCTCTATACCATTTTCTGCATACTCAAAAGGATTTTGGGATATGAATGGTGAATGTATTCCCATAAATGATATCATTTGTAGGCCCAAGGGGGTGATTTCCACATATATTAACCTCATCCCCTATAGGCCTATGTTGATAAATTCATTGGTGGTCGGGTGATTCTTTTATGAACGTCCACAAAAGGTGTTGTGTGACGCATCGACTCAACACATTTCTTCATCTGTAAAAGGACCCTCATGGGGTGGGGGGATAAAAAGGACATCAAAAAAACATCAAATCATTGAGATAATGTGTTTTAGTACGTCTAAGGAACTAAAGAGGAAGAGACCAACAAATGATGAATTCACTTGATGATTCCCCACGAGTATATCCCACCGTGTACCATTAATGAAGAAAAAATTAATAAGAATTACCAGACCACAAACTTGACAACCTTTGTAGATAAATTTACAATGAAGCATATGACCAATTCCCCTTCATCCAAATCGACACCAAGCATAGAAAAATACTACATGGGAGGAACCCTGAACCGCGTAGAGAATCACGATAAATATGGAACTTAGTCCCACAAGCCTCCATAGTATATGGCCAGAAAATCATCCTGAATACCACCACAGTACGTGGTTTGGGATCATCTAGGTGTAGAAATGTGGCACATAGATGAAACATGTATTTTCACACCAAAAAACTACACAAAACACTTTCATCCCATGTATCATCATATTATGTAACTGACACCCCCGGACACATAGAAATATTATACATGTGGAAACCCCTTCTTGAATGAGAAAATGGTATGCAGAATGGGGCATAAATGAACATTCCACACTCCAACTCAAACCAATTCCTTCTATTTCTATCATATCACTCGTAGATTCATCACTCTATACTCCAACAACACTATGAAAAATACCCATCCCAATCCACAAGACTCATATGGTAGAAATTTCTGGAACACCCCCTCACCCTTATGATTTTACAAACCAATAGAAAGCGGCATGATGTGGGTAATCCCCATAATGGTGTGGACCACCGAAATTCCATTTTGTTTACATTCCCATGGTAACCAATGGTCCATCCTTGGGATACTGATGTGAACCCTCCTCCCCCCATTATAGGGATTAGGGGTAATAAATGGATTTCCAATCAATTAGAGATAGTGTTAAATTATAGATATCAGGATTCCATTTCCTTTTGGTGAGGAGTGATGATTCTCCCCATTCACCGAACCAATATTAGGTCATCCCTCGAAAATTAATCCCTCTTTGATGGTAGGAGGTGGTGTTATCATCCTCTCCTCTTCCAACATTGTTCTCACCCCTTTTAATGATAATAGAATGTAAAGTGTGTGGTTTGTTAGATCTATCACTACCCCCTGTTTTGCACACTGAGCGTTACTCATATAAGCGTAGAGGTTAATGGTGATCAGAACGTCCACAATGTCCAAAAATTGAACTATGAGAACTCTGATTCCCATAAAAACTATGATATATTTTAAGCTCTGATTCCCATAAAAACTATGATATATTTTAAGCCTTCCTAGGTCCCGATATCCATTCTATATAATCGTTATAAATAGAAATTATGACACCACCAATGGGCCTCCTCGTAGTTGTAATCCCTAAACATTTAACTACAACAACAGTGATTCTTGTCATACACATGATACATAGGATTCATGTTTAAGGCCCATTCTTAATGGGGATACTTTTGAATGGTTAACCCTAATCAAGACCCCCGATTATTTTTGTCATATTTAATGTTATAAATCCCAAAAAAAACTAAAAAAGTGTCATCTACACATATATAAGACCCAAATCGTGCATAATTCCTGGGAATATTCAAGGAATAGGGCCCATCTAACAATATTACATGATATTTAATTCCCAACTAACTGGAATAGATTGGAATCCTCTTTAAGGACCAAACCTCACACACGAATCACCCTAAATTTATATGGGTTGTATCCTTGATATTTTCTCCTTCACACCAAATTCATCATCTCTTTCGGGTACATCATGCCTCATTAGAAGAAATACCCCAAAAAATCATTACAAAGCACCTTCCACATAGACTTCCTTTTGGAATGATGTTAAACTGCATGTATAGGTCCTCATCAAACTACCTTAAAAGCTTATGTGTCCAATTATGTGGAACTAAACAAGATGGGCCTTTATTAATCTCACAAGGATACATAAAAATCCCATATTATGGGTTTTACCCGACAATAGAACGACTATTATCTCCATGGTTGGCAATAAAATCTGTAGTTCCTCATCATATGGATTAAATATATATTTTCTCAATAAACGATGAAGGAATTCATGATCTATCCACAAAAGGGTCACATTAAATCCAAAACCATGTGTACTTATGATTCATCTTTTAACATAGACGTAATCCGTGGACATATTCTTGCGATATACCCAAGGACTCGTGAACAGAATAAAATTTATTGAACCAATAAAAGTGTTACAAAATAAAAATTAATTCCCCACAAAATGGTGTGATGAGACCATGTTCTCATTCTCTCATCCAATAAGATATTTTATATGTTGTCTCAAAATAATCATCCAATGAGCATCGTTCTTTGGAATTAAGGTACATGAATCCTGGATTAAAGGGTTATTGGGTGTTCCAGGCTTAACAAATAAACCCGTTGGAGATCATACGGGGATTTTTTATCCAACATGGTTCAATTTAAGAGACACTTAATCCCATGTAATCACCCACTAGAACCAATAAAATGTGTCACCTCCATCATAATGTAAAAATGATATACCACCCTGTCACTAATGAACCATTACTGTCCTTGGGGATGACGATGTGATTAGGGTAGAAATACAAATTGTGGACTTGATGTGATCCTATTCATATTAATAGAAAATTAGTTGTTATCCGGTGGGCCATTTTGTTCTCTCCTTCATGATGTGCCTTCAGTTGAAACAAAAATGGTGAACTTGACATGAATCTTTGACCAAGATGGTGGGTAACCCTACCTTAATCACTTTTTTCCACAAAAATGATATATTCCAATCAAAATAACCCACATGGCATGTGGTCATGAGATTCAACATTATTGGGGTTTAATTTTTTTCATGTTATATATATTTCATGTAATTCATATAGAACATTTAATCTAATAGAATCATCATAGTTTTTATAGAAAGTGATGTACAAAACTACATAGGCAACTGGGTCCCCAACGAAGAACATGACACTATCTCCCACCCAATATATTGAACACTTGGTTTTAAATTCATTGATTTAGGATTAACAACAAAAATTTAATCATCCCACTATGGATGTATCATGGAAAGCCCTATTGGCCATAAAACCCTTCCAGACATCCACACAGTGGCGGTTGGTGGTCCCGAACTTGGTAGCCTCATTTGTCATCCCCAACCATTTTAGAAGACTATCCTCAAAACCTGACAGAAATTACCTTCCCTATCATAGGGAGGAATATGAAGTCAATGCTGATGACTTCATCCTAGATTCTTAGGTGTATTACCAAATATCCCCTATCTGATGTTGTTTCCATTAAAAACACATGACCCAGTATTCTCATTTTAAAGAGGATATCACATCGAGGCCCCCTACTGAATTCCAAAAGACACAGGACCCTCAGGAAACCCATTGAGGGTTGTGAATATATAATTAGGAGTAGTCCATCACTATGATTCATGGGGGCGAGATCCTCCATACAGCATGTAGGTACACAATCCAACACCCTCTTTTGAATCCCACTATAGATATATGGTGGAACATTACGAGCAGGCACAAATTCATATCAATTCTCTCCAGTCTCGCCACCAAAATATAGAAAAACATTTTAGGCAGATGAAAACCCATACTAATGCACAAGAATCCCATCATCAAAACAGGTGGCCACTATGGGTGGTTTAACAATACATCCATTGAATATGAAGCCTACCAGTCAAATATGATGGATATCAACTTTGAGCATAATCATATTACTGGTAATGACTACCATTCCAATAATCCTAATAGGGATAAAATCAGTAGTTTGAATCAAATCTCTATAGTTGAATATGATCCCACTAGTCAAATATGGTGGCAGACATGCTTGGGAAGATTCAAATTATTACCCCTCATATCATTACCTCAATTAAAATATGACATCAATCAATGAGAATATGCAAATCCTTTCATACCACAAGGAACACCACAAATCAAATTTGGTGGAATGAAAATATAATTTGAGTCAAATTCATATGAATTCACATCATTCCCATTCAAATAATACAATAGAAAATGAGATTATGTAAATTTATAAACATAAATATGATGCACATTATCCTAATAATATGGAAATAGGATAAAATAGACATTGTGTCCCTACTATAAAATTGGGGTATATTCATTCCTCTTCACCAACATAAGTGAACTTCCAGTACCCAAATGAAACACATCGAAGACTAGATTTGGAAAAAACTCATGGTTCAACATTAGAATGGTAATTTATTCCAATTCCACCCAAATATATCTCTCAACACGTCCTAGTAATGATTGAGTATCATATATTAATTCCATACCTTATATTCTAGTCATGTCAAGATACAATTATGTCTACGGAAAAAGAAAGATGTCAGGCCCATGACCCCATCTCTCAAAGAGGGGTAACTTATCCACAAAGTAAGATAATAACTCCAATAAAAAAATGAATCCATGTTCTAGTCCAGGATGGTCAACGTACATATTCCACGATATGAGAAAAAATAGATTAGGAAAAAATACATGCTCCAACATTGGGACACCGGTCCAACATTGTTGCCTATCCTATGTAGGCATATATCACTAACCAAACTCAATATATATCTTGGTGTATCCTGAAAGAGTCACAATATCTACTCAAATAGGAACCCATACTTGATATTTGTTACCCATAGCATGTGTCACCAGTTTCGATTAAGAGAGATCCCAAAAATGAAATGTTACAAAGGAAGCGGGAAAACGAATATCAAATTCATGATTTAATTCTTCTAGAATAATGATTTATTGATTCCAATAACAATTATCAATATAGGATCAAGATCCTATAAATACATTAAATGATTATGGAAGTGGATGAATCAGTAGTGAAGGTACTCACAACAACATCGCTAATAGCTGCTCTGAAGGTCCTTCCAATGCTCCGATGGGGGAAAACTTGATGGAAAGAAATTATTGATCAGGAGAGCCTATCTCTTTATAAGTGAAATGGTGTCCCAACCCTCAACTAGAAGAAAAGATAGTTAAAATTTCATCCCCTTTCTATCTTCCACTATGATGGTCCTCACTATGGTATAGGCTCCAAAAACATCTCCCATCAGATCGACTTCAAACTATAATGGCTGTTCTAACCACAAAGATAGTAACTGCGAGGTCCATCCCCAAAGTGACAAGAAGAATCAAGAAGTTCCTCCCCCTATCTCAATACATCTGAATTTCCTCCCCAAGATGCACACTATAGAAAATTTCCTTACATCTAGATATCAAGATATGATGGTATTCTTCTCCCTTAGGGAAATTATCATAATGGTCCTCCATTAAATACAGAAAAAGAATGTCATCCCCTTATTTTGTTCCACCTTAAAGGTCCCCCCAATGGTATATAGCATATAATATCTCCCTATTTTTGGAAACTATTCTACGATGGTAGTCCTCACCATCACATCATTGGCTTCGAAGGTCCCCACCACATTCAAAATTCACATGGATAAGAAGGTCCTCCTCTCATTGGATCAAATATGGGAAATCCATCATATTCTAAGGCACATGGATGGATAGGGTCAGATATTCAAGGAACTATATCAATGATAATAAACATACTTTCTCATCTAGAAGATAGAACGAGGACACTGTCATCTTTTGAACCACCTCAACTCCTGACACATATTAATCAAATCCCTACTAGCCCCACTACTAAAGATGAAATCATCAAAAATAATCCCAAATAAGAACACCAAGTAGAGGAGTAAATGGTAGAAGAACAAAATAATAATTCTCACATGAGAATACATCTACCCAGGGATGATGTTTTGGTTATGTTTTTGTCCACAACCACTACTATGTTCATTATACAGAGAGATTTTTTTGGGGAATGCGTACACAAAATTCAAATCAACATGTAGACAGATATCTACTAGTTAAAAGAAAATTATTTACAATATATTAGGTTTGAAGACCAAGTCAATATATTTGGAATGCTTCACCGCAAAATGGACCTTCAAGATCTTCTGTCAGCATGGAAGAAACAATTTTAGAGGCAGAATAATGATCTTGAATTTGTATAATCACTAAAAATTTTCTGTTTCCTTATTTTTGATGAATATATTTGTGTTTAAATAAATTATTGGAGAGGGAACGGAGCATTTCACTTCACCCCACATCCCATGTAACAGAGCCCACTAGAAATTGATTCCTATAATTTCATCATCCCAATATAGTATCCAAATAAAATTTCATCTCAATAAATATGTATTTCTCAATAAGAATCGACCTTGAGTGTGAATCAAAATCATCAGGCTCATCAATAACATTTCATTAAAATTCCCATAAACCAGACCATAGAGAACATTTAGCAGGCCTCTTGCCTCAGGGAATCCAATCATCAAGAAATGATCATGTCCTTAGAAACAAATAATTTACATAATGAACAAGGACCATGTTTGGATCACAGTAAGATGGGAATGGGAAAGATCATGAAAGAATTTATATCATTAAATATTGTCACAATATGGGATCAAAACCATCCCATAGATTGCAGGAAATTTTAAATACAAAATTCCCCCTTAAGACAAGAAAATACGGTTCATAGTTAAATGGAAAAATAATGGGAGAAACCCCATCCCATAGGGATAGGGGAATTTTTACCTCAACCACCTGACTGGCATATGGTAGCATTTATGCATTAATAAGAACAATGAATATTGTGGTTTCCCAATCTCTTTTATATTGTGAAATATGTACCCCATAAATGATACATACACCAAGGCCTTATCATGTTTCCCTTCGAGTAAATCTTCATCATCAAACCCAAAGATGACCTAGTAATGGAATGTGAATATCCAACAATGACACAATAACCTCTCCAAAAATTAAGCATCTAGTACTCCTCCCACATTATGGTATTCATTAGTGAACATCATGGATGAAAATCCCAAATATCTCACGGAAAATTATAAATTTGATGATAATGTGAGAGAATATGTTCCCTCCTCAAGATGGACAATACCAATCCTGACGGTGTACATAACTATAACCAACAAGCCACCCTAAATTTGGGCTCTCCCTCAATCAATCCCTCACTACCTCCCCTTCAAATCCACAATAACCAGAAAAAAAAAAGTCATGTTCATACACGAACCACCACCTACTCTACATGAAACTACATCCCTTAATCATGTTGATAAATTTACTCAGGAAGAGGAAGAAATGAAAGAGCTAAAAAGACTCAATGTCGAACTACTCATAGTGAGCCATCCTTCCAAATTTGTTCCTCATGTAGATCAGAATCACCCACAACCAATAGTGGAGCTTCTACCACAAGGGAACATCCCCACATATGAAGTAAGGATGGAAAGCTTCTTTAAGGATGTGTTAGGACTGTTAGTCTACTGGAACCCAATCTCAATAAGGGAACAATGATTTCCCTCCTTTGAGGATGAAACTAGAGAAAATTCTAGAAAACCCACAAATAATTCCCACAATCGAGTATACACCTCAAATTATGGCATTGCTGGTTCGACCAATCCTGACACAGGATATGCCATCCCATGTTTAGATTCAACACGGCTCACATCAAGCACTCCTATATACCATTGAGTCATTATCAGCTAGATCATAATTCATGGGTGAGAAATTTACCCGAATACAACTAGAAAAGAAACCATATCCCGAATATGTAATCAATGTACTATTGCCACCAAATTTCAAGAACATCGTATTCTCATTGAATAATGGATTAGGGGACCTGTAGAAACATCTGATTCACTACCCATCATATGGTGACCCCATTATTCGGCCTTATGGAAAGTAGAATTAGTAATACTTATATGTTTCATGAAAACCATACACAGTTCATCCTTATTCTGGTATATTAGTTTTCTATCAAATATGATAACATGAGGGGAGGACCTCCAGTGCCAGTTCTCTTCATGTTCAGTTCAATATTTCCAAAAACAATATCTAGAGACCTTACAAACTACAAAAATTGAGTGAATGAAGCATTATAAAACTTCATTTTAGTTGGAAATGTCTAATTTACCCTCTGAACTGGCCACTACCCTAAGATGAGATTCTTTCAATGTTCATCAACAATATCTATGATTAGGTATGAAAACCACTCATACTAGTGATGTATATAATTGGGTTTCTGGATTTCTCAATAATTAAAAAAATATAGAGTAATCCATAAAAATTAATAATATAATGTCCATGGAACCCCCATAATCCACAGGAAAAAGGGTGGTATGATCTGAAGATGATTTTGTTGCAGTTTAACCACCCTTAAACCAGCCCCAACTCCAAGTCCCCCACCAAATTGTGCAGGCCCCCTAGATATCAACAGTTTCACCCATCAAGAATAGACATGTTAAGGGGAAAAATGAAATCAATTCTAATTTTAAAGGAATAATGTATACTCATTTTTAGATGATCAAGTTCTTGAATACATTGTCTTTCTACAATGAATTGAAACTTTCTCTCACTACAAGAGCCAATGTGGGATGATGATGTTGGTCTCAATGACCAGTGAGATTATTTTTCCTTCCACAAGATATTGGGACACACCATTCAATATTTATTTGTCATAAAATACCTCCTTCAAAGGATTATAGATTCTAAGAATGCCAATATATGACCACCGCTAGCAAGAGTGGTATATATTTCCACTAGTAGTCCGGATGACGAAGGCGAGTAAAAAATAGTCCTCATCCAAAATTATTATAAGGTGTATTGTTGGATGACTTAGAAAATGTTCAACTCTACTCATAGAATACTCTAACTATAGTTGATAAAAATAACTATTCCCCCAACTACTCCTGATGCAATGAATTTTACATCCTTGTACCCACCATCCTCCATGGGTCAAGAAGATCAAGTTCATGAAGACAAACCTGAACCAAAGAAAAAAATTTCTTTAACAGCCTCAAATTTCATACCAATATATCGAATGCTACGGTAACTACCCCAAAAAAATAGCACCAAAAGAAAGACCCTGCAAGTTGGAAACACATGAAGAACTAAATAAGGAAGACTCATCATCAGATGAAGAACTGATCTTCTGCTCTATTAAGGTCATATACGTAATAGATCCATTATCTGATATAGAATATGGTCTTGAACTAGAGTTCCCCACACCCAATCAAGGTACTAGAGGATGTGTCTATCAGAGCCAAGGATATTTTGAATGATGCAGTCATGTAATAAATAAAAAATATAGTTTCTCTCCATATCAAACATTCAACAATGATGTAACCTATGGAAGAACCCTTCAGTGGACCCAATATGTAATTGAAAATTCACCTGCCCCCACTAAAAGACACTATGGCCAAATAATCTTTGAATATTTATCAAATGATGTAATGATGTATAGTCACTCATAGAATGTAGGAAAGTCGACTCTAAAAAATTAACTAAATAGAAAATCCTTCCCATTTCCTATCTTGGGAACTGGAAAATCATAATCTAGTGTTCAGTTCCCTAAACGTCCTGTTAAAGAGAATCCTGTAATTGAGATCTGTCGTCCTCTAGATCAAAATTATGATATTAAAAAGAAGATCCCCTCACTACCAGAAAATCATCTAATTTTGGATTCACTAAGTTTATTAGCGGATCATAGGGAAGCACTCATAAAATATTTTTTAAGACCCAAGGAGTCTGATGCTGACATGGACACTACTTATGTCTATCAAATATATACATACCCTATATAATTACATGTGATTATATCCATCATAGATCGAGAAGATGAAACCATTATCAAAGGACACAGAAAACCCATATATGTGTCCTATATTCTAAATGATACTGATATACAAAATGTCTTTATTTATAACGGATATGGAGTGAATCCCATCACGCTGCGGAAACTATGTCTGCTGGGCCACACTAAAGTTAACATTACACCTTGCACAACAACACAGTTTGGATATACCAAATATTATGAGATGTTGTTGGGACAAATAAACCTCAAAATCTAGTTTAGAGACTTCATAGATGACTCATAATTACTTGTAGTCTAGAAAAAATATATCCTTTATCATATTTCATAGAAGTCCCTAGTTACATTAGTATTCGAAATTTCCCTCATATTACCACTAGTGCATAAAATATTTCATTAATAGTCAGAGTGGGACATTTCATGCCAATAAATACCCAATCTATTCTTATGAGTCACACTATATAGATGTAGGGTTCTATTATCTAGAAGGTAATAAACCCATAGTAGATAGAATTTATTAGGTATCCACCATGAATGGTTTGGAAATGGTTACCACCAACCTCTCCAAGCATATTGGCGAGGAATACATGCAACCCATCAAATAAAATTGAGTCTGCAAATCTATATTTGGATATATTTTCTGAAGTCCTATTTACTTCTATCATTGATACCAAGCATGAATGTTTTGAACAATCCATTGACCCCCGAGATAGTGGTCAATGCTCTGATAAAAATTCCCTTGAAATATCCTCAAACATTTAGAAATCCATTCAGCCATCCACTAGGGAGAAATAAGATTAAAGAGGCCTTCCACCTATCACTACATCTTCTCTATAAAATTACTTATGGTTTTTTTGGAAAGAAGAAGTTACCCTAACCTCGGAATGCTAGAAATATGAGTCTTCTCTCATTTCTAAATATTTCATATGAAGAATTTAGTCCCCATTAAAAAAATATAAGGATGAGGAGGATGCATACATGTAGGTAGAATAATACCTTAGGTATGCCCCTCTAGTATTCGAGGGTGTCTATAACACCATTGATAAACACATGGAAATAAAATTGGGTACCAATGAGGACCTATGGTCAACTTTTACTACTGTGATCTTTTATTATAAAGATCATGTATTATACACCTCCTTTGTAAAGAATAATCAAGTGGTTGTCACCTGGAACAATATATTAATGTAAGGACTCGATCTCTGGGTGGCCACTCACCACCTAATCATGCCAAAATAACATCATGGTTACAAAAAAAATCCTCTAGGAAATATACAACACATGAAAAAATATAGAGGATGTTTATTACATAATCATCAAATAAACATTCTTTCAGGAGGTTTAATATCCCATCTGGCTGGCCAACATTATCTCTGTATAAAATAATAATGATAAAATTAAATTTTTCTTTTTACTTTAGGGATCTCAATTATCCTGGATTGAAAGACGAATTCCCTGTCCAAATCACATAATTTCATATTAATGAAAGAACTAGATATGAGCCTCTCTCATTCGTGGGTGTCTATTCAATATATTAAAAATCCAAATGTCCAAAAATGATGAATATGCCACCACCATCATGGAATACTAGGGAGTATTTTGATACAAGGTAATGCCCTTTGGGTTGGAAAATTTCATCTCCAAATAACATCATTCCATGTATCTTTATTTCAAACCGTTATAGGGATGTTTCATTGAATTCTTGGTTTCTGATATGTTTTCTAAAATCATGACAGAGTTTAGAAAAATTGATAGATCATGAAACAATATTCAACAAATTTTGACTTCAATATTTGAAAAATAACCCCATAAAATGTTCATTCAGTTTCATCTTAGTGAAATTCATTGGCTTCTATGTACGACACAATGTAATCTAATTTTACCTTGAGAATAAAAAGGCTATCCTTGGTATATCAGCTACTCACAACCACAATAAGTTGAAATGACTTCCATGCCATATGCCCTGCATTCGGTGCATTATATCCAACTTTACAAGGAAAATGATTAACTTTTATCTCTTTGAAGAAAAAAGGGTTGTCATATAAATATAAATCTAACTATACGAAATAATTTGACAATGTCATGAAGTATATTCTAATCCCTCCGGTGTTAATTCCACCTTCCAAAGGAATACCATTCATTCCAAATGTGGTTGCCTTAGAATAGTAATTAGGAACCTTCCTTGCCCAAAATAACTAGACCAACAGTGAAAATAGCCTTTATAATAATAGTTGGACCATGATCGATGTGTATAATTCTTATTAAAATATCGATAAGATCTTATTGTACATAATCATTGCATTCCAAAAGCTGCGACATTATCTAAAGCACCATGAGGTCCATTTATCCTCTCGAAGTATCCCACTAATGTATATTATCATCCTTCCAATGATGACTATATATCTATCATGGTGGGTGGTCATCCTAAAACAATTTTACCGATGTTTCCTTCCACAGAAAGCTATAATATCCAAGGTGCTAGAAAAGTTCTTGTAAGAGAACCCATTGGTTGAAATAACCCATTGGATGCTGAACTACTGGATGAATCAATTTTCACTTCTCAAAAGGAATATCAAACATGGGAGATTATTTTTGACGGTTAATCCAAAATTCCTAAAATATTTTATATCAAATACCCTAAATTCCAAAAAGTAGGTTTGGGAGTCAAACTCTTATCTTGGGAAAATGTAAACATTCATTACACCATCCTACTATCTAAGGGGTTCACAAACAATGAAGATGATTATCATGCTCTCATCATAGGCCTAGATATCTCACTTCATGTACAATAATAACACATAAAGTTAAATGGTGACTCAGTGTTGTAAATAAAGAATGAAAATAGCGACTATACTATCAATAAGATGGTGTTAATCACAATGAAAAAAATTATATAAGAAATAATGGATGAATTCTAATCAAATACAATGTTAACCCATGAACACATATTGAAAAATTCACAAGACAATGCATTATAAATTTAATCTTCATCCTTGGATGACCCATACATGTATGATACGATCATCAATATTTCCTACCATCATATGGTCTTACCAATATTCCATACCACAATGGATAAAATCAATGAGATAGGCTCTATCACTGAGTCATATGGTTCCACCAACAGGTGAATGGATTCCATCACCTAATACTATCAAAATGGAGAACACCCAATATATATGGATGTGAGGAAGTAGATCTAGTGATGGGAAATCAACATCATTATCTGTGTTGACACCAATCAGCAAGAGGTCCTTTTCAAGAATGTCCTTGACATGATTCTTCTTGGATGCATTATTGGAGAAGATATTGTTTCCGTCATGATATAAGAGAATCCTGGAGGATGTGGTACACATCAATCAGGATAAAATATCTCCTACCAAATCCAAATACATTTAAACTATTGGCACACTATGATACAAAATTATTACACATTCACAAAGAACTTCCATTCCTGTTAGGTTCATTCCAATTTCATCCACCATCCCCTAGAGATACATCACACATCCAAGTACACCTAACCATTTTCCATATGAAGAATGGATTTCATGGGACCATATCATCCTGTTATGGATAGAAAATTCAATTCAATTCTCATATCAATTGACTTCTTTTCCAAATTGGAAAAAGACGCACCACAAATGGATTTCATAGTAATAAGAATTTTCATCATTGTGAAATCCATTCTCATAACCAGATTTTATGTCCCTTACACAATACTAATAGAAAATGACACCAATATTTTATTCTAAATTAGAGAAATTATATCAGGAGTATGTTATCAAGGTCAACCATTCATACTGGTATGATTTTGTGACTAATGGACTCAAATAGGCCATCAAGTAGATGTTATCCAATATTCTATAGAAGATGGAAAACAATGACAAGAAAACATGGTCAGACAAGATCTTCCATTCTTTGTGGTATTATTGGACCACAACATGTACATACAATCAAGAAATCACATATTGTTTGGTACACGAGATGTATTCTTTTACCTATACAAGTCCATGTACACTTACTCGGCATTATCAATTGTGATCATCTTTCTATAGATAGTAGATCCCAGAAATGACTCGATGAGATGGAGTAACTGGAGGAGAAAAAATTACACACCCTGTACCATTATGATATTTTTCTATGCATGATTTCTATGTCCTTCAATGAAAAGGTCTGACTACAATCATTCCATGAAGGAAAAATGGTGTTGGTCCTCCTAACCCTGATGATGCATGTATTGGAACCTCCCAAATTAGAATAAATGTGGGAAGGACCATATGTCATACAGAAGGACTACTCTAACGGAGTATATTCACAAATCTCAATTGATGAATTGCTTAATATATCTCCCACAAATGAAATTTCCTGAAAAAATTATATGTCAAATCATATAATGGTTGTATTTACGGTAACAAATTAAACTATATAGCACCATATCCACCCATTCTATATGTTGTAAAACATCATAGAATCATTGTTCTTACTGAATGATCCTAATCTTGCTAGATAATTGTCTGAACCATTTGATGTTAAACTATATGTTGATCATTTTTCCCTGACTAGTAAATTTTTCACATGAGTCAGATCTATGTTGGAGAAAGATAAAGTTCTCTTGTTCCAATTTAAGTTCATGATCTACATGGGATGTCTACTAACTAATAACAATGTGTATCTTGATTCTTAAAATCTAAGTATACATGGTGATTCCCGAAGCCTTCATCATGGTCCATGTGCCAATAAAAAAAAACCTTCTATCTGATGTATGGGTCAGAACAAAACAGGGGGTTTCTAAATGTATGTACGTATTGATTCCAATTTTTCAATGGGAAACAAAGAGATTCATTGACCCTACATCTTGGTCCAACCACCACATGAAACAAATATCTCAATTGTACCCTCCATTAACTAAATATTGTTAATGCAGACTTTTCTATTTGTTTTTCTCACACAAAGCTTTGATCATGTGATCTTAGGAATGGTATGAAGAAATTACACAAAAAAATTGAGTGTAGAGGTACATGAAAGGCCCATTGCTTCAAAATAATAATTTAAAATTTCCCCCTCTCTATAAAGGTCTTAGACAGGTACAGGGAGTTTTCTCAAAGGACTACGTGTAACATTATTCCAGCCCTTATAGGATATGTAGTGGCCCCCGGATCCATCATCTTAATCTAACCACCATCTGAAAAATTTTACCATGCATACGTTTCAGACCATTGTAGGTGGAATTCATAGAACTGAATCTAATTCCCATCCACATGAGGAGATGTAGTGTCACCCAAATCATTAAATATGGTCCTATATACTAAAAAAGTCCATAATGTAAAATACCCCACTCTTCAATACATTTTCCATATGTGTATGAATAAATTTTTGATTCCCCTAGTTTATCACATCAGTTATATCCCACATGGGCTTAGGTGATTTCATGGTAATTCCCCACATTGTCATGGTGTATCAATTTGGAGTAGTGTTTCTAGTGTCATAGAGGAAAACCCATAAAAGGAATTATTGGGTCCTCCCCTAAAAATTTAGGAATATAATGTCCAAAACGGAATATATTAAAATAAATAGTACTTTTATAACTATGTGTGGCTTGATTAATATTGTCATTAGATACACAATGATTCCCAGATCCAAAAACCCGGTCCAACCGCCATAAAAAATATCCCTCTCCCTGTGTAAGGACCTATCCTAGTTACGGAGAAATATTTCTAGAACTATGTGTGAGTCGATTACTATCTTCATATGCTACATTGTGATGCTCAAATTTCATATATTGGTACCAATCATAGAAAATAGGAAAGTAAAGACAAATGTCCCCAATCTCTTTCATATAAATGCATATACATTCGAGACTGTCCAAATCTAGATTATTACATATATTATTTTTGAAATATGATGTCCCCATATATGATTCATATCTATGTAGAAGAATCTATATTTCAAAAATAATCATGGCTTAATTTATTCTAGGCATACCTGGATATCTCTTTTCCATCAACCAAACTCCATGACCCAAAAAATATTGCTTCATCAAAATCATCCATGGCCATTAGAAATGGAAGGTCAGTGTCATAATTAAATATTTTTTGAAATATGATCATAATGCTCTAGAGGCTCAAAATATTTTACCTATAGAAAAGGATTATCAACCAATGGAATGTCCATCCTCAATATATGCATTTCCTACTTCTGTATGCCCAATGACATCAATGCCCTATATCATTTATCTCAATTTGCAGAATACTGATTTTTGGGTTTACAATCCCACCCATCATGTCTAGGGTATGATAAAATATTATATCCTAATCATCACATATTTACACATGATTTCTATGAAAATTCTCCCATGTAACACGAAAATAATTTTCACAAAATCCACATCCTTTCAACATGATGCTAAACTATGTTGGGATTATTCTACTTGTATGTTGTTGAAAAACATGATATTGTGTCTTTATGGTATAAATATAAACCTAATATCATAACTCCAAGTATAAAATGTGACTAACCATGATTTAAGCATCCATAGGTGGGGGATTTATCACTTTTCGACCCATGTATCCAACACTAAAAGCAACTCACATGGGGTTAGCGACCTCAGCGAGGGATTCATTGTAATACTAGGATGAATTAATCCATAATTCTTATCCATAGATGAATCACTCTAAAAGGATATTCAGGGTTCTCCCATTCACAATTGTGAGATAAAGTTCCTTAGGGCATGACGTTAAGTTATATGGTTATTAAAAAACTATGAATGGATTGATTCCTATCCACACAGGATATGTATTTTCCCTTAGATAACAAATTCTAATCACATACATATATAATGATTAATCATATGGTTTATATTCCACATATCCTATTTATATACCAAGCCTGTATAGAGAGTTTAATTTTCGGACACCCAAATCGCCAAACCCAGGTATAGCTCTATTAAATGAATCAAAACACCCCAACCTATTCCGAAGTAAGATATATGTAGGGAGGTTCCCAATTCCATGGTTAATCATAGACTAAATGTTTATAATATGTTCATACATGTCCTTTCAATCATGAAACATTGTGCATTGAGTTATTTTAGATCATCATAATCAATATTGGCCATCGTATATGGAAGTCCAACGTCATGAGAAAACCTTTATTTGACTATTCACACAATGACTTGGCACCTGTCCATATTTTTCTCACAAAAACATCATGTCATCTAAATGAAAATTAATCCTTATGAGAGGGTCTTCCTTATTTTGTATGCATAGTGTATCTTAATCCTCATATAATTTCTCTTAGTCCAAGAGCCTTGAGATCCATGGTTTACACTTTTAATCATACTCACAACATGTAAAAGATATGACATTTTTACCAAATTATCCTCCATTTAATAGATGATTAAATATCATTGTATTAATCTTAGTACATTAAAATTTCATGATACATGACACCTATTGTTCACACATGGTTTTAGACATATCAATGGTTATTTCTCCCATGATCTAAAGTGTGAATAAAATCCCCATAAGGAGAAACCTCAAGAGAAAAACATCTGGATTGATTCATATTATCATAGAATACGTAGTGAAACCTCATACTTATTTATCATGTTCATCCATGATGTAAAATTTCCCCCACTTCCATATGCATTGCTCAGAACTACATAGGGATCCTGGTTACATCTATATGGGGAGATCATCAGTAACAAATCCCAATAAATTCCATCATCAAATTCACTCTTTCACGTTTAGGCACCCCAATGGTTTGAACCCACGTAATCTTTCATGGCCAAAAAATGTAATTTCTGTGTCCTAATGGAATCTATAGTTAAATTATGCACACAATAACCCAGTGGCTATGCATATGTAACCCACTGAAAAGGGCTATAAATCAAATGGAAATACATTATCAAGAATGGATTCTCCTACCTCAGTACACATCAATATGATTTATTTCCAATCTATTTACCTGGTTTCAGAAGCCTCATGGAATAATGTTTAAACCTCATCTTCCCATTTGTTCCTCGAAATGACAGAACATTCCTAGTCAGACTACCATGAAAAAAGGATCGATATTTTATCACCTTGGTTAGAAAAGATGACATTAAGTCATATTTTCTAAATATACTTGTTTCATGACATTAAGAATTATCATGCTCTAACCCTCCATTATAAAGTTATACTAGTTGTAGTAGGGTAATTTCATTCATTATCAACGTTTATACCAATTTCATCATCCTTTTCTGACACCACTTCTTTGAAAATAAACCCTCGGGGTTTTGAGACATCCAAATCTCCATTAAATCACTTGGACATTAAAAATAAAAGGTCATGGTAAAGAGGAAACCTTTTTTTGACAATTCACACAATGCCCTTGTGGCACAACATATTTTTTCCCACCAAAAAAGCTTATGAACCAAAATAAAATTCATCTTTTGGAGGAGAATTTCATTCAATCAAATGCATTTTGGATCTCATTCCCCATTTCATGCCTCATATCCATGACTTTTATAAAGAAACTAAAAGATTAGTGTCATGAAACACCCCTAATCCATGACTGAAAATTATTGGGAAATTATTAGTCTATTAATATCAATTGTGGACCTCACCCCTTAAAACATGGTTAAAGCAGTCTGGCCCAAATTATTAGAAATGATATTCTATTTTGTAAGACTTTAAACTGCACATGAAAAAAATCAAAACCCTCCAGGTTGAAATTAATCAATGGTAACGATAGACAAAAGTCGAGTATTGGATCTCTAATCCTATGATACATATGATTTAAGAAAAAAAATAAAAAAATAAAAAGTGATATAAATATTTTTAGGTCGAAAACCCAAAAGGGGGGCCTAAGAAAAAATCATGTAATACCCACAGAGCCATCATCATAAAAATCATAGATAAAAATTTATGTTATAATGGAAAATAAATAAATCACGTAGAGAATTTCATGTGACCCTATAAATAGTTATGGGGAACTCGTTATGTCCCATGGAACAGGAAAAAATTAAAACATTATTTGACAAAAATATCTCACATTGTGACCCAAACATACATCTGGTTGAGATTATTGTTTCAAATGTGGTTAATCATAATTGATTGAAATTTCGGAAAAGGATGAAGCAAAAATCATTGGGGATAAAAAATTTCATTCCCTCAAAATGAAAATTGAGGGATATCCATAATCTAGAGTATCTCTCTAATTACAGTGTAAATGGAAATAATGGAACAAGAAAATCTTAAAGGATTGCAATGAATCATGGTTAGATTGTTCTAGTAGACAAATAATTGTATGACAGAGGATTCTATGTTATTTTTGGAAGTAGTTCTCTCTATATATTTAGCCTCAACTACTTGGAATACATATTTCATAATGGCTCTATGATCTCACACCTTCTATTTTATAGCTTGAATATTAGCACACATTAATGCTAGATGTGGATTTATCTTGTCTACACAAGCCTCATACAACCATAGTACTTCTATTTGGGAAATCACCTAGTGATGAGAATCGACCTCTGTAGTTTTCAAGTGGTGCAACTCTTCAGTAATGTAACATAATGTCTTTATTTGGTGATATGAGGTAATAAACTAATCCATGTCCCCATAAAAAGTGACTAAATCTTCTCTAGATATATAAATTTGTTCATGATGTGGTGAAGGTGTCAGTATTTAGTTCCAATGAAAACCATATTAATAAACTACCAGTTTTTGGTTTCATCCTCGTCAGCATATTATATAAGAGGATTTTTAGAGGAAATATTTCACATTTGATTCCACACAAATTCTTTATGGTTCAATGTATCATGGAGGCATATCAACCGAGTTTCATCTCCCCTTACTCAATAGGTATGTAGTCAAGAAATGAAATCATAACATATGAAGCTACACTATCCAGGGTCACCCATGTGGGGGAACCCTTCTTCTCCCTAAACCATTCAATATTTTGATGTAATCATAGGGGGTTTACTACAACATATAGGATACCAAATTAAATTCATATTGGTCCGAATTTGATAGGACCATATAAAATATCACCCAAAGATATGGAGTCTAACTCACTCTCCCTGGGAATGGGTTGTGAAGAGGATTTCCCCTCCAAATTCATGTAATGAAAGATGCAAATCCTTCTTAAAATAATAATGGACGGATATGGTGATATTAGCCCAGTTGGAATGGTACCTGATGTAGTCAATGTCTTTTGCACCAGTGAGACATGTATATCTAGTATTCTGTCAGAGTAGCAGACCAACCATTATTTGGAATTCTCCAATGATAAGTTGGTAAAGGATTCTATGGGAGGAATAACTACATGCATTCCAGAGTCCTCTAGAATCATCATCAATCAGATTTTTTTTAAATATTATCGGATTTTATTCCCTCTTGATCTTAGTTACTAGGGGTATCACAACTCACTACAAACATCTGAATTGTCTAGAAAACCTATAAGAATAAAATGGTTTGTAGATAGATAGTTTTTCTATATAATAAATCATGATTCCATCCCAAAGCGTGAGAGTGTAATAACACACTTCTTTAGAATCCATCCCATCACCTACTACTACGCCTTAAGGCACAAGGTTAGGAAAAAAAGTAGAATGATAAATGTCACTCACCACTAAATTATGTTGTAGTTTCTTTAAGACTTGGAGAGAAAATAGTGATGTTGAGGAGAACCAGATGAATATTAGAATGAGTTACCATTGTGATATGTCGATATTCAAAATAGGGGAAGTTCTCTTATATCTATCCATATAAAAATTGAAATGGCACACTAAGACGATGTGGGGGAATTCCTTTTTGTATCTACCCCCATTGATTCATAAATGAATGTTTTGGTATCTATAACTAAATTATTGGGTATTCTATCAGCTAGTGTAGATGACATCATTATAGTGAAAACCCAGAAACTAGTGTAAATTTCGAGGGAATGGACAATTCACACGCTTGAGATCATAAAAAGCCTGTACAATTTATGTTCATGAGATTTATCCGTTTGGACCTCATAACACCTGGTGTTTTATTGACCCACCTCGATGGAATCACAATAAGAACCAAGAATGTTCCATGATTTTTAAGTGGTATTTTTCCACTACAGAAAAAACTCATCCTTTGCCCATTCACCTACAGGAATAGCCATGTCAAATCCTCAGACAAAATAATTGAGAAAGCGTGATCAAGTCGATCGATCAGTCTCTCTACCATGATTAGGAAATCCCTCACATGTGGAGATTATTTCCATCATCATTTTCCAAGGTATTGGATATTGGTAAAAAATAATTTTACATATCACCCAGAATGTGAAGTCCCCATATCTAGAATATATCCCTTAAAATGAACCCAAATTCATCGTGCAATAAATGAAATGTGTTAGTACATGAACACCTGTAGTTGAGAATTTCAAAAAATATCTCACCTGGTGAATAAATGGAAAATTTGGAGATGCAATCCTCTAGGTATACGTTAATATCTTCTAATAGTGCTGGTATTACCAAGATGTTCTGATGAGCCCAAAATGGGCAGACCCACTCATCAGAAAAGCACCTTGCACATGATAGGTCCGATTTGGAGATCCATCCCCCAAAAGGTTTATATTATAAAATATTAATTGTGGAAGAGTAGTCACAGAAAATAGATTCAAAATTTATGTTTTTATGGAATTTATTGTTACACCTTCACATAGATCCATTTAGAACAAATAGGTCATCTTGTCCTAAAGTAGTTATAATCATCCCTATGGCAGAAACATTCTCTTGGATGTAATGTTGGGAAATCATAAGAAGAATAACAATGAACCACTGGTAAATTGGTGGAAAGGGTCATCATTGAGACTGATGTTATCGGATGGAAACTTATTAGATGATTGGTAGGCCATTATCTCTAATGTAATAAGATCCTTTATAGTGCTTTTATGATGTATAACGTAATACTAGAGATCAGATCCAATATTCTCAACCATGATCTCCCTTCTTCTAGTCACATCTACTGAGGTTATAATAAGAGTAATTTTCCCTACAAGGTCTAAGAAAATATATATCCTTTGAAAAAAACGAAAAATAACTAAAATGATTTCATATAAATGAGCCATGTGAACGGTTTATGGAAGGTATCATCTACAAACAAACATTTCAAAAAATATTTTGAGGCATCCTCATAGGAAATTTTGGCCAGAGAATTGATGGTTTGTGCAATAACATACCATATAAAAATACATGGAATATGGATTCCTGGACTCACTATTCATGGGAAAAGATGTTTAGTTTTCAAATTGCAAGGAGAAATTCCTAGGAAAATGAAATTTGTAAATAATAATATTCGTGAAGGATAAGAGATCAAGAGAATCATGGGATCACTGAATTAATTGTGACAATTGTTAAATTAAAATGACCTAGGTCACCCTTATATAGGTTTGGTTTTCTATTTTGGGTATACACTTATATAGAAAACTGACTTGTGGTTGGGTTGCTTCCTACATCAGAATAGCCTCCTCTTCATCCCGATCGATGCCCATTCTGATGAGGTAATTTTTTAGGTCCAAAAAATGTGGTTATAGAAATTCAAATACATCCTTAAATTTGGTAATGGAATATAAATAAACTATTTTATGATTTGAACATGTATATATAAAAGTTATAATTTAAAAAATAAAATGGTCGGACCGTGATGGGAAATATCATTTGTGGGCCACCATTCCCAATTTCTGTCCATACCATGAACCATAAACAATAAAATGGTTCATGGGAATCAAATGATGGCACCTATACCCTATGAACGATATTTTTTATTAAACAATGGTGTACAAAATCACCCTATATACCATTTTCCATGAACAATTATGGTTCACGGGTGATGGAATAAGAATTGAATCCCGTTAATGATGTCATTTGTAGGACTGGCAAGGTGATTTACCCCTTTATGAATCACAACACCCATGAACACCTTTTGAACGAGTCATCTATGGGTATGGTGATTCATTAATCTTCTTCCTCAAAAGGTTTACAAGCCCATGCCAGGTGAGATCATGTGGTTAGCAGGTGAGGGGAAGTTAGAGGATATGGACATTCATGTTAGTAGATATGGAAAACCAAATTCCTGAATAATGTGGGGTGACAACATGTGTAATATCATGTATCTTGAGTTAATGTGGAAGCCCGTAATGGGTGATTCTTCCCTGGGATTCCAAAAAAGGTCTAGAAGACCATGTCAGTAGATCTGGAAAACCGCACGTAGGAAGTATTCCTATGGAATCACGAGATGGACATCATTTTCGGGTGAGTCAAGGGGAGAGCATGTGAAATCCCATTTCAGCTGAGAGAATGTAGTTTACCAGATCTTTTACTTCCTGTGGTTTCTCACACAAATAATGAATCGTGTGGAAATATAGGTTAATGGTGATCATTACAGCCACACAATCTAGAAATTGGACAATGAGAATTGTGATTCCCTCCATAACTGGGATATGTATAAATCCTTCCAATGTCCCGATCTCCTTGCCATATCATCCATAAAATGAGCCGTTATTCCCCCACAAATTGTCCTCTTATTATGTTTAAGCCTCATATATTGAACTATGTGAAGTCTTTTTATTTCCCCAACCATGATATGTAAAATTCATGTTAATGGCCCATGCTTAAAGGAAATCCTTTTCAATGGTTAACCCAAATCATGACACCCAATTTGTCATGGCCTCTTTTATTGTATAAGTCCCAACTCCTACTCAGAAAGGGAATTCTCCACTAATGTAACACTGAATAATTCCTTATTCATGGGAATCTTCCATGCATGGGCCCTATCTTACTAATCTATATGGGCTTTGATTCCCAAATAACTAGGATACATTAGATACCTCTAAGAGGTCTAAACCCAACACCCAAATCACTCTGATGTTTTTTCTGGCTGTATTCCTAATAGGATCTCCTTCACCCTAAAGACTATGTCATATACGAGTACCTCATGCCATGCTGACATAAGTCCTACATAAAATCTTGATTAAACACATTCCACCTAGATGTCCTTACCATATGACATTAAACTACATAGATGGGTCCTTGTCACACATCCTTAAAAGGTGTTCTGTCCAGGTACGTGGCACCAAACTATGTGGGATTTGATTTCTTTCACAAGGATATATTGGAATCCCATATTATGTGTTTGAGCTGACATCCGAAAAATTCATGTCCACCGTGGATGATGATAAAATCCAAATCACCACATCGTATGGCTTAAACCCATGTTGTCTCAATAATAGATGAAGTAATTACTCATCCATCCAGAAAATGGTGACATTGATTCTAAACCCACGTTTCTTTATGATTGATCTTTTATCCAAATGGTAATCCATGGAAACGTGCTTGTGAATGAATCTAGGATTCATGACATAATAAAATTTTAGTAAATCTATAAGAGAGCCCTGTAATATGAAAAAAATTATCCCTAAAAGGGTGTGATGATCCCTAGTTCCCATTCTTTTTAGAAATATGATTCCCTAAGTGTTATTTTCCAAATCATCATCCAACGAGTTCCTACTATTTGATTGATGGTATATGAATCAGGGAGAAAATGGTTTTTGGGTGTTTCTGGCGCCACTAATATAGACATTGGAGACCATCATAGGATATTGTACCCAGTGTGGAGTGCTTGTACATACACTAAAACCACTGTAATCACCTGTTAGGACCAATAAATAGAGTAACCTCCTTTATAATTTAAAAATTATATACCTCCCAAGTGCCCAAAGAATAATTTCTATCCTTGGGTATGATGACGCGTTTTAGTTCGAAACAAAAATGGGGAATCTGATGCGAAACTCTCCATAATAATAGAATTTGTTTTCCTCTATAATCCAATTTTGGTTACTCTTACATGGTGTGCCTCAGGTTGAAACATTGTCCTTATTACCTTCCACGTATATGATGAATGAATTACATTTCTTTTCCTAGTAGTAGTCTTCCGTACACATGAATATAAATAATTTATTCTGAAAAAATTGAAATTAATATAATGGAAAATATTTTATTATTATTTAATAAGAAAAATAACATTTGATGGAAGAGGAGACAGTTGTAGGTCATTCCCTTAACATAAAACAAATATTTAGCTTTATGAAACTATGGTTTTTATAAAATAATATTCCAATAATAATTTATTTAGTTTTATGGAAAAATAAAATAAAAATTCTTGTTGAATAATGTTACCCCTTATTCTTGTATCTTGCTTATGTTTTCTCAAAAATACTTCCAAGTTACGGTTTTATAAGAAAATAAGTATTCTTGGATAAATAGTGTTGATTTTGAACAAGATTTGGGAAGAAATTGTTCAATCTCAAATAAATTTAATGTGTGATGAATAGAGGATAGTTTAAGTCATTTTATAAATGATGTGAGTGGAACACTTGTAATTTTTTAAAATAAAAATTGATATCCTCTTTTTTCACATTAAAAAAGCACCAAAACTTCTCAAATTATATCTTTAGACATGATACTTTAAAAATATTTCAATAAAATGTTTTTTGACAATCCTTTGTGTTATTTTTAACCATTTTCTACATAAATAAACCCCAATAAATCCATTTTACCTTTAACCTCGACAAATAATTTTTATGATTTTCATTATTAATTTTGGTAAAATAAAGATTACATTATTAGATAATATAATTTAGGATTATTCTAAATATGAAATAAATATCCCTGAAATCAATTCAGATATTTTATGAAATATAAATTAAAATTATTCGTTTCAGCACAACGATAAAGAGGGTTTTTAATGAGAAAATGATCAAATTTTTTCCATGTTTTAATATACAAATTTAATATGAAGATGATTCCAATTAATTAAATTCTATTAATTTTTAAATAATTTTACTAATTTTACTTTATGAAAAAATCAAAATATAATTTTAATTTTTATATATTTTAAATTAAAATGAATTTCTCAATTAAAATTTAGTATTATTAATTCTTCCTCAAAAATAATAATTTTTAGAAAAATTTAAAAAAATTAACCATAAGATAATTTTTATGTTATGATTTAAAAAATTTACTATATTATATCAAAAAAATATTCTAAAAGATCCAATAATTAATATTATTGTTGCTCAAAAAAGAAAATAAAAACATCTTTTGAGAAAACATTACTTTCCAAATTTATAGATACATTACCAACAAAGATAATGATTTTTTATATATATTTTATTATATGAAACCATTAAAATAAATATTTATAAATTAGTAACAACTATTCATATAAATAATAGTAATACCTATTTTATGAAGGTCATATTTGAATAATATTAATAATATATTTTGTTTTTTTGTAACACTCATTAAGTTGTAGCGTAAGATAAACATGGCGTTGCTTGTAAATCAATCTAAAAAATGTGTTTCATGTAATTCATTCATTAAACAGTGTTTCATGTAAATATATTAATCAAATAAATATAATTTATTAGAAAAAAATTCATAAAAACATAGGGGGTCGCACTGTACCGCCTAAAAATAAATTTCTATCTTGAAATTCATCAATTTAATACTAACAAATGAGTATAGTTAGACCTCATCGTATCCTCATATTCCCATGTAACATCATAAAATTATTGTTTTCAGCCCAAAAATATACTAGTTAAGTGGTCTTGTTTCATATATCTTTCTCCATATGATCTATAATCTCTATCAGTTGTTCCTCATAAAAAGGTTCTTTCCTTAGTGGTACAACCTCTAAGTTCAATACATGTTAAGGATCAATTATAATCTTTATCAATAAGGTACATGGAGCACGTCATGAACTTCAGGAAGGCTAATTAGAAGTTCCAATCTATATGATATTGTCCAAATACAATTAATGATTTCAATGGGATAGATATTCATAGGTTATAGTTTCTATTTATTCGTAAATCCCATAACCTTATTCCATGGAAAAATTAATTGAAACACCTTTTCACAAACATAAAATCCTAGAACACACCAGTTATTCTCTATAGAACTTTCTAAAAAACTATAATCGTTCTTATTGTCTTGCAGAATAGGTCAATCCTTCAGTATTATTTATTTAGTTATCACATGTCCTAAAATATTTCTTTCTCAAATTTCATTCCATCATAGTTGAGATCTACATTTTAATCAATATAGGTATTCATAAGGATACATCTATAAGACTGAGTGAAATATATTGTTTTATTATATTTAATCTAGAGTAATGTGTGATCACAACCTCCATTGAAATCAAAACAATAAGATCTCAACGAATCCTCTAGAATTTGTATTGTTCTCTCTGGATGACCATCTATTTGAGGATAATTTGTAGTGTCTAAAGTCAACTCTATATCATGATTTTTCTAAAGACATTTCCCAATTAGTGTGGTAAACCTCAAATCCCTATCAGACATAATATATTGTGTTACTCTGTTAAACCGCACAACTTTCTTAATATATACCCAATATATTTTATCAAAATAGAGGAGTATTCATGGATAGTAGTGAAGTGTGATCACTTTTAAGGATATTGACTACAAAACATATATAATTATTTACATTAGACATTCTAGGGAGTCCAATGAATCAAATACAAGGGTTTTCCCCATTTCCATGATAATTTGGGTAATGGTATAACATCCCCTTATAATTTAGTCTCTCAACCTTAACGTAGTGACATTACAAGCACTAAGAAACAAATGTATTTGAATCTATCTACAATTATTACAACCATAAGTACTCATTAAATTCTATATACACATTCATACTTCCATGATTAATGTTGAATGAAAAACAATGAGCTTCCTATGAAAATAATTCATTAAACCTTGTATGTATAGAACACATTCATAGTTCTGTATCAATATCATTCTGTTATGATCATTTTTAATCTTAGATATGTTTCTACAATTCTTTTTAATCTAGATATCCACCTTCTATTCCTCTTTAATATTCACTTGTATATATGGTTGAGCATTCAACTAAGCATGATAAGATTTATCCCCTTTATTCTGGATTTCTAGATGCATCCCTTTAAAATTTGTAAATATTAGAACTTTTATGATCCTAAATTTGAATAACATAGAATTATCCTTTCAATTAAAATAATTTGACACCTTTTTCACTTTCATGGTTTGATAATGTATTGACAATTCACTATAATCTACTCGAACTAGCTTCTATGGTGCATATTCAACTCCTTATGTGTTAACATATACATAAAAATCTAATATATATATATATATATATATCATAAAATTATCTATAAATATTTTCCATCATTATCATTAATAGAAAATCATTGTAAAATATAAATAATTACAGGGATAATTTTCATCATGAATATTCATTTACCATGATGAATAATCTAAATCAATTTCATCCAACATAATAACACATCACAATCCCTTCTTGAATACATCACTATTTATTATAAACCCTTGTTCACTACAAGGTAATGTAATTATAGCTATTTTTAATAATATTCACCTAGGATCCTTGAATATTTACTCAAATACATCTTTCTAAAGGAACATTCCTCGATTCTGAGTTTACATGATGAGTGGGATAGATAATCATTGAAATTTATCTACAAACTATAGATAATATTCAAATATACTAATAAAAATATATTTCTCAATCTTTGGGGTTGTTATGGGCCATCATTCAATATCATCTTTCTATAATGGATGTACTAATATACCCTTTATTGATACTATATTACCAAAAAATTAAACAATTTTAGCCAAAATTCCCATGTTATAAATTTTTCGTATATTCTCTATTTATATAGGGTCTTTAGTAAAATTCTTAAGATAACTTCATGCTATAACTTCCTGTTTCAATGGATAATAATATTATCTTTAAATACATTCATAAATTGATCAAGGTAATATCTAAAGGCTTTATTAAATAAATCTAAAAATATGGATGGTTCATTAGTATGACCAAATGGTATCATTGTATATTAAATATTTCCATACCATTTATAGAATGTTACCTTCTGTAAATCCTCTTAGTTAAACCTCAATTGATGATATCCTAAATGTATCTCAATATTAGAAAACATTTGAGCTATGTGTAGTGGGTCCAATAGGTCATCAATATGGGGTAGAGGATACTTTTTCTTGATTGTGAATTTTTCATCTCCTGATAATCAATATAGATTCACATTGATCCATATTTATATTTCACGAGAAAAAACATTGAACTCAAAGGTGATTCAATATTCCTAATAAATCTTTTTTCTACATACACCTATATTTTCTTCTTCAATTCCTACAACTCAATCTAACCCATTCTTTATAGTGTCTTTGAAACAGATATAGAACCATGTATGAGTTCCATTGAGAATTCAACATATTATTTTGACGGAAGACTAGGATAACATTCTAGAACGATATAAAAATATTCCTTTATAATATTAATACCATTGATATCGAGTTTCTCCAAAACCATATGAGATAAATGTACCATCTGAATTATAATTAAGAACTATACAATGGATTTAATCCCTATCCAAATTTCAAACATATCATCAAATTGATATATGATCATAGGTTATTTTGGAATATCAAATGTAACATCCCTTCATCATCAAATGATTTGGGATTTATGTATATAACAACAATACATGAGAAAAAATAAATAAAATTTAACGATAAGAATAATGAAAATATTTAAAAGAATAACATTCCCACCAAATGGAAACAAGAATGTAATGACATAATTGATATTTGGTCATCATTTCATTAGGAGATTTCACTGCTAATCATACATCCAATATATTGGGTTGAATAATTATACCCATATAAAATTTTTTAGATATGAAATATTGGATAGATTCATAGTAAAATAATACATTAGAAATTCTAGTGTGTATGTTAAGTATACCTTTCACCACATATTTATCATAACCCTCACTATATGTTCTGATCAAATGAGATTTCCATTTGTATCTCATATTTAGGGGTATATAACATTGATCATTGTCATTATTATTCATATTTGGGAACAAGTTATCTTAGTGCTCATATTAATTTATTTTATTACACTAGTTTCAGGACCCATCCCCTAGGTTCCCGTTCCATGACATCCCCAAGCCCGCCTTCCATAGGACAAGGGTTGGTGACACGAACCGTGAAGGAATATTCCAAAATGGGAAGGTGTTTCCTTTCATCTTGTACACACACAAAAAGAGAAGACTGTAGAAAGTAAATACTAGTAACCTATAACCACCACTGAGAGTAAATATTAAACCGAACATAAATGGGGCACGAATAAAATCCAAAAATTCACGAAGGGAAAAGCAATACTTTTGAGGTTTACCTGCTCAAGACCTTACCTGAATGGTAGGTGAAGGATGAATGCATGATGTTTTAGAAGTAATGAACCATCCAATTTTAAGTCATTGAGCTCCACCCAGTCCTGGAACAATAAGGTTTGTATTAAAGTGTCAATCATCTACACAAGACACAACATGTGCTGGAAAAGCCAGTGTAAGGGTTAGTATAACAATACTCAGTGGGGACCCCAGGACACCAGAAGGACTCTCAAAAATCTCCATAGGAAATACCACAAAGCAATATCTCAAGGTAGAGCACAAATAAAAAGACTACACACACCAGGGATATCATAAATACAAATTTAAATATGATTTGCTGTAAAGATAGATCATCTTATTCTGTTGGTAGGCAGTGATATTACTCCATTAAGGGTTACCTTGTTGTTGATCTGTGAAGGGTCAATTTGTTGTTGAACCATATTGAGTTGTTCTACAGCTGATCCACGATGGGTCATGCTACTGGTTATTCATGAAGGTTCGATCTCATGATGATACATAGAGTTTCTGTCTCATGAAGATCCATGAATGGTCTCTATATTAATGTTCTATGATGTGTCTCTCTTCATTATTCATGTCACATCTAGCCATTAGATTATGGAACATAGCACACATGATTCCTAGAGGATCTTCTCCTCATTCCACCATTCTAACCTCAACCAGCATGATGTACCACATAGAGTAAACCAAAGGATTGTCTCATTGTAAGGGTCCCAACACAACAGATTGCACGTCGAACAGATGCTCAGTTTGTATGACATAGGCATTTTTTTGTGAAGGGATCAACATGATTCAAGTCGAATATAACATGGAAATACATCATCATTTTCCAAAAGTCGGGTAGATTATCTCAGCAGCACCACCTCACATCAAGGATCCTTGTGCCGTAGAGGGCACGACAATCGAACACTCGGTCTGTTACTTACAAGTGTTTCTATAAAACATGGGTATATTGGGTCCAGGAATGGTCTCACCTCGGCCCAACCCGAATGGGTCTGGCCTGACCTGGTATACAGGTTCATGAGTCCGGAATGCGGTTATACCAGCTCGACTGGTGCTACGTGGCCCACCCACAACAACCTGGATTACTGAGGCGGTCCGGTATTTCTAACCTGAACATGGCTTTGCCGCGTCTTGTTCTTCACCCGACACTGCCAGCAGGCACCACCTCCCCTTATAATCAGTCTATCATGTAGACTGGTTTGCTCAACTATACAAGGTTCTACCGTGTTCATTGAGTGTCGAATGGGTAGCCAGTCTCCCTACACATGGTCGACAGACATCCTGCTACCAACTCGCTCAATCAGTCTGGATGTGCGCCTCCATCTCAATGCGGTGCAAGTCGGTGATGCCCCTCCATGCCACCACAAAATGATAAGAGTGGCCCTATACCACCATGTCCTACTAGGAGTGCCCCTCTTCTGCCATGGTTCACCGACGGGCGTTCCACCTCCTTCCGCCAGTAGTCGGTGTCGATGTGCCGACATGCCAACAATTTATTCTCCTTGCCACCAGAGATTCTCTGGGGGTCTGTTTCTAAAACTATATGCACCTTCGAACTCCGTAGGGTGTCACCATAACTACAAAGTCATAAAACTCAAATTTCCACTAACTTAATCATTAGACCATGAAGAGTGCACATGAAATATCCATGACAGAGAGACCTGAGCCATGTTTGTGTAGGTCGGTTCCCTCCTCCTTAGAGTTTAAACATAGGGTGTAAAAAATAATAATTGTACCAGATATTAAATCCAAATTTTCAATATTGCATTATAACTCTCCCAAAAGAATGATCATATTAAGGATAAAACCATTTGTGGGTTTGTTCATTGTCTTTGTTAACCTCAAGAATGGGGAAAGAAACATCAATCAAACGGAAAGCATAATACCCTACCATGTCTTCAGATATTTCATTAACGACGGATGCTGATCTAATTCATCATTGATTTTTGACCTACTGGATTTCACTACCATTTTTTGATCCATGATCCATTGGTGTTCTCCTCTATTAATTGATCCTTGATCCTTTGGGGTTCTATTCCACTCATCAATCTCTAGATACAATCTCGTTCACCAAAATAATTGTTACTGCATTCTGATCCTAAAATTTTTATCCTCTTCAGAGAGGGAGATAGATTTATATTTTACTCACTAGATTATTCCCCCTAGTTTTTTCATCCTTGCATCTCCAATTAATCAAAGGTGGTAGATGTGTTGTGTGTCGCCACACTGAATCGTTAATGAGATTCATTATTGAGTCGGTATTGCATCGTCACTGCATTGTAGTGCTGAAATGCCACTGTGTCACAACAAATCCATTTGAAATAAATAAACATAAACAAATTATGTATATTTATCTTATACTTTATAAAGGTCTGAAATTTATATATTTCGGTCATCCCATGCTTGTCGATATTAATCTACTCCTAGGACAATCAGGGAATATTGAACACAACTATGACCTCTGATTTTTGATCCATGAATTGGTTCAATAGTAAGAAAAACATGCACTCATGATTAATGAATGTACTTTCTATATTTTAATAATATGTTCCATTCTCTATGGGCCTTGTAATCATGTGTAATCATAGAGACTGGTTCCAAAATTATTCCATTCAAATACAAAAAATATACTTGGAATTTTCTGGGGTATTACTTATCCCCACCATAAGGATTTACATCCCCAAAATCCATTCAATGGGTAAACAAAATATAGGAGTAATGAGCATTAATTTGAGCCTATCAATTCCATGTTCTCTCTTATAGATTCTTTTGCTTCCAAAACACACTTTATAGAGTAATCGACTAGAAACAAAGTATCCTCTCCTGTCGACCGTCTATCTCTCCCAGGTACTCCCTGAAAGTTTCTCTATCATCAATATACATCACTCTATGTTTGATTATGTGAGAATGGTCAAGCATGTATCTCCTAAGTTGGGATATGTGGAAGACGTCGTGCACTATCTCCAACTTCGGTGTTAGGGCTAAAAGGTATGCCAGCTCACCTACATTATGCATGATCAAGAATGGTCCTATAAAACTCATAGATAAATTCTCATATATTCCAAATTAGTGTATCCATCATTGAGGAGATACCCATAGGAACATGTAATCCCTCTCCATAAACTCCAAGGGTTTACATCGACGATTAGAGTAGGGCTTCTGTCAGATCAGTGCAGTTGTCATCCACTCTAGGATGACCTGCGCCTTCTCCATGGTAGCATGTACCATCTCTGGACCCATGAGTGATGGCTCCCCCGAGTCTTTCCAGCATAATGGTGATTATCCTGGTCATCCATGTAGTGCCTCAAATATCTTCATACCAATGGTTGGGTTATAACAATTGTTGTACGAAAAATCCACCAATGCTTGTTGGTCCTCCCTATTGTGACCAAAATCTAGGACACGCTCATGATGCATGTCCTCCATGGTCTGAATAGTCTAGTCAATCTGAAAATTTGCTTAGGGTGAAAAGTTGTGCTCAAGCATAGATGAATCCCAAAATCCTCCTGCAATCCCATCGACAACCTGAATTTAAAGCATACATCATGATCTGAAACTATTTTGGATGGGAATCCATGGATTTGAACTATCCCTTACACATAGAGGCATCCCAATCCCTATACTAAGATAGTGTCTCAAACGGGTAGGAAGTGTATAGACATAGTAAATCGGTCAACAATCACCAAAATGGAATCGTGACACATGGATGTACGTGGTAAGATAGTCACGAAGTCCATCGATACCCCATCCCAATTCCACATAGGTACTTTGAGGGGCTGTGTCAAAACTGCTAGATCTTGGTGCTCAACCTTCACTTGCAGATATGTGAGGAAACGTGAGACATACTCTTCCCTTACTTCTTCATCCATAGCCACCATTACTAACATCATTGGTCCTGGAACATTTTTTCCAAACCTGGATGTACCGCAATAAATTGGAATGTTTAGAACTCCCTTGACACCACATCCCGCAATGTCACTAGTACTACGATGCTCCCTCTCTAAAGGACGGAGTACTCCACACCTTTATAATGTCTATTTGAAGCATGTCCAACGGATATATTTGAATGTGTAGTCTCGCAATTGGAATGTATGAGTAGTTATTACTTGACTTATTTTAGGTGTTGAGGGTGAAATACAATCGATTGATGAAAATAGGTATCCTACCTATACATGAAGGATATCTGAAGTGATGCGTACTAATCAGAGGCCTCATTCAGTAACTATGAACTTGATCTCCTCCTGAGAGAATCTGAAACAATGTTCCCCATCCCAAAAGTATAGTCTATCTCAATGAAATGGTATTACAGAATCCCCAGCAATATCCACTGTCTCATATTCATATCCTTGTGGGAAAATATATACTTCAGTACCTTGTGGAATGAGTATAAGATGAAACACTCTCCCACCAGGTAGTGTCTTCACATCTTGTGTGTGAATACTACCGCTATCAACACATGTTGATGTGTCACATCGATCTTCTTAGGGTGTCTCAACTATCATGAGCCATAAGCAACCACTACTTGTCTATACATCAGGAAACAACCATGCATGGTTCCTAAAGAATCACAGAACACCTCTTAACTGGTGCCCTCCTCTAGAAACCTCAAGATAGAATCACCAATCAAGCTCTACATCAGCTGCTAAAAGAACATATAGCATCATTCAGTCTAAAGGAAGGGGTTTCCATTCTTTTTCAACACTTTAACAATTGCAGCTACTTTAGATAATTCGACTACAAACATCCAGTAGTTCCCAACCAGGACTAAGAAACTCTGCCCATTGGTAACACTCTATGGTGGCTCCCATGAAAGCATTTCCTCTATCGTCATTGGAGTTACTGTAACTCCAGCCTCTGAAAATATGTGTCTATAAAGATATACCTTTCATATCTAGAACTCACACTTTGATTATTTTCAGAAAATGTTAGTTCTCTCAAAGTGTGTCTTGAACCATCTTAAGGAGTATAGAATGCTCCTTATTGGCGCTAAAAACACAATGGTGTCACCAATGAGGACCACTACACATTGGACTACGTAATATGAGAAGATCCAATTTATATGTACCATGAATACTGTTGGGGCCTTCATCATGGTAAATGATGTCACAAAGAATAAATTTTATTCATTAACAACTACAAGAAAACGTAGACTTGTCTCATCAACCACACTACGGGTCATGCTATCCATGTGAGGACTGATCGGCTACACCTTCATATGTGTTATCCCATACTAAACTTCTCTATTTTCCTTCTCTCTGAAAATGGAAATATTTGTTTCCATATTTACGAATACACTAAACTATACAACTAAAACAGTCAATATGTGCATTAATTATGGTAGTTGATACCTATAATGACGTTTTAAGGCCTCAGCGCCTCTACTAGGAGATCCTAGATGAAGTTATCACCTCCTAGAGTAATCTCATGCTATCGAAACTAGTTTTTTAATGATGAATCCCCTCTCGTAGGAGTATCTAATCATAATGATCTACCCAACAGCTCGATCTAAATCATGGATATCTACACAAGGTCCATGCAAAAGAAAATGTGATTGGAACTTGTGTCTATAAGAACTGTAGAAAATTTCGAGATGACACAGGTCATACCTAAGATCATATCAGGGACGTCACGATCAAAGGACTTCATCGCCTGAAGCTAGACCCACCCCTGTCCACATACTCCTAGAGTGCGTGGTGGACCGCCTGGGTTGGCGGTGGTAGTTCCTCATACATATTCCCACCTCATGTCGTACGTCCTGCTCCACTTCCACATTCTCCTCTCTAGGGACTCTTCCTCTTACATAGTGGACCCTCAACCATTTTATGTTCATCTATATGGTCGTTTAGGAAGTCTTGAGCTAAGGGTAACAACACTCCATAAGAGAAGAAAAACCTACCCCTCTACTGGCGTCCACTACCAGTAGGGCCTCACAATATTGATTCAGTATCACATGGTCATCCTCTCTGTTGACATGTTCAAATGTATCTCTATCACCTCCTGTAGAAGGATAGAAGCTAGAACCACCACCATGTATGTTGGTGTCCTTACGAGGTGAAAACCCACTTAAATGCCTCCATCAATTCATTATCCTCCTGAGGGTCTTTCTCACCCTGAAACATTGGAGGCCTCTACCTTAAGAACTCATGAAATTATTATAGTCGGCATGAATCATCTAATAGTAATGTTGGACTAAACTATTCCCCTATGCACGGTGGTTCCTATGGTACACCACCCGGAGTTGCTATCTCTAGAATTGAACGCTGAACTGGCACCTCGTCGCTTGGTGGACCATCACCATGACACAATTTCAGGATAATGGATGGATTTTTATGTGGAGGCATCCTGAAAGAAATCTAGATGTACCTCAGTCAATATTTTATACCTATTAAGGTGACTCATAGAGATCATGTGAAAAAAAATCATAACACATGGAACCGGTTCTTTCATGTATCACGTAAGAAAATAGAATTCAAGGTTATGTTGTAGGGTTACATCGACCGCTGCCAAAACATTGGACTCCAAGGCTGTAAATCCGAACCCAAAACACTTAACACTCTTTAAACATAACAATTATAGAATCTTATTTCTTTTAGTAGAACATATTGCACCATGATACCACTTTATCATGACACATCCCCTGAGGGATAGTATCATGACTACCCCATGTTCGAAATCTATAGTCCAGGGGTTAGTGACTAGAACTGTGAAGTCATATCTAGAGAAGGGAAGGTGTTTACTTTAAACATGTACACATGAAAAATGGGAAGAATATAGAATGTAAATACAAGTAAATGTCAACCACTATTAAGTACCACTACAGAGTATAAATACTAAACTTGAAGTAAAATGGGCCAAAATACAAGCCCTAAATCGCAAAAGTGAACAACACTACTACTGAGATCTGCCTAGTCAAGACCCTACCAGAAGGGTATGTATAGAATGGATGCCTAAATCTGTAGAAGCAATGCCCCATCTACTACTAAGTCACTAAGCTCCACCTAGTCCCGTACCACCATGGTTCGTGTCAAGGTTTCTAGTATCTACACAAGACATGACACTTGTGGGTGAAGCCATTGTAGGGGGTGAGTATAACAATACTCGGTATGGACCCTAGGACTCCCTGAAGGCCTCTTAGAATCCAAAAAAAATACCATAACGAATGAACTCCAATTAATGAAAAAATAAAAAGATAGCTCAAAATAGGTATTAATTGATAAATAAGTAAAGATGAATATCCATAAACTTATATCACTTTATTGTATTACTAGGCTTGGTTGTTGATCCATGACGTGTCTCTCTACTGTTGATCCACAATGCGTCACTCTGCTACTTATCCACGATAGGTCGCTCTACAGCAGATCGATGATTGGTTGCACTATTTCATTCCTTGAAGGGTCACTCTCAGGCTGATCCTATGAGGGTCTATCACATGATTATCTCATAAGGGTCACTCTATTTTTGATCCACGATGTTTCACTCTTCATTTTTCACATCACTACCAGCCACTCGATTCAGACACATATCAAACTTGATTCGGGGAGGATTTGATCGTCAATTCATTGGCTATACCAAATCTACCGAGAAGTACCACATAGAGTAACCCAAATTTAGGTCTCATCGTAATAGACCTACGCAACCAAAGACACATCAAATGGATGCCCTGTCTATATGATATTGTCATTTTTGTAAAAAGGGAATGGTTTGATTCATGTCCAATCCATCCTGGGTGTATTGAAACCTCTAAAAAAACTCATGTAGAATATCATAGAAGGAAAAAAAGCATCTCATGGATCCCTTTTCCACATACAGTATGTCAATCAGATGACCGATATGTTAGTTAAAAAAGATATAGTGAAAAGAGGGATGATTGGGTTTGAGCCCGGTTTGATTGGGGCCTAACTCGAATGAGTTTGGCCCATCCCGCAAGGCTGTGTTTCCTGCCCGCAGTTGGACTAGAATTTCTAGTTGATCATGGCCCTCCCTGGTATCCCAGCATGATGAGGTAGTATGGCTTCTCATCCCTAGACATTTCAAAGCAAGGTCTGGTTCTTCTCCTAGCAGCTCAAGCTAGAATTGCCTCCCCCCTTAACCAGTAAGACGAACGTGGTTCTGCCTCATCTGTTGAGAATCACACAGTTGGCCGGTCCACTATCACACAGTCGTCGGAACACATGACATTAGGTTTTATCGGTGGTCGGGGCCTGGGCAACCACATCCATCCAGCACTGCTCGATACTGCACCTCCAGGCCACAACCAGCAGCTAGTCATTACGCTCTGATGTCACGGTGTGCCGACGGGCGCATCGCCTCCCTTCGCCCACAACCACCGAGGCCAGTGCACTTTGGGATTCTTTTATGGGACATCAGAGTTCTTCAGGCGGTCCATTTCTCAACTACCAATTCTTATGGGAACCATAGGCTGTTACCATTTATATGATCTCCTCAAAATCACATTGTTGTGAACGTGATCATTTGGCCTCGGAGAATGCATAAGAAACATCCATGACAGAGGGACCTAGGACTTTTCGTGTTATCTCATTCCCTCCTATTTAGTTTTTAATCATGGGGGAAAATTATAATAACAACACAACATAATAAATCCCCATTTTCAATCCCACACTATAACCCAACTTCAAGAACAATCAGATCATGGATCAACTTTTTTGTGGGTTGGTTTGTGTTTATAATTAACCTTAAGAATGGGGAAATACACATCAATAAAATAGAAATCATAAAACCCTACCTAGATTTTAGATCATTCGGTTATGATGGATTGTGATCTGAGTCGTCGTTGATCCATGATCTGCTGGTGTTCACCGTTGTTCATCGATTAATGATCCACTGGTGTTCGACACTTCTTGTCAATCACTTGATACGATCTCGTTCTCCCCAATTATTTTCACCACATTCCAATCTTCCAGCATTCATCATCTTCAATGAGGGAGGTAGAGAGAGATTTTCCTCGCATGTGATTTTCCCTAGGGTTGATTGACAACCATGGATCTCTGGTTAATTATAGGTGGGAGATGTTTTGTGTGTCACCATATTTATTCATTGATTAGATTTATTAACGAGTCATCATTTCCTATTTTCCACACCACATCCTTGACTGGTCATTTTGTCGCAGCGAAACCATTTGGAATAAATAATAATAAAATATATATGTTTATTTTATCTTATTATATAAAAAAGTCAACATTTTATATCTTTCGGTCCGCCCTTAAAGGTCAATGGTAAGTTATTCCTAATAAAAACAAAGATTTCTGAACATGGTGGTGTGAAAAGATTTTTTATCGAGCCACCGGTTCAATAGTTAGAAAAAACATCTCACATAATTACTAAGGTACCTTAAATAATGTTTAAAAATTTGTTTTAGAGACTCTAGGCCTAGGAATCTCATGCGGTCTTAGAGCCTAATTCTTAATTAATCCTAATCAAACACAAAAAACAATACATTGAATTTTACAGTGTATTACAACTGGAGTTTGGATGGTGTATTCTATGCAGCACTCACTCTATTCCTATCATTTTCTATCTTATTCCAATCACATAAGTAATAAATATCATTATGACCTTCCCTTCCACATGTTAAGCATTTAATTTTCACCTTATGAAAATTATCTCAACTATTATTCCTATACATTAAGCATAATTGAAATAAAATATTCGTCTCTTCATGGATCTTAGATTTCCATGGAATTCCATTTTTTTCTTATCAAAACCATGAGATTGATACATATATACAATCTCTACATCCACCATTATATCCTATAAAACAATCACGTAATATCTATTGAATTATCATATGGATAAAACTCTTCAGAGACATAGTATTGAGCTACTATTTAATTGGTCAACCTTACTTTTTTTGGATTATAGTACTAGATGCATGCCTCACAAGTCTTGTAAAATTTTCCATTTTGGTACCAATAGGTTCATTATCGATTTTCATTATAACAATGAACAAATTCATTATATTTATAAGTAGAATGTGAGGAATGTATAGATTGATGAATAATTTCATTAACTCTTCAAACCCATAGATTAAATTTCATCTCATTTCCTTGTATTCGTGATATGAATCCACCATTGATCTTCTCCACCTTAAAAGGGTAGAAAACCAAAATAATTTCTTCAAGTTATAAATACTAGAGAATATAAAATATCATTTTATTGGTGTCAATCCATTGATTATAAATAACTAGATTTGAAGTCCCACTGAATGAGGGTGTATGGTTCCCCATTAAAGAACCAAAAAAAATCTTTTCCCTCCATTTTTTTGGGAATCTTGAACAATTCATAGACTAATAAGGTTGTGTGATAGTAGAAACATTTTTTTCATTCAAGATACCATAATTATTTAATGATTAAGAGGTCAATAATTCCATTTTTTCACACTCAACATTAAAAAGGTTTCTTTGGGTTCTATTCCATGAGTATTTCCAAATAACATAGTTTATGAAATAGTAATCATACTGGGGAACCACACAACGAGGAAAAATCAAATATAGGATGTTTAAATGATGACATAATATTTTTACTCGATGAAACATTATGTTTATCTGAGTACATTCATACTCATATTCTATTTTAATCCATCACGATGGATCATAAACAAGTTTTGAATTTCAAAATTATGTCCCCCAGGAGTGTCAAACGTGGTCTATAATGTGGATTATTGTCGAGAAACATGTGACAATTAAGTCTAGATCAATGTTCCATTTTCTAATTTTTTCCAATAGGTGCATCATATTTCAGATCTATATCCACTTGTAGTATACATATAGGGTTGAAATTTCGTTGAAACCACTTCCTCTACCCCTTAAAAACGTTCAAGATATTTTCATATATATTTTCTCATTCTTATACTTACCAATACACATGTACTTAGGGATGTCACTAATGTTTTCACAGCCTAGTTACAAAATGTTGTCTCAACCAATCATGTAATAGCAACTATAAAGACACATGATTTTTATACATAAATATAAAATATTTATAGATGAATAGTCAATACATTTCACAAACACATTCATAGTGATCGTAAAGTTATCATGCCTTTGAAAAGATTGAGACATAATCAACTAGCTCAATGGTGAATTACATCATATCCCTTTATGTTCATCCTAAATAGATCCCTTCTTAAAAATGGAATACATAAATAATTTCTTCATAAAATGTGGAAATGAAAAATAAAAAAGGGTGATCACATATGCTCAATAATGATAAATTATGGACATAAATAAAAATTACATAAAAATTAGGGTATTAAAACATGGGAATAACATTTGAAAACCATAGCTGATATTTTAAATATATAAATCATTTAACAAGTAATAATGATTATAGGTTTATAAGATATAAACAATATGATAATTAATGAACAAACACCTTTATAATATAACAATTGAAGAATACATGGATTGGTATCATGCACATAAGAATTGAAAATAATTTCAATAATAGTGAAGAGTCACTACGAAGGGTATCATAACAGAATGAGTTTACTCTAATAGCCATCGTATTAGTTAGTGTTCACTCTCAAAACCATCATAGAAGAACATTTCTATCACTGAATAAGGTTCACTCCCTATGATGGTACTCTCTATCCCATGATATATAATTAATTACTCAATGCATTAGAGGGTGATATAGGTGAAATTTTTCTCATATTTAAAAACATATTTACTTGTGATAGAAGATAATGAAATATTCACCATATCATAAACCCTAAAATGAAATATGTTTCATAAACATTTCATCACATCATAACCTATGGAAAAGAGATATGTTCCATAAAAATTTCATTATTTCATTATAGTATAACCCATGGAAAAGGAAGTGGTTTACATAATAATTTTATCATGGTAAGACCCATGGATGAGAAATGGGTTTCCTAATCATCTTATCATAATAAACCATTAATGTAAAGAATACAAAAGGTATCATTGGTTAGTTTACATAGTAAACCATATGTAACACAAATGGATTTCATGTTAAAGAAAATTGATTTCGAAAAATCAATTAATATATATTTTTTAGGAAAATATCCTTTTGTAATTCAAATATTTTTTATAACATAAAAAATAATATAAATACTCTTCATATTGAAATAATTTATTTAATATAAATAAATTTTCAAAATATTAATGGGAAAAGGATTGGTTAAAAACATTTAAAACCTATAAGTTAATATAGTAGGTATTGAGAGTTTTTGACATTTGAAAAAATTATTCATACTATGTATGTTAAAGAAAATTAGTTTCATATTTTTTGTAAAATTCTAATTGGAATTCATTGGATAAAGAAATTATGAATAAATTAAGAAGAATTACAATAATATAAATATGATTAAAATATTATTTAAAAAAACATAAAAATATTAAAACATTTTTAAAATAATTTTAGAAAAAATGATTTTGGAATAAAATAGAATTCCGATCAAAGAGAGAAATAATGTCATATTTTTTTTAAAATATTTTCTCAGTTATTTTATGTAAAGAATAATGAAATTTTTTTAATATTACATAAAAATATTATGAATGAAAAGAGTATAATAAAATTTATTATTTTGTAAAATGATGATTATATTTTTATAACATCATAAATATACTCATTAAAATCACAATAATCAATGATATTGTAAAAAAAATAATTACCATATTTGTATCTTGGAATTGTAACCCCATTAAGGAATATCATAAAATTAAACATAAAATATCATGAGGATAAATAGATTCATGATATATAATTTTTAAGGGGATGTATATACACTTCATGAAATACTATTGGTTTATAACATAACAAATATCTCAGAGATGGTAAATTGAGATTAAAATATCTTACCTTAAGTCTTGAATTCATCATTAAATACTTGAACCTACTTTATAATTCAAAAATGTTAACTTTTAATTTATTAAAGAACCATAATTTTATATATCTTACCATATATTATTAAATTATGATAATTTATTACCTATTTACTAACAATTCCATGTTAAAGTCATGATTTGGATAATAACCACCTTGATGTTTGTATATGGGCTGATTTTTTATATTTGGTCCCCTTTCATTGACTATGGTTCTATTATATACACATTTTTATTCAAGATAAATAATATATATATATATATATATTCATTATCTATATATTTATAGTGATCTATAAAATTTTAAAAAAATAAGAAATAAATAATTCATTGAGACAGTACAAACACATATTCATTGTTTCCATTTTATGAAAGGAAATTAAGAAATAAAGTAATTTAATATATTAACATTATAGAAGATTTTTTATTTCATAAATATCAAATATGATAATTAAAATAATCCATATTACTTTTCAGGTAAAGTGTGACCGAATAATATCAATTATCGAGGATGTCGTCTACTGTACACACGAAAACCATTATTGTATTCTCATGAAATAGAATGTAAAAAAAGTAATATGTGGTATTATAATTACAAAATATTTAATATATCCTTAATAGAATATATAAATATTAAATATATTAGTATAACTAGCTCTAGGAAGTGGAAATTGAAAAATGAATGAAATCGGTTCATGAGGCGGCAGTCTTCCGTACACGAATACAATGATTTCGAAATCAAATTGATAGAAGAGAATATGGTTTTATGTAAAGAAAATAATATAAAAAAAATATTATTATATTATTATAAAATTATGTAATTATATCATAATGTATTAATAATATATTATGGTGGGGGAATTAAAAATATTATACAAATGCTTGTTGAAAATTATTACCTATTGTTAGAGTTTCCACCTACAGTTTACACCAAAAATCATTCAAGGATGACTTTATATAAAAATTAAGGCTAATGATATTTGAAGAAGTTAATTTGGGAAGCAATTTTTTTTAATCTCCAAACCAAAATGCTTTTATGGTGTGAAAAATATAGGATATTGGTGGGATTTTATAAGTGTGGTGAGTGGAACACTTGTAGTTTTTCTAATAATAAAAGTATACCAATGTTTTTCACATTCCACAAGGATCCAAAACAACATAAATTATATACTTATACATTATATGTTTTAAATATCTTCATAAAATTAGTGTCTATAATTATTTGGGTTATTTGTAACCCTCATCATTCTCGTTTAGCCATTGATAAAACCATTTTTACCAAAATTGTGGTAGATAAATTTTACTTTTTTAAAATTAATTTTTGTTAATGATTAAGCTAAATTTGTTGTAAATTATAAATAAAAATGATTAAAAATATGGAATATATATTTATTTCACCTAAATGGAAAATTTTATTTTAAAAATAAACCCACAGACAAGAAGATAAAGAGGGTTTTCAATTATAATATACAAAATAATTTACTTTTTTATGTTAAAAATTAATATAAAATTGATTCCAATAAGTTAAATTTGATTAATAGATATATATTTTTAATAATTTTAATTATAATCAAATTTAAAATATATTTTAATATTTTTAAAAATTATTTAATAGAAAAATAAATCTTCAATTAAAATTTTTATTTTTATCTATTTATAAAAAAATTAACCTTTTTCAAAAATTCATAAAACATCAACATAATAAAATTTTTATATGATGAATTAAAAATAATAAGTTTATTTTGTAAAATTATATTTCTAAAAGTTTCACATATTAATAGTTTTAGTTTTGAAAAATTAGTATTTTTTTGGGAAAATGATTTTTTGAAAACTATATTATCTTTATCGAAAAAAATAAGTACATTCTGACAACATGTATTCTTTATATAAAAATATTTAAATTAATATTTATTAATTATTTATAAATTTTAATTTTCCTATTATTAATGGTTATATTATAATTTTCTTGTTTGAATAATATTAAAAATATATCGTGTTTTCTTAAAACACATTGTGTGATGTACCAGAAGCTAAACATGGTGTTTCATGTAACGTAAGAAAAACATGGTTTTGTGTGTAATGTAAGAATAAATTGGAGTTTCATTTTACATAATAAATAATTTAAATTTTATATACTTACAAAAAATCATAGAATCTCACGGTGGTATTGTATTTTCCATACATTTAATCATGAATTATTCTAGACAATTCATATATAATTAATTTTTTTTGAGATAATAAGAGATTTAAATGACTATATATGGAATAAAATATCAATTATTATAGTAAAATTAAATTTTAAATCTTCTTCCATCTCAATTATTCACTAAAATCAATTTTAATTGAAGTATTTTTGTGGTTATATTTTGTGAATACTAAATTGAAAGCCATGAAGGTCAAATTTATTCATTAAAAATATTGAGATCGTAGAATTTGGTAGAATAATTATAATAAAATAATGGATAATAATGTTAAATTTTATGAATTATAATTAATAAATCTATATACAATTATGAATTTATTATTGATAAGATAATAAATACTGTTTGATGAAATAACGGTCAATATATGACTCATAAAATAATTTGGTAGTTCCCTATAGTATATCATTGTTAAAATTGATTAGATGGGTAAAATATTGATTACAAGGACCATGAAAAAAAAATTTCATGGACATCAACAGTGATAGAGGTTTCAGAAATAATTAAATCGTATTATTGGACTATTACTAAGAGAAAAAATTTCTAATTATTCGATTGTTTTTTTATTTCATTTCAATGTAATATTTTTCTTTTAATTTTTTTTCTATTTAAAATTTTTAAAAATCACATAGAAGATTAATTTACAAAAATATAATGTTATTTTATGATAAATAATTTTTCTTATATGTTATTTGTAATAATTTTTTTAAACATTATTCATGTAAAGAGAGAGAAATCTGTTTCAAGGAATATTAAGGGAGTATTCTGTAAAAAATATGCTGATGTTTTAAATTTTATTATTTGTTTTATTAATTCCAAAAGGGGTAGATAATTGAAAAATTTATTTTTTGGAATAAAAATACACTTTATTTGAATATGGATTAACTGAAGTTGGTGTGGTAGTCTTTAATGAATTAATATTAACAAAAACACTGGAGTACTAATTTTTTTAATAAAAAAGTTATCTTTTTAATCTTCTATGTAGATGATGTTCTCTGGGATTGAAATCAACAAAGTGGTTCTTGATAAAATTATCAGTAGATAATGAAACAATAAAATTCCATCAGTATATGGAGAAGTTGTTATTAATCCTATTACAATAAACTCTCAGGATTATAGAATTCGACTAATAAATTTTGTTACAATAACATCTTTAAATGGAGACAAACCATAACCATAAAAAATACATGTAGAATAATTTTTGGGAATTCTAATTTTTGGTCATTTTTATGCATTAATATTTCTTGTATCTCGTAGAATATTCGATCAGCTTAAAAAATTTCTTGTGTTTTTTCATAGAGATATATCTAGTGAGGATTTATTGAAAATATATTAGTAATGTTTCTGTAGTTTCTATTTTACCAATAATTTTTGATGAATTATTCAATGGTTATTAAGATATATGTGAGGTACTTCCAATATGAGGAATGTATCTACTATCGAAATGTTTTTTTCAAGAGATTTTGGGGATATAAATATAGGCCTTCTCATACGTTTAATTTTATAGATACATTACAATTGTTTTAAAATCTAGGATTCCTTATATTTTACATATATATAAATCATATAATATAGATTATAAATGCGTTTAAATAATATTGTTTTAAGGAATTGTTTTGGTCTTTAACCAATACTCGGTGTATTTTTTCAACTTCAGTAACGAGCTTATGAAATATAGATGGATTACAACATCTACTTTCACTTTGTATTACTATTGTTGACATTTTTCATACTTCTGACAATCTTATTTCTAATTTTGTTAAAAAAAATTATAAATTTCATATTTCTTGTATATGTGTCATTTTTTAATTAATCATAGAATTGATCAGCATTTCATAAAATAAAAAATAATAAACACTGATGTGTTGATGAAATTTGTAATCACACTAAAAAACAACCCCCCCACTCTTCTTTGTTACAATAATTAAATACTTGAGATTACTTATTTATTGGAAACATCTCATTTTTAATGAGGAAGAAAAATATTTCATACACTATAACTTGATGAACCCTCCCCTAGGTGTTTGTTGGTATGATAGTAATAAAAATAATTAATAATAAATGGTTCATTTTCTACTCCTCTACATGAATCCATTTCTAAATGAACCAAAAAAATTATAATTATATTTATACAGTATTGGATATGTGTAGAAATAAAATATTTTAGAAAATATTAAAAAAATATACAAGATTACTTGGTGAATAAATTTACCATGTCCATTAAGGAAGATATAACTCAACAAGGTGACATAAAATTAGACTATGTCGTAATATTTTATATTCACATAGGTAATAAATAATTAAATCAAACATAAAAAATTCATGACCATAAATGAAATTCACAAACTGTAGATTTTTATATAATGTTAATTGTTTATATACCTTGATAAAAGTTTTTCAAAAACATATTTCATATCAATTAGTTATATGGTGAATTTTATGAAACAAAAATCCATTAAAACAATCAAGCAACATGGTTTAAGGGTGTGCGGTATGGAACAAAAGTTGAATGGATAATTTTTTCAACTTTTTTTTATTACATATAATGTCTTCACATATCATGGTTGAAATATATTAAGTAATAATTTAAAAATTTGTGAAACATGTGTTTTATGTAGTGTTAATATTTTTGATATAGTAGTATAAATTTTCAATGTATAGTAAGTGCTTCAGATAAATAACAACTTTTATGAAATACATACACATCTATAATTTCTTATTTCAATCATGTTTTAATAATGTTAGTCATAAATAGAATAATACATTCTATAACCTTATTTTTATGTTTATTTTTAAATGTAGAACACATGTAAACCATAGTTCTCTAAAATGTTATTTGGGTTTTTTATTATTAAAAACATCATGTAAATGGTTCATAGAAATCATAATTAAAAAACAAAAAATGTGTGAGATTTTGTGAATTTTTTTTATTTATTTCGATTTAATAGTAGGATACATACAGAAGAGATGTCTGAAATTTTTTAGAGGGTCTTTATAAAATTGACAAAAAAATAAATATTGATACTATAAACATGGATGATGTTACAAATGAAATTAAATTTAAATGAGTTTTGTATGGAAACCAATGCATAATCCTTTTTTAGGATTTTTATTTCCAATTTTTTTCTAAAGAAGTAATTATATATAACAATATAACATAAATACTTCTTTCAAAATGAAATAAACTATAATTTTAAAACATACTATCATTATATAACTACATCTATTCTTTTTATTCAAGTAATTATATTTTGGACACCAGTTTCAAAAAATCGATTAAATATACCACCCCTTATCATACATTGTTTTATTTTTAAGGTCTCCTTTATTATTACTACTAGTTAAGATTCATTAATAAAACCTATCTATTAATTTATTTTATGTAATCAAATATTTTTGAAATATCAAAAATTTGAAAAGGGTCATGTCAAAATCGACATCTATATCTAAACAAATGATTATAAACATCATTTCAATACATACTTGTTCTTTGTAATTTTTTTCTATAATTGAATTTGTATAATCATATGCATCTATTAAATTTATATTGAACCTTAACATATTTCTAGCATTTATTTTCGACCTCTCCAAGGTATATTCCTTATAAAGTGGTCTCACAGCAAGATGATTAAAAAATTTAAAGGAAAAAAACATTTATCTAACAAAATCAATTTCTATTATAATATTGATTAAATCCACTAGAAATGTCATATTAAACACATAATTGAATTTAATATACCAAATTATAATTAATTTACTAAAAATAAAACAAAATTCATAACATGATATCATAAAACATGAACCAATAATTTGATATTCTTGCAGAAATAAATAAATTTTCAATGATGTCTACCTTCTAGTTCCAATCACATTATCACATGGAAAGGGTAAAGGTTTTGGGGAATCTTCTACAATACATGAAATTATGAAATTGTTTCTCAATATAAAATTCTTCCAACAATGGCTCAAATATCTTGAATAAATATATATCACTCAAAATTTGATGAAATTAATATTTAAATAGTCAATTAAAATTTTCAGTTAACAATGTGTTTTGAATACCAAATTTAAAAGTGTATTTCAAATAAGAATGTTTCCATTTATCTCACAATATCTGTATGTCATCTAAACATTTCCATTTCTCATCCCAAATTATACTCAATGACATGTCCAATCTTCTTCTAAATATTTTTCATCATTTTATCGGAACATAAACATAATAAATATTGTTATAAAACTTGATCAATAATTCTCTAATTACATAAATTTTTGGTTCCATTTTTTATAAAATTCTATGTACGAAGGTAGTTTTCGATTCATAGTAAAATAATGAAAATAAAATTTAACCATCACTATATCTTGATCAAAAAATAAAATTTGAGGTGGCTTTTTTTGATTCACATATAATTTTATTTGAATACCTAAAAAAAGGAACTCAATGTTTCATCATATAAAAAATTATCCCCTAAAACTGAAATATTCAGGGGATGCTTCACTCCAACATATAAACCTAAGCTATTGTGATCATTATTTGTTCTAAAACAAGAATAAAATATAACCACATCTAAAAATAAATGATAATCTATATTCATATTAGGATTAGAATATAAATTATTAATAATTTACTCAATTTAAAATATCCCAAAGTGTAGGAAATTGAAGGATTGTATTCACATTGTCAATAAAATTTTACTAACATGAAACATACATCCCCATGAATCAGTTTCATTTTATTTTCAAGCAATAAAAAATTTAATTGATCCACGTGAATTTACCCAAAAATTTATTGACCATATAATTTAGTTTCCTCTATTATGGAAGCATCATTTGGTTGAATGACTATAAAATAATTCACATATTACTCAGATAATTATCATTATTTTATTTTTAATTATAAACTAATAACATGATTCATTCAAGATTGTGCAAGGGGTGATTATACAGATCCAAAATTAAATTATAGGTATATTTCCCACAAGAAAACCGAAAAAATACCATTCAGGAAAGGAAGAAATTATGTCTGACATTATAAAGAAATATAATCAAGTTGTTATGTTTTTTAAACATTCTAGGACCTTTTTTACTATGTATAATGGAATTATGTGATACTAATTTATCCTTTCTCATTTTATTGTGTAATATTATCATATATCAAGCCTATTTTATTATTCATATGTATTTTAGAAATTATATAAATCCTCAATGGATTTTTATATCATCTAGAAACATGTCTTAAAAGATGATGAAACACCCATATAGACTCATATAGAACCTACAACATAGAAAATTCATTTTAGGGAAAAAGTATAAAACCAATTATCAACAAAAATTTTCATAGAATGTCCTAGTTTAAATGAGTGGAAATTTATATAGGGAATAAAAAATGTAATTGAAACTCTCGAACCAGTAGAAAAATTATTGAAATTTGAATAAAATTTATTAGGGGATCTTCTATAAATTAAATTCTACGTTTCAGTTACAATTTTACGTGTATTTCTAATGTATCTTATTAGAATAAGAGATCTGGAACATATATGGAATGTTTCACTGAATTCAAGACAACTCAGTAAAAACCCAGTTCAACCGAAATCTTCACATTTTTCCTACATGATTAGATTTGAAAAATTGAGATCATTAAATAATGTATATACATGACACATTGGACATTATAGGAATACATAAATTAGCTTCCAACACCCCCGTTGTGTAAACCTCTCTAGAATACTAGTGAGGTTGTATCATTTCTATTGTCAAGAAAACTATTTAATAAATTGACAGAAATGAAATGGATATATTGATGTTAAAAGCTGATGAAATCAAATGTAAAAATATAAAATTTTTATCTTTATTGGATGATGGAAAACTATATACTATCATTAAAGACTGGAACAATTCACACATCACCACCTGTGAAAATTATTTTCTCTATAAATTCCACTGACTCGCACACATAAAAGGCCACCCATTTAGACATTGTATCTTAATGATATGAAATTTACATCATCAAAATCATATTGTTAGATTATTACATGTTTAAAACTACTGAATTTTTATTATCATATACATTACAAAACATTATACTAAAACACATTACTGGGGATAGTAATTGAGATGCACCATTTTATAGCGCACAATTATTTGAAAACTAATGCAGAGGACTATTTAAAACTCTTTCATATCACTATTTTTTATATAGATGCTAATTGGGATGAGTGATCTAACCAAAAAGATGATACTTTTTATTTGGAATCCTCAGAACATGATCTCTTTCTTTTTTACAGAGAAAAAATATCATCAAACTCTATGAGTGGTTTTCTATCTAGGGAATTTTTTTATTATGGATATCACTCAATGGGATTATTCTACATAATAAACCTATAAAATCTATAATCAAGATACTATAGATGTTATAAAAAGAAATTCCCCTCTCCCAGCACATTCTGGTGAAATTTTGGTTCCTCCGGCATCTAATGTTTTGAAAAGATTAACCTTCAGGAAAAGATAGAGAGGATTCAAGACCAATATTTAGGCTGACATTTTCAACCTTCTGATCTAACTCAAGAATGATTCATGTATAACCTGTTTTATCATCAACAAATACCCAGAAAAGATCACATTTAATTAATCCCATGAATATTTTATAGAAAATATAAATGAACAACATTAGATGCTGGAAAGGGTACATAAAATCTTTGGTGATAGTATGCATATAAGTCGTTGAGGAGGAGAAGGTCATAAAAATCATTAAATATGTTTAGAATGAGATTCAGGGTGAATCATTAGAGTCTTGGTCTATAATAGATTTGATTCAAAAGGCACTGTGAAAATGATGAAGAGTTACATACCACCCTTTTTAAAATCAATTCATGGGTATGAATGGTTATTAATCATGGAACTAAAACATTGACTGTCAACATAATTTTATTTCTTATAGGATCAAGAAATATTATAAACTAATAAAATAATATACAGTTATATGAATTAATGATTTTTATTAGTAGTTCAATGTTTTTCACTATTTTGAGGGATATAAGTGACCTTCATAGTTTATATTTTTGTTTGATTGATTCATTCTTCCCTCTACCAATATTATTTTTTGTTGACTTTATTTGTAGATGTTATTTCATTATATAAATTTAAAAGGGATAGTGAATGAAAATGTCCCTAGATACAAATTTATGGATCATTGATTTTATTGAACCAATCAATTTATAACATGATATTGATCAATAGAAAATCATGTGACACTAGAAGACCGTGATTGCACAACAAAACCCTACTGATTTTATAGGATTAATTTATCAATTCTCGGACGTAGAATAAGAAAACAGATGAAAGTGGATGTTCCATGATAATTTCATATTATATTATATCCTACACTATATAGATGGTTATCCCTAATCATAGTTTCCCCTCATATATGGGAGTAAAATTTTAAGATCATTAAAACCCTCATTCAGATGATTTAAAACATCATCCACTTTGACATTATTGAAGATGAATATCCACAAAGATACCTATTGAAATTCATAGAGATTAATTACTATTTTTTCATATTATAGTTTCATTAGACATGATCTAACAAATATTTCTTACATTATATTTAACAGAATAAGACACAGACTAGTTTAAGTGGAAATTGATAGGATCAATTACCACCTAGGATGATCTAGTTAAAAATTTCTGTGATAAATATTTTTTTCCTATATAGAAATATTTTTTTGGGAGAAACAACCAATCATTTACTCAAATAAATGATGAACCATATCTGGTTTAATGTGGCTGATTATATTATATCCTATAGAAGTTACAACACCACCTTTATGTTTTCTAAAAAAACATTGATGTTATAATAGATAATGCATCCCACAACTCAAAAACTTGTTAAATAATCCTAAAACAAAGGAATTACGTTGAAATCACTTAAATTAGTTACTGTTATAATTTTGAATATTAATCATAATAACTAAAATTGGAAGAATTAACAATGAATCCTTAGAATATGCATGCATTGTGTTGATGTGATGGAATATATATTGACCAAGGTAAAATTCCTCACAAGGAAGCTCAAATTCCTTCTGTTTTCATCACATTAAAAACCAACGATGGTAAAAATAAATAATTTATAACAAAATAATATGTTAGTATTCTTATATATTAATTAGCATTAATAATATGGGTAAATGAATAAACATCCCCGTGATTGTAACTATATTAGTTATAGTCATAGACAACTGTAGTACCCGTTAAACTATACAAGTAATAGACCATAACAGCCCAAACAATTGCTGAATCTAGTAAAACATTAGTAATAATGTGGTAGAAACTAACCAATATATAATATTACACTTTGTTTTCCACCGTGGTATTATACCCCAAGAACACCACAACCATTTCCACCCATGATATCCCAACAATACAATTGACATCCAAAATTTCAATAACAATTCTAGACTCAACAACAATCAACATCCCATCCCCATCCATCCTAGATTGATAATTTAATAAAACAAATGTATATAGAATTTGGAATAATTAATAATAATATAAGTGAATGGGATTAATAATCTAAGTTATTTTCTCCCAATCCATGAACATATGGTGGGAAAAATTTATCTAACTCCAGAATACCAATTACAAGATACATTGATCAGTAGCACAAAGACTCAAATAGGGGAGGTGAAAATTACGTGATTAATATAAGTATAAATTACATAGAATAAATGAATACACAAATGGATGTGTGTAAATGAGATAAGAATCCACAAAAGAGGAAATTTATTTTGAAAAATATGAGAAATTATAATACAAAATAGATCATAACAAAGATAGATGTGATGATAAATTGATTTAGGAGGAGGTAGGGAGATATGAAAATAATTGAATAGGTACACCTAAAATCAAATATAATAAAAAATAATAATATATTTCACTTGTATCATAATCTCCCTCCCACTACTAGATAACAGGACACATGTGAATGTGGATGTTTAACTCAAATGATGGTTCAACATGTTCAAAATTATCCAAATTGAAATGCACTGTGTTGCATTTGTTGTCAATGAGGTATGTTGTTGTCAAGGAATGAATGAATGGATGTCAAGGAATGTCAAGATGTGAATGACAAAGGATGTGATGGTGATGGTGATGAAGGAGAATGACCATGGTACTAAGATGCATGTCACTTAGGAGATTCACTAAGTGACATAGGATGTTGTGGTTGAAACATTCTCTATGAATATCAGACGACTGTAGAACTGATCTTAATGTTTCAATACTGGTATCAAGGTGATACTAAGTTACAACTCTTGAAGAATGAATGATGATGGAGCATCATTAAATCAGACGATTGTTGAGCTGTTCTTAAAGTTCCAAGAACTTGTATCAACTGGATACAATGTCACAACAATGTTTGAAGACCATGTATTCTATTGACAATGCATGATGTGATGAAGTGATCCATCCACAATCACTAAGTGGATGAAGTTTATTGAAGAAGTCCTTGCACTAACACTTAGTGCATGTGAATGTGAAGATGATCCAACTTGATCTCTAATTGGATCAATGAAGAACATTGATGATCTATGTGATTTAGGAGCTTGGTTGATGAAGAACCTTCGAGAATTCCATTCCTAAGTGATGAATAAATGTTGAAGAGAATTGGAGGAATTCTAATGAAGAAGAAGAAATAAAGAAGAGTAAATGAAGAGGAAGATGGCTTGAAGTGGCATTTGGCATTTCACATTATGTATGTGGTTACTTTGTTTTTTATACAAAGTACTCTCTATCCTTTGCCAAAAAATATGGCCAACCAAGGCACATTGAGAGTTCAACCCCAAGGCATGGGCGCTAGGTCACCACGCCCATGGGGGAACCCGTGGGGCGAGCCAGGGCGGCAGGGCGCACCCAAGACACCGCATGGGCGCCTGGGGCATGCCCGAAGGAGCGCGGCAGGGGCGTAGGAGCGCACCCCCAAGAGTGTCAGCGTGCATAGAGGGCGCATAGCGCGCGCCCGAGTGGTAGGGGTGGGCGCAAGAGCGCGCCCGCAGAGAGAACCCGGTGCGGGGCGGCACCGGGAGGGGAGAAGTGCAACTGAAGGGAAGCCGGCAGCGCGAGGGTGATAAACCGCAGAAAAACCGGGATCCGTTTCGATGTGGGACGCGGGATTTTTCCGCGGAGCGAATCCTGGCCGCTCGATCGATCGTGCGCCAGATCTGGACCGCTCATCGCATCCCGCACGCGATGATCATATCACGGCCGTCCGATGTCTTTCAATCACCCGATCCAATGGCTCCCAGTGCGTCTCCTTGCTCGAGCCATGCTGAGGCCTCCCCGAGCATTCCCGCAGCCACCAACGAACCAAGCGCCCTCCGAGCAAGACAAATCGAGTTTCCGGCCACCTCCGAACAAACCGAAGGCTCCATTGAGCTCGTCTCGCCCTTATGAACACGACCATGCATAAAAAGTGGCTTGAATGCAATATATAGAGAAATTGGAGTTCGGCCGAAGAAACCGGATGTGCGAGGCCAATGTGTTTGTGCTCAAATGTTTAAATAGAGGCCATGCATGCGTTTGCATGCTCTTGCACGTGAAGGAAACCGAAGAAGAAGGAATCCTGTGGAGAACAGAAAAGAAAAACGTGATTTGCGGCTTGCGTTCTAAGATTTTTAAAGAACCGAAAATCTCGGTGATTTGAGATTTATCCCGCGGAAGATTTGGCATTCCTTTGCCTATAAAAAGAGAGCCCGAGCCCTCTTAGAAGCTTGCTGATGCGCTGAATTGTTTTGAAGACCCGTGAGTGCACTCTCTGCCTCGCGATGATCTCCCCTACGCGCACCACTTGCGCGGCAGCAGCCCGAAGAAAAACCTTGACTTCGTGAGTCCCTTGCAAGCTACTTCTCAGCGTGACAAGAAGAAGGATCCTTTTGCGCACCTCTTGCGCGGAAGAATAATTGAGAAGACCCATGCGTGCCTTCCCCTTGCACGGCAGGAAGAACCCGGGGCAGTAGCACTTGCGCGCCCCGTGGTTGAGGTGCCTTGCACCCGAGGCCTTGCACGGCTCTTGTGCCTTGTGCACCCAAGTGCTTGCGCGGCAGAAGAGAAGTTGGTCGCGGCTCAAGCATACCCTTGCGCGCCTCCTTTGAGATCAAGTGAAGAATACCACCTATGGACAGTGGGTGTGTGCCAAGTGGAGAAGAGGACCCGAGGCTTTCATGCCTTGTATGTGCACCAAGAGAAGACACATTTTGTGTGTGAAAAATTGAAGAACAACCTACGGGTTAAGGGTGTGCAACAAGAAGTGGGAAGAGGCCCATGTCAAGTGTGTGCAAAACAAAGAACAATTTTATGTGTACTTGAACAAGTAACAATGAAGGCCGAACCTAGGTGTGTACAAAGTGTAAGCATTTAGAAGTTGAAGGAATAGGACATCCACACTAAAGTATAACACACTTTTATGTGTGTAATCACAAGAAATAAAGTGTGTGAATTTCAGAGAAGGTGTGTGCTTAAAGGATTATACCCTTTGTTGGTTTATTGCACCAAGAGAAAGAAGAAGGGGAGTGCATGCATGCATGCATGCACATGCACACGTGAACAAAGCCAAATCTGGTTGTGTGAATTTGAGGAGTCCAAGACTAGGAGATCTTGATGATATTGTGATGCCATGCATTCTGTGCATGATGTTGATGTGAAGTGAGACTGAGCCAGACTGAAGTGAATGATATTGTTTGTATGAGTTTTTCAGTAATTGAGAAGACCCTGATCAACAGAAGTGATCAGAAGTTGTGAGCAAGATCAACAGACCTTATCAGAGGCTGTTGAAGATTATTGAAGAGAGAGGCCAGATCATATTTAGAAGAAGGCGATAAATCCGGAGCAAGACGAGAAGACCTGATCATCAAAAGTGATCAGAGGTATAGAGCAAGGCCAGTAGTCTTTATCCCAGACTGCTGAAGATACTTGAAGAAGCTTAAAGTGAAGAAGAGCTACTCGTGTGACTCGAGGAGCCAGGAGAAGCCCCCTGTGAGACTCAGGGTGGAAGAAGTCTTCAGTGGGATTCTGGAGCAGGCCAGTGGGACTCTGGTAACACTATGGGACGCAGTATAAAGACCCTCCTGTGGGACTCAGGAGAGATACAGTGGGACTCTGTATCGACCGTTGAAATTCTAACAAGTTATAATGGAAGAAACCATGTTGGGGCGTATAACCAACATGGCAAGGACGTAGGCCTTTGGTGCCGAACCTTGTAAATCCTTGTGTCCAGTGCCTTTACATTTACTGTATCATTCGTGGAAAGGTGGGAGATACAAGAAGAGTGGATCGAGGCTTTAACCAGCCATAGAGGATTAATTGATAAAGAATCAATTAGTAAAACGTTTTAAGGGATCACTGATTCACCCCCCCCCCCCCTCTCAGTGATTCACACTGATATGGGCACTTCAATTGGTATCAGAGCGAAGGTTACCTCTAAAAGATCCAAGGGAGTCTTTATGGAGTGCAGATTTGAGGAAATGAGTGACCAGCCTCAAATGGAGATATCTGCCAAAACTCAGAAAAATAGAAAGAAGAAACAGGCAAAGAAGATGAGGAAGAAGGTTGTTGCAATCAGAGAAACTCCTTCTATGAAAAAAAATGTGAAAGTCACATCAGATGACAATTCCTTTTATCATTCTTCTGATGAAGCCTGCTCTAGTTGTGATGAAGATGGAAGGAACAATGATCTTCTAAATGCAATCAAATATCTTCAGAAGACAGTCCCCAAGGAAGTGGCAATGTGTATAGCTACAGGCATCCTTGATCATCAAGAAGAAAAATTACAGCTAGAAGATGAAGCCAATTCTCTGGAAGTCCAATTGGCAAAAAGGGTTGGCATAACCAACACTCTCAGAAAGATGGTGAAGGCTAATGATGAAACAATATCTCTTTGCAATGAAAGATATGAAGACACTACTGAAGAATTGCAAAGAAGCCTTTCTGAGAAAGAATTCTTTAAGACTATGGTCAATGATGTTTTCCATGCACTGGAAAAGAGGCATAAAGTATCAATGGTTGTCAGAGATGCTCAACTCGAAGAAAAAGTCAAATTGGTGAAGGAGCTGGACAATTCATTGCAAGAATTGAAGAAGGTGAATGAAGACCAGATGAAACAACTGGTGGAGAATTGGGAAGGAAAGCTAAGAACTGTTGAGGATGAGAAGAACTCCCTTAACATGAAATGCTTAGAACTAGAGGTGATATTGAAAAATAAGCAATCACCCAAAGCCAAAGCCTCCTAGTCAGCTGAAAGGAGAAATGTTTCTACTCAAGTATGCATTGAGCAGGATGATTCTAAAAGAAAGACATCCTCTAATAAAAGGGCAACAACTTCTAAAAAGAAGGTACCATCCATACCATCTTGTACTCATGCTTCTAAATGTGTTTCTACTAAACGTTCAGGATGGAAGAGTGAATCCAAACAAGTATGGATGAAGACAGTGAAGAAATAATGCTCTCCTGAAACAACACAACAATTCAAGACAAGTACCCTACAATCAGAAGGAATCAAAAAGTCAATATTTGTGGGTCAATGTTGGTGTAGTAACAAGTATGGGCATTTTGCAAAGGATTGTTGGTACAATCCACTGAATGCTAAAGCACAGAGGAAGCCCATGCCAAGGGGGAGCAAACCGGAAGGAAATAAGCAACATCCACAGGTCCAGAAACTTCTGTTTACTGGTAACAGATTTGGATTTCTCGACAACATCTGGGATGGTTGCAAAAGTGGTCAAAAGAATGATACATGTCAATCTCCAACTGTATCCAAAGCTGGAAAGAAGAAAAGATCACAGAACCTCGCTTAGAAAGAATCCTTGGGAAGCAAGCATAAGAAAGTGGAAGATGCTCCAAAGAAGATTATGAAAAAGGGAAAGAAGTCCTTGGAATCTAAATCCAAGAAGGGTGATGCATCCAGAAGGACCACCAAGAAAACATGTTTCTACTGTGGAAAGAAAGGACACACCATGGATCTTTGTGAACAAGCCATGGAACTGAATAGAAGCAGACTGGACTCAAACAGACAATGAATCCAGAAGAAGAATAAGGGATTGGTTGAAAATAAGTTGCCTAAGATAGGTAGCTTGACAGCATTAAAGGAACCATGTGGAACATCCAAAACTGAGGCCACACTTCCAAGTGACTGACTAGTCATATGGCCACATCAGTTGCAACTTGCCAGAGAACTGCAAAAAGCTGAAGATGAAGCTCTGGAAATTGCTAAAGCAAAAGGGAAGACGAAGGTTTCACATGAAGATGTTTTGAGAACCACACCATCACAATCATCAATGAAGATCAAACATGCAAGTGTGAAGACTGGTGAAAATGGGACATCTCGGTTGAGAGAATCTTCTCAACCTTGTTGTTCACATTGATGAACCAAGGAGGTTCCATCTTATTCCCTAACAACTTGTATTTACATGTGCTAACATTTCATGGAATCAAAGATGATGATCAATCTCAACTGGAGAATGGTTTGGACAAAATGGAGTGCACCCCTTGAGGGGGAGCCAATATGTAGAAGATGGGATTCTAAGATTTAATACCATCTTGAGAAAAGTGAAGGAAATTCCAATCATACTTTCATCCCTTGTTTCTTAATTGTATTCATCATGACAATTAAGGGGGAGTATTGACTAAAGACAAATGAATGAAAGGGGGAGCTTTATCTTTGCACATGAACTTTCTAATGAGTTTTGTGAAGCATGTGCAGGATTTAGCAATTCATTGAATATCTAAAAGTTTCAAACCCCTAAGCATGATCTCACATGTGTAGAGAATTATGGACATCTTTTAATTCCTTGGTCATATCACTCTTGTTTTCTACACCGGGTTAGCCCAAGTAGACTTATAGCTGATTTACTAAAGTTTCATTGCTCAAGTGAACATGTGACATCATCCCTCTCTTGTGATTTTCAAGACAATGCTTTTCAAAGGGAGGAAGTGATTTTGTTTTTAAGAGAACCACACCACACCTTTGCATTTGATTTCCAATAATGGGGAGAAAATATTGGCACACATATTGACCCATTCATATGTGCAGAAGTAGTGTATTGACAAAAAATACAAAGGGGGAGATTGAAATGCACTGTGTTGCATTTGTTGTCAATGAGGTATGTTGTTGTCAAGGAATGAATGAATGGATGTCAAGGAATGTCAAGATGTGAATGACAAAGTATGTGATAGTGATGGTGATGAAGGAGAATGACCATGGTACTAAGATGAAGAAGTAGTGTATTGACAACAAATACAAAGGGGAGATTGAAATGCACTGTGTTGCATTTGTTTTCAATGAGGTATGTTGTTGTCAAGGAATGAATGAATGGATGTCAAGGAATGTCAAGATGTGAATGAAAAAGGATGTGATGGTGATGGTGATGAAGGAGAATGACCATGGTACTAAGATGCATGTCACTTAGGAGATTCACTAAGTGACATAGGATGTTGTGTTTGAAAAATTCTCTATGAATATCAGACGATTGTAGAACTGATCTTAATGTTTCAATACTGGTATCAAGGTGATACTAAGTGACAACACTTGAAGAATGAATGATGATGGAGCATCATTAAATCAGATGATTGTTGAGCTGTTCTTAAAGTTCCATGAACTTGTATCAACTGGATACAATGTCACAACAATGTTTGAAGACCATGCATTGTATTGACAATGCATGATGTGATGAAGTGATCCATCCACAATCAATAAGTAGATGAAGTGTATTGAAGAAGTCCTTGGACTAACACTTAGTGCATGTGAATGTGAAGATGATCCAACTTGATCCCTAATTGGATCAATGAAGAACATTGAAGATCTATGTGATTCAGGAGCTCGGTTGATGAAGAACCTTCGGGAATTCCATTCCTAAGTGATGAATAAATTTTGAAGAGAATTGGAGGAATTCTAATGAAGAAGAAGAAATAAAGAAGAGTAAATGAAGAGAAAGATGGCTTGAAGTGGCATTTGGGATTTCACATTATGTATGTGGTTAATTTGTTTTTATACAAAGTACTCTCTATCATTTGCCAAAAAATATGGCCAGCCAAGGCACCTTGAGAGTTCAACCCCAAGGCATGGGCGCTAGGGCACCACGCCCATGGGGGAACCCGTGGGGCGAGCCAGGGCGGCAGGGCGCACCCAAGACACCGCATGGGCGCCTGGGGAACTCCCGAAGGAGCGCGGCAGGGGCGTAGGAGCGCGCCCCCAAGAGTGTCAGCGTGCATAGAGGGCGCATAGCGTGCGCCCGAGTGGCAGGGGTGGGCGCAAGAGCGCGCCCGCAGAGAGAACCCGGTGCGGGGCGGCACTTGGAGGGGAGAAGTGCAACTGAAGGGATGTCGGCAGCGCGAGGGTGATAAACCGTAGAAAAACCGGGATTCGTTTCGATGTGGGACGCGAGATTTTTCCGCGGAGCGAATCCTGGCCGCTCGATCGATCGCGCGCCAGATCTGGACCGCTCATCGTATCCCGCACGCGATGATCATATCACGGCCGTCCGATGTCTTTCAATCGCCCGATCCAATGCCTCCTAGTGCGTCTCTTTGCTCGAGCCATGCCGAGGCCTCCCCGAGCATTCCCGAAGCCACCAACGAACCAGGCGCCCTCCGAGCAAGCCAAATCGAGTTTCCGGCCACCTCCGAACAAACCGAAGGCTCCATTGAGCTCGTCTCGCCCAAACGAACACGACCATGCATAAAAAGTGGCTTGCATGCAATATATGGAGAAATTGGAGTTCGGCCGAAGCAACCTGAGGTGCGAGGCCCATGTGTTTGTGCTCAAATGTTTAAACAGAGGCCATGCATGCGTTTGCATGCACTTGCACGTGAAGGAAACCGAAGAAGAAGGAATCCCGCGGAGAACAGAAATGAAAAACATGATTTGCGGCTTGCGTTCAATGATTTTTAAAGAACCAAAAATCATGGTGATTTGAGATTTATCCCGCGGAATATTTGGCATTTCTTTCCCTATAAAAAGAGATCCCGAGCCCTCTTAGATGCTTGCTGATGCGCTGAATTTTTTTGAAGACCTGTGAGTGCACTCTCTGCCTCACGATGATCTCCCATGCGCGCACCACTTGCGCGACAGCAGCCCGAAGCCAAACCTTGACTTCGTGAGTCCCTTGCGTGCTACTTCTTTGCTTGACAAGAAGAAGGATCCTTATGCGCACCTCTTGCGCGGAAGAAGAATTGAGAAGACCCCTGCGCGCCTTCCCCTTGCGCGGCAGGAAGTACCCGGGGCAGTAGCACTTGCGCGCCCCGTGGTTGAAGTGCCTTGCACCCGAGGCCTTGCACGGCTCTTGTGCCTTGTGCACCCAAGTGCTTGCGCGGCAGAAGAGAAGTTGGCCGCGGCTCAAGAATACCCTTGCGCGCCTCCTTTGAGATCAAGTGAAGAAGACCACCTACGGACAGTGGGTGTGTGCCAAGTGGAGAAGAGTACCCGAGGCTTTCATGCCTTGTATGTGCACCAAGAGAAGACACATTTTGTGTGTGCAAAATTGAAGAACAACCTACGGGTTAAGGGTGTGCAACAAGAAGTGGGAAGAGGCCCAAGTCAAGTGTGTGCAAAACAAAGAACAATTTTATGTGTACTTGAACAAGTAACAAAGAAGGCCGAACCTAGGTGTGTACAAAGTGTATGCATTTAGAAGTTGAAGGAAGAGTACATCCACACTAAAGTATAACACAATTTTAAGTGTGTAATCACGAGAAATAAAGTGTGTGAAGTTCAGAGAAGGTGTGTGCTTAAAGGATTATACCCTTTGTTGGTTTATTGCACCAAGAGAAAGAATAAGGGGAGTGCATGCATGCATGCATGCACATGCACACGTGAACAAAGCCAAATCTGGTTGTGTGCATTTGAGGAGTCCAAGACCTGGAGATCTTGAAGATATTGTGATGACATGCATTCAGTGCATGAAGTTGATGTGAAGTGAGACTGAGCCAGACTGAAGTTAATGATATTGTTTGTCTAAGTTTTTCAGTAATTGAGAAGACCCTGATCAACAGAAGTGATCAGAAGTTGTGAGCAAGATCAACATACCTTATCAGAGGCTGTTGAAGATTATTGAAGAGAGAGGCCAGGTCATCCTTAGAAGAAGGAGATAAATCCTGAGCAAGACGAGAAGAACTGATCATCACATGTGATCAGAGGTACAGAGCAAGGCCAGGAGTCTTTATCCCAGACTGCTGAAGATACTTAAAGAAGCTTAAAGTGAAGAAGAGCTACTCGTGTGACTCGAGGAGCTAGGAGAAGCCCCCTGTGAGACTCAGGGTGGAAGAAGTCTTCAGTGGGATTCTGGAGCAGGCCAGTGGGACTCTGGTAACACTGTGGGATGCAGTATAAAGGCCCTCCTTTGGGACTCAGGAGAGATACAGTGGGACTCTGTATCGACCATTATAATTCTAACAAGTTATAATGGAAGAAACCATGTTGGGGCGTATAACCAACATGGCAAGGACGTAGGCCTTTGGTGCCGAACCTTGTAAATCCTTGTGTCCAGTGCCTTTACATGTACTGCATCATTCGTGGAAAGGTGAGAGATACAAGAACAGTGGATCGAGGCTTTAACCAGCCATAGAGGTTTAATTGATAAAGAACCAATTAGTAAAAAGTTTTAAGGGATCACTGATTCACCCCCTCCCCCTCTCAGTGATTCACACTGATCTGGGCACTTCACAAATAAACATCAAATTCCTAAAATACATCCCTCAAATATCAAACTATGAAATTTTTTTTGAAGAATTTATTTCCAAATAAACATAATAAGTATGATTTTATATTCATTTCAAATGGTAAATAATTCTCTGTATTAGTACCAAAACATAGAATAAATATGAGATTCCTCATTAGTTTATTTCACTATTGTACTATGGATTTGTGAATATTTACGATGGTGATTTTAGATTTAGTAGAATGTGTGAACCAAATATCTATGAGTGTATTATGGAGTTTGGGACATTATGGGTAAAATATATCTTGTTTATATATAAATATAGTTGATATAGCAGTGATATTCTCTCAGGGGACTTTAGAATATTTTCATGGACTCGTTAGAAATTTTATTTTCCCTTCCAACATTGGATTTCATTATGTAAAGGTAGAATTAGACATATTTTTTATTCAAGGGGGATTTAATAACAACTAATAAGGAACTAATTTGATTTTACTAGGGTAATTCATCTTTATATTTAAAGAAAATGACGTTTTATTTGACTTGGTGAAGTCAACAAACCATGTGACAGATTAAGTTGTCTTCTATGATATTTTCATAGTTGAAGATATAGAATATATAGAAGTGATATCAATATGTAATTATCTTGTTATGGGTAAGAAAAATATTATAGATCCCATATCAGTTATGGTATTTAGAAATTAATATCATCCTCGATATGGGGAATAATATAGTAGTATAATTGATGTAGTGTAGTGGACTGAACCATTGATGGTGGACTCCAAACCTGATTTATACACATAATTAAATTTCCATGGATGATGTAATATTATCCACTATGGAGATTCATGAGGTAATTTTTTTAATATAAAATGTAACATTAAAGTTAATAATTAACTCAAATTCTATGGATGATAAATAGGGATTAATTGTCATTGTTTTAAAAAAATGAAGGCATCTATTTGTTTGGAATAACTAATATCAGAGGAATTATAAATGAAATGTTCACAAATAATGTTTTACTAGGAAAAGGGAAAAATCAATGCCACCAATGGAATAGGATAATCACCCCACTAATGACAGAATTATTTAATAAGTAGGTGATGAAATTATTGGATTACAAAATTATTTTATATATTATATATATTGAGTAGGTGATCTATTTCAATTGGTTTTTGTGAAGGGATACATGAAAATGGTGACAATGAATTGAACATGAGAATACCCTAAATAATAATAAATATTCACTTGTTATGTGTTTAGTACGAAAAATAAATGAAGCTACCAAAAAAGTGTCAATTACTACTACAATTTATAGAATATGTGTTTGGTAGGTTATCCAGGAATGATTTCTATTGTGCATTGTATTGATATACTAGTCATAAGTAGATATTGGTAGGACAACCCATAAAGATATTTATTATAATATATGATTTACATTAAAATGTATAAGGTACCATCTACATTCCAATGGTGTATTAAAATATAATTATATAGTTGGTGAATTGTTTGATATCTTTAGGGATAAAGTTTTCATCAATGAGAGGTCATTTGATGTCTTTTCCAAAAACTATATTTGTTCTTGGTGAAAGTTGATTAAAATATACAAAAATCAAACTAAGATATGTTCTATTTAATGAAATAAGGAGGAATAATTCTTTGACACTGTATTTATAATAATGTAATATATGTTTATGTTATAATTATAAAATTTATAAAGGATCTTCATAACCTACCAATGTCTTAAGGATAATAACATATTTTGGATATAAATAATTAAACTACTAATTAGTTAATTATTTTCCATTATTTTCCATCTTCTTACACATATTTTGGAAAATAAAATACCACTCAATTTTGATGAATCTCATTCATAATTAATTTCTATGTTAAAATGAAAATTAGTGTCTGCCCATATAATTATAGCACAAGACCAAGAGAAGGATTTCAATATTGTGTTCTGTAAAACATATTTTTTCATGGATTATGTTTTATGGATTGGGTTAGTCATATATTTTGATTCAACTATTGTTAATTTAATAATTCCAATTTTTATCAGATAAATTACACAACCAAAGGGTATGAATTTATGGTTATTTTATGGAATTCGAATGACCTATTCTAGATCCTTTACTCTATAATGGTTCATTATAATGGCCCAACATCAGTAGGTATCTATTAAAAAATAAGGATGTCATGTTGAGTAGGATTTATTGGATATTATTACTAAATGATTTTGATATCATTATAAAATATACAGAGGGATTAATGGATGTTGTTTCCATTAATTTTTTATGTATTAATGTCAAAATATTTAGGACAATAAAGATTTGGATATTTTTGATGATTTCATAGACAATATTACATTCTATTTGGATTTTCATGCTAGTTAATGCTTTAATGATATATAAAACTATTTTTCCACCAAGAATATATTTCATTATATTCAGTATCAATAATAGAAGAACATCACGGTAAATGTGGAACACTATTTTTGGAATAAACATCCTTTATTTATACAATGTGGAGATAGGTTTATTTCACAGTGTGTACCCAAGGATGTATTATAAGGTGTACTAAATGTTTTCCAATCATCACCACTAGAGGATACCAAGGGCTTTATCATATTGTGGAAAAGATACGTTGGAGTGAATTATTTTTTTCCATGCTCTATAAAAAAGAAATTTATTATTTGCGATGGTTTGATCACTTTTAAATTATTGAAAATATTTGTTTAATGAATTACATTCCTAAAAACCCAATTTTGGATGGTGGGATATTAGATATGTGGGGTATTAGTTTCATAGGCCACTTCCCAAACTCAATAAGAAACATGTACATGATAGTGTTATTTTAGTATGTATCAATGTTGGTGGAGGAAGAAGATACTTCTCTAAAAATTGAAAATGTGGTAATTAATTTTTTGAAGAGGAATATTTCTTGTCTATTTTTAATTGTCCGATTACTCATAAGTGGTCATGAAATTGATATCAATAATATCATATGGAGGGATGTTCTTGAAAACTATAGTGTCTGCTATAATAAAAATATCCCTTATCATATATAAAAAATTTTGTAGTTGGAACATTCCATCTATGATATAGAGATTATTTTATTGAACATGGTGAACTAAATTTGAAATTATTAGAGAAAGAGCCTAATGATTCATTATTTTCATATAGAACAACATTTAAAGAACCTATTGGGACAACCCAATTCAAAACATTAAATTGAAAACCATTTCATCAGTCAATGTAACATTAACACCACAAATACTATGTTATTAAAGGGATTAATCTAGATGTAATACATGAGGGAATAAATTTCTCCAACTTGATAAATTACATAGGAAGAAAAATAATGAATATAATAATTCTAATATCTACCATGTAAAGTCTAAAAATTGCATTATAGACTGTTATCCCAATGATACTCTACCCCTATAGATTAGCTAGTCTTGTTTCTCTCGTATTTATAATTTTTTGTTGGTAAATTAAAGTAACAATCTTTAGGACCACTAATGGTGATAAATGTATTCCCATATAGAGTTTTAGAAATTCAATGGTAGAATAAATCTTTGTTAAATATAAATAGAGAGAGGGAGAAATTATATATGTAACCCTTTAATGAAGGTTATGTTTTGGCATTGAGTATTGGGTGAATGTTCAAAAAATGTATTTCTATTGATGTAATATGAATCGCGGACTAAGAGTAAATAATTATATTTATTCTTGTATATTTTATACATTATATAAGAATATGAAATTTATTATAAAGAGTGGATGCTCTGAGAAACCATTAATGAATCCATATGTAACTCCTTTTTAAAATCAGTTGGGGGTCATATAAATTTAAAAACAACCAATTCAACTCATTGTGTGTTATGTTTTATTCCCACAATAAATCATATGGGGTAAATTTAATTCATTCATTCTTAGAATATAAAAAACTATTATTATAACAAGTTATATGGATCCCAAAATGACACTTTATAATAAGAATAATTGATTATGTTGAAAAATTTTAATCACACATTCATGTTGTAAAAGCCATGGGACATGGCAGGAATATTTTTGTAGCCAAATATAAAGTTTCTATGATTTTTCATTAATTATTTATTGTGAAAATGAGGAAAATAATTCCATTATTAAATTAAAATATTAAAATATTATGTGGAGAACCTCACTAATGAAATACCTCTTCATAACACTCATTATATAGAAAAAATTGACTCCTATAACTTGTGGCTTTCCACCTAATTTTCACCACCACCATAATCTGAGTAACCTCCAACCATGGTCTTTATTATGTGATGGAATCCTCCCTTCACTATTTATTCTAAAATGTATCCATTATTCTCATCTATTTCTTCATCACTGAAGTTTCATTTATTCCCATCCATTATACACTGTAATGTATCACATTACTAGTCTATATTAATTATCTACCTTTCTCTATTCCCTAATTCCCCTACAAATGGAATATGTAAACAATGTATCTCCTAAAAAACATCCAAAATTACACTATTGAAGAATCTAGGGAAAAGCAGACCAAATCATCTAGAATGAATCTCATCCTTCACCTGACCACTATTCTAACCATTCATTCTCATCAAATTCGTTATATCATTCATCTTCCATTGAGGAATACCCATATAATCTCACAAATTCTTGTCTTCAATTCAGTCAGTCCAAGAATAGGGATCACCGTGCTATGTTAATAATTAACCAAATAATAAAAAATAAAATAGCATACATGGATATTATATACCAAATACAAATAGAGGATATGTTTTTTAATCTCTTTTAGATATTCACATGTATGATATCTTCTATGTGTGGGATTAAACATTTCATGATCAATTCATAGAATTTAAATATACCATAGATATATATTTTATTATTGTAGATGTTTCTTTGGTTCAAATCTTTAATAGTATTCACTAAAGAAGTATATAATTTTCCATGGTGTGTATAATAATGATTTTGTTAAAATCAGAATTTAAAAGAACATGATTATAGATCAAAATTAGGGAAATAACATGAATCTATAGAGAAGGATTGTGGATAATAAATCTAGTAAGAGTGACTCAAATACTACCCACATGTAAACAGTTATGGATTACTTTTTTTTGGATAGTCCATAAGGATTTGGGTCCTGCTTAATTCTCTTGTGGTGTTTAAAAAGGTTTTGTAAAATAGTGGAATGTCTCCTTTTTCTCCACACTAGTTTATGATCCACCAGTCAACATGAAACAAAAAATGAATCCCAAATTCGTGGTACATTCAAAAATAGGCTCTAAATAATTTTACTGGGGCTACTTCATAACATATTTGATTCCATGAAACACAATGAATTTCATCTCCCCTTTCCCATATATTCCATTGGTAGAATTGAATAGATTTAATTTTAGTGACAATTAAAATGGGATTGATATATATGGATGGGATGTTGTTTGAGTTGTCATAGTATTAAACATTTTTTGGGGGGAGAGGATCAATATCATGTGGTTTTTAACTCCATTAACACCGATTCCTAGAAATATCAAGAGGTAGATACTAGATGGGAGTATCAATCTGATCCCACAATCATTTTAGATGTTTAGATTAATAATATTTTCATCTTCATCAAATTCCTCAAAGATAACATTTGGTTTTTATTTCATGATAGGGGATACCATATATAAAGCCTCATACGCATTCATTATCTCATAATACCCAGTTTTCCCCAACCCCATATCAACCCATGACAACTGATTAGGTTCCAGATCATTTTCCAATAGAATAATCTATAACTATCTAGTACTTATTCATATTCTAAGTTATATGACTACCACAAAATTAATAGGTTTTTTACAAATATCTATCGGTATTACTAAATGGGAGATCCAACATGAATTCATGATTAAATATCATTGAAATGAGAAGATTATTACCAATCATAGAGATAAGGAATACCATTTATTTTCTTTGATACTAGACACACAAAATACATTGATATTTTAGGGTGAATTGTGGAATTGGACCTATCACAGATAGTTCCTTTTAAGAAAAATTCACTAGAAGCTTTAATCCATCCATCATTCAAGGAGAAACTATAAGATACATTATGTGTACCACTTATTGAACTTTGAAATATTCAGTACATTGATGCTTCTTGAATGATTGATCATCCTAATCATGCGGAAGATCCCACAAGGGATACCGTGCATGGAAACAGTAAGATTTTGGATTTCCTTATTTTCTCAAATTTTTTATTGTTTCTTATACCTTTGATATCCATCTATTTATTTTCCCCTGAGATTATTATTTATCAATATCATATTAAATTAGTGAATATAAGGACCCATTTTAGGTATTTATTACTTATTTTGTTCTTTATCATTTATAGAATTATGAATTTCAAAATAAATATTTTTTTTCAATCCTCATCTATATTTTTTCAAATATGAATAATATTTATACAATCATCATAAGATGTTTACACATGAAATTACTCCTCCAGTTATATTTCCAATTCATGATTCATTTTATCTTAATATCACTAATTTTTCATCATTTTTATATTATCACATTTATCTCAACTATTGGGGAATTTTTTTTCTATTTTGTTGGGGGTATTATAATCCTTACCAGGTACCCAACATGTCTTTTTCCAAATATTCATTTTCATAAAATAATTTTTTTAGACCCATGATTTTATCTTGAGAATTTATTTACAAAAATATACAATATAACTAAACATTTAATGATCATTTCATTGAAATAAAATTTCTAGTATACTCTTAAGTGGATTTTGGTGTGATTAATAAATTATACATTTATCATAAGATTTAATTTCTGAAGATGTTTTGATTAACTTATTTCCTTTTACATATGTATCTCATGATTTTTTACATTTTTCTACTTTCATTCCTAACATAATTGTTATGAAATATTGTTCATATTATTTTATAACACTTATTTTTTTAGAAAACTCAATACAAAAAAACTATAAGAATATGATTCTTAATATTAATGAAATATAATAACCTTGAATCATTTGGAAATGATTATAGATTTTTTTAAACCATGTGATCTCGAGAATTACACTAGATTTATCCATTTTGGAAACTATAATTACCATGTAATGTCTTATATGGTGTAATATTACAAGGTGAGTAATTCTTCGACCCCTGAATATTTAGTATCATTGTATGAATATTATTTTATATCATAAAAGTAGGAAATGTGTTATTTTATGATTCTATTTTATATTTATTATTTTAAAATGTGTAGAGATGTGTTTCATGATATATTGGTAGAAATATTTTACCTCAAAGATTGACAAAATTAATTCCTATACAAATGTAAAAAATAAAAAATTTAATGAATTAGGATGAAAAAGTGAGGAAAGATGATTCCTTAGAAAGACTTGTGGATAGAATAAAATCCATTATTCATATAATTACTATAATTAGTGTCAACATAATATTATTCTTATATATTGATATTTTCAATGGGTTTTTATTTTTTGGGTGTTGGGTCTTTTCAATGCGCAATCCACATGAAAATTTGGAGATAAAAGGGTAAAACAAATAGTCAGAGACATATAAGGAATAATTTCAGTTAAATTAATGTTATTAATGTGATTTGATGATACACAAGTTAAAATAGTTAGTTATTATATATTTTTTATGATTTAGAAGTGGAATATATTTTTATTTGAACATTATTTGGAATATCATGAATTGTACTTTTAGATGTTATCCCCCTTTTAAGCCTCTGAGTTAATTCATTAAAAGTTGAACCACATGAATTAATCATTAAAATCATTAGAACATGAATGAAAGAGTCCTCATTATGTGCATGTTTTATCTTCAATGAAGATATTCTGGTCCCTTCTAAGATTATGTAAAATATGTGTTCACATAAGATTGATAATAATTCCAGTTTCATATGATCTTGACTGTTAATTGAAAATAATATATAATGTTAATTCACATGGTGGACAACATTGCCTACATAAGGGTCAAAAACCATTTATGTATAAAAGGTGGAATTAGTGTGAATCCTAATAATGATGTTTAACATGTTTCCAAAGTGTATTGAGTTGTTAATATTTAATAGTATTTTTTTCTAATATATGATTTTATTGACTTGTTTTTCATTCATGTTTATCTTTTTTATTTCATGTTTCTTTTGGAATATTTATTGATATTATCCTTACATTATGAAAAGAAACTGTTCATTTTGGTAAAGTTTGATACATATAATTTAGTCAGGAATTTTCAGAACATATTTAGCAGATTATTGAGGAAAATTGTGTATAATGTGGTGATTTTTTAATATGTAGTGGTGTTTTGGGGTTCTATAGAGTTTCTATGATTTTGGAGGAGAAATTATTAAATTTCAGGTCATGCCCACCACAAAGCCTTTTTTCATAGATAGAGAGGTTTCAAATAGTCTAAAATTGCACGTAACCTTATAAATTAGGCCACAACATTGGAGTTTCATGTCCAAAATGTGGTCACACATAGTGCTCAGTTTAGTTATAATCAATTTTATTGTTGCAACTAATGGTTTAGGACATTTCCATGATGTTTGAGTAAAAATAGATAAGTCCTATGATATTATTAAGGATGATATAGGACTATGATGTAATTTTCATTGAACTGGATTCATGATTCTGATTTCAACATGTTTTTATGGTCTGACTGAGGAGTACAGTTGATAAATAAATACAATAGGAGCAATCATCTCTGGTACTTATGAAATTATTAGAATATTTTTAATCATCTACCATAGGAATTTTCAAGGTTTTCTTCAATTTAATAATAGAGTTAACATTGAATTTGATGGTTGTAAGAATAGGAAGAGAGAATATAAGGGTAGGAAAATGTCCCTCCTGAATAGGTCAGTCCCTACGAGATTTATGGAGAGTTGGAAAGTACCTTGTGATATATAATGAAGAGTAATACTATGATTCATTCTCATGTGACATAGTATAGCACTCTCATAACACCACAATGAGATGATTCATGTCACCATTGGGGTGAAATGGTTGGGGAGTATTAATTTGATTATTCAAATCACAACCACTTATATTAAATCCTATGATGTGTTTCTTTATATATGAAAAAATAGATCCAAATATATCAACAAGAATTTGTTACATGGTCTTCTTGAGGAGATTAAATTTTTAATTTAATAGCGTATTTTCTAAATTGTAAATAATTAATCCATTCTATGATTTTTTGGGGGAAAATTGGATTATATATATAAAAATTTATAATGGAATGACAAATATATTCATTCCAATATTAGTGTTCTAATATGTATTACAATGCCATTTGAGTGTTGTAGAGTTTATATTTTTAATTAGATACTTCTATCACAATTTTCTATCATTTATTTTATTTGTTAATACAATTTTTAACTTGTGTAAATTTCAATTTTTTTATAATTCTATTAAAATTCATTTTTCTTCTTCTTTTCATTCAATATTTATTAGTTCAATATTCATGCAATAATTCCTAAATATTATTTCTCTGCATTTGAGGGTGTTTACCACATCTATGTTAAGATAATATTCAATGAGTTTAGGGATTAAAATTATAATATTGTGCATATAAAGAATAACTAAACTAAAAAATGGAATGTTTTCTTGATTAGGAATATGATATAGTGTTTATATAAATTATATTACCTTAAAAAATTTGGATAGGAGGATTTTAAATGTATGATCTCCATATTATTTTTAATAATTGAATTCATTTAAAAAACTAAAAAAAATTACACTTTAAGATTCAAGCGTGATCAATCAATGATATTAAATTTCTATAGATGATTTTAATTAATATAATATTAATTAAATAATATTAATATAAAACATTAATGATATTTGAATACCAATGTGGAAATGTTATTTAACTAATCCATATATGATATGAGTGATCATATATTTTTTAAAATACATTGAAATTGATCCTAATCCACTATTTTAATTTAATATTTTTAATTAAAAATTCAATCTAGGAAATTAGCCTGATCAGAAAATTAGTAATACAATCAACATTTGAACTAACTAGCTCTGAAGGCTCACATTTTCAGCCTCATTAGAGGATGATATCAGAATTTTTCTCTATCAAATCTTGTATCTAGAAGTGGATCGATAAATAATGTAAATTTATGAACTTATCTAAGGTCAAATGATATAATGGTGCATATGGTCCAACCAATAGGTTATTATATTCTATATCATAAGGTATGATTGAGAATTTCTTATGTTCCCTATATTTTGATATTGGGAATCTTAGGCTATGATTTAGTCATCTTAATGGATATAAGATATAATATCAAATGATTCTATGTAATCCATTTGTTTTGATATGTCATTATATATGATATATAGAAGTTATAGCCTATGATATTTCTGGCCTTCACAACTCATGAAAAAGAATCATATCAATAATGTAATATCATGCTATATCATATTATATAATAATTTCAAAGGGTTGCTCCTACATAGGTCTTATTTTAATCTGATAAAATCAAGAGTTCTTGGATATTCCATTGCAGGTCGATGTGTGGATAGATTATATCACACTGGTGGATATCATATTACACCATGTATTCTTAATAATAACTTACATATATTTTTATATTACTAAATAAAATATAGGTTAAATAAAAAGAAAATTTGATTTTCTCAAAATTAAATTATAAATGCAGTTATATAATTTAAAAAAATTAATAAGTAATAGGAAAATGTCATTATGTATATTTATGGAATATATAAATTCTATAAATTATATAATTATAACTTATCTATAATTAATTGTTTCAAATATATGAAATATGTATTAAATAAAATTTCAATGTTTTTAATTTTTTATATTCTGATTAATTTTCAAATAAAAATACATTACTTATATTTTAGATATAATGTTAACATATTGGAATCATAATTTTGAATTATAATGATTTTATAAATTTTAAAGTAATGAGAAATATACATTATTATGTATTTAAAATTATGAATTGTTAATAATTAATTATTTTTAAATTTCTCAAATTAATGTGCTTACATAGGGAAGTTATTTAAACTCTATCAAAATAAATTTGGTTAAATAAAATGATAAATGATGAAATAATATTAATTATGTGATATTTAGGTTATTAATTATTTTTTCATATTATTGTTGATATATTAAAATTTTATGTTTCATCTTATAAAATATATTGAGGAAAAATATTCTTTGAAGAATAATATGAAGGAGTTAATTCTCGAAATGAATATAAAAATTTTATATTTTCTAATATATGTTATATCCATAGTACATAATATAAATTATAAAAGATTTATAATTTTCTCATTTATGAATTTTTTATAAATAGTGCACATTATCTATAAACTAATGAATTGCGGATTTATTTAATTTATTCCCATGTTTACAATTCATAAATTTAATTTCCATATTATGAATATTGAGGAATTATTTTGTTAAAATTTCTAAATTACATTGATAAATATTCATAAATGTATATTTTTGAGATACCTGAAGGTTATGATAATGGATTTAGTATTCATCTACCATGATCATGGATTGTATTAGGTTATAATCATGAATTTTGTAGTTAATTTTGATTAATTCATTTATGGTGTTAGAATTATTATTGAATTTAGGTCTTTGATAAATATATTATCTTTCTGTATGGGTATTTTTATCAGACTACTCACTATCCTAGAGGTTTATGCCTTAATTATAAAAGTGGGTATTTGATATATGTCAAGTCAAGCATAATAATATAGGTATTTTTTTATTCATATTACTATAATCCTTTCTATAAAATGGTTTGATGTAACATACACATGATATTCATTGTGATATATATAAATATAGTAATCCTAGGATTTGGGATTGATATACAAGAAATGAGTTTTGTAAAGGGATACACATCAATACGGTTTGAACATATGTGTTCCTTAAAAGGAATATGAATCCAATGTAAATATTTAAGGACATGTATACATTTAATTAGGAATGAATGAGATACGAGGGTAAGATTAAATCCCCTTTATGAATACTGCGTTTCATATTTTTTTAAACTATACACATGTCATGACTTCGATCATTCAACTAGGTAGGTTTTGTCAATGTAGGGTTAATATTGATTATATTGTGTAAAAAATTGTGTAAAAGAATATACCTAATAGTTAGGTAAAAATATCTATGTGAGCTTTGGGAAAAACTTATCTTGAAAAATCAATGTGTTAGGTTATTAGAGTAATGTGGTTCAGTTTATCCACATGATGCATTGGGAAAATAGTTTTTCCTCTTAACCATTAAAGAGTCAAGTATGATAATATTGGGTTGAATCCATACCTAAATTTCTAAGTAGTGAAAAGAATTACAAAGAATACTCATTTCGTAGTGAAATATAGATCTTATTCCACTAATGGATATGATATGTTATAGAAGGTGTTATCCTTTTAGTGGGATATCATTTAATGGATTCCCTTAATGAATGTACCTAAATCATGAAACTCATATTATGAATTCACAAGTTATAGATAAATGGAATCATCATCATCAATATTCACATTGAGACGAATCTAATAGAAATGAGATGAAAATGTCATAAATTTCTTAGAATGATATATAAACATGATAAAAGTTCATAAGTAATTTAAAAAACATTCTATATATTAGAGTAATACCATTTTGTGTAAAAAATATATATGTTTTTCGACTGGCTTCTTTATAATCATATGAGATTAAAATAATGATTATACTATGGTTTTTAAGAATTAAAATAAATAAAAAATAGTTTCCACTCATTTACATAATGTTATTGAGTATGTTGATGACTTTTTGAGACTTAGGATGTCCTTATGAATTTTTCTTTTTATGGAATTCATTTTTGGATTCACTGTGGGAAAGATTTTATAATGTGAATGAGATAAATAGTATTTTTTCCTAGATATTCTCAAAGTGAATTGGATTAAATAACAAGCCCTATGATCTTAATTTTATGGTTATATATCGAAACTACAAGTGGGTAAAAGTTCAAATTGGATGATCAAAAGTTATTTGGGAAGACCAATAATATTTTTTCATATATCCATTCAAGGACATCAAAACCAAAATATAGATTCAGGAAAGAGAGGAAACAATTTCTATATGATATAATTTTTGGGGATACCTAAAGGGGCTGCGAAAATCCATGATTTATCAATGTGAGGTACCCTTGATATATAAATCAATTATTTTATTTTTAACGGTAAAATATATAAAGTTTATAGATTAAAAATTTCTTATGCATATAGGTGTTAAAAATCAGGGATGAAATTTATTAATCATTTAGTTTCTATTTTATTGTAGAAGTAATGTATTGGTTAATCATTTGATTTAATGAAAATGTGAATATCAAGCTCTGATAAATCTAATTAAATTATGTAAATTTTCAACAAATTTCATATATGTGATTGGGAAATTTTTCTACTAGTAGGTATTTTTTGAGAATATTCCTTAGATGGTTTCTATTATACTCATGGTTTTGTGATTCATCAAATTATATAGGATTATTTATTAGATTAAAAGGATAAAATACTTTCTTTGAATTTATATTAAAATATGATTGATATTAACCCACCATAATCATTGGAATATTCTAAAGGATATAGACTTATTTTTTGAATAGTGTTCAAAAAATAGACTAACATATATGCTATTGATATATAATTTATTTATTAAATATTATCATATATAGGAAATAATAGAAATTTACAATACTAACTATTTTTATCCTATCATACTATTATAGAAAGATATATAATCAAAGGGTCTAGTGAGAGTATTTTTTGAATTAGAGATGATTAATGTAAAGAAATTAAATATTAAAAAGTGAAATTATCCTAAATGAGTATTGGATATATGTTTAAAGATTAATGTAAATCATAACAATAGTACCAAAAATAATATAAAGGAATAATTTTATTAAAATTTATTTGATAAATAAATTGACGATGAACTAGGAAGAGTTTTTATTAGTCAAAAATATTATTAACATTGTAACATATGATTATTTGAAGTAAATATTTTTGAATACTATGTGTAAAAAGATTAATAATATAAATATAATTCTTATGTATCTCCATTATATTAAATGTATTTATTTATAGATTTTATTCAGTTAAAATATTAGTGGGAGGATTTTATCAGATGGTCAGATAGAGATTCGACAGGAATAACAACGATATATAATGAGTTTACTAAAACCCTAAAAAGTGTAAAAAAAGATAAATATTATTTAACATTATATCATTGTGATACGTTGTACAATCACGTATGTATGTTTTTGTTAACTTTGTTAATGGGATCTAATAATAATAAATAAAATATTTTATGCAGATGGAAATATCCACTTTATCGTTCTTTCATGCCAGCATTGTATATATATGTAATAAATTAAAATAATAATTGACATCTAAATGTATTTCTCTCAGTAATCATGAACCAATTTTTATCATGGAAGATTATATTCTGTGAAAACAAATTAAGGTTAGTTTGAGTGGTATTCATGTATCGTTATAAAAAACATGCTCATAAGGCATAAAAGATGTTTTTTATAATAGATGTGCCATCAAGTACACCACATAAAGAATAATTAATTTTTCCATTATTATACCATGGGTGTTTTTTTCATATTTAAATCAATGTACATATGGTTATATATATAATAAATATGATAATCAATTATTTTGATAAATTTCTTATGCAATCCTTTTGTCTTAGAAAATTAGAGGTTTTGTATTTCTTGATAATAATGTCACTGCTTAAAGATCAAAATAGATGATATTTATCCTCTCATATTATAATTATGACATCTTGAACCTCAATTGATATAGAAAATGGAAATTTATGACCACACCTAGATAATACATATGATATCCTTATTTCTCAGAGGAGGGCTATGTGATGTTCCCATCCAAAAAGGTGAATGAAATGTGATTTATTCATCAATATTTTCATTATATACTCATATAATTGATACTATAAGAGAAAGATATATTGTACTAACATACTCCCTCTTTAATTTTCATTCAATTTCTTCGATAAAGTGATTATATGATGACACATACTTTTAGATTATGCAACTAGTGTACTAATTAATAGAGATACATGTGTTTGACAAATACCATTCTATATACCTTTTTAACATGAGAAACAATAATGATTCTCTTAGAAAACTCTTTTATTTATTTATAAATATTGAAAATTCATACTTTCATTTATTATACAATGAAATGTGGGTTCATGAATTCTTTGTTATTTAATTAGGAATGATATTTACTCATAGATCTGATCAAAAAGTGTGTTAGAATTTATACAAAATTAATTTTTGGATGCATATTCACATTGTATAAAATATAATCTGATAATCTATGGATTTTATGTTATATTTACAAAAGATTCTTGGATGATGTCCAAAAATATTTTTTATGGTCTCATAAGTTATTGCATATGATAAAATATGAGGTGAAATGGTACAAATTATATATTGATTTAGTGAAATAAAGAGATTTATGGAGTTATGACCTAGAACCTTATATATATATATATATATTATTGTGTGTGATATATATATGGATGTAACATTCTCTATGATATTGACATGTTGCATGGTATTGAAAGCATCGAATTTTGAATTTATTGTTTTGGGGATATAATGGTAAAAGATATAGTGATATCTTGTAACACATTCAGTGATATCTTATATTTCATGGAGTAAGTAGAACATTAAAATATTAATATCTATTTTATTCTCCTTCTTTTTACCACTACTATCATGTTTTTTTATAAGATGAAACATATGGGATGATTAAACAATTTATTCATCTGATGAATTCATGGACGATAGAATATTTAGTAATGATTTATTAATTCCTGTGTAAATGTCATAATTACATGAGGATATCTTAATGATAAATATAAATAATAAATTATCAGGGTATAATGATCATTTTATCCTACCCAATGAATAGTCAACACTCTCATAGGTGGGTTCTCTATTATTCTTTCTCATTATCCATATAAGGAACTAGCATACCCATGTGAGAAAGATGGTATTACCCATGAAATGGGTGGTTCGTTTTATTTTGTGTGTATACCATGGATAAGGGTTTCATTCCTCTAGGTATGAAGTATTTATTCAAAAATATGGGATGAATATAGTGGTAGAAACTAACTAATTCATGGTATACTGAAATTAAATGATGTCATCATATCATGAATTTAATTTTAGATATTTTTATTCATGAGGATTTTGGTTTCTCGTTGTTTTCCCTATATATAATAATAGTTAACTAAGTGCTAGAAACCATTCCATCATAAAGATTGAATGTTCTTAGACACTGTGAAGGTATGTTCTTATTTAAAATCTTTTTTTAATCCCATAATTTTTTCCATTATTTTAATTTGTGTGTGTGGATAATTGAGGGTTTTTTAGGCACTCGTAACGTGAAATAAAGGGAGACCGCGCCTTTCTTTACCTATTACACTGTTTGCGCACCGTGAGTGAAAATCGTGTGAGAGGGGAATACAAACCATGAAACCATTGATAGAGGGTTATTTGTATGGTTAGAAATAGGGAAACAATACCACTTATTCCAACCTAGGTAATCATGAATATTAAGCCAATATTTAATATAGTCTAGCATATCGTTTGGAAAACTGTGAAAAAAATCATGTTTCCCCTTGTAAAGATCAAAAATACCAAACTACCACCACGAGATTTTTATGTTCGCACTTTATATTCATCCCCAATCTACTACCTCTATCCTTAGTGATGAAACTAAACCCTCATGTTCCCCAATTGATCGATATCCCTCATTTTTATATAGTTTGGAGTGTCATTGGTTGCATATCTAAGGACATAGTATGTCTAATATTCCACTTTCTTATTTTTTTTAAGATTACAACATGTAGATTTTGATATCACTTTTTGACGCCCTAAATTTTTTTTCTGGTGGGTTATAGTTTAACGATTCAAAGGGTGCATCAATCCAGATTTATGGTTTTAGTAAAGTGTGAATTCATCTTGAAAATAGAGGTAGGTGGTCTTCAAGTTATATTCCATAGTCATTATATAGATATCGGATTTCTTTAGTATGTGTTTTCTTGACACTTGTTGTGAATTTAATATAAATTGGTATAAATTTGTTAAAACGGTAGTATATATAAGGATTTCAACCCCTCACGACCCCCATACGGTGAAATGAGGTTGTCTAGTCAAATTTAGGGCTTCTCATGTGGTGTGTGAATGATTTTGATCAAAGAGAATTTTAATGTTTATATTGAAATTAGATTTTGTTAATATAGGAACCATGAGAAATATGTTGTTACCTAAGATTAAACTAAAAAGTGAATATGAATTATTAGGTACAGCCTTTTGTAAGTGCATAATGGATTGATTTTCTTACCTTGAGTTGATTTGGTTGTATTAATGTAATTTAAGATTAGTCTTTTATGAAATTTACATTAAATATATGAGTGACTTAAAGAATATAAAATGATAAACATTATAAATGAGTAAATTATTTTGTCATGAAATATGTGTTAATTTTGTTAGCATTAGAAAATTTATGAATATGTTAAACGTATTAACATTTAATTTTTTTTAATATTCTAAATAGGTTCAGGCATAATAAGGGAAATGGGTTATATGGGATATGCTATGTAATGGAAAATTCTGTTAATGGGTTAAAGAATAAGGGTGATTTATGTGATAAATGATATGTGAAATGTGAATGTTTGGGTTTTTTTTATTATGTTTGGTTTGGGATATCATATATGTGGTGAATTGATAAATAATTAAGTTCAAATGGATTGGTTATTATGGGGTACTGGAAATGAGGATCTACACCCACATGTTGGGTTAGATTGGGGCTCTAAACCCCACCAAAAAATTTACATGTTGGAGCAGGGTACTGAGGATCAATAAATATAAAAGATGCATTAGATGAAAATAACTAGAACAAGGATTGAAGTAATGTGTGATGTATATTATTATGAATCATTAATAATAGTGAGGTAGTGACTTTTATTTATTCCAATTATTCATGATAAGTAACCAGAATAGTTTGTTATGTAAATAATGTAATTGCCTAACCAATAGAGCATGTGATGAAAATTAATTGCGTGAGGGAGATGGAATATCTTATGAAAATGGAAATAATAAATTAAGTGTCCTAAGTTAATTTTTTTACCTAGTGACACCTTAGTTGTATTATACTTAGCTTGTCATTTATTTACGACATTCACAAACATCTAATTAGACTGGATATTTTTTGACACAGTTGGTGGTGGCCTACTGAGTTTTACTCAAACATGTCTCGGGCCAATATTTGGTACCTAGGGGTATTTCATGGATAAAGGTCAGTAAAAGGTAATAGAACTTATTCTAGGAAGTTATTTTCGGCATAAGAAATGCAATAATGAGGATCTAGACATAGAGTCAAGACTAAATTTAGGAAATTCAACAATTGTTCATTATTTTGGGATTTCAATCAATTTTTTTACAGTGAGCATGAAAATTCTTATTAAATATATGGTGGTGGTTTATACACTATTTGTGAACTAGTTAGAAATGAACATTTGGGATTTTGGGATTAGTATTTCTGTATTTAATATGTTATTTATTGTGGGTTATGCCAGGAAATAGAGTATAATCTCCCCATGTGACTTTTCATGACTTTACCTCTTGTTGGAAACCACTGGAATATGGGGAGGTTCATTTGAGGTCATATAGAGACCCATATAGACCACCGGTTTATTGGATTCTACGATGTAGATGTTAAAAAGTGTTACTGAAGAGGATTCATTTCAATGGTCATACTATATGGGATGGTATAGATGAGGTTAGGATGTGTTTGTCCTTACAAATTATCTCATTATTGGGTGTAGAAAACACATTTATAAGGGTAATCATCTGTGTATAGGGTGATAAATCAGTGTTCTTGATTGGTTGATTCCCTTATTGTGCGATGTTACTTTTTTAGGTTATATTTCTCCTAGATGGAATGACATGAGGTTATGTAATCATGAATCATTGTAGGCAGTTAGGGATATCTGTGGAATGCATCATGATATGAATACTTGGGATTGGAGTGTATGACATGGAGGGTAGGTATCATTTTATCTTCTTGAAAGGTCGAATAAAATGGTATATAATAAAGATGATGCAAGTTGGTAAAAATGAATAATGTTAATGAATGATTAAAATGTTGGTCTTAAAAAGCGTTTTAAACAACATAAAATATTAGTTGTAGCAATTTGTGAAATGGTAAATTTTCTTATGTGGAATGATATATGTTGTGAGTGAGGAAATTTTTTCGAAAGGATATAAAATGATAGAATTTGTGACTATGTGTATTGGTTTATACCCACATTGGGTGTGATATAAAATAGGGAAGTTTGAGGGTAGTGTTCTAAGTGTGATTATGTACACTAAAAAAGTTTGTGGTGTCAGAGTTGTTATGGCTAGGGAATATCCTTGTTTTTTTTGAATTGATGAAGATCTATGTTATGTGTACTAAGACACTTTCTTGATATTTAAGGAAAATATCTCTACATCAGCATGTGATTGATGGAAGAGAAGAAAATGTTCATGAGCATGCTCCTCCAAAAGTGTGTCATGGAAATCTGGTAACTCATGCTAATTAGAAATATGAGAAATTCCTTGAGAACATTTATTCTTTTGTTTGGATGATGGAATGGTACCCTAGGTGGTGAGTACCATGTATGTTTGATCATACAATGGATTTCCAGTTAAAACACTCTCCAAACGTTTTCTTTTAGGGTGTGTAATCAATGATGTAAAATTCTGGATAGATTACATTTTGTCAATGTTGGATAACTTATAGACTCTAAAGGATAAGAAATTCTCATTTTAAGGATACATGTTGTGGGGACCATTATAGCACTGGTGGGTTATCCTGGTTCAAACCCTTCAGTTTGATGGTATGCTGTGGAAATACATTAAGGAGATATTTCTTGATAATTTCTATCCATATCCCTCGATACATGACTGGGTAGAAGAGTTTATAAGGTAAACCCAGGGAAAAATGTCAGTGATGGATTATACAGGCCATTTCACAATCTTCAATCGATTTACTATAGATTTGGTAGGGGTCTAGGAAAAAATTTCTCGATATTTATAGGATGGTAAAAAATATGAGATTATGTTTCATGATAAAATAATCCGTTTAAATAGGTTTTCATAATTGGTAGATCATGAACTTATTTCATAAGGGAACTTTCAAGATGCTTCATGCTGTGTGTTTGTGGTTCTAGCATCATGAACTAGTGTTGCATCTTATGAGGCTAGTAAATGAAATTTATAAAATTTTCATCATAGTGGAAGTGTGCATATTCATCCTAAGAGATGAACATGATCTCATAGTATGGATAATGTGTTTATTTATTAGTGTGACAGGTCAGGACATGTGTGTGGTCAGTGCCCCTGACCACTAGTTGAGTGATGAGAGTTAAGAGGATGAGGCATGTAAAAAAGGTTCAATGGGAAACCAAAATAAAACGGAATTGATTAATGGTATATGGAGGTGTTGAGATAATTAGGGGGGTCAGTTTTCTCATGATATGTAGATCGTTGGTGCTCAACTAGTTGTCTCGATATGGGTGGTGGTCATGGAACTCTAGGGTGAGGGCATATATATCATCATGGTGGTGCAGCACCACGAACTCAGACTGGGTGTCACATCCCAAGTAAATAAATAATAATACACATTAATATTTATTAATATTTGTGGATTATATATTAATTTTACTTTAATGGGGATGCTATTTTCGATGGCTTACCTGATAAGCAACAACGAGTTTTTCTGAAATCTTATGTCGCACGCCATTTATATAATATTATTATTTTAAATGGTAGTTAACGCTTAGAAGTTGTATCAGAGAAATCTATAAAACTTACTAAAATATTATTATACATGTTTTTAAATGTTATTACATTTATCCAATTAATTTAAAAGCTTAAAATGTGAATTAATTTAATTTTAAGCATAAATACTCTAATATTTTTTAGAAGTTTGATTTTCCACCTTTTGATGGTGATCCAGATTTAATTCTAGTTTTGGTGAATTTTATATGTTCTATTTGACAAAATAAAATTCTTTTTTCGAATAGGGGCATAAAATTTTACTTTGAGTAAATTTTTGTTATTTTTCTGATAATATTCAATTTTTAATGAATAGCTAAAAATATTGTACTTTAATTCGCATCATCCTTTTAATATAATGTATTTATATGATTATATAATCTTTTTAATTTGTTTTAACGTGTAATTATATTATTTTATTACCATTTAATCAAATTTTGGTCATTTTAATTAATTTCAATTTGAAATTTGACATAAATAAGTATCAATCTTTTGATAGTTACGCTTTTTAAAAAACAAGCTATTTTTTCTGAAGGGGAATTAATTTTATATTAATTATTTAAACATATATGTTTTTAATTTTGCAAAATAGACATAATTATTGAATTCCGAATATCAAATATAGCTTAGGCTTAATTTTTGTTATTTTCTGAAAAATCTTCATATTTTTATGAATAGTGAAACATCTGAGTAGTAGTTAAAAAAACTAAATTTTGCATTTAAATGGTATTTAACCACATATGTAAATTGAATTTTTAAAATCCGACATACATGGTTGTTATTAGTATATAAAATGTGGTTCAATAAGAAGAATGTAATTTTTGGTGAATAGTAACATATGAGTTTTATTTATCGCGGTTAAAGGTAAACAGGGTTATTAATGGTAAAAAGAATATCATAATAGTATAAAATTATCTTAACACTAATCCTAAGCATATTGGTTGAGTCATTTATGACCATGGGAATCTTTGGGTCGATTTTGGGACCCATTTAGAAACTTATGAGTGATAATGACACTTTATTTTAATTAACATAAAGTAAAGTCAAAAATGAAGAAAACAAATATCTTTTATTAAATTAATTTTTACATGGGGTTATATAAGTTATCTTTTCGACTCTAAATATTCATTGGGAATCTAAAAAGATTTACAACATGATGTATTTTTTTATTTAATTTTTAGAAATAATATAATTTAAATTATATATGACACAGTAATGATGCAGTGTTTACCTCATTAATAAATTATTTAAATAAATAATATTATAAAGACTAATATAATATCAAAAAACTGTACAATCCTTATTGGATGATTTTATATCATCCATGAGTCATATTATCGTCTACTTTAATAAGTTTTGGACTTTTAGAATCCGAAAATCATTATATAATAAAATAATATTTTCACGCTTTCCTAATGAGCCCCACCTCCGCCTTATAAGAGGACACCACTTCTAACACATTTCTCACACCTCTAAAGCCCCTATAATCATCCATCCCCAGACAAAATAAGAACTCAAAATCCATCTCTTATACTTATAAGACATAACTTAGGATGAAGGCACTTCAAAATGTCCTTTTGTTTCAAACCAATGGGAGTTACCTAAATTAAAGATAACGATTTCTATTAACTTTTTTTATTTTATTTTACTTCTAAAACCCCTAGAAAACTTTTTATTACTATCTTTTATAAAAACACTTGTATCCTCAATATACTAGGATACTTTAATGAGATGGATTCAAACTACACTTACACACACCTTCATGTAATGTGTGAAGAACATACTGTTTCTATGGATGGAAAACTAACACCTCATGAAACAATGATTGTTCGATTATCACCTACCACTTCTCATGGTGGCCATTAAGATAGAACAATATTTATATATGATATATATTATTTTAATGTTTTTTATGCTTATGTGTTTTACATTTATATCATTTGAGGATGTGCGGACTACCACCGCCTCAAAGTGATATGACTTGTTAATTCTATATGTGGGACATAAAAAGGATACAGATAATGATATTATATATGATATTATTCTGTAATTATAATATAACTATTTACCATTATGTTTTAATTCCATTAAATTACAAAATAAAAATTAAATTAGCATTCATGTGTATGTACAGCTTACAGTCTCCAGGAACAGTGCATTTCATTTATTATCTCCAAAATGTTGTGTACTATTATAATTACAAATATATATACTCGATACATATGATTTATATGATATCTAAATCATTAATATCATTCGGGAGATAATGGACTATTGACCACATGGACGACATGTATTAAAAGATGTCAATTTCTCACTCAAGTACCAAATATCGACATAATGAACATTATTAACTTAATTGATTACATAATGTTTATAACATGGTAATAAGTGATATAAAATGAATAATAAACTTGAAAATGGTTCTTATGAATGATGAAATTAACAGTAGTTTATTATTTAGGAGATTAAAGAATGAACGAGTCATGTCAGGAATGAGGTAAGTGACTTCATCTAAATCACCTTTCATTGAGGCATATTTTGTTTTAATTCATGACATTATTTTATACACCATATAATAAACTAAGAATTTTCATTTCATTCAAAGGGAATCATTTTCTATGAGGTGTTTTAGTAAATGTAAAAACAATGTTTCTTTTTAACGTAAGTGGTGAAATCAACCTTTCTACCACCGCGAGTATTATTTGATCATTGGATTTTTTAACAAGTAGTACTGTTTATAAAAGAAATATAAATACCATATACCATTTTTGTGTATTTTGGTATTGAAAATGGTTTTGGGAAAGAATTTATTATTTCAAAATATTGAAATTATATATTGTGATCGAAATGTGGAAATGTTATCTTTCCATTATCTTTGTTTTATGTGTTAGAAATATGTTATGGTTCATGGGAATTTTTATGTATGTGATTGGTTCTGTGACAAACCAAGGGTGGGTGAGCACAAGATAGATATCCAATGCATTGGGTAATGTGACCTACGTAAACGTGAATGTTTCTCTTAAGATATTTACAGACTATAAGGTGATGAGTATTCCACATGTAAATCCCTACGTATTTGTGATAGATACAATTTAAGTATGATATTAATTTAATAAGTTACATTTATGATTTATGTTTTCTATGTGATATTCATAAATCTTATAATTTCATGAGGTATTTTAAAGAGATTCTGTTGTGAATCCAATGATTAAATAATGTTTTCTTTCTCTATTTTATAACCCTTAATGAGATTTTTATGCTCATACCATGTATTGAAATGTTTTTCACAGGACCAAAAGATGAATATGGTCAAGGATGGGATCAAGGAATGGTCTTTCTGTCTAAAACATGGGACTAGACATGACTATTTTTTCAAAAGTTTTCGTTTTATGTAAAAAATGGAAACTGAGTTGAAGTGTCTACCTTTTAATTTTTTAAATATAATGTAATAGTTATGACCTATTTCATCAAAACACTAATCCTGAAAGGATCCTCAATGTGAATTATTCATTTAATTCATGATTATGGAATGTTTAAGGTTGAGTCCATGCAGTTTGTATCAATGGTCGGTTTAGGAAACTATAGAAGTTATAATATAGTTAAATTAATATCCATAAATTATATTTATCTTATGTTATGATTGAAATGATATTTCATTTACATATTACAATGTTTCTTCAACTATGATATATCTGTGTTCAGAGTGGTTTTCCATAGTGTAAACTGTGCAGCTATATTGGGATGGCATTAGGAGGAAGACAACCTTACAAATCAACAACCTCAGATGGTCAGAATCAGAATTGAACAGGTTGTCCTAGTGATGGTACAGTTAACATAGAATATAAATTGTGTTGGTATCTATGAACGATATTATCCATATCAACCATAGAGTAAAATTTAAGTAGTGGATCATTTCATAAGGAAACAACCCCTATCATTCATAGGATCATCGGACCCGGTGCTAGCAGAAGGTTGGATTAAAGGACTGGAAAAGATTTTTGATGTCATGTGTTCTTTGGAACATCAAAAGGATAGTATCATTTCTTACTATTTTTAAGGTGAATTAGATCATTTTTGGTTGATTTTGAAAAATATTAGGGATAGTGAGTAGATTGATGCTCTTGAATAAGATGAATTCAACGGTTTGTTTCTTGAGAAATATTTCCATAAGGTATTTCTTCTTAGAATGGAAACAATTCTTGTAAATGAAGTAGGAGGATGACTCAGTGGCTGCATAGGAAGAAAAATTCACTTGACTAGCAATGTATTCTCTAAATTTGATATGATATTTTGATATTAAAATAAAATATTTTTACTCAGGATTAATACCAAAGTATCAAAAAAATTCTCATGAGTTCAAAAGTTATGAAATTTTTTTTGTTGTGCGGAGAAGGTGGAAATGGAGTTTTTCGATGATTAGGTGTTCTTTGACAAGAAACAGAAGAAGATGTCAAGGTGGAAGACGAAAGGGAAGAACTCTTCAAAAAAGTCTTATAGTATGAAACATAAGTTTAAAGTTTTTGAAAATTATGGTAAAAGAATGCTGTGGAATGTATTTTCAATTTTTGTAGGTGCTACCGATGTAGTAAAACGGGACATAAGACTCATAATTGCAATAAAAAATACCAGGTTAATGGTAAGAAAAAATATAATTTACAGTCCGTAAAATGTTTTATGTGAAACGAAATGTTCATTATGAAAATGAGTTTCCAACGAAGAACTCAACTGAGGGAAAACATCTAGACTACCAGCAGAAACGAATAGTGAAGTCCATTGGAACTACTTTAGTAGATGTTGAGACATCAAACAAAGAAGTATCAACTGCACTATTTTTTTAGATTATGCCAATGTGTTATTTGATTTAGGGTCTACACATTTATTCATTTCTGAGATGTTTTCTAGTAAATTGGAAATTCCATCTGAGGATATGAATATAGAACTTATGGTAAAAACACTTGGAGGAAATATTGAGACAAAAAGAAATTATAATAACCTTATTCTCCTTGTTTGTGGAAATAATCTACCTGCAAACCATATTTCTTTGCCTCTAGTAGAGTTTGATGTTAATTTGGGAATGGATTAGCTTTCTATTTATCATGATAAGATTAACTGTAGAGCTAAAGCGGTTTCTTCTTAGAATGATTTTCAGTTTTTGTATAAGAATGAAACTTTTATTTTGAAAAGAAATCAGGAAGCTATGAAACTAGTAAAAGATGGAAATGAATGTTAACATGCTCATATTGTTAAAAACAAAGGAACTGTTCAGATTAATTATGTGTCAGTGGTAAATGAATACCTTAATGTTTTTTCTAATCATTTTCCTGGTATTATACCTGATAGGGAATTTGAATTTACTGTTTACTTCATTCCTGATGCTAATAACATTTCAAAACCCCCTTATCGAATGACTCAAATTGAACTTTTAGAGTTAAAGATGCAATTGTAGATATTATTAGATAAAGGTATCGTTTGACCTAACATATCACCATGGGATGATCCTGTCTTGTTTGTTAAAAATAATGATGGTTCAATGAGTCTTTCCATTGATTATAGAGAATTTAATAACATCACTATTAAGAACAAGTTTCATTTGGCACATATATATGATTTTTTTCATCTTCTCTAGGGAGCTTAGTATTTTTCGAAGATTGAGTTCAAGTCGGGGTACAATCAGTTTAAATTAAAGGATGTACTCATTCTAAATACTGTGTTTCATACTAGATATGACCATAATGAATTTATAGTTATGTCTTTTGGGTTATCCAATTCACCTGATGTATTAATGGATCATATGAATAGAATTTTCCTTGAATTCATGGATATGTTTTTGGTTGCGTTCATTGCTGATATTTTGGTTTTATCTAAAGGTAAAGAGGAGAATAAAAGTAATTTATGGGGTTTCAGGCAAAAAATAGAAGAAAAGAAACTATTTGTAACACCTTGACCCTAGTTAACTAGTTTCGGTGCATTATTACATAACATTTGAATGATTACAAAAGATCAATTCTTGAAAGAATGATTAGTTTAGTATCCTTAGAAGTACTAGATACGTTCATAATGATTACATTACATTATAAAATGAAAAACTAAAACAACATTGTTTCCATAGACCACACTCATATCCCCTAAGACTATCTCTATAGGTAAGTCATAAAATATTTCATCATATCCTAGGAAAAGTAAAACATAGAATGGGGTGAGCACAGATGCTCATTAAGGATAACAATATAACAGAATCAATCATAAATAAGCATAAACATTTAAGGCAATATATAAGACTAAAACCAAATCTTTTAAAAATTTAACATATGAATAATATGGAAAACATAAAATCAAATAATTCCATTTAATTACACACATGTATATTCTACAAGTCGAATAATCACATGCAATATCAATAGCCACATTCATAATGATGGAATGCATAATTCAAGACTCTCAGAACCACATAGTCAAGGCCTTGTTCCGAGACTACAAATAATATTTTTTCAAGGCCTTGTGCCAAAACACTATTTTGTCTCATGATACCTTTTGATGCATCGAGGAGCTATAGTTGGCTCCAACCGTCACTTTCTATGTCCAATGCATTACCCATATGAATATGTTTAAACATAACATACACATTCGTATTAAAACTGGAATACGAAATGTCAATACTTTATCCATAAATCATGAATGTAATGAAATAACACATCCACAATTAGACATATCACAAAACCTTCAATACAATTGGAAGTTTTGTATCATAATAAATAAAATTCAAAGAAACATAAAATCCATCAAAGGATGTTGATATTGATGAAATCAAAACCTTTTTAGAGAAATATCTCTTTCTATTTTGAAATCATTTAATGGTCATTTAATTATAAAATAAAACATTTATATTTGAAAATATTCTCATAATCTTGTTTTGGACACTTCAACGATGTTATAACGGCCTAAAATAGATGCACCTGCCATATATTTTAAAAAAAATTGTTACCTTAAATTTGTCGAAAAGGTCATAATGTACCTTATTTGGAAAACAACGGAAAGATTCATTTATAAAAATCTTATAAAAGTAAAACAAGGGTATAAATGAATTTAACCTATAGTCTAGTAAATAGTAAAAATGTTTTGGAATACATTTTAAATAAACATGGACATGGATGATAAAGAGGTCCTGGTAGATAATTACATAGAAACAACCTTGGATAATACAGTGATTGTGAAATTAACCATAACCTTGTACTTTTACATGGTTAAATGTAAGTTATCGACCTATATAATGGTGAAATAATTTTTATTAAATAATATAATAATCTTATACATTAATATGATATCATATATGATCTTTTAACATTTCATTATTAATAATATCTTAGTATTATCTTTGTTTCGGGTGCTAACAGATTCGTTTTCCTTTATATTCTTAGTTATGCGAGTCATATTTTTTATGGATGGGATGTATAATATAAATATCCAAAATTATATAAATTCATTAAATATTTTTTTAATAATCAAATGAAAATTAGTCTTGAATGGATACAATGGGGAATGAATCTCATCATGTTCATGGAGACGGTAATCTGTATGTACGCATGAATGAAAATATCATTCTTTTCATATTAAAATAACATATAATTGGATGCAATGTCATATATAAAGAATCATTATCATGTTATATATATTATTTACATCAATTATACATCATTATTATACCCATCCAAATAATAATGTATTGAATAACAATTACACCACGACATGGAGACGGCAAGCCGTACATACGAACTGATGGTGACATGTCATTCGAAGGATTCATATGATAATGAATTTAGTTTTACAATATTAATAATAACATCACATTACATATTTTATATTGGAGTTATTATTTTAGAATATAAACAAAAAAGAAAAAGGAAGTGGAAGAAGAAGGGAAATTGAAAGAGGTGATAAAATATTTACCTCTTCTTCGGGTTCTTCCTTTTGATTTGATCAAAAGGGTTCCATAGGTTGGCTTTATGACTAATGGATGGCCTCTAGGATTAATGGGATATAGTTTATAGGGTTTTTGAGTAGAGTATGGCTGAGCCAAATGTATTTTAAGTTGTGAATTAGAGGGAAGTGGGAGTACCTTTTATAAGAGGGGTGAGGGGCACCTTATGAAAAGCTCAGAATATTGTTTTATAATAAAATAAATTTCAGTTTATAGTCTATAAAAAGTGGATTATTTAAACTATAATGTGGTGATGGGTTAAAAACCACACAACCTATAGGTTTTAGGAAGGTTTGGGTCACTATATTAACATTATCATTTAGATTTAACTCTTAGATAAATAGTTGGATATTTACCATGTCTATTTTTATTTTTATATTATATGGTTTATAAACATACTATATACTCCAATAGATCCCCATGTTGTTCATTAATGATACACCTATAATTATATATTTCATTTTGATGATCCTTAGATTTTTAGGAATAAAATATCAATTAATAATATAATATTTGTTTTAAAAACTCTTTTATGTCAATTTTGACACTGTTTGGTATTTTGTTTTTTCTAAATTCATAAAAACATTATTACTTCGAATAAAATTCATATAACCAGCCCTAATAAGTCATATTAAACTATAAAAGTATTATAATTCATAAAAAGTCTAGAATAACATTTATCTGGATATTTATTATGTCAATTATTTGAATATTTCATTAATTTGGTAATTACTGCATCATCATTGTGTCGTAAATAAATTACATTGTTTAATGTCCGAAAATTAAATATAAAAAATAATTATGTAGTAAATAATTTTAGATTTCTATTGAATATTTATAGTCTAATTTATCTTTTGTATAACCCTATATTAAAAAAATTAATTATTAAACATTGATTTTAACTCTTTTAATTATTCTTTAAATTGAATAATAATAATAAGTGTCCTATTCTATCCCAAGTGGACCAAGGAGATGCATATTTTATTCCAAGGGTTTCTTATCTAATTATACATATCTATTAGAATTAGGACATGTTTTCAGGTAATAATAATATCATTTTTACACTTAAATACATTATTTACTTTTACATGTTGTAAATAAAAGTAAAAAGTTATTATTCACCAAAAATTATTTTCATATTATTGAACCTCATTTTTCAAATTTATATCAATTGTGTCTCTTTTATTTTTGAAATTCAACTCATGAAGCTGTAAAAATATGTTTTATTGAAATTTGAAAATTTTCCTAGGAGGTGGGTAAAAGACGGTGAAAAGTTCAATAAACTTTATATATATATATATAATTTTTATAAACTGAATCCAATAAATTAAATTGATACTATATAAGTATTATGTATATATTTTGACCTGAAATAAAATTAAATGAAATAATTATTTAAATAAAAACACATTTTTAACCTATAACTCAGTGTTTTTCACTATTCATCAAAAATTGAATGTTTTCATAAAAATACCAAAGATTCACCTTAAGAAAAGTTTGATATTCTGAATCCAAAAATGAAATCCATTTGAAAGATAAAATTTATTACATTTCAAAAGGTGGGTATTACTATTAATAATGGATAGTTTGATTGGTTGTGATGTGTTAGACGCGAAGTTGCATACAACACATGCTATTGTATTATTCAAAGAGTATTGTATTGTGGAATTTTGGGATGTTACATTCGCCCCTCCATCAAATAATTTCATCCTAGAAAAATCTAGAATATTACTGCATAAAAAGACTTAGGTGGTTCTTCATCATAGGTTCCTCGCGTTCCAACATTGCCTCTTCCATCTTATAGTTTCTCGCAAGAACATTTACCCGACGAGTCGTCCGGTTTCACAGGACATGTTCTCTTGTATTAAGGCCATTGACAGACACTTCACAATAAGACAGATTGGGTTACAGTTCAAATTCCTCATAGGCGAGTACATGCATTGGATCAGGCATGTATTGTCTCAACAGGGATACGTGGAATACATCATAAACTTTGGAGAGACTTGGTGGTATTTTCAAATGGTAAGCTACATCCCCAATTCATTCTTGAATTTCGAAAGGTCGAATGTACCTGGGACTCAAGGTTCCCTTTTCACAGAAATGTAAATCACCCTTCCATGGAGATACCTTCAGGAAAATATGATCTCCAACCTGAAATTCCAAATCCTTCCTTTAATTATCGACATTGCTCTACTGCCTACTTTGATCTGCTTTATTTGGGTTTAGATTACATTTACTATTTCCACCATTTCCCCTACAAGTTTTTGTACGAGAGTTTTCTTTCACCAACATCATCCCAACAGGAGGGTGTGCGACATCTCTTTCCTTATAATTCTAACTATGGTTCCATCTAAATACATGAATGGAAGATTTTGTTATAGGAAAATTCTACCCGAGGTAAATATTGATCCCACATACCTTGAATGTTGAGTGAGAATGATCATAAAATGTCTTCTAAGTTTTGAATAGTCTGTTCTGATTGTCCATCAGTTTGAGGGTGGTAGGCAGTGCTCAAACTAAGTTTATTATCTAGGGATTTCTGAAGAAATTTCCAGAATATTGATGTAAAACATGGGTCATGATCAGAAATAATTGATAGGGGTACTCCATGAAGTCTCACCACTTCATTAATATATAGTCATTCTTGTCGTTCAAGTGGTAAATCTTCTCTTATAGAAAGTAAACGTGCTTTATTGGTAAGATGATCCACAAATACCGATTTTGCATCATTTTTTCTTGGAGTCATTGGTAGTCCCATGAAAAATTCCATCGTAATATTATCCCATTTTCACTCAGGTATATGAAGAGTTTGCAAGACTCCTCCACATTGATTCCTTCCATCTTTCTCTTATTAAAAAACCATACCTATTGACACAAAATCATGAATCTCCCTCTTCTTGTTGTCCCACCAAAAATGTTCCTTCAAATATTTATACATTTTGGTGCTCCCAGGTTGTATAGAGAAATTGGAATAGTGAGCATCATCCAATAATTCCCTTTTTAGATCAGGTATGTCTATAACTAAAAGTCTCTTCCCAATTTTCAAAATTCTTTCTTCATACACAAAGTCACTCAATCTATCATCATTCACAGATTTAATCTTATTTTGAAACTCTTATTTGCTATTTTGATAACTCTTTATCCTTTATAGTAAACATGGTATAGAAATCATTTGAAAAAGTAATGATGTTTCACCTACCATGGTTATTCCCATATCCATCATTACTAAATCCATATATATAGGATCCTTTTAAACTCTCATCTTGTTCAAAACTCCATGATATATTCTACTCAAATAATCTTCCACCTTATTTTCATTCCCTAGGTGGTAGTGTATCGTGAAATCAAAATACTTGAGCAGTTAAAGCCATTTCATTTACCTCATGTTGAGTTCTTTTTGTGAAAAAATATAATTCAAACTCTTGAGATCAGTATATATCTCACATTTTTCACCATAGAAATAGTGTATCCAAATCTTCAAAGAAACGATTACCTCTGATAACGTATGATCACGAGTAGGATAGTATTGCTTATGATTTTTTAGCTATTGTGATGCATAGGCATTAACATTATCATTATTCATAAGGAAACAACAATGCCCTTTCTTTGAAGCATCACTATAAACGACAAAACCATCATTCCCTGATTATATATTCAAAATAAAAGCATTTAATAATCACCTCTTCAATTATTCAAAACATTTTTGACACTCTTTTGTCTAGACAAATTTATCCCCTTTTCTTGTGAGCTTTGTTAATGGGTTATCCAACCAGAAAAAATTATGGACGAAACGTTGATAAAAACCTGCTAAACCAATAAAACTGTGTGCCCCAGTTATACTCTTCGGTGCTGGCCATTCATGGATTGTCGTGGTCTTAGAAGGATCTACATTAATTCCATACTTGGAGACAATATAGACAAGAAAAGAAATCTCCTGATGACAGAATTCACATTTGATAGAGTTCCCATATAATTTGTGTCTATTAAGAGTCCTCGGGATAATGCGCAAGTGATTTTCATGTTCTTCACAAATTTTGGAGTAAACCAAGATATCATCAATAAATACCACTTCAAATTCATTCTGATATTCCAAGAAAACTCTATTAATTAGGTCCATGAAGACAGAGGGTGCATTAGTCAACCCAAAAGGCATTACTGTAAACTCATAATTCCCGTACCTGGTTCGAAATGATTTCATTGGAATGTCTTCCTTCTTCACACACAACTGATGTTATCCAGATCAAAGGTCAATCTTTGAAAATTATTGAGCTCAATGTAGTTGGTTAAATAAATAATCAATGCGAGGTAGTGTATACTTGTTATTTATTGTTATATCATTGATCTCCCTATAGTCAATGCACACCCTCATAGATCCATCATTATTCGTAACAAAAATGACACGGCTCCCCATGGAGAATAATTATGCTGAATAAATATATTATTACTCAATTCCTCTAGTTTTTTTTAGTACCACTAATTCCACAGTGGCCATTCTATATGGGGTATTCGATATGGGCCTTGAACTAGGAATTAAATCAATATAAAACTCAATTTGTCATTTTGGAGGATTTCCAAGTAAAACTTTCGAAAACACATCAACATATTCTTTCACAAAAGTTATATCCTCTATTTTGACATTATTTTCCTCTCCCAGAGTTATTTCATTCTCTTACTCTCCAATAATTGAATTTAGTGGAGCTACTAGGGGTGGTTCTAGATAATAATTATGTGGTGAAGATTTTTCTATAAAGATGAGGTGTTCCTTATCATCATCATAAAAATAGTCACCTCCTTCTTCTTATAATAAATTTTTTTATCATGGTCCAATAGTCAATCCATACCGAAGATTATATCAAAATAAATCATGGGTATGAAGATGAGATCCGCAGATATAGTACATTTATATGCTCTAATGGGAACTGATCCACAAAACATTGTTGCGATGATACTTCTCTTAAGAGTTTTGACTGTCAATTCCCTTGTTAAATCAAATTGGAAATATCTAATTTTCTTAGCAAAATGCGAAGATATGAAACAATGTGATGATCTAGAATCAAATAAATCATTTGATAAACTTGAGGAAACCATTACATTAGCTGCAACCACATATTTTAGAGCTTTAACCTCAGAAGTATTGATATCATAGGATTTTACTTGATCCCTTGGAATTTTTGAGGTATGGTTCCCTAACGCTTAGGACATTCATTTTCATAATTCCCATTTATCTACAATTGTATCATTCATCATCGACATCCACTATCTTCCCCTTGTAATCACGAGCTTCGTGGCTTTTTTCCCAACACTTTTAACGACTCCCATTCCCTTTAGGAAAGTACCAGGGTGTATTATCACACATTTAATGAATGATTGATATTCAAAATTTTCCTTCCTCCCCTTATTTATATTTCCAGAGTGCTCGGTAGATCAATTCTTCTCGTGTTTTCCTTTAAAGTCATAAGACATAGAGAATTATTTTTTTGCCTTGATAGCACATGAGAAAATATCGTTGTATGATGAGAAGGATTGAGAGAGTAATTCTCGATGGAGAAATGATTTAAATCCATCAAAGAAATAATCAATCTTATATCTTGGGTTACGTATATAATCAGTTTCATGCCTTGCTAACCTTGTAAAGTATGCTTCCTACTTTGCGACATTCTCATACACTTTTTTCCTCAGAATCAAAAATTGCCTTTCCATATCAGTGCGATGGTAACATGGAATGTATTTTTCTATGAAAAGCTCATTAAACCCCCTCCATTCCATATTTCATGCTTAATAATCTTCCTTTTTTGAATCAATGACGACCATTGATCATCATATCCTGTGAGGCGGTAAGCCACCATGATAACTTTTTCCCTTTCACTACTCCCCAAGGCGTGGAATATTTTCTCTAATAAATTTATCCATTGATCAGATACTAATGGATTTGTACTCCCATTGAATTTTGATAGTTTTTTCCTTGTGAAAAGATCTAAAATTGATCCTCCACATTGTGGATTAGGGTGCTCCATACAGGTAAGGTTATTATTCATAACCTGATCGAGTTTTTCCAGTATGGTGATAAGATGATTAGCACCGGTTGTATCACTAGCTCCACTATAATTATCTTGATCCGGAGGGAAATCCCTAAATTAAGTGTGTGCATTGATAGAATTTCCATTCTTTCCACTGTGTTCCATTTCTAAACAGTGGCATAAACAAGATTACTTTATGAATAGAAATACATAATTCCAAATTTGTAAAACACTTAACATAAACTAAACAGTTTATGGATATAATCCATAATCATAAAAGAAATTCTTTAAGGAAGTATATACTCATAAACCCTTCATAATAGTTTTTAATTAAAATTAGAATTTTCATAAGCATATCCCCTGGGAGTATCGTAACCAAGACTGAAATAAGGCCCATTTTCATTCACCAGTTCACGTTTGAGGCAAGGTCAAAGCAGTATTTTCAAGTTTTACCCTTAGGTACATCTGTGCCAGAGCTGCACGTACCTACTCTTATCCTGACAGGGATGTATTGCTTCAAATACTCACAAAAACCTTTACAATTATAATATTTTTGGGAGTTCTATTATACTAATCCTCAATGTCAATCTTAGGGAAATGTGATCTAATAAGATTTTATCTAAATCTAGTATTCAAGGATTGTACTAAACTTCTTATGATACCAACTGTAACACCCTGACCCTAGTTACCAAGATTCGGTGCATTATTACATAACATTGGCATGATCATAAAAGGTCAAGTCTTGAAAGACTGATTAGTTTAGTAGACTTGATGGTCCTAGATATATTCACTAGGTTAACATTACAACATAAAAAGAAAAACCACAACATTGTTTCCATATACCAAACTCATATCCCTTCAGACTATCCATGTACTTCAGTCATAAAATACTTCTTCGTATCATGAGAAAAATAAAACATAGAAAGTGGTGAGCTCAAATGCTCATTAAGGATATAAACATAATAGAAAATTTCATAAATTAGTATAAACATTTAAGGAAATGTATAAGAGTAAAACAAAATCCTTTGCAAAATTAACTTCAGCATAATATGGAAAAGATAATATCAAATAATTCCATTTACATACTCTCATGGACATTCTACTAGTCAAATAATAACATGAAATATCAATAGCCACTTTCAAAATGTTGGAATACATAATTTCATAATTTCATAACCACATAGTCAATTCCTTGTGCCAACACTACAAATACGATTTTGTCAAGGACTAGTACCAAGACACTAGTTTTACTCATGAGACCTACCGATGCATCGAGGAGCTATAACAGGCTCCACCATTCACTTACTATGTCCTATTCATTCCCCATATGAAAAAGATTAATCCTAACATTAACATTCGTATTAAAACTGGCATAATAATTGTCTTTAATGTATCCATAAAACATGAATGATATGAAAAAACTTATCCAAAATCAAAAATATCACAAAACCTTTAATAAAATATTGATGTTTTGTATCATAATAAATCAACATCAAACAAACTTAAAATCCATCAAAAAATGATGACATGGATGAAATCAAAACCTTTTTATAGAAATTTCTCTTTCTATTTTGAAATCAATTAAAGGTCACATAATTATAAAATAAAAGATATATATTTGAAAATATTATTATATGATTGTAAGGGATGCTTCGACGATGTTATAACGGTATAAAATAGCCTCACCCTCCGTATATGTTAAAAACATTCTTACCTTAAATTTGTTGAAATGGTTATAAAGTACCTTGTTTGGAAAATGACGGAATGATTCCTTTATAAACATAGTATAAAAGTCAAAAAAGGGTATAAATGACATAAACCTATAGTCTAGTGAATAGTATTAATGTTTTTTAATACATCATTATGAAACATGGATGTGGATGATAAAGAGGTCCCATTATATACTTACATAAAAACAACCGTGGATAATAAAGTCATTGTGAAATTAACCCTTACCATGTACATTTACTTGGTCGATGGTAGGTTAAATTTGTGTATAATGGTTAAATAATGGTTATTAAAATCTAAAATAATCATATAAAATAATATGATATCATATAAAATATTTTAACATTGCTGTGATAATAATATCTTAGTATTATCGATGTTTCGGGTGTCAACAGATTCATTTTTCTTTTATATTCATTGTTATGTGAGTCATATTTGTTATGGATGGTATATATCATATTAATATCCAGAATGATATCAAGTTTTTAATTATTACTTTTAGTCATATAATGATAATTAGTCTTGAATGGATACGAGGGGGAATGAATCTCATCATATTTGTGGCAACAGTAATCTGTACGTATGCAGGAGTGACAATATAATTCTTCTGATATTAAAATAATATATTATTGGATTGAATATAATATATAAAATTTCATTATCATGTTGTATTTATTATTTACATCAATCACTTATCATTATTATACCCATCCAAATAATAATGTATTGAATAACAATTACACCACGACATGGAGACGGTAAGCCGTACATACACACGTATGGTGACATGTCATTTGAAGGATGGATATGGTAATGAATTTGGTTGTAATAAATTTATAATAAAATCAAATTATATAGATTATAGTGGAGTTATTATTTTATAATGGAAACAACAAAGAAAAAAGAAGTTGAAGAAGAAACAAACAAGAAAGAGGTGACGAAATATTTACCTCTTCTTCGGGTTCTTCCTTTTGATTTGACCAGAAGGTCTCCATTGGTTGGCTTAATGACTAAAAGAAAGGCCTCTAGGATAAAGGGGTGATAGTTTACAGGGTATTTGGGTAGAGTATGGCCAATACAAATGGCTTTAAAGGTCTGAATAAGAGAGAAGGGTGAGTGCCTTTTTATAAGAGGGCCTAGGGGCACCTTAGGAAAGGCTAGAAATAGTATTTTAATATAAAAACATTTTTGGTTTCGAATGGCTCCAAAGATTATTATTTAAATTCTATGGTGGGGAAGGGTCCAAAACCACAAAACCAATAGGTTTTAGACAGGTTTGGGTCACAATATTTACTTTATCATTTAGATTTAACTCTTAGTTAAATAGTTGGACATTTACCATGTCTCTTTATATTTTTATATTATATGGTATATAAACATACTATATACTACCAAGGGAACCCCAAGAGGTTAATTAATGATATAAATATCATTATATTAGTACTTTGGCCAAAATATAGATTTTTAGGAATATAATATAAATTAATAATATAATATTTGTTTTAAAAACTCTTTTATCTCAATTTTGAAACTATTTGGTATATTGTTTTTTCAAAATTCATAACAACATTATTAATTAATATAAATTCCATATAACTAACCCTAATATGTTATATTATGCTAGAATATTATTGAAATTCATAAAATGTCTCAAATTACATTTATTTGGATATTTATAATGTCAATTACTTTAATATTTCATTAATTAGTTAATTACTATATCATCATTGTATCATAAATTAATTAATTAATTTAATTTTAAAAAACTAAAAATAAAAGTCCTTTATTTATTAAATCTTCTTATCTTTATAATGAATATTTATTGTCTAATTTATCTTCTGTATATATCTATATTAAAATTGTTTTAGTTATTAAACATTGATTTTAACTCTTTTAACTCTTCTTTATATGAAATAATAATAAGCGTTCTAATCTAATCCAAGTTGAACAAGTAGATTAATTTTTTATTCCTAAGGTTGTTTTTTGATGAATTATACTTATCCAATAGAGTTATTACATGTGTTATGGTAATAATAAAATAATTTTTACCCTTAAATACCCTATTTACTTTTAACTGTGGTAAATAAATGTAAAAAGCTACTATTCACCAAAAATTATTTTCTTCTTATTGAACCCGATTTTTTATGATATCAATGGTGTCTCTAGGAATTTTTAAATTCTACTCATTAAAGCTCTAAAATTATATTTTATGTGAATTTGAAAATTCTCTTAGGAGGTGGGTAAAAGTCGGTGAAAAGTTCAATAAAATATTTATATATCTAAGATTATTATAAATTGACTCTAATGAATTACATTGAACTTATATAGATATTATGTATCTATTTTGACCAAAAATAAAAATAAAATAAATAATAATCTAAAAAAATCGGTTTTAAACTATAACATAGGGGTTTTCACTATTCATCACGAATTGAATGTTTTTAGAAAAATACCAAAAGTTCACCCTAAGCTAATTTCGATATTCCGAATCCAAAAATGAAGTCCATTTTGAAAGTTAAAATTTATAAAATTTCAAAAATTGGGTATTACTATTCATAATGACTTTTTTCATTGGTTGTGGTGTGTTAGAACTCGAAATGCAATTCTATTTTTCCAAGAGTAGCGTACCATAGAAGCATGAGGGGTTACAATATTTGGGATGTTTAACATCTGTGAATTTTGGTTACAATTTTTCTCCCTTGGTCAAATTGTTTCAAAAAATGGAATAACTGTGGATCCTGCTAAAACAAAAGTGGTTGAAGAATGGCCAAGATCCACAAATATAACCAAGAGTTATAGTTATCTTGGTTTGGTATGTTATTACTGGAGTTTTGTTAAGAATTTATCACGGTTATCTACTGCAATTACTAAGATAACTCGAAATGGTGATAAAATCATTTATAAAAAAATGTGATGTTTGTTTTTAGGAATTGAAAAAAGATTGGTGAATGCTCCATTTTTGGAATTGCCTTCCAGAAATAGTGAGTTTGTTATCTATAGTGACGCATAATTGAAAGGAAATTTTGTGTCCTTATAAAGAATGATAACTAATTTCTTATGCTTCACGTCAGTTGAAACCCCATTAGTTAAATTACCCGCCCCATGATTTGTAATTATCAATTGTTGTTTTCTCTTTAAAAATTTGATGTCATCATTTGAATAGAGTAAATTTTTTAATATATACAGACCACGAATTATTGAAGTATATATTCACTCAGAAATAATTGAACATGATATGTAGGAGATGGTTTGAATAAGTAAAGTATTATGATTACATGATCCATTACCATCCAGGAAATGAAAATAAATTGGGTGATGTATTAAGTCGAAAAAGTAATGCTTTGTTGACTATACTATTTTTGGAACTAGATAATTTGGTTTTGGATTTTTTCAACATTGGCATAGATGTTTTTGGGGCAGGAAATTCTTCTGTTTTGTTTTAGGTTCTGACAAAATCATCTCTATCGAATATAATAATGAACGTAAAGCAGGGAGATAGTGATTTGTAGAAGAAGGTAGAGTTGGTTAAGAATGGTAAGTTTTCAGAATTTAACATTGATAATGATTGTGTATTGAGGATTGGGAAGATATTTTGTGTGCCTTGTGATTCACAGTTGAAGAATGAGTTGTTATGTGAAGCTCATAGGTTTCCTTTTTTAGTTAATCCTAAATGTACTAAGATGTATAGAGATCTTCATGAATATTACTAGTTGGATGGAATTACAAAATATATTGCTAATTCTAGTGTGAATGGTTTGACATATCAGCAGGTTAAAGTAGATCAGTTGTTACCAAAATGGATGATTCTATCTTTACTGGTGCTAGAGTGGAAATGGGAAAATATATCCATTGACTTCATTGTGGTATTACCAAATACATCTCAAGGTAAAAATGCAATCTGGGTTATGGATAATCGGTTGACGAAATCTTCACATTTTGTTCGTTTTAGAGATACTTTGTCTATATATCTACTTTCTCTATTGTATGATAAAGAGATATTCAGGATTCATGGTGTTCCCCTCCCCATTGTATCTAATTGTGATCCCAGGTTTTCTTCTAACTTTTGGAAAGGCCTTCAGAAGTCGGTGGGTACTGAATTAAATTTTAGTATATCTTTTCATTCTCAATCAGATGGGCAGTCGAAACAATCAATTCAATCCTTGGAGGAGATGATGAGTGTTATTCAATAGATTTCCCGCGATGTATTTACCAACATATTTCTTTGGTAGAATTTTCTTATAATAACATTTTTCATTCAAGTATATAGATGGATCCATTTTAGGCATTATACTGAAAGGGTTGTCCAACTCCAGCATTTTGGTATGAAGAAGGTGAAAAGAAGATGATGGGAACAGAATTGGTAGAAGAGATATAAGAAAAGAATTTATTGATTTAGAAGAACATGAGAATATCTCAGAGCATGCAGAAATGCTATGCAGATAACTGGTGAAAGGATCTCTTTTTTGATATAGGTGATCATGTCTTTCTCAATGATTTTCCCATGGAAAAGTGTGTTGCGTTTTGGTAAGAATGGAAAATTGAGTCTGAGGACTGTTGGACCATATGAAATCCTGGAGAAATATGGATCAGTTCCATATAAGGTGGATTTACCACCATTTTTATCCCAGGTAAACAATGTTTTTCATGTTTCAATGTTGATAAAGTATATGCCAGATCCATCTCATGTTTTCATCCCAGAGGTAGTTTAGTTGGAATAGAATCTATTTTATGAGGAACAACCAGACCATATTCTTAACCGTAGAGAGAAAGTGTTGTGGAATAACGTAATTTACCAGGTAAAAGTTTTGTGGAAAACCAAAATGGTTGAAGAGGCAATGTGGGAATATTAAAATGCTATGAGTAATAAATACCCCCATTTATTTGAGAAGTAAAAAAAATTGGGAGGACAAAATTCCCAAAATGGGGGAAGGATATAACATCCCAATTAAATAAATAATAATAATTTTTTATATTTATTTATATTTTTGAATTAAATATAAATTTTACATTAAAGGGGATTCTATGTTTGATGGATTACCTGATACGCAACAATGGGATTCTTTGAAATTTTGCATTGCACACTAATAATATAATATTATTATTTTACATGGTAGTTAAAGACTAACTATTGGATTGAATAAATTAATAGAACTATCTAAAATATGATAATACATGTTTGTTAAATGTTATTACATTTATCAAATAAATTTTAAAGGCATAAAATGTGAATTAATCTAATTTTAAGCATAAAAAACCCTAATATTCGTGAAAAGGTCGATTTATGGCCTTTTGATGGAAAACCCTATTTAAATTTAGTTTTGGTCAATTTAAAATATTATTTTTTACTAACTTAAATTTTTATTTAGAATTGGGACATCAAATATTACTTTGGGTAAATTTTTGGTATTTTTCTGATAAAATTCATTTTTTTAATGAATAGTGAAAAATACTATATTTTAATTCAAAACTACCATTCAATCTAATTTATTTATATGGTTAGATTATATTTTTAATTGTTTTTATAGTGTAATTATATATTTTTTTACCATTTAATCCAATTTTTGTCATTGAATTAATTTCACTTTGAAATTGGACATAAACAAGTATCAATATTTTTATAGTTATTGTTTCTTAAAAACACGCTATTTCTTTTGAAGACGAGAATTAATTTTTAATTAAATAATTCAACTTATATTTTGTTAATTTTTTAAAATAATCATCAAATTTTAATTAAGAATATCAAATATATCTTATGCTGAATTTTGGTTATTTTTCTGAAAAACATCAATTTTTTATGAAGAGTGAAACCACTTAGTAGTAGTTAAAATACTGACTTTTTCATTTAAATGAAATTTTACTGCTTCTGTGAATTGAATTTCGAAAATATTACAAACATGGTTGTTATTTTTAAGTAAAATGTAGTTCAGTAAGTTGGAAATAATTTTTTATGATTAGTAACTATTGACTTTTATTTACCGCAGTTAAAGGTAAATAGGGTATTTCAAGGTAAAAAGAATATCATAATAAAACAATATTTCTTTAATACATGTATTAACCTTATTGGTTTAGTCATTTATAACAATGGGAATCCTTTGGTCTTTATTGGAACCCCATGAAGCCACATGGGAGTGATAATGACTCATTATTTTAATTAATATAAAGAAAAGTCAAAAATGGCATAAAAATTATCTTTTACGAAATTAATATTTATATTGGTTTATATATGTTATATTATTTACTATAAAGATATATTTGAAAGATATAATGATTTTATACATCATGGTAAATTTTTTGTAATTTTTTGACATTATATAAATTATATTATTTATGATACAATAATGATGTTGTGTTTACTTCATTAATAAATGATTTAAATAAATAATATTATAAAGATTATAATAATATCCAAAACCTGTTCAATTCTTATTGGATTATTTTATTTCGACCATGAGTCATATAATGTTTAATTTTGATATGTTTTTGACCTTTAGAAACCGAAAATCATTATATAATAAAATAATATTTTCACACATTCCTAAAGATTCCCTCCTCCACTTAAAAAAGGCCACTACTTCAAATTCATTCCTCACACCTCTCAAGCCACTTGGATCATCCAAATCCTTCCCAAAAAATCTTTAAATATCTCTATATTCCACCTATAAGCCTTAACTTTTGCATAAGGCACTTCAATAAGTCATTTGTTTTCAAACCAATGGGAGTTACCCAAATTAAACGTAACTGTTTCTCTTAACTTCTTTTCTTTTATTTTTTACTTCTAAAACTACTAAAATAATTCCATTAATTTTTTTTATAAAAAATATTTTATCCAAGATAAACTAGGATGTTATTATTATATGGATTTAAATTACACTTACAGACACCTCAATATAATGGGTGAAGAACATACTATTTCTGTTCATAGAAAACTAATTCCTCACAAAATGATGATTGATCGATTATCTCATACCACCTCTACTGATGGAAATTAAAATGGAAATTTATTTATATAAGATATATATTATTTTTAGGGTTTTTATGCTTATATATATATTATTTATATCTAGCTTTTAAGGTCTCTATAATAGTAAATGTGATAAATTTATTTGGGGAAGTGCAGACTATTGCCACCTCAAAGTGATATGACTCGTTAATGCCATATGTGGGACATATAAAGGATAGAGTTAATGATATTATATATGATATTATACTAGAATTATAATATAACTATGTATCATTATTTTTTAATTCCATTAAAGTGTTAAATAAAAATGTAATTAGTGTTCCTGCTTAGGTATGGCTTTCTGTCTCCCTGAACGGTGCATTTCATTTTGTATCTCCATAATGTAAGGTAGTGTTATAAATAAATATATATACTTGATATATATTATTTATATGATATTTATATCATGAATATAATTTTTTAGATAATGTTTTATTGACCACATGGACAATTTGTAATTATAAGACGTCAATTTTTTACTCAAGTACCAAATATCGACAAAACATACATTATTAACATAAATGATTACATAATGATTATAACATGGTAATAAGTGATATAAAAGAAATAATAAACATTTAAAGGTACTTAAGTTGGTATAAATTAACATTAGTTTATTATTCATGAGATTAAAGAATGAATGAGTCATGTCGGGCACAAGGTAAGGGAATTCTTCTCAATCTCCTTTCATTGAGGTTATTTTGTTTTAATACACAACATTATTTTATATGCTGTATAAGCACCTTTAACTTTTCAATTCATTCAAAGGGAATATTTTTCTATGAGGTATTTTACTAAATGAAATGAAGAATTCTTCTTGTTAACGTAAGTGGTGACAACGACATTTCCACCACCGCGAGTATTATTTGTTCTTTGGCTTCCTTAACAAGTTAGTTGTGTTTATTTAAAGGAAAATAAATAGTATATACAATTTTTATGTATTTTGGTATTGAAATTGGTTTTGATAAAGAATTTATTATTTGAAAATCTATAAATAATATATTGTGATTAAAATGTGGAAATGTTATCCTTCCCTTATGTTTGCTTTTTGTTTTACAAATATGTTATCGTTCTTGAGTATTGTTACATATACGGGTGGTTATGTGATAACTTAGGGTAGGTGGGAACAAAATAGATCTCCAATGCATTGGATAATGTGATTTCGGAAAATGTGAATGTTTCTCCTAAGATATTTATGGAATATATTGTGATGGGTATTCCAAATGTAACTCCCTATGTACTTGTGATAGCTACACTGTATGTATGATATAAATGTCACAGGTTACCTTTATGACTTATGTTTTCAATGTGTTTTTCATAAATCTTATGATTTAATAAGGTATGTTAAAGAGAAAATGTTTTTATTCAATGATGATCTAATTTTTTCTTTCACTGTTTTATAACCCTTATTGAGCTTTTTATGCTCATCCCATATTTTGAAATGTTTTTCATAGGACCTACATATGAATAGGGCTTAGGATGGGATCGAGGAAAAGTCATGATATCAAAAGCATGGTACTAGAGAAGAAATTTATTTTCAATATTTTATATTTTATGAAAACTATACAAACTGAGTAGAAGTTTATGCCTTGTAATTTTTGAGATGTAATGTAATAGTTATGGCCTAATTCTCTAATACTCTTAATCTGAAAAGACACTCAATGTGAATTATTTATTCAATTCAATATTATGTATTGTTTAATGTTGGGTCCTTGTATGGGGGCTTATGGTAGAGGGTTTAGTCATCGTCATGCAATTTAGTCTACAGCTAGAGCTGGTAAGGATGAACCAAAAACTATTTAAGGTATGATAATTGTAGTTTCAATGTTTGATGTTATTTAATTTGATACCGCTACATCACACTATTTTTTTTTCTTCTTAGATTGTGGTTGTGTGGGGTCTAGTAGTAGAATATAACTATTGTTTCTTATCCATCAATATTATATTAGGTGTGTGATTACAAAATATCAGTCATTTAAGGGTTTTTACTCTTGACTGTGGTGGGTACCATTTCCTATTAGATTTTTTTTATGGTAAGTCCGGCTTCGAACTAATTTTGGGTATGGCATGGATAGTATTATACCAAGACCATATCAAATGTAACCATCTTAGGTTAAAATTCACATCCCTTTACAAGGACACGAATGTCCATAATGGTGAATGGGATTTTCAGGTAGTGTAGACGGAATATTTTTTAACAATTGGGTGAGTTAACAACCCATGATATATGTCACTTACAAGATGATGGTGGAGTAGAGTGGTATGTTTTTCCTCTGGTGGTGGATCAGTTTTATGAAGCATTTCCTAATGAGTAATTGTGGTTTCTTCTTAAGAGAGATGTTGATTTCATGAAAAATTTCAAACCATGAGTAGAACCTGCTTCCCATCCTCCATATAGAATAGAACTAGCATGAAGCAAGGAGAATAATACTCAGTTGAAGAGTTGATGAAAATTTTTTTTATCCTTCCTAATATATCACTTTTGGAATCTCATGTTTTTTTGAAAAAAAAAGATGATGGATCATTATAGCTGTCAATTTATTATAGGAATATGAATCATATGATGGTTGAGTATAAATACCATCATCCTCATATCGACAATATATTTTATTAGTGGATAGTTATTCTGGTGTTTTCAAAAAATGATCTGAAATTAGGATATCATCAAGTGAGGGTGAGACCTTATGACATTCCATTTACTTAATTTAAGATTAGGTACATATTTCAATAGTGTTTTGGGATTTTTTTGGGTTGAAAAATGCATCAGTAGTGTTTATTGTCCTAATTAACTGATTATTTCAGTTTGTAGATGTCTTTGTTTACTAAATATTACTATACTAAAAAAATCATGATAATCATTATGAACATATTGAAATTTTATTTAGTACACTAAGATAGAATAAACTATATTCCAATCTATCCAAATTTCATTTTTCTAGAATGACAAGGTGAATTTGAAAGGGAATATTATATCACAGGAAGGTGTGTCTGTAGTCCCAGAGAATTTGTCGGAATTCATTCCATGGGAGTAAAAAAAAATTTCTAACATCCAATGTTTTTTGGATTCGTCAACTATTAACTGGGTATTATTAATTATTTTTAACAATTGTTGGAAGAAATTTTCGGTATGAAAAATAATAGAATCATGTATGAATGGTATGCAACATGTGAGAATGAATTCCAAGAGATAAACATGTGATTGAAAACCATACTGATTATGATATATCTCAATCCAGTTATGTTATATACCTTATTTGGTCATGAATCTGTTGTTTGGAATCCAATTTCTTTTATGCAGGACGATCGAGTTTTGGTCTATGAGTCATGATAGTTTAGTTTTAGGAATAGAATGTCCTGATGAATGATCTTCTGGTTGACATAGTGGTTCGTTTCCTAAAATGACACTGGCATTAATTTTTTGGAGAATGATTCACCATGTAAACAGATAATAAAAGTTAGAAGTACATTTTCTCCTAGAGTGATTTTAATATTCATTAGTAGATATGGATTTAATAAATTCAATTATTTGACATTTAGTACGTCTACACCTCAATTAATAAAAATAGTGTTATATATTCCTTGAGTTGGAAGACTCAAAATCAGGTGGTTCAAGAATCATGTTCAGAAAAAAATGTGACAATTTTTTTGAGATTCTTATGGAGTGAAGGATGGTCGAGGGAGAATGAACCATTCAAAATTAGTATTTGAGTAAATGATTTTGTGTCTGGTTAAGAAAGGAAAAAATAAATATCCAAAATGTTTGTCCATGAGGTAATGTTTCAAATATGGGGAGTGAATTTTTGTTCGGTCCATTAGGGATGATGGTGAAATTTATATTTTAGGTCATGTTATTAGGATCACATGTATTCTAGAAGAGTTGATGTGAAAATTTCATGAATCAATGTGACCAATTCATCCCAGTCTGACCAAAATGTATCAAGAGAATTATAGGAAGTATTTGTTTTTGGGAATAAAGAAGTATTTTATAGGTTTTTCTGTGTGATGCCTTACATTCCAGTAGGTGAAGGATGAAAATCATTGTCTAGGTGTTTTGTTGCATCCATTTCCATTTATGTAATAGTAATAAGAAGATATGAAGATGGAATTTTTTACGATTCTTCCGTGGAATTCATTGAAGAATGACGTTATCTGGGGAGTTGTGGAACTATTAACAAAAATGGATCATTTCTCACTAATTTTTTAATCATTCACCATCAATTAGTTTGGTGATTTATATTTCCAAGATATGGAGTAGTTTCATGGGATTCAATGAATTATATAATTAGATCATGATTTATGCATCACATAAGGATTTTGGAAGGGATTTCAGAAGTCTCTTAATTTTCTAAAGTACATGAGTATGGATTTTCAACCGCATATGGGTGGGTAGGAAGATCATACAATTCTGGAACTAGAGGACATATTGATGGCTTGTATCAAATAATTTAGTAGATCATGGGAGAAAAAAATTCGTATTGATCTGTTTGATTAAAATAATATTTACCAATTTATATTTTATTTGTAACCATTTGAGGGATCTATAGAAGACCATGTAGATCCCCGTTCTGTAGGATAGATGATGGGGAATCAGTGTTGTTTGGACCCATTCTCTTGCTAGGGTCTTCAAAATAGATTTAATTGATTCAAAATAATATGGAAATGTATTAGATTATGAATATTTTGTTTGAATATCATCATCACATACATATTTATATTAGGCTTGGTGGTTCTGTGTGTCTTTGATTGTATCCATTTTTGGGGAACCTCCAGATTTAGAGACTGGCTAAGTTAGCAAAAAGGAACATGTGGTTATTTGTTATTATGGAGAGGATGAGATCTGTGGAATATGGATTGGAACTTCCAAAATGGAATATTTGTGTTAACAATGTTTTACTTAAGTCAGAGCTTCGGTAGTATCACATTGACCCATATCATGTGATTGATGTTGTGGATGTTTACCTTGAGGTCCATGATTCCTTGTAGGAGCATTTAATCTTTATTATGGTTTGTAATATGAAATCCATTTGGAGAAAGAATGTGCCATTAGTTTTAGTTTTTTTGGAAGCTTGGTAATTTATAGAAAGTAACATGCTATAGGGAGTATGATGTTTGGTACTAGTGTCCTAAACGCTTTTCTTTAAAAGCTCATTGACACATGGATGTTTTGTTTGAAGATGATCCACTAAAATGTTGGGAGTTTGTAAGATCATGGAAATTCCTATGTTATTTACTTATTAAAATTCTGGTTTTAATCCCGCAATATTGATTAAAAACTTATCTAGGTGTGTGAGGATTTTTAGGGGTGTGAGGGGTGTTCTGGTTCTCAGTATTGGAATTAAAGGGAAATCAGTCCATTCGGTACCTACTACACGTTTTGCACACGATTAGTGACAACCATGCAAGTGGGCAAGCAAGAACATTAAATATTAGAGAGCGGCTTCTTGCAAGGATAGAACATGGTTTATCAAAATGTGTGGGAATCACCAATTATAACCTTTTCCTAACTCATCCTTGGAGAAATGATGGAGAACTATTGTCACATAGTTTGGAAAACAGTTTCGAAAAACAATATACCCCATTAAAAAGTATAAAATTACCAAGCTTACGGTTGGAATTTTTAGGTTCTCACATTATATTCCTCTTCATTCTCATATACATCCCCATTAGTAATCCTAACCATCAAAATATCCCTTTTATCGATCTCCCTTTTTTTATTCCATTTGGTGCGTCGTTGGTTGCAGGTCGACGCTTCAGGTATTTCAAATCTTCCTCTTACTTCCCTTTCCTGTATTAGGGATTATAGCTTTGGATATCTCCTGAAATATTTCTTGAAACCACTTTTTTTATTTAAATTATATGTTAAGGTCTCAAGGAGAACTTCAATCCAGATCTAAGTCTATGGATAAGAGGGTGTTCATCTCTGGAATTGTGTTAGGTGTTCTATTGGTTATATCCCATAGTATTTGTGTTAGATTTGTTATGGAATGGGAGTGTTTTTTTTCATATTGTGAAATTCTTATCCTTGGTAATATTTGGTAAAAATGGTTATATATATGGGGATTTGAACCCCTCATGACTAATATATAGTGTGATGAGGTTGTGTAAACCAATTTTGGGTTTCCCATGGGGTGTGCCAATGATTTCGAGCATAGGGAATAGTAATGTCATGCTGAAAATTAGTTGTGTGTAAGGTAGAGCCCACTGATAACATATTAAAAATTATATTAAATTAAAAAACGGAACATTATTAGTTGTCAATAGAAATTGTTAATCCCATATGATATTGTTTGGATTATAATGAATTGAGTTGGTTCCAATAAAATAAATAATGATATGTTATTTAATAAATATACATAAAATACGTGAGTGAGATAATGCATATGAAATTGTAAACATACTAAAAGAGTATATTTTTTTGGTTTTATAAATTTTTTATATGGGTTAACATAAGTTAATTAATGAATACGTTAAATGAATACCCATGTGTAAATTTTTGAATTTGAAATTTTTTTTATGGATCAAATAATAAATGGGTGAAATTCTCTAGGATAAGTAATGTATATTTTTGGTAATGGTTTATGACATAAGGTTGATTCCTATGTTTAATGAAACTTCAAACATGAACATTTTTTGTTTTCTCCATCCAAATTTAAATTTTTATTTTTCCATTTTATGGAAAAATGGAAAACCATTGTTCACACAAAAGATACCACTACATGATGAAAGAACTAAAAAAATTATTAAGCTCTAGACTATGATTACTTAAATAAAATACTCTATAAAGTTCCAATTTCATTGTACTAAACTGCAAATATGGATCCTCTCTAATAAGCTCTTCAAGGTGATTGATCACCCATTACATTGTCTGAATGAATTCCTTCGAGTTTATTTTTTTCTGGTTAAAGCCCCGTGATAGAATTCGATCTTGTTTATCTATCCACACTTCTTGATCTTTGTTGGCATCAACTTGAAACCTTCTTGTATAAAATCTATTTATCTACTCTTATGATACATTGGGCCATACAACCTTGTCTAGCATTTCTTCCAAGGAGTGTAGTATAATTTTCAAACACTCAACACGTGCTTCCTATCAATCTATTGTTTTCCAGCATGATTCTCCAGTTTCCACATTCTGTAGGCATTTTCTTTCCTTGTTTCATTCATTATTGGTCATCCTCACCTGCAACAGTTTTGGAAAGGTGGAGTAATCCTTTTTTCCCTTTGGTTTTTTCGCTTAGACCACTATACACATCCCCAAGTCTCGAATTACATTTTTACCATATTCCGTCTAGGGATATAAGGATTCCCTTGATGTTAGTTCGTGATATACACTAAGACTTGAATATAGTTTTCATCACCTACTGTATCTATCTATTGAGTTTTTTGGGGCTCATGAACATCCAGACATTCAAATAGGTTCCCCAACATAAACTTCAAGTTGTCTCCTACTTTTTACCCCAAACCATTCTTCTTCCCCCCATTCCCAGTATTCTGGGATATTTAAAATTTAGAACTGAGGGAATTTCTGTCAGATGATCCAAAGACACCGCTAGACTTCACCATCACAACATCGGACTACCTGACCTACAGGACCAGCACTAGCAACTATGGGCCACTTGGATTCCCATATCCGTGACCCATAAACTGGATTTGATTATTTGAATTCTTCATGACCAGCAATTGAGTATCCTTATATGTGGGAAGATGAACAAATACTTCTCCAAGAACCACATCTCTAATGACATGAGATGATTGAACTAGATTCATAACTTGTCCAACCCCTAGACATGTAATTTGTTTTCTGATGATAGGAATTATAGCATTTAAGTTGTCCACACTACTACACAGAGGCACAACATCCACTGCCACCATTGGCCAAGAATGACCATCAGCTCGCATTTCACATTTTAGTCTTCTAAAGATATTTGTGACTTTTGTTTCTAGCCTCTTGGACATCAGAGGGTTCTGGATAGCCTCTATGCCAACATCATGGAGCACAAGACTAGTGATGGTCTTCTCAGGACCATAAACCCTTCGACATTCAATTCTTTCAAGACATTCCTCATTCTAATTTCATCCACAATCAAGTGGGGCCCAATAGTCACTTGGTTGAGGGATCCAACATCTCCCATGCAAATCCTCTCATGGATACCCTTACTACCATTTCGATACCCGATGTATCATACTAAAGCTAGATGCCTGAGCCGACCACATGATTCATTGTAATCATGAAATGATTCATATACATCATCCTACTCTTACTGAAGTTCCACTCCTACTATAATCTAGACGCATCCCATTGGTGCCTATGAAACATCCACCTCAATGCATATACCGAGGAAAACAGGGTGGCATACATCTTCCTTTCGAATTTCAGAGCATAAGAATATCTCATCAAGGTTACCAATTACATTCAATATAGTAGGTTTTGTAAAGGGGAGAGGATGTCCTGGAATACATACTTGTATTGCTATTATTGGAGCATCCCTCTTATTGTGAAAATCCAAGTGAAAACGAATGAAATTGAAGAAATATCCATTGAGTATATAGGGGGAACTAGACCATGCAATATTGAGACCCTCCATAGTCCGGAACCTCACCATGACGTGTTTGTGGTTGAGATTCCCTAACACTACGTGATGCATTAAACCCCAGGATTCGAAAATGAAATGATCGAACTCGTCAGTTGAGGGCCGATGCTGCCAGAATCTAGCAACCAGTGTTAGGTTGAAGAATCTCATGGCATTAGAGAACTCTGGAAGCGATATTGACATCTAAGGAGAAACATCAAATAGATCAGGGACCTTTGGGATGAGAAATATTTCAAGATTCCGTGGAAGAGATTTGGGGTCGGAGAATCGAATGAAAGGGATATGACGAGAAGGGGAGGCTGGAAACCTAGGACCTCCCCCATTAAAGAAGAGAGGGGATCCAGGAGTGATGTCATTGGTTCCTTGGGAATCGACGGTGATAAGGGAGTCGATAGGGATCTAAAATCTCCATTTTTTGTTTTGGATTATGTTTGGTATTTGATTTGGTATATGTGGTAAATAAATAAATAAGAATGTGAATATGTAGAAGTTGTTGTGGGGTATTTTACTTGAGGATCTATTCCCACGTTCTAGATTAGATTGAGTCTCTAAACCCCACTTTATAATTCATGTGTGAGAGAAGGGAACTGAGACTCTATACCTCTAACATATGCATTTTGATTAGACTTCATAGAATGAGGTTCCAAGGAAAGTGTGATGTATTTGACTATAAATCATTAATACTAGTGAGACAAGGAAATTGATTTATTCCCCACATGATTTATAAGTGATTTACTTAGGTAATTGTGTAAATAATTTAATTTCATAAACCATTGAACGTCTGATGAAATTAATTGTGTGATGAAGATGGAATAAGTTATGAAAATGGAAATAATCAAGGTAGTAGACTAAGTGAGTGTTTTTACCTATTTTCTCTTGGGTTGTATCTTGATTAAAATACCATTTATTTACTAATGGAAAGAAAATATATATAAATTTTATATTTTTACATACCTTTGGTGGTGGCTTACTATGTTTTATTGACTCCTTGCTTGAGCATCATTGGGTACCTGAGCAGATTTCAAGGATGTAGGTTTGGACAAGGAAAAAAACTTATTCTAAGGAGTTGAGTTGGGAATGGGAATCACAAGGATGAGTATTTGGACATAGAGTGAGGACCTATTTTTCAAAGTTCAGCTATTGGTCTTAATTTTTGGGGTTCATTCCCTTTCTCCACATTTATCATGACATGATATATTTATTATTATTTTTTGGTTTATACACCATTTGGGAACTAGTTAGAGAATAATTTTGTGTGTTTTTTGATTATTATTTCTTTCTTTAATATTTTATATATTATGGAAAACTCTAGTAATGAAGTTATAGTCTCCCTATATGACTTATCAGACCCTCACTACTAGTCATCATCCTCTGTATTACAAAGAGGCATGTTGTATTTCATGTGTCAACCCATCTCTAAGCACCAATTTAGTGGATTCTATTTTACAGATGTTACAATGATTATATAAAAAACATGTCTATGTATAATTTTTCTAATTTTAGGAATCTCCAAAACCTTATTTTTTTGGGATTCAATAATAAAAATTCTCCACCTTTATACAAAATACTTCGTTTATGACACTCCATAAGCAACATATCATGGTACGTACCAAACAGTAAAATTGGTTTTTGTTGAAGAGAATATTTTGTATCATGGTATAATAATCCTACTCTTGTTAAACTTATAATCCTGTCATGACATAACTTCATGATGGACAGCATTTAAGAACATTTAAAAACTATAAATAAGAACCTCTCATACTATACCGTATATAGTAGAATTCCAGTTCATCCTCATATTTCTTCACTTTTGGGGTTTTGTTAAACTCATTTCATTTCAATGTAATTTATAATAAATATTTATGTGACCATTCAATAAAAAACCCCTATGTAATATTTATTTACTAACATCATTAATGAAATATATCATCAATAATAGTGTGGATTAAGAATAATATTCTGAATGTTTAACTTTTTGAACATAATGTTAAAAATCCTTAACAACATTAAATATTATGATGTTAATAACTCCTTTTTTCTATATATAATTTCTTTAAATTCAACATCATCATTATCCTTGGATTTTATTATATCAAAAAGAAATTATTACATATTTTGGTTACTAATGTAACTAATTGTGCTAATATTTTACTAACAACCTATAAAAATATTCAAATATTAACGTGATATTCACTATGTATTTGTCCAGTATAATCCATTATTTAATAGAATTGAACATTCAAACGGCCATATATACTATCACTAGTTAAATTGTCACAATATTATGTTCAAAACTTCAATCTATGATATAAAGACCCATTTTTTGTTATTAATGAAATTATTTTTTATTTTACTTTTAATATTTAATAATTAAATATTATATTCATAAAATATATGATATTATATGTGTTTATTTAATTAATATGACAATGTAAGAATTTATTCTTTGAAATATGGAACTGATAGTTTTTTCAAATCTATTATATTTTAAACGAATAACTGGTCACTTTTATCATTGATAAATATAAATTTATCTTTATCTTCTTCCCATGTAATTTTTAAAATATAATGATTCATTAAACATTATGAATATGACATATTATTTTTACCACTCGTTGTTAATAAAAAAATAACTTATCATTTATATGAAATAATAAAAAACATATATCATTTATTTAGATCCATTGTCATATAATGATTTTTCAATCCTTGATGAATATATCTAATGTAAAATACATTGAACAAATTTCATAAAATTTTGATTCATTGGGACACTACTTATCCAATGATAATTGTTACTGATACGCTACATTCCATTATTTTGAAAGTATGTTAGTCGAGATGATGGGATGTTGGGACCCTTATCAACATGGGGGGGGGGGTTACGACATATTTCAATACTCTTTTATAGTTTTATGTCATAATAATGAATTCATGAATGATTCCAATGTCTAATTGGTTGCCCCATTATATTGTCTCAATCAACAATTCATTTTGTCTATGTATATCTAAATTTTAATTTCGTTGTTCATTTATGAAACCATTTGAATGTATCAAAATTTATTTATCATCTTCCAATTATTTATGGAATATATGATTTATGTTCACTCAGATTGTCTCTCTATAATTAATAATCCATAATAGATGAAATCTGTGATGTGGTATTGGGTTAAGGTCCTTGAGAATGACTTTCTATATATCTCTATGAATAGAATAGGAACCCACATAGTTTGATTCCAATTAATAGAAAAGACCCAACATTTTAAAGTAACTTGATAATGAATGAAGTATGGCCTCTTATGGTCTTTCAACCATGATCAATTCAATTTAGTTTAAATACATGCATTGTTCAATTCTAGATAAAATATCTCTAGAAATTTTAGAAGTGATACTTACTCATTAGCATCACTTTCTAGTTAACTTATTAGAAGATATGTCCAAATGAAAATAGATTTGTTTAAAATGTGTTATTGAACCATGAAGGTTGATTGGGATAATGAATAATACATCTTTATATGGTAGGAAATATGTGATTAGTATGTCACATTTGGACTACATAGAGGCATCCACTGTTCATTGGTTAATTAGAATAAAATCCCACAAATTTTGGATGATGTAGATTATGGTAATGTTATTGGACCATACAATTTTTTTAACATCATTTTGTAAGGATATTGTCATGAATATTTAGGTCATGTGGCTTGTATTTTGTATCATGAAAAGGGAGATAATGGATGAATAATAAAAATTAACATTGGAATCACATGATATAAACATATCTTGGAATATGAGCTTTTTAATGATTATTTATTATTGTTATTATGGAACCTTGAGGAGGATTTCATTTATGATAGGTCCTCGTGAACATGATTTGGGGTCTATACATAACAAGTCCATATGAGGCTCAATAATGAAAATTAGGCTGAGATCATTATTAAGGGAATGATTCGAAGGTTCTTAGACTAAATGAGGAAGACCAAACCTTTATATATGATATGTAAGGATGTGTGTGTGGATTATATATATTCTTCCCAAAATGTTCCTCTATCTAGAATCCGTTGATGATCCATAGTGATAAAATATGATATGAAATCCAAGTTAGGGATTAAACCTAAAAAATAAATCCCAAATCCTTATGGTTCATTGACTGAAATCTGGAGCCACAGTGGAAATATTGATCCATTAGATAATTATCTCGTGCAATTATGATAGGTACACTCATAATCACTAGAATACATGATCATGATAACTCGAAGGGTTATACCTATTTGGGATGAAAATATTAGGGGTTCATTTTATTGGGGGAATACATGCTTGACAGTGTGTGTTCTAGCTTTCATTAAATGATCACGTAAATTTGGGAGATTTGGAAGAGTCCATGATTATTTCATAACCAGGTAGGACACCTTGGGAGATATGTTTTGTCTTTGAAATTAGGGTGTGAATTTTTCCATAATGAAGGTTTTTAGGAAGAATAATTTCCCTAGTAGAGGTATAATTGGATGTTATTCACTAGTTGAGTACTTGGAAAATGATTCTTAGCATTATGGTGTTTATAATTTTCTTCTCCCTAGTACATGGATAGTTTAATGCTATTCCGTATTATGGGGATAGGTGGATGATTCAACCTATTAGATATAATGTTAATGCCTAACCATAGTGTCGAAAAGGTCAAAGGGGTCACCCCTGTATGGAATGTTGGGAAGTGTTCTCCCTTGATTCGAAAAAGGTGAAGTGGTCACCACTGTATATCAAAAGGAGAAGTAAATACACTTTTATGAAAAAATGAGTGTTGTTCACCCTTATATAGAATCGGGAAAAGTGTTCACCCTTATATGGAACTAGGTAATGTGTTATCGATTGTACGTAAATCTATAAATTGGTCACCCATATAAAGAAAAAGGTGACTTGTCCCCCTTATGAATCCATAATGAATGTCTTACTTGATAGAAGGCTATGGATAAGTGTTCACCCGAAATTATGGGAAATAAAATGGGATTACCTCTTGTAGAGGGTCCCCAAGATAGGCATCGTTTGTTTCTTAATTGAATATTACACCATATAGGTGCGGACTACAAGGTTCTTAGGTCAAGGTGGCCATAGTAGTCTTTCACCGAGTTATAGATAATCTATGGTAAATGATATTTTGTGGATATTTTACCTTAATTGGACTCCATAACCCATCCCTTTGGCCAAGTTTACAGGATATTAAGATTCATATTATACTTGTAGTATAATTTTTACATGGGAGATGAGAACATAAATTGTATCTTCATATTCCAAAGGTTATAAATACATTCCCATGTCGTTCTATTTGTTGGAAATTTTTAGTACTTTGGTGCGAGAATGATCCACATGAGATGTGGTTCATGTTGCTTGAACTGTGGTTCATGAATTGAAACCTATGAATGGAAAACAAAGTGACATACTCTAGTAAATGTGTTTTTGGAGCATAAACAATGGTTCATTGTATTTGACCACTTTAATGTGGAAATAATGGTTAAGGAACCACTGATTTATTATATCCTCATATTTTTTAATCGGGGAACTAAAAAATTACACATAGAATTTGTTCTGATCAAAATGAAGTGGAATGATTTTTTTTCATTAAACATGACTTTGTAGTGAACATTTTCCCATTAGGGAATACATTAATTATTAAGAATGTGGAATCCACATATTTCACAATATATTAATCATAGACATGCTAGTCATCATGTGGGATATGAACACTCTTGCATGTTATCCAGATGGAGGTGCACTAGCGAGAATGTGGGAAACTAATTTTTATAAATAGTGGGGGGTAATTATCTACATTTTATCTTATATTGGGAGAAACATTCATCTTGACAAAGTGTATTCTTCTAATCCACTATGATTTTAATTCTTATCATTAATATTCTTTTTATTTTCCATTAGAACGTCATCAGGGAGCATGCTGGAATGAGTGTTGTGTCTTTTTCATAGAATTCCAACCATTTTAAATGTTACAATGTGATTACAGATAGTTTCATCACCTTGGTGACAAACTAGAGAGAGGTACTATCGATATGGTCTAGAGTGAGGCACTCTGGAATATCATAACAGAGAAATCACTAGGGATAACTCATTAGGGACAATAAAATACCCTTAGTGATTTTTTTATGAAATGGTACTATGCTAAGATCGTTGCATATTATGCTTTACATACATGTACCTATAATTTATACATACCATTAAATAAATACTTTTTACAGAAATAATATGTAATGAACTCTGAATATCATTTCTAATATTAATGTTTTCACCGATATGAAAGAGATGGAAGATTCCATAAAGCATGGATATGGTACTTTATACACACAATACATGTTATATTTCGTAAAAGTCGTTTTAAGACCCAACCAAGACAATATTTATTTATAAATACATTCCATAATTGGTTATTTCCTCTTACCATATATGGATATCCAACTGACTGAATCCAATATTCCAATCTCCCATATCACAAAGTACACTCATATAGGGGTTCCAGCTTATCTTTAATTTGGGTATATGGTAGTGGGGGTTAGGCCAGCCTAACATATGTCCTCCATAAATATTACGATACGCCTAATGATATTATTAAATATATGAACACAGAAAATAATTCTACTACTAAATATTATTCTAATTATCTTTATATAATTGAAAAGCTCTATATAATATAAGTATTTTCACCATATAATATGCATAATATCTGGATTGAAGTTTTTTATACTAGGTATTTCATACATCGATTATGTTCTTGAAAGAGTTAAATCGAGTATATATTCAGAAAGCCATTTTTATTATGCAGAATTATATATAAAATAATGCTAATATTCTCCTAGATTTTCTAATATACAAGATCTATTAGATAAAAAAATTCAACCCAGTGCATAGGATTTGGGAATCAATATTTGGGATTTGTAAAAGGACATTGGGGGCCCCGATCGCTGGATCTATGAATTATGAGTTCATTCCCCCTCCCCCATGTACATTAAGGGACCATAGGTAAACATTCACATTTACTTAACAACTTCATGATTTTATTTTTTTCATTACAGTAGAGGATCCTTACCTATGAAAAAGCATCATTTTTAGCACATATGTGGACCATTTTTTATCATTTATAGGGATGATACTTTTTATAATGTGGTGAACATTTTAAAATATTATAGGCTTATATAGAACGTACTATGCAAAGCTATAAATGGTAAATTACAAAAAAATGGGGAATTATTTCAACCTTATCATTCCCATGGATACTAAACTACCAAGGTTTTTACACATGTGGTTTTGTACATACATACTTAACACCCATGAATCGCACCAATGAATTTGTCCAAGAAAAATTCTAGTGTAATCTAATATCATATAAGTGGTTGATGTGGGATATTTGGTTTGGGTACATCTAAAAAAATTATAAGTGATCTTTAAATTTTTAAGGGGAATGAACCCTTTCACCGTTCAAGGAAGGTCCAAGTCCTGTGGAATTGGAAAACTACACATCTTAATGTATATGATATATTTAGTGTGCTATGGGTTCCATGAGCAATATTTATAAAACAAATCAGTCCATATTTGGCATCAGACCATTTTCTCTAAGAGTGGAGAAGGTTTTGAAACCCCTAATAGAACATTTGGATTAAAAGTGTTCTAATGTTAAAGAACCTAATACTGGTGATAAAATATATAAAGTTTGTAATGGCTCTGATATGATGTTATTTAAAATAAATTTGGGGGATTTTGTACAGTATGAATTAATTTATTGTAACACTTTTTTCAATTCATCTGCATCATTATTGTTTTCTCATCAATTATTATGAATTCAAGGAAAATGGATGGAACCACCAAGGGATGTATGTATAGAAAAACATCCAATAGAGAAAAAATAGTTGTCTGTAGTGATCTTACTAAGATAATACATGGTCCAAAATCAGAATGCCTATTTTAAATAAATTTATTAGGATAACCATTATGTATTTTTAATCTTAGAAATCATCATACCCTAATATGATATTATTGGCCAATTTCCCTATGGTCACCACCTCTTTCAATATATATAGGGCGGATGGTTACCATGAAACATTATAAAACGTTATTTGATACGGATGCACTTGATTCATATGGCCATTCATGGGTTTTAACAATTAATATTCAATAAACCATCATAACACAAAATTGGGATGAGGAGGAAATTCTGGGGACAATGGAATGAGGCCTCATCTGATTATGAGAGAACTAGGAGGAAATAAAATTGATAAAGCCTAAGTATTTATTAGGATATGGGTAAAAGTTATCTAAGGTGCATGTGTCTTTGTAAAGGCCCAATTAAAAGTTTTCTAGTGATTCCTTACATGGTGTGTATCCAAATTTTATCCAATTACGGGAATAATGTCTCTCTACTAGTTAAATTAAGGAAATTTTAGAAATTATCTAGATCAATTATCATATTACTCCTCAAAGAAACATAAAGAATCCTCAATATTGAAATGGAGATAATAACTCTATAGAGACGGTAAGTTAAGATAGATAGATGGATATAATCATCTCTGTCTATAAAAACTGAGTATTGGTCACTAATTTAGTAAAGTACATACATGATCAGGGAACAATTAAATGGGAGTTCGAGAAATCACAGTATGCTTGTTGGGATTTCCTGGTAAACCAATAATATATAAGCAACATTTTCATCTAGTGTAAAATTATATAATCCCTAATAATTGTTAAAATATCACCAAGCTGTTTTTACAGATACTAGTTGCTATAATGAAATCAATTAAGTATACAAAGTATACTTATGGGGGAAATCTAGAAGCTAGACCTATGTGGATGAGCCTGACATTGAGGAATATGAGTTCTACTCTAAATAACATAGGATATTAAATTCATATTGTGAGTTTTTTCTTATATTATATCTCCCTTTGGGCTCACCCATAGAGTGGATTGGATAGATCTTTCAGAGTATAAATTCTAATGTCTTCAGAAAGAAGTGATATTGTGAAAACACATCATTTTTTATGAAAGGGATTGGTTTTCATGTTCATCTTGGGACTGTAATGCACATTAACTAACATGTTTAGTACTGAGATACATTGATTTCATAATCTAGAAACTATAAAATCTCTCAATATGGTTTTGAGGATACCATTGGAGAAAGATAAGGTAAACTCCATCTCTTATAATGGTTAATGTGATAAGGGGAACTCTGTTGGTGGTTGATTAAACAAAATCAACTATCGAAAAGAAAGAAATTTATGTATAAAATATGTCTGTAATATTTATTTTTGATGATATATCCACTAACATCCTTTTCATATTATATTTTTAGAGTTTTTATTATATAAACACCTTTTCTAAATTGATTACATGTATATTCTAGGATTTTAATATTACCAACAAATATTATTACATATATATTATTGTACTGAATGATAGTAATGTAATAATGTCCCAAATATTCTATCACATGGATATGTTAATTTTTGTTTCACACTGTAATATGAACATTGAAATAAAATGAATATATCATTAAATATAGTTCAATTTACATATAATGTTTTATGTTGTGATAAATAGAATGTTTCTATCTGTTGCAAGTAATCATAAGTAGATGAAAATTATTCTCATGATTTTCACACATCGTAATCTGAAAATTGGGAGATTATAATAACTCAACCACCCACAAGAAACACTATATGAGTTATTTTCAATAGCTATTTCTATCTAAAAATTTATATTATTGAATAGAGACATTAAGATTATTATTTATTCTTATTACAACTCATGAACAAATATTAATTTCATGAACCATGAGTATATAGTTCATGGTGAATTTGGAAATTTATTTTGCATCACAAGGGACTTTTTATCATTGAAAAATTCTTAGATTAATTTCACCCTACCATATTTATGGAATTGGATATCTCGACACTTTTAGTAAAATAGAACTATCACATTAAATTCCATTGCCTAGCTGGATTGACATGTTCATTTAATATTGTCAAAGAAATAAAAATCAAACTGATTTGATGACGGAAAAGATGTGAAATCTATTGATGAGTTACTTAGACAAATGGATTATATTACATATTGACTATCTATATTTGGTTATATTCACTATGAAATTTAGTTCTTTTTCTTGGGTCACATAACCAAATTATAGAAAAAAATCATATAATTTCATTATTCTTATCTAACACCAATGTGAAATAATATGAAAGGTTCACACACTATGTGTTTTTGACAATATCGATTAGATTAATTTTGAATTAAATTAATGGAATAAATATCATCCTAAATTCCAATGTAAAATTGTATTCATGTTTTATTGAACGGTAATATTCAAAAGTTGATAAATAATTATTTATTCATTAATAAAAATATTATTCTATTATGTCAGTGATAAATAAATATTTATTCACTGCATTTTGGATAAATTATTTATTGTATGAATTAAATAAATTGAATATTTAAATAAATATTACTTTTGGTATTAAAAAATATTTGAGTTAGAGTGGACTATGATCATGTTTGAAGATGTGTATTTTTTTTAAAAAAATAGAAATTAATATTTATCCTTGCATGAGTTAGCACACACCATAAAATAATATTATAATAATTATTATAAATAATTGGGTGTGGTAATTATTTATATATTATTTTAGGGACGGTATTTAATTAAATAATATTTTTTATAAACCCTATATTTATAAATACATCTTTATGTTCATTGTGTATTGTTGACCAAAATTTGAGAGTTATTGTGCATAATAGAATTCTCTATCCTTTCCTCCACCACTCTTCCTATAAATATTGATATGTTCTAGAAAGTTTAATTCATGTTTTAAGTAATTGAAATTTTGTAACCTAAAAAATATAAGACAATGACTCACCATGATAGCACACAACAATCAATTGGTATGGTTTGTAGAGAACGTGAACATATGTGGATATGAAATCAAATATTTTAATAAAATTAATTTCAAAATTTATTATAAAATGTAACACCTTTTACAACCTCAAAAGATTGTGAATCCATCTATATTTAAGAAATTTTGATTATATAACATCAATTTTATAAATGGATAAAACCACATTTATGATCCATCACTTAAAATTATCCTGAAATTTTATTACGTTTTAAAAACTGTAAGGGGTAACCTGGGAAAATAAATTACAATGGGTTGAGTGAAAAATCGTGGTAAGGGAATAAAACTGTATGTAATAAGGTAAAATAGTAAATTTGAGAAAATATTCATATCAAGGTAACAAAATGTTGGTGATAATGATAATATTGAACAATAACACATTATTTAACATTATAATATACAGGAAACATAGAAATGTCATGAAAATATTAAACATGAAATCATAGACATAGGTCATGTACAACTACCAAGAAATCATACAATTGTGTGAATAGTCACATAATAATTTAGGTTTACTCCCTAATATGATTCATGATTCTCCAAGATACTAAAACCATACCAAATGCATCAGGGTTCTATCTCGACACACCCATTATAATATGTGCATGCTCATGGGTTCCACATAGATAATTATAAGGACTTATTTCGCTATATTTAATCCCATGATCATGTTTCATGGTTAAATAAAATTATTTACAAAATCAATTAAGGATAGTTACATCTAGGTGAGTACCCTCGAGAATAAATTTTGATGGGTATTAACATTAAAAAAATCATGGAAAGACATATGGTAATATTTGTAGCATGATAGAGGTAAACAATGATTCATGTGGGAGATAAATGATATAAAAATGGGAATTCCATCTTATATACATCATAAATATTTTAATAAGGATGTGTGATAATATATACCATCCTGAAAAAAGGGATAAAAATTGAATAAAATAAAGAAGGTGCTCAAATGGTGGGGAGAAGGATACGTTCCCTTATCTTGAGAGGGCTCTTTTAAAATCATGAGAGGGGCTTCTTCAAATCTTGGGGGAACCATTGTAGGTATTTATAAAATTATGGTAAGATTATTCTAAGGCTAAAATAATATTCAGTTAAGAGGAATTGTATTTTGGGTTGGTTTATATACAAAACGATGGAGGTGTTGTTTATTAATTTCCAAACAATGTTTTTGGACTCTATATGAAAAAGTAATCAAATCCACATATGTTTCATAGGTTTTTTCACATCATTTCTAAAAAAATGAATTTTTTCTTTTTATGATAGGTTTAAAAACTAAGATAATTAATATAATAGACTTGTTGATGGGGAACAGTGTCGTGTTTACAATGAATTGAGGTTGATACCTTAAAATATAATATAGGTTTTGGAGGATTCGTTAAGGGTTTATAAACATTTTTAAATGACATAAAAAAGAAATATTATACTGGGAATATATATATATGGTCTTGGATAACTTTTATTTCATATATTATATCACTTTAATGTCATTATAATGTCATAATAGAGACCGTATATTTAAACCATATTTAATTTTGGCCCAAAAAAAACGAATGCCTAAAAAAATTGTGAAAAAACTACCATATTATAATTTTTTTTGAGATTATCTAAAAAAGTAATTTATTTTTATCTAAAAATTATATAATAATTATAATTTATATTTTTTAATTAATAATCAATATTTTATAAAAAAATATAGGTTCCTTTAAATAAAACTGTTTTAACCTTATATTTTTTTAATTCATGAATTTAAATTTCCATTTATATTTAATAAAAATTATTTTATAAAATTATTTTATTATTATATATTTTATTTCATTAATTTTTTAATTCATAAAAAGTGTTTCTGCTCGAAACTGTATTTTTCCCAAAAATACATTATGTTTTTCATCATATGATATTTATATTAATATTAAAATAATTATTAATTGATATAAAATGTCATATTAAGAAAGGAAAATTTTAATAATTGTTATATTTAAATAATATATATAATTCATACAATTATGGTCTAAATACATATCCCATTATTACACCAAATAATTCACCAAAGGTAATGTGTTTGATGGTGATATTTTATTGAGGTCATTTCTCGTACATCGATTGGGTCATGATTTTGATGTTCTTGAACATATCCAATAAATATTTTCCTCAATTATTTATTTGTTTAATATAGTAATGAGATTGATCATAGGATAATCCCAGAGATGTTATCTCTCATCGAAGTTATGTTAAATTGTATTCCTTGTGTATGATCAAACATATTGAGTTCATCGCTTCTTTTTTCAATATAAATTGGACTTTATCTTAACCCATAATATAATAATACTTATGGTCGCTATACAATTGAAATATTTGTATTATTTTTGGTTCATAACAATATTCTATATTTTACGGACTATATAATGATTAAAAACATCAAAAAATTAGGTATTGTTTCTATAAAAATATTACTTAATAATACAATAAATGATATGAGGGTAATTCTATTTCATCTCCTATTATACATCCAATATATCATTCTCAAACTTTTGGTTCCACCATAATACATTGACCAGATGAGTTTTCTTGTTTCATATAACTTTGTGTCTATAATATATGATCATCATAGATTTCTCATAATATAAGAGATCATTCTCAAATGGTACTACCTATAAATCCAGTATCTATGTGGGTTCTAGTATGTTCTTCATAAAGAGTGATACATGGAATTGATAATGTACTTATGAAAGGGTGTCTGGGACTTCCAGTCAATAAGCCACCACTCTGATGCGATAAGAGATATAAAAGAGAGTTGCATATGTAAGACTAGTCATTAATTTCTAATAGAAAATAAAGAATTTTGTTCAATTGTAATATATAAAGAAACAAGTTATCTTTGATCTTAAACTCCTTGTCTCGTAGATTTTAAAATTAATATTTAAAAAAATTGAGGTGTGAGCTGAACCCAATTTACACTTCTAGTATTTTATTAAAGAAAAAAGGGTGCATATATTTAACTAGGTGAAACACCCTTGAACCCACATGAGATTAACTACAAGTAACAAAATCATTCCCATCTAAACGAAAGACAAAATTTCATTGGTGAGATTCACACTAGTATGATATGTTACTATCCATCATGACAAATATGAAGTCCAACTTCAATCTAATTCTAAATTCCAATTTTATTCCACAGGTGCACCAGAGAAGCATGGACCATGAGATCACTGAAATAATAAAAAAAATTAAGGATGACATCAATAGGACATACCTTCAATGAGGTCAAAACATAACAATAAATTTGATTATAGAAAGATAAACTATGGGATATAGTCAAATCATCAGTTTGATATTTGAATATAGAAAAAACATTAACATCATTAGAGGAATATTAGACATTAAAAATCCTCCACTAGGATCCAAACACTACCAATCAGAAAAACTACAAAAGGTCATGGATGTTCTATAACAAATTCCAAAACAAAAAAGAATATCAATATTAAAGGATCCACCAAGCCTATTCAACATCAACAAATAAGAATCCAAGAAGATTCACAATAAGTAAAAATACACCACACTGAACAATGTCTACAAACATGTCATAAAAATATTAAACTACTCTAAATAGCAAGAACATATCCTAAATATGAAATAATAACAACCTCTTAGCCTTCACTAACCACAAATGATGAAAAAAATTAATCATCCAAAATTAAAATGAGATATGTCATCTTGAGGTATGGGGGTCACTTCCATGGAATATCCTTGAAGTTGAAATTTGGATCCTTCTAAAACTCCTATGAAACCTTGATATATATATTCCCTTTCAGAGATCAGAATAAGTATCAGAATTAATCTAAATAGATTTTGTACTATCAAAATGTATTTGTTTCATTCTCTTTCATCCATGATTTAATCTCTTTTGAAGTGTCCAAGTTCTCTCCTATTTGATAAGAACTTCTAAATACAGGTTCATTCTCTTACATCAATTGTTATATATATATACATATTCTATCTAAATTATGGTGATTTCATATACAATTAATCATTTGAACATTTTGAATAGTCTCTATGATATTCTCAGGTCACATCAACTTCCACTCTCTAACATCAGCACACCATGTTAGAGTTTAACACCTCTTCCGATAAAGATTATCATAAGGTTCCATTTTACTAATAAAATTGAAATTGTTCTTAAATTATAACTACACTAAGGGGATGTGTCAATCCCAACATCACTATAAATCTATTAAACATGTTTTCAACATATCTTGTATGGTTTAAATGAATCATTTATACTATCCATCCTTCTGTGGGTGCTAATAAGTGATGAAGCTTAGTTATATATCAATTGTCTTGTCACGACCCATCCTCGGGGCCCATGCTGTGACTACCCCATGCCTGCCTTCCACAGGCCAGGGGCTGGAGACTAGCACCAAAGGCGTAAATCTCAATAACTGGGAAGGCCTTGCCTTTATAAAAGTAAACAAAACATCTCAGAGTACAAGCAGAAGTAAATCACTAAGTACAAAAGAAAGTGCTGAAAACTAAATGGGCCAGAATACAAACCCAACTGAAGTACACCTATAACTGAATGAAAGTACAACAGAAAAAGACAAACAGCTGGAAGAAAGGAAGCATCTCCTGGGTCATCCTCCTCGGATCCTATCTGAAGGGTAGGTACAGATAGCGTAGCTCCTGGATCGCCCACCATTGATCCTACCTGAAGGGTAGGTACAGATAGCCCCTACAACTCTCTCGCCCATCAACCTCCTCCAAAATTCATCTCACCATGAAGTCCACCACCAGATACTGACTCATCGTGTAGTCCACCTCCGGGTACCGTCCAGTCCTTGAACACTCGGCCTCCGTCAACACTGCCCGTCGTCTGCAACCAACACAACGAGGTGCAGGCATAGCCCGTACAGGGGTGAGTATAACGATACTCAGTAGGGACCCCAACACCGTCATGGTCTCACTAAAACCATCAAGGATATCCACAAAGAATATCTCAATAGATAACCTATATTTAGGTATATGCTCATGAATATACCTAATTTATCATGTAACCCATCTCAATCATGAGGAAACACAAGGATTATGAAATCAACGGATAACCACTACCCAGGTATATGCCCATACATATACCTAAGTTATCTAGTGACCCATCTCAATCAAGAGGTAAACACAAAGGTCATTGACTCAGATCAAACAAGGATTTTCATTATCGAAACCGTAACTGCTGAAGAGCTCTGTCTCTGGATTGTACAATGGTCCTATCATGACTCTGAGGTACTGCTCCCTAACCAAAGACTGATGAGGTACTCCTCCTGTCGAGTACCGCGGTTCTGCGGCCTACTACCGGGCGCTCCGTCTGCTGTGGGTCTGTCGCCAAATACTGGGATCTCCCCCTAATAGCCTACAGAGGTACTCCTCCTGTCGAGTACCGTGGGTCTGCAGCCAACTACCGGGCACTCCGTCCACCGTGGGTCTATCGCCAAATATCTGGCGCTCCGTCCACTGTGCTAGTCGACTCACTCCAAGTCGAGTCGGTCAAGCAGTCGTCAGGTTTTAGTCGGCTACATAGTCTCTGTACTTCGTACGCTCGTCTCTAGGAAGGTCTGATCCATGAGCTACTGGTTGATACTCCATGTATCTCAAAGTCCCACGAAGAAGTATCTCAAAGGACTGCCTTGTCATAGGGGTCTCAACGTAACAGACGGCGCGTCAATCGGACGCCCGGTCTGTGAGTTATTAGCCTTTTCGTCCTAGGGGATCGGTTGGTTTCGTGAGCGAACCAAACCGGCCATATATCAACTGTACCCCGAACTCTCATAGGGTACACTCATAGGGACCGTTTCTCAACGTGATCACCAACGCTGCTGACGGTTCGTCAAACAGACGTCATGTCTGTAAGATATCAGATTTTCCATTCCTGGGGCCCGGGTGGATTTCGGGTACAATCCAACCAGGCCACTATCCAACTGTATCCAAAACTCGGGCTAAGTATACCAAAAGTTCCACCACATCAAGAGAAATTCAATGAAACAGACGGCACGTCAATTAGATGCTCGTTCTGTGAATTATTCGCCTTTTCGTTCCAAGGGCACGGTTGGTTTCGTGAGCGAACCAACCCGACCGTACTCCAACGACATCCAAACCTCGAGCAGAGTAAGCCAAAAGATCCATCTCACATAGAGGAAATAAACAAAGTCGACGGAACTTCATTCGGACGTCCGTAGCTCAAGATATAAGCGTTTCTGCTCCGAGGGCCCGGTTGGTTTCGAATCCGAACTACCTCGGCCGAACCCGAAGTATTCTGAAACCTTGAGTGCGATATACCAAAACGACCGTCTCGTTCCAAGGATTTCTACGCAACTTTCTATTCGTCGATCAGAGGTCTGTTTCCCATGATATGGGCGTTTGAACCAACTCAGTCCGAAAAGAGGGGGTCTGGGCCCAGCCCGGCCCGACCCAGCACCCCCCTGGATCGGCCGAACTGGGTCGACCCGGCCTGGCCGGCGACCCGGCCCGACGACCTGGCCCGACGCGGCGACACGGCCAACGCGGCCTTTGGGCCGCGCGCAAGCCAAGGGAGGGGCGTTGCCCCTCATTTATGAAAACGGTGGCCCCTTTAATTGGGGCCACTTGAAAACCCAGCTGGGGGAATTAATTCCCCCAGCTCCCCCCTGTCCGGCTGGCCCGACCTGGCTGGCCGGTTTCTGATCAATGGGACCGGCGATGGCTGGTCCCCTTCCAGCTCCGTCGCCGGCGGCCCGGTACCGGCCGCCGGTCACCCTGCTCTGCCGCGGCCCGGAACCGGCCGCGACCCTTGTCGTTGGGTGCGGTGCGATGACACCGCGCACCTCCTCCGCGGCCCCGCTCCGGCCGCGGCGTCTTCGGTTTTCTTCGACGCGGCACGCCGGCGTCGTGTTCTTAAACTTCTTTCCACAGCACGGCGTGACGACACCACACGTTTCCTTTCGCTCGATTCCGTGTGGTGCGATGGCACCACACCTTCCCGAACCAATACACGAAGAAATCAACACAAAAATTAAAGAGGAGGGTCGGTCGTGTTTGTGTGGTCCGACCCCCTCGCGTTATTCGATAACATTTGGTTTTAAACCACTAAGATCATCAAGTTGGTATTCACGAACAATTAAATAAACAAAACCACTACCTCGGTTCAGAAACGGTGCACGTCAATCGATCCGTGAAAGATGAACGTCCCGAAAGTCGGGCGTCGTGGAAAATGAACGTCGATGTCAAGAAGCGAGGATTCGAAGTTGTTGACGGAGATTTTGTCGTGGGAAAACAATCGCGGAAGGGACGATGCGGAAGAAGAACGTCGCGTCACGGATACGGTGTCGTGGAAGACGAATGTCAATTCCATTGTCGTCGAGGTGCGTCTGAAGAGAAAAAATCGTTTGGAAGAAGATGTCGCGTTCTTCGGCGGAGGTGTTCTTCGTTGAAGAACGATGTTCTTCGTGTTCTTCGTCGAGGTTGAAGAAGAAGAAGACCGCTTCCCCAATCCTCTCAAATTTGCAAAACTCTAACCAAATATAAAATAAGACTAAGTCTTATTTTATTAACACAACCGAACCATTTTAATTTCAAGAGTTTGAAATTATGTAAGTCACTTAATTAATTATAACAAGTTGTCAATAATTTAAGAAAGTGAGTTAATGGGGAGTTAGGAAAGTGAGGGGTTAAGAGGGGTTAGGGAGTTTAAAGAATTTGAAAAGGTGGGGGGGTTCGTGTGGAACCCACCCTTTCAATTATCCACACATGGGAAGTTTTGTGGATGTGGGCCCCACCACAAACTTCCCATGGGAGATAAGAAACCACTTGAAAAAAAAATTGATTCAACAATTTTATTTACTTTTTAATTTAACACCATTAATTAACCTCTTCTCCCGCACAAACGCAACTATGGTCAAGGTTCCCATAAGCGATTACCGACGTTGCGAGTTCATCGGTGCCCTCAGAATTCAATTCCGGGCACCGGTTTAAAAGTTAGAAATTCCCGCTCGTTCGTTCACTGAACGTACCTGAGTTAAACTTCGGATAGAAATTCCGGGCACACCGGGCCTCAAAATCAGGCGCCGTAAAATACTGTGTTCTTGTAAAATCCCAAAGAAAATTTAGAAAAAAATTTCCTTCAATTTTACAGGTCTTTACATTATTCTCACCTCACGACTTTACATACCCATAAAGCTTCAACACAAACTAGGGATACAAAAGTGGTACTGAGCACGCATCTGAGCCTCCCGCTCTCATGTGCTCACCTGGAGGTTACTGTACTGCCAGAGAAAGTGCACCCGAGGAACGATCATCCTCGTAGGATCTGCTCCTGTCGATCCTCGATCCCCACTGGAACCTCCGTGAAAAACACCTCATCGCCATCGTCCAGCTCCCCATGGTCGATGATATGCGAATGGTCGAGCACATATCTCCTCAGCTGAGATACGTGGAAGTCATCGTGAACCTGGTGCAACTGAGGTGGATGGGTCAACCGATAAACCACTTCTCCTACCCAGTTGAGGACCTAAGAAGGTCCAATAAATATGACAACCCTGCTTTTTATTACAACTTAAACATGCTTTATTACATAAAACTTCACTTGATACAACAAAGAAGATCGAGTGGTTTAGTGTCTTTGGGGCTTAGGATCATTACATAAAAACTTTAAACTTGAAATACAACATCCTTATTGAAAACTTCCTTTACATGACCACTACATTCCTTCGTACTTAGCATTCATGGGATAACCTGAGGACATGCATAAGAAAAGGGTGAGCTATAAAGCCCAGTAAGGGAGTACATAATGACTAACATGAGGAGTAAAATACATGTTAGGCAATAGGCATATCAATAGAGCATAAGAGAGACATGAACATAAAGGCATGATAAAGCATGATAATCATAACATGGAAATGTTGCAACAACACTTAACATTGAATTAGCATGAGCCAAGGCTCATTGCACATGGAGCATGAGTAAACCCTCATTGCACTTGAAGCACGAGTAAACCCTCGTTGCACTTGAATTAGCATGAGTAAACACTCATTGCACATGACATATCATGATACTATACTTTACCCAATGCATTGGAGCGCTATCAGGGCGCACCTTTCTTAAACATTTCATTTCATGCATAAGTGTGCCACATGGATCATAAAACATGGATTCATAAAACATAATCATTTCTTCCACGATAAAGGAATGTGGAATTCATACATGAAACTTTACAATCAATACGTATATGTGCATAAAGGTGAATACCCTTGATGGAGAAATGGGCATGGTATTCACTACACAAAGACATTGGCTTAGAAAATTGGTGCGATTTCGGCAGCGTAACGGCGTGACATAAGAATTCATAAAAAAGGTTGATGAGAGAGAAAGTGGTTCCTCATCATATTTACATGTAATGGACAGTAAGGAGATCATATATATACATGTCCCAACAATATAAATAGAATTTAGATTCATGATACAAAAGTATTGCTTGAATATAAAAGAGGAGAAAAAGGTTCCTTTCGGAATTTCAGCATAGTAACGGGTGTACATGGGAGGCATTTAATGAGAGAGAAAGGGGTCTCCCATCATTCAAAATATAAAAGGTCAGTATGGGGGAGGTGAGAAACCATACCCCAACATTCATAAATGATATTAAAAAGGGCAATACAACTTAAAGAAAATTGACAAAAAATGAGAAAGGAAGAAAAACCCTTACGTGGAAGTGTGCTTCCAAAGGCTAGAGAGAGGCTTGTGAGAGGCTTCTTGGGAGCTTGGGGCACCTTGAGAGGATTCTAGAGAGAGTAGGGCAGAGGTTGGACGAACTTCAAGGGCTTTGGGTGAGGAGGAAGTGGGAGCTTGGGTGGGTTTATATAGGAAAGATGAGAGAATTATTTATTATTTAGGTTTGGGACCCCTTATATTAAAATAATCCAAACCACGAACCATCCCATGGTATTAGCCCATGGTTACTGGAAAAAGAAATAGGAAAACAATATTTTACATGTCCAAGGTCCGAACTTTTTAAAAAATTAGGGTTGCTTATGTGGAGGTGAGTCACACTCCCATGGAAATTAATTTAAAAAGGCAAAGTGTTGAATAAGTCTTGAGGGCTCCATTAATTCTTTGAAAAGTGAGTCAAACAAACCCAAAACCTCATTATTTTAATGATAAAACATATATTGGCCGAACATAAGGATTATGGTATTTTATTACATCACCATTGGGTCATTATGATGTCATAAAACACATTATATATTTAAATGGTATTTAATTTTTACCCAAAAATTTGACTGTCTCAGAAAATTATGAAAAATTCACCGTTGGATAATTTCGACATCCTGATTCCAAAAAAAATATTTATTTTATCTAAATAATTTTCTAAATATGTGAATTTTCACTTTTAAAATAAAAACCGACATTTATAAAAAAATTCACGGGTTTTGACAGAAATGGCTTTAAAACCTTAATAAATATTTTAATTGCATTCATAAAATTATAAGATCATTTATATTTAATAAAAATTAATTTAATATTAATAATAATATTTTATTAAAATATTATTTAATTCAAAAATCCTTTAATTTAATAAAATATAATTCTTAATTAAATAATAACTAAAAACACCGTTTGTACTTTAAAAACTAATTACAATGTATCAAAAATGACTAGAAATTATATTCATTATTATATACAAAAATAATGTACATGAACATGGTGCTACTTATTTGTTACATAACCCCTTAAAATAGCCGCATAAGACCTAAGGGTAAGGTGTGCGATGGTGACAGACTCTTGGGGTTGCTCGGATAACATCGCTCGAGTGGTAATCTTTATCAACTTCCATTTTTCCCGTAGACGATCACGTTCGAGCTTGACATGATGAAGCTCAGCTTGGGCTTGGTCAAGGGCAAAGCCCAAAGACGTCACCTCCTTTCCGAGCTCCGACAAATGGGCTTCGTAAGGGGCAATTCTACTGGATGAGGCCATCGCTTCCTTTGTCTGAGTAGAAAATTGGTTCGTTAAAGCCTTATATTTAAACTACCCAGATGATCACTGTTCAACGGCTATAAAAGTAACGGTCACAAATCTTAACTTAAAACTAAAGAAGTTGACATCTTATAAAAAAACATTTTTCATAAAGAAACATTTAACTAGATCAAGAGAGATTTTCCATTAATGAAATTTTGGGTCGTTACAACATTCCTCTGACTCCCATGTTGCTTCTTCAAACTTGTGGTTTCTCCACAACACCTTGACGAGGGGCATTGTCTTATTTCGTAGAACTTTTTCTCTACGATCTAAGATCTTCACTGGTTGCTCCTCATAAGAAAGATCGTCTTCTAATTGTACCTCCTCAGAAGAGAGTACATGTGAAGGGTCTGGTATGTACTTCCTTAAGAGGGATACATGGAAGACATCATGCACCTTGGCCATAGCAGGTGGAAGTGCTAGTCGATAGGCCACAGCCCCAACACGATCAAGAATCTCAAAGGGGCCGATGTACCTTGGACTTAACTTCCCTTTCTTTCCAAACCTCATGACCTTCTTCCACGGAGATATGCGTAAAAACACCATGTCTCCGACTTTAAACTCAAGGTCTCGTCGACGATTATCTGCATAACTCTTCTGTCGACTTTGGGCTGCCTTGATATGCTACTGAATGGTTTTCACCTTCTCCACCATTTCATCGACCATTTCTGGTCCAAGCAGCTTACGTTCACCGACCTCATCCCAACATGCCGGTGTTCTACACCTTTTCCCATACAGGGCTTCATATGGTGCCATTTGGATGCTCGAGTGGAAACTATTATTATAAGAGAACTCAACTAGAGGAAGATGTTGATCCCATCCTCCTATAAAGTCCATTGAGCACGCTCTCAACATACCCTCAAGTGTTTGGATAGTCCGCTCGGATTGGCCATCAGTTTGAGGATGATAGGCCGTACTGAAGTTCAGTTCAGTATTCAGAGCATGTTGAAGACTCTTCCAAAACTTAGAGGTAAATCTTGGATCTAGGTCAGACACAATAGATAGTGGTACTCCATGCAACCGTACCACTTCCCTGATATATATCCATGCCAGTTGATCCAAAGAGAAATCCTCTCAAATAGCAATGAAGTGTGCAGTCTTTGTAAGACGATCCACAATAACCCAGATTGCATTGTTGCTTTTGGATGTCCTTGGAAGTCCAGTGACGAAGTCCATGGTGATGTTCTCCCATTTCCATTCTGGTATAGGAAATGGTTGCATCATCCCCTTAGACTTCTGCCTCTCTGCCTTCACTTGCTGACACACCAGGCACTTTGATGTATATTCGGCGATCTCCTTCTTCATATTATCCCACCAAAAGTTTTCTCGGAGATCTCGATACATCTTTGTGCTCCCTGGGTGAATAGAGAAATTTGAACTATGTGCATCATCCAAAAGTTCCTTCTTTAGCTCCGAACTTGATGGGACACATAGTCTTTTCCCAAACCGCAAAATTCCTTCTTCATTAACATTAAACTCTGAGTATTTTCCCTTTTTGTTAGCTTCCACTTTTTCTTGGATTCCTGCATCATCCTTTTGAGCATCCTTTAACCTTTCCAAAAGAGATGGTTGAGCAATCATTTGTGAAAGGATTGATGATGTTCCCTTCTTTATGATTCCCACGTCCATCTTCATCATGTCTAAGAAGATTGGATCCTTCTCAATTCTCATCATTGATAGAATTGCTGGATCCTTTCTACTTAGGGCATCCGCCACCTTGTTCGCCTTCCCAGGGTGGTAATGTAATGTACAGTCATAATCCTTTATGAGCTCTATCCATCTTCTCTGGCGCATATTAAGCTCTTTCTGTGTGAATATATATTTAAGACTCTTGTGGTCAGTATATATCTCACATTTCACTCCATAGAGATAATGCCGCCAGATTTTCAAGGCAAAGATCACCGCCGCCAACTCCAGATCATGCGTTGGATAGTTTCGCTCATGGACATTCAACTGCCTTGAGGCATAGGATATCACTTTATCATTCTGCATCAGCACACATCCTAAGCCCTTCTTCGAAGCATCCTTGAATACCACAAAAATCTCCCCACTCGTGGGTAAAGTGAGCACGGGTGCAGTGATAAGCCTCCTTTTCAACTCCTTGAAGCTTTCTTCGCATTCATCACTCCAATCAAACTTTACTCCCTTTCGAGTTAGCTTGGTAAGAGGGTTGGACAATCGTGAGAAATTTCTCACAAATCGTCGATAATATCCAGCTAACCCCAAGAAGCTACGGATATCAGTTACCGATGTTGGCCTCGGCCATCCCTTAATTGCATCTGTTTTGGAGGGGTCCACAGATATCCCATTGCTTGTGATGATATGGCCCAAGAATGAGACCTCCTTCAACCAGAACTCACACTTGCTATACTTGGCATAGAGCTTCTCCTTGCGCAAAGTCTCCAGTACAGTTCTTAAATGCTCCTCATGGTCCTCCTTGGTTTTGGAGTATATTAGAATATCATCTATAAAGACTACCACAAATTTATCCAGGTAATCTCTAAAGACTCTATTCATCAAGTCAATGAATATTGCTGGAGCATTGGTGAGTCCAAAAGTCATTACTATGAATTCATAGTTCCCGTACCTTGTATGAAAAGCAGTCTTGGGGATATCTTCCTTCTTCACCCTTACTTGATAATATCCCGACCGCAAGTCGACCTTGGAGAAGTATTGTGCTCCATGCAGCTGATCAAACAAGTCATCGATTCTTGGGAGAGGATACTTGTTCTTTATCGTGATTTTGTTAAGTTCACGATAATTGATGCAAAGCCGCATTGACCCATCCTTCTTCTTTACGAAGAGGACTGGTGCACCCCATGGTGATGCACTTGGGCGTATAAACCCTTTATCCAGATTCTCCTGTAGTTGTTTCTTCAGTTCTTCAAGCTCAACCACAGCCATTCTATATGGAGTCTTGGATATTGGTAGCGCCCCAGGTATAAGTTCAATTGAGAACTCAACATCTCTTCTTGGAGGAAGACCAGGAAGTTCCTCGGGAAATACTTCAGCGAATTCCCTCACAATAGGCATTTCTTCAAGGGTGGTTTCTTCCTTGGACTCAATCATCTGAGCCATATATGCGTGCTCATAAGGCAGTAGTATCCATGCTTGAGATGATGGAGCTAAAGGAGATTCATCTTCCTCCTGACACTTGTAAAGAATCAGGGGTCGATTCTCCATATGGAGTGTGATTTCCCTCTCCCGACAATTTATGTTGGCTCTATATAAGGAAAGCCAGTCCATGCCAAGAATTGCATCAAATTCCACCAAAGGGAGTATGACGAGGTTCTCCGGGAAATTCAATCCACAGATTATAACAGGGGAGGACTTATACTCATGGGATGCAATGATTGCCCCATTTGCCATACTCACCGACATCTTTACTTCCATGATTTGTGGTGGTGCAGGGATTATTCTACTAAACTTTTGAGATATAAAAGAATGCGTAGAACCTGAATCAAAAAGTACGTTTGCTATTCTTGAATGAATAACTAGCGTACATGTCACCACTTCGTTGTCGGGGTTCACTTCGGCAGAAGTGATGGAAAAAGCTCTTCCTTGCTGTCTTGGAGGATGTTGATTGCCTCCGATAACCCTTGGATTAGGGCACTGATTCGCAAAATGACCCGGTTCTTTGCATTTGAAGCATTGAACAACGCGTTGAGGTTCGAACGGAGCGTTCCTCCCCTCCGTCGCAGCCGCGGGTCCTTCTTGCTGACAGTTAACAGCTAGGTGCCCTTCTCTTCCACACTTGAAGCATTCTCTTGTCCCCCTAAGGCAATTTCCAGGGTGCTTTTTTCCACACTTTTGGCAAGTGGGGTGCTGGAATTTCTTAGCGCCGTTGGATTTATCCATCGGACCACCAGCATTGAAGTCCACCTTCCGCTTCTTGTCCCCATGATACCCCTGTGATTCTCCGATCTCCATTTCAACCTTGAGGGCACATCGGACAATTTCCTCATAGTTGTCGAAGTCACGGATCGCTAATTCTTTCCGCAAGCTAGGCTTCAGCCCACCAAAGAAGCGGTCAACCTTGCATTCGGGGGTAACGACAAAGCCGGAAGCGTATCGTGCAAGCCTTGTGAATTTTGCCTCGTACGCTCCCACAGATTCCTCATCTTTCTGCTTGAGGGAAAGGAAGTCCCTTTCCATCTTAAGACGGAGGGTGCATGGAAAATATTTATCGAAAAACATCTTCCGGAATACCTTCCATTCCAAAGCCTCGATCTCCTCCTCAGGCTTCGTATTTTTGATCAACGTCCACCATTGATCAGCTTCACCCTCCATACGATAAGCCGCCAGGAGAAACTTCTCTTTTTCAGAGCATTGGAGGATGGAGAATATCTTTTCAATGGAGTTGATCCATTGTTCAGCAATCGTGGGATCTGATGATCCACTAAAAGTAGGAGACCTTTGTCTCATGAAGCTTTCAATAGCGACATGTTCTTTCTTAGGGGGGGTTGAACGTTCCTCTTGACCAGTGTTTCTATTCAAAACTTGAGTTAGATGAGAGAGAAGCGTGACAAAGTTCGTGATTCCTACTCCCATTGGATTGGGCATCTCATTAGTACAATCATCACACTGATCTTCACAACGGTTGTTAGCCCGAGTTCTCCTATTACCGGCCATTGGCTGGAATAAAAGGAAATTTAGGGGTAACACATAGAGGGTAATCCAAAGACAAAAGTTGATGACTTATAAATAAACATTAATCTCTTTAACTCATGAGTCTATAGGATTCAATCCAGGCTTTTCATGATCTTCCTTCTAACATATATCCTTAGGGGCATTTTTCCCTTAATAAGGGTTCATACTAAGATTGTGAATTTATCAAAACATATCCCCCGGGAGTGTCGTAACCAAGAGTGCAGCAAGGCCCGTTGTCGTGCACCAGTTCCCGTTCGAGTCTAGCTCAAAGCGGTGTTTTCGGGTTTTACCCCTAGGATACATTTGTGCCAGAGCCGCCTCTACCTGCTCGTATCCAGACAGGGATGTATTTGTTTGATAAAACACTTACTTAGTATTTACCAAAACTTAGGGATGTTTTTATTATGCTTAGTATGGTATCTAAGGCTTTACTAGGGTTTCCTAATCCCAAAAATAACTAAACCTATCCTCTGATACCAACTATGACAACCCTGCTTTTTATTACAACTTAAACATGCTTTATTACATAAAACTTCACTTGATACAACAAAGAAGATCGAGAGGTTTAGTGTCTTTGGGGCTTAGGATCATTACATAAAAACTTTAAACTTGAAATACAACATCCTTATTGAAAACTTCCTTTACATGACCACTACATTCCTTCGTACTTACCATTGCATGGGATAACCTGAGGACATGCATAAGAAAAGGGTGAGCTATAAAGCCCAGTAAGGGAGTACATAATGACTAACATGAGGAGTACAATACATGTTAGGCAATAGGAATATCAATAGAGCATAAGAGAGACATGAACATAAAGGCATGATAAAGCATGATAATCATAACATGGAAATGTGGCAACAACACTTAACATTGAATTAGCATGAGCCAAGGCTCATTGCACATGGAGCATGAGTAAACCCTCATTGCACTTGAAGCACGAGTAAACCCTCATTCCACTTGAATTATAATGAGTAAACACTCATTGCACATGACGTATCATGATACTATACTTTACCCAATGCATTGGAGCGCTATCAGGGTGCACCCTTCTTAAACATTTCATTTCATGCATAAGTGTGCCACATGGATCATAAAACATGGATTCATAAAACATAATAATTTCTTCCACGATAAAGGAATGTGGAATTCATACATGAAACTTTACAATCAATACGTATATGTGCATAAAGGTGAATACCCTTGATGGAGAAATGGGCATGGTATTCACTACACCAAGACATTGGCTTAGAAAATTGGTGCGATTTCGGCAGCGTAACGGCGTGACATAAGAATTCATAAAAAAGGTTGATGAGAGAGAAAGTGGTTCCTCATCATATTTACATGTAATGGAAAGTAAGGAGATGATATATATACATGTCCCAACAATAGAAATGGAATTTAGATTCATGATACAAAAGTATTGCTTGAATATAAAAGAGGAGAAAAAGGTTCCTTTTGGAATTTCGGCATAGTAACGGGTGTACATGGGAGGCATTTAATGAGAGAGAAAGGGGTCTCCCATCATTCAAACTATAAAAGGGCAGTATAGGGGAGGTGAAAAACCATACCCCAACATTCATAAATGATATTAAAAAGGGCAATACTACTTAAAGAAATTTGACAAAAAATGAGAAAGGAAGAAAAACCCTTACTTGGAAGTGTGCTTCCAAAGGCTAGAGAGAGGCTTGTGAGAGGCTTCTTGGGAGCTTGGGGCACCTTTAGAGGATTCTAGAGAGAGTAGGGCAGAGGTTGGACGAACTTCAAGGGCTTTGGGTGAGGAGGAAGTGGGAGCTTGGGTGGGTTTATATAGGAAAGGTGAGAGAATTCTTTATTATTTAGGTTTGGGACCCCTTATATTAAAATAATCCAAACCACAAACCATCCCATGGTATTAGCCCATGGTTTCTGGAAAAGGAAAGAGGAAAACAATATTTTACAAGTCCAAGGTCCGAACGTATTAAAAAATTATGGTTTATTATGTGGAGGTGAGGCACACTCCCATGGAAATTAATTTAAAAAGGCAAAGTGTTGAATAAGTCTTGAGGGCTCCATTAATGCTTTGAAAAGTGAGTCAAACAAACCCAAAACCTCATTATTTTAATGATAAAACATATATTGGCCGAACATAAGGATTATGGTATTTTATTACATCACCATTGGGTCATTATGATGTCATAAAACACATTATATATTTAAATGGTATTTAATTTTTACCCAAAAATTTGACTGTCTCAGAAAATTATGAAAAATTCACTGTTGGATAATTTCGACGTCCCGATTCCAAAAATAATATTTATTTTATCTAAATAATTTTCTAAATATGTGAATTTTCACTTTTAAAATAAAAACCGACATTTATAATAAAATTCACGGGTTTTGATAGAAATGGCTTTCAAACCTTAATAAAAATTTTAATTGCATTCATAAAATTATAAGATCATTTATATTTAATAAAAATTAATTTAATATTAATAATAATATTTTATTAAAATATTATTTAATTCAAAAATCCTTTAATTTAATAAAATATAATTCTTAATTAAATAATAACTAAAAACACCGTTTGTACTTTAAAAACTAATTACAAAGTATCAAAAATGACTAGAAATTATATTCATTATTATATACAAAAATAATGTACATTAACATGGTGCTACTTATTTGTTACATAACCCCTTAAAATAGCCGCATAAGGCCTAAGGGTAAGGTGTGCGATGGTGACAGACTCTTGGGGTTGCTCGGATAACATCGCTCGAGTGGTAATCTCTATCAACTTCCATTTTTCCCGTAGACGATCACGTTCGAGCTTGACTTGATGAAGCTAAGCTTGGGCTTGGTCAAGGGCAATGCCCAAAGACGCCACCTCATTTCCGAGCTCCGACAAATGGGCTTCGTAAGGGGAAATTCTACTGGATGAGGCCATCGCTTCCTTTGTCTGAGTAGAAAATTGGTTCGTTAAAGCCTTATATTTAAACTACCCAGATGATCATTGTTCAACGGCTATAAAAGTAACGGTCACAAATCTTAACTTAAAACTAAAGTAGTTGACATCTTATAAAAAACATTTTTCATAAAGAAACATTTAACTAGATCAAGAGAGATTTTCCATTAATGAAATTTTGGGTCGTTACAATAAACCTCTGGGATAATTTTCCACCTTGGCCACATCTCCGTAAACCTCGTCGAGGTGAAACCCGTATAAGGACGTGATCGTCATCCTAGAACTCTATAGGCCTCCAAGTCCTATCAGCATAAGGCTTCTGTCGGCCCTGTGCTGTCCTCATCCGCTCTTGGATGACTTGGACCTTCTCTAGTTTCAAAAAAGCTGCTATGATTTCTTCATTGACGATAAGAGAATTCTGGTCTCATCCCCTGGATGAACCACATTCATTTCCTAATACAGTCAATCCTGACATAAATGATGCATTCATGCCATGGATGACGTCGTAAGGCCTCGACGCAACTACCAAGAGATCCAACTATCACTCTCGCCTCCAAGGGTCGAGTCACACTGTCGGCATCAGTGTGAGGTCACTAGGTATCCTCCAGTAGAAATCTCAAAAGTGAGGGTCAAGTCAACAGTCTTAAATGGGACCACTCAGTATCAACCAAAAAAAAGGACAGGAAAGTAAACATTACAAAGATAAGTGTCTTTTCATTATTGCAGCTCATAGTACAAAGACACAAAGCAACTACAGACAAACATCAACAAAACTAGAAGCAATAGGATCAATAGCCTCTAGGTCGGAAGCTAGTCCCGCTCCTGTCCATCTGCTTCCAGAGCTCCATGACCATAGGACTTAGCTGCCTGAAGCTGAGCTCTCCCATGTCCTCTTGTCCCATGTGGTCGAGGGGGACCTCCTGGTGTTGGGGGTGGTAACACCCCGAAGTGTCGTCCAACTCCAGCTACACGACCAGCTCCTCTACCATGGATTCCTGCTACTTGCGGTCCGCCGTGATCGAACCTCTTCCTCTGCTTCAGAGGTTCTTCATTTAACTATTGGTCAACTGCATGTCGGTTCGGACAGTCACGTGCCATGTGACCAATACCTCTGCAGGAGTAACACTGTCCACTCTCGGCACGACTGGCTCTGACTCCACCCCGGTTCCCCTGCATAACTGAACATGAGTTGTGCAGTCGGGCACCGGTAGGTCTGGTCCTCTTGGACCTCTGCGTCATCTGTCTACTGCCTGATGTAGAAGACTCTGCCGCAAGCCGGCTAGTGGTGGGTCGTGTTGCTGAAGACTGCTCAGCAAGAAACCTCGCCACTAAGAGGGCTCTCTCCAACACCCATGTCTACGTCGGAAGGCTATGAGAAACAACAGAAGCTCTAATCTCCCGCCTAATCACCTATTCGAAGGTTCGGGCCCTGAAGAACGGGTCCCGTACCATATCTGTGGAGTAGCGCGAGAGGTCTTTGAACCTTGCTGAATAATGTGCCACTGTCATGCTGCCCTGTCGCAGCTAAAGTAGCTCCATAATACGCACTACTCGAAGGGTGGCTGGTACAAACTCTGCCCGGAACAGGCTCTCGAAGTCTGCCCAAATAAGTTTCGCCTCGTCATGCATCTGGAGCATCAGGCTCCACCATCTGCCTGCTGCTTCCTGAAGAAGGCTGGCAGCAAAGATCACCATGAAGTCTGACGGTGTCCCCACTAGCCTGAAGACTCTCACCACAGCCTCCAGCCAATCCTCAGCCGCCTGCGGGTCCATCCCTCTATGGAACCAGGGTGGTCTATGGTGCTGGAACTTGTGCAGTGCACTCAAGAGACGTCCACTCTCTACTTCTGGGGCTGGTGGCATCGGTGGCCCAACGGGTAGTAGTACTGCTGGTACCTCCGCTGGTGCCTCAACTGGGATAGGGCCATGTACTGAGGCCTCGTCACTCGGCGGTCTGTCAGTACGTACAACTCTCGGGGCTCTAGATGGTCGTCCACGGGGAGGCATCCTGAAAGAAACAACGTGACACGGTGAAGAGATTATACCTGGTGAGCTGACCTAGTTTGAGTTGATATTTAAATAAAACTTCTGGAAAACACACATGAAATCAATGTTTTCATGCACAAATTCGGAATTCAGTTGTCAGGTTCCTGGTGTATGGATATGTCGGTCGCCCGCATCGACACTGGACACCCTGAACTGAATACCACACTCAGTACCCTTAACACTATTGCTTCACAGAAAGAAAATATCAGAGTTATAAGTTCTGCGGTAGAACCGACTCCTCTGATACCAATTTGTCACGACCCGTCCTCGGGGCCCGTGCCGTGACTACCCCAAACCTGCCTTCCATAGGCCAGGGGCTGGTGACTAGCACCAAAGGAGTAAATCCCGATAACTGGGAAGGCATTGCCTTTATAAAAGTAAACAAAACAACTTAGAGTATAAGCGGAAGTAAAACACTAAGTACAAAAGAATGTGCTGAAAAGTAAATGGCCCAGAATACAAACCCGACTGAAGTACAACTATAACTGAACGAATGTACAACAGAAAAAGACAAACAGCAGGAATAAAGGAAGTAGCTCCTGGGTCGTCCTCCTCGGATCTTACCTGAAGGGTAGGTACAGATAGCGCAGCTCCTGGATCGCCCGCCACGGATCCTACCTGAAGGGTAGGTACAGATAGCCTCTACAACGCTCTCGCCCATCAACCTCCTCTAAAAGATGTCTCACCGTGAAGTCCAACTCCAGATACTGACTTGTCGTGTAGTCCACCTCTGGGTACCGTCCAGTCCTTGAACACTCGGCCTCCGTCAGCACTGCCCGTCGTCTGCAACCAACACAACGAGGTGTGTGCATAGCCTGTGCAGGGGTGAGTATAACGATACTCAGTAGGGACCCCAAAACCCTCAAGTTCTCACTAAAAGCAACAAGGATATCCACAAAGAAGATCTCAATAGATAACCTCTATTTAGGTATATGCTCATGCATATACCGAAGTTATCAAGTAACCCATCTCAATCATTAGGAAACACAAGGATTATGAAATCAACGGATAACCAATACCCAGGTATATGCCCATACATATACCTAAGTTATCTAGTGACCCATCTCAATCAAGAGGTAAACACAAAGGTCATTGAATCATCTCAAACCAGGATTTTCATTATCGAAACCGTAACTGCTGAAGACCTCCGTCTATAGAGTGTACATTGGTCCTATCATGACTCTGAGGTACTGCTCACTAACCATAGACTGCTGAGGTACTCCTGTCGAGTACCGCCGGTCTGCAGCCTACTACCGGGCGCTCCATCCTCTATGGGTATGTCGCCAAATACCGGGCTCTCCCCCTAATAGCCTACAGAGGTACTCCTCCTGTCGAGTACCGCGGGTCTGCGGCCAACTATCGGGCGCTCCGTCCACCGTGGGTCTGTCGCCAAACACCGGGCGCTCCATCCACTGGTCTAGTCGACTCACTCTAAGTCAAGTCGGTCAAGTAGTCGTCAGGTTTCAGCCGGCTACACGGTCTCCATACTCCGTACGCCCGTCTCTGGGATGGTCTTCTCCATGAGCTACTGGTCGATACTCCAAGTATCTCAAATTCCCACGAATATGTATCTCCAAGGACGGCCTTGTCATAGGGGTCTAAACGTAACAGACGGCGTGGCAATCGGACGCCCGGTGTGTGAGTTATTAGCCTTTTCGTCCTAGGGGCCCGGTTGGTTTCGTGAGTGAACCAACCCGGTTGTATCTCAACTGTACCCCGAACTCTCATAGGATACACTCATAGGGACCATTTCTCAACGTGATCACCAATGCCGCTGACGGTTCTTCAAACAGATGTCCTGTCTGTAAGATATCAGATTTTCCGTTCCAGGGGCCCGGTGGGATATTGGGTACAATCCAACCCATCCATTATCCAACTGTATCCAAAACTCGGGCGAAGTATACCCAAAGTTCCGTCTAATCAAGAGGAATTCAACGAAACAGACGACACGTCAATCAGATTCCCGGTCTGTGAATTATTGGCTTTTTCGTTCCAAGGGCCCGGTTGGTTTCCTGAGCGAACCAACCCGACCGTACTCCGACGGCATCCAAACCTTGAGCGGAGTAATCCAAAAGATCTTTCTCACTTAGAGGAAATCAAAAAAGTCGATGTCACGTCATTTGGACGTCCGTAGCTCAAGATATAAGTGTTTCCGCTCCGAGGGCCCGGTTGGTTTCGTATCCGAACCAACCCGGCCAAACCCAAAGTATTCTGAAAACGTGAGTGAAATATACCGAAATGACCGCCTCGTTCCAAGGATCGTTATTCAACTGACAGTGCATCGATCGGGGTTCCGTAGCCCAAGACATGGGCATTTGAAACAACTCAGTCTGAAAATAGGGGGTCTGGGCCCGGCCCGGCCCGAACCAGTACCCCCCAGGGTCGGCCGGACTGGGTCGACCCGGCCCGTCCGGTGACCCGGCCCGACGACCCGTCCTGGCCCGGAATTCCAGCCCAGCCAGCGGTGCGGCCAGCGCAGCCTTTGTGCCGCGCGCGAGCCAACGGAGGGGCGTTGCCCCTTCTTTATGAAAACGGTGGCCCCTTTAATTGGGGCCGCTTGAAAACCCAGCCGGGGGAATTAATTCCCCCGGATCCCCCCTGTCTAGCTAGCCCGACCTGGCCGGCCGGTTTCTGCTCAATGGGACCGGCGATGGCTGGTCCCCTTCTAGCTTTGTCACCGGCAGCCCGGTACCGGCCGCCGGTCACCCTGCTCCGCCGTGGCCCAGAACCGGCCGCGACCCTTGTCGTCTGGCGCGGTGCGACGACATCGCGCACCTCCGCCGCGGCCCCGCTCCGGCTGCGGCGTCTTCGGTTTTCTTCGACGCGGCGCGACGGCATCGCGTTCTTAAACTTCTTTCCAAGGCACGGCGCGATGGCGCCGTACATTTCCTTTCGCTCGATTCCGTGTGGTGCGACGACACCACAGCTTCCCGAACCAATCCACAAAGGAATCAACACGAAAATTAAAGATGAGGGTTGGCCGTGTTTGTGCGGTCTGACCCCCTCGCGTTATTCGATAACATTTTGTTTTAAACCACGAAGATCATCAAGTTGGTATTCACGAATAATTAAATAAACAAAACCCCTACCTCGGTGCAGAAACAGTGCACGTCAATTGAGCCGCAGAAGATGAGCGTCGCGGAAGTCGGGCGTCATGGAAAACGAACGTCGACGTCGCAAAGTGGGGATTTGAATTCGTTGACGGAGATTTCGTCACGGGAATACTATCACAGAAGGGACGGCGTGGAAGAAGAACGTCGCGTCGCGGATATGGCGTCGTGGAAGACGAACGTCGATTCCTTTGTCGTCGAGGTGCGTCTAAAGGGAAAACATCGTTTGGAAGAAGACGTCGCGTTCTTCAGTGGAGGTGTTCTTCGTTGAAGAACGGTGTCCTTCCCGTTCTTCGTCGAGGTTGAAGAAGAAGAAGACCGCTTCCCCAATCCTTTCAAGGTTGCAAAACTCTAACCAAAAATAAAATAAGACTAAGTATTATTTTATTAACACAACCAAACCATTTGAATTTCAAGAGTTTGAAATTATGGAACTAACTTAATTGATTATAACAATTTGTCAAAAATTAAAGAAAGTGAGTTAATGGGGGGTTATGAAAGTGAGGGGTTAAGAGGGGTTAGAGAGTTTAAGGAATTTGAAAAGGTGGGGGGTTCGTGTGGACCCCACACTTTCAATAATCCACACATGGGAAGTTGGGTGGTTGTGGGCCCCACCGCCAACTTCCCATGGGAGATAAATAACCACTTGAAAAAAATTGATTCATCAATTTTATTTACTTTTTAATTCAACCCCATTAATTAACTTCTTCTCCCACAAAAACTCAACTATGGTAAAGGTTCCCTTAAGCGATTACCGACATTTAGAGTTCATCGGTGCCCTCATAATTCAATTCTGGGCACCGGTTCAAAAGTTAGAAATTTCCGCTCGTTCGTCCCTTAACGTACCCGAGCTAATCTTCAGATATAAATTCCGGGCACACCGGGCCTCGGAATCAGGCGCTGTCAAAAACTGTGTTCTTGTAAAATCCCAAAGAAAATTTAGAAAAAGAATCCCTTGAATTTTACCGATCTTTACATATCTATAGAAGGGTTCTCCACAACCTTCATGTAAACAACATATCTCTTCTAGATACAATAATTAGTGGAAATTTATATAGTCTTACCCCTTCTAATATTTATCTCATTGAGACTTGTTCAAGATATAAATATTTTTTGATAGCAATAAAATGGGTTGACATAGTAATCTGATCAACTTTTACCCAGATGGTGTTATTTATTTTAGGTTCCCTATGAAGATCAACACAGAAATCAATGGATATATATTACAATTTCAATATTGGTATGATAAATTTTTTCATAATACCCTTACACTCATTTAACTCTACCTTACGTTATTGTCATACCATGCATCAAGATATTAACTATTTATTCTACCTCTTCATGTTATCCCGCTATATTGTTTTCTTCAAATATAAATTTATCTTTGTTATTTTGGGTTGAATAGATAAGAATGAGCTATGTACATCATCAAATACTTCACTCTTCATTATTGGTGTTAATGGGAAAATATAAAGGTTACAAACCTTATCAATCAATCTTTAGAAAATTGGAACTGTAGAATATTCACAGCCTTCTCTAATAAAAAACCTCATATTTATGGGCCTCTATTTTGCCTTAAAGAATGGTTGTTGGAAATTTATATGATTAAGGTAGGATTATGATCCTATTATTATTTTAGTGACTATCCTTTGAATGTAATATTATATTGGATTCCATTTAATCCTCATCATGGATAACATTGCAGGATTATTTATACTCAGAGTATCATCTATATTATTTTAAATTTTTGACAGTAATTGATTGAATAGGAAAAATAATTAATTATCTCTGACAACATTAATTGGGGAAAACTAATCTGCTTATGTGTGGATATACAGTTCAGTATATTTTGTTACGTCTATATGATACAATTTTATAACTAAATGTAATGTTTCTATATATTCAATGTGAAGATCACAAAACCAATCATGGATCATGATTTGGGTATTTATGCTAATGTATTATTAATTGGATGGAGGCATACGATATACCTTTTTCATCTTGCATTATAACAAATCTAAATTCCTTTTGGATGTATCACTATAGATCACAAATTCTCCCCACTTGTGGGTAAGAGAACAATGGTGGAGTGATTAGCATCTTCATAATATCATTAGCAATTTAATTGAATTCATCTTACAATAAAAACATGAATCACATAATAGTATTCTTTCTTAGTGGGATTGAAAATATTGAGAAGAATTCTAAAAATTAATTACCATACCCATCCAATCTAAGGAATCCATGAAATTTCATCACAGATGTTGGTCGAGGACATCCTTTAATTTTGTTTTTTAACTTTCTAAAGATATCAATTTTATTCTGATAAAATTATCTAGTAATTATACTAGGTTAAAGAATATTTTTTATTGATAACTCAGCCACCCGTTTCGAATTAATACTCGGAAATTCATCCTGAAACACATCTATATATTTCCTAAAAATGTGCAAGTCATTATCGATGGACTTTTCCATAGTCTAAATCATTTTAGATAGATACCCTTGAAAAAAATAATATACATTCTTGATATATTTTTACCAAATAAGATTTGTCCTACTCGTTATAATTTTATATAATTAGAGTGTGTTTTTTGAAATGGGTGTGATTTCATTCTTGCATAACATCCTATTGTCTCTTTATAATGAATGTCAATATATTTATCTAATAGCATCAAATGGAACTATTATGTATCACTTGGATCTTAGAGAATTAAATCCTATGAATATGTTCATATGACATGTTATATGTATGGGAAGTAATAATTGATACATTCACCCTAGTCTTTTATATATCAAATAAAAATTTTTAGCAGGGGTTTTAATAGTTATAAAAAATAAAGGTGATGTTAAATAATTCATTGAACCAAGCACTATAAGCATACATTGACATATTTTATTTTATTTTTCTAATTATTTATTTGATCCAAAATTTGACAAAAATATCACAATTAGAAAAATACTAAACCAATGTTAGATAAACTACAAAAATTAATGGGATAACTCATTAATGAAATGTATTCATTATCCTTTGAAATTTAAGGATTCAATATATGTTTTCAATGATATATTTAATAACATAAAATCATATAGGAATTTTCGTTTGCTTAATAATTATTTTTTAAATGAATATTATTTTAAAAAATCATAACCCATGGTAGTGTCAAACTAGGTTTATAAGATATCAATTTTTGTACACCATATAATGAATGATTCTATATCAATGTTCCCTTTTGTGGTTATTCCTCCAATATACATCTCTTTAAAAACCATATCCACTTGTTTAATCTATATAAGGGGGTATTTCTAGGGAAAAAAATAAATATATAATTTATCATAATTTATGGATGTTTTATATGTTTAGACTTATCCCTGATGAATTTATTAGTGTTTTAACTTCCTAATCCAAAACAATACTACACATTTCTATAATACCTCTTATGAAAACCCATATTTTAATACACATTATTTCATGATTTGTTAAAAAAGGTAAAATTTCTAAAATCAATAAGAACATTAAGCCTTTTTTATTTGTTAAATTAGGTACATAAAACATCAAATTGATACATGGATAAAATGAAATTATTGAAAATTTATTTATTGTTATCATAAAATCACATATCTTTTTTAAAATTTGATATGGTAACCTAGGTACATACATTTTAAATTGGTAATGTATAAAGCCTAGTAAGTGTAAACAAAATCATATCATATGGTAATAAATTACATGTATGAAAATAGGATTCTCTAGGTAACATTTGAGTGGTGAGAATAATAATATTTTCCAATAAAGAATGATAAAACATGATATAATATATGATACATGGGAATATGAGGATTACATTAAATATTACATTATAATAATTGTTCAAGGATAACCACCAAGAAATATTATATGTCATAAAATGTACAATAATATATTAGTTTTACTTCATAATCCCATACATGACATCTCATGAGACAAAAACGTTACCCAACTCATTTTAGTGATATCCGGGAGCGCCCATCGTAATATGTGAATTATTATCTGTGACACCTAAATCATTCAACATAAGGAAATATTTATTCACATTTAATCCCATGATCTTCGAGTTCAGAATAAATAAATATAATTTCCAAATTAATTAAGGATAGCCACATGTAGGTGAATACCCTTAAGTGGAAATAGTGATGGGTATTCAAAATACAATAGTCTATCATGGATGAGTTAGAGGATAATTTCAATACCATAACAAGGGTATATAATTATTCATGGGTGGGATAAATTGTAGATAAATGGGGTTAAGTTTACATTTAATTAATATGGGTATTGAGATGGTTTCATTAAAACATAACCCAACATTAAAAAACCGATAACAAAAGGTCTGACATTACAGATGTGCAGAAATAAATAGGAGAATAAGAGGTTCCCTTTTTATGAGAGTCTGCTTCAAAAAAATTTAGAGGCTTCATAAGAGTTTGTGGGAACATTGAGAAGGATCTAGAGCTGTTAGTTAAGAGTATTGAATTTATAAGAGTCATTTTAGTAAATTGGTATGAGTGTTTTTGTGGGTTTTTATGGAGAAGGTGAGGATAATGTTTTATTAATTTCTAAACATAGGTTTTGGAATCTCTCTGAAAAATTAATAAAACACACAAACCATACCATTTTTTCTATGGTTTTATTTAAAAGTGAGGTTTTTTTTATTTTACAAGTTTAATAATCTACCTCATTAAAATAATACCCCTAGGTATTTGTTACTGAGTCATGTTTACAAACAATTGATTTTAAACCATACAATAATTTATTTTTTTGAAGGATTCATTAATGTTTTATAAAAATAATCAAAAAACCTAAAAAATAAATTATTTTAAAGGTATGATATATATTTTTTCATTACTACATTTTATTCTATATATTAAATCACTTTCGGGTAATTATGATTTTATAATACACAACGTATTTTTATACCGTTCTTATTTTTTTCAAAAAACTCAGTTATCTGCAAAAATTATTAAAAAATAATAATTATTTTCTATTTACGTATTATTATATAAAATATAATATATTTTTTATTCAAATAATTGTTTATATATGATAATTTGGACTTTTAATACCTAAATTAAAATTTGTTGAAAACTAACTATTTTTTGACAGTAATGTTTTTTCTAAAATGTATAAAAAAAATTTCTATCATTTGGAAATTATATTAACATTTAAATTTAGTAATATGTGTACATATAAATATATATTAAATGTGATTTTTTAAAAAAAAAATTAATGCATTAACATGTTATTATCGAATGAAATAATATATTTCGAAAAGATAAAATTTGTGTTTCAACATATCATAATATACTTTTTAACAAATTTAATATTTAAAGATTTAAAAACTAATAATCAAAAGGGAAAATATAGTTATTATTTTATTCATAAATTCATAAAATTTAATAATGTTATGGTTTAGATAGATAGACATACTTTTCAATATTAAACATGCTAAAGGTAAAGTGTGTGATAGTGAGATTTTATTGGGGTTGTTTAGAGTACATGGTTTCGGTCATGATTTCGATGATATTGAACTCCTACCATAAGAGATTTAATTATTTATTTATATAATTAATTAATTTTGGTATTGATTAAGGGTAAATACAAATGACAATTTCTCACTAAAAATATCAAATAAATTTTATTCATAGGGTACGATCCTACATGATTAGGATATCACTTATTTCATATGTATTAATTAGAATTTATAAAAGATGTTAATATAATAATATTAATAGACATTATACAAATGAAATTTTAACAAAAGATATGTTCCATAATTGTAAATTAAATTAGAATGAACTCATATATATTAAAAAGTAAGTGGTTTATTGAAAGTGTTTTCTATTAATTTTTTACTTAATAATGTATTTATTAAATAAATATGGAATTTAAATAATAAATGTTTTAGTAATTACAGTGGGTCACCGATAGAGGAATTATTTACTTGGACCCTTACAAAGAAATGAAGTTAATTCCGAAAATGAATTTCATTTGACTAATAAATCTTTATCGTAAGAGGTTCTTAAGAAAAGGTAGCAATTTATTATAATAAAAAATAAATTAATTTTTAAATTTAACATGAAATTCCACCATATGGGTTCCAGAAATTCCTAAGTGAAATTAATTTTCATTTATCACCATTGAAAGGTTCTTCTATAGTGCCGAAAAAATTATTTTGTTACAGTGTTTGATGTTGACAATATTGTGTGACATCTCTTAAAAAACATAAAATTGTTTTTTACCACCCACAGGGTGTCATTAATTCATTATGGGGATAACACATTTTAATTATCTTTAAAATTTGTTAAAAATTGAAACTAATTAAATAAAATATACGAAGTAAAATGATAGATTCTAATCCAACAAAGATAATGGAATCTGTTTTTAGGAATTTTCATTAAAATGATTTATTGGTATTGTTTTTAGAAATAGATGAAGAGTATTATATTTGTTTAGAAATACATTTTAGCAATGAAAAATGAAAAAAGTTAACAAGGTATGTATCACTATTAAAATATATAAAAAGAATGTTGGGGGTTTATATATTTAGGGTTCATGTTATATTGGATTTAGAAATTCAATTATTTAATTAATGTTTTGTGTCACGGTCGAAATGAGGTCGATCTAATGTTCATTGTATCCCGACATTAAAATATTAATCCACCTTTTCTGATGGTCATGTAATTTATGGAATGGTCTAATAATTTTTTTCTCTCTACAATATTTAAAACTAATTTACCTAGACTATTAAATATTCCTAATATTATTTAATGTAAATTGATGAACAATTTTAAATGGTTCTTTTCATATTCAGACATCAATGGGAATGATAAATTAAAAATAAAGGATATTGGAATTAAACATCAATTTATTACAGACACCCGACAAGAGTAAAAATAAAATACAATCAATGTACCATTCACCAATTATCTACAAAATCATAAAACATGGTGGGAGTTACCAACTTATTACAGTATTATGGTAGTAGGGTATTGTATGAAAAGATAAAGAAATCGTATGTAAAGGTGAAGAAAAATACTAGTGAAGGACACTCCAGCATTGCATTAACTCACCCTAGAAATTGGCATCAACATCGATCATAGAATCAGTGCATCAACTCTCTGTATTTAAGCCATTAACGTTATAGGTTTATATTAACAAAACAATAATATTATTATGATGTTTTAAATGTATTTTTGTGTATTTTTGTGCAAAATAATTCAAGATCCTATGAAATATTAAAATTTTGAATTGATTATTATTTCATGTTGACAATGGGTTTACAATATGAATAAACAATTTACATCATGAATTGTGTGATTCCAGGTCTGTGTATCTTCTTTCCTGATTAAATTAAAACACAAATTGAATTTACATGAATACACTAATATTTCTCTCACAACAAATGAAATGAGTTAAATTGAAAATGTAAATTTCGTTTAAACAACTTTTTACAAGGTGTGAAAACTTATTTTATATGGTGATTGGGTAATTTGAATTTTGGAGAATCTCTGATTTTGCCAACACATGATCTCAATTCTATTGAAAATGTGAATATTTTTATTTGTATAATCTTTATTCCTATCATGATCAATTCTACATTCAATTTTTTAAATTCAAACTATGAAATAAGATAATTAATATCTTATTTTTTCATTCGTTTTCCCCTAGATTGATTTATGATATATTTTTCCATCAACTGAAGAAAATATTGAATCAACCAAGAATAAATTTGATATTTAATTACAGAAACATTATATTTAATAACCAAAATATATGCATGAAATGTACATATCAAATCTGGCCACCCTTAAATTCCAAATTTTCCTCAATGTTAAGAAATAGACATAATTATTAAGACTCTTACCTAACCATGATTTAGGTTCAATTTCAATAAAATTAATTGATCAAATGGTAAATTTTAATTCTTGAGTATCACAATGAAAAATTAATTAATTCCTCACTTTATAATAAAATAAGGAAACCTATAATATTTTTTTATGAAATAAACACACCATTTCATTAATCCATTTTAATGTTTCATATAATTATTAATTAGAATATAACATTCAATTTCCCTCACAATTAATTATTTATCTCATTATCTTGGTACAAATGTGATTAGAGTTATCGACATTACTCTAGAACATATCACTTACCCTGGTATTGGAATAAATATATCATATCCACTATGAAAATAAAAAACCTCTAATTTTCATGCGGGTTTTATTATTAGGTAAAAATAAATATGAGGCATACAAAAGGTATGTATATAATGTAAAAAATTAAATCTTTAAATTGAGGTTTGATTATAATGTACATTTCATGACAATCAAAAATAGATCAATGGAAAATATCTCCATTTTTTTAAAAAATATTCTTCTATTCATAAAACTCAATGCACGATTATGAGGAAATTAAATGTGATGAATCAAACATCCACATGTATTAAATTATTAATTTATTTTCGTTTTCACTTTTTTAAAAATATTTCGTGTGAAAAATATAACATCCACCACATAACCACAAATTATCAAAACATATTCTTTCTATAAATATTGATTTACGATCTTCCTTAGACACAACACCTTTTTCAAGATAATTTTTATTGAATACCTTTCATTAAAATAATGATCCTCAACTATAATATAACAATAAATATCCCCAAAACATATCCATTTTTATAAACATATCCTTTCCTCTATAGACCCATATCCATCACTTATTTTTTAAATTAAGTTAAAATATCTATTGTAAGGTATTAATAGATTAAATAAACTTGTGATATGTAAATTTTATTAAAATGTATGTTCAAAGAATATATGGGTTTAAAAAGAATAATGTTAGGATGTTCCAAAGATAAAGTGCTAAAAAAATATTCCTAAATCATATTAACATTGAATATAATAAGTCATAATGTTGTCATTATGCCAAGATAGCACTAAAAGGGAATATGATTGAGTCACTCAATAAATAATATAATGAATGAATGTGAAGTAGTGGTTTAGAGAATATCATTCTAATGAGATGAATGGTTGGAAAAATCACTCATGTAAATTTATATGAATAATGAAACCAAATAGTGAAAACATAAAAACTTCTATGTAGAGAAAATATTGCGAAAAAATCATATAACATAATCAAAAAGTCTACCAAAAGCATTAGTTGTCAAATCCCAATCCCAGTGTTATCCCTTGTAATTATTTCATACATTTTTCACATTTATATTTAATGATAATTAAATCTAAAAACATACTATTGTAATTATCCAAAATAGTTCATCAATCCTAGTTATGTTGATTAATTAAAAAATAAATTTGGGCTATGTAATTGGGAGTTCAATGGTCTAAAAATAAATATATTTTGAGAGTATAATTGCAAATTATAGAATTGAAATTATTATAACCCCTTTAATGATTATTATACATTTTTTATGAAATTTCTTCCTATACATGGTTCAAAGTATTAATTTTTTCTACAGACTCTTATCATACTACTATGTAATGTCTATATGGTATTAAAATAAAAATACACATGTGATATTTCAAGACGTATTTTAATAAAATTATTTAAATATTGTAGGGAGAGAGTATGCACACAAAATAAGAAAAACAATAAATAATTAAAATATGGATCACCTCTATGAAGTGATTTTTTTTGTTATCATTGGATGAATATATCCCATTAATATCAGGTTATAGTTGATTGAAAATATTTTACCTGGTTTGAGTCTAAAAATATCCTCTAATGTGACATGCCCATTTAGGTAATCTACGGTTCATCTTCTTAAAATAGTGTAATTCGTCCTATAGATAGTAATTATTAGTTTTACATCGTATTCATACATTATTTCTTTTTTAATCTTCGGATACTAAATGGAATTTCTTATATACATCTTACATATTTTTTTCATAGTAATGGTGGACTATGTCACTCCCAAAGTGTCATATTTATAATCCTCGTCATCCAATTCATATATTTAATATGTTTACATTGAATATCTCCTTATATAATAGAAGTAGCCTCATGGAATTCCTCAATGTCAGCAATATCCAAAAATTGGAATATGTTTTCTGTTACCATCTTATCACCACCTTTCACTGTATAGTTATCTATTTTTTATGTAATCTTGAAACATACTTATTCTCTACTGAATCATAGATATATCTCTAAAAATTGTTTTCTAATCATCTCTCACCCAATATCGAACAATAGACTTCCTAAAATGAGAGGTGTCTTCTCATCAGGTAAATATTTCACCAAAAAATCCTGAGGAAAGTATAATTTTTCAACATTGATCATGATACCATCAATCATTACTCATGGGAGTTTCCCTATTGAATATTCTAATTTAATTCCATCTCTCATGGTATTCATTCCATCGAATCCTAGGTTTTTAATGCTGTTTTGTCATATTATATTAATGTGATCACCTAAATAAAATAATTATTTCACAAAAACAATTAGAATTAATGTATGTAAGGACCAAAAAGATACTTTTATAGTGTTTCATTTTGGGTAAGTCCTTTGATATAGTAAACAAGAACTCTAGTGTGAGATTTTTGGTTCAAAATTCATCCATATTTCCATTTTGGTTCAACATAAATTTCTTAAATTTGGTGTAAATAATTATATGGGAGAAGTATTTTTAAGAATGAATATTAATATCCTATTATGAAATTTTTTTAGGAATTATCCTTTCTATGAATCAAATTTCCCTTGTGTTGAATGACCTTGAAAAGGTATCTCTAGAATGTACTATGGATGTTAACCAAAAACATCGCAATTTGTAACTTTTTATTACTCAACTCTATCTTCTAATATTTTTAAACATTTCAACATTTTTATCACACTTATATGTTTGATAAGTTTCAAATTTTCATGGGGGAACACATTGGGTAATAATGAGAGTACACTTATTGGCCTCTCTCAATGTTTCTTTATTATTTTCCAAACATGATACTATAAATTTTCCAATTCTTACATATGATCCCATGATTCATCCATTAGTTATTTGATAGATACCCTTGTCCATTTGAGTTGGAATTAATTTCCTTCATCAGATCCTTGATAATAGTCATTAATGTATTCATGGTGTCTACTAGATTATGGACATATCTCAATTGTGGTTGTCCTTACTGTGCTTGAAAACATTGAACCCTCAACTAATCATCATTACCTTCTTATTATATTCACCAGCCTTTAAAATTATTCATATGGTTATAAACAATGTAATTTACCTTTTTAATATGTACCTTGGTTTTCTTGTGGGTCATTATCAAGTTAATATTTCTTATTAAAGATTCTATTTGTGCCACCATCTACAAGTCCTTGTCATCCATCTGCATGCCAATACTTTTTTGTCATTAATTATTATTTAGAAACAATTTCACTCTATTTCATCCAATAAATTATTGATTTACTCTAGAATCCCATTCATCAGGGGCCCACAAGATGAATCATCCAAATTCGACATTTTTTCAAACACAATACCAATATAAAAATATTGAATTAAGATCCAAGAATCTATGATTTTATGTGGGAAATTATTTGTGAAATTTAAAAAGTTCTCCCATTCATTTTAAAAAGACTCATAATCAAATTGATTAAATTTCAAATTGTTTACCTAGATATCAATATATATGGATGGATGAAATAAGTGGGTATGAAATTTTTTTACCTACTAATCCCATTTTATGATGGAATGCACTGGTTGGGTAGGGATCCACTCCCTTTCTCACTCTCATAATGAAAATAAGAATTTACTATGTCTTACCACATCAATTGAAAATTTTTAAATTTTGAACATGTAGAAGATATTAAGAAGAATATATAGATGTTTGTTCAAATATTTGTGTGTATGTTTTAAGAAGTGTACCATATTTGAGATCAACTTGATAAAAAATTTCTTGATTTCTAAGTGTGTTGTGGATACTGGTGGTTTGAGTAGTTTGGTTATGTTACAATGTTTTGGGGTATTTGGTATTCATTAAATTGATGTAACACAACATAACATTGTTTTTAACCTCTATTGACATGATTTTATTATTTCAGGCCATCTATGATTTATTCTAATTTTTGATTCCCTCTGTTTTGTTTAGACCTGAGGTCATAATAAAAGATTTCATTCAATTTTTATATTTTATCATGGGTGTGTATAAAAAGGAAAAAATAGAAATTCATAGAAGGATCCAACAACACATAAAAAGGAAAATTAAATAAAACATTAAAATGTAAAATCTGAAAAAATAGCAACCACCCCCCCAAAATTATGTAATAAATTTGGCCACACATGAGATGTTGTTAATTCACTATGAGGCTAATCAAATTTACTTATTTATAAAAAACACAAAAACAAGAAGAAAATGAATTAAAATTTCACAAGAAGATTGTTTGAAGTTAACCCATAGAGACAGTGAAATAATGTGTTAGATGTCTTAATAAATTATGATTGATTTTATTGGTTTTGAGTAAGATATGTTGAAAATAATATTTCTTTAGAAATCATCATTTATGAATAAAAAATGAATTTCAGTTGGGTTAAATTTTTTTAACAATTGAAAATATAATTAAATTGTTTTGTAGATTTATTATTTAATAGAAATGGTATTTATAAATTTAAATGGTTATTTCATTTTTTCATTGGATTAAGGATGAGGTAGATCCAATGGTCATGTTATCCCCTCACTAACATAAAAATACCCCTTTTCTAATGTTTTTATTACTAAGGGGATCAATGTATCATGTTTTACTCTATTGAATAATCAAAAATAAATTACCTATAATATTAAATTGAAATTTAATACTTTAGGGATATTAGTTGGGGAATTATTAATGGTGTTATTTAGATTGAAAAATCAATGGTTTTGATAAAATAAAAAAAGCCTTTGGGATTAAAAATCAATTTTTCATAGAATCCAAATAATAACAAAATATAAAAATAAAATATTACACACCATCCCCATTTTCCCTACATAACCCTATCACATGTAGGGATTTAACACTAGTTATAGTAAAGAGGGTGTTTGGGGGTTAGAGAAAATAGAAATAAAAATTATTTAAAGGTAGAGAGACAAATTAGTTGATGACTATACAGCAACAAAACTACTCACCGATAGATTTATTTTCTAGATAAATCCACAAATAGAAGTTTAAAATCATTATTTCTAAGCCTAAATATGTTTTGGTTAGATTAAATAATCATTTATAGTAATATAAAAATCATTTAGGTCCACACATTGAAGACTTTTGTCCAAAAAATAGATATCCTTTGAAATATTAAAATTTCAAATCGCTCATTATTTCTTTTTGATGAGGGGTTTATGATGTGAATATAACATGTATGTATTTAATGGTGTAGATATGTTTTTGTGTATATTCTTATTTGATGACTTACAATAAAAGTTTTTTTCATACTGGGAATATAATATATCAAACACAGATTATGTTATATGATGAATACATGTTGTAAATCCTTTCTCTATAGCTTCTTATAGGTAATGAAACCATATTTTAAATCATGAATACAAAAAATCTATATATCACTTCTCTACCTTATCCCACACATGTCATAAATGACTTAAACAATGTGAGTGTGATGTTTTCAAAATTAATTATCTACTTCTATCTCCATTTAAGCATGAATTTTATAATGTCATAATGTGGAGAATTCATCTGCCTTTATCCAATTTTATATGAATTGATTTACATGGTATGATGAGATCAAAATATTAAAATAAATAAACAACTATGATATAATTATCAATTTAGTTATTGAATGTCTTTATTTATTATTAATTATATATGCAAGAAATGTATCTATAAATACCAAAGATGAACTATGTAAAATTTATAAATAACATGAAGGATTTTACTTTCATCCCTGATATATTAATTTTTTCATTTCACCCTATATTGGTTTTATTGTGATTCTCTAAAATCACATCGTCATCTATAGAGAAAGTCTCTAAATTTAACTATTTAAAAGATAGCAATGACATTCCTCTAGCTACAAGCGAGGTATTTTAAATCAACGAGTTAGAAAAGGATGAAATTCTTAGGATTCTAGGAAAAAACACATTGGTCCATTATAAGAATACCATCTGGAGGGCTCCACATAAAAATATGATTTTTGTCACATCCATGAGGGAAGGTATAAAACTATTATCTAACTAATCTATGTAAGGTAATGTTGACATCTCTATGGGGATTTCTGATTACACACTATTTATGGTTGACGTTCAAACATATTTAATTCTTACTAATATGGTATTCCATTATACACCTTAACTAGTGAGGGAAACATCAAAGAAAATATAACTCTAGAATTTGGTGATTGAAAATGAAATCCTTGATCTATTAATTAAATTATTAACAACTAAAAAATGTATCTTTATATACTCATTTCCACAATACTAGATTAATCAACATCGATTCTGGATAATGTCTCAGATACTCAAACTCAATCACAAGCACATATAGAGAAAAATATTACATCAAGAAATACATTTGCAACAATTAGGGAAAAAGAAACCGTGTTGAGTGAGATGTTACCCAAGAACATCACTCCATATGGGAGTTCCTGAAAATTTAACTAGAGGGCCCTCGATTCTCAATGCGCTAATCGTCTATAGGACTGGATTGAAAGCTACCATTGTAGCAACTTCTCTCAAAGTTAAATCTAAAATAACCACTAGCTAATAATTGAGGTAAAATAAATGAAGATGTATCCCATTTTGAAGGAATAATATTAGACTAAAATTTTCTTCATAATGATATAGTCATTCAATTAAAACATCTCCAATAGGAATTTAACTCTACTAAGGAATGGTTGGAAGATCACCAATGTCTCATTAAAGAATCTGTGGTTGGAAAATTTAGTTATTATGTTAATGAGTTTATATTTTATAGTGCTAAAGAATTTATTATTATAGAGTTATAATAACATCAACATAACATAAATGAATCCATGAAATACATTTCTAAACTCTATGACTATGTGGATTGAATTTTATTAAAATATTTAATGGGAAGAGATAGACTCTAGTTGTAACGCCCCATCCCCAGAAGCCCAGATCCAATTTATTGTTTTTACCCATTATAATGATTACAAGGAATCAAATATTGATGTACCAATAAGTTTAACAGTCTTGGAAAATAGATTACATTCATGAAAATTACATTTAAATTCAAAAAAATATGATTCATATATAATTATTTTAGAATTCAATTAATATTGTAGTTTAACCATGCATATCAATCATAATAAAATTCTTGGTATCTTGGGAAAATAAAAAATAAGAAATTGGTGAGCATAGATGATAAGTAAGTAGAAAAATACAACAAAAAAAATTCTTAAATAACCATAAACATTAAAGAAATTATTAAATATAAAACACAATCCTTTTTAACATAAAACACATCATAATATAGAAAGAATAAATAATATAATTCCATTTATACATTCATATAGAGATTATACTAGTTGAGTAATTCTATGTAATATCAATAACTACTCTCATAATGAGGGAATGAAAAATAAAGGACACCAGAAACATGACAACAAGGCCTTGTCCAAGACATTGAAAAATAAATGGTTATCGCCTCATCCAAATCCATATATGAAAATAAATAGCCAAGGCATCAAACAAGTCCTTATATAATTTATTTCATGAGACCTACCGATGCATCGAGGGGTATATCTGGTCCTTCTCATCACATAATAAGTCCAAAAAATTATTCATATGAATGGTTGAAACATAACATTACAATTCTTATAAAAAATGGAATATGATATGTTAATACATTAAACACAAAAAATGGATGGTATCAAAATAGAACATCAACAGTCAAACATATCGTAAACCCTATGATATAATATGGTAGATTATATCATTATAATTAATCCTCAATTAAGCATAAAATATAACAAAATATGTTAATAGATATCAATATAATGTATTAAAATCATTATAAATATCTTGATACAATTCCCCTTTTTCTCTGAAAAATTTTATTCAAAAGATGTGAAATTATTAAAGGGGATATTTGAAGATATATTTTTGAATCAAAGTGTCACATACCACTCTCAAAAATTTGAATGGAATTAACAATTTCAAACCTTCAATTATATATAAATAACATCTTAAAACAATTTTAAATACATGGACATTAATTAGAAATAATTTCAATAATATTTCATTAAACCATTTAAAATGATGTTTTAGTTAGAGTCACATGCCTAACACCATACAAATATTTCATTTTAATATATTTTAATTAAATTTAAAATCTACATAATATTACGTTTTTTATCGTTTTAAATCCATATATATATTCATTTAGTATAAGATCAAATATATTTTAATTATGAAAGGATTAATTAATTAAACATTCAAAGGGTCTTATACCATGTTGAATATTTAAATCATAATAATGATATCTTAAAATTAATCATTAAATACCATGATGAAAATGTATTCATGATATGAAATATAATTGGGATGTTACATACACCAAACACAGTAATTATGGGATGAAATTGGCTTATATCCACCAAAAATTAAAAGTGAGACAGAATTATCTTACCTTAGGTTTGATGTCCTCTGTACATGTGCTAAAATCTTATATAATGGTTATAAAAATATTATTAACTTCCAAAATTATCATAATACTATTTATGAAATCATATATTATTGAATTATAACATTATATTACCCAATTATTTATAATTTCCATGTTAATGCAACATTTTGAGTAATAATCGCTTTCATTATCGCACATGTTTTGTCCTGTTATTCTTGATCTTATTAATTTGATCATGATTTACTTATGTCCAGATAATATAACATAATTTATAAATCATATATATTCCAAATATAAATGTATATAACAATTATATATATTTAATCGAATAAATCATTCATCGAGATGGTATGTCTTATATACGCATGACTGTTACTTTTGTTCTCTTATCATATTGAATAGAAGTTAGTGAATGAAATATATATACATAAATAGATACATATATATATATATTAGTCCCATAGAATTATTATTTAATATAATTCATACTAATTCATAATATATTTTTTTATTATAATTCTTATATAGCGACCATGGAAGATGAATCTCATCACATAGTGGATACAGTTATTTGTACGTATGTACGATAGAAAATATTGTTTCCATTATAGATAAATGGAATATAATTGGATTTATTATGAACTGTAAAAAAATATAATTCAATATATATTATTTACATTAATTATATTTCTTATTATACCCATTGAAATAAAGTGTACATGAAAAACAATTTACACCATGATGTATATATGGTTAGTCGTACACACGCACTGATGGTGATATTGTTTTTTAGGATATGTAAAGAGAGGAATAATATTTTACCATAATCCTAAAAACATAGTTTCATATAGTATATTATTGATATATTATTTTATTATGGATTCAAATTGGTAAGTTGATGTTTTATAAGAAAATAACATGAATGAGTTTGATAAAACAATTTCCTCTTTTTTCAGGTATAATTTATTGATTTTCACAAAAAAAAGGCACTTTAAGTTGGATTTATACCCAATGAAAGGCCACTAGGGGGATGTTAGGGATGTTAGGAGAGATAATTGGTAGGGTTCATCCTAGCCAATGGACTTTGGAGGTGAAAATTATAGACAAGAATAAGTTCCCTTTTATAAGATAGGGGATCAGTACTTTTGGAAACTCTTAAAATATTAATTTATTATAAATTGATTTTCAGTTTAAAAGAGCTCCAATGTTATTTTAATTATATCATTTTATGAAGATGGGTCTAAATATCAATATCCAATGAATTTTAGACATCATTATGTCAGAACATTAACTTTAGATATTAAATTTAACCCTTAATTAAATAGTTTAACTCTTACTATGTCTTCTTATATTTTTAATTTATAGAGCTAATATAGTTACAATAAACTTCCAAACTAACCCCAAATGATTCATTTATGAAATAATTCATATTATCCGAGATAGTTGGATGAAACATATATTTCTATGACTTTTATACCATTTAATAAAATAGTATTTATATTAAAATATCATTTATTTAAATATTAATACTATTAAATATAATTATTTCTAAAAATATCAAGACAAGATGATAACTTCAAACCAATAGTTTTAATATGTCACTAAAATTTCCAAGATATCTATAAAATTAGTGTAAGTCATTAATTAGGTAAAAATATTATTACTTTAGTATTTTTCATTTCATTTATTTGATTTCACAAATAACTAAACAATTAGTGTATCATGATTATGTCACTATTTATTTTAATTATTGAAAGTATAAAAATTATAAATAAATTATTATTATGTAGATAAATTTCGTAGATTTATAAATAGTATTTATAGTTGTCTATATCACTTATATAACATCATATTTAAAATAAAATAGTTAATAAAAATTTAATATAACCTTTTGAACTCATATTTTAAAAAAATATTTTCAATGTCCCAATTAGATAAAAGATTAGTTAAAAGGATCATATTTCTGATTGTGAAAAAAAATATTTAATAATAATTATTATTTTATGTTTTTAACTATTATTATTCATGGAGAATAAATTACATACAATATTTTTACATTATAATTTAGAACATAAAATATAACATCGATAATCATTTGTAAATGCCATTATTCTCATAGATTACCCCTATATATCAATCATAAAACCATTTTCAGAATTCTAGGAAAATAATACATAATAAAGGTGTGACAGTAGATTCTCAATAAAGATAAACAATATAATTGAATATTTCAAAAATAATCATAAAATTTTAATGCAAGTATAAATCTAAAACTTGTTTATTAACATAATCTTAATCATAATATACAAATAATATATAAAATAATTCTATTTAAAAATTAACATGGTTATTCTAATATTCAATTTAAAACATCTAATATAAATTAAAAATATCATAACAAGGGAATGCATAATGACGAACATCTTAACTACATCATTAAGGGATCCTGCCAAGCCAATACATAACGGCACTATCAAGGCCTCATACCAAGACATTAGTTTTTCTCATGATCCCTACAAATTCATCAAGGGGATATAGAGGGACACCCCTATTATATACTAATTCTAGTACATTCCTATTATGAATGGGGTAAAATATAACCATCATAAATATTCATATGAAAAACTATCACAAGAAATGATCACACATTAACCATATACTGTGAATTGTATCAAAAAAGCACATAAACAAGAAAACATACCATAAAACAATCAATAGAATATGGTATATTTTATACTAACATATCAACATCAATTAAGTATAATATCCAACAATGGATGTTGACAAAGATGATAATAATCTAATAAAATCATTAAAACTCGTTGATTTAAATATCCCTATTACATTGAAATTAATTTGAAAGTCACCCAATTTATAAAAAAATATATTGAAATGATATATTTGAATCAATCGGTATCCTAATATTTTAAAACATTTTAATTAAAATATATATTGAAAAAATTCATGTCCATATAAATAAATCCTTGATACCATTTTGAAACAATATAACATAAGGAGATAAATATTTAAAACATTCAAAATGATGTTTTTGTTAAATATTCCCTTACATAAACCCATAAAACTTTTATTTTAAAAAAATATTACATGTACATGGATGATAAATATGTCCTTGTAAATACATAAGAATAAACATACTCTAGTAATAATAAGATAGTAAATATAAATCTTACTATAGGTCTGATTCACTCTTTATGTTTCAGAAATTCCTATATACTGGTTTAAAACATACTCTTAACTTGTATCAGAATCATAATTATTTTTATGAAATATTTTATGATTAATTTGTGACTTTATATTACCTATCTATTAAAAATTTATTTTCTGATTAAATATTTTTAGTTATAATTTCTTTTTTTATCGAACATGTTTTGACTTACTATTCATAACCGTATTATATAGATCATGAGTAAATTACATCAAAAAATTTAAACATGATTTATATATAATATATATTCATAATATAAATATATATATTAGATATATATGTGAAATTAAAAACAGCATTCATGGAGATGGTAGGACGTACATACACATGAATGTTGTTTTTGTTTTCTTATCATGTTGATTAGAAGAAAGTAAATGATATATATAAATATATATAATTAAATTATAATTATTTTGTCATATACTCATACATATTTATTATACATGTTTTAATAATCATTTTTTAATGGTTAATGTGGATGATGAATCTCATCACCTCGTGGAGATGGTATGTCGTGCGTATGCACGAGCGACGATGTCATTATTTTAATGGTTAAATGGTATTGAGTATGATGGAATATAAATTGAATATAAAAAATATCATGTAACATTTAATACTTAAATCACATATATTTTACTTTATACCCATCAAAATAATGTGCACATGAAAAATAGTTTACACCACAATGTGGAGATGGTATGTTCTACATACACACGTATTGTGGAATTTTTTTCATAGGATGGATGAAAGGAGGAATATGTTTGTAACACAACAACATATAAGAATATATTTTATTTTGAATATATTATTTTATTATGAAAATATCTTAATATGTAGAAGTATAAGAAAAGAGAACGGTGAAAGAGTTTGAAAAAATGATTACCACTTTTTCAGGTATGTCCTTTTTATTTGTACAAAAGGAGTCCTAATTTTTGGATTTATTCCCTAAGTAAGGCCTCTAAAATGATGTGATAAAATATGAGAGAGGTAATTGTCAGGGGTTGACCAAGACAAAGGGATTTGGAGGATTTAATTATATAGAAGGTGATATTCCCCTTTACAAGGGGATGAGGGGAACTTCAAAAAAATCATGAAATATTAATTTAATATAAATTGATTTCACTTTTTTAATTTCTCAAAAGTGATTTATTTCAAGGAAAAGAACAGAATATGTCTAAATATTCTTAACCAATATATGTTATATATGTTTAGTTCATAAATTTATCCTTTTCTTTTATAATTTTCCCTAATTGAAAGACTTTAACTATTATCGTGTCATCATGTATTTTTACACTATTGGGTTAATATAGTTACTATAAAATTAGAAAAGAACCCCAATTGGATCATTTATAAATAAATTAAGAACATAATAGTTAGATTTAGAACATGATATATTAATGTATTTAATAAAATTTAATTAATTACTTTTTAATTTAAAGTATCAATTTTGTCAATTTGGATACGATTCAAAATTTCAATATTTAAAAATATCAAAACAACATGATAAAAACGAAACAATATTTATAATAGTACACTAACATTGGTATTCTATCAATAATTTTTTTTATGTAATTAATTTATTCAAATTATATATTTTTTAATATTTTTAAAAACATTTATTGGATTCGTCGTTTAATAATTCAATTACTCTATCATTATTGTGTCCCAATTAAATTTCATTATTTATTTCCAAAAATTATAAATAAAATAAAATTCTCTATATAATAATTTTATATTTCTATATACTATTTATATTTGACCAAATAACTTAAATATCCTCATATTAAAATTGATATAGTTAATAAAATTTGAATTTGACATTTTTAGATCTTTTTAAGTGAAATACAATAAATGCCATAATCTTACAAAAGTGACATAAAAGTATAATAATTTGGTCTTATGGTTGATTTTTGGTTGAAACACACTTATCAAATGAAATTAGAAAAGGTTTTATGGTAATATTTTATTTTAATAATATTAATTTCATCTTTAATTTCCCTATTTACCTTTAATTGTTGTAAATGAAATCCTAATGTTTAAATTAAAAAAATTATTTTTATTATATTAAACATAATTTTTCATATTTATTACATCCATATAGGTCTATTTTTCTATATTCAATTCACATATGTTGTAAAATTACATTTATTTATAATTTGTGAATGTGGCTAGAATATTATAATAAGACGATCAAAATGTTCAATGAATATTTATATCTAACTATATTATAAAAATTATTCCAATGACCTAAATTGGGTTATTATATGTGTTATTTATCTATTGTTATATTAAAATAAATTTAATTCTATAAAATTATTTAAATGAAAAATTTGGATTTTTAACAATAATGCAATGTTTCACTATTCATCAAAAATTGCATGTTTTTAGAAAAATAACAAACATTCAACCTGTGATAATTTAGATATTTTTAATTAAAAAATGTACTCTATTTTACAATATTTAATTTCTCGGAGTTTCTAAAGTTAATTTAATAATTGTTCAAAAAAGGACATAAAATAGATCCTTTAAGAAAATAGTATTTCAAATCATAATACTATTTTTCCCAAACATATAAATTTCAATATAAATATGTATAATTTAAGTGAAAAAATAATAAATAACATATAATAACTATTTATTACTATTTATAATACTATATTTAATTCATTTATTATAAATATATCAATTAAGTAGTAATAATACTAAAGTGTTGTTTTGTAGAAACACAATCTTGTATGTTAATCCAGCCATGTCAATCTTCATTGAAATGAAATCTTTTGATGACTACGTACTATGACATATTGGGGGGTTAAATTATACCCTACCTCAATAAATTGCATACAAATTTTTTAAAATGGAAAAACAATCTATGGGATGGTGTTTTTAAAATATCTTTATCAATTTCCCACGTCAGAAAATGGATTAATGAGACAACGTTTTTAAAGAAATTAATGGGATGTATGAACGTAAACAGATACAAGACATACTAGGGTCCCATGTCTAAAAACTTGAACATAAGGAATCTTTTACCATTATGTTCTGATGGGGAGTGTTAGAGATCACTATTTAGAGACAGTTAACATCCAAAAGGATATAAAGTTGCAATGATCCATGGTTACATTTGATTCACTTGAAAATAAAGTAAAATGAACACATTTTTTGTTTTTAGATACATTATTTAGATTTTAAGAGATAATTTAATTCATCGAATAAGATCAAAATTAATCATACTAACTCAACAGGTTGAGTTCCACCATTAAAAATAACTTCGACAATAATCTTATCATTCATTCCAAAAGATAATAAAATTAAAAACATATTATAGTTATATTAATCAAATAGGCTTCCAAAAAAAATTGACACATCATATTTCATATAATTTAAAAAAAAATAAAATAATAACGAAGTCATTGTGTTGGACAATGGTAGGTGATAAATTCTTGTAGCACATCGATTGTGGGTTTGATTCACGCAACCATGTCCAGCATGACGAATTGTTATCCAAACAATGGGATCACATTTTCTTAAAACAATAATATTATAACATTCCAAAAAATCATATGAACTATTTTAACCTCAAACCATACTATCTAATATATGACTTAATCCATTCCAACCATTAGACTGGGCCAAAATACTTCTATCCAAACTCACTATCCAAAAAAAGTATAATGAAGTTCACATAACATAATGCATATATTTTTGTCACATAAGAAGAATGTGAATGCCATCATAATGTATTCTAAAAAACAGCAATACCCTCAATCTCTATAAAAAACTATTAAAATAAATATTTTCTTCCTTATTCTTTATGAAAAATATATAATACCGAATATACTCCTTATGTCCCAAAATGGTGTAAAGTATATCAATTATAGAATAAATAGACCATTAATAAGTTAAAAGGAATTAAATAATATCGAATATTATATATCTAAATCAATCATCTCTTTATTTCAACATCATTATATCAGAAATATCATGGGTTATTGTTCCCTTACCCATATATTTTCTAAAAAAATTAACATGCAACTGTGTCACTTTACATGGTACAAAACAATCTCAAATCCATATTGAAATAGTACTATAGTAAAATCCTTACTTATTTTGATTATTCATATAACTAGTACATCATTTTGAAAATACCATTATGTCATAATTCATCATAAAAACATATGTAAATTAGTCACACATCTTCATCTATAAGAATATCATAACATGATTATTATAAAATTGTATCATCTAGGGGATGCTATGAAGTTTGGGACATTGATTCACATAGTTTCCAATCTCAATGTAGATGAAGAATTGTACATTAGAACCTTTTTATTACCCTTTAAATCACAAAACATGTGTCCTTTTTCATCACACATATAATAAAATCACATTTCATTCAAGCATTTACCATCGTGATTATTTCCACATTTATCACATATAGGAAAATCCTTCCTTATCTTTTTCCTTTTATCCATCCTTTTTTCTGCCATCCTCTTCTTCTCTTATATCCCTTCAAAGCCATATGACTTGGAAAATTATTTACATTTCTTATTAACAAATGATATAATTTCTTCAAATGATTATAAGATGTGTGATACAACATTCCATAATTTTTTTTTCTTAAGGCCAGGAATTATATGATCCTTCTTGCCCTATAGAACATGTGTATTACTGAAGTTCTCAAACCTTATACTGGGTTTCTTTTATTAATTATGGAATGCACTATGTTAGACTATATTATAATATATAATCCAAAAAAAATTGATAAGAATTAATGTAATATTTTGCAAATATCTAATCTCATAATCATAAAGATTCATTCATTGGGGACTGATTTATCCATAAATTCTTCATAACAGTTCATAAAAAAATGTGAATTGTCCTAAGCATATCCCCAGAGTATGTCAAACCAGGTGTTCAGTAAATCCCATTTTAGTAAACTAGGTTACAACAAGTCATGCTCAGAACACCTTATCAGATTTATTACTCCTAGATACAAATGTGCGAGAACCACATCCACTTATAGTATCTATTCAAGGATGTATTGCTTGGAAGATCCACTTAATCACTATTTTACCTAAATTATAGAATGTTCTTCTATACTTATAGTTAATGTCTATTTTAGCATTTTAATCCCTAATCTATGTTTTCTAAATATATTTCAATGGTTTTTTCTAATCTTCCTTGGATAAGAACCATAATGCCCCATTTCCAGAATCCTAGAGACGGTGCATTATTTTAATACATTTTTATGATTACAAGGAATTAAATCCCAAAGGATTGATTAGATTAGTAGTCTTGGAAAATAGATTACATAAATCAACATTACATTAAAATTCTAAAAATTAAACACAACATATAAAATCCTTATATAATGCCATTATTATCCTAGTTTAACCCTGCATATCTATCATAAAACACTTCTTGGCATCCATAGAATATAAAACATAATAAATGGGTGAACCGAGATGCTCAGTAATGTAAAACAATATAGAAGAAAATTTTACAAATAATCATAAAATTTTAAGGAAAATATAAAACAAAAAAACCATCATTTTAAACATTATATTTAGAATAATATATCAAGAATAAATCTAATAATTCTATTGAAACATTCACATGTATATTCTTCTAGTTTAATTATCACATGTAATATCAACTGCAAATATCATAATGAGATAATTTATAATGTCAGACATCTTAAATACTTCATAAAGGACATGTTCCAAGACCATACATAACCACACAATAACGGCCTCGTGCCAAGACATTTGTTTGTCTCATTAGACCTATTGATGCATCAATGGTCTATAGCGGGTCCCACATGTCACTTACTAATTACAATGCATTCCTCTTATTAAAAGGGTAAAACATAACAAGTATAAACATTCATATTAAAAACTATCATATTAATTATTAATAGATTAACTATATCCATGAATGGAAACAAAATAAAACATACAAATTCAATCATACCATAAACCCTTTAATATAATATGGATGATTTAATCATAACAAATCAACCTCAATTAGGTATAAAATCCATCAAAAGATGTTGACATAGATGAAAATAATATAATAATATCATTAAAACACTTTGAGAGAAATAACAATTTTTTTCATTGAAAATCATTTAAAAGTCACACAATTTATAGAAGAAGACATTTAAAATAGATTTTTAAATCAATGTGTTCCATACCATTTTGAATCTTCTTAAAGGAATTAACATTTTAAAAAATTTATGTGCATATAAATATCTCCTTAAACCCATTGTGAAAACATTGAAATTCATGACATAAACATTTAAAACGTTCATAATGATATTTTGGTTATAGATCCCCTTAAATTAACCCAAAAAACTATTTATTTTTAAAATATTTTTATGCAACATGTAAATTTATGATAAATATGTCTTAGTAAATACTTTCGCATGAACAATCTCGAATAATAATGATATTATCATAGGTCTGATGCACTCTATACATGACTGAAAGTATGTTATATTATTTTTAAACATATTATTATCTTATAAATAAATTATAATAATCTTTATGATACCTTATATGATTCATTTATGATGCTATATTATACGTTTATTAATAATTTCTATGTTATAGGAACATTTCAAGTGATAATTGCTTTGTTTATCATTTGTGTTTTGACTTGTTATTTAAGATTGTATTACATAGAAAATGATTTACTTACTTAAATAATGAAAATATGATTTATATATCAAATATATTCTTAATATAAATATATATAATATATTGATATATATGAAATGGAAAACACTATTCTTGGAGACAGTTGGTCGTACGTCTGCATGAACGTTGTTTTCATTTTCTTATCGTGCTGAATAGAAGAAATTAAATTACATAAATATATATAAATATATTATTATAGTAGAAATTATTATTTCATATTTCTCATACTCATTTGATATATATTGTTTTTTTATCATTCTTTAATGGTTAATATGGAGGATGAAACTCATCGTATTGTTGAGACGCTAAGTTGTACGTACGAACGACCGACAATATAATTATTTTAATGGTTAATGTTATGAATTTTGATTTAATATGAATTAAAAAACAACATAGTAAAATATTTATTATTTAAATCTTTTATATTCAATGGTATACTCATCAAAATCAATCTTATATGAAAAATAGTTTGCAGCATAGCATGGAGACTGTAAGTCGTACGTATGCATACATGGTGATATTATTTTTCTTAGGATGGGTAAAAAAATGAATATTGTTTTCCCATAATGAAACATCTGAATACATTAGATTATTGAGTAATTATTTTATTATGGAAACAAATTAATATGTGTATTTATAAGAAGAAGAAAACAATGAAAGAGTTTGATAAAATGATCACCTCATTTTTGGTATCTAATTTTTATTTTCAAAAAATGACTCATTTAGATGGATTAATGCCTAATGTAATCACCCTATAATGATTTGAGATATTTTGATGGAGGAAATTGGAACGGATTATTTGAGAAAAAGTTCTTTTGAGGGGTTAATTAAATAGGATAAGTTCATTTTTATAAGAGGGTCAGATACACGTTAGTAAAATCATAAAATATTAATTTTTTATAATTTTTTTCTATTTTTAATAGATAAAATGTTATTTATTTCAAATATAATATTAATATGGATCTAAATAATCTCATCCAATATATTTTAGACAGGTTTAGGACAAAAAATTAACCATATATTTTACAATTAACTCATAGATAAGTAGTTTAACTCTTACCGTGCCTTCATGTATTTTTACACTATAGGGATAATATAGTTACTATAAAACTTTAAAAAACCCATCTCGATCATTTATGGCATATTTAACACAATATTTTTGATTTTTATGAACCTGCTATTTTTATGAATATTATAACATTTAATTCAATATTATTTATTTTAAAAGAATCATTTATGTCAATTTCGATACTATTCAAAATTTGAATTTTTAAAAATATCAAATCAACATGATAATGCCAAACCAAAAATTCAATTATTTCAATAACATTCTTATCTAATTCATAAAATTCATATATTTCATTAATTAATTCAAAAAAATATTTTAATATTTTTATTATCATTTAAATGATTGTTTCATTAATAATTCTATTATTTTATCATTATTTTGTCACCATTTAATTTAATTATTTTTTTTCCTAAAATAATAATTAAATTTAAATAATGTAGATGATAATTTTATATTACTAAATAATATTTATAGTTCACAATATCACTTATATTTCATCAAATTCAAAATTATATAGATAATAAAATTTTTATACGACATTTTTAGCTCTACTTTAAATAAATTTTTTTTAAATTTTTCATCAGTGTAATAAAAAGGATATTAATGTCAACATAAGTTTTATTTTCATCAAAAAACATATCCAATGACATGAGGACATCTTTTACTGTAATATTTTAACATTATAATATTAATTTTATCTTTAATTACCATATTTGTCTTTAACCGTGGTGAAAAAAGTCCAAAACTAAATGTTCATGAAAAATAATTTTGATTATATTGAAGCAAATTTTTCATACTTATTACAACCATGTATATTTTTTAAAAATTTAATTCATAGAGGTAGTAAAATTCCGTTAAATTCTAATATACAAATGTGGCTAGAAGGTGATTAAAATTTGTAAAAAATGATTAATGAATTTTTATATCTAATTATATTATAAAAATGATTCCAAATAACTACATTTGGTCATATTTTTATTATTTATCTATGATTATTTTAAAATAAATTCAAATTAAAAAATTATTTAAATGCAAATTTCAGTTTTTAACTATAATGTTGTGTTTTCATTATTCATCAAAAATTGAATGTTTTCAAAAAAATACCAAAAATTAACCCTAATATAATTTTAATATTCCAAATTCAATAATTAATCCTATTTGAGAAATTGATATTTCTATGTGCATATAAAACTAATTTTATTATTGTTCACAAAAGGATATGAAGTAGTTCCTTTAAGAAAATAGTATTTCTAAACATATAACTATTTCAAAAAAACATATAAGTTTCACTATAAATATGATTTATTTATGTAAAATAATTATAAATAAAATTTGAATTTATTTATTAATATTAATATTAATATATTTAATATATTACTTATTAATGTATCACCAAAATAATTACAATACTAATGTGTTTTTTCACAGAAACTCAATATTTCTTGTTATAAAAACCATGTCGGTGTTCTATGCTACACAATCTATGGAAGGGACTATCTAACTAATATAACATTTTAACTATTTTAAAAAGTTATTATTATTAATAATTATTATTAATTTCGATGTTTTAAAAATTGTTTTACGGATTTATTTATATATAAATGATTGTTTAAAAATGACCATTCTCTTCAAAACAGTTAATGTGGTATGAGAAAATTTGATTTGAAATCTATTTTTTAATGTATTATTTTATATGTATGTGACTTTTGAATATACAATTTCAAAGAATAATTGGTATTTTCCTCATGATATTTTTTATTATTTTAAAAGATTATTTTCATTTATGTCAAAATATTTTTTTGGATCTTATAAATAATTGGGTTTGATCCCTTATGATATCATTTACTATATTTTAATGAATCTTTTATGATTAGTTTTATTGTGGGTGTACCATACGAAAATATACCGTCAATGCCTCTTTCCCAGACACTCGATTGTCTCATGAGACATACCAATGCGTCGAGGTGTAAAAGCGGGCCCCCAAGTCACATAATAAGTCCAATGCATTACTCTTATGAAAATAGTGAAACATAACATAAACATTAGTATTAAAACTATAATACAAAATATTAATACTTTAACCATAAACTATGAATTTTTTAAACATAGCACATCATAATATATTATATCATAAACTCTTCAATACAATACAGAATATTATATAGTAATAAGTCATCCTAAAATGATCATAAAATCCAACAAAGGATGCTGACATAGATGAAATTAATTTAATAATTTCATTAAAACTATTTTATATAAATATCCCCTTTTTGCTATAAAATCATGTAGAATAGGAAAAATTATAAAAGAAAACAATTAATTTAAAATTAACCTTAAAGGATTGCAAGTAAATCATCAAGATGTTAAGGTGTCGTAATGTTGAAAAATAGTTTCTTTCTCCATATAACTTAAAAAAATTATTTCATTAATTTTTCGAAAAGGTTATAAGGTACCCAATTTAAGAAAATTATGTAAAGATTCCTTTTAATTTGTTCTATAAAAAGTCAAACATTGGAAAAAATTACAATAAAAATTTATGGATAATATTATAGGATACATTTTACGAAACATAGATATTGTTGATAAGGATGTAAAAATATATAATTACATATAATAAATCTTGGAAAATTAAATGATTATGAAATCAACCCAAACCTTAAGTCTGATACTCTACATATGTGTCTAAAACTCTGGTTTTTCAAGTATCTCTTAACAATTTTCACAAAAGAACTCATAATGTTGGATTTATTCCTAAAGTGTTTCCTCAAGGATGAATTGAGGGGTGTTGGAAGAGGAAATGGGTAGAGGTCAGCTGATCCAAATTGATATGGAGATGTGAATTAAAGGTAAAGAGAATTTCCCTTTTATCAGAGAGACGAGGTGGACTTTATGAAAATAATTAATAATTAATTTATTATAAAATATTTTTCCGTTAATAATGGATGAAAATTAATTTAATTCTAGGCTATGTGGTGGAGGGGTTGAAATCACCTCAACCCATAGGTTTTAGACATGTTTAGGTCAAAAATTTAATATTATCATTTAGATTTAACACCTAGTTAAATAGTATAACTATTACCATGATTCTTTTATTTTTACTCCACATGGTTAGTATTGTTAGTATAAATTTACAAGAAAACATAAAGTGTATGATTAATGATATTTTTAACACTATACATGTAATTTTAATGAGAATTAGAATTTTATGTCTTTTACATCATTTATTAAGATATAATTTATTTCAAAATCTCATTTAGGTCAATTTTGAGGTTATTTAGTTCTTTATTTTTCTTAATGTAATAACAACATTATTCTATCAGAAAAATGCTTTATATAAATAATTTCATGTTATATTCTTCCATAAATTTTTTTATGGAATCCAATATTTAAAATAATATTTATTTTATTATTTATAATATAATTTATTGGATTCTTTTATTATTAACTCTATTACTGCATCATAATTTTATAATAAATAAATTTAATTATTAAATACAAAAAATTTAAAATTAATAAACATGATGTATAAAATCATTTTAGTTTCCTAATTATTATTTATAGACTAATATATCACTTATATTACCTTATATTAAAATTGTGTTAGTAATAAGAGGCATGTTTATGATATTTTTACCTTTAAATAAAATTAAATGTTATAAATGTCTTAATCACACCCAAGTCTCTTACAATGGACAAATTGAAGTCCTAAGGGTTGTATTTGTCATCGATGACTCATACAGTAAGGATAAGAGAAGTGTTATGGTAAATTTATATTATTATAATATTATTTATTTCCCTTAATTACCCTATTTATCTTTAATCATGGTAAATAATATTCAAAAGTTAATATTCAGAAGATATAATTTTGATCCTATTAAACCAAATTTTTTCACTGTAATTACAACCATGTATGTTGGAATTTTTAAAATCAATTTACAGAAGTGGTAAAATTATGGTTAATTCTAATTTTGAAATGTCCCATGAATGTGGGTATAAGAGACATTCAAAAGATCAATAAAATTTAATAAATATAATTATATTATGATAATAATTCCAATGAAAAAAACAGGACAAAAATATTTATTACATTTCTATATTTTCAATAAATTAAATTTGAAGTAAAATAACTATTTAAATGAAACTTTCAGTTAATAATCTTGTATATCTTCACTATTCATAAAAATTTGAAAGTTTCTAGAAAAAAAAATTCACCCAAATTTAATATTAATATTCCTAAATCAAAAATAATTTCTAATTTGCCAAATTAAATTTATAACAGTGTCTAATGTTAATTTTATTATTAATCAAGAATGGACATAAATACATGTTCTTTTATGAAAATAGTATTTCTAAATATACACATTGCATTATAAATATGTTTTATTAATGTGAAACCATTATTAATAACATTTAAAAATTATTTATTACTCTTTATATAACTATATTTAATGTATACATTATATATATATCATTTAAATAAATACAACACAAGAGTGATGTTTCCTAGAAGCACAATCTTGCATGATACACAAGCCAAATCAGTGGTGAGTGGAATACAAGATATTGATGACGACATACTATTAATATTGGGGTGTTACATTCTATCCTTCATCAATAAATTTTTTCCTTACAATTTGAAATTTTCTCTTCAAAAATATAAGGTTAATAATAGAAAAAACACATGTTGAAAAATTACATCAAAAATCGTATTAATAAAATATACTATTAATAATATAGAGAGGGAAATGAATATGTCACCACCAAATTAAAATTTAAAATAAGAGAACATTAGTGGAAAGTGATGATACATACATGAAAAAAAATGTAAATATTTATAGGGACTGATTGAGGTCATTAATCACAAATAAGTGAAAAATAAATGAAAAATTGAGGGCATCAAATCCATAAATCTATGTTGATTTAAAATATCATCGGCTCAACAAAACCTAAGGTATTAGTATAAAAAAATTTATTAGTTCTTTTTAATATAGTTGGAAGATTATTTTACATTCTTTATAAGAACATGATTAAACATACCTGATTTTATTCCTTGCATAAAATTAATTAGTTGGTTGAACTTGGATCTATTTTCACTTCATTTCCTTCTCCTTCAGATGGATATTCAATATTATTCTTTATGCATTAATCGTTTTCAACATATGATATGGTCCATAAGTATCTCATTCATGTTTTAATTGTTTACTAAACCCAAAAAGTTTATCACATAAAATCAAATAAATGATACATAAACCACAAATAATAATATCCAATATACATTATTCAATTTAATAATCACTTTATTCCAACATTGTTATCTCATTATTAGAAATATATTAATGGTTATCTTTACCTCATCTATAAATTTTCCATAAATGTATACCATGCAACTATATCACATTATATGGAACTATATAATCTCAAATACTTAATGAAATAGTAATGTTGTACATTCTTTATATACTCCGTAATTATTATTTCAAGTACAATATTGATAATTCAGTCAAATAACATAATTCTTGAATACATAAACAAAACATCATTAATTAATCCACATTGACTATATTAAAAACATTAACAAGATCTTGTTCCCTTTCCTTCATCAGAAATATATTTTCTTGACTCATTGGACAATTATTTTCATAATGTTTTTTCACATTACAATTATAGCATTTCATATTTACATCTTCTTTCCATCTCTATCAATCACGAGTATAATGACCTTTATCTCCACACTTGTAACAAAACCTCATTCGTTTCAAAAAAATTACAAGGTGTTTTTTCCCAAAATTACCTCATATGGTAAAATTTGTGTTTCCATTTATCCATCTATTACTCCACCTTCCACTTCTTCTTCTTCTTTCCAATAAATACATAAGAAAATATATTCATTGTGTTGATAGAACAAGATACTATATATTTATATGATGACATATTTATGGAGTCAAATTCTTTTGGGGAAATTGATTTAAGGCATCAAATGATTGATCAATATTTCTCTTTGGGTTGTGTAAATGGTTCATAGATTTCCTTTCTAACCTTGTATGGTTACCATCATTCATTTCAACATTTTATATACATTTTTCCTCTGATTAAATTTATATATATTCGTATTAGCTCTCTATTCATTAGTGAAATACTTTTCTAAGTGATTATATTTAAATACTGATATTACATACTTTATATTTCATCATCCTCTTTTGTTTTTTTGATCATTGACCTCCTCTAATCTACGTCTCATAAGAGAGGATAAGCTACCATGGCGACCTTCTCCCTTTTATCTCTTCCCAATGCATGAAATAACAATTCTAAATAGAATATCAAGTATTCAGATATAAATGGATTTATAGTCTCATTAACCATTAAAGGATGATGTCTCATGAAGTGTTTTAACATTGTTCCTCAACATTGGGGATCAATCTATTACACATGGATATGTTTATTGTTTATAACCTAGATTAGTTGTACAAATATAGTTGTATGTTGTTCATATCCAGTTACAAATCTAACACCAACATCATTACCATGAATATGGAGAAATCCCCCTACATGGAATATATGAATTTATACAGTTTCCATTACTTACATTAGGAACAATTTATAGGCAATGGAATCCACTAGATTAAGTTATGAATCATAATGAATTATTAAAAACCAGTAAAATACTAAACATAAATTTAATTTTTTTCATATCTAATCCATAATCATAAAAATGATTTCATTGAAGTTATATTTACGCATAAATCCTTGATAAAGTATTTTTTTTGAAAATCTAAATTTTCATATGTATAACCCCAGGAGTGTAAATCCAGGTGGAAGAAAGGCTTATTTTCATGTACCAGGTTACCCGAGTAATTCCCAGAACATATTTTCAATGTTATTACTCCTAAATACTTCTTTGCTAGACCCAAATCTACATTTATTATCAATAATGGGATGCATATTCTAGAAATACATACATAATAACTAAAATAGAAAAAATTTAGTATGTTCTTATATACATATCCTCAAAGTCACTTTTTGGTTTGTGATCTATAATCTTTATTTTATAAATCTATTTCCAATTTTTTTAATAACGTTAATTAATAAAAAATAAAATACCCGACTCTAGTTAACCAAAGATGGTACATTATTTTAATACATTAACCTGAATACAAGGAATAAAATCCCAATGAATTAATCAGTGAAGGAGTCCTGGAAAATATATTATATATGTGACAATTATATTACAATTAAAATTATAAAATACAACATAATTAATACTTTGAACCACTATTATTCACTATTATAAACCCTACATATCAATAATAATACAGATTGTAGAATCTTCTAAAATAAAACATAAAAAATGTGTGAGCTCAAATGTTGAGTAAGGTTAAACAATTCATCATAAGCATTCATAAATAAGAATAATCTTTTTAGGAATATTATAAAATAAAAACAAACATTTTAATCATTACATTCAGCATAATACGACAATAATGAATCCAATAATTCAATTTAAACATTCAAATGGATATTTTACAATTGGAATAATCACATATAATATTATAACTAATCTCATAATGAGGGAATTCATAATGTCAGATATTATAACAATAATATTCAGGCCTCATGCAAGGACGAAACATAAATATACCATCAATCCCTCATGCTAAGAGACTAGTTTATCTTGTGAGATATACTAATGCATTAGGGGATTATAGAGGGCCCCACCCATGACGTACTATGTCTATTTAATCCCCCTTACGAAAATGGTAAAACATAACCAAAATAATCATGTTAAAACTACAATACAATATGTTAATACAATAACCGTAAACGATGAATGGTATAAACATAGTACATCTATAATCAATTATATCATAAAATCATCAATACAGTATTGATGATTGTATCATAATATGTCAACTTAAAATAATCATAAAATCAAAGAAAGTATGTTGAAAAAGATGAAAATAATTTATTAATTTCATTAAAAGTATTTGAGAAAATTATCCCTTTTTTACTTTGATGTCACTGAGAATCTGAACAATTAAAAAAGATAACATTTATTTTTAAAATTACCATACAAGATTGTATGGATATATTCAAAATGATAGGGAACCGTATAAGAGGAATATATATTCTTAAACCATATAAGTTAGAAAACATTTGTTTCATAACTTTTTGAAAATGTTATGAAGTACCTCTTTTGGAAAATAATGGAAAAATTCATTTCAAAACATTTTGCATAATGTCAAACATGACTAAAATTTTAATTTCCAAATTGTTGATAATTTTTTGAATTCCATTTTAAGAAACATAGACATGGATAATAAGGATGTTCTAGTAGATACAAACATATTAGAAATCTTGGATTATGAAATGATTGTGAAATTAACCCTTTCTTTAATTTCAATACTCTTTTTATGGGTCTAAAACTCTTCTTTTTGAGGTTTCTCCTTTTAATTTGACCAAATTGACTCCTTATGTTGGATTTTTGCCCAATATTTTGCCTCTATGATTATGTGAGGTATGTTGTGAGAGCATATGGGTAGGTTTTTGTCCAGAAAAAGGGATTTGGAGTTTTTCATTAAAGATATGAATAACATTCCTTTTATAAGATAGGTGAGGGGTACTTTAAAAAAATATTGAAATATATTATTATTATAAAATTATTTTTTATTTATAATGGCTCAAAATTAATTTATTTCGAGGATAATATGATTATGGGTCGAAATCAAGTAAACCAATAGGTTTTAGACATGTTATGATCATTAAATTAACCTTATATTATATTCTTAACCCTTGTTTAAGTAATGTAACTCTTACCATGACTTCATGCATGTTTACTCCACATGGATAGTATAGTTAATGTAAAATGGCATGAAAAATTAAATTTGAATATTAATTAAATGTTTAAGACTATCCAAGTTATTTTTCCAATCCTTATATTTTTATGACTTTTCTATCATTTAATAAAATAGAATTTATTTTAAAATATCATTTTGGTCTATTTTGACACTATTCAATATAATATTTTTTGTTAAAGTCATAAAAACTTGATTCATTTCAAAAAATGAATTAAATAAATCCTAACATGTCCTAGTAATCCATAATATTTGTATATGGAATTAAATATTTTAGATAATATTTATTTTAACATTTATAATATAATTTATTTTATTTTTTTAATAAATATATTACTGCATGACAATTGAATCATAATTAAATTTCATTATTTAATTCATTAAAATTGAAAATAAATAACAATGATATATGTAATATATTTTTTGTTTTATAATGAATATTTATTGACTAAGAGGTCACTTACAAATCCCCATATTAAAATTATTTTTTTAATAATAGTCATGTCTAAGATATTTTGACCTTTAATTAAAATTAAATGATAAAAATAAAAGGGTAAAGGCCTTGGAAAAATATTTAAATTGAATAAAAATATAACATCCATATTCCAGTATATCATAAACCCTTAAATATCATATTAAAGATTATATCATGACAATTGAACCTCAAATAAGCATAAAATCAAACACAAGAAGGTGAAATTGATGAAAATGATTTCATAAATTCATTAAAGTATTTAGGGAAATATACCTTTTTAATTTAAAATCATTAAAATTCTGAAAAATTATATACGAAATATTTTTTTTTTTGAAAATAACCTTATAATTATTAATGAATTATTGAAAATTTTGAGGCGTCACAAGGGCATAAAATAGTCTATTGCGTCGTATAAGTTAAAATATCATTCATTAATTATTTTTTTAGAAAAGGTTATAAAGTACCTTGTTTGGAAAAGGATGAAAATATTCCATTAAAAAATATTTGTATGAAGTTAAACAGGGGTAAAAATTACATTAAACAAATATTGAAATTATTTAAATTTCGTTTTCTGAAACATGTACATAGTAGTTAAGGATGTCCTAGTAGATAATTACGTATATGAAATATCATATACTAAATAGATTGTGAAATTAATCCTTACATAAATCTTTTCAATTTTTTTTGAAATAATTTTAATGAACCTTAAAATATTCCTAAACTTTCATTTATTATCTTTTAATATCTCTGTAAATAGTAATGTAATATAATATCAAGAATATTGAAATCGAGAATATGATAATTCTTCAAACATTCAAAGTGACCCACACCACTTTTAACATTTAAATCATAATCATGATATGATAAAATGAATATTTAAATACCATGAAGAAAATTTATTCATGATATGAAATACAATAGGGTTATAACAAACACAACACATAATAAATATTCCGTGAACATGGCTTCGATCTCATGAAAATTAAATGTGTGAAAGATATCCCCTTCGCTAGGTTTAATACTCTTTGTATGTGTCTAAATATCTTATAAAATGGTTTTAAATGTATTATTATCTTCTAAAAGAATCATAATAACATTTATGATATCATATAATATTCATTTATTACATTACATTTCCCAATTATTAATAATTTCTAATTTAATGTAACATTTCCGGAAATAATCGTTGTCCTTATCGCCCGTGTTTTGACTTGTTAGTCCTGATATTATAACATAAATTATGATTTAAAAACTTCCAAAATGTATAAAATTATTTATATACATTATGTATTCAGAATATAAATATATATAATAAGTAGTTATATGAAACGAAATACTCCGTTCATTGTGACGATAAGTCATACATACACCTGGACATTGTTACAGTTTTCTTTTCATATTTAATAGATGTAAGTGAAGGAAATATATGTAATTACATATATATTTTTTATTTAAGTAGAATTATTATTTCATATATTTAATACTTATTCAAATTTTTTTAATCCTTCTTGAATGGTGAACATGGAAGATGAATCTCATCATGTCGTGGAGACACTAAGCAGTACGTACGCACACATAGTGATGTTACTATTCATAGGACAAGAAAAAAGTGGAATATGGTTTTCCCATAATAAAAAAACATCTCAAAATATATTATATTATGGATTTATTATTTTATTATGATAACAACATAGTAAATTTAATTAAAATAATAAATAACATTAAAAAAGATTGATAAAATGATTACCTCTTTTTCTTGTATATTCTTTTGATTTACACAAAAGGACTCCCTAGGAAAGATTTATTCCCAAATGGTTGCCTCAAAGAGGAAGTTAGGGAAGTTAGGAGAGGAAATGGGTAGGTTTTTTATGATTCAATGAGCTTTGGATATATTAAATAAATATATGGATATGTTCCCTTTTATAAGAGAGTTGGGGGCCACATTAGAAAAATATTGAAAAATTAATTTATGATAAAATGAATTATTGATTGTAATCAGTCAAAATTAATTTATTTAGAAGATAATATGAGTATGTGTTAGAATCATATCAACCTCTAGGGTTTTTATTTTTTTAGTTCTTAAAATTAATCATACCATTTAGATTTAACCCCTAGTTAAATAGTTTGAGTCATATCATGACTTCTATTATTTTTTACACAACATGGTTAGTATATTTACTATAAAATAAAAAAATAACCTAAAGAAGATCATTAATGTAATCGTTAACCCTATATAAGCTATTTATAATAAAAATAAATTTTTAGGACATTTAAATTTTTTTAATAAATATTATTTATTTAAAACTCTTTTATGTCAATTTGATACACTATTTAATACATGATTATTGATAAAGTCATAATAAAATTATTCTTAAACAAATAATTAACTCAATACTAACATGTCATAGTAACCTAAAAATTTCAAGGATGGCTTGAAATATTTAAAATAATATTTATTTTAATATTTATAATGCCATTTATTTGATTCTTTTATTAATAACTCAAATACTCCATCATAATTATGTCATAATTAAATTTAATTATTTATTCATAAAAATTAAAAATAAATAACTATGATGTAGAAATTTTTTTATTTCCAAAGTATTTTTTATAGTCTTATGTATCACTTATATAACCCCATATTAAATAATTTTCAGTAATAAGAGTCATGTTTATGATATTTTTAACTTTACTTAAAATTAAATGATACAAGAATAAATGGTTAAGGCATAATCCAATTCTATATCTGAAAATAAATGGGCAATCCCTCATCCAAGTTCATATCTAGTATTTTTAATGATACCTAATGATGCATTTATAGGCTATACCCCCCCAACCGTATCATATTATGTCCAATATACTCTTTATATAAAAATAGAGAAACAAAACACAAATATTCATATTAAAAATGGCATATGAAATGTTAATACATTAACCCAAAACAATGATTGGTTTCAAAATAGCACGACCAAAGTCAATCACATCATATATCATTTGATATAACATGGTATATAGTATCATTATATATCAACCCCACTTAAAAATAAAATACCACAATATATGTAGATATCAATGAAAATAATCAAAAAACTCATTAAAAATATCTTGAGACAGGTAACCCTTTTTCATTGTAAACATTTATTCAAAATCCACAATCATATAAAAAAGAAATTTAAAAAACTATTTTTCAATCAAAGTGTCCCATACCACATTATATTTTTTTCAAAGTAATTATCATTTTAAAAAAATCATGTCGATATAAATAAATACTTAAATCCATTTTAAAAACATGGACATTAATGAGAAATATTTAGATTAATAAATCATTAAATAAATTAAAATAGTGTTTTTGTTTGAGACCCTTAAATAAAACATTAAAATATTATTTTTGAAAAAACATTATTTAAATTAAAAATAGACATAATATTTCATTTATAATAATTTGATATTATTATGAATATTTATGTTTTATAAGATGAATAATATTGAAATGAAGAGATGATTAATTCATTAAACATGAAGTGCATCCAATACCCCATTGAAAATTTAAATAATAGACCTAATATGATCAAATGAAAAATTAAATACCATGAAGAAAATTTATTCATTATATTAAATATAATAGGGGATGTAAATACACCACACACTGGAATTGGGTTGTGAAATTGGCTTTTATCTCACAAAAATAAGAAGATAGATGGAATTAACTTACCTTTGGTAGGATACTCTTTATACATGTCTGAGACACCTAAATAATGGTTTAAAAAAATGGTATAAACATATACCAGAATCATAATAATATTTATGAAATCATATATTATTAATTTATGTATCCACATTATCCATTTATTATTAATTTCCAAGTTAAAGAAACATTTTTGGTAATAATCACATTCATTATTGATTTTGATTTGACTTTTTATTCTTGACTGTATTAATTAGATCATGATTTACATAATTCTATAATATATAACATGATTTATATTTAATATATATTCATAACATAAATATATATAATAGATAGTTATATGAAATGGAATACACTATTCAAGGAGACGTTAGGTCGTACGTACACATGGATATTTTTTCCGTATTCATATCGTATTGAATAGAAGTAAGGGAATGAAAAATTTGTACATATATATATATTATTACAATATAATTATTGTTTAATATATTTTATACTTATTAATAATATATATTTTTATTGTCATTCTTATATGGTGAATGTGGAAGATGAATCTCATCGCAACGGGGAGACGATAATTCGTACATACACACGAGATATAGTATCATTTCATTTACAGTTAAATTGTATGGAATTGGATGGAATAAAAATTATATAGGAAAAATATCAATGTATAATTATTATTTAATTTTTTTATATTAATTATTATACCCATATAAATAATGTGTACATGAAAAACATTTTACACGATGATGTGGAGACCGTAAGATGTTTGTACGTACTTATGGAGATATTGTTTCTTTAATGGGTAAAAAGAGGAATATATATGTACCATAATCATTAAAAAATCTTAGTATATGTTAAATTATTGAGTTTTAATTTTCTTATGGAAACAACTTAGCAAGTGCAAGAATAAGAATAAATGAATTTGAAAGAGTTTGATAAAATGATTACCTATTTTTCAATTATCTCATTTTGTTTTGCAAAAAAACTCCGTAAAAAGAATTTATACCCAATATAACTCCTCCAATATGATTTTGGGTTGTCAAGAGAATAAATGGGTTGGGTATTCCTAGCCAATGGTGTTTGGAAGTGTGAATTAAAGAGGATAAGTTTTCTTTTATATTAGATGAGAGGATAAATTTAAAAAACTCTTGAAATATTAATTTTTTATAAATATATTTTAGGTTTAAAATAGCTCCAAAGTGATTTTTTATAGGAAAATATGATCATTGGGGTTAATATTATCAAAAAATTAATTTTATACATGTTTTTTTAATATTATTAACTATATCTTTTGGATTTAACCATTAGTTAAACAGTTTAACTCCTAACGTGTCTTCATATATTTTTACAATATGGTGTTAATATATTTACTATAAAATTCTAAATGAATCCAAATTTGATAATTTATGGAAAATTTGATATTATCGATAATATTTTACTAAAAATTATATTTCTACAACTTATATATCATCAAATAAAATAGTATTTATTTTAAAATATAATTTATGTCAATGTTAATACTATTCAATATATTCATTCCTAAAAATATCAAACAGAAATTATAACTTCGAAAAAATAATTACAAAATGTCACTAACATGTCCAACATATCAACAAAAATATTTTATGTCTTTAATTTTGTAAAATAATATTTATTTTAATATTTTTATTTTCATTTATTTTATATCTCAATTAATTAAACCATTACTGCATCATCATTGTGTCACCATTTAAATTAATTATATAATCTCTAAAATGTATAAATAAAATATAATTTGGTGTATAAATTTAATATATTTATAAATAAAATTTATATCTGACCAAATCACTTATATAACATAATATTAAAAATAAAATTGTTATTAAAATTTTAAAGTGACATTTTTTACTCTTCTTTTAATGAAATATATTAATTGTCAAAATCTGACACATATATCTTAAATATGATCATATTTCGGGCCTATGGTTGATTTGGGTAGAAACATAATTATCCAATTAAATAATGTTATGTTTTAGGGTAATTTTAAATTATTATATTATTATTTTGACATTTAATTACCCAATTTACCTTTAATCAATGTAAATTAAATTTAAATGTTAATATTCACCATAAAATATTTTTATCTTATTATACCACATTTTTTATACTTATTAAAAACATGTATTTCCATTTTTATAAATTCAATTAATAGATGTGAAAAAATTAAATATAATGCTAATCCTTAAATATGCAAAGATGACGGGTAAAAGGATGTCAAAAAAATCAATGATTTTTTATATCTAATTTTCATATAAAAATAATTCCAATTATCAACAATGGGTTAATATATGCTTTATTTATCTATTTTAATAGTATAATAAATTTAAAATAAAATAATTATATTAATGAAAAAAGTCTGTTTTTTAACATTACTACTATGTTTTTCACTATTCATCTATAATTGAATGTTTTTAGAAAAATACCAAAAAATTCACCCCAAGCTAATTTTTATATTCAAATTTCAAAAATAATGACTATTTTAAAAATTAAAATTCTTATTAGTGTCTAAAAGTAATTTTATTTTTCTTCACAAAAGGGAATAAAAACTAGTTAATTTATGAAAATAGTAATTCTCAAGAGACAACTATTTTTCTGAGACCTATAAATTTCATTTCAAATAAGTATTATTTATGAAATTAAAATGTAAATAACATTTATAAATTATTTATTGCTATTTATATTACTATATATAAATGATTAGTTATAAATAAATCATTTAAATAATTTTAACACTAATGTAATTTTTCATAGAAACCGAATCATACATGTTACACAAGCCTGGCCATTGTTGCGTGCAACCCAAGATATTTATGATAAAATATCGAGAAATATTGTGTTGTTAAATTCTCCCATCCTTTAATAAATTTTCTCCTCTCAATTTAAACTCCGAACAAAAATCTATTGGTTTTTCTTTTCAAAATATCGTTATTGAAATCCCACATCATAAATGGATTAATGAGACCTCCATTTTAGAATAAATAATGGGATGTACAAAGGTCACCAATGATAAAAATTAATAAGGATCCATTTTGGAAAACATGGACATGAAATAATATATAACAATTATGTTATCATGTAGAGTGATAGTGAACATGATTAAGAGAAATTTATAAATCACAATGATATAAATCTGTGATGATCTAAGGGACCATTTGATTCATCATAAAAAAGACTATAATTCCTTTTTTAGTTTCAATATCCTTTCAATAAAGTTTTAATAATTATTTTACTATTCAAAAAATCACCTAATTGATTTCTTTTCATGTCACAATCTTAATATCATTCTATATTTGTGCTTCGATCTATTTTCACAACAACCCATACACCTGGAAATAATTTTTCAAAAATATATTTTTCAAGAATGAGTTACTTTTGATAAATCATGATGCCCACAAGTATTTCTTTAATCTACTAAATTTTTTCATAAACCCAAATATTTTTTCCAATGTATCCAATAAGTAATAAATTACCCATAAACAGTAATATACAATGTTCATCATACTCCATTCAAACATTATTTTTTTTCCAAATTGCTGATGTCCAAATTAATACTCTAAAAATGTCTCTAAATTTCCAAAATAAATCATAACATTTTATTACCTAAACAATTCAATGTTTCACTTGTTAAAAAATAAATTTTTGAACTCAAATCCATAATGAAATAATTCATGCATCCAGATACATGATGAATATGTAATACAATAAAATCCTTATATTTCATATGAATATTATAAACAAAGAACCGTTGATGTAATAAATCTTGAATTCAAATACAAAATAACCATAATCATTAAACGTTACTCTTAAACCATTAAATATAATTCAAAATGTTATTCTTTAATACCTCTATTTAATTTCCCTATTTTATTCCATTTTTCATCAATTTTATATCCATTTCATGTATATACTTACCGATTTTAAACATTTTCAAAAACATAAAGAAAAAATTTAGGAAAAAAAATCATAGTAGTATTCTCATATATAATCATTTATAGGATCACTAAATGATTCCATCTTCTTCTCAATCAATTTTTTCATAGGATTAACCTATGTAATCCATTACCAAATATAAATGATGATATATTCTACTTAGACTTTTTCTCAAAGTCATTCATAGGGTTATATATTCTAATGTATTATTTATAAATCTAATTTCATGTTTTTTTCAAAAAATTATGTGATAAAACTGTAACACCCCAGCCCAAGAATCCTAGAGAAAATTAATTATTTTAACACATTAGATGGATTATAAGGAATAAAATCCCAAAGTACAGATCATTTTTGTAGTCATTGAAAAAATATTTCATATATGAACATTACATTTCAACTCAAAACATAATATGAAACATAGATAATTCTTTGAAGATTCCATTATTCTGTAAACTCCACACTACATATCAATCATAGTATGTTTTTTCATATCCTAGGAAATTAGTATATAAGAAAGTGGTGATCTCAAATGATTATTAATGTTAAAAAAATCCTCGAGAAACTTCCCTAAGTAACCATAATCATTACAAAAAGTATAAAATATTAAAATAATCCTTTTACACATTAACATCATCATAGTATGGAATGAATAAATAAAATAATGTCATTTAAACATTCACATGGATATCCGAAAAGTAAAATACCAACATGTAATATCAATAAATAATCTCATAATGAAGTAATTCATTATTCTAGAAATCTAAAACATATCATTGGGGCCTTATCTAAGGCATTTAAAAATAAATGGTTAAGGGCTTGGCAAAATCCATATATGAAAATAAATGGGAAAGGTCTCAGCGTTTTCTTTATCTAGGTATTCACATGAGACCAATTTATCCATCAAGGGGCTATAGGGGGTCCCACCCGTCACTTACTAATTCCAATATATTCCTCATATGAAAATATGGAAACATAACATTAAAATTCGTATTAAAACTATCATAAAAAATGTTAATAGATTAACAACAAACCATGACAGGTATAAAAATAGCCCATCTATTTTCAAAAATATGATAAACACTATGCTATTGGGTTGTAGAGTACATCATAATAAATAAACCTCAATTATTCATATGATCCAACAAAGTATGATGATATATTTGAAAATAATCTAATAAATTCATTAAAATATCTTGATACAAATAACTCATTTTCATTAAAATTATTTATAAAATAGTTGTGCACATATAAAAAAGGCCTTTTAAAAAGTTTTTTTTGGAATCAAAGTGTCCCATGCCACTTTTAAGATTCTTAAAGGAATGAATAATATAAAACATTCATGTCTATATAAAAATATATTTTAAATCATTTTGAATACCTGAACATTATTGTGAAATATTTACAAGAATAAATCATTACACAATTGAAAATGTTGTTTTATTTAGAGTCCCTTACATAAACCCTTAAAAATATTTATTTTGAAAGAATTTTATTGAAATAAAAAATAGACATAAAACATTATTTATAATTCTTTTAAATATATATAAATAGTTATGTTTTATAAGATCAAGAATATTGAAATGAAGTAATGATGAATTCTTTAAACATTCAAAGCGTCCCATACCAATTTGAACATTTAAATCACCATACTGATATATTAAAATTAAAATTATTAAAAACATGAATGAAATTTATTCAATATATGTAATATAATAAGGATAATACAGACACCCCACATAAGAATTATGTGGTGAAAATGGCTTATATCTCACAAAAATAAAAAGCGATAATGAATTCCCTTACCTAAGGTACGATACACTTTGTACATGTCCTAAACACTTGTATAATGGTTTTAAACATATTATTAACTTATAATATAATCATATTATTATTTATTATTTCATATATGATTCATTTTTTACATTATATTACACCTTAATCAATAATTTTCATGTTAAATGAACATTTTGATTAAAAATCCCTTTCATTATGGAACATGTTTTGAGTTGTTATTCTTCATCATATTACCTAGATCATGATTTACATACTTAAAAAATTTATAACATGATTTAAATATCATATATATTATAAATATTAATATATATAATATACAGATACTTGAAATGGAATACACCATTCAGGGAGACGGTAGGTCAAATGTAAACATGAACATTGTTTATATTTTCAAATCATATTGAATGGAAGTAAATGAATGAAATATATGTATATATATCTATATAATTAAAGTATCATTATTAATTCATGTATTTCATACGTATTTATAATATTTTATTATAATCATTCTTAGATGGTAAACTTGGAAGATGAGTCCCATAACATCATTGAGACGGTAAGTTGTACGTACACATGTGAGAACGTATCATTTACACAGTGGATAAATGTTATGGAATTTGATTTAATATAAATTTTAAAGAAACAATATCATGATATATTTATTAGTTAAATTTATTATATTTATCATAATACTCATAGAAATAAAGTGTACAAGAAAAACAGTTTACACTACGACGTCGAGATGGTAAGCCTTACATACTCACCCATGATGATATTGTTTTTTTATGTATGGTAATCTAGTTGAAAATTGTTGTACCATAATCATAAAAACATCTAATAAAATATTTTATTTTTTATTTTTTATTTTATTATGGAACCAACTTAAGAACTAAGAATTATAATAATAAAATAACTTAAAAGAGTTTGATAAAATGACTACCTCTTTTTCAGGTGTCTTCTTTTTATTTTCAAATAATGACTCTTTACGTTGACATTATACTGAAAGTATAGACTATAGGATTATTTGGGGGACTTTGAAAGAGTAAACGAGTAGGTTTTGTCCATGAAAAATGGTTTTGGATGTGTTAATTAAAGATAAAGAGAAGTGCCCTTTCGTTAGAGAGGGGAGGGTCACCTTATGAAACTCTAAAATTATTAATTTATTATAAATTGATTTTCTATTTTTAAGTTGAAATAAAGTGATTTATTTCTATTATAATGTGGCTATGGTTTTAAATATAAGCATCTAATGAATTATATATATGTTTAAGTCATAAAATTAAAATTTTTTAGATTTAACCCTTAGTTAAACAGTTAAACTCGTACCGTGAATTCTTATATTTTTAAAATATAGAGTTAATATATTTATTATAAAATTAAAAATGAACACCAATTGGATATTTTATGAAATATTTTATTCTATAAAAGATATTTTTCTAAATCACATATTTTTATGACTTTTATATCATTTAATAAAATATATTTTTTTTTAATTATTATTTATGTCAATTTTAATACAACACAATATTTTCATTTTTAAACATATCAAACCAACATGATATCATTGAAAAAATAATTTAAATATGTCACTAAAATGTCCAAAAAAATCTTTAAAATTAGTGGATGTTATTAATTGGGTAAAATTATATTTATTTTAATATTTTTCATGTCATTTATTTGATATCTCAATTAATTAAACAATTACTACATCATCATTATGTCCCCATTTTGTTCCATTATATAATGATTGAAAATTAAAAATAAATTATCATGATATTGAAAAAAAAATTATATATCTATATATTATTAATTTTATACCATAACACTTATATAACCAAATATTAAACAACATATGCAGTGGATGAAGATGAAGAAATGAATCTTGAAAGAGTCTTATAAAATGATTACATTTTTTCAAGTATCTATTTTGGAATTGCAAAAAAGGACTCCTTTTGAGGGATTTATTCCAAAAGTGACGACTATATTATGAATTTATGAATTTTTAGAGATTAAATGGGTATGGTTTTTCTAGGCATAAAGGGTTATGGAGGGGTGAATAAAAGAGGAGGAGACATTCTCTTTTATAAGGGAGGTGAGGGGATGTTCAGAGAAACCATGAAATATTAATTTATAATAAAGTAATTTTAGTTCATTAATAGCTATAAATTGATTAATTTAGAGTATAAGATGAGGATGAGTCAAAGTAATATCAACCAGTAGGTTTTAAACATTTTTAGGTTCTAAATTTTACCATATTTGTTAGATTTTACCCTTAATTAAATAGTTTAACACTTACCATTTTCTTGTATTTTTACACAACATGGAAAAAATATTAACAATAAAATTACTAGAGAACATAAATTGGTTATTTTATTATTTTTTAACACTATGCAAGTTATTTTTCTGAACCTTATATTTTTAAGGTTTTTATATAATTTAATAAAACAGTAATAACATTAAAATCTCATTTATCACAATTTTGACACTATTTAATACATGGTTATTTTTAAGTCATAATAACGTTATTCCTTAACAAAATTAATTAAATCATCCCTAACAACTAAATTTAATAAAAAAAGTAATTAATCCCATAAAATATTTGAATTTATATATTTTTTAATATTATTAATATCATTCAATTTATTTTTCATTTAAAAAATCCTTTTCTCCATCATCATTGTGTTACAATTAAATTAATTATTTCATTTCTAAAAATTTTGACTAAATAATCATGATGTATAAAAATTTAATTTCTTTATAATAAATATTTATAGTTTAGTTTATCTTATCTATAACCGTATATGAAAAAAAGTAGTTATGAAAATTTTAATATGACATTTGTAACAATTCTATAAATAATTTATAATAAGCATCATCATTTAATAAAAGTGGCTTACTAGGATCATATTTTCCACATAATGATTATTTTGGTATAGATATACATATCCAATTAAATTAAGGCAAGTATTAGGGTAATTGTTTTATTATAATATTTTTTCCAATTGATTACCTTATTTTACCCTAACGATGGTAAATAAAATTCAAAAGTTACTATTCACAAAAAAAACTATATTGATCCTATTATTTTACATTTTTCACCTCAATTTTAACCATGTATGTTTTATTTAATACATTCAATTCACATAAGTGGTGAAATTACGTTTATTGCTAATCTGTTAATATGGCTAGAAGGCGGGAAAAAAGAAGTTCAAAACGTTCAATAAATTTTTTTATCTAATTCTATTATAAAATTTAATTCACAAACTTAAATTAGACAAAAATATTTATTATTTATATATTATAAAATTATTATAAATTACAATTATGATTAATATTTAAATGAAATAATTAGTTTTTTAACAATAAAGTAGTTTTTTTCATTATTAATGAAAATTAGAATGTTTTCATAAAAATATCAAAAAATCACCCAAACATAAATTTTATATTATAAATTCCAAAATGAATTCTATTTTAATAAATTTAATTTCTAGGATTTTCTAGAATTATTTTTAATATTTTTCATGAATGGATATAAAAAGTAGTTCCTCTAAGAAAATATAGTTGTAAATGTTTAACTATTTTTCCGATAGTTGTACATTTGATTAGAAATATGTTTTTTAATGTGAAAACATTATAAAATACATTTCACAATTATTTATTAATATTTATATTACTATTTTTAATTTATATGTTACAAATGTATCATCTAAATAATATTATCACTTATGTTTTTTTTCACCGAAATTCTATCTTGAATGTCTTCAAATCGATGTTGGTGTTACATGAAACACAAATTATAGAAGATAAGGTAATGTGAAATATTGGGGGTTTATCATTCCCTTGTACATAAATAATTTGAAAACACAAAATTTAAACTTATAATCTAAAAGTATGGGTTGGAATTTTCCAAATATCTTTATTGAATATGTTCTTCATAAATTAGATTAATGAGACCACCATTTTAAAATAAATAACGGGAAGTATGAAGGTCATTAGAGATAACACATATTAGAGTTCCATATAAGAAAAAATGGATATGGAAGATAAATGTTACCATGATGTTCTAATGGAGAGTGATATAGAACATCGATAAGAAAAAGCTAACATTTAAAAATCTAGAAGTCGGTTGTGATCTAAGGGACCATTTGATTCATCTGAAAATAGTGTACTCATAATTTTTTTCATATCCTTTCCCTAATTATTAATAATTTATTAACTCATAGAATATGACAAATAGTAATAATACTTAATTCACTTGTAGAGTTCCATTCATTAACTAATTTCTTCAACAAAATCATCCTTCTCTCAAAAAGATAATAAAAAAATTATTTAATATAACCTTATTTTAAAGGGTTTTAAAAATGAATATTATAGTTCATATTTCATAACAAAAAAAAAATTATACCAACAATGATATCACATAGGCCAGTGGTTAGTGATAAATACTTTCCACACTTTTATTGTGGGTTTGATTCTCACAGCCTCATCCGACCTGAAAGGTTGTCACTCATCCTATGGGTTGTCCATTTCTTAAAACTATATTATTTTAACACTCCCAAAAATATCATAAAAAATGTTTTAAATTTAATAAATACTATCCAATTTCTTTCCTAATCTGTTTCATCCATAGGAATTTTCAATAATTATTCTGTTTAAATTAACAATCTAAATGGTTTTTATATTTCCATCAACAATGTAACATCAAATTCCTCAAACAATGTAATATATTTCTTATTGTCACACACCAGATATTTGATCTCCTATAAATCATTAATGAAAACTATTATTCATAAAAATACATACTTTATAAGTTCTATAGTAAAATCCTTATATATCTCTTGAATCTTATAAATATAGAATCATTTGTGTAATAATTCTGGAATCGAAATACAAAATAACTTATATCGTTCAACTTCAATCATGAACCATTAACTAAACTTCAACATCAAATTTTATAATAAATCCTTAATCTAATTTTTATTTTGTATCCTATTATTGATCATAAATATAAAAATGTCCCGTATAACCATTCTTATTTTAACTGTGGACCAAATACTCAATGCATAAGGTGTGAAACACTAATAATAGTGATAATTATGGAGAATCATTTATAGGATCTCTAAATGACTCCATCTTATTCCCAATAATAATTTTCTTCGGATTAACAAAGTATATCCATTAACAAATATAAATTAAAATATCATATACATAGTATTATTCTCGAAGTCATTCATAGGGTTCTTTTTTATAATCTATCTTTTATAAATCTAATTTACAGGTTGTTATTAAACATCCTTTCATACTAACTATAATTCCCCAACCCATGAATCCCAGAGCCAGTTCATTATTATAATTAATTAGAATTATTACATGCAATAAATTCCCGATGGACCAATTTGTTTAATAGTTTTGTAAAATAGATTACATACCTAAAATTTACATTTCAATTTCAAATATAAAATAAAACATAGATAATCCTTTCAGAACACAATTCTTCTCCTTTCTTAAACCTGCATATCAATAATAAAACAATGATTGGCATCCTAGGAAAAATAAATTATAATAAATGGATGATCTCATATGTTAATTAAGGTTAAAATATATATCAGAATATTTCATAAATTAGAATAATCATTCAAGGAAAGGTATGAAACTAAAAAACATACCTTTTAAACATAATCCTCACCATAACATTGAAAGAATAAATCAATCAATGTCCATTAAACATTCAAATAGATGTTATATGAGCCAAATAAATAATCTCATAATGAGTGAATTCATAACATCATACATCTAAAACATACAATAGAGGCCTTGACCAAAAAATTTGAAAATAAATTGTTAAGGCCTATACCAAACCCATATCTTAAAATAAATGATCAAGGCCTTAGCCAAGACCATATTGAAATTGTCTCATGAGACCTGCTGACACATAGAGGGGCTATATTGGGCCCCTCCTCTCACTTATTAATTATAATACATTCCATAAGGGAAAATGGTAAAACATAAACATTTTTATTAAAAAAACATACTAAATGATTACACTTTAACCATAAACCATGAATTATATAAAAATTTCACTTCCATAGAAAAACATATCATAAACTATTCAATAAAATATGAACTATTGTATCAAAATAATTCTTCATCAATTAAGCATAAAATTAAAAAAAAATATTGACATATATGAAAATAATTTAATAAAATCATTAAAACTCTTTGAGAGAAATACCCCTTTGTAAACATTTAAAAGTCGCACAATTTATAAAACAAGACATTTAAGAGATATTTTTTAATCCAATTGTCCCATAAAACTTTAAATCATTTAAAATGAAGTAACATTATAAAAAATTAATTTACAAATAAATAAATCATTAAAACCATTTTGAAAACATGGGAATTGATGAGAAATATGTAGAGGAAAAATTCATTAAAACATTTAAAAAGATGTTTTAGTTAATGAGTACCTTACATAAAACCCTAAAACATTCCTTTGGAAAACATGTGAATAATAAAAAAAATAGATATAAAATTTCCTTTAGAGTCCTTTTAATTCTATATTATAATTTATATATAAAAAGATCAATAATATAGAAATGTAGAAATAATTAATTTTATAAATATTCAACATATACCATACCACATTGAACAATTAAATCCTTGGTATGGTGTATCAAATGAATCGATAAATACCATGAGGATATATTTATTAAATATTTAAAATAAAATTGGAGAAATAAATGCACCACTCCCCAGAAATATGTGATGAACCTGGCATATATCTGGCAAAAATTAAAAGTTAGATAGAATTAACACACAATAGGTATCATACTCTTATATGTGTCCAAAACTCCTGTATAATGGTTTTAAGAATATTATTAACTTGTAATACATTCATAATAATATTTATTAAATAATATAATATTTATTTATGACTTTATATTACCTATTTATTAATAATTCTCATGTTAAAGAAACATTTTGGGTAATAATAACTTTTTTTTTCATAAGAGTCTTGACTTGTTATTATTGATCATATTACATAAATAATAAATTAATCCCTCATAGAATGTATATAATGATATATATATATATATATTCATGATATATATATATATAATAGATAGGTTTATGAAATGGAATACACTATTCATGGAGATTGTTGGCAGTACGTACGCATGAACGCTCTTTTCATTTTCTTATCTAATTGAATTGATGTAAGTGAATGGAATATATGTATATAAACATATATATTATTACACTATAATTATTATTCCATATATTCAATACATATCCATGATATATTTATTATTATAATCATTCATAAATGGTGAAATTGGTTGATAAAAATCATCGAATCGAGAAGATAGTAAGTTGTACGTACACGCGAGCGATGATATAATTTTCTTATTAGTTTAATAGTGTGGAATTGGATGAATTTTAATTTTTTTCTTTAAAATATCATGATATATTAAATATTAAAATTCTTATCATTCGTTGTTATACGCATAGAAATACAGTGTACATGAATAATAGTTTACACCACGGTGTGGAAACTGTAAGCTGTGCATATGCCTGCATGGGAATATTGTTTTTCATAGGATGGGTAAAATGATGAATATGGCTTTACCATAACTTAAATTGAATCTAAAAATATTGAATATTCTGAATTTTTTATTTTAGTTCAGTTACAAATTATTAAATGGAATTAAAAAAAGTAATGGACATTGAAAGAGTTTGATAAAATGATTACCTCTTTTTTGGTTATCAGATTTTTATTTGCATAAAAGGACTCCTTATATTGTCTTTAATCCCAATTTTTAGCATTTAGGATTATGTGATGGAATTTGGGAGATGAATTGGGTAGGTTCTCGCTGAGCCAAATGGATTTGACGGTGTGAATTAAAGTGAATGAGAAGTTATCTTTAATAAGAGAGGTGACATACACATTAGGAATGTCTTGAAATATTAATTTATTATAAAATTATTTTCAATTTATAATGGTTCTAAATTAATTTATTTCGAGGTTAATATTAGGTTTCATCGAAATAATCTCGAAAAATAAGTTTTATACTTCTTTGGGTTATAAAATAACCTTATATTTTGTATTTAAACCCTAATTAAACAGTTTATCTCTTAAAATGACATCATGTATTGTTACACAACAAGGATAGTATAGTTATCATAAATTTCCAAGAAAACCTAAATTAGATCATTAATGAAATTATTTTAAACTGTTTAAGTAATTTGGAATATTATTATATTTTTATAAATTTTATATCATTTAATAAAATAGTACTTATTTCAAAATATCTTTTATATCAATTTTGACACTATTTAATAAATGATTTTTTTAAATTCATAACAAAAAGATCCATCAAAAAATTAATTAAATAAATATTAACATGTCATATTCATATAGATAATTAATTAATGGAATCAAATATTTCACATAATATTGTTAAATATTTATAAGATCATTTATTTGATTCTTTTATTAATAACTCTATTGTTGCATAATGATTGTGTCATACTCAAATATAATTATATAATTAATAAAAATTAAATATAAATAACCATGTTGATGAAAATATTTTTTGTTTTCAAATTACTATTTACAGTTTTAGATATCACTTATATAACTCCATATTAAAATTGTTTTAGTAATTAGAGTAATGTTTCTCATATTTTTACCCTTACCTAAAATTAAATGTTATAACTATCTTAATCAAAACCATATGTCTTCAAACAAAAAATATTCATATTAAGGATTTTATTAGACATCCATGACTCAAAAAATAAGGTTATTAAATGTGTTAAAGAAAAATTTATATTATTATATTATTATTTTTACCTTTTATTAACTTATTTAACTTTAACTACAGTAAATAATATTTAAAAGATTCCATTCACCGAAAGTAATATTGATCCTATTAGACCACATTTTTAACCCATGTTGAAACCATGTATGTATTTTTTTTGGAATTCAAATCAGATATGTGTTAAAATTATTTTTAATGCTAATTTGTAATTGTGCATTGAAGGTGCGTAAAAGAGACACTGAAAAGATAAATAAAATTATATATATATAATTCTATTATTAAAATGATTCCAATGACCTAAATTATACTAATATATTTATTGTGTATCTATTTTTACGTTAAAATAAATATAAAGAAAAATATTTATTTAAATGAAAAAGTAAGTAAATAAGGCATTGATTTTCACCATTCATCAAAAATTGAATGTTTTTAGAAAAATCCAAAAAAACACACTAAGATAATTTTTATATTCCCAATTAAAAAATGAAGTCTATTTTACAAAAATATATTTCTATGTGTGTCTACAATTAATTTTATTATTATTCCCAAAAGGACATACAAATTAGTAACATTATGAAAATAGTATTTCTAAACATATAACTAGATTATCAAAAAATTTACATTTCATTATAAATATGTTTTATTAATGTGAAACATAATGGAATATAATTTAAAAATTATTTATTACTCCTTATATTATTATATTTAATGGATAAATTATACATATATCATAAAAATAAATACAACACTATCATGTTTTTTCAAAGAAACTCATTATTTAATGTTATAAAAGACGGGTCAATGTTGTCTGCAACACAAGCTATTAAATATAACATATCATTATATATAATGGAATTTCATTATCCCCTCATTCAATAAAATGGGTCCTCATAATTTTAAATTGAACATTAAAAATGTCATGATAATATTAAATAGAATTTTCAAAAACCACATAAAAAATAGGGTTAATAAAATATACTCTTTAAAAGAGGGAAACAGAAATGAAAAATTAACCACAAAATTAGGGTTTTTAATATAATAAACATAATGTAAAGTGTAGATACAAACATAGAGAAAAAATATAAATATTTATAGGGTGTGACTGAGGTCATCAATCAAAAATGAGTGAATAATAATTGTATGATTGGGGTCCTCAAAGAATTAAATATATGATGATATAAAAAATAATCTGTTCGAAAATTATGGTATTAGGATAACACATTTTTTAAAATATACTATTTCCTAGATTTGGGGGAATATTTTACTATCAAGATAAGAACATGAGAAAGTGTACTTCATTTTATTCCCTTTATTATTATTATCCTTTGGTTAGGCTTCGATCTATTATCGATTTATTTCATTCACCGGTAGATGGATATTCAAGATTATTCTTTATTCATTGATCACTTTTAAGAAATAATACTATCAATAATTATTTAATTCATCTTTTAAATTTTTTCAAAAAACAAAAAAGGTTGTCTCATAAAATAAAATAAATCATACCTAAACACCAATCAATAATATCCAATATACATTGTCCAAATAAATCATCACTTTATTCTTTCATTATTATGGCAATATTAGAAAAGGATTAAGGGTTATACTTTCCTGATCCATATATTTCCCAAAACGATTAACTTCCAACCGTGTCACATTACATGGTAACATACAATCTCAAATACATAGTGAAAAAGTACTATTTTATAATCCTTATTTACTCCATAATTGTTATAACCCATACATTATTGCCAATACACTCAAATAACATAATTTTTGAATAAAAAAGATGCATACACATTAATTATTACACATCAACTGTAGTAACAAAAAAGGTTGACCATGATCTATTTACTTTGTCTGAACAATGTTTTATTAATAATATGAGCATTTATTTTTATAATTACATTTCTCATTACAATTGTATCATTTCAAGTTTATAGATTATTTATTTTCCTTATAATAAATGGAGTTGTGAAATCACTATCCGTACTTGTAACAAACTCATATTACTTATAGAAAATTACTAGGATGTTTCTTCCCACTATTATCACATATGGTAAAATCCTTCTTTTTATTTTTACATTTATCAATATCATTCTCCACCATCATATTAATCCCTTCCTTTAAATAAAAATTCTAAAGAAAATTCATTCTATGTAATGATAACACATGAGAATATATCATCATATGATGAGATAGTTTGGGAGAGAAACGCATTTATAGGAAATGGATTTAACCCATCAAATAATCATTCAATCATGATCCTTGGGTTTTTTATATAGTTATTAGTGTTACATGCTATCATTTTAATGTTAGATTTGTACATTTCATCAATTTCATCCTCCTTTTTTCTCAGATTAAAATATTTTCCCTCCATATATAATCACTATTCATGAGGGAAATACTTTTCTAAGAAAATTTAAATAATTTCCTTACATTACATACATTAAATTTCATCCTCCCCTTTTATTTTCTAGATCAGTGACCAGCATTGAAATTCATCTCTAAATAGATGATAATGTTATATGATAACATTCTCATTTTCATTGCATCACAAAGCAATAAATATCTTCTCTACAGATCATATCCATTGTTCAGATATAAATGGATTTTTAATTCCACTGTATAGATATAAATGGATGTATTAGATATAATTCATCATGTTGTTTTGATATTTTTAAGAATTCAATATTGAATACTATTAAAATTGGTATAAATGATACTTTAAATAAAATAATATTTTATTAAATAATATAAAGGCCATAAAAATATAAGTTACATAAATCTAACTTTTATTTTTTTCAATATGATGTAAATGATCCCATTATTGTTATTTTGGCCTTTTATAGTAATTATATTTATATTCAAGTGTATAAAATAAAAGAATACATAGTAAGAGTTAAACTATTTAACTAAGGGTTAAATTCAAAAGACAAAATTATTTTTATAACATAAACATATATAAAATTAATTTCATCAGGGTATTTCAAATAATATGTTTTATATTATAGAAATAAATTACTTTGGATCTATTTGAAATCAAAAATAAATTTATAATAAATTAAAATTTTATGATCTTCCAAAAGTTCCCCTCAACTTTTTTATAAAGTGATCTTCTTCTTCTAATTAATTTGCACCTCCAATGCCCATTTTATTTTCCAAAACCTACCCCTTTATTCTCTCAACATATCTAAATTCATCTTAATGTAGACATCTTGGTAAGGTATGCAATATGAGCTTCCCTTTTGTGAAAATCAAAAGGAGATACCCGAAAAGAGGTAATTGTTTTATCACCACTTTCAATTTTTTTCTTCTTCTACATCCTATTTCTCTAATTATTCCGTACTGAAAAAATATCTCATGTACATTATACATTTCTAGATGTTATTATAATTATGGTACAACCATATTACATATTTTACCAATCCGATGACAAACAATATCACCATATGTGCATTAGTAGGACTTACCGCCTCCACATCATGGTGTAAACTGTCGTTCATGTTGACTTTCTTTCTAGTCATATAATGATGAATATAAAATATGTAAATAATAAATATAACATAATATTTTACATTTAAAATTCATATTCATACCAATTCTATACCATTTTTCCATTAAGGAAAAAATATTGTCCCTCGTTTATACGTACGACTTACCATCTCCATGACGCGATGAGATTCATCTTCCACATTAGCAATACTATATTTATTATATATATATACTAAATTATAATGATTTAAATGAAATAATAATACTATTTTAATAATATATATTAATATTTTTATATATTTCATTCACTTAATTCTCTTCAATACGATAAGGAAATATAAAAAGTATTCATGCGTACGTACGATCTACTGTCTCCCTTAACGGTGTATTCTATTTCATATATCAATATATTATATATATTTATATCCAGATTATGTATGATATATAAATCATGGAATGAATTATTGATTTATTTAAATGATGTTCGTGGTAACACAATAAATAGTATTACGTCAAAACACGTACGATAATGAAAGTGATTATTACCTAAAATGTTACATTAACTTAGAAATAATTAATAAAATGTTAATATAATGTTATAAATTAATAATATATGATATCATAAATATTATTATGATTCGTCTAAAATATAATAATATGTTCAAAAGCTTAATATACTATTTTGGGAAAAGTAAGGAGAGTATTATACCTAATGTAAGGGAATTCCATCTCACTTTTAATTTTCTTAAGATATAAGTCATTTTCACCACCTATTTCTTCTATGTAGTGTACGTAATTCCCCTATTATATTTTTAAATCATTAATACACATATACTCATGGTATTAAAATATTTATTTGAAGATATTATGCTTATTATTGAAATCATCAATATGGAATGGGATGCTTTTAATGTTTAAATAATTAATCATTTCTCTATTTAAATATTCTTGAAATTATCATAAATATTTATCAATATGTATATAAAATATTACAAATTACATTTCATCCCTATTTTTATTTACATTGAAATGTTTTAAAAAGAAATATTTTTATGGTTTTATGAAAGGGACCCCTTACCTAAACCATTATTTTAAATGTTTTAAAAATTTATTCTTCTAAATATTTCTCAATAATATTAATTTTTAAAAAGGTTATTAAGGATTTATATATATGAAAATAACTATTTTTAAATTATAATTCCATTCAAATGTTTCATAGTGTTATGGTATACATTCAATCAAAAATATATTTTTAATTTCCTTCTTTTATAAGTGTTTGAATTTTGAATAAATGAATTCAATGAAAAATGGGGATTTCCCTCAAGATATTTTTAATGATTTTAAGATATTATTTTAATCTACTTCAAAATCCATTGTTGGATCATTTTCTTAATTTATTTTTAGCCGTTATGATATCATTTAACATATTTTGTTGAATGGATTATGATCCGTTTTATTTTTGATGTTCTATTTAGATAACATTAATTTTTTATGGTAAAAGTATACATATTTCAAATACTAGTTTTCAATAAAAATGTTTATTTTTATTATATTTGATCATTTTCATATGAGGAATGTACTGGACTTAGTATGTGATGGGTGGGGCCCGATAATCCCCTCAATGAATCAAAAGGCCTCATGAGATAAAATATATATGGAATTTGGAAAGGACTTCCCCATTTATTTTATGATATGGACTTGGATAAGGTATTAGCAATTTATTTTCAGATTTTATGGTCAAGGCCTCAATGACCCGCACATCGGGTGACAACACGTCGGGCCTGGAAAGGGCGTAAACTTAAACCCCCAAACTATGTGCGACTAGGGCTCATCACCTACCACTTGACTACATGATTTCTTAGATTGTATAATGATGTTTTTATTGTTTGATAGATAAAGTAAAAATTCATTTTCTGAATGATAATTGATTGAGATAAATTCATTATTTTTGAGTTTTATTATCTTTTGAAGAGAAAGATCTGTATGTTTTCGAAATAAGTTAAACGGTGGGACTCTACTTGTCAAGTAAGTATACTTTCTTTTTTTTATTCTAGGAAATAATTAATTATTAAAATTTAGGGAAAATATTATAAAACCAATATAATTTCCTAGTACATTATTTTCATATGAATCCAATGGACCCTTGGATCATTGCACCTTTATTTCTTGGTAGTTATTAAATTTATCCTAATATTGTTCTCAATAACTCTACATTTGAACATGATGGTTAAATTATCATTAATTTCGTTATTTTCATACGTGAAAACCTAGTATGTGTTATCTCTAGTGACCATCGTACTTCCCATTATTTATTTTAAAATGTTGGTCTCATTAATCTGTTTTCTAATGTGGGATTTTAATAAATATATTCTGAAATGTCCATCTCATAGAATTTTTTGTTTAAAATGTGAGGATGCAATTTATTGAGGGATTTAATAATATAACACCACTATATTTTAAGATACATAATCTTCAACATATTATATTGCACGCCATACTAAGTTGGCTTGTGTAACACACAAGATTGAGTTTCTATGAAACAACACTTTGGTGTTGTAATTACATAAATGATATATTTATAACATATCAATTAATATTATAATATGAATAGTAATAAATAAATTAGAAATTTTATTTTTTAGTTTTTCACATTAATAAAACATATATATATTGAACTGTATATGTTTCAGTAATATAGTTATATGTTTATAAATACTATTTTTTAAAAAGAAATAATTTTTTGACTTTTTGTGATAAATAATAATATTTTTAGACACTAATATAAATTTAATTTGGTAAAATATAATCCATCTATGAATTTTTAATATCATAATTTTCTTATTTTAAATTTTTTGTATTTTTATGAAAACATTCAATTTTTGATGAATAGTGAAAAACACTCCATTATTTTTCAAAAAAATGACATTTTCATTTAAATAATTAGGTAAATATAATTTTCTTTTAATGTAAAAAGAGATAAATAATACATATATTAACCCAAATAAAGTAATTGTAATCATTTTTATAATATAATTAGATATAAAAATTCCTTGATAATTTTTGCATGTCTTCTTACCTGCCTTCTAGCCTAATTAGAAGATTATTATTAAATTTAATTTTACCGTACCTATTAATTGAATTTCTAAAAATTTAAATGAATTGTTTTAACCAGGATGAAGAATTTATTCTAATAGGTTGAAAATAATATTTGTTTAATTGTTACTTTTTTATTTTATTCACCAAAATTAATGGTAAAAAATGTATTGAAATGTAACAATAATATTATAAAATTATAAAATTAGCCATAACTATGTAATAATTTCTCTTGAAAAGTATATATACACCCAAATCAACCTTAGTTCAAAAATATAATCCTTTTTAATCCAGCTATGTTTGATTGAGACATATATTATATTTTTTTAAAGATGAGTTAATAGTGTCATATTCAAATTTTATTATGTAATTCATTCATAATATATAGTTATACCTGGGAAAAATTGGAAAATAAATATTCATTTAATATCAAGGAAATTTATATACCACATGACAGTTTATTTATAGTTTTCAGACATTACATCATTATGTTTTACTGTGATACAATGATGATGTTGTAATTGATTTTTTAAATGAAGAATCAAATAAATGATATTAATAATATTAAAATAAATATGATTTTATTTAATTAATGGCTTCCAAAAGATTTTTAATTCTTTATTTTATGGTTATAAATAAAATTTAAATTTCATTTATTAAATATATTTTCCAAGACTGCTAAATTTATTGGTTTTTTAGGATTTGATTCCATGTAATCATTCCAAAGTATTAAAATAAAGCATCAGCTTCAGGAATTTGATGTGGGGGTGTTATTGTTGATATTAGAGGAATTTTATCAAAGAACAAAGAAACTATATTTAGAAAACATTCATTAGGAATCAAACCCCTAAGATAGACTTTGAGGATATGTATAGAACAACATCCAATAATTTTTGGGAAATTGAGATTATGTGGATCTTCCATGAAATTAATCCCTGTCTAGATACTACAAGTAGAAGTGGTTTTGTAACAATTTTATGTAGGAGTAAAAAACATTGAAAAAGTGTTCTGGGCTTGACTTGGGGTATCCAGGTACATTAAAATTGGTCATACTACACACCTAGTTTGACACTCTCGAGGGATTTGCTTAGGATAACTCACATTTTCTTTTCAAACCATTCTGAAGAATTTATGAGTAAATGTGTCCCAAAAGGAACCATTTTTATGATTATGAAACTATATACGTGTATATAATTATATTATTGATTTTTTTTAATTTTTTAATTATAAGTTTTGATATGATCTAACCTAGTCTGCGATTTCATTTATAAAAGGTTCCTAGTGGAAGGAATGACAACTCCACCAATTCACATGTTCCAAAGAGTAATAATATTATAATCATTCATGGTCATAAGACAACATTTAGAAGGGAAATAGTCTCCTATATATTCTTATCATATATGTAAATAGTATCATGTGTTAGTAAGATAAGTAAATAATTCAGGGATTCCTAATGATTAAAAGGGAATAATGAGAAGAATAGGTTTGAAGAGAAGAGGATTTATAAATGGAAGAAGGGAAATAAGGATTTTCCACATGTGATTACTGTGTAAATAATAACCCTAGAAAATGATTTATGGGAATGGGAGTTTGTTACATGTTTCAATTAAAAGCACCTAATAGGTGATTTCATGTGTAATAAAAAGCATTCTATTTTATAATTATTCAACTAAAAGGATATGAGACACTATTTGAATCAATGTCCATATCATCAATGGAATATACCCCAGATGATACTATTGAATAATGATCAAATTATGATAGTGCTACTTATGATGTGGAATGATTAATATTACTATTCAATAATTATTTTATTTTAATACTTTTGGGAAATGTATATGTTAAAATAATTATGGGGTAAATAAGGATTGTAGTGTATTGAAATTTCATTAAGGATGTGAGATTTTATGGTACCATGTAATGTGACATAGTTATATGTTAGGATATTTGGAAAATATATGATGGAGTTAATGATAATCCTTCATATATTTAAGATAATTATAATGGAATAAATATATGAGTAATTTTGATAATGTATATTGGATATTATTAACTCCCATGGAATTGGTTAATGGTCTCTTTATTCCATTATTGTTGGATTTTACAACAATTTGGGATTTAAATAGTATATCCAGCATTTTATGTTTTACATTAGGAAAGAGTAATCATAGATGTATTAAAATATACATTTATGGTAATTCCGAGTTTTATTATGTTTTTTAGACTACATGGTGATGATATTCCCAATCTAGTTATGTTCCAAAAAGATTTTTGTTATGTAATGTGACCATGATTATAATTATTTGGACTGTGAGTTTTGAAAAAAGTATTTCGGATAAGACTAAAGGATGGAATGGATTTAGATGGACATTGGATTCTACGTTTTCAGGTTAAAACATTTCCTATGATTATTTTTTAAATGTAATAATTTTATGAAAAGGATAACCCGCAGGTCGGGCGGCAACCATTCACGTCTGGTAAGGTCATGAGACGTGATCCCACAACTAAAGGGAGACATGGGTGCATCCCCTACCACTAACCTACATGATGTCCTGGTTTATACATCGTATTTTTTATGGTGTTATAGATGAAGTATAAATTCATTTTTGGAACCATATATTTTTATTATAAATAGAATATTTTTGAGTTTTATTAACTTTTGGAGAGAAAGATAATTTTGTTGTAGAAATTATTTATAGGATGGAACTCTACTTGTCTTGTAAGTATTCTTTCTTTTGTGTATATTCTATGAAATAAATAATTCTTAAAAATTAAGGAATGAATCTTAAAAAAATTCCCAGAACATTAATATAGATGAATCCAATGGACCCTTGGATCATAATAGATTTATAGCTTTCATGTTGTTATCTCTATCTTAATAATTTTCTCTATCACTCTCCATCAGAACATGGTGGTTATATTATCTCTCATGTCCATGTTTTCTTATGTTGAACCCTTGTATGATTTATCTTTGCTGAACATCTTACTTCCCTTTATTTATTTTACAATGGTGGACTCATTAATCTGTTTTTTGATATGGAATTTCAATAATGATATTTTGAAATGTCTATCCCATAGATTGTTTTCTGAGTTTAAATTGAGAGGATGAAATTTATTGATTGTGGGGAGAATGTAACAGCCCAACATTTAAAGGTACATTGTCTTCAATTTTGTGTGTTTCATGCAACAACTAGTTGTCTTGCATAACATGTAAGATTATGTTTCTACAAAACAACACATTAATGATGTAAATATTTAAATGATATATTTATAAAATATTTTTTTAATATATAAATATGAATAGTAATACCTAAATTTTTAATTTTTTTATAATTTCTTTCAGATAAATAAAAAATATATATAATGAAATTTATATATTTCAGTATAATAGTTATATGTTTAGAAATACTATTTTCTTAAAGGAATAACTATTTTGGTCCCTTTATGAAAAAAATAAAATTAATTTTAGACAATAATAGAGATTTAATTTGTTAAAATATACATCATTTTTGAATTTGGAATATCTGAATTAGCTTAGGGTCAATTTTCTTTATTTTTCTAGAAATTTAATTATTTTTTATGAGAAGTGAAAAACACTGTATTAATATTTACAAACCAAATTTTCCACCTAAATAATTATTATAATTTAAATGAGTTATAAAATAATTATAGATAAATAATACATATATTATCCTAATTTAGGTCATTGGATTATTTTTATAATATAATTAGATATAAAAATTCATTAAACATATTTCATTTCTCTTTACTATCCTTCAAGCAACAATAGTTGATTAGCATTTAACATAATCATATCACGTATGTAAATTGAATATATAAAATCTAATGTATAAAGTTGTAATCAGGATTAAAAATGTGGACTAACAGGATTAAAAAAAAAATTTGAATAGTAAATTTTGAATTTTATTTACAATAGTTATCATTAAATAGAGTTAGTTAAGGTATTCATATTTTATAATAATATAAAATAACCCGAGCATTAGTCATAATTTTATTGGAAAAGTTTATTTTGACCAAAATAAACCTTATGTCTAATCTATGTTCATTTTTACCCCTCTTGGGTCACAATAAGACATTTATTATGTTTTCTTTAAAGACGATTTAAAAGTTTCATATTTAAATGTTAATAACTAAATAATTATTAATATAGGGTTATATATAAGATAAATCTGAATATAAATATTAATTGCAGAGATAAGAAGTTTGTATACATCATGATAATTTATTTATAATTTTAATACATTACTAAATTAAAATTATTTGTGATATGATGATGATGCAGTAATTGATTTATCAAAGAAAGAATCCAATAAATAATATTTTTAATATTAAAATAAATATAATTTTTTAAATGAATAATATAAAATTTTTTAATATAAAACATAGACATGTTGTGAAATATTGGAAGTATTGGTTTGAAGTTATAATATTTTTTTATATATTAAAAAATGAAAAATATAATTATTATTAAAATTGACATAAATGGTATAATAAATTTAATAATATTTTATTAAATGATATAAAATTAATAAAAATACATGGTTCAAAAAATTAACTATTATAATTTATGATATGTCATTAATTATCCAATTTGGGTTTACATGGAATTTTATATTTCATATATTAACCCTATACTATAAAAATACATGAAGACACGGTATGAGATAAACTGTTTAACTAATGGTTAAATGCAAAAGATAAGGTTAATTTTATGACGTAAACAAGTATAAAATTTATTTTTTGAGTGTACTTTGACCCATAATCTTATTATTCATGAAATAAATTACAATCTATCCATTTTAATCTGAAATTATATTTATAATAAATTAATATTTTAATATCTTACAAATGTTCCCCTCCACCCTCTTAAAAAAGGAACTTCCCGTATCTTTAATTCACAACACCAAACTCATTTTTCTTAACCAAAAACATCTCATTTAACCTCTAACAATCCCTTACATAATCCTAGAGTCATATGTTTTGTAATATATCCATCCTATGATGTCCTTTTGTTCATATCAAAATGGGACACCTGAAAAGAGGTAATTGTTTTCTCGCCCCTTTGAAAGTTTTTTTCTTCTTCTACGTCCACTTTCTCTGTTGTTTTCATACTTAAATAATAATTATAGTACTTTATACTATATGATATGTTATTATAATTATATTACAACAAATTTCACTTTTTACCCATCCTACAAAAAACAATATCACTATATGTTCGTACATAGAGCTTGTAGTCTCTACATTGTGGTGTAAACCCTTTTTCATGTACACTTTATTTATATGGGCATAATAGTAACATAAAGGAATAAAATAATAAATTAAACATGATTATATTTCTATAAAATTAATATTCCATCCAATTCCATTCCATTTATCCATTAAAGAAATTATATTATCACTCAAGCATATGTACAACATACCGTATACATGACGTGATAGGATTCATCTTCCATATTCACTATTTAATAATGATTATAAATAAATAAATAAATATATATATATATATATGATTAACTGTTATGAAAAAAATACATAATAATATAACTGTAATAACATATATATATACATATATTTGTTTTTATGCATACGTCATTCACTTACTTCTATTCGATGAGATAAGAAATTTGAAACATTGTTCATACGTACGTACGACATACCGTCTCCATGAAGGGTGTATTACATTTCATATATCTATCTATTATATATTTTTATAACCTGATAATAAATCATATATAAATCATTTTATGCATTATGGAAGTTATTAAATCATAATCTATGTAATACAATCATTAATAATAAGTCAAAACATGTAGGTTAAAGAATGCGACTATTACCCAAAATATTAATTTAACATAGAAATTATTAAAAAACCGGTAAAATTAAGTTATAAATGAATAATATATGATATCATAAATATTTTTCTAATTATTTTCTAATTTAATAATATCTTCAAACCCATTATACATGAGTTTCGAACATTTATGGAGAGTGTTAAACCTAAGGAAAAAGTATTTCGTCTCACATTTAATTTCTGTGAGATATAAGCCATGTTCACCACTTTTTTTCTATTTTTGGTGTATTTAAATCCAATATTTTATATGATATCAGGAATAAAAATATCTTCATATTATTTAGATATTAATCTTAAGATATTTGGTTTAATATTTTAATGTTTAAAGTGGTCTGGGAGACATTGATTGTATATAGAATTAATCCCTTCTCCATTTAAATATTATAAATATTATGTTACATTTCTAATTATATGGATATAAAATGATTATTAAGTAAATATTATGTCTTTTATTATGTTCAATAAAATTTTTTCCATAATTAATCTATTAAAGGTTTTATGAATGTGTTAATTTTGCAATATCTTTATTATCAAATAATTATTATATATCAGTATCTACTTCGACATCCTTGTCATTAATTATTCTTCTAGATTAACCCTACATGTCAATCGTAAAACAATTCTTGGAATACATGGAAAATAAAACCTATGAAAAAAGTGAGCTCAGATTCTCAGTAAAGCTAAAAAATTTTGAGGAATCTCTAATAAATAAACATAAACTTTAAGGAAATTATAGAACTGAATCAAAAGCCTTTTAAGCAAAAAAATGAACATTATATGGATATATTAAATAAAATAATTCAATTTTAACATTCACATGGATATTAAACAAGTCAAATAATTATGGGTAATAACTAATATCATAATGAAAGAATTCATAATACCAGTCATCTAAAGCATACCATCGAGGCCTCAATCAAGACATCTTAAAATAAATAGTTAAGGGCACAACAAAATCCATATCTAAAAATAAACGGGCAAGGGCTCAGCCAATTTCATATGTAGTTTTTCTCATAAGACCTACTAATGCATTGAGGGGATATAGCAATCCCCTCCCATCACATATTATGTCTTATTAATTCCGCATATAAAAAGCCTGAAACAAAACATAATCATTAAGATTAAAAAAGGTATACGAAATGTAAATACATTAACCATAAACAATAAAAGCTATACAAATTATATATCCACAGTAAAACCTATCATAAAAACTTCAATAAAATAGGGAATACTTTATCATAAAAGCATTCCTCAATTAATCATACAACCTGTAAAATTATCTTAAAATATTTTAAAATACTCAAAAAAATTTATTAAAAGTCATTAAGGGAGATATATTTTTTTCTACTTTGAAATAATTTAAATGTAGCACAATTATAAAAGAAATTTTTTTTTGAAAATAAAATTGTAAGCTTGTAAGGGAAGCTTCAAAATGATAAGGCGTCGTAGAGGTAGAAAATGGCAACTTGCACAGAATATGATATAAAAAATTATTTCCTTAAATTTTCTAAAAGTGAATAGAGTACATCGTTTGGAAAATAACAGAAAGGTTCCTTTCAAAATATTTTATATAAAAATTAAAACATAGGAAAAAATGTCTCTACACAAATTTCGATAATATTTGGAAACACATTTTACGAATCATGGATGTGGATGATTAGAATATCACAGTACATAATTACGTATAAACAATATAGAATCATAAATAGATGGTGAAATTAACCCTTACCTTGTAATTTCCTTTAGTATAAGTTGTGTTAACCTCTTGTTAAATGTTTAAAATATTATATTAAATTATAAAATAAATATATCCTAATTTAGGATTTCTTATATGATCCTATAATAATATATTATTACTCTTTTTTATGTAATCATTCAATATTTTCACTATTTCATGCATTAATCGCTTAGTTTATCAATTATGGTTTGACATATTATTTGTTATTACCATTAATTAGATCATGTTTTAATCTCCTAAAAATTTTAAAACATTTTGTAAATATTATATACTTACCCACTATATATATAATTAGAATATTCTGCAATACTTGGAGATATGTAATAAAATTCACTATTCATGGAGACAACAAGTTGTACGTACGCAACAATGCTACATTTTATTGTTTTAAATATAAGAATTAAATTAAATGCCTTTATATAATAATTATAGTATTATATTAATGTCTTATATGTTTCATAGTTTAAATAATACCATCTTTTATAAGTTCCATGTATAGCGTGAACAAGTATGTCACGATCCGCCTTCTTCAAGATGAGGGAAATGACATCAAAGTGGCATGTCCTCCCTTATTAAAGATGAAAGAGAGATAATGGAACTTGAATCATTCCACCAGTTTTCCACGACGTGGTGTCTAGAACCTAGGTTATAGAATATCACACAAAATTAATGGCACATCCTTTTTCAATAAAAACGGAATTGGTAGACTAGATGGTAAAAATAAAAAACAACACCAACTATTTTATAAAGGAAACCAAAATCCAACACATGCATGAATTAAATGTAAACTACCACAAAATTAAAATCATACCACCAAATAAAGTACCAGAGGTAATAGACTATGAAGAATCACATCATCTATCCTGACACCCGAGATAGTAATGTCCAGCACAGTTTTCAAAGACCTCCAGGAAACATGAAAATTGTTTTATAATATAGGGGGAGAATACAAGTATACTATGTCATGAAAACATAGTCACTCATGAATAAATGGGATAAGAATACTCATGCTATAATGAAAACAACATAAAATAACCACACATACCAATAACAAATAATAACCATCCCAAACTCATCCAGCCATGCTCTTCAAATAAAGCATGTCAAGTAAGGTACTAATATCAGCACATAGATGATTTGGGTACCCCACAAGAATTATCCCAGGGTCATACTGCTCATTACTAATAGATAAAATCTTGATGTTATCACCCTACCCCATATATAGTCCCACACCCACAACTACTTACACACACATAAGCCACAAACCACATATATCCCACGTGTACCCACCTGGGATACAACAACAACACTTCTATCCGAAAAACAACTAGGCCTCATCATGAAGACACATGGGAGGAAAACTGGGCCAACAGACACTAGGGGCCCTCATCCAAACCAAAACTTTATCGATGGATATTTGGATATAGTAAACCTTAAGCCATTATAGCCTTCTCGAATATTCTCAAGCAATAAGAACCCAAAAGGGGGTATGAGGAAGAATGTTTGTAACTGTCCATCCATCCTTGCTCTAGGATGTTGAGAAATACACCCTACCCCTGAAATGGGGGTGTCTGACATGTAGTTCTCAAAATGGGTGTGGTGCATATTTAAAATTATAGGGAAGTAGAATTTATAAATATTAGTAAGCAGACACACAGCCCAACCTACAGGTCCCAAAACAATCACCAGCCCACTAGAATCACTATTTTTTTATCCTTATATAAAAACCACACAAATAGACACTTACAAAACAGAAACCCAACCCTTTTTAAATTAACCACTTACTGTTCTTTGTTATGGGATTCACTTTGATTTATTCTATCACTACAGTGAAACTACCAACCATAACTGTCCTGAAACAACAAGAAAGCCAAGGTGAAATCAAAATTCACAACACCATTCAACAACCCCAACACAACCGAAGAAAGTCCCACTTATTAGATTTTCATCAATACCAAAAACAACCAAATTGTAGCCCCACTGCAAAAATAGGCCAAATAAAAACACAGAACCATCCTCCTTTTCCACCCTCATACCCACAACCTTGCTGTAGAGAGTAACATCACACAACAAGAACAATGTACGTATTGAAAAAAAACATAACACAACCAGACTATAAATCCAAGAATATTCATATTTATCCAATATCAATTCTTTAATTTCATTTAGAATAATAGGGATGATCACGGAACATGTTTTAACCGAGGAAGTCCATTAAAATAATTGAATTTATAAGACTAAATGGATTGATATTTGAAATTATTTACAGAGTATCAACAGAAAGAACAAGAACATCACAAGTTCGTAAGTAATGGCCATGAAAAACAATGAGTTTTAGAAGGCCTTATAGACAAACAATTAATAATAGGAAAACATGGATAATGAAAATAAAACATCACTTATCATTAATCCATCATCAATCCCCTTCCTTTTATCATAATAGTTCGTATTGTCGTTTTATCATAATATCCCCCTACATTATTATTTTGGTTAATGAATGAATTCAACTATTATCTCCCAAGAAGCATTACTACACACACCCTACATTATATAAAATTAAATACATAGAAAGGAAAATCCAAAACTTCTAAAACCGATGACTAGACCTTCTCCTTGCACCAAATAGGGTGTCACACGAATATCAAGAAACTCCCAGGAAAACTGAACAAGGTAGGTCTCTAGAATAGGTGCATGACTCATATATTAAAGAAACTTTATCCTCACACCCGGAGAAAATATGAGAGGACAACGGCTTTAAAAAATATATATCATATATCAATGGAATGGGAAATGGTTTCTAGGGCCATTAAAGTCTAATCGTGGTTATGATTATGTATCTTTACTATTTAAATGTATAAGGAGCATTATTATATTAAACATAAAATTTATATCCTTTTAAAGTACTTTATGAATTTTCAATAAAGACATTCAACTTGATTTATATCAAATAATACATATGAGCTATGAAACTGGGAAAACATGGAAAATCTAGAAAAATATCGTTGATGTTGACACCAAAATAGACCATGACAGATATTCCTATGCTAATACTGATGCCAATGGTGATTTCGGTGCTGACACTGATGCTGATAGTACAAAACATCATGCTGACACTATTAGTTCAAAACGACATGACAATGTTGACAGTTCAAATGATTCACTGACACCAATAATAAAAAACAACATATTTACACCTATAATTCAAAATGACTCATCGACACTGACTGTTCAAAATTGAATTCCTACACCGATAGTTTAAAATGAATTTCTGACAATAATAGTTCAAAATAAAACATTGACACTGATAGCACAAAATGACACACCGACACTGACAGTTCAAAATGATTTTCTAAAAATGAGAGTTCAAAAAGACATACTGACACTGATAGTTTAAAATGACACACTGATGCTGACAGTTCAAAATTACTTACCCACACCCAGAGTTCAAATGAATAGTCGACATCGATAGTTCCAAATGACATGCTGAACCCAATAGAACAAAATGACACGCCGACACCGACATTTTAAAATGACATGCTTTCACCAACAGTTCAAAAATACATCATGACATTGATAATTTAAAACGAGAAGAAGACACTGACATTTAAAAACACACACCAACACCAAAAGTTTAAAATGGCTCACTAGAACCGACAGTTCAAAATGACATGCCAACACTGACTCTTCAAAATTTCATGCTGAAAGAAAAACTATACTTTTCGTCTAAACATTACTTACTGAGTCATTAATAGTCCCGAAAACACCCCAAAACACTTGATATTTTCAAATCAATAGACCAATGAGTTCTGGGCCATTACATCATATATCTCTCAAACAATTCTCGTCCCATATAATTCAAAACCAAACCCAAAAAAAGGGGTCCAAACAAAGACCCTATAAGATTCCACTATAAGAAAAACCTCCTTGTGTTGATCGAAAACAACTATAAAAACCATGACATCCAAGAACACCTCCCTGACATCACCTACCCCAAACATCCCCATGAACTTGAAAGATCACATTGACTTGATACATGGATTTGGGAGCTCCTTCTTCAATGTCATGATACTATCTTCTTTGGGTAGAATTGAGTCACCAACACATGTTTAATCTCATCCAAATTAATGTGTCTTGATTAAAAATTAGGTCCTACCATCCTCGTATGCCTTCACATATCACACATCAATGAAAAATTTTATAACTAATCTTATAGAAAAAAATGTGAGGAATAATTCCAAAAGAAATACACAAATAAAAAAACAAGCGAATAACATAGAACATATGCAGGTATTAGGTACACATATGTTCCTCTCACTATAAAGTACTCTACTCAATTCCACGATGCCTCATCAACACAGAGACTATGGGAATGGTCCTCCCATATATCACCCTCTCTTATTGTTCTTATATCACCAGTAACCGCTCCATGAATATCATTTTATCCTCAATATCCAACTCTCCCTAGTCAATGACATGAGAGTCATCATTTAGATACTTAATATGTAAGGAGACAAAAAATATGTTATGGATACTCTAAAGATATAGTTTAAATGAAAGTTGATATGACACCTCATCAACTTAACCCAACACGGTGAAAGGTCCGATGAACATGGGACAAATCTTGCTCCCTCTACCAAGACTATACTGCATATGTCGAGGGGAAACCTTTATTAATACATGGTCCCATACATCAAACTCAAAGGTACTTATTATAAAATCAGAATATTACTTCTATCATTCTTGCACTGCCTTCATCCACTCACAGAACAGCTACAAATTCTCAGTTCTACAATGTACCATGTTTGGACCAATAATAGCCACTTCCCCAACTTCAATCAAAATCAAGGCTGAACGAAATGTTCTTCTATATAAATCCTTAAATGTAGTCATTTAGATGGAAAAGGGATAACTATTATTGTAATAGAACTCTTCCAAGGGAAAATTAGGCATTCAGGACCCACAAATGTAAAATTAACATTCCTACAACATGTTCTCCAACATCTAGAGGGTTCTCTCTCTCATTTCATCTATCTAAGCGGGGAATGCCTAGCTGAGGTATAACTAAGTACCCATGTAATTCCTCAATCCCCTCCATAAATGTAACGTGAACCAAGTGTCCCTATATGATACAATGGATCATAGATCTTTGTACAACTGCACCACCTCATCCACATATCTTTGTGCCAATGTATCCATTGTGCTCGACTCCTTGATCACTAAGAAGACATCTAATTATGTAAGTCTATCCACTACTACCCATGTAGTATCACACCCTCCTTGATTCATGGGTAATCCTATTACAAAATCCCTCGATATTAAATCCCACATCCACTTGGGGAATTCTAGTGGATGAATCAAATCACCAGTAAGATTGTGCTTAACATTCACTTTCTGTCACACTAGGAACTTTTCCATAAACTATGACACTTACCACTTCATCCCAAACCACCTAAACTATTTTCTTAGGCCTTAGAACATCTTGGAAACCCATGAATATACCTATAGGTGTGAGATATGGAATCTAATAAGAACTCCCTTACACATCTACACTTGGACAAATAGCTTTCCCTGGAACAACATCAAAATTTTAATATCCTCTAATCATTCATCTGGGGAATTTCCCCAAGAAATGAGATCACAAATCAACTCAGCCTCTATGTCTCCCCACTAAGAATCCTCTAACTACCGCATCGGAAAATATACCATTGTCATCTGAAATAGAAACTCTCTGCCTCCATCTAGTCTCAAATACAAATGAAAAGCGACCAACTGTTCCATTTTCATCCATGCATCAATGGATTCCCGACCTACATCTTTCTATGACATCCTACTCAAGGAATTATATTCCACATTGCCCTTTCCTAAGGTAAAAGAGATATTGAAGTTGTAGTCTTGGAGAAACTCTATCACCTCTACTACCTCACGTTCATGTCCCGAAGGAAAAACATGTAACTAACAATCTTGTGTTTTTTGAAGACCACAAATCCCTCATCGATGAGGTAATATCACCACAACCTCAGTCAAAACCAGATTGCTTCAAGATCTAGATCATGGGTGGCATAGTTATTTTTAATGGGACATATCTTCCTAGACAAATATGAAATCAATCCTTGATGTTGAATCCACACACAACCCAAAACTAATTAGAAGGTATCACAGAACAACTCAAGCACCACCCATTCCTTTGGAAAAATGAGCACTAGAGCACTATCCCACCTCCATTTAGATAGCTAAAACCTTCTTGAAAATTATTGTTCCACAAAAATACCTGATCTTTTCTAATCAAGGGTATCAACAGAACTATAACTCATGAAAATCTTTCTATGAGCTTCAAGTAATATCTATCCATACCTAGGAAGATACAAACCTCCACCAAATTCTTGGGTGATGCCTATGAAAAAACATCTTCAACCTTTAATGGGTCTATTTCTATCCACTGCTGAGACACCACATGAACAAGGAAGTGTACCTCTATTGTTCCAAACATGAACCTAGAAATCATCCCATAGAGAATGTGGTGTTGGAGGACCTCGAAGAAAATACGCAGATTCCTGGTGTGATATTCAACTATCCTTGAGTAGATCATGATTTCATTGATGAACACTATGACAAACTAGTCCAGGAAATCGTGGAAAACTGACTTTGTGTTCCCCATGAACATGGATGGTTCATTCGTAACAACGAATGGCATGACAATTACCTAAATGTTCCCATACCTTCACCTAAAAAAAGTCTTCAGTATGTCACCCTCTATCACCCTCAACTGGTGATTTCCACACTAATGATCAATCTTAGGGAAGCAACCCGATCTGCTCAAATGGTAAAAAATATCATCTATTCTTGGGAGAGGGTAAATGATCTTGATCGTTACCTAATACAATCATAGGTATACTATACATAGCCTAAGACCACTATATTCCTTCTTCATGAACAATATCTGAGCACCCCACATTGACACATTGTTCCAGATAAATACATTCCTTATTGGATTGTCGGAGTGAATCTACAACTCCCGCAACTTATAAGGATCCATCTGTTATGGATTCATTAAAATAAGATAGGATCCATGCTTTAATTCTTTACCAAACTCAGCGTCACATCTTGGGGTAGAGCCACAACCTCATGAATAAAAACATCCAGGAATTCACCTACAACTACTAAAACCATCACCATCTCAACATACTCCAATTACACTAACATATAGGCCAACATAAAAAGGAGGGTTCCATATGTCAGCTACACACCTGATGACTGTGCTCACAAATAAAAGCAACAGGCTGGCCACTCACATAGGAGAACATGACTGTCATCCGGAAGAAGTTGATAACAGAATGCATATAGAGAAAAAAGTTGATTCAAAGGATGACATCTTATGGATTAATATGTGTAAAAAGAATATCCACACAAAATTAACGTGGCCCAAATATCATTCTACACCCTCATAAAAGAAAAATAATATCTTGACTTCCAACTATATTTGTCAACATTGGGGGAATGAAATGCCTCTCTATGTCTAGTCCCAATGTATATCCTCGGATGGGTGAAATGAATGGAGTGTGATGCTCCTAAATCAAAAAAATCACAAGAAAGAGAGCTAAACATAATGAACACACCTAGAAAAACTTCTAGCCCTATTGGAACTACTCTCTATGTGGCATGCAACTACCCACACCCAGCTCCACTACCGCTCAGCTATTGGCCACCTCCCTCACCACGCCCTGGTCGAGGTCCTTGAAGAGCACCCTAAGACCAGCCTCCTCCTACATCATATTCCCTCGATGGAATGTGAGCCTAATTTCCATACTATTGAAATGACTAGGCTGAAAACTATTGTTGAGGTGGGTACTGAACCTGGACACCTCCAACAAATAGAGCTCAAAATGGTTGATGGATCTAAAGATTTCAACAACATCAGAAGACAATGAAACTAAATCCTAGGACCATGTGGAATGGTTGAGGACCATGAGACTAGAACTAGAACTGTAGAGGCCTAATCTGCAGTAGTCAAAACATAGAAGGCCATAATGCCATAGAATTGATGTTGATGGCCTTCCCCTTTGATGAATATGTATGAATCCCCTCTCATAGTACTCGTCCCCATGATTTCATCCTCTCCTCTACCTAAAACATTTATTGAACCTATAATTTTGTCAGTAGAGTGAATGAGGTAACTTCATACTAAGGAGAGGAATTAATGGCTTCCTCTAAGAATATCTCTCATTACTAATCATCGGGAAAGAGGTCCAGAGAAAAATGAAGAAGATCGTTGAACTTGATCCCCAGATCCCTCATCAGCATACTCCTTTCCAAGAGGGGGAAAATCTCCATTCTCTTCTCGGCCTTTGTCGCCAACGAGAGAATGTTCTCCTAAAAATAATTATCAATGTTGGACCATGAAAAATCACTCTACATCCACTATCATAGTTATAGAGTCCACCACTGACATGCCTCTCCTCACATATGGCTCAATGCCAGAGGAACCTAAAACTCTCTCGATGCCTCGATCAAGGTAAAGGGTATCATGAGCTCCTCGATCAATCTATCCATCTCTAGGTATAAAAAACTATTTATGGACTTCCCTAGGGTTGTCATCTCGAATGCACAATGGGTAATATACCACAATTCATCTTTTTATTCTCGATAAACCCTATGTGAGTCATCTTGGTTGGACTTTTGAGCCTCAACTGCTCATACTGCACAGAGGAGACATCTAGGTGCCACAACTGAAAAGGGTAAACAAGGAAATCATTTTCCTGGGTTGCATGGAAATATTCTTCTAAATTAATTTTAACTCCTAATTTATTTTAATTTTTTTAAACACCCAAGAGACACAAGAACTCAAGTCATTATGATGCTTATAGATTTACAAGGGTCTCTACATGATAAAAAGCATAGCCTAAATAAATAATTTTATAGGCCTATTATCCTCAAATCAAATCACGTGAGTCCCTACATTCACATTTCCTTGCCGGTTTTCCTAGTACTATTTCACACAACAAGATTTCGTAAATCTATTCCCCTAAAATCCCATTCAATACTCAATGTTCCTTACTCTGAACTCCATCCTCTCTCTCAATAATCACCTCCAATTCCTTCCTTACAAAACCATCCTTGCTCTAGATGTGGTAAGGGATTGTAAAGTGCAAAACCCTTCCTTCTTCACGATGAAGGAGAAATAATGACCCCCTGAGTCCTACCTTCAATAGGACATGAAGTGGAAACTACCACCATGTGTATAGAATCTCACAAAAAATAGTAGAAATTACACTTTTTAATCAAAACAAAAGCAGGAGATAAGATAGTAAAAAATCCAAAAAACAAAAAAAAGTTATAAATGAAACCAAAATCTTACCCATGCATGACTTAAACGTAAACTTCGATAAAATTACAGCCAAAGAACCAAATATAGTAACAAAGGAAAGTGACTAAGCATCAGAACATCAATTATCCGGATTCCCATGATAGCAAGGTCCAACACGGTCATCAAAGTCCTCTTAGAATCATAAAAATAGTTTTAAAACATAGGTTGATCTTACATGTCTCCTCTTAATGGAAACCAAGTTTACTCATGTACAAGTGGTAGAATCATACTAATACCCCTATAATACAAAAGAAACCAACTACACCTAACAAGAAAAAATAATAACCAACCCAGCCTCACCAGGGAACACTCACCAAATAACGCAAGTCTTGTAAGGTAATAATATAACGATATCAATTATTTGGGTACCCTGTAACACTTTTCCCATAGAATAAATGCTCATTATTAACGACTAACATCTTGGCACTACCGCCTTTCCCCAAATACAGACCAACTGCACAACTGTCTGCACACTCTGGGGCCACAAACCACATTTATCACGCTCGTAGATTCAAGGGTCATAACAAACACACCTCTCTCCAAAAAACACATGGGCCTTATCTCGAAGACACATGGGAAACAATCTTGGCCCGTAGACACTTGGTTCCCTCATTCAAAAAAGAACCATATATAGTCCCACTACCTAGAAGTTTATCTATTCCACAGACAACCAAACAACTACATCCCTACACAAATATGTACTACCAAAACACATAGCCTTCCTTTTTTTCCACCGCCAAACCCACATCCATCCTACCAATAGTAACAACACACAACCATCAAAAGGCGTCAACTCGACAAAACATAGCACACAACGACACCTTCAAGCAAAGCATATTATGATTTCTCTAACAAGGATTCTTTAATTTCATGTAGAATAATAGGGGTTATAACAAGAACATGTTTAATCCTGGTGCATTATTTTATTTATTCAAGTGTACATGATTAAATGTGTTCATATTTTAAATTATTAAAAGATCATCAAAAATAAGAACAAGAACATAGCTCGTGTGAAAAAAGGCCACCATCATCCACGATTTTCAGAAGACCTTACATCCATGGAAATTAATAATAGGAATACAAGGATAATAAAAATAAAATAGTGGTTAACATTAATCTATTTTAATCCCTTTCCCATTATCAAAACATGTCCCTTTTCTTTTCATCATCACCCCCCCCCCCTCATTTATTACTCTTGAAAAATAAATAATCCAGATGTTCTCTACCAAAATACATTACCAGAATCACCTTGTATGGTATGAAGTGAATAAGAGATTAATGAAAATCCCTACCTTGATTAAAATATGACTAGGAATCCTCCTTGAGCCTAATAGTTGTTGTGCGAGCAATTGTAAATATCAAGGAAAAATGAACAGGGAAGGTATCGGGAATAGGCACACAACTCATCTTGTGAAGAAAATTTCTCCATGCACCAAGAGAAAATAGAAGAGAGGACCTCAACTTTAGAAAATCAAGATACTATATCAAAGGAATGTGAAATAGTTTCAAGATCCATTAAAGACAGATCATGGTAAAGATTACATGAGTTGACTATTTCAATGTCTGGGAAATGTTACTATAACTCCACAAGAATATCAAATTGTATTTAAATTTTAATTAAATATTTATTCTAAATGATTTTTTTCATACTGTTATGAAACTAATTATTTTTAATCAAAATAATTGGTTCCATCAAATTTATAAAATATTACTTTCAAGAAATATTATTTTCATTAAATAAATTTATTATTTTAAAATATATTCTTTATTTAAAATTATTCTTTAATATTTAATGTTTTATTATTATTATCAATGTATATATATTTTTAACGTTGAAATAATTTATTTAAAATGATATTTTGATATAAATATTTTTTTCCATGTGTAAAAATATATGTTTTGTATAATCAAATTTGTTTGAAATTAAATCGATAACATTTTACATATGTGTAAGGAATGTGTTTATATATGTATATATACCTAATTTGATATTTAGCTTAATAATAGTAATAAAAATAGTAATGATAATAATGGTTACATTTTTAAAAAAATATTATTATATTTAAGATAATATTTATTTGATTGTAAAATTTGGAAATTATAAATAAATAAATATATTTATATTAATATAAAAAACGATTATATATATATAATGTAATGTTAAATTATTTGAACATATAAATTTTTTTTAAAACACATAAGAAAACTTTATATATATATATGCAAGCACTGCTTTTTTATTAGGGAATATCACTTTTTTTAAAAATTAATGAAGTAATATAATAATATTTTTATTATTCCTGATAAAAAAATGATGATAGTATAATAAACTGTTAATATAATAAATTATAATATAATAGTAATGATGGGTTTGACAAAAGAAGAATAAAATTCAATGATTAATAGGGAAAATGTTGGATGATATTGTGTGTGAATAAAACACAAAAGGTCAAAGAGACATAAAAACTATGATACCAAATAAAATTAGAAACAAAAAGATATGTGTGAAATGTAAAAAAAGTGAGAAAACATGTATGTGGAGAGAGAGAATGTAGGGGTAGAGAAAAAAATGGAATTTAATAAAAAAATAGAAAAAAGAAAAATGATTTATAAAAATACATATTATATGTTTTTAAAAATATATTTAATATGTGTTATTTTATTATAAAATACATACAATATATATATATATGAAAAAATATATATATAAATATATATTTATACCTAAAGTTAAAACCAAATATTTAAAATGAAATAAATTCAAGTAATGCTATACAAATAATGAAACGACTCAAAAAAATAATAAAATGATATAAAATGATAATTATTTATAAATAGGGATATACATTAATAGTTATTTGAGGAAAAAGTGTTGACCCATGATTGATTGTGGAATAAAGTAATAAATCGTACAATGTTAAAAAATCATTATAAATATAATATATAAATATAGTGTAATTAATGAATGGTGTTAATGAGTCATTCTATAATTTTGATATAAAAAAAACAAATAAAAAATCACCCAAAAATAAAGAACCTACGTTTTTATAAATATATACTAGATTTAACCCCTCCTTCATGTGGATAAAACACATAGTTAGACCACTCCCTTAGGATCATGTCCTCATATAATTGGTAGATATCGCTTTCCCTTTCGGTTTCCACTATCAGGTAAGGGATTATAATATTTTTCTTTTGTTTTGTGAACATATATATGTATATTGTTATATAGATGTGTGTGAGTGTGTGTCTGGGTATGTGTGTGTAAAACCACATCTTTTTAACCCAATTAATGTATAGGATAATTCTGCTTGTTATAAATGATCTTTGCTCTAAATTTTATGGTTTCACGGGTTTCATGTTGTCAAACTACAAACATACATGTGTGTGTATATATATAAATATAAATGTACACATAAACATGCATAAAAATATGAACACATTAAATAGAGTTGTCCTTTCTAAATTACATAGATGTTAGAAATGGTGTTTATCAACCATAGAACTGGTGTTTAATGTTTTATGTATGAATCATTTCTTATATTCACCTAGATTAACTAATTTCATGTGATAATTTTTATTATTTTATGTGTAGTTAATGGTCAATTTATTATTTCACGAGTGAACTCAAATTTTCATATCTTAGCATGTCATCCATGAATATGTATTTCCATAATCTAGCACATGTGAGGCATTTCCAGCATTATGTAATCTTCCACGCACTAATACCCATGTTTAATGCAATTACATTTTTGAAATAAAATATTTCTGTTTTCATGTATGGGATTCTCCTTAAAATTATTTTTAAAACATTTCGAAGAAATGGTGATGGAATGAGTAATATTTTAGTCTTTTGAAGAAAATAATATTATGAATGTATTTTGGAAATAATTTTGGCTAAGAAATAAGAAATACAAGTCTACGGGAAAATGTTTATAATATTGGCACTAGTGAGATTTGTGACATTATGGGGAGAGATCCCATAAGTCTTAGTGAATAATAGTGGCCGTATGTATGGATTTTAATAATGGTCTGAATTGTATTATGAAGGACCTAATGTAACTTAATAATTTCAAAGGATAATTCCCAATAACTTTTAAAACATAATTATTTTTTGAAACACAATTTTCTTATATATATTCATGTATTTGTGAAAATATGTTTTAAATATTTGTATTTATTTCAAGGGGTACTTTATGAAATTTATCGTTTATATTGAAACAACATACATGAAATTTTATTCTCACCCTATGTATTATAAACAATTTTCATGTTTAGCACATTTGTTGTGTCGAAACACTATTATGGTAGCAACACACTGAAGAATCACTGTTTTAAGTTTGGTTAATTTTTTTAAATGATTGGTATCTAATATTCAGAACCTAGACCTGTAAAAGGTCCTCTGTGGTTTTTAATACTATCTATTTATTTAATTTTATTATAAAAAAATTACATATCGTTGGTTAGAACTGATCATGGGATTTGGGTTCGGGTCATTACCATTAGTATCAGAGGAACGGTCTAGATAAATTTGAAAAAATAAAATAAAATTAATAATTTTAAATAAATATTCGGTGTAAAACTTTTTCCCCCATGTATTCAAACTAATTATGAGGATGCAATTTTTTTGACGTGGGTATAATGTAACACCTAAATAATTTCAAATAAAACTTATATGTTAATTAAATATTTATTATAAAAGATTTTTAATAAATACTTTTATGAAACTGAATTAATTTTTGTAATCAAAATAATGTTTTTATTCAAAATTATAAAATATTACTTTTAAGAAATATTATTTTCATTAAATAAATATATTTTATTGAAATATATTATTTATTTAAATTGATTCTTTCATATTTAATTTTTTATTATTATAAACTCTATATATTGTTTTTAACGATGTAATAATTTATTTAAAATAATATTTTGATATAAATATATTCTTACCTGTGTAAAAATATATGTTTTGAATAATCAAATTTGTATGACACTAAAATGATAACATTTTACATTTGTATAATTAATATGTGTGCATATGTGTATATAAATAATTTTATATTTATGGTAATAATAGTAATAAAAATTGAAATGATAAAAGGGTATTTTTTTTAGAAAATTAATATTATATTTAAGATAATATATTTTTTCTTATAAAATTTAGAAATTATAAATATATATGTAATTATATTAATATAAAAAACGAATATATATATATATATATAAGTTAATTGATTTTAACATATTTAAAAAAATGTTAAAACAGAAAAAACCTTTATATATATACAAGCGCTAATTTTTTATATTGGAACATCGTTTTAGAAAAAGAAATGAATGAAGTAATATGACAATATTATTATTATTCTTGACAAAAAATGATGATGGTATAGTAACTCATTAATATAAAAAATTATTATATAATAGTAATGATGGGTTTGACAAAAGAGGGATAAAAGTCCAAGATTAATAAGAAAAACATGGGAGAGAGAAAGTGTGTGGAAAAATAAAAAAACATCAAAGATACATAAAAGGAAAATAAATCAATTCAAAATGAAATTTGAAAATATTTAGATATGCTTTAGATGAAAAATAATGTGATAAACATGTAAGAGAATAGAGAGATTATAAGCGTAGAAGAAAAAATGATATTTAATAATAAAACAAAATAATAATAAATGTTATGTTATATTACTAATGGAAGTCATAATTATGACAATAATAATGACTCATGAATTCCCAATTAATTCTCCTCGTAATGGCCAACCATTCATATTCTCACTATTGGTTCATATCTTATGTACTCTATAAATATGGAGATTCGTTAATGAAATGATATAGAATTTTGTCTCTACATTTTGTTCCTCACTATTTGAATTTCTCTAGAATTTGTATTTCTATTTGTCATTATAATAATCATGATAAAATTCAACACACTCTTTCTCAATTATCCACTTCCACTATGATCGATCTTACATTTCTGGATTCAAAATACCTCACGGTTTCAATCGGCATTTGATCAATTTCGTAACACATTATCCTCATGATCATCCTCTCTGCATTGCGCATTGTGATGATGCTACCTTCCTCCCCATCAATGGTGCAATAAAAATTTTGTGGGAAAAGTTTATGTCACATGTTTTTATAAACCTTATTCTTTTGACATTCTCTTTCTCATGCACAAGGACTCCACTCATTCGAAGTGCTTCATCAAAAAAGGTGAATCTTATTTTACATGTAAGATATTGTAACATTTATTTTTCTCCACTTGATAAATCTGAAAATAATATTATATTTTCCTACTATTTTATTATGGGATAAATAATGAGCTCTTGAAGTGTTGTAATGATTCGCGGTTGAATGATGAACATCATGTACCCATTATACATCGATCAAAAGTTTGATGAACATCACGTACATGTCGTACATCGAGACAATGTTTAATGAACATCATGTTCCCATTGTACGTCGACCTGTTGAATGATGAACATCATGTACCTGTTGTAGGTCAAGCCATTGAATAAGGAATATCGCGTACCGATCGTACATCGAGATTTTGAATTATTAATATTTCATACCCATCGTATGTCGAGCCATTGAATGATGAATATCACCTACCAGTTGTACGTCGAGCTATTGAATGATGAATATCACGTACGTGTCGTACATTGAGCCATTGAATGATGAAAACCACATACTCATCTTACGTTGATTCGTTGAGTCATAAACACCGTGTACCCATTATACGTCATGCCATTTAATGATGAAAATCATGTTCTTGTTGTTTGTCAAACCGTTTAATGATGAACATCGTGTAACTGTTGTACATCGAGATGATGTTTGATGGTCATTGTGTAACTTTGAAATGTGAATCCCAAGTTCTCTAATCATTCCATGAACCATGAAATTTTATATCTCTTATTTCTTGTTCACCCTGAAGGTGTCAAGTTTGATTATACTACCAAAAGGATCATGATAGAGATGGTGTTTACATTAAATATTTTTTTTATATTTTTTATTTTATTTTGTATAAAAAGTATTAGAGAAATTTAATATTATATATGAATAAGCTTAAATATATTTTAAATATGTGAATCCCCCAAAGTGGATAAGATTTATGAAATTTTAACATTGAATATTCTGGAAATTTTCGTAAAGAAACTATACAACTCGAACAAATAATGTTATTTTGTTCCCAATAGTGAATGAAAACATTTATTGAAAATGATTTATTTTATTCCTAAAAGTGAATTAAAATATACCTAATTCGTGGTAAATATGATGTTTTTCATATGATCATTGTGTTTTATTTTTTTATAATAAAAAATTATAATATAAACACCAGAAGTGGTTTGATGACAATAAAAATTTACAGTGAACAATAAATTTTATCTATATTTATAAAATAATACATCTCGGAATGATGATATGAAAATAATGTCCTTTGACTTTATACTAAATAATATATTCATTTATTAGTTATTGTTTCTATAGCAACAATATAAAGGGAAATATTATTATTTATCATATCCTAATAGATTATCAATATCATCTCATATAATTCATCTATCCCCTGAAGTGGATGTTGTTGTTCATATAATTCATAAATTAAATGATTGAATTGTATTGTTTTGGTATTCTGATAAATATTATGAAATTTGTTTTACCACATGAAGTGGTTATATATATGATCATCATAATCAATAAAATTTATGTTTTATATAGGATTATCGTTATTTATAAGTAATAAATTATCATTCATGGATCATAAAATCCGATGAATGAATGAATTCCCCGATGTGAATGTAGTATTAATCAATATATCTTATTCCTTGACGTGAATGAAATTTTTCCGGATTTTTTATGATTTATTTTATCATGAATATTTGAGACTCGATGAGTTTTGATATAATTATTTATCTTTTATTTGATAAAATGAATGTTTTTTATGAATTATAATTTGGATGACTATAAGTTGTGTCCTGAATCAAGATGATTCTTCTACATTGGTTCTCCCTCTCACATTCACTATCTATAAAATACGTGGGGGATCATATCCCAGGTAGATGTATTGTAAAATAAAAACTAGACCCAATGTTCAAAAATATTTTGGCCAGTAGTTATAAATTATGCAATAATCTACTTGTTTATGGTCTTAACCCATTATGATTTTATTATGAATTCACCAACCCCCATAAGTTGAAATTATAATGAAAAATATGAGTTTTCACAATGAAATATCCTAAAGATCATATATGTGTTGATCTTTATGAAAAATATTTACAAATTATATTTTTTAAAATACTTCAAATGAACTCATTTATGCTTTAGTATATTCTCATATAAGTATATTTAAAGGTAGTGAAAATTAATAATGACTCTAGAGAGCGAATATATTCCTACCTGGTAGTACATATTCTTAATGCTTTGTTATATCTGTAGTCTTAATGATATATATGAATGTTATTCTTTAAAATTAATATCATATGAAGACAAAAGTGGTACCTTGATATGTAACAAGAATTAATAAATGTCATTATAAAGAATTTTTTGTGTACAATCGATTCAAAAATGGTAAACCAGAAGTTTACTGTTCTTCGAACTTCAAATATATAACATAATGATTTAGGCCATTTGGGGTCAATTATAATGAACGATATTGATTCATGTATACATGAACATTAATTTATTGATAACATAGTATACATCCATGAGGTGGAGAAAGATGAATTTATTTAATGGATGAATGTCTACAAAATTATCAATGAATTTATCATCATTAAGTCATTATGAATTCCCCCTGTATAATAATTTTCCATGAGGTACCCATTTTCAGGTAAAATTATTTATATCATCAATAGTAATTATGGACATAAATTTCCCATATATTTATGAAGAAGTATATATGGTAACACCGACCATGTGATCCATTTATATTATAGATGTATCTAATAAATGATTTCATGTGTTATTTTCTGCTAGTGAGTATACATTGCGTGTTATGCATGTTGATTAAAATAAATATTGAGTGTCATATAATATATGGTCATATAGAAAAGATCCTTACAACTCTTATGAATGTAATGTGTTGGAAATTAATAGTCATATTATACAGACCTGAAGTGTGGTTGAACTGATTTTTTAAAATCATAGTTCATCATGAGTAGAAATCAATAAATATATTTTCCCTTGAAGAGGAAAATGATTATATCGACAACATTATATCTTTTTAGATATTGTCACTCAGGTGAAACTAGTACCAGAAAAATTATGAGATCTCAATTAAATGTTGTTGATGATATATTTTCAATGAATTCATTATAAACCCATTGATGACAATGGATTTTGAAAAATGAAGACATCATAATAGTCGGCCAAAATTATTATTGGTACATTTGAAATGTTCAACATATAAATATATGTATTGAGCATCCAAACTATCAAGAATATTGAATATTGATGATCTTTGTATAGGAAATATTATTCCTTATATATTTGGATATTTATATGAATCCCAGAAGTGTTCAAAATGATTGAAGCATAGTCAAAATTACAAAAGTTCCACCCAATCTGATAAATTATGGGGTGAATTGAAGAAGTTATATTTCATGTATCCATATTATGTTAAGTGCGAATATAAGTTGAATTTATAACCCCATGGATTGTATTATTCACTGTAGTAATCATATTATCAAGGTGTTTTGAAAAACATATAGACTCTTGAAGAGTTTTATAAAATCAATGAATTATAGGGAATATCCTAGTATTTTAAATTAATCATCCAGATGGTGAAATATTATATTTTGTAATTGTTATACCCTTAATGAATAATTAAATACCTTTCCTCTAAGAGTGATAGATTTCATACATAAAGGGTTTATTAAGAATATACATATCCCAGAAAAAGTAAATATAAATTCACATATTATTAATCCCTGAAGGATATAAATGAACATGTGCATATGTACCTTGAAAATAACAATTAATCATATTATAATTCAAGTTAATTTTATTCCTCATTTATTGTAACCTAAAGGGTATAAGATATTATTATTCAAAAATTCAAAACTAAATGTTTTGGTTATGAAATTACCATACACATTCTATGAGTTAAATGATGATCATTATGAATGGGAGATGTTATTTTTGTACTCTTTTTCCCGTAGTCATGTTTTCCAACTGCATTTTCTGGATAAGGTTTTTAATGAGGAAACACTATAGGGACACGATGTCATTATACACTTTTGCAATAATCAAGGGTCTTCCCTTGAAGGATTTTTTCCTCTATGGAGTTTAAATGACGAAGTAATACATCATATCAGATATCAAATGGAATGTTATAAATTATTATGGATATAAATAATTAATGGAAATTGTTTGTCTTCCCCATGAGTCATAATTTTCAATGAGACCCTTCATTATTACCTTTGGTCTTCCTGCCAGGTATGGAAGACATAATTAAATAATAATATTAATTGATGTCCTGAAGACACAACTAAATGATATAATCAGGTTGAGTTAGGAACACTACACTCATTTTCCCTTCATCATGTTTTTCTCCCATAGGGATTTTCTAATATGGTTTTTAATGAGGCATTGTGACCTAGAATTCTTTTATTTTGGCTTCACATATTTATCCCACAGGTTTTTTTAAATGAATATTAAATAAGGTTCCATGAAATTATGACATCCAAGGGGGAGTGTTATGAAATATAATTAATGGACGTCCTAATAAGAAAATTATGATGACTCATGAATTCCCAAAAAAGTCTCCTTTCAATTGAAAACCATTCATATTCTCACCGTTGGATCAGATCTCATGTACTCTATAAATATATTGATATGTTAATGAAATGATATGGACCTTTGGCTCTACATTGTTTTTATTACATTCTTTATTTCTCGTGTATTTGTATTTATATTTTTCATTACAATCATCATGTGAAAATTCGACGCTCACTTTCTCAACGATGTACTTCGCCTACGATTGATCTAGCATTTCTGGTTTCGAAATACCTCGTGGTTTCAATCGACATTCAGTCAATTTCACTACAAATAATAGTTTTATGAAAATATATATTATATGTTTATAAATATATATTTAATATCTGTTATTTGTTTAATAATGACCTAAAATTTATATATATATATATATTAGAAAAACTAAAATATAAATATATATATTAATACAAAATGATAAAAACAATTATTTAAAAATAAAAAATATCTCTCTAATGTTAAATGATTGAAATGATTCAAAAACTAATAAAATGATTAAAAAATGGTAATAATTAATAAATAGGCCTAGAAATTAATGGTGATTTTTGGAAAAATTGGTGACACATGATTGATTAAGGAATAATGTAATGACCCATACAAAGTAAAAAAACAATAATGATAATATATAAATTTAGTGTAATGAATGAATAGTGGTTATGATTCATTCTTTAGTTTTGATTTAAAAATAACAAATAATTAAAATAACCCTAGCATAAGGAACTTGAATATTTTTATAAATGGAACTAGAGAGAACCCATCCTTCATGTTTATAGAACACAGAGTCAGACCACTTCCTTGGGATCATGTTCATATGCAAGCATTAGATTTCCTTTTCCCTATTTTTTTCACTATCAAGTAACGGATTTTTTTATGTTTTGTTTTTTTGTGAATATATATATGTATATATATTGTTATATATATATGTTTGTGATTGTGTTTGTGTAAAACCATATATTTTTAATCCAATTTATATATATGATAAGTCTATTAGTTTTAAATATATTTTCCACTAAATATTTATGGTTGTAAGGGTTTCATGTTTTCAAACAACATATATACGTGTGTGTGTGTGTGTGTCTCTATATATATATATACATATACATGCTTAAAAATACCATCACATTAAGTGTACTTGTTCTTTCTCATTTATATAGATGTTATAATTAGTATTTATCAACCACAAAACTAGTTTTTAAAGATTTATGTATGAATAATTTCATATATTCCCCTGGTTTACAAAATTTCATGGGATAATTATAATTAATTTATGTGTAGTTATGGGTCAAATTATTATTTCATGAGAGAACTCGCATCTAAATATCATAGAATGTCATTCATGAATAGGTATGTCATTCATTTGGCTCATGTGAGGCATTTCAAGCATTATGTAATATTTCATGCACATAAACCCGTGTTTAATGAAATTATAATTTTCAAATAAATGTGTTTTTTCAAGTATGGGATTCTCCATAAAATTATTTTAAAACTTCTGGTGGAAATAGTGATGTAATGAGGATGATACTTTCTCTTCTATGAAAATAATATGATGTAATTTTTTTGGAAATGATTATGTGTAAGAAATAAGAAAGGTAGGTCCATTGGAAATTTCTTTCAAAATTGGCAATGGTGAGTTTCATGAATTTATGGGATGTGAACTCATAAGTCTTTATGAAGAATACTGGCTTTACTTATGGATTTTAATAATGGTCTTCTAAGTATTATTAATGACCCAAAGAAACATAATAATTTCAAAGGAGAATTCTCAATGACTTTTTAGACATAATTATTTTGTGAAAAACTGTTTTCCTATATTTATTAAAGAATTTGTGAAAATATTTATTAAATGGTTATATTTATTTCAAGGGATGCTTTATAAAATTTATTGGTTATCTTGAAACCCATTACTATGCATTTTATGATAACCCTACGAGTTATCAACACTTTTCATGTTTACCACACTTGCTACATTGAAACTCTGTTTTTGTAGAAAGATGAAAAAAAATCATTATTTAGAATTTTTATATTTTTGTTGAAATGTAAGGTATCTAATTTTTCAGACCCTGGACCGGTAAAAGGTCCCCTATTGTATTTAATTCTGTGTATTTATTCAAGTTTCTTGTATAAAGGAATTACATAGCTTTTGTTAGGACTAAACTCAGGTATCTGGTTTGGGTCATTATAGTTAGGATATTAAATATAAAAATAATAAAATTTGAAATACTATTAGAAAATCTCAAACAAAACTTTGGAATTGATTTACATCAAATAAAATGTACAATGGGAGAAATAGGAAAAATTGAAAAAAAAACTGGAAAAATGATATTGAAGATGATGATGATGATGTTGTTGATGCTAACACCAATGTTTGTGCTGACACCAATTTTTATGCTGCCTAAGATAGTAAAAAATGATACACTGACACTGAGATTTCAAAATGACATGCTAACGCTGATAGTACAAAAAACATACTGACACATGCAGTTCAAAATGACTCATCGACACTAATAGTTCTAAATGACACACAGACAAAGATAGTTTAAAAAGACTCACAGAAATTGATAGTTCAAAATGGAATGTTGACGCCAACATTATAAAATGACACACAAACTCGAACAGTTCAAAAGGAATCGGCGGCATCTAGTATTCAAAATGAAATACTGAAACAGACAATTCCAAATGACATGATGAAACCAATAGTTTAAAATGACACACCGATACTGATAGTTCAAAATAACTCACCAACACTGATATTTCAAATGACACCACAATACTGACTGTTCAAAATGGCATGCCAACATTGACAGTTCAATATGACATGCCGACACCGATAATTCAAAATGACACCCGGCACCATCAGTTCAAAATGACACACCGAAACCAATATTTAATAATAATTCACCCACACTAATAGTTCAAAATTACATGTTGAAACAGATAGTTAAAAATGAAACACTGACACTCACATTTCAAAATGACTCACGAACATCAATTTTTCAAAACGACACGCCAACACCGACAGTTCAAAATGAAATTCTGACATAAAAACACTAATTTTTATGTATCCTTCTTGTAATAAGTAAAAAATAGCCACTAGGACACCCAAAAAACTATATTTTCACAATGTAATTGAGTGTAGAGGTTTGGGAGATTACAAATTCATATCTCTTGGATGGGGTGGTAGTCAATACTTCTTAAAATGAAGTTATCATATTTACACAACCTGGAAGGCATAAATGTATGTTTTAAAAGAAAATAAGAAGAATAACGACATTATAAATAAAATATACATGATATATAAATATACATTCTATTATAATGGCAACAATGAGATATGGTATGGGATAATTTAATAATCATCATTTCATGAGGCAGCAGTTCATTGTACACAAAAACAATATTTCTATTACGCTTTAAATGGATTTTTGTGTAAGTGCAGTTTAAAACCATGGAATAATTATAATGAGGTGGTTTTTTTTGTTATTTGATCATAGAATAAGATTATTATAGTGAGTTTATAATGTAAATTATACTAAAAATCATGAGAGAAGGAGTTACATGTTAGTTGTGTAACTTCTTCTGGTTTATACCAAAAATCTTCCTTGGGCGGCATCATGTCCTATGAGAGGATTCTAGGATGAGGTCATGAATGTTGGGATATTATTTTGTCAGAGTTTAGTCTTGAGAGAAGGACCAATTTTGTTTGAGGAAATGAAGGATAAGGTTCCCTTTTATAATGAATGCAAGGGGTGATTTTTAGATTTCTCAATAGATTAATTTATAATAAATACAATATAAATTAAAATCCATCCAAAAGAACATGTAATAGATGTTATGATGATATATGGTTGTAATATTACATAATAATAAATTTTAGACAAGTTATTTTATAATTGTAATCATTATAATTTTGATTGACCCTTAATTAACCCATTTTAATTTTAACTATGGTAAGGAATTTTTCACTACAAAAACGATCTAAGTTTTACATCTCAAGTGTACATTAGACCATAAATGGAATGTTTATGATATTTTATACCATATATATTCTCATTTCCCTTATTTAATATTTTTATGAATTATAAATAATTTAATGAAATATTATTTTCATAAAAAATCATAAGTTTCAATTTTGACACTATTGATAACAATGACATTAATAAAATACATACAAAAAGATAACTTCAACCCCATTAATTTAACATTCACTTAATAGGTAATATTCAACAAAATTTTTTTATCACCTCAATTATATAAAGTTTAATTTATTTTAATATTTTAACATCATTTATTTGATATTCTATTAATTAAATAATTCTTCTGTCACAATTCTATCATTATTAATGATAATTATTTAAACTCTTAAAATTATAGATTAAATTATATAATGTAGGATATCCATTTATATTTCTAGATACATCTTATAATGTTTGATATCTTTATGTTATTCATATAATAAAATTAATATAATTTAATAAAATTAGTGTGTGTTATTTTGTCACATTCATTTATTTTTATTATATTCATGTCATTTTCATGGGAATGTGGGAATTAAGTGATTCCATTTTGGACCGATGATGATAAGGGTATAAGTTTTTCATCAAATAGGATTTTATAGGTGCTAATTTAATTTTATAAGTTTATTTTAACCTTTAATCACCCTTTATACCATTAACCATGGTAATAAAAATAAATAGTAAAGTTACAATTTATAATACTAAAAAATAAAATGATCCTATTTACATAATTTGGACATAGTAATTCAAAATATGGAATTCATTTTTCATAATTCAAAATAAAACAGTTGCAATAATTATTTTTAAATATAATCCTAATGTTGGAATGAAAAAAAGGGTTTTTAAAAGATAAAATATTGTGAAAGAATGAAATGTTTTTACATCAAAATATTGGGTAAAATTAATGCCAATGAAAAAAATTATAATAAAAATTCAGATATATATTCTATTTATACATTAAAACCATTCAATAATATATTTATCCAAATAAATTATTTCATTGAAAAAAGTTTCTTTTAATTGAAATTTAGTATATTTCCACTATTCATCATAATTTAAAACCCAACAGAAAAATATAAAAAATTCTTCCAAAGTAAATATTCATATCCTACTTTAAAATAATAATTTTTTTGTTTAATAGAATATATTAAATTGTAAAAATACATTATTTAAAATGGTTGTTCCATCAAAAGGCGACAAAACTTTATTTCCTGAAAAATTCTTCGTTTATCCGAAAAAATTGATTCATTCATATAACATATCTATATAATACATAAGATTAATTTTAATGTTATATCAAATATATAAAATTAAAAAATAAATTAATACTTTTCATAACCACTAATATTATTTTCTTAATACACTATTTTTATGTAAAACTGGGTCTTGCATGTAATACAATCCAATTGATTGATGTGTGTAGTGCAAGATTAACATAGTGTTGTGCAAAAATAAAGAAGGAAATAAAACTAAATATATTTGGATAAAAAAATATTCTAAAGTATTGGGGTGTCAAATTCTCCCATCCTTAAATAAATTTCATTTTTTTTATTTAAACTCAGGATTGAAAACAAGGGGTTTGTCATTTCAAAATATCATTGTGTAAATCTCACAATTGAAAATGGATTAATAAGTCCTCTATTTTTTAAAAAAAAATTATGTACAAAGGTCAACTGATATAACACATATTAGGGTTTTTTTCAAAAATATATAGACATGAAAGAAAAATAAAACCAATATGTAATGATGGAGAGTGATAGGGTAACTGATGAGGAGAATTTTAACAATCACAAAGATTGAAATATGTAATGATCTATGAGATCATTTGATAAATGGAAAAATTTTCAATTACATCATTTTTTAAAGATATTTTTCCTTTGAATATTTATTAGGCAAACATTTAATTTATTTTTCCCATGTCATAATCATAATCTCTTCCTTTTTTTGTGCTTTAATCTATTATCACTTTATCCCTTACACATAAAAATGAAAGTTCGAAATGAATTTTTTTACACTTGAATTACTTTTGATAAATCATATGGCTCATAAGTATTTCTTTATTACTCTAAATAGTTAGAAAAACCAATAAGGTTATACCAATAAATCATACTTTAACCTCATGAAAATATCCCATGTTTAACTTACTATTTTATAACATTAAGATTTTTCCAAAATACTCTAGTCCAAATTAGCAGTCTAAAAAGGTCTCTAAAATTTCCAAATCAATGATATCATCCAATTCCCCAAAAAAACGTAGTGCATCTATTATTGAAAAATGCCTTTACGACCCCATAATCATTAATAATTCATGTTTTCAACTCCATCAAGAAGAAGTAACGCAGTACAATACATAGATATCACTATATATAATAACATAAATCTCGAATCCAAAAATATAATTACATTAATTATTCCAATTCGACTGTAATAATAACATAAGCATGACCTTGATCTATTTTATTTTTATTAGCCATATTTATTTGACCATTTGAAGAATCAGTTTCATAATGTCCCATATATTTAAAATTATTGAAATCCACATTTTCAGCTTATTTCCTTCATGTACAATAACAATCAAGATGGAATTTCTCCATACATTTGAAACAGACTTCTTTTTCTTTTAAGCAGGAACCAAGCTTTTTTCTTCAAAAATTTTCACATGTGGGAGAATCCTTATTTCTTTTTATCCCATTATCTGTCTCTTACTCAACTATTCTCTTCTTCTATTGTTTTCCCTTAAATTCTTAAGACATATAAATTTATTTTTCTATCTTGATAGAACATCATACTTTACTATTGTATGATAAAAATGTTTGGCAGACCAATACCTTTTGCAAAAATATATTTAACATATCCATGATATGATAAATATTACTCATAAGGTTACATATGTTGTTTTCATTATGACTAGACAACCTTGTGATGTTATCTTCATACATTTCAACATTCTCATCTTCCTTCTACCACATACACAAGAATTAGCTTATTTTCTGAAAAATTTACTCATAAATCATTCATAATGGTTTGTAAAGAAAATTGTATCTATTGTATGTAGATTCCATGGGATTTTCATACTTGGGGCATAGTAATAACCATTTTTGTGTACCAGGTTACCACGAGTTAGGCCAAGAACACCTTGTCAGAATTGTTTATCCTATTTATATTTGTGCCAAATCCATGTCCACTTTAGTATCCTGACTGGGATGTATTTCATGGAAAATAGAGATAATTTTTATTTAAAAAAAACTTTTGGATTTTATTCTATTATTTTTTAAAAATTCTATCTTAGGAGTTTCGATTCATATCTATGCTTTATAAATATAATCTCTAATGTTGCTATTAAACTTCAAATAATACCAACTATAACGCCTCGACAGTAGAAACCCAAATATGGTGCATTATTTTAATACATTGGAATGATACAAGAAAACATGTGTTGAAGGACCGATTCGTTTTGCAGTCTTTTAAAATATATTTCATACATTAACAATTAATTACAATTCTAAACATAATATTCAACACATTCCATTATTTCAGAATGTCCTTGTTTTTCTATCTTATCCCAATATATCAATCATAAAAAACATCCTAGTATCCAGGGAATATAAACCATATCAATGGGGTGAGCTGAAATGCTTAGTATTTTTAAACAATATAGTGGAAGCTATCATAAATAACCATAAAGATTAATGCTTGTAATGAACTAAAACGCATTCCTTTTAAACATAAACCTGAACATAATATAGAATGAATAAATCAAATAAATATATTTAATCATTCACATGGTTATTCTATTAACCAAATTATCTCATATAAAAACAGATCTCATAATGAGGGAATTTGTAATGTGGGACCTCTAATGTATAATGTCAAGGCCATGACCATGACATTTAATAATAAATAGATTTTCCCTCGGCCAATTCCATATCTAAAAATTAATGTTCATGTATGTGGATATGCACATATCTAATTTGTCTCATGAGACCTATTGATGACTCAAGGGTCTATAGCAGGCCTTTCCCATCACATACAAAGTCCAGTGCGTTCCTCATATGAAAAGTGTAAAACATAACATAAACATACATATTAAAACTAGCATAGGAAATATTAGTATTTTAACCATAATCCATGAATGGTATAAAAATAGTATATCCATAGTAAAATATATCATAAAACCTCAAATATAATATGGTAGATTGTATATTAATAAATCAACCTCAATGAAGCATAGAATCTATTCAAGTATGTTGGCATAGATGAAAATACACTAATAAATCTATTAATACTCATTGAGAGAGATATCCATTCTTTGGCTTTGAAATCATTTAAAAGTTGTGAAATTATAACAGAAAACATTTCTTTTGAAAATAACCTTATAACCGTTATAGTGAAGCATCAAAATGATAAGGCATCATGAAGACTTAAACTGGCTATTTGTGCTATATAAGTTAAAAAACATTCATTCCTTAATTTGTCTAAAAGGATATATGGTACCTCATTTGGAAAACGATGGAAAGAATCATTTAAAATGTTTTATATAAGAAGTCAAACATGGGAAAAAATAACTTCACAAAATGGTGTGAATATTTTAATGTACATTTTAGGAATCCATGATATGGATGATAAGAATTCCCCAGTGGATACTTATGTATAAAAAAATCTCAAATAACAAAGAGATTGTGAAATTAACCCTTACCTTGTATTTTACTTTAGTCGAGGGTGCGTCAACCTTTTTTATAATGGTTAAAGAATGTTATTTTATTATAAAATAACTATATATATATATTTATGATATCTTATTTTATCCTCTTATAATATATTATTACTCATTTTTTAGTAATCATTCATTATTTTCCCTATTGTGGGTGTTAGTATCTTTGTTTCACAAATATGTTTTAACTTATTATTTGTAGTTACTATTATTTTGATCATGGTTTCATCATATAAATTATTTAAAACATGATGTAACTATTTTACCGAAACATACACATTTCATTATAAATATGGTTTATTTATGTAAAAAATTATGAATAACATTTAAAAAGTATTCATTACTATTTATATTTCTATATTAATGTATAAGTTATAAATATAAAATTTAAATAAATGAAATAAAAAAGTGTTTTTTCATAGAAGCTCAATCTTGCATATTATGCAATCGTAGTCAATGTTTTGTGCCAAAAAATCAATAGAAGACAATGTATCATGAAATCTTGGGGTCTGACATTACCCTCTCCTTCAAAAAATTTTATCCACAAAATTTAAAATTGTATTTTAAATATAAATGGTTGACAATAGAATATACCATTTTTGAAAACCCACTTTGGAAATAGCGTTAATAAAATATACTCTTAATAAGAGGGAAAGGGAAATGAAAAATTCAACAACAAATTAGGATTTCAAATAAGATATAGTTAGAGGAATGGGAAGATATGTACATGGAGGAAAAACATAAATATTTATATGGAGTTTTTGGGGTCATCAATCAAAAATATGTGAATAATAAATAGAAAATTAAGGGCCTCAAAGCTATATATATATAATGATTTAAAATATCATTGGTTCAAAAAACATAAGGTATTAAGATGACATATTTTTTAGATTGTTTTTATTATGGTGGGAGATTATTTTAGAGTCTATATAATAACTTGAGATAAATGGCATGATTTTACTCTATGTATTTATGTTATTCTTTGGTTTTTCTTCTATCTAGTTTCACTTCATTTCATTCTCCTAGATATTGATATTAAAGAAGATCCTATACTAATTATGAAATTTTAACAAATCATACAGTCCATAAGTATTTCACTCATCTTTTAAATGTTAGATAAAACCAAAATGGATAGCCCCTAAAATACAATAAATCATACAAAACCGAAAACAATAATATCCAATATACTTTATCCAAACCAATAATCTCTTTATTCCAACATAATTATCTCATTATCGGAAAAAACATAAGGGAAACCTTTCTGAAATCCCTATATATTCCAAAAAATTTAATATGAAACTGTGTTACTTTACTTGGAACCGTAAAATCTAAAATCATTATCGAAATAGTAATGAATTATAATCCTTATATACTACATAATTCTTATAATGAGTAAAATATTGATAAAACACTCAAATAACTAATTATTGAATATAAAAACACAAATACATTAAATATTCCACATCAAAATAAGATTGACCTTGATCAATTTCCTTCATCTGAACTATATATTCCTGATGCTTTGGAAAATTATGTATATAATGTCCCTTATCATTATAATTATTGCATTTCACATCTAAAGCTTCTTTCCTTACCATAAAATAAATAGTATTTTTACCTTTCTATATATATGTGTAAAAAACTCCCATTAATTTTAGAATAGTAAAAGGGTTTTTATTCTAACAATTATCACATAATGTAAAATTATTCTTTCTGTTTTTTCCTTTTCAAATCATTTTCTCCATCATCCTCTTCTTCTCCTGCTTTCCTTAATGTCAGAAGAAATATTTCTCTCTATCTTGATTACAAATGAGAGTATATATTCATATAATTGTAATGTTTGGAACACCAATTCATTTCATAAAAATGGATTTTACCCAATAATGAATCGATCAATATTGATCATTGGGTTATATATATATATAGTATGTAGCATGCCTTGTTATCCTTGTAATGTCTGCTTCATACTTTTCCACATTTTTACCTCCTTTTGTCTCAGTTTCAAAAAATTTCTCTCTATATATTAAATCTATTCATGAGGGTAATACTTTTGTTATAAAAATTCTTCAAAATTATTCCATTATATACTTGAAATTTTATCCTCCTCTTAATTGTTTAGATCAGTGACCACTATTGATCTGCATCTCTAGGGAGATAATAAACTGGCATGACGACCATCTCAATTTTACCGCTTCCCAAATATAGAAATATCTTCTCTAAAGAACAAATTAATTTATCATATATAAATGGATTTTTAGTCCCATGGAATTTTGGAGGTTATTTCCTCAAGAAGAATTCCAACATAGTTCCTCCACGTTATGGATCAGGCTATTCAATACGGGTAAGGTTATAGTTGATAAACAAGATTAGTTTTCTCAATATAGTTGTATGTTACTCAGATCTAGTTACACCTCTAACTCCAACATCATTATCATTTATATAAGGACAACCCCTACATGTATTATGTGAAAATATATAGTTTAAATTTCTTACACTAGGATCCATTTCTATAAAATGGAATACACTGGATCAAGTTATGAATCATAATAAACAAAGTAAAGTAAGAAAAAAATTGTACATAAATTGAAAAAAAAATCATATCTAATACTTAATCATAATAATGTTTTCTTTGGTGACATATTTATTCATAAATACATCATAATGGATTATAGGAAAAATATAAATTATCCTAAGCATATCCCTTGGGAGTGCCACACCAGGTGCATAGTAAGGCCCTTTGTAATGTAATAGGTTTCCTCGAGTCAAGCCCAGAACGCCCTATCGAAGATATTACTCCTAGGTACGTCTATTCAAGAACCATGTACAATTATAGTATCCAATGAGGGATATTGTTTCTTGGAATATACACATAATATATACATTACCATAATTATGGGATGTTCCTCTATACTTGTCCTTAATGTATATCATCGAATTGTGATCCCAAGTATATGTTTTTTAAATCTATTTCCACAGTTATAGCTAATATTACATTGATAAAAATAGTATCACCTAGACCACATTTACCCATATTTGGTGAATTATTTTAATAAACTTTTAAGTTTATAAGGAATAAAATCTATAAGGAATAATCAGTTTAGAAGTATTGGAAAATTGATTACATATTTGAACATGACACTACAATTAAAAGTATAAAATACAAGAATAGATAATACTTTACAAATACCATTATTCTCTAGGATTATTCTTGTATATCAATCATAATACACAGTGTGTTGTCCTAAGAAAATAAAACAAAACAAAGGGTATTCTTGAATGCTTAGTAAGGTTAAAAAATACAATAAAAACATTTATAAATAACAATAAACTTGTAATGTAATGTATACAATTAAAACACCATATTTTTAAACACTAATTTCACCATAATATTTTAATAAAAAATAAAATAAAATGATTTAAACATAAAATGGATATTCTACAAGTATAATAAAGTCATGTAATAATAATAAATAATATCTCAATGATGGAATGCATAATGTCGAACATCATAACCACAATTTCAAGGCATTATTCCAAGACCATACACAGATATACCATCAAGGACTTATGCTATGATACTAGTTTTCTCATAAGTCCTACTGATTCATCGTGGGGATATACCGAGATCCACCCATCACTTATTAAGTCCAATGCATTTTTCTTTTGAAACTAGTGAAACATAACATAACATTCTAATTAAAACTAGCATACCATTTTGTTATACATTAACTATAAACCATGAATTGTATAAAAAATTCACATAAATTGTCAATAATATCATAAACTATTAAATACAATATGGAATATTTTAGTATAATAAGTCACCGCTGAATAAGAATAAAATAAATCAATGTATTTTTACATAAATGAAAATAACACAATAAATTCATTATAACTCTTTGAGGGAAATGTCATTTTTTAACATTGAAATCATTTAAAATCCAAAAAATCATACAAAGAAAACATTTATTTTAGAAATAAAATTATAAAATTATATATAATGATTCAAAATGTTGAGGATTAATAATGGTAGAAAATAGATGCTCCTATCCTATATGTTAAAAATATCAATCCTTAATTTATCAAAAGTTTTATGAAGTATCTATTTTGGAAAATGATAGAATGACTCCATTTTAAACAATTTGTAAAAAATAAAAAATGGGTAAAAATGAAATTAATAAATTAAAATTAATAAATTGAATTAAATTTTATTAAACATATACATTGATGATAATAATGTCCTAGTAGATATATACATATAAGAAATCTCGGATAATAATGGGATTTTGAAATTAACCCTTACCATAAATTTGATACTCTCCATATGTTTCTAAAACTCTTTAATATTGGTTTTGAACATATTATTAACATTTTAATGACTGATAATATTATTTATGATATCATATATGATTCAATTATGACTTTATATTAAACATTTATTATCATTTATATGCTAAAGAAATGTTTTCGGTAATAACTGCTTGCTTTATTACATGTGTTTTGACTTGTTATTCTTGATCGTATTACTTAGATAATGATTTAATTTCTTAAATAATGTTTAACATGATATATATGTATAATATAAATTAATAATATAAAAATAAATAATAAATATGTACATGAAATGGAATACACCATTCATAGATATGGTATGCCGTATGTACACATGAATGTTATATCTCTTTTCATATCGTATTAAATAGAAGTAAGTGAATGACATATATATAAATACATAAATATATATATATATATATATACTAATAAAGTATAATTATTATGTCATATTTTTCATACTTATTCAAAATATATATTTTTATAATAATTCTTTGATAGTTAACATAGAAGATGAGTCTCAACGCGTTATGGTGACCGTAGGCTGTACGTACGCAGGAGTAACGATATCATTTCCTTAATAGTTCAATTGTATGGAATTGGTTGGACTATGAAGTTTACATGGAAAATACCATGTTATATTTGATATTTATATCCATTATACTCATCATTTTACCCATCATATAATGTAGGGTTGAATAATAAATGACACCACAAAATGGAGATGGTAAGTCATATGTACCCACGTGTGGTGATATTGTTATTCATAGGATTGATGAAATAAATAATACTATTTTTCTATAATAAGAATAATTTCTAATAATTTTGAAGTTAATGAATTAAATAATTTAGTATGGAAACAACATATAAAGAGGACGTAGAAGAATAAAACAACTTCGAAAGAGGTGATAAAACAATTACCTTGTTTGGGGTATCTCGGTTTTATTTTCACAAAATGACTCCATAGGATGGATTTATTCCTATATGTGTGTCCTCAATGAAGAATTTATGGAATTTGGGAGAATAATTTTGTCAGGGATGGCAATAAAATGGAATTGGAGGTGTGAATTAAAGAGAAGGAGAAGTTCCCTTTTATAAGAGAGGTGAGCGAATCTTTATGAAAAGGTTGAAATATTAATTCAATAAAAATATAATTTATATTTATAATAGCTAAAAATTAATTTTATTGAGGATGAGATGATTTGGGTTTGAACTCATCTCATCTAATCAATTTTATACATGTTATGTTCATACAAATAACCATATATTTTTTGTTTAACCCTTATTTAAATAGTTTAACTCTTACCATATCTTCTGGTATTTTTACACTAAATGGTTTATACAGTAACAATAAAATGAAAATAGAACCAAAATTGGATAATTTATGAAAATTTTATCACTATCCAAGTTAGTTTTTATAATCTTATATTTTTACGAATTCCATATCATTTAATAGAATAATATTTATTTCAAAATCTCATTTACATCAATTTTGACACTATTTAATACATGATTTTTTTAAAGTCAGAACAAACATTATTGCTTTGAATAAAATTTATTAACTAAATCCTAAAATATCAGAGTGATCCATAAAATTTATTTATGGTGTCAAATAGTTCAAATAATATTTATTTTAATATTTATTATTTCATTTATTTGATTCTTCTATTAAAAACATATTATTACATCATCATTATATCATTATTAAATTTAATTATTTAACATCTAAGAATTAAAAAATAATCATAATGTATGGAATATTTTTAGATACCTAATGGAAATTTATGGTATATTATATCTCTTATATAACCCCATATTAATTTTTTTTAAGTAATATGATTCATGTTAATGATATTTTTACCTTTACTTAAAATTAAATGTTATTAAGGTCTTAATCACACCCAAGTGGCATACAAAGGCTAGATGTTCATCCCATGGATTTTCTTATTTTTCCAGGACTCATCCAATATGTTTGGACATGTTTATGGTAATATTATATTATTATAATATTATTTTTACATTAAATTACCCTATTTACCTTTAACCGTGGTAAATAAAATTCATAAGTTACTATTCACTAAAAATTATTTTGATATTATTCGACCACATTATTCACCTAAATTACAACCATGTATGTCGTGGTTTTAAAATTTCGTTAACATAAGTGTTATAAATAGGTTTAATGCTAATTTTCAAAAGTCCTTTGTATGTGTGTAAAAGAGTCCTCCAAAAGATCAATAAAATTTTATTTTTCTATTTCTACTATAAAAATGATTCCAATGACCAATGTTGCGATAATATATTTATTATTTATCTATTTTTACATTAAAATTAATTGAATGTAAGAAAACTATTAAAATAAAAAAATTAGTTTCTAACAATAATGAAGTGTTTTTCACAATTCATCCAAAAATATATCTTTTCATAAAATTAAAACAATTCCACCCTAATCTAATTTTGACATTGAGGATACATAAATTAAGTCAATTTTGTAGAATAAAATTTATAAAATTTCAATATGTGGTTAATACTATTAATAACCATTTTTAACCGGCTAGTTCAATGGGCCATGGTGTGCTCGAACTCTGTGTTGCATACAATGAATACTATGGAATTATTTAAAAATGAAACATAATATGGAAGCTTGGGGTGTTAACTTCTTTCCTATTTCAATAAATTTCATCATTTCAACTTAAAGTCAGGATAAAAAATTATGGATTAGACATTTCAAAACATATTTGTTGAAATACCACATCAGAAAAAGGATTAATTGTAACTCTACTTTAAAATGAAAAAGCGAAGTATGAAGTTCACCGTATATAACACATACTAGAGTTACATGTAGGAAAACATGGACATTAAATAAAAATATAATAATTATTTTCTAATGGATAGTCATAGAGGACATGATAAGGAAAAAGAAAACAATCAAAAAGCTATAAATCATTGATAATCTAAGGGAATATTAGATTCATCTGAAAATGTACTAGGATAACATTTTTTTATTTTCTAATTTTTCCCTAGAGTTGAAGAAATAACTTAGTTTATAGAAAAATAATAAAAGGAAGAAAATTTACTTGACAAGTAGAGTTCCATTCATTATTTAATTTCTACTACAAACTCATCTTTATGTCCAAAATATAATAAAATTAAACAAAATTCATAACTGTATAAGGTCCCAAAAATGAAATTATACTTCATATGTAATAGAATTTAAATTAAAAAAAATTGTGTATCACAATACAGGATATCACGTAGGCAAATGGTAAGTGATTCACCTTTGTCACTCTTCAGTTGGAAGTTGAAGTCTCGTGGCCATACCAGACATGAGGGGTTATCTCCCGACTTGCGGGTTGTCCATTTTCTAAAACAATAAAATTATAAAATTTTTAGAATAACATGAAAATTTTTTATCATCAAACAATAATATCCAATGTTAGAATTTATCATTTCCATCATTTAGAATTATCCCATGTACTTCCATCCAAAATCACTATCCAAAAGGTATCTATATTTCGATACCCAGTCATTACTTCATATTTCCTAAAACATTTAATGAAGATCTTATTGTAACATACCAAATATTTTATCACCTTTAAATCCATAATTAAAAATCATATTTTTTAATTTTTAATAGGAAAATTTCATTATGGGGAATTTTTGGTATTTTTTTTAAAAACATTCACTTTTTAAGGAATTGTGAAAACCCCAACATTATTAACTAAAATATTCATATAAATTATTATTCTACTATAAATTTATTTTAAAAACAAAATATATACTCAATAAATATGTTATTATAATGTATGTCATTAGAATAAGTTTCATAACCGAATTTGAAATATTAAAAGTTTATTGAACTTTTGGTCGCCTCTTCTACTAGCCTTATAGAAGCATTTTCAAATTAGAATTAAACATAATTTCACAAATTATAAGAATTTAATTTAAAGAATCTGATATATATGGTCGTAATCAGGGTAAAAAAATTTTCTAATAGGATCAAAATAATTTTTGAAAAATTGTAACATTTGAATATTGTTTACCACGGTTAAAGGTCAATAGGGTAATTAAAGGTGAACATAATATTATAATAAAATTAAATTACTTTTAAAATTTCCTGACCTTATTAGATGAGTCATGGATAACCAATAATTCCCTTAGGATGTAAATTTAGCCATTTTAATCCTCTTCTATTTTTTTAAAACATTTAATTTTAACTAAATGTTAAAATATCTTAAACATGACTCTTATTACTATTACAATTTTAATATAGGATTTTGAAAGAGATATCTTAGACTATAAATATTCATTAGGAAACTAATAATATTTCCTACATAAATTTTATTTATTTTTAATTTTTAGGAATTAAAAAAATAAATTTAATTATGACATACATATGATTCAATAATGGAGTTAATAACAAAAAAATCAAATAAATGATGTTAAATTTTTTAAAATAAATATAATTTAAAATATTTTATAACATATAAGAATTTTAATGGTGAATATTACATTATATTATTTATTTAAATCATTGTTTTAAGGAATAATGTTGTTATGACTTTAACAAAAATCAAGTATTATATAGTGTCAAAATTGACAAAAATGAGATTCTAAAATAAATTCGATTTTATTAAATGATATAAAAGTCATAAAAATATAAGGTATTTCCAAAATATATTTTATAGTGTTAAAAATTTAATTAATTATTCACTTTAGGTTCACTTGTAATTTTATAGTAAGAATACTAACCATGTGTTGTAAAAATACAAGAATTAATTGTTAGGGTTAAACTATTTAAGTAGGTGTTAAATCAAAAAGATAATGTTAATTTAATGACCCAAAAAAATTTAAAACATATTTTTTGATAGTATTTGTAACCATACTCTCCTTATCCTAGAAATAAATAAATTTTTATCCATTATAAACCAAAAATTATTTTATTATAAGTTAATATTTCAATATTTTTCTAATATTCCCATCACCAATCTTATAAAAGGTTACATCACATTATCTTTAATTCAATCCTCTATATCCCTTTGGTTCATCCAAACCCTACCCATTTCCTTTCCAAACATACCTCACTTAATCCAAGAGGCACCACTTTTTGTATAAAGATAACTTATGGAGTACTTTTGTTCAAATCAAAAACAGATACTTGAAAAAAGGTAATTGTTTTATCAAACACTTTAAAAGTTCACTATTGTTATAATTCCATTTGAGAATTTGTTACCATACTAAAATAATAACTAAATAATATATTATATTATTTTCTGTTTTTATTATTATGGTAAACCTGTATTCCTCCTTTCACCCATCACACAAAAAACTAAATCCCCATGTGTGCGTACGTACGGCATACCATCTCCACGCTGTGGTGTAAACTATTATTCATCAACGCTGTATTTTAATGGGTATAATATTGAATGTAAATGACTTATATAAAAAATATAATATTATATTTTTTCTATAAAATTCATATTACATCAAATTACAAACCGTTTAACCATTAATGAAATGATATCATCACTCATGTGTACGTTCGACATACAATCTCCCCGACTTGATGAGATTCATCTTCCACAATCCAATAATGATTATAAAATATATATTAAGAATAATTAGGAAATATAGGACATAAAAATTCTAATAGAATAATATATATATATTTATATATATTTCTTTCACTTACTTCCATTCAACATGATATCAATAATAGAAACATCAGTCATGTGTATGTACAACCTACGGTCTCCGTGACCATTATGTTCCATTTCATATATATATAATATATATATATACTAAATATATATCAAATAAAAATTATATTATTAATTCTGTAATTATGTAAATCATGATCTAAATAATACAATCATTAATAATAAGTGAAAACTTTTACGAAAAATAAAACGATTATTACCTGAAATGTTTCTTTGACATAGAAATTATTAATAAACGGGTAATAGAATGATTTAAACAAATCATATATGTTTTCATAAATATTATTATAAATCTTCTAGAAGTTAATAATATGATTAAAACCATTATACAAGAGTTTCGAACATATATATAGAGAGTATCAGACCAAAGGTAAGTGAATTTCATCTCACTTTTAATTTATATTAAATATAACCCATGTTTACCACTTATTTCATGTGTGTGGTGTATGTACATCCCCTATTGTTTTTTATTTCCTGAAAAAATTTATCTTCATGGTATTTAGAGATTAATTTGAATATATTGTGTTTTTATTTTAATTTTCAAAGTGGTATGGGACACTAGGAGTGTTTAAAAAATCAATCCTTTCTCCATTACAATATTATAGATATTATTTTACATAATTAATTACATGGATATAAAAGGATTATTAAAGATTTTTTATGTCTATATTTCAGTTCATTAAAGTTTTTTTTCAAAATTTAATCTTTTAAAGGACTTATGTGAAGTTATATTTCACAATCTCATTATTATTCAACGTTGTTTAAATATAAGTATCTTCTGAGACATATTTATCATCCACGTAGATTTTTCATACAATTGTATTTCAAAATAATATTACTATTTATAGAAAATTGTACAAATTCATTTATACCCATGCTTTATATTTTATAAAACGTTTCTAAAGGAATCTTTCTGTAATTTTCATAATGGGGTAATATATGGCATTTTCGATAAATAAAGGAAACAATTTTTTTAACTTATACTCCATGAGTAGCTATATTCTTCCATTATGATGCCTAAGAATTTTCAATCCTCCATTACAAGATTACAAGGATAATTTTAAAGGAAATATTTTCTTTTTTAATTGTCCAAAATTTATGTGATTTCAAAGTAAAAAAATTGGATATGTCTCTCAATGATTTTTAATGAATTTATTGGATTACTTTCAACTATGTCAACATCCTATGTTGGATTTTATTCTCAATTGAGGTTGATTTATTATAATAAAATATCTCATATTTTATTGATTTTTTTACTCTATTTTGATTATGGATATTCTATTTTATAAAATTTGTGGTTTATGGATAATTTGTTAACATTTTGTATGCTAATTTCATTATGAATGTTTATGTTAGGTTTCAACATCATAATATGAGGAATTAATGTGACTTAGTATGTGATCGGTGAGGCCCACTATAGCTCTTTGATACATCAGCATGTCTCAATAGAAAAACTAGTTTCTTGGAACAAGGCCTTAATAGTATGGTAATGGTCTGGGTGTGATCACTTGATGATAGGGTTATTATGTCCTGCCTTTTTCATTTCCTCTTTATGAGATTAGTTATTGATTTTACATGTGATTATTCGACTAGTAAAATATAAATGTGAAAGTTAAAATGGAATTATTTGATTTATTTTCCCCATATTATGATAAATACAATTTTTAAAAGTCTTGTGTTTTTATTTTATACCTATCATTAAAAATTTAGGATTATTTATAAAATATTATATTGTATCGTTTAAGATTACTGAACATTGAAACTCACCAGTTTCTTATGATTTATTTTTCCAAGACATCATGAATTGTATTATGAGTGATATGCATGGTTAAGGTAAGAGAATAATGTAATTATGAAATTATTAACAACGTTGTAGATTATACTTTTAATTTTAATGTAAATTCCACACATTTAATTTATTGTCCAAGACTAATGAACAAGTTTGTCCTTAGTGATTTGATTCTATATAATCAAACCGATTTATTAAAAAAATGCACAACCTCTGGGCATCTAGGTTCAGGTAATTACAGTTAGTATCAATGAGAGGTTTAGTACTAACATTTGATACTAGATTTAGAAATATAATCATTGATCTGGTACCATTAACCTATGATATGATTACTTGATAAGTATTGAATATCATCCTAGAATTTTGGTAAGGTAGAGATTATATGTTTATTCCTAACAATACATCCATGCATGGATACTAAATGTGGACATGGTTCTATAACATATGTACCTAGAGGTGAAAACTCTAACTAGGTGTTCTAGTCTTGACTTAGGGTAACCTGGTACACAAAAATGGGCCTTTCTGCGCACATGGATTGAAAATCCTGGGGGATGTGCTTACAATAATTAATATTTTATTTACAAACCATTATTACGGATTTATGAGTAAATATATCCCCAAAGAATGAATTTTTTTGAATATGAGACTAGATATCTGTAAATTATCTATTAATGATACGATTTTTTCTAGTTTTATTATTTTACTTTACGATATGGTCTAACCTATTATATGTAATCATTTAGAAATTTATCCCAATTGATTGAAATAGAAGCCCACTAATACACATGATCCATAGAGTAAGAAGGATAATATTGTTCATGTTCTTAAGGCAATATTTTGAAGGGAAATAGTCTCCCACATATTCTCATCATATAAATAAATAGAATCATGTGTTAATTAGATATGTAATAAATTACTTGAGTCTTACGTATTTGAAAGGAAGAAAGAGAAGAAAAGGATGGAAGTAAAAAATATGGATAATGTGATGAAAGGAAAGAAGGATTTTCCCACATGTGAAACTATGGAAAGAATCACCCTAATAAATTTAGGAATAGAATAGGAGTTTGTTAGAAGTGTATAATAAAAGGACACCATGTTCATGATTGAATGGGTATGAATTTTTTTTCCAATTTATAGTTCATCATTATCAAATAGATATTACACTATATGATGGAATATCCCAATCATCAGAGTATATCCCAGATGATGTTATTGGATAAATATAAAGTTATGAAAATTCCATAGATGAAAAAAATGATTAATATTCTTATATTATTATTAATGAATTATGTTATTTTAGTGTTGTGTCAATGATTTTATAGTTATAGGAATTATGAAAATAAATAAGGATTGTACTGCATCACTATTTTATTAAGGATTTGAGATTGTATAATACCTATTTGAGTGACTTAGTTTCAAGTTAATTGTTTTTGGAAAATATATGGTTTAAGGAATGATAACCTATAATATGTTTGAGATAATGATGATGTTCTAATGATATGATCGATTTGGATAATTTATATTGGATACTATTGACAACCTTAGAACAGATTAATAGTTTTTTTATTCCACCATTGATGGAGTATTAAAAAATTGATTTAAAAAGTATATCCATTTTTCAATGTTTTACATAAGGAATAAATAAGAATGAGATATTTAAATATGGTTTATGGTAATATAGGTTTTTTCCATGTTTTAAGAGAATACATGATGAAGTTATTCACATGTTTTTTATGTGACAACCAAAATATCTACATTATGTTATGTCACCTTCCATATAAAGTTACGACTTGTAAGTTTGGACGAAATTATTTTAGATAAGCCTAAAGTTAGGCTTATGTTTCTCACGTAATGATGCATTAAATGAGTTTTGTCAACTAATAACGAATAACCCATCTAGTATGAATATCATAGGATGGTGAAAACATAGGGAATTTCATTTCACCTCACTCTCTGGTTAAAAAATCATTCTCAATGTGACGTCATATAACATCATCTACTAAGGAGAGAAATTATAATTAGGAATAATCTTCCAAATATGGTATCCTCAACAAAAACTGACATTGAATGAATCTCAAAGAGGTCAATCTAGATGATAGTGATCTATCAAAAAACACATTCATCAATAATTTTAGAATATTGACCAATCCATATTCTTAATGTAATGTAACATTTAGCCATACCAATATCATTTAAATAATACAACTGCAGTTAATATCATACAATGCAATCATCCCATGTTCAAACAATGTTCCATAAAATCAAGAGTGGAATTTCAACTCTTAAAACTATGGTAATACAAAAACAACCTATGAACATAGGCCAAGGGAATTTTTTAACACATATTACCCCCCACAAGACCATATAATTCAATAAAAAATGTTTATATAGTTGGAAAAATTCATCTCCCATCCATAGGACTACAGGATCTATTACCTCATCATCTTCATCAATGGAATCCAGTATTTTCTTATTTAGGTGTAGTGTCACATAATGAATCCTTCATATTCTTCCTATAAATTACTTGATTTCCTCCTCAGGGAAAAAAATGAAATATTTTCCATTGATTACCTTTAGATAACACTTCTTTAAATTATTCCAAGAGGACCACCAATGTAAAGGAAGATACACCATTTTGGGAATGAGATAAATAAATATCTCAAGGGTATCAACACTCCTTTAAATCAAGATCTCCCAGTAGATTACATTAGTGTAACTAGTTCTCCCATTATGTTGAGGCTGATGAAACTACTAAAATTCATTATGAATTAGTAAACATCATTAGAACCTCCCCTACATATGCTACAAAACATGAGACGGATACAATGGAATAGGTATATGAGGTTTCTATTCAAAATTTGATCCATGATGAAATGATTTATGAATGTGTGAATACCTAAAACCAGTGTCTTTATTTGAATATTGGGATTCCCTCAATGATTGAATTACCAAACCTCCAGTGAGAATAATTTTAAGGGAATGTTAATGGTTATTCTTTATCTCACCCGCCATCCAAAAAGTGTGACCTCTTAACACTCAAGAATTTTTTTTCATAGAAAAATGAGGAGAATTATGAGTTGAGAAAACTCATTGTTAACTAATCTGAGGAAATATACCCATATTATATGTTCTACAAGTGAAAATCCACCTTGTTTTCTAGCCAATAAACCTCATCCAATAGAGTATATCACATCAACTATAATTGAGTCATAACATGAAATCCATATAGTTCATCGATAAATAATCTATTTATACCCCATGAAGGTAAGATATCAAAAGTTTCTTCCCTTTTGTTACATGACTAAATCTTGGAAAGGAGCAAAGTTATAGTCTATCACATATAGGTTACCCGATGAGAGTAATAGTTGAACCACCACAACTAGACCAACATGTTGTTCAAGATACTACCAAGTTGGTTGTTACTCCCCTACACATTGGCATCATCAATACAATTATAGTTGTATTAAACATATTGGAATGATGATGTGAACTAGTACAACTAGAGAGGGAACCATAACCTGAATAGGTGGATGACACTCTTCAGCACCAAAATATGGGAATCCCAAATTCAAAAAATTCCACGGTTTAGGGGATCCAAAAACCTATTTTGATGAATTTGTTTTCTTGGTGCATCCCAATAATTGTGAAATGAGAGTATCAAGAGGAAACTAATATCATAGGTTTCATAAAAATTTAGAGGGACCATCCTTCACCTTGTGTACTATTCTACTAGTCGGGTCAATCAAGGGGTGGGGAGATCTTTGCTAAAAGTTCCTCTATCAATTAAACACTACATTATGGAATTAAATAGTCATTAATCTCTCAATGTGTAAACAATTAGGAAATTAGAGGGTTTAATATTTCATTATTAGGTGGAATACATTGAATTATTCCATAAACATACATCTTACTCAAGAATATTTCATCGGTAATTGCATTGAGAATCATCAATATAAACTATGATAATCGATTATCTTTTTAAAGTATCTAGGTGTATTTTAATACCTTTTTATAGTATCAAAAAAATTATCATATTTGATTTTGTGAATAACGGATAACTTCCTTCCTATACAATTATCAAAAGGAAAATTTACAGGTAGAGTATAAGTTTTAATATTAACATTAAAACCAAATTCTACATGAGCCCTAACTTCAAAGACCGCTACACCTTGCATGGTTCCCCATCCTAAATGTGTGTTTCAAAAGAAAAAACCATGTTATGATGAGAGAAAAGAACATAAATTTTCATATTTTAATAAATTAATGAATAAATTGTATTCCTTCAGAGATGATCAAGTTACTAATTACTTTTTAGAGTCCCTATAAAATAAAATTCTATATTTTTTATCATAAGAATATCGAGAATGTTATCCTTGATTACCGACCAGATTACTTATCCTATTATCAATCATCATGAAACACCATAAAATACAATTTCATTTTAAAATACTAATTACAAAGGATGGTTGATTCTGGGAAATTGTAGTTGGAGAAACAACAACATGGGTAGTAGGTGTCTCCACCACCACTTAATAGGAAGAAGAAAAATAGAAAGAAATTACTAGTAATAAATAATAGGATTTTTGTGATTTGGTTTCTAGAAAAAAATCAACCAAAGTCATGATACACTCTATGTAATGTTCATACAAACAAACATTCTCTCATTCGATTATGCTACAGCATTGCCAAATCAATCAACAACCATTCCCTCCAAAGACTAGTACTCTATAAACCAACGTTTCCAAGAGAACAAAAAACAAACATAGGAGAATGAACTTGAACTCATGTCAATGCTTTCATTAAGTATATCAGGCTTCATGCCTTTAACCTAAAAATGTATAGGTACTATAAAAAATGTTACCATTGGAATAATCCTTCAATAATTATTACTCATAAAAAGATGATTATCTTTTGGTTTCATTAAAACAATTCACATAATTGATCCATTCTCTGATGAAGAGAAAGATAAAGAACATTATTTCCCAATCCAAGAATTATAACCCATATGTAGAGTTCATATAAATGATGGAGGGTGGTCCGGATGTAGTCATGGTTGAGAAAAATATCTTGTACACATACCTTCATTGGATGTTCAATCTTTTTATACCTTCTTAATATATAGTTAAGATGGTTAACAAAATGAAAGGAAATCACCACACATTCACAAAGATTATTCCATGTGTGATCATTCTTGATGATCAGCTAGAAGTTGTGAAACAAACCCATATTCTCAAAAATTTAGGAAGTCTAAAACATTTCACCCATTACTAATGATGGATTAAATTGTTTCTAAACCAGCCAACTCATCTACTCTAGTAACTTAGTCTTTTAATTTCTTACTAAGGATAATATCGATATTCATAAATATAGGTCTTCGAAAAAAATATTTAAAATATATACGTAGCATACAATACTTCCAGTGAAAAATTTCATTCTAGATGATCTCAACATGTCATGGGATCTACAGGAAGAACTTTTAGAGGATCAGTTAATCCCTGGAGAGTTTAAAGCTAATGATGTTTATGTAGAGATATATCTAGTAGAAATTGACCCTACATAATTTCATGTGTTATATATTTTATAGAACCAGACATATATGTTTAGGACCACACAAGTTTCTAATGGATACAATTAGGAGTGAATTTTAGATAAAAATTTTAAACTAACAAATACCCCAATACCTATTTAGTTAAAAGGATCAGACTTAGAAATCATCTGATTATTAGAGTGTCTATCAGAATAAAAATTGTTCGAGAAATTTTTTTTTAATTTACCTCTTATATAGTTTGAAAAAATAGTTATTAAATGATTAGTAAAAAAATATTTCTAATGTAAATTGCAAAATATAATGTCAAACATATACAAGTATGTAATAAAAATCTTATAACAAAGTAATAATGAAATAAAATAATTATAAAATTAATTATTTCTATTGACATTAGGATTAAAGGATTTCAACAATAATGACATAAGATATTCACATATTTAAACCTGGCTATAAAAGTATATCATTTCATAAAAAGAAATAACTCATTATGAATACCAGAATAGCCATGTCTTACAAAATCCCATAATCCCTTGATATGATGATTGATGTTAGCACTGAGTCCTATATATCAAAATAATACCTTTTAGAGATTTTATGAGCTTTTTTATAGGTAATATTTTACTTTTTTTTGAGTACTATTAATTTAGATTGTACCTTTCAATGAATTTGGGTTAAAATTGGTTATTTTGGAAGGAAGAGGTAAAGTGCAAGGTTGGCGCATTATTTTCCAAAACTATGCACCCCAGCACAAAAAACCATGTGAACCCAAACATAGAGCATTCAAATAGTTGTCACATGGTTTCTCAAACAAAGAACCATCTTATGAGTAACCATATATCCCCCTAATAACTATGTGCTTTGGGAACTGTTCACCCATGCCTACAAAACCATCTCAAAAATGTTAATTAACATGAAAATTTATTTGAAAAAACTTCTACCAATATATTAGCACAAAATCAACACAAAATAAGACATTACTTATTTAACTTATATTTAGAGGCTCACATAAGAATTTTAAGGGATCTCGACCACTGTTCATAGTGATTCAACATCTGAATTGAAGACATGCACCTCTCTCAGTATGGGAATCTCAACCTGGTCTATTTATTATCTCTTTCATGTTATTATCCAATACATTATGGGATTTTAAACTTCTATTTGTTTTAGATATTCATAATGGTTTCATGAATAGTAATATATTTAAATTATGTATCTAGGACTTCAATCAAGATCTCATTATTCATCGTTATAAGGGTTATTATGCACAAATTGGGGACATTCATTGGTGAGGATTATTTTTCAATCATTAGGCTGGTGGAATAAATTTCAATACCATAGTATTGATTAAATTTATTTTATGTAATTATGATAATTTGAATTTCCATGATTGGGAAATCCAATTGATAAATGAATTGATTTGTTTTAATTTCCACGTATAAATGATTATGGTTCCATGGGGAAATTTAGAAGAGAAATTGAATTAATTAATAAATGAAATATTAGGACTATGGGGTTTTGTCTAATAATTAACTATTCATTTAATTATTGGGTTTTTTAGATTTTCTAATTAGATTAATTTATTATTGAATAAAATAATTAGAATTTTTTGATCTTGGAATAATTAAATTTTAATAATTAATTGTATAATTAATTGAAGGAATTATTGTGATTAATTGATTATTTACATAATTAATTAACATGATTTATGTGATTAGTTAATTGTTTAGTTACTTAATGGGATGTTTTGAATATTCAATTGTTAAATTGGATTAATTAATTAGTGAATTAATTTATGTTTTTTGTGGTACATGTGATATTGTGATACATATGAATTTGTGATATTGTGTTATATGAGATATTTGTTTGTGGTATATTGTCTGCTTCATCAAAAGGCAATAGTGATGTATTGATTGAAAAATGGGTTTGTTACATGGTCTACTAAATAAAAATTCATTAGTGATGGATTTATTGATAAACCCGTGTGGGACATGGTATTATGCATCAAACCCCCATAGTGAGGAATTGATTGGTAATCAAGTATAGGATAGGTACTAAGGATCAAATTCTCATAGAGTGTTAGACGTGATATTTTACACCCATGAGTTGGAATTGGGCTACAGTTGAAATTTCCCATGATGTAAATTGAGATGACCAATGGTGACAATGGAATTCTAAAATTTGATATCCCTTGGGGATAGTTCAGACTCTCGAACATGATGAAGTAGGTATTATGGTTTGGTTGTCCACAGGAACCCAATATTTATATGGATAAAAAATGTGTAATTGAAAAAAATGTAATACGACTACTTTATTCCTTTTATTTTATTATTTATACAACTAAATACACTATTATTAATTGGATATTGTTTTAGACATTGTTGTTAGTGGCCTACCATGTTATACTCACACCCAACTTGGGCTGCCTGATCGGTACCCCAATAAACGTTATATTTTTTGGAAAGGATAAAGTAAATGTCCCTCTATTATATGGATGATTTGGGATGGAGCATGATTGAGATAATTTTACGTTATTCAGGTTTCACTTTGGATTTTTTAGTGTATTAACTTTAGGGCTTTCACTTTGACACATGGAATGTAATTTTTTATGGAATATATAATATTCAGTTTTTATGTTGAATTTTTCTAGTTTGGTCATTATGTGATACTAGAATTATTCTGTTTATGTTTCTATAATTTTGGTTAGTATTATTTATTATTTCAACTATATTATTAATCTGATAAAGAGGGTATATTCTCCCCATGATTGATATTATACCCTCGCTGATAGTCAGTAGCCTCTAGCTTTTGGGTATGCGCACCTAAGGTCATGTAGCTAACTGGATCAAGGAACCAGATTGTGGAACTCATATGGGATGTTACTAAGTTGTAATATATGTAACACCCGAGACTTTTATGTTATAGAAATCATCAAAGGAATCTTTTTCTACACAACACTTGCTTGGCTTTCTTTACACACAATCGCGACCTTCCTCGATAGCTTGCGTCGTACGCAATACCGAGTTTCACTAAACAACAATATGCTATTAAAACTAGCCATTATGAATAGTAATAACAACTTTTTGAAATTTTATAAATTTTATTTTTCAAAATGGACTTCATTTTTGGACTCAGAATATGGAAATTAGCCTAGGGTGAAATTTTGGTATTTTTCTGAAAACTTTCAATTTTTGATGAATAGTGAAACCACTAAGTGGTAGTTTAAAAACTGAATTTTGCATAAAACGTAATTTTACCGCTTCTGTGAATGGAATTTCAAAAATCCGACAGACACGGTTGATATCAGTAAGTAAAATGTGGTTCAATGAGATAAAAATAATTTTTTGGTGAATAGTAACTTTTTACTATTTTTACCGCAGTTAATAGTAAATAGGGTAACTAAGGGTAAATATGATATTAATATTACCCAAACACATGTCCTAATTCTATTGGAAAAGTGTAATTCGACCAAAAATAATCTTAGGAATAAAATATGACCATTTAGGCCCACTTGGATTAGATTAGGATATTTATTATTAATTTATTTAAAGATGGGTTAAAATAGTTAAAATCAAAGTTTAATAAGTAAATCATTTTTAATATGGGGTTATACATAAGATAAATTCTATTGTAATTATTCATTAGGAAGATAAAAAGATTTCCTACATGATGGCATTTTATTTGTAATTTTTAGACATCAAATAATGTAATTTATTTATGACACAAAGATGATGCAGTAATTATCTTATTAATGAAATATTGACATAATAGATAATATAAATACCAAAATATATGTAATTTAAGACTTTTTATGAATTACAATAATTTTCTAGGTTACTATGATATATTATTGTTGATTTAATCAACATGGTTCGAACATATAATTCTGTTATGACTTTCAAAAAAATCATATATCAAATAGTGTCAAAATTGACACAAAATAGTTTTTAAATAAAATATTATATTAATAATTGTTATTTTATTCCTAAAAATCTATGGTTCGGCCAAATGACTTAGATAAGGATATATATATTAATAATAAACAATTTGGGGTTCTTTTGTCATGTTATAGTAATTGTATTAACCATATAGTGAAAGAAAACAAAAAGACATGGTAAACGTTAAATTATTTAACTTAGAGTTAAATCTAATTTATAAGGTTAAAATAATATCCCAAACTTGTCTAACTTCTATTGGTTGATAGGATTTCGACCCTTACCCACTTTATCTTCGAAATAAGACCCTTTGGAACCATTATAAACCGATTTTGACTTTAATATAAAATAATATTTTGAGATATTCCTAAGGTGCCCCTCTCCTCCCTTATAAAAGGGCACCTCCTCCCCCTCCTCCTCACACCAAATTGAGCTCTCAAGCTCGGCCAACCCCTACCATGTTCTCCTATCCACTTCCCTAGAATAATCCTAGAGGTCCTGGTCTTCTTAAAAGACCAATATTAGTTCCCTAAGTGGAGGATTCAATGAAGCGTTCCAAAGAAGAGGTAATATCCATTACCGATCTTTTCAATTTCTTTCTTCTTCAACATTTTCTTCTTTATTTGTTTCATGATAAATTAATAACATCAGTATTACTTACATACTTATATGTTATTATAATTATGAAACAACCCTAATTCACCTTCTATCCATCCTACGGAAAAATGAAATCACCGCGCGTGCGTACGTACGGAATAACGTCTCCACGCCGCGGTGTAATCTATTTTCCACCACCACCTTACAAGGATGGGTATAATGGTGTAATTAGTAACTATTTATGATTATTATAAATTAATATTGATACTGAAATAATATATATATACTCCAATACAGTTCCACGATCATAGGAACGATATCATCACTCGTGCGTACGTACGGAATACCGTCTCCACGATGTGATGCGACTCGTTCTACATGATCATAATTACATAGTAATTATATAAATGAATTGAATGAATAAATATGATATATTTTACACTAATACCATTATGGATATGAGGTATCTATAACCTTAAAAGATGAATAAGAATGTATTCAGCAAAACACGCATAAGAACAAAAGGCAATAAAGACCCGAGTAACAAGTAACAATGAAATATTACTAACAAGAAGCTAAGAATATGACCATATATGATATCATATCAATATGTATGATTCAGGAATAAGTCAATAACATTATTTAAACCATTATACAGGATCTTCGGACACGTACAAAGAAAATCGGACCTAAGGTAAGGGGAAATATCACAATCTCATTTTTATCCGAGATTGTTTATCCGTAAGTATTTACTGGGGTGTATTTTATCATCCACATCCATGTTTCCTCAATATTTAATATTATTTCCATCCACTCAAAATATTTTAAATCCAATTTTACCCTTCGGTGAGTTTTTAGTAATGAATAAGAATGGAATCTTTTGTCGTTTTTCGTACGAGGTACTTTTTGACTTTTCCGACAAAACTACGAAAGAAATTTTTTTTACTTATATGGCATGAATGGATTTTTAAAACATTATTTCCAAGAAGCTTCCTTTACAAGTTTTCTAGTTTATTTTTAATCAACTTCTTTTATTTTAAAGTCATATTACATGTTATGAAAGGAAAAATGTTTTTGAAGTAAAAAGGATATTTTCCTCAAGAATGGAGTTCAAGTATTTTATCAAAATTATTTTCCATCTAAGACAATAAAAGGGTTCTATTTTTATCCCTATTATTACATGTATTTGATTATGTTGTGATGGAAACATTTTTATGAATTCCTTTATCTTATATGAATTGTTTTATGATGTCATGTTGTTTAAGAATCCCATTTTTATTACGTGGATTACGCTATGATGTATGGTTTATGATTATGTGGCACACATAAGAAAGGATTAATTATAAGATGGGTGGGACCTATATCTCCCTCCAATTCATTGGGTAAAGATTTTATATCTCATGAGATAGACATGGCTGGAACGGAAGGTTATTTCGGTTCAGTGATACAGGACTGAAACGAGGAGTGAACTTGGTTCAGAAAGGGACTTTGTCAACTAAGATAGTCTTGGCAATGAGTCATGACTAACAAGAAATGATTTTCCATGATTATGTGTGCATTCCACAAAGTTTCAAGTTTTATGTTATGATTATGGGGATCTCATTTTCACTTCTATGATTTATTCCATGTTAAGATATTATGATCTCTTTTGCAGGTTTTGATTTTCAAAAAGATATGATATGATTTTTATTTCCTTTATTTTCCCTTACTGAGCATTTGAGCTCACCCTTTTATGTTTTCTTTTCCCCAGGTCAGGAAGATGGATATTAAGTAGAATATGCTAAAAGGGACCCTAGATATGATGAAATAAATGGGAGACACTGTAGAAGATTTAAGAACCAGTTGTTTATGTTTCCCAGTTTCTAAAGACACTATACCTATACGGTCCTTTGTGGTTTTGTCATATGTTGTAATAAGTGTGATTCAATTTTGAAGTATTAACAATGTATGTAAAGTATGGGTCGTTATAGTTGGTATCAGAGGAAATGTATAGTCAACCTTTGGAAACTAGGATGTGAAAGCCTTAGTAAGAACCCTAAGGATAAGTCTAAGAATAGAACACAATCTTAGTGTTTTAGAAATGGCCTTGAATAACCTAGGATAAGACCTTAAGCATGAAAATTTTATTCTTGAATTATGTGGTTTTCCTATTATAATTAGTGTTGCTCACACTATTCTTCTTGGTTTTAGTGAATGGATGGAACCCGAAGGAACCGTGTTAATGCGAAATGCGATGGGCAATGAAATGATTGTCCCCCTGAGCAACCAAACGATATGGGAGCTGGAATGAAAAATCATGTAGCCATGCTCACACAACTTTCTCAAGCTATGAATCATGTAGGACTTCCAAACGAGCAAAGGAAGGAGCAACATTATGTTGAATCCTTCATGAGGCAGCGTCCACCTTCTTTCAGTGGGTCTACTGATCCATTAGTTGCTGAACAATGGATTAGTACTACTGAAAAGATATTTTCAATTCTTCAATGTTCTGAACATGATAAAGTCATCCTTGCAGTGTATCGTTTGGAAGGAGATGCTGATCAATGGTGGAATCTTATTAAGAATACGAGGCAAATGGATGAAATTGAGTCTATGGAATGGGACGAGTTCAAGAACTTATTTTTCAATAAGTACTTCCCCCGTATTCTCCGAACAAAGCTGGAGAAAGAGTTTCTTGAACTGAAGCAAAGGGATGATGAATCTGTTGGTACCTATGAAGCAAATTTTACAAGACTTGCAAGGTACGCTTCTGGTATTATTATCCAACCTGAGAGTAAGATCGATCGATTCTTTAGTGGCTTAAAACCATGTCTTCGAAGGTCGTTAGCCATAAGGGACTTCAATAGCTACGAGGAAATCGTTCGATGTGCTCTCAAAGTCGAGATGGAGATTGGAGTAACCCATTAGTCACATGGGTTTGATAAGAAGAGGAAGATGGAATTCAAAGAAAAATCTAAAGAGCACACGGAAAAGAAGATGATCTTTTCCTTATGCTCAATGTGTGGAAAAAACATGGAGGGAGTTTTCTTAAAGGGAAAAGTAAATGTTTTAAATGTGGAAAGGAAGGTCATCGGGCATTTGAATGCCGCGATAATGGGAAGAAGATGTCTAATGATGCAAACAAAGGAAGGGATACACAGAATGAACATACTACACTTCAATGTTTCAAGTGCAAGGAGATGGGGCATTATGCCAATCAATGCCCAAATCCAAGGGTTGATGATGATGGTCGACGTCAACAAAATATTAAGGCTAAAGACAAAGTAAAGTCACATGCAATTTCTATCAGCGATGTGGAGTACGATAACGAAGTGGTGAAAGGTACACTTACCGTCCACTCTAAAGTAGCAAATGTTTTATTTCATTCTGGATCCACCCACTCTTTTATTTCTAAAGAATATTCTAAGGGTATCACCGTATTACCTCAACAATTAGATGTTGAGTTAGCTGTGACAACACCTAATGGCACAACAGTCGCATCAAAAGTTTATAATTCTTCTCTGATCGAAGTTTGTGGGAAAGTGCTTCCTGCAAATCTTGTGATCCTTCCTTTAGTGGAATTTGATGTGATTCTTGGCATGGATTGGCTTTCTCTACATGGAGCTCATATCAATTGCCAAAGAAGGGAAGTCACATTTCATATTCCAGATCAATCTACGATCGTATATCAATGCAAGGATGAACATAATCTTCCAGTGGAAATTTCTTCCATCTTATAGGTATTGATTCCACTAAATGAAGGTTATTTATCTCAAATGGTTGGTGAGAAACTCACAATTAAGAATATGCCCATTGTGCAGGAGTTTGATGATGTCTTTCCGGAGGAATTACCAGGTCTTCCACCAAATCGTGAAGTTGAGTTTTCAATAGAACTCGTACCGGGTGCTTTGCCTATTTCAAAGACACCTTATAGAATGGCCCCAATTGAGTTCCAGGAATTGAAGAAGCAACTCCAAGAGAATCTTGATAAGGGATTCATACACCCTAGTGCGTCACCTTGGGGAGCACCTGTTCTATTTGTTATGAAGAAAGATGGATCAATGAGACTCTGCATTGATTATCGAGAACTTAACAAGATCACTATCAAGAACAAATATCTTATCCCACGCATTGATGACTTATTTGACCAACTACGCGGAGCTCAATACATTTCCAAGATTGATCTTCGTTCAGGGTATCATCAATTAAGGGTCAAAAGGGAGGATATACCAAAGACGGCTTTCCGTACAAGGTATGGACACTATGAATTTATAGTGATTCCATTTGGTCTTACTAATGCCCCTGCTATCTTCATGGATCTAATGAATAGAGTCTTTAGAGACTATCTTGATCAATTTGTGGTAGTCTTTATAGACGATATTCTTGTCTATTCAAAGAGCAAGGAAGAGCATGAAGATCACTTGAGAATTATATTGAAGACCCTGAGAAAGGAGAAGCTTTATGCCAAATTTACCAAGTGTGAATTTTGGCTTCAAAAAGTTGCATTTTTGGGTCACATAATCTCAAAAGAGGGGATATCTGTGGATCCAGCAAAAACAGAGGTTATCGAAAGATGGTTGAGACCAACAACAGTAACTGAGATCCGAAGTTTTCTTGGTTTGGCTGGATATTATCGACGTTTTTTAAAAGATTTTTCACGATTATCTAATCCACTCACCAAGTTGACTCGGAAAGGAGTTAAGTTTGTCTGGACAGAGGAATGTGAAGAGAATTTCAAGGAGTTGAAAAGAAGGTTATCCAGTGCACCTGTGCTCACACTGCCTTGTAGTGGAGAAAGGTTTGTGATCTATAGTGATGCATCCAAGAAGGGATTGGGGTGTGTTCTTATGCAAAATGATATGGTGATAGCTTATGCCTCACGATAGTTGAAAATCCATGAGCAAAATTACCCAACACATGATTTGGAGTTGGCTGCGGTAATCTTTGCATTAAAGATTTGGAGGCATTACCTTTATGGTGAAATGTGTGATATTTATACTGATCATAAAAGTTTAATGTATATTTTCAAACAAAGGAGCTGAATATGCGCCAAAGAAGATGGTTGGAGCTGATTAAGGATTATGACTGCTCAATCCATTACCACCCTGGGAATGCAAAAAAGGTGGCAGATGCATTAAGTCGACAAGACCATGCTAGTTTATCCATGATGAGGATCACAAGAGATCCAATATTTATGGATTTACAGAGGATGGATCTTGGAATTATAATGGAAGGGGAAAAATCTTATCTCTCTCAAATGAATGTTCAACAATCTATACATGTGAAGATTAAAGAGGCACAGAAAGAAGATGTCGAGTTAAAAAAGAAGGTGAGAAATGTTCCTGAATTCAACCTTGATTGTGACGGGATAATAAAGTTCAGGAATCGGGTTTGTGTTCCTTCCATCCCCGAATTAAAGAAGGAGCTACTGGATGAGGCTCATAGTTCTTCATTCTCTATTCATCATAGAAGCACGAAGATGTATAGGGACCTGAAAGAGTACTTCTGGTGGGATGGCATGAAAAGAGATGTTGCTGAATATGTCTCTCAATGCTTGGTTTGTCAACAAGTTAAAGCTGAGAGACAGAAGTCTAAGGGGATGTTACAACCATTACCCATACCCTAATGGAAATGGGAAAACATCACTATGGACTTTGTCACAGGACTTCCTAAAACATCCAAAGGAAATAATGCTATTTGGGTCATAGTTGATCGTCTTACATAGTCTGCACACTTCATTACTATTAGAGAGGATTTCTCTCTAGATCAGCTTGCCAGGATATATGTAAAGGAAGTGGTAAGATTGCATGGAGAACCACTTTCTATTATATCTGATCGGAATCCGAGATTTACCTCGAAGTTCTGGCGAAGTCTTCAGCATACTCTGGATACAGAGTTGAGTTTCAGCACTGCTTATCATCCCCAGACAGACGGTCAGTCTGAGAGAACAATTCAAACCCTAGAAGATATGTTGAGAGCTTGATCTATGGATTTCAAAGGAGGTTGGGATCAACACCTACCTTTGGTAGAACATTCTTATAATAATAGCTTTCACTCCAGTATTCAGATGGATCCTTATGAAGCTCTCTATGGAAAGAAATGAAGGACTCCAACTTGCTGGGATGAAGTTGGGGAAAGAAAGATATTAGGACCTGATCTCGTTGACGAAATGGCAGAAAAGGTCAGATCTATTCAACAACACATAAGATCATCTCAGAGTCGACAGAAAAGTTATGCCGACAACCGAATAAAAGACCTAGAGTTTGCCGTGGGTGATAAAGTGTTCTTACGAATATCTCCCTGGAAGAGGGTAATGAGATTTGGAAAGAAGGGGAAGTTGAGCCCTAGATATATCGGTCCTTTCGAAATACTGGATCGTGTTGGGAAGGTAGCTTACCGATTGGCGCTTCCACCGAATCTCTCTCAAGTTCACGATGTGTTCCATGTATCTCTCCTGAGAAAGTACATACCTGATCCTTCACATGTACTCAGCTCAGAAGTTGTACCGCTGGAGCAAGATCTTTATTATGAAGAACAGTCGATAGAGATTCTGGATCGTAGCGAAAAAGTCCTATGAAACAAGACCACTCGCTTGGTGAAAGTTTTATGGAGGAACCACCAACTTGAAGAAGCTACATGGGATCTTGAGGATATGATGAGGGAGAAGTATCCTCATCTGTTTGTTACAAAGTGACGAATTTCGAGGGCGAAATTCTTTTTAAGGGGGGTAGAATGTGACACCCGAGACTTTTATGTTATATAAATCATCAAAGGAATCTTTTTCTACACAACACTTGCTTCGCTTGCTTTACACGCAATCGCGACCTTCCTCGATAGCTTGCGTCGTACGCAATACCGAGTTTCACTAAACAACAATATGCTATTAAAACAAGCCGTTATGAATAGTAATAACCACTTTTTGAAATTTTATAAATTTTATTTTTCAAAATGGACTTCATTTTTGGACTCAGAATATCGAAATTAGCCTAGGGTGAAATTTTGGTATTTTTCTGAAAACTTTCAATTTTTGATGAATAGTGAAACCACTAAGTGGTAGGTTAAAAACTGAATTTTGCATAAAACTCTATTTTACCGCTTCTGTGAATGGAATTTCAAAAATCCGACAGATACGGTTGATATCAGTAAGTAAAATGTGGTTCAATGAGATAAAAATAATTTTTTGGTGAATAGTAACTTTTTACTATTTTTACCGCAGTTAATAGTAAATAGGGTAACTATGGGTAAATATGATATTAATATTACCCTAACACATGTCCTAATTCTATTGGACAAGTGTAATTCGACCAAAAACAAACTTAGGAATAAAATATGACCATTTAGGCCCACTTGGATTAGATTAGGACATTTATTATTAATTTATTTGAAGAAGGGTTAAAATAGTTAAAATCAATGTTTAATAAGTAAATCATTATTAATATGGGGTTATACATAAGATAAATTCGATTGTAAATATTCATTAGAAAGATAAAAAGATTTCCTACATGGTGGTATTTTATTTGTAATTTTTAGACATCAAATAATGTAATTTATTTATGACACAAAGATGATGCAGTAATTATCTTATTAATGAAATATTGACATAATTGATAATATAAATACCAAAATAAATGTAATTTAAGCCTTTTTATAAATTCCACTAATTTTCTAGGTTAATATGATATATTAGTGTTGATTTGATCAACTTGTTTCGAACATATAATTCTGTTTTGACTTTCAAAAAAATCAGATATCAAATAGTGTCAAAATTGACACAAAATAGCTTTTAAATCAAATATTATATTATTAAATGTTATTTTATTCCTAAAAATCTAAGATTCGGCCAAATGACTTATATAAGGATATATATATTAATAATAAACAATTTGGGTTTCTTTTGGCATGTTATAGTAAGTGTATTAACCATATAGTGAAAGAAAACAAAAAGACATGGTAAAAGTTAAATTATTTAACTTAGAGTTAAATCTAATTGATAAGGTTAAAATAATATCCCAAAATTGTCTAAATCCTATTGGTTGATAGGATTTCGACCCTTACCCACTTTAGCTTCTAAATAAGACCCTTTGTAACCATTATAAACCGATTTTGACTTTAATATAAAATAATATTTTGAGATATTCCTAAGGTGCCCCTCTCCTCCATTATAAAAGGGCACCTCCTCCCCCTCCTCCTCACACCAAATTGAGCTCTCAAGATCGGCCAAACCCTGCCATTTTCTCCTCTCCACTTCCCTAGAATAATCCTAGAGGTCCTGGTCTTCTTCAAAGACCAATATTAGTTCTCTAAGTGGAGGATTCAAAGAAGGGTTCCAAAGAAGAGGTAATATCCATTACCGATCTTTTCAATTTCTTTCTTCTTCAACTTCTTCTTATTTAGTTGTTTCATGATAAAGTAATAACATCAGTGTTACTTACATACTGATATGTTATTATAATTATGGAACAACCCTAATTCACCTTCTATCCATCCTACGGAAAAATGAAATCACCGCGCGTGCGTACGTACGGAATACCGTCTCCACGCCGCGGTGTAATCTATTTTCCACCACCACCTTACAAGGATGGGTATAATGGTGTAATGAGTAACTATTTATGATTATAATAAAGTAATATTGATACTTAAATAATATATATATACTCCAATACAGTTCCACGATCATAGGAAAGATATCATCACTCGTGTGTACGTACGGAATACCGTCTCCACGATGTGATGCGACTCGTCCTACAAGATCATAATTACATAGTAATTATATAAATGAATTGAATGAATAAATATGATATATGTTGCACTAATACCATTCTGGATATAAGGTATCTATAACCTTAAAAGAAGAATAATAATGTATTCAGCAAAACACGCATAAGAACAAAAGGCAATAAAGACCCGAGTAACAAGTAACAATGAAATATTACTAACAAGAAGCTAATAATATGACCATATATGATATCATATCAATATATATGATTCTGGAATAAGTCAATAACATTATTTAAACCATTATACAGGATCTTCGGACACGTACAAAGCAAATCGGACCTAAGGTAAGGGGAAATATCACAATCTCATTTTTATCCGAGATTGTTTATCCGTAAGTATTTACTGGGGTGTATTTTATCATCCACATCCATGTTTCCTCAATATGTAATATTATTTCCATCCACTTACAATAGTTTAAATCCAATTTTACCCTTCGGTGAGTTTTTAGTAAAGAATAAGAAAGGAATCTTTTGTCGTTTTTCGTACGAGGTACTTTTTGACTTTTCCGACAAAAGTACGAAAGAATGTTTTTTTACTTATATGGCATGAATGGATTTTTAAAACATTATTTCCAAGAAGCTTCCTTTACATGTTTTCAAGTTTATTTTTAATCAACTTCTTTTATTTTAAAGTCATATGACATGTTATGAAAGGAAAAATGTTTTTGAATTAGAAAGGATATTTTCCTCAAGAATGGAGTTCAAGTATTTTATCAAAATTATTTTTCATCTAAGACAATAAAAGGGTTCTGTTTTTATCCCTATTATTACATGGATTTGATTATGTTGTGATGGAAAAATTTTTATGAATTCATTTATCTTATATGAATTGTTTTATGATGTCATGTTGTTTAAGAATCCCATTTTTATTACGTGGATTACGCTATGATGTATGGTTTATGATTATGTGGCACACATAAGAAAGGATTTATTATAAGATGGGTGGGACCTATATCTCCCTCCAATGCATTGGGTAAAGATTTTATATCTCATGAGATAGACATGGCTGGAACGGAAGGTTATTTCGGTTCAGTGATACAGGACTGAAACGAGGAGTGAACTCGGTTCAGAAAGGGACTTTGTCCACTAAGATAGTCTTGGAAATGAGTCATGACTAACAAAAAATGATTTTCAATGATTATGTGTGCATGCCACAAAGTTTCAAGTTTTATGTTATGATTATGGGGATCTCATTTTCACTTCTATGATTTATTCCATGTTAAGATATTATGATCTCTTTTGCAGGTTTTGATTTTCAAAAAGATATGATATGATTTTTATTTCCTTTATTTTCCCTTGCTGAGCATTTGAGCTCACCCTAATATGTTTTCTTTTCCCCAGGTCAGGAAGATGGATATTAAGTAGAATATTCTAAAAGGGACCCTAGATATGATGAAATAAATGGGAGACACTGTAGAGGATTTAAGAACCAGTTGTTTATGTTTCCCAGTTTCTAAAGACACTATACCTATACGGTCCTTTGTGGTTTTGTCATATGTTGTAATAAGTGTGCTTCAATTTTGAAGTATTAACAATTTATGTAAAGTATGGGTCGTTATAATATATCCTTGTTTTCTTTTCATTTATTTTGTATTACTATTTTGGAATGGTATATAATATATGAGGATGAGTTGTTTTTTGGTTATGGGATGGTGCATGGGGGTAGTTGACCTATGTATGGGGGGAAACCCAAGTAACTAGTGTGGGATGTTGTTAATGGTATTTGATGTTATAGTTAGATGAATTATCAACTTGGATGATGCACTTGATGTGTGATGTGATTCGTTTTTTTCTCAGATTTCACATGTGTCCTGAGATAAAATGAGATTTGAGAATGTTTGCATAAATTATTTAACATAAGATTATTATGTGACATCCATAATTTTATGAAAACATGGGAAAAGTTAGTTCTTGTACAATTTGATTGAAATTGAATTTGTTTCCATTCCTCGTGTGAAATTGAACATAAATAATTTTCTAATGATAAAATGAGAATGATTGAAAAATGATGAAAGATGATAATAAGTGTGTGTATGATGAGAATCTTGAAAAATAAAAATGTTTTTTAATTTTCTAAACATGAACTTCATATATGATGGTTAAGGGTACTATTATTGCCTCACTTTTTACCATGTTTATGGGTTTGGGGGAGTGACATGTTATGAAAATTGTGAATCTATCTTGTAAAATGTTTAAATGATGGATCTTGTGTCTAGATATGAGTGTTTGGAATTGTACAGATATACCTCCACAAATACATTTCATGGGACATGATTGGGGGATTTTTATTGAGATGATCTACTAGTATGGAAAACTAAGACACTGATTGAACATGGAGATGCATTCAGGGTGAATTTATGAGATAAATTTTCTTACATCATGTAGTTAATGGAGAGATACCCAAGGTGGGATTTGAGAAACATGTTTGAACATATAAGGGAGTTTTAGATTAAGAACCCTCTATATTTTACTATAGAGGGTGGACCTGAGGCAATAGATTCCTGGATTGAGTCCATACTAACTATAATCTACTATTTGGAGACACTTACATAAAAGATTATCAAGATGGATACTTATATTCTATGAGGTTTAGTGAAGTGATGGTGGGATATTTAGGATAGGACTGGGCAAGCTGATGGTATATAATATAAATACATTTTAGAGATGTTTATAGATAACTATTATATTGAAAAGTTGTGGAAGGCGAAAACAACTGATTATATGAGGTTGACTGAGGGGATAAATTTTTTGATGGACTCTCTTGGATGCCTTATAGTATCATATATATTTTCTCCAACATTGGAAGTGGATTAGAAAACTATGGAAATGTATTTGTATGATGGAATTAAATTTAAGATCCTGTCCCATGTTAAAATACTTCTGTTAAATATATTTGATGAGGTGGTGGATTAGGCTCTCATTGTTGAGGGTGAAGTGATGGAGGATTCCTTTGATGGATAGGTGGTTTGTACTAGATGATAAGGTGGTATGACTTCAATGATCATGAAGTTTACCATGGAAAATGATAACTTGGGGTATAGTAGGAGGAGTGGCCTAGGGAATTGACTTGTTACTCTGGATATTACCCGAGTTATTTGACACTGGTATTTTAGGATGGGACACTATCTTATATACTATCCTCGACCACCGATAGAGTTCCGAAGCTACAGAAAAATTGGCCATATATAGAAGTTTTGTAAGAACTCTCAATAGAAGGGTGGTAAAGGAGGAGCTAGACAGAATATTATTCTAGGAAGGGGATATTCTACCATATATATATCTGGAATATATTTTTCTATAGGTGGAGGAATTATATGTAGTGGATGAGGTGTTTATCAGAAATAGAATTTGTATTATCACAGTGGTTCTATTCAAGAAACTCATCTGCATCACAGGGAAGAGGGGTATGATAGAAGCATGTTGTTCAGCCAACATTATTCCATTGTAAGGCAAGACCATCAACATTTTGAAGTAATATTATTATATATTATATGATATTTGGTACATTATATTATATTGGTGCCTCTAAATATATTATTTCTAAAAATCATGTTAATTGTTTTATCATAGAGGTGGAGTTTTTGAGTGGGTTTTTGACGATAGATACAACATTGGGTGTACAAACTAGAGATATCTATTTTTTAAAAGTGTGTTCTATTATTGTTTGGAAGTATCATTTTCATTGGGATATCTACATTCTAGATATTTCCTTCTTATAACGAGTGATGGGTATGCACCAGTTGGTAGCATAATGAGGCCGCATTGATTCATACCATAGGTTAGTGACTTTTACATCTACTAAGGGTGATTAATATAATCACTATGAATATTTGTATATCCTGGTAGTCTATGTAGGTCCAGTTCATCAGCAACTGGGGGAGCATACCATAGATGATTCTAGTATGTTAGTAGAAGATGACGGAATAATGTAGGGTTACTTTAATCCCATCGTGGACCGGTTTCAGGATGTGTTCCCTGAGGACATCCAAGGACTACCACCTGAGAGTGACGTAGAGGTTACAATTGACCATTGTCTGATGGCTAATCCAATTTAAATTAGATCATACTTAATTGGACATATAGATCCTCATGATCTCAAGAAATAACTTTAAGAGTTTATGTATAAGGGTTTTATCAACCAGAGTACATCACCATGGGGTTCCCCATTATTGTTTCCAAAGAATGTAGAAGGGAAACCTTGTTTGGGATTGGATTACCAAAAGTTGTACCAAATGACTATGAAGAACCAATATCAACTTCTATGTATTTATGATATATTTGACCAGTTGAGTGGATCATGCCTTTTCTCAAATATTGATTTGATATTGATGTATTATCCTCTAAGAGAATGACCTTATGATATACTAGGGACTACATTAATAATCAAGTCTAGTTTATATGATTTTTTTGTGATGTTTTTTTGGAATATGAACATGATATAAGTTTTTATGGCCTTAATGAAACAAATCTTCCCTCCATACCTAGATCAGTCTGTGGTGGTGTTTGGTGATGACATCATGGTGTACACAAAGACTCATCAAAATCATTACCAAAAAATAGAAATTAATTTGTGTTCATTAAGAGAGCCTTGATTGTTATATATTCTCTCTAAGTGTTTGTTTTGGATTGACTAGGTATACTTATTGGGTCACACCATATCTAATTGAAAAGATTCAGTGGACCTCGAGATGGTCTGGGAAGTTGTTTCTTGCGAATTGACTAATAATGTTTTCCATATTCATAGTTTTTTGGACATGGTTAGATATTATCAAAATTTCATCTAGTCTTTTTCCCTATTGGAAGCACCAATTCCCAGCTAGACCAAATGGGGAGTGAAGTTTGAATAGCTTGAAAAATATGAGAATACCTTCTTTGTGGTGTAGAAGATTTGGTCATCAACACCAATCTTGATCTTACTAGAGCCAGGTGAGGAGTGTATGGTGTATCCAAAAATTTCACGGAGTGGGTATGGGAGTGGTGTTAGTGTAGAGAGATCAATTTCTGGTATATGTGTCTCAGAAGTTAAGGCCACATAAATAGAACTACCGTACGAATGACCATGAGTCGATTGTAGTGGTATATTATTTAATGTATTGGAATCATTATCTATTGGGATAAAATTTTAATGTATATACTAATCAAGATATATTAAATTATATCATTTCACAATTAGATATAAATCTATGAAAGTAGAGGTGGGTAGTGTATATGATTTTTTTTATTTTAAGATAGTTTTTTACACAAAAAGGGAAATATATTTGAACAATATTTAAGAAGGAAAACATGAACATTGGCCGCTTAAGAGTCTAATGTTAAGTGAAAGGTAATGACCATTCCATATGAGATGCATGTGGTTGTTCAAGAGAGTTACGAGAAAATGAATATCATATTAGTTTTAGTGGATTATACACTTTTGAGATAGTTAAATGATTGTAATTATGACGATCTAGAATGTTTTTCCTTTTGGTAAATCCTATAAGTTGGAGACACCTCAAAATTATATCAAATATGAGGATGAGATCATCTATGTTTGGAATTTATTTTTTCCTAAGGGCATGTAAGAGGTGATGATTGGTGATTTTCATGACACAAATATTGTGTTGAATCAAGTGTGATCAAAATTTATTATGAACTACATTGACAGTTTCGCTGGATAGGTAGGAAAAATGAGATAGAAGGTACTGTGAAACGATACTACACCTGTCAGTAGGTGATGTTCATGTAACATGGTGATAGATTATTACTATTGTTGTTACCCATTTCTAAATAGTAGTGGGGTGACATGATAGTGGACATTTTGGTATGTCTCCCATAGACACCTTGGAATAATGACTATATTTGGGTTATTGCTAACTATTTGAAAAAGGTAGTATATTTCATTCCTAAAAGGGAGACATTCTCAGTGGAGAAGTATGGAGACCTGTTTGGTGGGTGATGTTCTATCTATATGTGGATTCACATATCATACATTCAAAACATGACTCCTATTTTACTATACAATTCTCATAGGGATTATAAAAGGCCCCTACTACATAGGTTTTACAGTGTATGGAATTCCACCACAGACAGATGATAATTCAGAAAAAATTATTTAGGTGTTTATATGCAACAAGAAGGTGTCTTAGACATTTGTGGGTCTTGGGCGAAGCATCTAGATTTGGTGGAATTCACTTATACCAACAATTATCATGATATGATACATATGAATCCATACATTGATCTTAATTTTAGGCCTTACAGATTCCATCTATGATGGATGAAGGTGAGTAAGTCAGAGTAGTTGGGACTGAGTCTCTTATAGGATACATTAGATGAATTTAAACTAATTCAAAATTGTATGGTTATGAAACCTATTCAAAAAAAATTATTTGTTGATAGACATTGATAACTCGTAGTGTTTATATATGTTGATCATATATATTTCTTTTGTTTTAACCTAGGTTGGTTCACCGACGGACATGTAGAGAGGGAAAGCAGGTGCCCTGGTTCAACGGACCATTTTAGGTTGTTGAGAGAATTGGGCTGGGGGAATACCAATTGTCTCTTCCATTGAGATATAATGTTATGCATAATTTTTTTAATATCTCACATCTTCAGCAGTATCACCCTAATTTTTCCCATGTGATTGATATGCATATTGTTGAGCTTGAGATAGATGATTTCTTTGAGTAAAATATAATATGTATGTTAAATCATAGTGTGAATATGTTTTGGGGATTGTTTGTGCTAATAGTTCATTTATTCCTGAAGCATAGGCATTTGTTGGGAGGAAATATGGCAGAGATGAAAAGTTATGTAGGTTTAGTGGTCCAACCATTTTGACTTGGAATCATAGTGATGCTTGGGAGTATAGATCGAGGATGAGATACTGTAAGGTGTGGATATTTTAGGATACATAACTTTTATAGGGATGTCTCAGGCTTGTTTATATGTTCTCAATTTCAAGTATTTGATAACTCTTCTTTTGGATTATCCCATGGAGTTTATTTTGGATTAAAATGATAATATTGTAAGGAAGAAGGAAACTAAATATTTAGCACATGGTTTTTTCAAATAGTTTAATCCACCATAGAAAATCATGATACTATTTATAGAGAGGATTCATATGGAATTTTTATGTTTGTTCAAACTAATAACCATAAAAAGAGTAACCATGAACCCCCCCCCCCCCAAGAAGAACCCAATTTAGGTGCATAGTTTTGAAAAATGTCCAACCATGCCTAGGAAACCATTTGTGGATTTATAATTAACAAAAACATAAATTAACAAAAATTAAATACAAATATTAACCCAAGAACAACTCAAAATAAAACATAACCTATTAATCTAATTTTTTGAGGCACTAAGAATAATTCCTAGGGAACCTGGCAACTATTCGTGGGGATTCAAAGTCCGGACTGAAGATCTTCACCACTCCAGATAAGTGAATATCACCCCTTTCTATTTCCCATCACTCTCCCATTCTTATCCCTTTTTTTATTGTATTTTTATCCAACTTTTGTTGAATATATGGATCTAGTATTGATGTATCATAATGTGTTGAAATTATGGGTCTAAGAATTGAATCAAGATCTTGTTCATGATCTAAACTAGGGTCACTCTACTAAAGATGGCGATATCCATTTGTCAGTGTTCATCAAAAATCATGATTTATGTGGTCTAAATTCCAATACCATAGCAATGATTAAATTTCACATACATAATAATGGGAAAATTAATTTCCATGATCTGTCAAATGCATCGATAATTGAATTGATTTGTTTTAATTTCCTTGTGTTAATGATTAAGGCTATTTTGAGAAATTATGTGGTGAAATTGAATTAATTAATATTATAATTTTCTAATTGATGGGATATTTTGATTGTGTAATTTTATAGATTAATTAATTCTATATTTATTTATTTATTTATTGAGATTTTCTAATTTTAATAGTTAATTATTCAATTAATTAATTGGAATTGTTGTGATCTTGGAATTAGTAAATTGTATTAATTAATTGTTTAATTAATTAATTGATTCATGTGATTAATTAAATAATTAATTAATTAATTAATTAATTGTATTTATTTGAAAGATTAATTATTGGATTAACAAATGGCATGATGTGAATATGAAATTATTAAGTTGGACTAATTAATTATTGAAATAATTAATGGGTTTTTCTGATACATGTGACACTATGATACATTTGAAATTTTATAATTGTGTTATATGTGATATTCATTTGTGGGACATGGTATGCTACATTAAAAGACAAAAGTGTTGAATTGATTGATAAACATGTGTCGTATATGGTCAGCAGCATCAATATCTCATAGTGATGGAGTTATTGATAAACATGTGTGGGACATGGTCTATTGCATCAAAACCCATACAGATTAATTGATTATTAAATGAGTATTGTAAAGGGGATGAGGCTCCAAATACCCCTTCCACAATGTGTTTTGGGATAGGTATTGAGGCTCTAAAAACACACAGGGTGTTATACAGGACAATTTTTTCCCATGAGTTTGAAATAGACTATGGTACCAATTGGTCAATATGTGGACTGAGATGATGAATTGTAACAACGGAATTCTGACATTTAATTTCCCTTAGGGATATTTTAGACTCTGGAATGGGCCGAAGAAGGTATCGAGGTTCATATATCTATAGAAACCCATGAGTGATGTGGTAAAACAACGATTAATTAAATAATTGAAAATATTTGCTTTATTGGTTGTATTTTATTCTTTATACAACATACTATAATATTAGTTAATGTTTATTATTTTATATTTCAAATTTGGGGGTGTGTTGAGTTTTACTCAAACCCTACTCGGGATTCATATTTGGTGCCGGAATAAATTTCATAATTACAGTACAGGATAAGGGAAACAACTTTCTGTTAGATGGTAGAATTGGAATGGAGAATTAATGAGGGAACTATACATTTTTTGTGACCCTCTATGGGTTTTTTTGTATTTAATTGTGGGTTATCATTTCTATAGTTAGCATATTATATCAACTATTCAGTTTTGAATATGTAATTCCTTTTTCATCAACATGTGATAGTTTTATTATTCTCATCAGGGTTTTATCATTTTGTCTATTTTTATATTTATGCTATGGTATTACTCTAATAAATATGATCTAGTATCCCAATGATCAATATTAGACCTTCACATCTATGTATCAACCTCTATCATATGTGGAGGCATGCCTGAGGTCATATGGTGTACTGGAAAAGGTCATCTACATGTTGAATTTGGGTCGAGTTGTTACAATATCTCTAGAATCCTTTGATCTGTTGGATTTAATTTACTTGTATCCATATCGACTAAATCACTAAATCTTATCCTCTCTTAGTGACCCCAAATAAAAATGAAAAATGACCTTGGGAATTCAAAATCTTTACATGGATTCCTCAAAAATATACCTCTCTGTAAAATTATAAATCATAACAATGGGATGTCGTTTCTATGAATAAATTCATACGTCTTGAGTTTCAAATTAATCAACTCCAATATCAAAAAATTCAATCATAATTATATCCATCCATCCAATTATCATATCATCCATGAATCTCATATTTTGTTATAATGACCTCAGATGTTCTTATCTTCTTCAATCAGTAAAATTCCTCCATCTAATGTTGTTTTGATAAGACCATTAGAATAAAATAATAAATTCGGTCTGATAAAAATAATTGAAATTTTTTTATTATAAACATTTCATAGTCCTGTAGACTATAATATTGTTTATCATTCAGAATAATTGAACTATAATTAGTGTGATGGAGCTAAAATATGTTCATTATAATGGATATTACATTGGGTAGTCCTATAGACAAAAAACCATCAATATAATGGAAAAAACACTTACTCAATCTGATGGACAAGAAATTAGGTTAGTTTAATGGATTAGATTAAATAAAAACATTTATAATCATATATATAAAAACTCTATCTATATTTGGTTGAAAATTATGTTTTCAAAAAACATAATTTCACTCACTTTAGGTATTAAATTCTATAAAATAAGTTTTTGATAAAATGTTTGTGATGGTAAAAAGTAGGGAAATAAACACTATAAAATATAAACTTTTGAATAAAAAGTATCCCAATTTTTCGGAATGAACAAAACAGAACACATAAAATAAAAAATTATTAAATCTGAAAAACATAATGTCATTTTTTTAAGAACATAAATTATATTATTTATAGGAAATATATTCTTTTATCATATATTAACTTATCATTAGTTGATAACTTCTATTTGTTTGAATATATTAATCCAATAGAAAATATTATAACAATAGATTATCCCCTGAATCAATTTTCTCCCATATATAATTTTATCTCCTTTAGATTATTTATTCCCATGAATATGTTACTCCTCTATTAATAAATTTTCCTCTTTCTTAAATTTATCCTCCTTTTAGAGTTTCATAAATTAATAGATAATGTAATATATTTCCATAAAATGTTAGAAGAATATAACACAAAACAACTTATGTTTAAATAATTATTCATCCATATGAAATGATATAAAATTCAGTCAAGTAAAATCATAAAACATTCATACAAAAATATTTGAATAATATGGAATTCAATCTAAAATCATTTAAAAAAATAGGATTCAAAAATACTTTATAAAATTAGTAAAAATAATTCATTCCTTATTATACTGATTTTGAATAATTTATTTTATATTCTATAAACCCTCTTTATCCATATTTAATTCAGGTATTGTAGATTAAATATTGACTATTATATCTTCCAGGACTGAGACCCTCCGAATATCTACCTTTTTTCTTCAAACATACCCTTCTAGAACATTCGTATTCCTATATTTCACCTTCAAGATGAAAAAGTATTATTCAAAAGACTAGATCCTTACATAAAATTATATAATCTTATGAATATATTCTATGAATTCTAATATTCCCTGATTCCAAAAATCAAATAATCCTTTGAAATAATCCATACATATTAGACTCTCCAAAAAATAAGAAGATAACCATTCAAAAAAAATAATAAATTTCAGAAAATTATTTTTATAACGTTGAAGATGTGATCAATGTATTCCCTAAATTTATGTTTGAATTGTATTTGGAACATAAAAATATTATTAAATCAATGTTTTTTTCACTTTTGAATTGTATATAAAAAATTTATTTTAAGCATAATTTTGAATAATTGACTATGTCAGAAACATAAATGATTCTGATATCTTATTCAAACTATTATGAGTTTGATTCCACTTTAATTAAATATTTTGAAGGTATTGTATTGATTCAATAATATGTTTGATATTCAAAAAATTTATAATAAATAATTTTCTATACGTTAGTGGATGATTAATCTGATGATTCTGATGATCCCATTGAAATATATTGACGAGAAGGTCCAACATTGGTGTTTACTTCTCCTTAAACACTTTTATCATTTTAGACATTTTCAACAAAAAATTCTATATATGTATCGTCTTTTCTGATAAAAAATAAAATTTTTGTTTTTAATAAAATTACATTTCATGTGATGATGTTTGAACTTCCACTGAAACATCAAGATCTTGGTTCTTATTTGACTAATTATATATTGAAGTATAAGACAATGACAAATATAAGGATCACTCGTATTATTTGATATTCTAATCTTATTCTTATTATTCTTCTTCCTCTTATTTTAGTTCTTTTTTTAACTACTTCACAATTCATAAAAAAAATTTCAATCCTTTGAAACTATTATTTTTTCATCTTCTCCATAGAACTCTTTATTGTATTTGTAATCCATTCATGAATTTAATTATCATCTTTGGATTCATTTTCAAAATCTTCTGTAACTTTTTTACTATTTTTCTTGTCAAAATCTACTTGTACTATTAATGTTTCAAAATATAATATTTATTTTTGTGCCAGTGGATCTGTTAGGGTTTTATTGGCATCAAAAAACATTATGGATCCTGGAACTGGTTGAGCAGTTAAATATAGATAAATTTATAATGATTGACTTGTGTATTTTATTTCAACTACCTTAAAACAATTATATATTCTTTTCAATATAATTTTATTATTATTATTATTATTATTCTATAGTTATTTCATTTTGTCTGTAGTTATGATATTCAAAGCTAAAGACTATATTTTTTCATGGCCAGAAGAAGGGTTTACTAGTTATTTTTTAGATTTATTCACCATAATATATTTAAATTTATCATTTGAAATGGTTTTTTAAGAATATTAGTAGTAAATGAGTCATTTTTCCTCTTCTATTTTACTAATTCATTCTCTTTAAATAGTACTACATCAGATGCATCATTATCTGATTTACTCATAAATTTACATATCATTTGATTAAAAAACAACATCATCCTCACCATTTATTCCTTACTAATAATTGAATCATGTTTCATAATATCATAGAACTCAATATTAATTTATAATACCTCTATATAGTTTACAAACTTCTTTTCATTTAAGTAAGGTAATATGAGAGTTCTTCACATAATTGATGTTTCCTTGATTACCATAATTGAAAACATAAAACCTGAACAAGATTTATCTTCCTCGTATTAATGAGAAAATACGAAATCAATATTTTGATCACTTTTAGTGTTTCATTATCACCTTTCCTCGGAATCAAGTATCCATGTGACTGTTCATGTATCTATATTGAAAAAAAAATTCCTAAAAATCGTATTAATTAATTTAGCAAGATTGGGTAGTTCATTGAAAATAATATCTGATGAACAAAAATATAAATCAATAATATATTTCATTTTTTAGAACAAATTTCAACAATATTAATAGATAGAAATTTAATTGGAACATGTGATTTAGTAAAAAAAATACAATATTATTATCTTTCAAATTCTCTACATCCCTATTTAATCCCCACATATACTATATTAGGGTTCCAATAATATTTTCATGATTGACATTAATAATCCTTCTTATATCATCTAAACTAGTTGTCTTTGATTCCAATTCACCATTCATTGTTTCAACAATTGTTTCAACTAAGATTCCATCTATAATATCCTTCTCACCATTAGACTGTAAACTATTATAAATAGTCATAAACCACTTGTTTATTTTAGCAATAGTATATTTCAGTAGAAAATGTAAAGAACTATTTTAATCTCTAGGAAATTCCCTTCTTGGCTCAATGATATTAGATGTTCCAAAATGATCTACCATGAACTTCTTCCATGTACTCATTACTACTCCACATAATGAAATTTTACTATAGATATTTCTTGTTATATAACATAATAGATTCATAATTACTCTATAATTCAACTAATATTCCATTTTTTCATAATGAGATAAAGTAGCAACTTCCTTTTATAGAACTGTGTAATTTCTAGTCATCGTTTGAAAATTTTCATCTCTAGTGTGTATAAAAAAATTTATGTATCCTATATCTTCTCATATTCTTAGTCATTAAATCATTGATACATGTTCTAGTTGGATTCAAATTCTACAGGCTGCCAATATTTTACCCTTCCATATTATCTATATAGAGACACTTTCAACAATACTGATTAGTTTAAACATAGTTAATAAAAAAATTTAAAATAAACTTAAAAACTTAAATTATGTAACAAAAGTAAAAAACTGCATAAATTAATATAGTACAAACTTCTAGGATTCATATTGTTTGATCATAAGTGTTTTTCATGCCTAAAAGAGTGGGTGAGTTTCAGTTTATAAATGTAAACGAACAAAAAAATTAAAAACCTCTTCAGTTATAAATATCATACTCATAAATTTTATAATTATTAGAGTTTCTTTATATGGTTTCGAAATCACATGATAAATCTATGTTGTTAATCAGGAACACATACAATCCAGTCAAACATTAATTAGAATTATTATTAAAATAATTGTTATAATGTAAATTTCACATAATTATAAAAAACATATTGAAACATGTAATACCAAATATTATAACAAATCTATAATGACATATAAGATTTAGAAAAGTAATTATACTCTTTCACCTTAAGAGTTAAGGAAGTCATAAATCTGGACATAAAATATCCTAAATTTTTAACTTACCTATAAATGTCTATCTTTACTAACCCTAAAATACAATTATATGAATATATGAGTAAATATATATTAATACAATTTATTAATCCATTAATATGATTATAATTTTTGGAACATTATTCCTATCAAATAACCAAAATACCTCAGTCCACTAGATTGAATTCACTTATCATTCAATCCCAAGAATCCATCAATCTAAAACTCTAATATGAAAACAATTAATAAGTAAAAATATCCTATGTAATTTAAAATACACACTTGGATTCTTTATCACTTTAACATCATGAATAATTACCAAGAATAAGAATTATATTTTCATATAGAGAAAAATCATTGGAATGTTGATCTGCAAATGCATCGGCTCCCAAATACATGAATTCAATCCAATTTACATGCATCATTACAATAGTCATATTTTCTATGTACCTTGGATTCATATGAAATGTTTTTATATTTTCATCACTTGAATACTCAGTAAAATGTCTCCATATGATGTCATATTTATAGCACCATTACAAAGATGTAGTAAATTCTGTCTAAAATAAATAATTCCAATACTTCAACTATATAATTTTCATAGTAAGATAGACTAAAATATTTTTTTTCTATTTGATGAAATTGTATATAGTAAATATTATGGATATGAACTATGTTTTGTCCAATGAATATGTCATTGGTTAGTTTCATGAACAGAACATCATTAAATACAACGGACATTACACTTTGTTAGTCCAATGGACTAGATTTTTGTCTTTTCTAAGGGATCATATTAAGGACTAAATTTTATATTAATTTACATTAGACCCTTTCTTTGTTCATTATAATATTATTTTTTCTACAATATAATCTGATACACATGGTGCATATAATGTTATTAAAACAATATTTTAATAAAGTTTTTTTGATTTCACTGTGGAAATGAAAAGTAGAAATTATTACCCATAATCTCAACATGATGTTTTTATACAAGCACTCACTAGGCCCTTGTATGTATCTAGAAGATTTAATGAAATTAAAATCCAATGATATTTCATTGAGAATTGATTACTGGTCAACCTTATTCTTATCAATACACACTATTGATTGGGATATGCTAATGATGATTTATCCCATTCTGCTCTAATGCTTCAAGGGTATGATGAAAGTGAATAAAAACCCATAATATTCATTATTCTCAAAGATCATTATATATATATGGTATTTTACTTGAGGTTCCTAGTAATTTGGTATGAAATATCTTTCAATGTCTTGAAAATAATTCATTGGCTGCACCAACATGCGGGTATCCGTTCATCATATCAGAAATGCATCAAATATTGTAGAAATGGGTATATTTGGATGTTATAAAGTGATAAATTTCTATTTAAATCATGTAATAAACAAATATATTGATATAGGATTCTTCTGGAATCAAGGGAATGAACCCATGACCGATGGTGTTATTTGGGTTACCACCCCAAATTGTTTGGAAATAACCCCAGATAACCCATTCATTAAAAATGATGATGAATATGTACATCCTTTAGTCAATAAGAACACATAATCTTTCATTCGGATATGTACTTACCAGTTCAAATAATATCTTGCATTGTAATAAAATTTAAGGTCACTAAAATAGTTTTTTAATTCCCTATTCTCATTGAAACCTTAAATGAAAATTCAAAACATTGACTCTATAACATTATCAGGTATCCACATTATCATAAAAATATGTGGAGTTCATTATATCAACATTCGAAGATGGATCTTAGAACTATAACCTCCACTCTATCCTCAATGATTCCCCGTTATCTTCTATCCATCCCTATAGGTAGTATAAAGGAAGATGATAAGGAATAGAAATTGTAATAATAGGAAAAAGATAGCCTCATAGATCCTCCTTGAACATTTGTAGAAGATTTCGCCACAACTATTGATTAACTTAGATAAATAAATTTGTGTATAAAGGAAAATCCATGCCCAATATTGATCTATGATGTTATATCCCTTGATGAGAAATAAATTTACCACACATTTTTGAAGAATCACTCTGACTTGTTTTCCAAGACATACAATGAAATACTATTCCTTGATTCCAACATGGATACCCATCATTTTATATTTCTAGGAGATCACCATTTTTACAAGAAGGCGGAGAGAAGGATACATCTGACTCATTCCACCAATGTCGAAGCTAAAGTTGATGATAATTATAAAAAACATTATTTAGGAAGAGTAATACACAAAATGGACCACCAAATTTTTTGACATCAAGATAAATATGGATGATCAGGGTTATCATCAATTTCATATACCTCAGTAGGAACTATCTGAAAGATGAATTGCTGATTTTGAATAAATAACATTTAATTATTTCCATGAATGTCAATAAGGGATTCTATTTCATGGATGTATATTCATGATACACTCGAATATGAATATTCCCACTTGATGAATAATCCACTTAATTAATATTTTACTGTGTATTATTCAACTAGAGGTTATTCCCTTGGGTTTAAAGAATGTTAGAACTGCATATCAACATGTCATGCATCGCATCTTCAAAAATATCATTGAAAATTTATTCTAGTTTTAAATTGATGATTTAGAAAAAATATAATAGAAAATTCTTGATCACATATCCCATTATATTTATTTAAAAAAACTACAATAATATTGTCTGGAAATGAACCTCATGAAATGTTCTATCAGCGTTTCCTCGAGAAAAATAAATTTGTCTTAGTACTCCATCATGTAATAAATTCAACACTAAGAAAAATATTGTAATATTGGGTATTTAACCCCCTCTATAGACCCCAATGATATTGGAGTAATAAAAGGATACCATGCATATATAAATTGATTCATAAAAAAATCATGTAGGAATGTGTTTTCCCTTCACCCGGTTGATGAGAAAAATGATTCGCATTTCAATGGACAGTTGATTTCCACGAATTATTCAATAGACTCAATAAATATTGCAATATCCCACAATTGTGAATGTCGCCAGTATATGGATGGTATATACTCTAATATTTTACCTCCCTAGAATGGTAATTGGGGTAATTCCTTGCATAAAAAATTATGATAATAGTGAAAATATCATTTATTATCTGAGTCATACAATTCTTGACACTGAGAGTCAATATTCAGATATCGAGAATAAATTCTTGAACTTAATCATTTTTGTTTAAAAATTCAATCATTATACTCTTCAAAATGAGTTCCATTTTATCTCCAAAAATGACATGCGGAAATGCATCATAAATCGTACCATACTGACTGGATTTTTAGCATTGTTAGAGTGCATTATGAAACATTTCAACATCTAGATCATACAGAAAAAATTGATAAAAGGGTAGGCCTTTTAAAATTTCCAAGAAGAACATAACTATATAGAAAAGGTGTTGGTGAATACAGAACGTCCAGAATATAATATATTCTCACTCTAATACTCTTCCGAAATATTAGAATTGTACTTTTATAGTGCTCCATAATCCCCACTATAAGTAGGATAGAAAACCCCAATCTCAACAAATATATATTGGGAGTCACTCTCATTTTTTCATTAAAGGAATTCATACCCTACAAATTATTTCATTCATAAGGATGAACTAATCATGAGGCTCGATATCAAGCCCTATTATAGGATTAGAATTGGATTTTAAAATACCAGTGTCTCACCTAAGAATAAAAGGTGACTTCAAGTGGGTGATTAAAACATCAATGATGATTACACCATTGAAAAATACGAGTCAGTCCCTATAAGGCCCCAGCCTTAAACCTTACCTAATATTGAATTAAATGAATAATTCACGTTGAGGAGCTTTTCAGGTTTAGAGTTATAGAGAATTAGAACATAACTATAACATCTCAAAAGATTACAAAGTAGTCACTTCTAATAAGTTTCCATAATAAAAAAACTCTTAAAAAGAAACGTGTCTAGTTCCATGTTTTATATAGGATGACATTCCCTTGATCCCATCCTTGACCTTATTCCACATTAAGTCCTATGAAAACATTTCAAAAAAAACTTGGGGTGAGAATTAAAAGCTCAGTAAGGGATACAGAAAGAAGGAAAACTGTTAGTTTTTCAAACATCAAATAAACCATATATACTCTATCAAAGTAATACCTTCACCTTCATGAAGTAGTAAAAACTCTTCACTGAATAAAGTATCATTACTTACCTTTTTGTAACCAAAGGATTACCATAAAATCCATAAAAAGAACACATAACATATATAAAGGTAACTTGGGACATAAACATACTTAAGTGGAATAACCATACGGTCGACTTCCACACATATCACTTAATGGAATAGCCATACGGCCAATTTCCATACATACTTAAATGGAATAGCCATACGGCCGACTTCCATACCCAATGCATTGGAGTTTATAACATAACCACCCGTCCTGGTATTCACGGTACCACCCGTCATATGGTTTATAACGTAACCACCCGTTAAAATGTCCAAGTACCAATATAAAATCATAAAACATAAAACCAATATAAAGGAATGATAACATTTCCACATTTCAATCACAGTATATCATAAATATATTGACATAATAGAATCTTTTTTCAAAACCATTTTCAATACCAAAATACATAAAAGAGTATATGGTATTTATTTTATTTTAAAAACATTACTGCTTGTTGAGAAATCCAAAGACCAAATAATACTCGCGGCGGCGGAAAAAGTCATTGTCACCGCGTACGTTAAAAAAACATTCCTTTTTGTCGTTTAGTAAAACGCTTCGTAGAAAAAGATTCCTTTTGTATAAAAGTAAAATTCAAAGGGGTTTATACACCTTATAAAATAATGTTGTGTATAAAACGAAATATGCCTCAATGAATGGTGATTGAGACGAAGTCCCTTACCTCGGGTCCGACTTGACTCGATCGTTCTTTAACGTCCTGAATAATAAACATGAGTTAATTTATACTTGATTAAGAACCTTTTTAAAGTTAATTATTCATTTTATATAACTTATTTCCTTGTTATAAACATTATGTAACCATTTAAGTTAATAATGTATGTTTTGTCAATATTTGGTACTTAAGTCGAAAGTGGACTTCTTACAATTACATGTTGTTCGTGTGTTCAAATGTTCTTTATATCCTGAATGAAATTCCCGATTTGGATATAATATATATCATATATATCCATCATATACATGTATTTATAATATTACATAATCATTTAGAGGTAAGAAATGAAATGCACCGTTCATGGACACGGTAAGCCATACGTACGCATGAACGCTACTTTCATTTCTTTGTCATATTAATGGAATTAAATCTAAATGAGAGGTATGTATATTTTAATTCCAGAATTATATTCATCATTTAGATATATCATTAATTATATATATCCATTATATACATGTACTTTTAATAGTACATTACATTTTGGGATAAGAAATGAAATGCACCGTTCATGGAGACGGTAAGCCGTACGTACGCATGAACGCTACTTTCATTTCTATCTCATACTTTAATGGAAAAAAATAATAATGATATAGAGGTATATTATAATTCCAGTATAACATCATATATAATAACTTTAAATCCATCCTTTACACGTCCCACATATGGTACTAACGAATCACATCACTTCGAGGGGGAGGTAGTCCGCACTTCCTTAAATGAAGATATCATGTTTACCCATAATTGAAACCATAAAAGTATGCCCAAAATGAAAAATAAAGAAGCTTAAAGAACAAATAAACATATTATATATCATATATAAAAATAGTGACATCATAATGGCCACCTTTGAAGGTGTTAAATGAGTATCGAACAATCATCGTTTCGGGAGGCAGAATTTCGCCATCCACGGAAACCGTATGTTCTTTAACCATTTGATGTAGTTGTGTGAGAGTGTAGCTCAAATAAATATTATAACAACATCCTAGTATATTGAAGATACTGGTTTTGTTACAAAATAAGTAAATAAAAAGATTTTAGGGGGTTGGAGAAGAAAAATAAAACAAATGAACATGAGAGAATGAATTACCTTTAAAAGTGTAACTCCTTTTGATTTGAGCCTAAAGGGTTCCTTTGAAAGGATTATGCCCAAAGGGAATCCTCTAGGATGAGGATATGGAAGTGGAGAGAGTAAATGGGCAGGTTTTGGCCGAGCCAAAGGCTTGAGGAGTGTGTGAAATGAGGTAGAGGTGGGGGCCTTTTATAAGAGGAGAGGAGGGGCACTTTTGGAAAGTAAAGAAGTATTACTTTATTTGAAAATGTGTTTCGGTTTTAAAAGGTCCCACATTGATATAATTCGTGGATAAGGTGATAAGGGTTCTAAATCCACTCATCCAATTGGTTTTGGTCATGTTTAGTTCATAGATATTTTATTATCTTTCCATTTTATTTTAATCGTTAAATAATGATGTGATCGGTGCATCATTATTATGTCATAAATAATTTAATTTATTTAATGTCTAAAAATCATAAAAAAATACTATGATGTATGAAATCTTTTTATATTTCCAATGACTATTTAAAATCAAATAATCGATCCTTATAAACCCATGTAAAAATTGTTTTTGTAAAACGTATTATGTTTGTTTTATTTTTACTTTTACATTAAATAAAAAGTTATTTATGTCATTTCCCAACCAAAATGTCCCCATGGGGTCCCCAAGTTGACCCATGGCTTGTATTGGTCGGCCATGACACAAACAATAAGGTTGGGACATGTTTCTAGGTCATTTAATATTATTAAATCATTATTTATACCTTAAACTACACTAATTACCACTAATCGCGATTAAAAACTTAATAAGTTACTATTCACCAAAAAATTATTTTAATCTCATTGAACCAAATTTTACTTATTAATGACAACCATGTATGTCAGATTTTCAAAATTCAATACACAATAGTGGTAAACTTTTATTTAACTGAAAAATCAGTTTTCTTGATTACCACTTAGTGGTTTCACTATTCATTAAAAATTGAAGTTTTTCAGAAAATTACCAAAAATTCACCCTAAGCTATATTTGATATTCCGAATTAAAAAATGAAGTATATTTTACAAAATTAAAAACATATAAGTCACATTAATTAATTTAATAATTAATTCCCACTGTCAGAGAAAATAGCGTGTTTTTATGAAACAATAATTATCAAAAGATTGACACTAGTTTAAGTCTAATTTCAATGTGAAATTGATTCCAATGACCACCATTGGATAAAATGGTGAAAATATATTCTAATTTCACTTCAAAACCAATTAAAAACATAATCTAATCATATAAATAAATTAAATTAAAAAGCAGTTTTGATGTAAAATGCAGTATTTTTCACTATTCATTAAAAAATGAACATTGTCAGAAAAATAACAAAAATTCACACAAGGTAAATTTTGATGTCCCAATCATAAAGAATAAGTTTATTTTGAAAAAAATAGTTTATAAAATTTTCAAAAGATAGATTCAAAAATGGTTTTCCATCAAAAGGCAGTAAAACAATCTTTTAAGAATGTTAGGGTATTCCATGCATAAGATTGTATTTATTTTCATTTTAAGCCTCTATAACATTATCTTAATCATTAATAGACATAGATAAAAATATCTATTATTCATTACTTACTTGGGATGTCACATCCTTCCCCCCTTTAGAAAATTGTGTCCCCACAATTTATTTACTTATCGAATAAATGGTGGTACTTATCCCTCATTGCATTTTCGGATTCCTATGTTTCCTCTTCAATCATGTGGTTTTTCCACAAAAACTTTACCTACTTAATCGCATTATTCCGTAACACTTGTTCCCTCTGGTCAAGATTCTAGACCGGTTATTCCTCATAATATAGGTTCTCTTCCAGCTGAACTACCTCTGGACTCAAAACATGAGATGGATCTGGCATATACTTTCTCAACATCGAAACATAAAAAACACTGTGTACCTGAGATAAACTCGGAGGTAAAGCCACCCGGTATGCAACTGATCCAACTCTCTCCAAAATTTCATATGGTCCAATAAACCTTGGACTCAGCTTTCATTTCTTACCAAATCTCATCACACTTTTCCAAGGAGAAACCTTGAGAAAAACATGATCACCTACCTCGAAAGATATATCCTTCCTCCGGTTATCCGCAAAACTCTTCTTCCAGCTCTGAGTTGTTCTCATGTGCTTCTGAATCAACTGAACTTTTTCTGCCATCTCTTCTACCAATTCTGGTCCCATCAGCTTCATTTCACCCACTTCATTCCAAAATGCTGGAGTTCGACACCGCTTCCCATATAATGCCTCAAATGGTGCCATCTGTATACTGGAATAAAAACTGTTATTATAAGAAAACTCAACCAAAGAAAGATGTTGGTCCCAACTTCCCTGATAATCCATAGAACAAGCTCGTAGCATATCCTCCAATGTCAGGATTGTTCTGTAGAGACCCGTATCCTGACGTACATGGACATTACATTACATTTGCGGAATACTTAGTACATAACAAAAACACACACTAAAGGATCGTAATAGTTTAGTGTCTTTGGAAACTCGGAACGTAATCTTCTAATCATGGTGAATGTTCTTCAATATCTCCCATAAAGTTCATCCCTTTTTTTACCTAAAACCTTTCTTTATATCCTGGGGAAAAGAAAACATAAAAGGGTGAGCTCAAATGCTCAGCAAGGGCAATAAAGGAAATAAAAATCATATCATATCTTTTTGAAAATCATAACCTGCAAAAGAGATCATAAAATCTTAATAAATCATAGAAGTGAAAATGAGATCCCCATAATCATAACATGAAACTTGAAACATTGTGGCATGCACACATAATCATGGAAAATCATTTCTTGTTAGTCATGACTCATTGTCAAGACTATCTTAGTGGACAAAGTCCCTTTCTGAATCGAGTAACCCTCGTTTCAGTCCTGTTTCACTGAACCGGTATAACCTACCATTCCAGCCATGTCTATCTCATGAGATATAAAATCATTACCCAATGCATTGGAGGGAGATATAGGTCCCACCCATCTTATAATGAATCCTTTCTTATGTGTGCCACATAATCATAAAACATACATCATCGCATAACAAAAATGGGATTCTTGAAACATCATGACATCATAAATCAATTCATATATGATAAATGAATTCATAAACATAATTCCATCACAACATAGTCAAACCAATGTAAAAATATGGATAGAAACAGAACCCTTTATTATCTTAGATGGAAAATAATTTTGATAAAACACTTGAATTGAATTCTTGAGGAAAATATCCTTTCTTCTTCAAAAACATTTTTCCTTTCATAACATGTCATACAACTTTAAAATAAAAGAAGTTGATTAAAAATAAACTTGAAAACTTGTAAAGGAAGCTTCTTTGAAGTAATGTTTTAAAAATCCATTCATGCCGTATAAGTTAAAAAAAAATTCTTCATACTTTTGTCGGAAAAGTCAAAAAGTACCTCGTACGGAAAAACAACAAAAGATTCCTTTCATATTCTTTACTAAAAACTCACCTAAGGGTAAAATTGGATTTAAACTATTTCAAGTGGATGTAAACAATATTACATATTGAGGGAACATGGATGTGGATGATAAAATACACCCCATTAAATACTTACGAATAAACAATCTCGGATAAAAATGAGATTGTGATATTTCCCTTACCTTAGGTCCGACTTGCTTTGTAAGTGTCCGAACCTCCTGTATAATGATTTAAATCATGTTATTGAATTATTACAGAATCATATTCATTGTTATGATATCATATATGGTTCACTTATGACATTATATTACCCGTTCTTTTGTAAATTCCATGTTAAAGAAGCGTTTTGGGTAAAATCATTTCATTTATCGTAGGTGTTTTGACTTGTTTGTTCTTGACATAATTATTACTTATATCATGATTTACTTACTTCCAGAATATAAAATATGATTTATATATCATATATATTCAGTATATATATATATAATAGGTAGATAAATAAAATGAAAAACACCGTTCATGGAGACGGTAGTCCGTACGTACGCATGAACGCTGTTTTTCTTTCCTTATTGTCTTGAAATGGAAGTAAGTAGATGACATACATATGTATATATATAAATAAATCTAGTAGCTTTATAATGTCATATATTTCATTATTATGTATTATATATACATTATAATCATTCTTAAATGGTTAACATGGAGAATGAATCTCATCGCGTCGTGGAGACGGTAGTCCGTACGTACGCACGAGCGATGATATCATTTCTATAAATATTGAATTGAATTGGAGTGGATTATACAATATATCAGAATCAATATGATGTTGTAATAACTATGTATAGTTATTCTTTACACCATTATACCCATCCATGTAAGGTGGTGGTGGAAAATAGATTACACCACGGCGTGGAGACGGTATTCCGTACGTACGCACGCGCGGTGATTTCTTTTTTCGTAGGATGGAGAGATGGTGAAATAGGGTTGTTTCATACTTATAATAACATATCAGTATATGAGTGATACTGATGTTATTACTTCATAATGAAAAAACCTAAGAAAAAGAAGTGGAAGAAGAAATAAAGATGAAAGAATTGGTAACGGTAATTACCTCTTCTTTGAAGTGCCTCTTTGAGACCTCCTCTTAGGGCACTAGAATTGGTCTTTGAGGAAGACCAGAACCTCTAGGATGTTTCTAGGGAAGTGGAGAAGAGATTTTGGCAGGGGTTGGCCGAGCTTGAGTGCTCAAATTGGTGTGAGGAGGAGGGGGAGGAGGTGTCCTTTTATAGGGGAGGAGAGGGGCACCTTAGGAATATCTCAAAATATTATTTTATATTAAAGTCAAAATCGGTTTATAATGGTTCCAAAGGGTCTTATTTCGAAGCTAAAGTGGGGATGGGTCGAAATCCTATCAACCAATAGAATTTAGACAAGTTTAGGATATTATTTTAACCTTATCAATTAGATTTAACTCTAAGTTAAATAATTTAACTTTTACCATGTCTTTTTGTTTTCTTTCACTATATGGTTAATACACTTACTATAACATGCCAAACGAACCCCAAATTGTTTATTATTAATATATATATCCTTATCTAAGTCATTTGGCCGAACCTAAGATTTTTAGGAATAAAATAACAATTAATAATATAATATTTGATTTATAAACTATTTTGTGTCAATTTTGACACTATTTGATATATGATTTTTGTAAAAGTCATAACAGAATTAAATGTTCGAACCAAGTTGATTAAATCAACATTAATATATCATAGTAACCTAGAAAATTAGTGTAATTCATAAAAAATCTCAAATTACATTTATTTTGGTGTTTATAACATCAATTATGTCAATATTTCATTAATAAGATAATTACTGCATCATCGTTGTGTCATAAATAAATTAAATTATTTGATGTCTAAAAATTACAAATAAAATACCATCATGTAGGAAATCTTTTTAGATTTCTAATGAATATTTACAATCGAATTTATCTTATGTATAACCCCATATTAAAAATGATTTACTTATTAAACTTTGATTTTAACTATTTTAACTATTCATTAAATAAAATAATATTAAATGTCATAATCTAATCCAAGTGGACCTAAATGGTCATATTATATTCATAAGGTTGTTTTTGGTCGAACTACACTTATCCAATAGAATTAGGACATGTGTTAGGGTAATAGTAATATCATATTTACCCTTAGTTACCCTATTTACTATTAACCGTGGTAAAAAAAAGTAAAAAGTTACTATTCACCAAAAATTATTTTCATCTCATTGAACCACATTTTAGTCCTTGATATTAACCGTGTCTGTCGGATTTTCGAAATTCCATTCACAGAAGCGGTAAAATTAAGTTTTATGCAAAATTCAGTTTTTAACCTACCACTTAGTAGTTTCACTATTCATCAAAAATTGATGTTTTTCAGAACAATTCCAAAATTTCATCCTAAGCTATATTTCATATTCCGAATTCAAAAATGAAGTCTATTTTACCAAATTCATAACATAAAAGTTGCATTAATTAATTTTATAATTAAATCCCGCTGTTAAAACAAATAGCGTGTTTTTAAGAAACAAAATCTATCAAAAGATTGACACTTGATTATGTCTGGTTTAAATGTGAAATTACATCCAATGACCAATATTGTATTAAACTGTAAAAATATATTCTAAATATACTTTAAAACCACTCAAATTAATGATTTATCACTATTAATTATTTCGATTAAAAAATTTGTTTTTAATTATAATTTAGTAATTTTCACTATTCATCAGAATATGAAAGTTATCCGAAAAGTACCAAAATTTCACCTTAGGCTAAATTCGATACTCCGAATCCAATAATGAAGTTAATTTTGAAAAATAAGATTTACAGAATTTTAAAAAGTGGTTATTACTATTCATAACGGCTAGTTTTAATAATATTTTAATAGCACATCGTTGTTTAGTGAAACTCGGTATTGCGTATTACACACGCTATCGAGGAAGGTCGCGATTGCGTGTAATGCAAGGCAAGACAAGGATGCGTGTTGTGCAAGCTCCTTTTGGTGTAGCGTACAACACAAGACATTAATAAAATTAAAAAGAATATTTTTTTTATAAAATCTTGGGTTGTTACATTTTACCCCCCTTAAAATGAATTTCGCCCTCGAAATTCGTCGGGGTTATAAATGGTTTACTATTCGAAAGTTTCTTTAATAGAAACCCACATCGTAAAAAGGAATACCAAAACATGGCTTTAAAAACTAAAGTATGAAATGTAACGATTACCCAAATAAATTAATCACTGGGTTTCCACATAGGTGAAAATATGGATATGGAAGAGAAATCTAACCATCATGTTCTGATGGAGAGTGGTAGAGAACATGGATATGGAAAAGCCAGTAATCACAAATCCATAAATTTGTGACGATCTAAGGTACCATCTGATTCATCAAGTATAAGAGAACTAGGACAACATTTTTGGTTTTCAAGATCATTTCCCTAAAGTTAAAGAATTTGAATTAGAATACTTACTTTATTTTGGTACAATCTCACTGTTGTTCGTGTCATTAACAATTTCTACTTCATCTCTTAAATAAATGAAGTTGAATTTGTTATTCGTGAAGTGTTAGCAGATCATGTGATAGAATGACGGGTCATTCCATCTGTCTCAAACAAAAGGTTAGCAAAAATTATATACATAAGTCGATCTATAGTGAGATTAATCACATATGGTTCCTAAAATGGACTTATACTTCATATATCATACTGCTTAATATAATAAAACTAGTTTCTACTAAACAGGGACTTCCTGTAGGCCAGTGGTAGGCGATAAAGGCTAGTCGCACTTCGGTTGTGGGTTCGATTCCTACAGCCTTGTCCGAAGTGATGGGTTGTCGCCCGTCCTGCAGGTTGTCCTTTTATAAAACTATATTACTATAACATCCCATCAATAATATCGAAAAAACTTCTATCCTTAAACAATACTAACTTATGTCCAACATAATCCATTCCAATCTTTAGGCTTATCCATAATACTGTAGTCAATTCTCATAACATAGTGAAAACGATTACCAGAGATTTAATACCATCGTTGATCCCCATATATCATAAGATATATCTTGTTGGTCACATTCCAAACATTCAAAGGCCTTAATCTTGTACTCTCTTGAATACCCATTGAACCTTAGTGAAAACTTGAATGCAGTTAAAAGTTAACACTTTTCACATACCGAAATCCTCAAAATTCTATATACTCAAACCATGATATCACTTAGTCCTTATATCAATCATGAGCTCATGAATACTATTAAACATTTCATTATGCGCATATCATCTTATTTCCAAAAAAATATCTCAATCACTTTGAATACTATATCAGTAAATATTGCAATACTCAATGATACAACATTATTTTGGAATCCCATTACATAAACACTTAATAATTCCACCACATCGTTGTCATATCCAACATTGCCAATAGTGATCGCATGTGATTTCCCTTTGTCCTTTGCCTTCAGTGGTTGCTCACGTTGATCATCACTAACCCTTGGATTAGGGCAATTATTAGCATAATGCCCCATTTCCTTGCACTTGAAGCATTGAAGTGTTGGTGGTGCGTTCTCTGCAGTGTTCGCTTTATTCACATCATTAGAAACCCTTTTTCCATTACTTCGACACTCAGCTGCTCGATGACCTTCTTTTCCACACTTAAAACATTTTCTAGTCCCTTTAAGACAATCTCCACCATGCTTCTTTCCACACTTTGTGCATAAGGAAACATTCATCTTCTTTTCACCATTATTCTGAGATTTCTCCTTGAACTCCATCTTTAGTTTCTTGTCAAAACCATGAGATGGATATGTAACACCAACTTCCATTTCTACCTTGATAGCACAACGCACAATTTCTTCATAGCTACTGAAGTCTCTTATAGATAATGCCCTTCGAAGACTTGGTTTTAAGCCACTGAAAAATCGATCAACTTTACTTTCAGGTTGGATGATAATACCAGAAGCATACCTTGCAAGTCTTGTAAAATTTTCTTCATAGGTACCAACAGATTCATCGTCCCTTTGCTTCAGTTCAAGAAACTCTTTCTCCATCTTTGTTCGAAGAATACGAGGGAAGTACTTACTGAAAAACAAGTTCTTGAACTCGTCCCATTCCATGGACTCAATTTCATCTCTTGGCCTCGTATTCTTGATAAGATTCCACCATTGATCAGCTTCACCTTCCAAACGATATACTGCTAAGATGACTTTATCATTTTCAGAACATTGAAGAACTGAAAATATCTTTTCAGTAGTACTGATCCATTGTTCAGCCACAAGTGGATCAGAAGACCCACTGAAAGAATGTGGACGTTGCCTCATGAAGGACTCAATAGAATATTGTTCCCTTCTATGCTCATTTGGAAGTCCAGAATGATTCATAGCTTGTGTAAGTATAGCAATAAGATTTTGCACTCCATCTCCCATAACATTTGTTTGTTCTGGAGGGAAATCATTGCATTGTCCATTGCATTGATCAACACGGTTCCTTCGGGTTCCAGCCATCGTCTAAAACCCAAAAAGAATAGTGTGAGAGGAAAAAATCATGCTAGGGAAAACAACATAATAAAGGGGGAGTACCTTCAATATCCAACATCTTAGGTTTAATTCTATGATCGTTAGCGTAATTCTATTACTATAACCTATACGTATACTTATCCCTAGGGACATCCCTAGACATACCTTAGAAATATCTCTAGGGATCTCACTAACATTTTCGCATCCTAGTTTCCAAAGGTTGACTAAACCTTTGCTCTGATACCAACTGTAGAGACCCGTATCCTGACGTACATGGACATTACATTACATTTGCGGAATACTTAGTACATAACAAAAACACACACTAAAGGATCGTAATAGTTTAGTGTCTTTGGAAACTCGGAACGTAATCTTCTAATCATGGTGAAAGTTCTTCAATATCTCCCATAAAGGTCATCTCTTTTTTTACCTAAAACCTTTCTTTATATCCTGGGGAAAAGAAAACATAAAAGGGTGAGCTCAAATGCTCAGCAAGGGCAATAAAGGAAATAAAAATCATATCATATCTTTTTGAAAATCATAACCTGCAAAAGAGATCATAAAATATTAATAAATCATAGAAGTGAAAATGAGATCCCCATAATCATAACATGAAACTTGAAACTTTGTGTCATGCACACATAATCATGGAAAATCATTTCTTGTTAGTCATGACTCATTGCCAAGACTATCTTAGTGGACAAAGTCCCTTTCTGAATCGAGTAACCCTCGTTTCAGTCCTGTTTCACTGAACCGGTATAACCTACCATTCCAGCCATGTCTATCTCATGAGATATAAAATCATTACCCAATTCATTGGAGGGAGATATAGGTCCCACCCATCTTATAATGAATCCTTTCTTATGTGTGCCACATAATCATAAAACATACATCATCGCATAACAAAAATGGGATTCTTGAAACATCATGACATCATAAATCAATTCATATATGATAAAGGAATTCATAAACATAATTCCATCACAACATAGTCAAACCAATGTAAAAATATGGATAGAAACAGAACCCTTTATTATCTTAGATGGAAAATAATTTTGATAAAACACTTGAATTGAATTCTTGAGGAAAATATCCTTTCTTCTTCAAAAACATTTTTCCTTTCATAACATGTCATACAACTTTAAAATAAAAGAAGTTGATTAAAAATAAACTTGAAAACTTGTAAAGGAAGCTTCTTTGAAGTAATGTTTTAAAAATCCATTCATGCCATATAAGTTAAAAAAAACATTCTTCGTACTTTTGTCGGAAAAGTCAAAAAGTACCTCGTACGGAAAAACAACAAAAGATTCCTTTCATATTCTTTACTAAAAACTCACCTAAGGGTAAAATTGGATTTAAACTATTTCAAGTGGATGGAAAAAATATTACATATTGAGGGAACATGGATGTGGATGATAAAATACACCCCAGTAAATACTTACGAATAAACAATCTCGGATAAAAATGAGATTGTGATATTTCCCTTACCTTAGGTCCGACTTGCTTTGTAAGTGTCCGAACCTCCTGTATAATGATTTAAATCATGTTATTGACTTATTACATAATCATATTCATTGTTATGATATCATATATGGTTCACTTATGACATTATATTACCCGTTCTTTTGTAAATTCCATGTTAAAGAAGCGTTTTGGGTAAAATAGTTTCATTTATCGTATGTGTTTTGACTTGTTTGTTCTTGACATAATTATTACTTATATCATGATTTACTTACTTCCAGAATATAAAATATGATTTATATATCATATATATTCAGTATATATATATATAATAGGTAGATAAATAAAATGAAAAACACCATTCATGGAGACGGTAGTCCGTACGTACGCATGAGAGCTGTTTTTCTTTCCTTATTGTCTTGAAATGGAAGTAAGTAGATGACATACATATGTATATATATAAATTAATCCAGTAGCTTTATAATGTCATATATTTCATTATTATGTCTTATATATACATTATAATCATTCTTAAATGGTTAACATGGAGAATGAATCTCATCGCGTCGTGGAGACGGTAGTCCGTACGTACGCACGAGCGATGATATCATTTCTATAAATATTGAATTGAATTGGAGTGGATTATACAATATATCAGAATCAATATGATGTTTTAATAACTATGTATAGTTATTCTTTACACCATTATACCCATCCATGTAAGGTGGTGGTCGAAAATAGATTACACCACGGCGTGGAGACGGTATTCCGTACGTACGCACGCGCGGTGATTTCTTTTTTCGTAGGATGGAGAGATGGTGAAATAGGGTTGTTTCATACTTATAATAACATATCAGTATATGAGTGATACTGATGTTATTACTTCATAATGAAACAACCTAAGAAGAAGAAGTGGAAGAAGAAATAAAGATGAAAGAATTGGTAACGGTAATTACCTCTTCTTTGAAGTGCCTCTTTGAGACCTCCTCTTAGGGCACTAGAATTGGTCTTTGAGGAAGACCAGAACCTCTAGGATGTTGCTAGGGAAGTGGAGAAGAGATTTTGGCAGGGTTTGTCCGAGCCTGAGTGCTCAAATTGGTGTGAGGAGGAGGGGGAGGAGGTGTCCTTTTATAGGGGAGGAGAGGGGCACCTTAGGAATATCTCAAAATATTATTTTATATTAAAGTCAAAATCGGTTTATAATGGTTCCAAAGGGTCTTATTTCGAAGCTAAAGTGGGGATGGGTCGAAATCCTATCAACCAATAGAACTTAGACAAGTTTAGGATATAATTTTAACCTTATCAATTAGATTTAACTCTAAGTTAAATAATTTAACTTTTACCATGTCTTTTTGTTTTCTGTCACTATATGGTTAATACACTTACTATAACATGCCAAACGAACCCCAAATTGTTTTTTATTAATATATATATCTTTATCTAAGTCATTTGGCCGAACCTTAGATTTTTAGGAATAAATTAACAATTAATAATATAATATTTGATTTAAAAACTATTTTGTGTCAATTTTGACACTATTTGATATATGATTTTTGTAAAAGTCATAACAGAATTAAATGTTCGAACCAAGTTGATTAAATCAACATTAATATATCATAGTAACCTCTAAAATTAGTGGAATTCATAAAAAATCTCAAATTACATTTATTTTGGTGTTTATAACATCAATTATGTCAATATTTCATTAATAAGATAATTACTGCATCATCGTTGTGTCATAAATAAATTAAATTATTTGATGTCTAAAAATTACAAATAAAATACCATCATGTAGGAAATCTTTTTAGATTTCTAATGAATATTTACAATCGAATTTATCTTATGTATAACCCCATATTAAAAATGATTTACTTATTAAACTTTGATTTTAACTATTTTAACTATTCATTAAATAAAATAATATTAAATGTCATAATCTAATCCAAGTGGACCTAAATGGTCATATTATATTCATAAGGTTGTTTTTGGTCGAACTACACTTATCCAATAGAATTAGGACATGTGTTAGGGTAATAGTAATATCATATTTACCCTTAGTTACCCTATTTACTATTAACCGTGGTAAAAAAAAGTAAAAAGTTACTATTCACCAAAAATTATTTTCATCTCATTGAACCACATTTTAGTCCTTGATATTAACCGTGTCTGTCGGATTTTCGAAATTCCATTCACAGAAGCGGTAAAATTAAGTTTTATGCAAAATTCAGTTTTTAACCTACCACTTAGTAGTTTCACTATTCATCAAAAATTGATGTTTTTCAGAACAATGCCAAAATTTCATCCTAAGCTATATTTCATATTCCGAATTCAAAAATGAAGTCTATTTTACCAAATTCATAACATAAAAGTTGCATTAATTAATTTTATAATTAAATCCCGCTGTTAAAACAAATAGCGTGTTTTTAAGAAACAAAATCTATCAAAAGATTGACACTTGATTATGTCTGGTTTAAATGTGAAATTACATCCAATGACCAATATTGTATTAGACTGTAAAAATATATTCTAAATATACTTTAAAACCACTCAAATTAATGATTTATCAATATTAATTATTTCGATTAAAAAAGTTGTTTTTAATTATAATTTAGTAATTTTCACTATTCATCAGAATATGAAAGTTATCCGAAAAGTACCAAAATTTCACCTTAGGCTAAATCCGATACTCTGAATCCAAGAATGAAGTTCATTTTGAAAAATAATATTTACAGAATTTTAAAAAGTGGTTATTACTATTCATAACGGCTAGTTTTAATAATATTTTAATAGCACATCGTTGTTTAGTGAAACTCGGTATTGCGTATTACACACGCTATCGAGGAAGGTCGCGATTGCGTGTAATGCAAGGCAAGACAAGGATGCGTGTTGTGAAAGCTCCTTTTGGTGTAGCGTACAACACAAGACATTAATAAAATTAAAAAGAATATTTTTTTTATAAAATCTTGGGCTGTTACATGTTCATTCTGACTGCCCATCTGATTGGGGATGAAAAGCTGTACTAAAATTTAATTCAGTGCCCAACGACTTCTGAAGGCCTTTCCAAAAGTTAGAAGTAAACCTGGGATCACGATCCGATACAATGGAGAGAGGAACTCCATGTAACCTGACTATCTCTTTAAGATACAAACGGGAAAGTTGATCAAGAAAGAAAGTATATCGTATAGCAAAGAAATGAGCAGATTTAGTCAAGCGATCATCAATAACCCAGATTTCATTATTACCTCGAGATGTCCTCGGTAATCCCACAACAAAGTCCATGGATATGTTTTCCCATTTCCACTCTGGCACTGGTAAAGGCTGAAGCATCCCTTTCGGTAACTGCCGCTCTGCTTTAACCTGTTGACATGTCAAACACTTCACAGTAAAATCAGCAATATCTTTTTTCATTCCATCCCACCAGTAATACTCCCGCAGATCTCTGTACATCTTATTACTGCCAGGATGAACTGAAAACGAAGAACTATGAGCTTCACATAACAACTCATTCTTCAACTGTGAATCACAAGGCACACATAACCTCTTCCCAAACCTCAAAACACAAACACAAACTTATCCAAGAACTCATGGAAAATTTTATTCATAAGGTCCATGAATACAACAGGTGCATTGGTTAACCCAAAAGGCATAACTACAAATTCATAATGGCCATATCTAGTATGGAACACAGTCTTATGAACGTCTGCTTATATTACTTTCAACTGATGGTACCCCGACCTCAAGTCAATCTTCGAAAAATATTGAGCTCCCTGGAGCTGATACCACTTCATTCGATGGCCCAACATCTGCTGAAGTTGTTGCAAAGGATTTCACCACCCCTTTCTGCTTGTAGTCTGGCTGCATTCCCCCAGTTGAGTTCTTCGTTGGACACTCGTTTGCATAATGACCCATTTCATTACACTTAAAACATCTTACTGTTGGTTTTTCATTTACTACTTGATCATCTTCCTTACAGTTACGAGCAATATGACCATACTTACCACACCGAAAGCACTTACTAGACTAGGATAAACATTCTCCAGGATTCATTTTACCACACTTCTCACACGATGGATATTTGGTTTTCTTACCTCCTTGCTTCTTTGATGAATTCTTCCCCATTGCCTGCCAACTAGACCTCTTATTCTGTTGTTTGTCATAGAACACCTGATCATCGGCAAACTCCATTTCCACCTTCTCTTTCCAATCGAGTGAACTTTTCTTCATAAGCAGCCACTGAATCATCCTCCTGCCTCAATTCTAGGAACTATTTTTCCATCGTAAGGTGAACCACCTTAGGAAAATATTTCTCAAGAAACATACCTTTGAATTCGTCCTAGTGAAGATCCTCAATCTCATCACTATCCCTTATATTTTTCACCATCGACCACCACTGATCAGCTTCACCTTCAAAATGGTAAACAGCAAGACTAACCTTCTGATGTTCTGAACACCCCATGACATCAAAAATCTTCTCCAGTGCCTTAATCCACCCTTCAACTTGCACAGGGTCAGATGATCCTCTGAATGATGGGGGATGTTTCCTCATGAAATTTTCCACCACTAACATGTTCCTCTGCGGTTGATCTGGCTAATCTCATGCATGGATACCACCACCATTTATAGCCTGAGTCAACTGTGCCATCACTGCAATAAACTGTTCAGTTCCGATTCCGACCATCTCAGGTTGCTGATTTGGAAGGTTATCTTCCTCCTGATGTCGTCCCAACATAGCTTCTTTGTTTCCTCTGCGGAAAACCATTCTGAACACAGAAATATCTTAGGCGAAGCAACGTGGTAATCTGTAAATGCTATATCATTTCAATCATATTATAATTTAACACTTTTCTAACTCCTAAAGTTGTCTAAACCGACCTCTAATACCAACTATAAGGCCCCGGCCTTAAACCTTACTTAATATTGAATTAAATGAATAATTCACGTTGAGGATCTTTTCAGGTTTAGAGTTTTAGAGAATTAGAACATAACTATAACATCTCAAAAGATTACAAAGTAGTCACTTCTACTAAGTTTCTATAATTAAAAAAACTCTTAAAAAGAAACGTGTCTAGTTCCAGGTTTTATATAGGATGACATTCCCTTGGTCCCATCCTTGACCTTATTCCACATTAAGTCCTGTGAAAACATTTCAAAAAAAACTTGGGGAGAGCATAAAAAGCTCAGTAAGGGATACAAAAAGAAAGAAAACTGTTAGTTTTTCAAACATCAAATAAACCATATATACTCTATCAAAGTAATACCTTCACCTTCATGAAGTAGTAAAAACTCTTCACTGAATAAAGTATCATTACTTACCTTTTTGTAACCAAATTATTACCATAAAATCCATAAAAAGAACACATAACATATATAAAGGTAACTTGGGACATAAACATACTTAAGTGGAATAACCATACGGTTGACTTCCACACATATCACTTAATGGAATAGCCATACGACCAATTTCCATACATACTTAAATGGAATAGCCATACGGCCGACTTCCATACCCAATTCATTGGAGGTTATAATGTAACCCTCCCGTCCTGGTATTCACGGCACCACCCGTCATATGGTTTATAACGTAACCACCCGTTAAAATGACTAATTACCAACATAAAATCATAAAACATAAAACCAATATAAAGGAATGATAACATTTCCACATTTCAATCACAATATATCATAAATATATTGACATAATAGAATCATTTTTCAAAACCATTTTCAATACCAAAATAAATAATATAGTATATGGTATTTATTTTATTCTAAAAACATTACGGCTTGTTGAGAAATCCAAAGACCAAATAATACTCGCGGCGGCGGAAAAAGTCATTGTCACCGCGTATGTTAAAAAAACATTTCTTTTTTGTCATTTAGTAAAATGCTTCGTAGAAAAATATTCCTTTTGTATAAAATTAAAATTCAAAGGGGTTTATACACCTTATAAAAGAAAGTTGTGTATAAAACGAAATATGCCTCAATGAAAGGAGATTGAGACGAAGTCCCTTACCTCGGGTCCGACTTGACTCGATCGTTCATTAACGTCCTGAATAATAAACATGAGTTAATTTCTACTTGATTAAGAACCTTTTTAAAGTTAATTATTCCTTTTATATCACTTATTTCCATGTTATAAACATTATGTAACCATTTAAGTTAATAATGCTTGTTTTGTCAATATTTGGTTCTTAAGTCGAAAGTGGATTTCTTACAATTACATGTTGTTCGTGTGTTCAAATGTTCTTTATATCCTGAATGAAATTCAAGATTTGGATATAATATGTATCATATATATCCAGCATATACATTTATTTATAATATTACATAATCATTTAGAGGTAAGAAATGAAATGCACCGTTCATGGACACGGTAACCCGTACGTACGCATGAACGCTACTTTCATTTCTTTGTCATATTAATGGAATTAAATCTAAATGAGAGGTATGTATATTTTAATTCCAGAATTATATTCATCATTTAGATATATCATTAATTATATATATCCATTATATACATGTACTTTTAATAGTACATTACATTTGGGGATAAGAAATGAAATGCACCGTTCATGGAGACGGTAAGCCGTACGTACGCATGAAAGCTACTTTCATTTCTATCTCATACTTTAATGGAAAAATAATAATAATGATATAGTGCTATATTATAATTCCAGTATAACATCATATATAATAACTTTAAATCCATCCTTTACACGTCCCACATATGGCATTAACGAATCGCATCACTTTGAGGGGGCGGTAGTCCGCACTTCTTTAAATGAAGATATCGTGTTTACCCATAATGGAAACCATAAAGGTATGACCAAAATGAAAAATAAAGAAGCTTAAAGAAAAAATAAATATATTATATATCATATATAAAAATAGTGAATTCATAATGGCCACCTTTGAAGGTGTTAAATGAGTATTGAACAATCATCGTTTCGGGAGGCAGAATTTCGCCATCCATGGAAACCGTATGTTCTTTAACCATTTGATGTAGTTTTGTGAGAGTTTAGCTCAAATAAATATTATAACAACATCCTAGTATATTTAAGATACTTTTGTTTTTACAAAATAAGTAAATAAAAAGAGTTTAGGGGGTTGGAGAAGCAAAATAAAACAAATGAACATGAGAGAATGAATTACCTTTAAAAGTGTAACTCCTTTTGATTTGAGCCTAAAGGCTTCCTTTGAAAGGATTATACCCAAAGGGAATCCTCTAGGATGAGGATAGGAAAGTGGAGAGAGTAAATGGGCAGGGTTTGGCCGAGCCATAGGCTTGAGGAGTGTGTGAAATGAGGTAGAGGTGGGGGCCTTTTATAAGAGGAGAGGAGGGGCACTTTTGGAAAGTAAAGAAATATTACTTTATTTGAAAATGTGTTTCGGTTTTAAAAGGTCCTAAATTGATATAATTCGTGGATAAGGTGATAAGGGTTCTAAATCCACTCATCCAATTGGTTTTGGCCATGTTTAGTTCATAGATATTTTATTATCTTTCCATTTTATTTAAGTCGTCAAATAATGATGTCATCGCTGCATCATTATTATGTCATAAATAATTTAATTTATTTAATGTATAAAAATAAAAAAAAATACTATTATGTAGGAAATCCTTTTAGCTTTCCGATGACTATTTAAAATCAAATATCTGATCTTTATAACGCCATGTAAAAATTGTTTTTGTAAAACATATTATGTTTGTGTCATTTTTACTTTTACATTAAATAAAAAGTTATTTATGTCATTTCCCAACCAAAATGTTCCCATGGGGTCCCCAAGTTGACCCATGGCTTTTCCTGGTCGGCCATGACACAACCAATAAGTTTGGGACATGTGTCTAGGTCATTTCATATTATTAAAGCATTATTTATACCTTAAACTACACTAATTACCACTAATCGCGATTAAAAACTTAATAAGTTACTATTCACCAAAAAATTTATTTTAATCTCATTGAACCAAATTTTACTTCTTAATGACAACCATGTATGTCGGATTTTCAAAATTCAATACACATTAGTGGTAAACATTTATTTAACTGAAAAATCAGTTTTCTTGATTACCACTTAGTGGTTTCACTATTCATAAAAAATTGAAGTTTTTCAGAAAATTACCAAAAATTCCCCCTAAGCTATATTTGATATTCCGAATTCAAAAATGATGTCTATTTTACAAAATTCAAAACATATAAGTCACATTAATTAATTTCATAAATAATTCCCGCTGTCAGAACAAATAGCGTGTTTTTATGAAACAATAAGTATTAAAAGATTGACACTAGTTTAAGTCTAATTTCAAAGTGAAATTGATTCCAATGACCAGCATTGGATAAAATGGTAAAAATATATTCTAATTTCACTTAAAAACCAATTAAAAACATAATCTAATCATATAAATAAATTAGATTAAAAAGCAGTTTTGATGTAAAATGCAGTATTTTTCACTATTTATTAAAAAATGAACATTGTCAGAAAAATACCAAAAATTCACACAAGGTAAATTTTGATGTCCCAATAATAAAGAATAAGTTTATTTTGACAAACATAGTTTATAAAATTGTCAAAAGATAGATTCAAAAATGGTTTGCCATCAAAAGGCAGTAAAACAATCTTTTAAGAATGTTAGTGTATTCCATGCATAAGATTGTATTTATTTTCATTTTAAGCCTCTATAACACTATCTTAATAATTAATATACATAGATAAAAATATCTATTATTCATTACTTACTTGGGATGTTACAGTCCCCCTACTAAATTATTTTCAAGTTTTTATGGTTTAATTCCTCTCTAATACAAAAGTTACTCAAATAACAAGTTTTCAATATTAATTGAAAGAAAAATTTAGAAATACTAATATGGCTTTGGATGATTTAGACTAGGATGAAACTATCATTAGTATTTCCCATAAAAAAATAGTGTCACTATTTATTTAATATATAACAGAAGATATCAATAATGTTGACACTGCTAATGAACCAAAGATTATAAAAATGGGTCAACTTATTCCATCCTAGAATACCTGTGAAATGGGACCCTTCAATCTAAAAGTGCTTGAAATGAAAATATTCAATATAGGTTGTCAATTTCACTCTCTATGATATCCCTAGTTATCTTAATGATCTTTATAATATTTTATTCGATGGATTTCTCCTCGTATTAATTGAGAGAGAGGATACTACCACTACCATAAATTAAATTCATGCTACCTCTTGTGGTTACCATCAGTGAGAAACCATTCTTTCTCACTAAATCAATAGGCTTCGGTATTTTTGTCCTTTGATGATACTAGATAGCACAATATTAATCCAAAATTGTAATTCCTTACAAGTGCATTAGATGATCATTGATCAACCCCAGAGTTTTTTCTCATAGCTATATTTTCTTTGACATTTATGGTATAGGGAATTGATGTTGTAGGGGCATACCCTTTGACAAAAACCAGGCAGTTCAAAAACATTTTTATTGTACCATCATCTTTTCCAAATGGTTTATGGTGGTACCTATTAATGAATTAGAGGTGAAGAGTACCATAAATTTTTTTATCTGAAATATAATTACCATATTTAATGTAACTGACTAAATATTGAAGGCAAATGACACCAAATTCCACTCTTATTAATAGAAGAAGTTGTATTATGAGTATAACATCAAATCTAATGATTCTTATTACTACATTGAATCATAAAATTGATTAATTGAGGATTTAAATAATAATATATAAAATATTATTTTATAAAATGATGGATATAAAAAATAATTCATATCCTAATAAAATAATACACACCTTTTCGGCCTACCACACAAACCTTCATTGCTACTCATGTATCCTAATATTAATTGGTTTACCAAACAAAGGTAGTGTTGCCTCTTGAGGTTTCATTTCCGTAAATCCAAATATAAATCAATTTTAAAATATTTTATAATGATAAATCTAATAACAGTATGGATGAATTATAGTGACTCGATGGTAATGTGTTTCATTCATTGCACTACATGGAGTTTACAAAAACCAAATCTCATGATCATTTAATATGAGAGATTCTAAAAATTAATTCCTTTAAGGAAACCCGGTTCTAACTCTCATTAACCCAATGATATTTGGTAAGGATCCTCAATACCATGAACTAAATTTGGAAGGGCCATGCGTTATATATAACTTTTATCATAATGGAGCTTACTCATTAATAAAAATGGATGTAGAATGCACCATGCCCTGACAATGTGACATCTCTCAAAGAATTATTCATGTGATAATTCATCGTCCCAATCATAATAACCTAAATTCAGAATAAACATGGTCATAGTCAAAAGACATATAACTAAAATAAACCATAATCTAATATATATGAATCTAAATAGGATATCCGAAAATCATAACAACGAGATGTTAAAATATACGATAATGCCATTTCCTAATGACGCAAGGTTTTTTTATTCACAAATCGATTTTGTGAAATAAAACTTTTTAATACCTCATTACTTGATTTAGAAAGCAATAATTCATGGTGATAGCCTTCTATTGGGCCACCAGATTATCCTTCATAAGAAATACAGGTGGACTGATTAACATTTCAATGAAATACACAGTGAAACCCAAACCCTATTTTATGGGCCTAGATGTGAAATATAATGATGTCCCCTATCCAACAAAAAATAAAAATAGCTTTAGGGGACTCCAAAATTGGTATTTTTATTTGAAGTTACCATTCATGTAAAATTCCATCTATCTACACCTGAAGAAGATATATGTAGGGAAATGTTTTTAGTCATATATGTGGCATGATTATCTCTTTTATAAGATTAATAGTGATGCATATGGAATTTTCAAAAGTTCCAACCCTAAATCCACCCCTTTATAAGATTTTTTTGAAAACATCTTTCCCCTTGAGAATCTCTTTACACCATCTTTCATTCTAGTTTAATGTTGAGTATATATGATCACCTTAATTTCAGTCAATGATTAATTACCATACAAAATAAAAATCTCATGGTCATAATCATAAGACCCTAAAATAAAAATGCATTATAGGTCACACTCTATAACTATAATCATTATAAATGTCATTGTAACATGTGCATTAAAGTAATGATAGATTTTTATTAGTTGCATGATTCAAAACCACATGAAAATTTCCTCCTATGATAAAAATTAAACCACGTGATCCCTTTGAGCCACACAAGAGTGAATGCCTCCCATATTTTATCGGTTATCTAACACACTATATTTCAGAACAATGTTCAACATGATTACCATTTAAGTGGGATATGTATGGATTCCTGGGGAACTTTTCTCTGCTATATCAATGAATAGTTATAAAACTTATCCTTTTAGAACTCCCATAACTATTTGTAGTCTACTAGGTATATTTTGTGAAATTAAGCCTCCATTTCCCCCTTAGACTTCACATTAAGATATTATCTTCTACGTTTCATGTTATTATCTCTAAAACACATGAACCTATGATCCTAGTAATATAAAATAAAAATTAAATATGAAATTCATCCTTACCACATAATGGTAAACTACATCATTAAGACCCCTGTCATTTGATGTCTGGGTGTTAACTACGTACAGGTTGATTCCCATTACAAAGTGATACGTAGAACATGAAAATATCATATACATTGGAACAGTAATCATAAGATAAACATGACTCTTTTCTTTATTTTAATGGTCCATTTTTGTGAAAGAATCATTTACTAATACTTATTTCTCACACTGTTAATTGCTCATGTGGGATTAAGAATTTTAGTATAGTCTTCCATGTATAATAGATAAATATCTATTAACATCAGATATATAATCCTTCCAGATACAAAAACTAAAAGGAATGACAAAAATATTTACTACATGAGGATAAAATATATGGTTGAAGTCTCTTTCAAGATGTAAAAATACACATTGTGATGGACCCCACCCGAGAGGACCACAATCCTTGATGTTGTTCTCCTACCACACTTCTACTCAAAAAATAAATGTTACTTAATTATATCTCTAATGAGATATGTAGTGACATTCAGATCCTATATCCCTGTATAAGAAAATAAAATTTCCCCCCTCTCTGTATATTCATCAGATCTTCACATGGCGTTATCTATCTTAGAACTACGTATGACATGATTACCATTTAATTGTGATTAATAGTGACTCATAGGTTCATTAATAAATGATTAGATATAAAATAAAGAAATAATGTGTCCCTTTTCTCATATAGGTGACCCTAGTGCATGCAGAATATCATAATTCATGTTTCCCCCATTCAATAACCCATCATAGAAACAAAATTTCAACCTTTACTACATGTAATCTAGAGTTATGTTGAAAAAATTCACACTCTATGGATAATGAATGTGTATGTTGTTATATTATTCTCAAAAACATCCCTTTAATTTTTTATTCCACTTTTCCTATTAAATTTAGACTATCTCAAATTCCACTTGGATATTAGAAATAAAAGGGACCAACACCAGATCACACCTATGTTTGGACTATTCGTGATACACCTCGGATTTTTTTTCATAACGCATTCCCCCAATGTGATTTTCAATAAAATGTTCCATCTTCATCAAAATAATTCCCTCTTGTTTTTATATTTTTAAACTATATCATAAGAAAATAATTTTTTCAGTCACACATTTAATATTTGTCAAATATCACTTTTCCTGATCTGATAACCCCAAATATCCTGGTTTGCAACTTCCATACTCGTTTGTAATTTATTTCAGAACATCGTTGACATGAATATACAAATATAATTTATTATTTCTATACACTTTAAAATCAATTCTTTTCAACATTAGTCTATAGAAACTATAGGTCCGTTTCATATTCCCCTAAATAATAAACAACCCACTTCCTGATCATGTGACCTAAAAATTCATGATATATTTCCTTTTTATATGATGTTAAAATTTTAAAAAAAAGCCATTTTATCATGAAATAATACTAATTAACACTTTATTACTTGCCTTAGAGGTCCCCAATCTCAATGTCTGACTCCTACCACAACACCAAACAACATACCCTATGAACTATGTGAGTCATGATTCTAATTTAACTTATATCTATAGTGGCACACAGATACTTTATCTTATTTCCAACCATGAAATGGAATTTAAATCAATTATAAGGAACTAGGGACTAAATCCCTCCTTCATACTCCATCTAAAAGCTACATTTCATCAGCCATAGTTCATGTATAGGGAAATTTGGATCATCACAAACCTACTCTGCCATCAGGGATAAGAATGTCTACTTCCCCTGGACACCTTTTTTTTACTATGAAAAATAGGTCATAGCATAGATTTTCATTCTTTTCCCCATCTAGGACGTTTCAACCATATGAACTTTAATCCACATGAGAAAAATCATCTATCACTATGTGCCTCAATATCATCATTGTATAAAATCAGATTTTGAACCTGATCTACAATTATTCCTTATATCATAGTCACATATCATCCTGAGATCTAAGAATACAAGGATCATTGTTTATAACTCTTCTTTCAACATCCCGAATATTTTTGGTACACTTATATCCTCAAAATAATAGGAGTAAAGTTCTTTCATCGTGAAATAATAATATTTTATTTCACTATTTATGAATTACCCTATGCCGGTGCTCCTATATACTATGGATAACCCCTAATTTTTACCTATTTCACACATTAAGCATATATAATTTGATCTTATATATTTTATATGACTATACATGTTTTCATAGTAACATCTAGTCCTAACTTGAGGCTGGAAATAATTAGTTCTGAATGAAATACATTAACAGCAACATCAACAATCATTGTTGTGAGACTATAAACAATAAGAACATACAGATACCAACACTATAAAAATATAAAATGTTCATGCACTCATGATAACCTATATACCATCACCCAACACGATTAATATGAAATTCATCTACCACCTATGGTGTGAAAATCATCTCACTGAACAATATGTTCAAATATATTTGACATTAAATTGTATAAACATTATTTCCTTCCTCAATGTTGTTAAAAAGAACTAAATCAGTACTCTCATGTTCTATATTTAAAAAATCATCCCTTCTTTGTGCCCTCTAATAATCTAATTCATGACACCATTAAAAATTAAATATTCCTTCTGCACAATGTGAGTGTTTTATCCATATATGGTATCAAATGTTAGAACTAAATGCTACTTGATTATTCCTCAGAAGTGATATATAGTAATGTCGATATCCTATTTACTATCCATAATTTTTTATAACAAACATAATTTCCCATATCATGTATTTATCACACCATCCCAGAGGCAATTTTCAATTTTATTGGTTGTTTTTTCATAAAATGATCCTTCCGTACTCAAACACGTTTCTTGATCAAATTGAACTATGTGTCTTGTGAAATTCAGATCACAAAAATTCTTCCCCATCTATTAGTGATGGAGTATCCCAATTTTTATGGTTTCTTTATTTTAAATATGATTAATTATATAAAATTTATCATTACAAAAATCATCCCCTTGTGGGGAATGTCATCCAGAGGAACCTCTATCCCTTTTAGAAAAATCATTTATCATTGTACGCCTAAAACAAATAATGATTGAATTCATGTCTCAAACTTCATTTATGGTCATTCCAGGCATACATGTCCCATATAATTTATTCAGATTTCAAAATCATAAGATAATGACAAAAAATTTTCCTCTACCAAAATAATTTTGGAGAACCCTTAAAAAGAAAACCATGTTGTAGTCATTACTCGCATAACCCATTGTCAAAGATATTCGACTAAAAAGACCAAATTCATTAGTCTGGAATGAATGGGAAGAAAATACCAATGGTTAGAGATGTTAAACCAAAATGATAAAAAACAACAAAATGGAATCTTGGGAAAGTTTCCAATTTTAGCTACTACATTTGATAACCTCAAGGTTTATGAAAATTTGAGCAATTGAAATTAAAAAGGAACAGTATTGGATATGTTTAAACCAAATAATGGGTGGCCTAATTAAAATATGAGTCTCATCTATTAGGAAAAATTTATTCAATCTGTAATGAAAAAAATTGGATTGTGATATAAAAGAAAAAAAAAATTAGGGTCTATAATTTACTACTAGAAATATTCAACCCTTGATCAGAGGGCCGTAAGACACTAGAAAAATATATAGAATCTTGATGTTCCTATCAAAGTAAAATAGAGAAATGATTCATAGATAATAGATGGAAAATTTTTCATTCCTTAATGGATAAAAAGTGAAAGGATCATCCATAATTTAGATTATATCTATCATATTTTAAAAAATATCATCGATTTAACTCTTTAATTATTTAAGGGTCTCTCTAGAATCATTAATAACTAATTTTATTTTTGAAAACTATGTAGTCTTAAAATCCTTATTAAACAAAAGATATTCTATAGCAACTGTAACATCCCAAGCATCTATAAAGTCATACAAATTTTCATATCTATTAATATTTAGAAATAATATATTAATTTTATGTTATATGGGATTCCTTCTCCAATTTAATACATTACACACATCAAAGGGATTCTTTGAAATCTTACTTTGGAAAAAACATGGAGTTATACCAAAAGTAAATCAATAATAATATTATTAACTAAAATGATAGTCAACCCCTAGCCGATGTATTAAAAATAATAAACATAAATAACTGTAATATTATTAGACATTATTGTTAAAAATTTTTACATTTATCCAATGAATTTTAGAGTCTTAAAATGGGAATTAATCCAATTTAAGCATTAATTACTCAAATATTTCTAAAAGGAATTTTTACCTCTATTTGTTAGAGAACCATTTTCAAATATAGTTTTTTCTACTTTTATATGATCAATTTCATAAACTGAACTTCTTATTTTGAATAAGGACATAAATATTTAGTTAGGTGGATATTTTGTCATTTTTCTGATAAAATTCATATTTTAATGAATAGTAAAAAATACATCATTTTAATTCAAAACTGCCTTTCGTATAATTAATTTGCATTGACATATTATCTTCTAAATTTGTTTTAAAGTTTAATTAAGTTATTTTTTAATCATTTAATCCAATTCAATCCATTGGTGTAAATTTCACATTGAAATTTGATATAAACACATGTCAAAATTTTAATGGGTTTTTCCATTTAAAAAACCAATTTTCACTTTTTGAAAACAAGATTTAAATTTAAATTATTTACTAAAAATTATTTTCCTTGAATTTGGAAAAATAGATTCCATAATTATAATCATAAGGTCCAAATTGTGTAAATAGGTACCTTTTTAACTTTATGAAAAGTAACTTTGGTAAATTTTATTTACCATAGTTAAAGGTAAATGAGGTAATTTAGGGTAACAAATAATATAATAAGGATAAAAAAGTTACCATAACACCTACAAAAATTATATTGGATAAATAAAAGTCAAACAATAACACCTAAGGGTCAAAATTTATTCATTTAATGGACTTTTGTCCCTAACAGTGAGCTAAGTATTATTAAAACAAAAGAAAGATACATCCGGTCACTCTCTTATCTCTTACAAGTATAATAATTTTAATATATTGATACATTTGATTAATATTAGAAATTGAATTGCCTCCGAATATATAATGAGATTATCTATATTATTATATTTTATTTATAACTTTTATAGATTAAATATAGTCCATAAATATTGATACAATAGTGATGCAATATTTATTTTATTAGGAGAAATATGAAATCAATGATATTATATACACAAAAATAACTAATATATGAAATAATTTATGTCATACAAGACTTTTGTAGGTCACTATGGCTTGTTATAAGTCTATAAAATTTTTGGGTTCTAATTTAACTCTCTTTTTGAGTTTGATTTAAATTCAATTAAATAAATAATGTAAAAATTGACATAAATTATGTTTTATAAAACAAATAAATTATGTATTTATTTAAAAATCATAAAAACCATTTAAAATATAAAAGAAGCTATTTAATGGCATAAAAATTAATTAAATGTCTAATTATTGGAAATTTATCCCATATATATGATATTAATATCCTCTTAATAATTAAAATGTTGTGACCTCTATGAAAATTAAAAGAGAGTTATTAAGTGAAAAATGAAAATATAAGGTTTGAAATAAATTAAATACATTTATAAAAATTATTATATGAGATTATTTCGAAATATCCTAATAATATATTATAAATAAATTTGATTTGGGACATATGGAATCCAACTTGATTTTATATTAATTTAATATTTTAATATTTTCCAAAAGTTTCCCCTCCCCTCTCCTATAAAAGGCACATATTCCTCTCTTTTACAAACACTCTCTATTCCATTTGTATTTTCCAATACCTACCCAAAATATTCTTATATCCCCGAACTCATCCTAGAATCCACCCTTATAGCAAACAGTCTCTCAAGATGTCCTTTTGGTATAAACCAAAATCGGTTACACAATTAAGAGGTAACGCCTTGTATTACATTTTTTACATTCATTCCCATTTTCTAAACCCAATAATATAATTATTATATTTTTATATATAAACACCAGTATCATAAATTTAGTAGGATTTTTTTATGGTTAATTTTCCACCTACACTTAAGCAAACCTCAATTTGATGGTTAACAAACATACTATTTCTATGTACAGTGAATTACTGCCTCACGAAACGATGATTTTTCAATTTTTACCTACCACCTATCATAGAGAACATTGGGTTGGAAACTATATTTATATATTATATTTATTATATTTATTATGTCTCTATTCTCCTATAATTTTTATTTAGAAAATATAATTATTCTTTTCATGTTTTGAAAATACGATAATTTTGTTTGAGGATGTGTGGACTATAAACCCATTAATGTGATATGTCTCATTAATTTCATACATGGACTATATAATGGACGGTTTTAATGAAAATATGTAAAATATATGACATCGATATTACACTACAATTATAATATATATATAGCCTTTAGTTATCTTTCTTTTAATTTGACAAGGAAATAAAAGTAGTTTTCATGCATACAAACAACCCACCATCTCCATGGGTGGTGAATTTCATTTATTATATACAAATATTATGGATATTAAGACTACATATATTCTAGTTATTTATGAAATAATATTCCAGAGATGATTTAATTTTGTCTTCATAGACAATTTTCATCAAAACATATTCATTTTCAACTCAAGTACTAAATATCGAAAAAATGTTCGATTTGAACTTAAATTATTATACAATTATTAAAACATGGTAATAAGTGATATAAATGAAATAATAAAAATAAAAAAAGGTTATCAATCATTTATAAATTATCCTAGGATTATTATTTAGTAAAAAATGACTGTACATGACTAGTCAGACTCAATGTAAAGGACTTACTCTCAATAACTTATCATTGACGAATATTTTGATAATACACACCTTCTTCTTTTATACGGTGTATATTGAAACCTATTAATTTTAATTTCATTAAATGGTTTTTAGAATTTAATAATTTAATATGAATAATTTAACTAAACGTCAAAAGGAATCTATTTTTACGTATACGATGACAAGGAATTCTCTGCTGCTGCAACCAATATTTGAAATTTGTCTTCATCCACAACATATTGTAATAACCCAAATATTAATTAATGGAAATACCTCCTGATATAATTAAATGTCTCATTATGTAATGTTTTTTGTGAAATTATTTGGATTTATGTTTTTTATTTTTAAAATAGTGTTAAGAAATGTGACCATTTCTAATATAGTCATTGAGCAGTGATCACAATATTAGTAAAAATAAAGGGCTTTAACAAATCCTATTTACAAAAAAAAAGGAATCGATGGACTCACCCAGTAGATTTTCCCCATACGAAGACCATTTTTTGGAGCTCAGAAAGGAGGTGGCGTCATTGTGCTTTTCTATTGTCCAAGCTCAAGCTGAGTTTTAATATGTTAAGATCGAGCAGAACTGACTATGAGAGAAGTGGATGTTGATAGATATTACTACTTGAGCATTACTATCCGAGCCACCCCACAATTCTGTCACCATATTGCACCGTAAACTTCTGTCTTATGCTGCTGTTATAAGGGGTTATGTAACAATACCCTAGCACTATGACTATGTTCATTTTTTTGTATAATTAATGTGCATTCATTTTATTATTGTATCTCTGTAAATAGTTTTTAAAGAGAAAATAACATTTTTAGTTAACATTCAACTAAAAATATATTTTGATGAATTAATGTATTTCTGAATTATATAACATTTTAAAAAATTATTATTATAATTATATTAGTTTTTATAAAATTTAAATGATCATATAATTTTTATGAATGCAATTGTAATTTTTATTATGGTTTGAATTCTATTTTTATCAAAACCCATGAATTTTCTATAAATGTTGGTTTTTATATTAAATTTAAAAAATCACATAATAATAAAATTATTTATATAAAATTTATATTATTTTTGGAATAAAGATTTTGAATTTATCCAACGGTTATTTTTTCATAATTTTCCGAGACAGTCAAATTTTTGGGTAAAAATTAAATTCTATTAAAATTTATAATGTGTTTTATGAAATTTAATGACCCAATAGTGATGTAATAACATAATATAAAAATTATTTTCATCCAATATATGTTTTATCATTAAAATAATGTGATTTTATATTTGTTTGCTTTATTTTTCAAAGCTTTAGTGGACCCTTTAAGACTTATAAAACATTTTATCTTTTTAAATTGTTTTTCGTGAGAGTGTGACTAAACTCCACATCAGCATTCAATATTTTACAAATTTCGTCCATTTTACTTATAAAGTTTTTTTCCACTTTACATTGGGAAATAAAATGGGAAAAACATGGGTTGGTTTGTTGTATTGACTAGTTTAACGTGTGGTGACCCAAACCTAAATAATAAAGAATTCCCTCTTCTTTCCTATATAAACCCACCTAAGCTCCCAATTCTTCTTCACTAAAAGCATTTGGAGTTCGAACAACCCCTTCATTCCCCTCTCAAAAATACTCCCAAGGTTCCCTAAGCTCCCTAGAATCTTCTCTCAAGCCTCTCCCAAGCCTTTTGAATCGCACTTCCATGTTAGGTATTTCTTCTTTTTTCATTTTTTTCTCAATTTCATTCTATTTTTATGACATTTTATTTTCAATTATAAATATTGGGTTATGAAATATATCCTCCCCCATACATCCATCTCTATGTTTTAATTATGAGATACCCATTTCCGTCTCATTAAATTCCCCTCTTGTACACCCGTTAGCATGCTGAAATTCTATATGGAATCTCTATCTCTTCATTTACATTCAAGCAATTCTATTTTATTGTGAAAAAAAATTTAATTAAGTATGTTGGGAAATTTAACTATATAACCCACATACTGTAAATTTCATTTACATATGATGAGTCACTAATTTCTCTCCCATCAACCATTTTTATGAATATCAATGTCATGCCATTACACTGCCAAACTGCACCGTGATTTTCCAAGCCAATGTCATTGTGTAGTGAATACCATGTCCATTTTCCTATCAATGGTATTCACCAGTATGCACATTTACATATTTATTATATTGTTTCATGTATGAATTCCACATTACCATTATCATGGAATAAATTATGAGGTTTAATGAATCCATGTTATATGATCCAAGTGGCACATTTATGCATGAAATGAAATATTGAAGAATAGTGCACCCTGATAGTGCTCCAATACATTAGGTAAAGATTAGTACCAAGATAATTTAAGTGAAATGACGGCTTAATCATTTTAATTAAATTATAATGAGCGTTTAATCATTATCCATGTACAATGATCCTTGGCTTATGATAAAATCGTGTTTAATGTTGTTGACGCATTTCCATATTAAGACTATCATGATCTATCATGCCTTTATATTAATGTTTCTAATGTGCTCTCATTATATGATAATTTTATAAAATGTATGGTATACCTCGTGTTATTCCATTTTTGTTCCCTTATTGGGCTTTATAACTCACCATTTTCTCATGCATGTCCTCAGGTTATCATGTGCAATGCTATGTACGAGGGAATGTAATGGTCATGAATAGGAGGTTTTCAATAAAGATATTGTATATCATGTTTTAAGTTGTTATGTAATGATCAAAAGCCCCAAATCCAATAGATATATCGATCGTCTATTTTGTATCAAGTTATTCTTATATAATAAATCATGATTACGTGTGAAAAAAATGACCAAGGATGTCATAGAAGTAATGTTTTTAAAATAAAAATAAATACCATATACTTGTTTGATGTATTTTTTTATTCAATTTTTTTATATAGGACTAATAATGTCAAAATATTTAAATGATATATTGTGATTTAAATGTGGAAATGTTATGTTTTTTGCTTTTTTTATGTTTTCTGAGTATGTTATGGTACTTAGACATTTGATAGGCGGTGACGTGATAAACCAAAGATGGATGGTTACGTGATAAAGCAATGAAAGATGGTTGCATGATAAACCAAATAATGATCGTTCCATGATAAAACATGAATGGGTGGTTACATTATATCCTCTAAGGCATTGGGAGTGGAAGCTTATTGTATGGATATTTCATTTAGTGATATGTGTGGAATTCGACAGTATGGGCATTCCAGTTAAGTATTTTTATGTACCAAGTGAAAATTATATGTTATATGTTTTTTTATTGGGGATTTATGGTAATAATATTGTTAGTAAAATTTTATGTAACGAGATTATATTCAGTGAGGTATATTTACTACTTCTTAAAAGTGAAAAGTATTACTTTATGATAAAGCAATCATGGTTTACATGTTTTCAAAAGACTATAAGTTTTCATTCATTATGTATCCATTACTAAGATTTTTATAGTCATCCATTGTTTTGAAATGATATTCACAGTACATAAAGAATAATTGTATCAATGATGAGATCAAGTAAATGTAATGCAATTTAAACATGAAAAAAATCCATGTTTCTTTTTAAAAAAACATTTTTGTTTTATGAAACAAATTGTATATATATTATAAGTGTCTACATATAATATTTAAGTTGTTATGTATGAGTTATGTCCAAATTATCTAAATATATAAACCTAAAAAGATCATTGAAGTGAATTTATGTCATGTTTGATGACTTTTCTCCAGATCGCGTAATGTTTAAGTTCGGGGCCTTATAGTTGGAATCCGAGGTCAGTTTAGATAACTTTAGGATTTATATTATTTTTTAATAGAATATACATAAAATATTTTTAATTTATTTTAAATTCAAATGACATTGTATTTGAGGATTCCCTCATTTATTCATCAAGTATATGTTAGTTCATAATGGTATTTTGCAGAGGAAATAAGGAAACGGTGCTCGGAAGACATACAGAGAGAAATAACCCACAATATAAACATATTGAGATGGTCACAATCGAAACTGAATAGTTTGTTACAGTGCTGGATTAGTTGACTAAGTTGATAAAATGTTATGGTCTACATGCATGGGATCAACCAAAACCAAGTGTAGAGGAATATGTCGATATTGGATCATTTCATGAGCCAATATCCCCCATCATTCAAATGATCGTATAACCCTTTACAATTTAATGGGTGTATTAAATAACAATAAAATATTTTATTATGTAAGGGGTTCTTCATAAAATAAAAAGGATAGTATTTCTACTTATTATTTTGAAGGTGAAGGTGACCTATACTGATCAATGATTAATAATATTAGATGAAGTGAAGTGATTTACACCAGGGAATGGGATGAATTTCTGAATATCATCCTTGAGAAATATTTTCCTAACGATATTAAAAATAATATGGAAAATAATTGCATGAATTTGAGACAAAATGAGGATTATTTGTGGCTACATATGAAGATAATTTGACCTGTTTTTTAATGTAGATCTGGAATTTTAACAGAGATATTAATAGTACGATAAATCGGTTTTACACAGGATCGAAGATGAAATATCGAATGAAGTTAGATTCTAATGAGTTCAAAAGCTATGAGAAACTAGTCTTATATGATGAAATGGTAGAAATATAGTTTTTTATGATCTTTTGTTCCATGAGAGAAATAAAAAAGAAGTGATCTAGTTAGTAGGCTATGGGAATTAATTTATCAAATAATTCTAGATGTAAGAAAACTAAATTTAGAACTTGTGAGAAGTGTTATAAAAATCATCCTGGATAATGTCTCTTAATATTTGGGATGTTCTTATGATGTATTATGACTGGTCATATTTCTTGTAGCTATAAGTAAGGTGATCAGGTGGCCAATAAAAACTAATGGTAACATGTTTTAGTGGCAATGAGTTAAGAAATTATACCCATTTGGGTCCAAATTTGATTACCCATAGTGGAAAGAAGCATGATCAAATGAAGAAGGGAATGGAAAATCATTTTTATTGCTATGGTTTTCATGGGACCATAAAATGAAATGGTTAAAGGTAAGTTATAATTTCTTCAAAATATTCCAATACTATATTTTACTCTTGATCTTTAAATTCTTTCATTTCTGAGATCATTGTAAGGAAATTTGAAATAGCACCTCATGAATATGATATATAAATTTTGGTAAAGACTCTAGGAGTATGTATTAAATAAACTTAGACTTTTAGGAATCTTCCTATTATCATTAGTGTGATAAACTTTTCTACAATTCTTATTGAACTTCTGATAAGGGAACTTGAAGTCATTTTTCATATGGATAGGCTTTCAATTTATCAGGATTAAATAGATTGTAAATAAAATAATGGTTTGTTCAGTGATTTTAATCCATTTATAACAAAAAAAAGCTTAAAGATTGATTAAATATGGAATTCAACGGTATCTGGCATTTATTATTGAAAAGAAAGAAACTGTTTTGAATAGTGATATTCCAGTAGTAAATGAATTTAGTTATGTTTTATTTGTTGAATTTTCTGGTATTATTCTTAATTTAGAGTTTGATTTCACTCTTGATTTATTTCATGGTGTTATGCCTATTTCTAAACCCCATCATTGAATAGCTCAAATAGAATGGATGGAATTTAAAAATTATTTTCAAGAATTACATGATAAAGGATTCATTCAACCTGGAACATTACCATTGGGTGTTCTAGTTTTTTTTTTAAAAATAAATATGGGTATATGAGATTATTTTTTTATTAATGATCTGTTAGTAACATCACTATCAAGAAAAATAATTCATTGCCTCTTATCAATTATTTGTTTGATCATCTCTAGGGAGCTCAGTATTTTGTAAAGATTTATATGAGGTCTAGGTGCCATCAACTAAAGATAAAGGTGGAATACATTCCAAAGATAGATTTCCATACATAATATGGGCATTTGGAGTTTTTTTAGGAACTATGGGTTATCTAATTTACATGTTGTATTTTTAAATATAATTAATGAATTCTTTCATCAGTTTCTGGGTCAGTTTATGGTTGTGTTTATAGATGATATCTTGATATATTCTAAAAGTTTTGTTAAAAAAGAATGTCATGTAAGGACATTTTTCAGAACCTAAAAGAAAAGAAACTATATGGAGGGTTTATTAAGTGAATATTCATGGAAAAAAATTTCATTCCTTTGAACTATTGTTCTATAGATGGCATAACTATTGACAATTCTAAAACGAAAGTTGTTGAAGATTGGCCAATAACTATCAATATCAAAGAGATTCATTGTTTTATTAGATTATGATGTTATTACTAATGGTTTTCTAAAAAGTTTAATCGGTTATCTAGATCAATAACTAAGAAAACATGTAAGTGAGTTATGTTCTTTTGGAAAATATAATGTGAAGATTATTTTTGGAACTAGAAAAATGATAAAAAATTGATCTAGTATTTTCACGGCCTTCCAGGAATGGAGAATTTGTTAACTGCATTTATGCATCTTTTAAAGGACTGCGTTGTGTCTTAATATAGAATTATCAGGTAATCACTTATGCTTCACAATAGTTGAAACTACATGAGTTAAATTACCCTACACATTATTTTGAACTAACTACTATTGTTTTCACATTAAAAATTAGGAGGCATCATTTTATGGAATAAATAGAGAAATAGATAAGGATAACACATGTTTTATGTATATATTCACTCCAAAAGAACTAAATATAATATAGAGGAGATGGCTAGAGTAAATCAAGGTTTATGATTACATGATTCATTATCATATAATAATGGAAAATAATGTGGATGATGCATTGCGTTGAAAGATTAATGCTACATTAACAATTATATGGTTGTAAGAAAATATTTTTGGTTATTTATATCATTAATTTCATATTGGAAGTTGATGGTGTTGGTAATTCCTCTATTTTGTTTCAGGTGGAAGTGAAATCATCTCTCTTAGATAGAATTAAGAAATCAATAAAAGATGATTGTGAGTATTAAAAAAATGTATAATTATTTCAAAATTTTAGGTTATACGACTTAAAAATTGATAATGAATGTGTTTTGAGTATTCAAAAGATATTATGTGTTCCTTGTGATTCATATTTAAAGAAAGATTTGTTATGTGAAGCTCATAGTTCTCTGTTTTCAGTTTGCCCAAGAATTACTGAGATGTTTAGAGAACCTCAAGAGTATTACTGGTGGGATAGAATGAAAAGAGATATTGTTGACTTTACTATAATTTTTTTGACGTGTCAACATGTTAAAGGAGAATGGTAGTTTTTGAAAGGTTTTTTTTTTCATTTTCCATTGTCAGGGTGGAAATGTAAAAATATATCCATCGATTTCATAGTGGGATTACCAAATACATTTCATGGTAACAAGGCAATATGTCTTATTTTTTTATCAATTAACTAAATATGCTCATTTTATTCGTATTTTAGGTAATATATATCTATATCAAGTATCAAAATTGTATTATAAAGATATTGATAGGTTACATGGAGTTTCTCTCACTATTTTTTCTTATCATGATCTCAGGATCACTTCTAACTTTTTTTAACAGACTTCATAAGTCACTGGAAACTGATTTAAATTTCAGTACAAATTGTCATCCCCAATCAGATATCCATTTAGATTGAAAAATTTAGACAATGGATAATATGCGACATTCTTGTTCAATGGATTACTAGGGAATTTGGAATCAACATCTTTTATTGATTGAGTTTTCTTATAATAACTATTTTCATTATAGTATAAAAATGGAACCATTGGAATCTTTATATTGAAAGAGGTGTCAAAATTCATCTTTTTCTGATGAATTAGGTGAAAGGAATTTGATGGGACCAAAATTGTTATAATTGATGGCAGGAAAAGTTGAGATAATTTAAAATCACATGGGGAAATATTAGAGCATGAAGAAAAGTATTGCAGATAACTAGAGGAGGGGTCTTTTTTTCAAGGTAGGTGGTCATGTCTTTCTAAAATATTCACCATTGAAAAGTGTGATGTTATTTGGTAAGAAAGGGAAGGAAAATATGACGTTCATTGGATCCTGTGAAATCTTAAAAAAGGTTGGGTTAATACCGTACAAAGTGGATTTACCTTCGAGTTTATCCAAGGACCATAATGTTTTTCATGTTTTAATGTTATGAAAATATATTCCGGATCCATATTGTGTTTTTAGTTTAGAGGTAGTTCAGTTTTAAGAGATTTTTTCTTATGAGGAACATCCAGTAAAAATTCTTGACCATGGAATGAATTTTGGTATAATTTGATCACTATTCATGTATAGGTTTTGTGAAAAAACATCATATGGATAAAGAGGGATCATGGGAATCTGAAAATGCTATTAGGGAGAAATACCAAAAATAATATGATAAGTAAATAAAATTGTGGGGACACAATTTCCAAAAGGGGATTTGGATTTAACATCAAAATTATTTATATAATAATATATTTTTCATATCAATTATTTTTTATGAATAAGTTATTAATTTTATGTTAATGGTGAGGCTTTGTTTGATTGCATACTCGACACGCAACAATGAATTTCTCCAAAATCTTACATTACACACAACACTAAGTTATACAAAAAAATAAGGCAATAATATTATTATAATTTTAAATGGTAGTAAATCCCAAGCCATTTTATTTGTGGAAATTAACAAAAGTAAATATAATGTGATTACATGTGTTTTTTAAATGTTTTAACATTTCTCCAATGAATTTTGGAGGTTGACAAGGAGAATAAATTAAAATAAAGCATTAAAAACTCATACATTTTTAAATGGTCAATTTACCACCATTTGATGGAGAACCCTAATTTAATATACTTTCTTTTCACTATTATATATTTTGTTTGAAAAATTTTACTTCATTTTTGGAAGAAGTATGTCAAAATTTACTTTGGTTAAAATTTTGGTATTTTTTGTTAAAATTTATATTTTAATAAATAGTGAATAATACTGCATTTTAATTCAAAACTTCATTTTCAAATAATTTATTTATATTGATAGATTATATATTGAAATTTTTTTATTATTTTTTGATTATTTTTTATCAGTTAATCTAATGTTGTTCATTGAAGGTAATTTCACATTGAAATTGTATATAAACTCATATCAATCTTTTGATGGTTTTTTCTCATTAAGAAATTGGTTATTAATATAAAATTAATTACTATAACTTAAATATTTTGAATAATTAAAAATTGAATCCATATTTGGAATAATATGATAAAAAAAATTAAATGTTTCCCTTTTATTTTTGGACTTTATGAATAGTAACTTTGGTAATTTTTATTTACTACAGTTAGAGGTTAATAGGTTAAATAAGGATAAAAAACAATATGATAAGGACAATAAAATTACCCTAATAACTGAAAAAATCATATTTGATGAATTAAATTTGACCAATATCACCAAAGGGTCAAAATTGATTCATTTACGGAACTTTCTCCCATGAAGGTGGCGTAATTATTATTAAAACAAAAGTAAGTGACAACATTTCACTCTCATATATATTATAAGTATAATAATGTTAATTTAGTGACAAACACGATGAATATTAAAAAATATATAGTCTCAAAAAATATAAATAAATTTTTTACATTATTTGATTTTATTTTTAATTTTTAGAGATTAAATAATTACAATAAATATTTACATAATATTGATTTAATTATTATTTTATTATGTGAAATGTAAAATAAATGACATTATAATTACTAAAATTATTAATATATAAAATAATTTAGGACATGCACTATTTTTATAGGTGAATATAACAGGTTATAATACTACAAAATTATTTTTTTCAATGTTATCATTCTATTTGGAATTTATTTAAATTCAATGAAATGAATAATGTAAAAAATTGAAAGTAGATGCTTTATAGTAATAGTTATTTAATAAATTATTTACAAATAATTAAACTGTTTTAAAATTACAAAGATTCTATTTTATGGTCTAAAAGTTAATTAAGTGTCCAATTAAAGGAATTGATCCCGTATTAATGAAATTAATAGCCTCATAATAATTAAAATATGGTTACCACAATTATAATTAAAAGGTAGAAGTTAAAGGTAAACTGAAAAGATATGCTTTTAAATAAACTATATATATGATTAGAAAATTTTATATGAAATTATTTAGAACTAAAATAATCTAATATCTAAATAAATAAGTTTTGGACCATTTTTATTCAGGATTGACTTTATATTAATTTAATATTTTAATACTTTTGAAGGGTTCCCCTCTCCGATATAATAAAAAGGCACACATTCCTCTTTTTTCCTTACACTATAAAAACTTTTTGGTTCAGAAAATACCTAAATAAAAAAATTCATATAATACTTGAACTCATCCTATAGGACTTTTTTATGGTAGACATCCTCTAAATGAATCATTTTGGTATAAACGAAAAGATGTTACCACATTAAGAGGTAAAGATTTATCTTATGTTTTTTACATTCATTTCCATTATAAACTCCCAATATATTTCATATTCAATGATTATATAAAAAAAATATCCTCAATATACATGCTTATTTTTATGATAAATTATCTACCTACACATACACACACCTCTATTTAATGGGTAACAATCATATTCTTTCTGCGCATGGTGAATTACTGCCTCAGAAAACGATGTCTATTCAATTTTTAACTACCACCTCTCATGGTGGTAGTTATGACGTAAACTATATAGATATATGATATATATTATATTTATTTTGTATCTATTCTTATATAATATTTATTTATAACACACCGTTATCCTTTTCATGTTTTGTAAATTTGATAATTTCATTTGAGGAAGTGTGGACTATCACCACCTCAAAGTGATATGACCCAGTGTTGACATGCACGTAATGTATAAAGGATGGTGTTAATGAAAATATCTAACATATTTAACATTGATATTATAATAGATTTTGAAATTATATATGTATCATTTAGTTATCATTCATTTAATATGATAAAGAAATAAAAGTAACTTTCATGCATATGTATAGTCAACCGTCTCCATTAATGGTGAATTTAATTTCATATCACCAAATATTATCGATCTTATAAATCAATATATAATGGACACATATGTAATAATATTCTGGAGATTATGGAATTTGGACTACATGGACAATTTATATCAAAACAATTTCATCTTCAACTCATGTAACCAATATCGACAAAACTTATGATATGATCTTAAATAACAATGTTATTTTTGTAACATGGTTATAAGATATATAAAAGGAATAATAAAAATTAAAAATGTTCTTGATCATATATAAATAAACCTATGATTATTATTTTCGAACTTAATGATGGTATGCGATGAGTCAGACTCAAGGTATGGGACTTTGTCTCAATCTCCATTCATTGAGGAATATTTTGATAATATACACCTCCTTCTTTTATATAGCTTATAACAAACCCTTTGAATTTTAACATCATTAAACGGTTTTGAAAAGGGAATCATTTTATATTAATCATTTCAATAAAATACAAAGGAGTTTTTTTTGTATGCGGTGACAACGACTTCCTTTCCGCTATAACCATTAATTTATATTTGGTTTCCCCTACATGCTATAATGTTTTTTTAAAAAAATAAATAGCACATATCATTTTCATGTATTTTGGTATTTAAAATATTTTTTATAAATGATTTATTATGTCTATATATTGAAATTATCACTTGTGATTTAAATGTAAAAATTTTATATTTTTCTATGCTTGCATTTTGTGTTATGATTTTGTTATGGTACATGAACATTTTAATGGTTATTATGTGATGAACCAAAGGCTGGTGGTTACATGATAATCAAAATATGGGTGGTTAAATAATAATATAATATGGTCGGTTCCATGTTATACCATATACCTGTTGTAATGTTATAACCTCCAATGCATTGGGTGTGGAAGTTGGTCTTCTATTTAGTGATTTGTGTGGAAGTGAAATGTATGGTTATTCCATTTATGTATGTTTATGTCCCAAGTTACCTTTATTTGTTATATGATTCATTCAATGGGATAAATGGAAATATTTGGTTACAAAAAGGGAAATCTATGAGCTTATATTTAGTGAATTATATTTGCTTATTATTAAATGTGAAAAGTATTATATTATGATAAATTATTCATGATTTACATATTTTTAGATGAATTAGAGTTCTCATTCTTTAGGTATCATTTAAATATATTTTTATTATCATCCCGTGTTTGGAAATTTTCTCACATGAATTAAAGAATAATAAATTCAAGGATGGGATCAATAAAAAGTCATGTTGTTTAAACATGGAACGAACCATGTTTTATTTGATAAAAATTTTGTTTTATGAAAAAAAATACATAGTGAGTAGAAGTGCCTACTTGTAATATTTAAGTGGTTATCTATGAGTTATTACCTAATTATCTAAATTTATATACCTAAAAATATACTTTAATTTAATATAAGTCAAATTGATGACTTATCTCAAGATTATGTAATGTTTAAGGATGGGGCCTTATAGAAACCATAATAGTAGTCCTTTATTTATCTTGTACCTCTTATATTTTATAATGAGGTTATAAGATCTCCCCGATTGTAGTATCCATCCCTTCATGGAGGTGAATTTTTTTTATTGATTTATAAACAACCCTTTGATTTCACCCATCTAAAATCATTAGGTGATTGAGCTCCACCTGGGATACTGATACATGGATATCATTGTTTTTGGAGAGAATTTTTTACTTTGATATGGATTTATTGTGACTCATTCTCTTACTATCATTAGGTAATTATCTCCCTCAAAATAATGTGGGCCATGTGGTAATATAATACACCATAGCATAACATGTCAAATGTGATTGATATAGGATACAACTGTGAAGGATGATCCTACAATGGTGTCTTTGAGAATCACTATCATATGTCCTACCCTATAATCATGTGACATATCATGAGAGTATTCTAAGACTCCCATATTTCTATGAAGATGGTCTCAAGAGGATATGTGTACTCTCAAATTAGATCACTTATGAAAGTGATTTGAATTTTCATTATTGGTTTCATTTCATATCCTCCATGAATAGTTGTATGAGTTGATCCAAATGACTACACATTCTATTTAGCCACTAAAACTGATGGAACTGAATGACAAGTGAAATTAGTCATTGACATTGGATGAAAGTAAATATAAATGAAAATGTGGATGAAAGCAGTTTGTAACTCCCAAACATTGATGCATTAGTGGGATGAATGTATTTATCCCTAGAATATATGTCCTTATCTTTTCAAGAATATATCCCTTGATGTGGAAAATCTTACTGTATTTTCCCAAGACCCACCAATGGATTCTCATGAGAATATCCCATTTTGGGGCCCTGGACAAGTACTCTTTCCATGATGGGAGTGGAGAGGACCTCGATAGCCTAGTCATGGATCACCATGGAAATTATTTCTATTAATAATGATATTAATGTAAAGGTTATTGATTTAATACATTAGACATCGGGGATGATGGCCATGTGTGAAAAAGTTGTAAAACATGCATCCAACCAATACCCTATCAATGCCACAAAATTTTTCCAGAGAGGCCGGAATATAAATATTTTTCAAAATATCAAAAAATTATATTAGTTTATTATATAATACCTTGCATATTGTTGAATACATTATAGTAGGGGTGTCTGGGATGCATGACTCAAGCCACAAATTGTGTCATCCATCGATTAGTTCCCCTAACTTCTCACCTGGTATAGCCTCTTTATGCACCACTGAGTTAGGATTAGCACAAGTTCCTTCATTAGAAAATCCAATATTCCTTTGAAATGCTTCTAGGATGATGAATGTGCCTATGGTTATTTTTATAGCATCTCCTATAATACACATTAGATCTAAACTATTTTAAGGTAGAAGTCAATGAGAGCCACAATACACCTTATGAAACACATTGGACATTCTTGGGATTCTACTCTCCCTCCACATTAATATATATATATATATATATATTCTACTATCTTAACACTTATTCTATATGGGTGATAGAATCATCAAGAGAATTGTGCACTTCATTTGGGGTATCCTCCTTAATTATTGGAGGGCTGTATTTATTCCCATTGATAGAGTAATGATAATTGGATTCTGCAATAAAAAATATTGATCATATGCATATTTTGAACAAGCTGAGACCAAATGAATTTTTTAAAACTAACCATGGTTGGATATTAATTTGGAAAATGTATTTATTAACTGACATCCCTTCAGCTCATATTGAAGGAGACTTATTATTTTTATCACAAATAAGGTTACTATGGGAGGAAGTTGGGGACCCTCACCTACAATTTCCTACTATATGAACTATCATACCATGGATAATTCATCCAATTCAAGAGTGGATCCCCGAACCATTATGGGGGTTCCCACTGAGCATCATTTTGGTGACATGGGTTCCGCCCATGCTACCCCATCATATCCTCCTAAATAAAATAAAATCCACAAAAAATGTTTGTTAACAAGTAAGGGAAATTGGTTTTAATGATAGACATAACTCACTAACAAAAACATAGTAATCCCATTCAATGATTTATTGTTCATCCTCCCCTATAATATCACCCAATTTTATCATATCATTCTACTACATTATACCTAGAATCTAGTCTTTAATGGAATATATGAGAATCTCCAATTCAAAAAGGTAAGTGTCCCCTTCCGTATGATCATTATCATAGTGGAAGCTAGAAGGAGATTGCATGTCTCCAATATATGTTACACATATTAAATCTTTGAGAAATATAAATAAGTACTTAATATCTGAGGTCATATCCTATAAAATGAATCCCCCATGTGATACTCATAATCTAACGCTACCAGGGCTAGTTTTGAAGAGGTCAATGTATCGCTTTACTTTACAGACCTGTCTATCACAACCAGATGTTTGGAAGCGAGTCCTATGTTTCCTCTCGGGGACATTGAATAAATCATCAGGTTTCGATGGGTGTGGTATCATAATATATTACCAACAATGAGACATGAATATGAGATCATTGAAGAGATTTTGAAGCCCCATAAGCAAAATTCATAGTGATGATCATCTCAACCATGCCCTCCCAACCTTTTAGTCCATATAAATTTATCTTGGGGCCCAATAACTGGGAATATCCCTTCAGGATATGACGTAATCTAGGATTCCAAAAACGAAGAGGTTTTCCAAATGAATTAACATGGTAGATGAAACATAATTACTACTTAAGTTACCATTATATCCCTAAGGATTCGTAGTTTTTGATCCCCCATAGGGTACATAACTAATAATATATAAATGGGACGGGATAATGTTGGTTGAAATAATAACATAAATTTTCATGAGAATCAGAAAGGAGTATAGGCATCAAAAATTACCTCATAATCAATTTTGGATAATGTCATTTTATCTTTGAAATAAAACTTGTATGATATCATTTAAAAATTAACCATAACATCAACAGTGAATATCCATATTTGTGGATCCATCTATGTATGGAATTTAAATTATCTCAAAAGATCCATATTCATTAAAATATCACCATACATCAAAGACATGTGAAAGATTCCATAAATACCTGAATAGATGGTCAAAATCAGCCTCTATAAACTATGTTTTCACACATTATTTTTTAAGAAACAAATTGTCGTAAAAACCACCCCTAAAAAACATTAATTAACCTTAAATTATGAAAGATACATTCCTTTTATAAATGTGAAATAATATCCAATGAATCATATCCATTATGGGATCATTTAACCTTATGTTCTAATCCAAGACTAACTTGCCACACAAAAAAAAATTTGTCCCCATAGTTACACTGCTCTTTGATTAACCAACCGATTTCATGTAGGTTATTAACCACATTTCTAATAATCCAGGGAAATTTTCCCAAGTGGGGATTTTAGATGTGAATTTATACCCCCATTGGATATACAAGCCTTGTTCATATGTGGACTAGAATCTATGTGGAATTTCTTATTATTTCCATCACATGACATCTCGTTGTATGTTTCCATGTACTGCTCAAGATCTAAAAATGTTTATCCCTTCGTTAGAGGGTATATCCCCCTCCCCACACACACAAACACTATTTGTGATATTTCTTCCAAATATATACGGCTATCTCTTACATATACTGATATAAAACATATGTACTTTAGTCATCATGCCATGTTGGTTTGGTTGGAATAAACGCATTATACATCTATCTAATGATGGTTTCTCCAGATAAATTAAAAATTACCCATAAGATAATACCAACTTCCCCATGTTTTAAATGAAAGGTATTGGTTTAAAAACTCCACCATATTTATAACTCAAGGAAATTTTTTGGATTCGTACATACATATGCATGGGCCACATAGACAGCCTAAAAAATTGCATCTGCATTCATCTCTAACTCAAATTCATTTCATGTTTGGAACACCCATTATTCCCATATCAACTATAATTTGACACCACCTTTAGAGTGCAGTTCCCACTCATCCTTCTAGGCTTTTGATTCGTCCTTATTGTAATCTCAAACAAAATACCAGTGTACGTGAGGCATTAACTATGTTATGTGCGTCTTTAAATATAAAGAAAAATAATCATTATGCAAGACATAGACTAAGGGTCCCAAGAGCTCATTAATATATGCACCCCTCGTTAAGATGATGTATAAGGTAAATTTCTTATACCCTTTAAACTAGTAATTTAATAAATAATTATTTATCTTTGTGATTAGTACAATTCTTAAGAGTATGTGGCCATAAAGTGGTAGTTGATCACTCTTAGGGTATTCACGATGAGATTTCTCCCAATGATTCACCAAATTAGTGAGAGTGGTGTAACATAATGATAAAAAAATTCAAAATGTTGTCTAGAATCATTTTTATGTATGAACCATCATGTCCATTATGGACTCTAATATTTTTATAATATATTGGAATTATAAAAGTAAATACCAAGATTTTAATTATATTTAGATTCTTATTTTAGAAAATTTGGAAATTTGGAAAAGGAGTGGCCTCATACATGTCACTCACCTAGGTGGGCTCATGTAGGTCACTCACCCCAATGACCTCATTTATGACACTCACCCCAATGGCCTTTTACAAAACACTCTCATAGGTGGCCTCACCTAGGCCTCTCACCCTGGTGGTCATGCACAGGTCCCACACCCATGTAGTTGGGTCGTACATGTGATGGCCTATTGTGGGTGTGTGAGTAGATATTCAGTGGAAGGCCTATGTTGATTACTAGTACAATGAGATTAAATGGATGAAATTTAAGTGAAACATAGTGGAAGGACTATATGAAGTACATTATACTTATACACGAGTGTGTACCTATACAGAAAGTCTACACAACAAACATGTGCGATCAACAAGCATTATGGGGCCAACACAATCCCCCTACGTAGCTCATATGTTCACCTCTATCTCTATATCTCTCTCCCTCTTAAATAAGAAATAAGAAATAATTACCACTAAGACTAACTATGAATCTATAAAAAATGTGGTTCTTGGTGAATAAATGATCCATCAACGTCCATTTTTCCCACTACCTTAGGATCAGACCCAGTTATTCTAATCTGATCCAATCCAGAGGGGGGGGGGGTGGAACTCCCACAATAAAATTATGATGCAAAGTTTAAAACTATAAAACCAAAAAGGAAAGAAAAATAAATTGGAATCAATAATCCTAGGTGGTGTCCCAAGTGGTATCTTGGGAATCTCTTTCTGTGCTCCTAGCATCATCGTGTATGTCAAATCTGCATGACCAGCCAGACCATATATATAATGACCCATACTTTACATACATTGTTATTACATAAGAATTGAAGCACACTTATTACACCATATAAAAAAACCAGGAAAGGACTGTATAGGTATAGTGTCTTTAGAAACTGGGAAACATAAACAACTGGTTCATAAAGCGTCTACACTGTCTCCCATTTATTTCATCATATCTATAGTCCCTTTTGGAATATCATACATAATAACCTTCTTCCAGACCTGGGGAAATAAAACATACAAAAGGGTGAGCTCAAATGCTTAGTAAGGTTAAAGAAAAGAAATATCAATCACATCATATTCATAAGAACATAACATTTTGGAAATCTTAACCTGCAAAAGAGATCATAATATCATAACATGGGATAAATCATAGTAGTGAAATGTAATCCCAATAATCATAAAATAAAATATGAAACTTTTTGGCATACAAACATAATCATAGAGAATCATTTATTATTAGTCAAGTCTCTTTGCCAATAATATCATAGTGGACAAAGTCCATTTCTGAACCGAGTTCACTCCTCATTTCAGTCCTGTTTCACTAAACCGGTTTAACCTACCGTTCAAGCCATGTCTATCTCATGAGATATAAAATCTTTACCCAATGCATTGGAGGGAGATATAGGTCCCACCCATCTCATAATGATACCATTCTTATGTGTGCCACAAAATCATAAACCATACATCATAGCATAACCCATGTAAAAAAATGGGATTCATAAACAACATGACATCATAAAAAAATTAATATAAGATAAAGTAATTCATAAAAATAATTCCATCACAACATAAAAAAATCAATGTAATAATAGGTATCTATGAAGAACCCTTTATTATCTTAGATGGAAAATAATTTTGATAAAACACTTGAAATCCATTCTTGAGGAAAATATCATTTCTACATCAAAAACACTTTTACTTTCTTAACATGTCATACAATTTTAAACTGAAAGAAGTTGATTAAAAAAACATGAAAACTTGTAAAGGAAGATTCTTGGAAATAGTGTTTTAAAAATCCATTCATGCCGTATAAGTTAAAAGAAAACATTCTTCTCGTACTTTTTTCGGAAAAGTCACAAAGTACCTCATACGAAAAACGAAAAAAGATTCCTTTCATATCTTTTACTAAAACCTCACCAAAGGGTAAAATTGGATATAAACTATTGTAGAATGATGTAAATATTACATATTGAGGAAACATGGATTTGGATGATAAAATACAACCCAGTAAATACCAAAGTATAAACAATCTCGGATAAAATGAGATTGTGATATTTTCACTTACCTCAGGTCTGATATGCTTTGTACGTTTCCGAACCTCCTGTATAATGATTGAAATAATGTTATTGACTTATTTTAGAATCATACTCATTTTTATAATATCACATATGGTTATTAGATTAGTAATATTTCATTACAACTTGTTATTTGGGTGTTTATTACTTTTTGTTCTTATGCGTGGTTTGTCAAATAAATTCATATTCTTCTATTTAGATTATAGATACCGAATTTCCAGAATGTTATTAGTGTAATATATATCATATTCATTCATTCAATTCATTTATACAATCATTATGCAATGCATATCATGTAGAACGAGTCGCATCATATCGTGGAGACGGTATTCCGTACGTACGCACGAGCGATGATATCGTTCCCATGATCGTGGAATTTTATTGGAGTGTATGTATACTATTTCAGAATCAATATAACTTTATAATAGTAATATATAGTTATTATTTACACCATTATACACATCCAAGTACGGCGGTGGTGGAAAATAGATTACACCACGGCGTGGAGACGGTATTCCGTACGTACGCACGCGTGGTGATTTCATTTTCCGTAGGATGGATAGATGGTGAAATAGGGTTGTTTCATACTTATAATAACATATCAGTACATTAGTGATACAGATGTTATTACTTCAAAATGAAACAACTAAATAAGAATAACTGGAAGAAGAAATAAAGATGAATGAATCGGTAACAAACATTTCCTCTTCTTTGAAGTTCTTCTTTGAGACCTCCTTTTAGGGCACTAAAATTGGTCTTTGAAGAAGATCAATACCTCTAGGATGTCTCTAGGGAAGTGGAGAGGAGAAATTGGCAGGGTTTGGCAGAGATTGAAGGCTCAATGTGGTGTGAGGAAGAGGGGGAGGAGGTGCCCTTTTATAAGGGAGGAGAGGGGTTCCTTTGGAAAAACTAAAATTATTATTTTATTATAAAGTCATGTTCAGTTTTAAATAGCTCCAAATTGATTTATTTAGAAGCTAATGTGGGGATGGGTCGAAATCCTCTCATCCAATATAATTTAGACAAGTTTAGGTTACTATTTTAACCTTATCATTTAGATTTAACATTATGTTAAATAATTTTACTTTTATCGTGTCTTCCTGTGTTCTTATAATATAAGGTTAATAAACTTACTATAAGAAACAAAACGAACCCCAAGTTGTTTATTATTAATATATATAACCTTATCTATGTCAATTGTCCTAACCATAGATTTTTAGGAATAAAATAACAATTAATAATATAATATTTGTTTAAAAACTATTTTATGTCAATTTTGACACTATTTAGTAATTGATTTTTGTGAAAATCATAACAGAATGATTAGTTCAAACACAGTTAATTAAATCAATACTAACATGTTATATTAACCTATAAAATTAGTGTAACTCATAAAAAGTCTCAAATTAAATTTATTTTTGAATTTATAACATCAATTCTGTCAATATTTCATTAATAAGATAATTACTGCATCATCATTGTGTCATAAATAAATTAAATTATTTAATGTCTAAAAATTACAAATAAAATACCATTATGTAGGAACGGTTTTTATCTTTCTAATGAATATTTATAGTCGAATTTATCTTATGTATAACCTTATATTAAAAATTATTTACTTATTAAACATTTATTTTAACCATTTTAACCATTCTTTAAATAAATTAATAATAAATGTACTAATCTAATCCAAGTGGTCCAAAATGGTCATATTTTATTCCTAAGGTTGTTTTTGGTCTAATTACACTTATCCAATAGAATTATGACACGTGTTAGGGTAATAATAATATCATTTTTACCCTTAATTACCCTATTTACTTTTAACCGTGGTAAATAAAAGTAAAAAGTTACTATTCACCAAAAAATATTTTCATCTCATTGAACCACATTTTACATATTGACATCAACCGTGTCTCTCGGATTTTTGAGATTCCACTCACAGAAGCGGTAAAATTATGTTTTATGAAAAATTTAGTTTTTTTAACTACCACTTAGTGGTTTCACTATTCATCAAAAATTGAAAGTTTTCAGAAAAATACCAAAATTTCACCCTAGGCAAATTTTGATATTCTGAATCCAAAAATGATTTCGATTTTGAAAAATAAAATTTATAAAATTTGAAAAAGTGGTTATTACTATTCATAACGGCTAGTTTTAATAATATTTTAATAGCATATCATTGTTTAGTGAAACTCGGTATTGCGTACTACACAAGCTATCGAGGAAGGTCCCGATTGCGTGTAAAGCAAGCCAAGCTAGTGTTGGGTGTAGTGAAATATTCATTTTATGATCTATAAAAAAAATATCTCATAAAAGTCTCAGGTGTTACATTCTAACCCCCTTAAAATGAATTTCGCCCTCAAAATTCGTCACTTTGTAACAAACAGATGAGGATACCTCTCCCTCATCATATCCTCAAGTTTTAATGTAGATTCTTCTAATTCGTGGTTCTTCCATAAAACATTCACCAATCGAGTGGTATTGTTTCGTAAGACTTTTTCGCTACGATCCAGAATCTCTATCGGTTATTCTTCATAAGAAAGATCTTACTCCAGCAGTACAACTTCTGAGCTGAGTACATGTGAAGGATCAGGTATGTACTTTCTCAGGAGAGACACATGGAACACCTCGTGAACTTGAAAGAGATTCGGTGGAAGCGCCAATCGGTAAGCTACCTTCCCAACACGATCCAGTATTTCGAAAGGGCCGATATACCTAGGGCTCAACTTCCCCTTCTTTCTAAATCTCATGACCCTCTTCCAGGGAGATATTCGTAAGAACACATTATCACCCACTTCAAACTCTAGGTCCTTTCATCGGTTGTCGGCATAACTTTTCTGTCGACTCTGAGCTACTCTTATGTGTTGTTGAATAGATCTGACCTTTTCTACCATTTCATCAACAAGATTGGGTCCTAATAGCTTTCTTTCCCCAACTTCATCCCAGCAAGTTGGAGTCCTGCATTTCTTTCCATAGAGAGCTTCATAATGATCCATCTGAATACTGGATTGAAAGCTATTATTATAAGAAAATTCCATTAAAGGTAGGTGTTGATACCAACCACCTTGGAAATCCATAGAGAAAGCTCTCAACATATCTTCTAGAGTTTGAATTGTTCTCTCAGACTGACCGTCTGTTTGAGGATGATAAGCAGTGCTGAAACTCAACTCTGTATCCAGAGTATGCTGAAGACTTCACCAGAACTTTGAGGTAATCCTCGGATCCCGATCAGATATAATAGAAAGTGGTACTCAATGCAATCATACCACTTCTTTCACATATATCCTGGCAAGCTGATCCAGAGAGAAATCCTCTCTAATAGAGATGAAGTGTGCATACTTTTTAAGATGATCAACTATGACCCAGATAGCATTATTGCCTTTGGATGTTTTAGGAAGTCCAGTGAAAAAGTATATAGTGATGTTTTCCCATTTCCATTCGGGTATGGGTAATGGTTGTAACATCACCTTAGACTTCGGTCTCTCATCTTTAACTTGCTGACAAACCAAGCATCGAGAGACATATTCAGCAACATCTCTTTTCATGCCATCCCACCATAAGTACTCTTTCAGGTCCCTATACATCTTCGTGCTTCCAAGATGAATGGAGAATGAAGAACTATGGGCCTCATCCAGCAGCTCCTTCATTAATTCAAGGATGGGAGGAACACAAACCCAATTCCTGAACTTTATTATCCCATCACAATCAATATTGAATTCAGGAACATTTCTCATCTTCTTTTGTAACTCGAAATCTTCTTTATGTGCCTCTTTAATCTTCACATGTATAGATGGTTGAACATTCATTTGAGGAAGATACGATTTTTCCCCTTTCTTTATAATTCTATGATCCATCCATTGTAAATCCATAAATATTGGATATTTTGTGATCCACATCATGGATAAACTGGCATGGTCTTGTCGACATAATGCATCTGCCACCTTGTTTTCTTTCCCAGGGTGGTAATGGATTGAGTAGTCGTAATCCTTAATCAGCTCCAACCATCTTCTTTGGCGCATATTCAACTCCTTTTGTGTGAAAATATACTATAAACTTTTATGATCAGTATAAATGTCACACCTTTCTCCATAAAGATAATGCCACCAAATCTTTAATGCAGAGATTACCGCAGCTAACTCCAAATCATGAGTTGGGTAATTTTTCTCATGTATTTTCAATTTTCGTGAGGCATAAGCTATCACCATATCATTTTGCATAAGAACACGCCCCAATCCCTTCTTGGATGCATCACTGTATATCACAAAACATTTTCCACTATAAGGCAGTGTGAGCACAGGTGCACTTGATAATCTTCTTTTCCACTCCTTGAAATTCACTTCACATTCTTCAGTCGAAACAAACATAACCCCTTTCCGGGTCGACTTGGTAAGTGGATTAGATAATCCTGAAAAATCTTTCACAAAACGTCGATAATATCCAGCCAAACCAAGAAAACATCGGATCTTAGTTACTGTTGTTGGTCTTGACCATCTTTCGATAACCTCTATTTTTGCTGGATCCACAGATATCCCCTCTTTTGAGATTATGTGACCCAAAAATGAATCTTTTTGAAGCCAAAATTCACACTTGGTAAATTTGGTATAAAGTTTCTCCTTTCTCAGGGTCTTCAATATAATTCTCAAGTGATCTTCATGTTCTTCCTTGCTCTTTGAATAGACAAGAATATCGTCTATAAATACAACCAAAAACTGATCAAGATAGTCTCTAAAGAATCTATTCATATGATCCATGAAGATAGCAGGGGAATTAGTAAGACCAAATGGCATCACTATAAATTCATAGTGTCCATACCTTGTACGGAAATCCTTCTTTGGTATATCCTCCCTTTTGACCCTTAATTGATGATACCCTGAACGAAGATCAATCTTGGAATAGTATTGAGCTCCGCATATTTGTTCAAATAAGTCATCAAAGCGTGGGAGAGGATATTTTTTTTGATAGTGATCTTGTTAAGTTCTCGATAATCAATGCAGAGTCTCATTGATCCATATTTCTTCCTAACAAACAGAACAAGAGCTCCCCAAGGTGACACACTAGGGCGTATGAACCCCTTATCATGATCCTCTTGGAGTTGCTTCTTCAATTCCTACAACTCAATTAGGGCCATCTAATAAGGTGTCTTTGAAATAGGCAAAGCACCCGGTACGAGTTCTATTGAAAAATCAACTTCACAATTTGGTGGAAGACCCGACAATTCCTCCAGAAAGACATCATTAAACTCTCGTACAATGGTAATATTCGTAATCGTGAGTTTCTCACCAACCATTTGAGATAAATAACCTTCATTTAGTGGAATCAAGACCCATAAGATGGATGAAATTTCCACTGGAAGGTTATATTCGTCCTTGCATTGATAGAGGATCATAGATTGATCAGGAATATGAAATGTGACTTCCCTACTTTGGAAATTGATATGAGATCCATAAAAAGAAATCCAATTCGTGCTACGAATCACATCAAATTCCACTATAGGAAGGATCACAAGATTTTCAGGAATCACTTTCCCACAAAATTCGATCGGAGAATAATTATAAACTTTTAATGCGACTGTTGTGCCACTAGTGGTTGTCACAGAAAACTCAACATCTAATTATTGAGGTAATACGGTTATATCCTTATAAAATTCATCAAAAATAAAACAGTGGGTGGATCTAGAATCATATAAAACAATTTCAACATTAGAGAGGATGGTATGTGTACCTTTCACCACATCGTTATCATACTCCACATCGCTGATAGAAATTTCATTTGACTTTCCATTTTCTTTAGCCTTAAGAGTTTGTTGATGTCGACCATCATCATCAACCCTTGGATTTGGGCATTGATTGGCATAATTCCCCATCTCCTTGCACTTGAAACATTGAAGTATAGTAGGATCATTATGTGTATCCCTTCCTTTGTTTGCATCATTAGACATATTATTCCCATCATTGTGGCATTAAAATGCCCTATGACCTTCCCTTCCACATTTGAAACATTTACATGTTCCCTTAAGACAACTCCCTCCATGTTTCTTTCCACACTTTGAGCATAAGGGAAATCTCATCTTCTTTTCAGAGTGCTCTTTAGATTTTCTATTGAATTCCATTTTCCACTTCTTATCAAACCCGTATGACTGATGGGTTACTCTAATCTCCATCTCGAATTTGAGAGAACATCAAATGATTTCCTCGTCGCTATTGAAGTCCCTTATGGATAACTCCCTTCAAAGACTTGGTTTTAAGCCACTAAAGAATCGTTCGATATTACTCTCAGGTTGGATAATAATACCAAAAGCGTACCTTGAAAGTCTGGTAAAATTTGCTTCATAGGTACCAACATATTCATCATCCTTTTTCTTTAGTTCAAGAAACTCCTTCTCCATCTTTGTTCGGAGAATACAAGGGAATTACTTATTGAAAAATAAGTTCTTGAACTCGTCCCATTCCATGGACTCAATTTCATCACTTTGCCTCGTATTCTTAATAAGATTACACCATTGATTAGCATCACCTTCCAAATGATACACTACTAAGATGACTTTATCTTGTTCAGAACATTGAAGAACTGAAAATATCTTTTCAGTAGTAATAATACATTGTTCAGCAACTAATGGATCAGTAGACCCTCTGAATGAATGTGGACACAGCCTCATGAAGGATTCAACAGAATGTTGCTCCTTCCTTTGCTTGTTTGGAAGTCCTGCATTATTCATAGCTTGAGAATGTTGTGTGAGCATGGCTACAAGATTTTTCATTCCAACTCCCATAACGTTTGGTTGCTTTTTGGGGACAATCATTGCATTACCCATCGCATTCCTCATTAACACGTTTCCTTCGGGTTCTAGCCATTGACTAAAACCAAGAATAATAGTGTGAGAAACAATAATTATAATAGGAAAACCACATAATCAAGAATAAAATTTCACACTTAATGTCTATCCAAGGTTATTCATGGCCATTTCTAAAACACTAATATTGTGTTCTATGCTTAGACATATCCTTAGGGTTCTTACTAAGGCTTTCACATCCTAGTTTCCAAACGTTGACTATACCTTTCCTCTAATACCAACTATAACAGTCTGGAATTACTTCTAGTGGACCATAATTGTTACCTATCAGGGCACTCCATGGGCAGCTACACCCCCTGGGTGGGACACACCACTATCCCCAGTGAAAGCCATTTCCTCATGAAGCACTTGGGCGGAGATCCATGCTTCGTCCAACGCTCACATGTGAGAGTTCCCAAGGATAGGATACATTCCTACCACCTTTGCCTCTGATACCAACTATAACGACCCATAAATTACATAAATGTTTATTACATCAGAATTGAAGCACACTTATTACAACATATTACAAAACTAGTAAAGGACCGTATAGGTATAGTGTCTTTAGAAACTGAGAAACATAAACAACTGGTTCATAAAGAGTCTACATTGTCTCTCATTTATATCATCATATATATAGTACCTTTTCGCATATCTTACTTAATAACCTTCTTCCTGACCTGGGGAAAGAATACATACAAAAGGATGAGCTCAAATGCTCAGTAAGTGTAAACAAAAGAAATATCAATCACATCATATTCATAAGAACATAACATTTTGGAAATCTTAACCTGCAAAAGAGATTATAATATCATAGCATGGGATAAATCATAGTAGTGAAATGTAATCCCAATAATCATAACTAAAAACATGAAATTTTGTGGCATACATACATAATCATAGAGAATAATTTCTTATTATTCATGGCTCATTGATAAGACTATCTTAGTGGACAAAGTCCATTTCTGAAAAGAGTTCACTCCTCATTTCAGTCCTGTTTCACTAAACCGGTTTAACCTACCGTTCCAGCAATGTCTATCTCATGAGGCATAAAATATTTACCCAATGCATTGGTGGGAGATATAGTTCCCACCCATCTCATAATGATACCATTCTTATGTATGCCACAAAATCATAAACCATACATCATAGCATAACCCATGTAGAAAAAATGGGATTCTTAAACAACATGACATCATAAAACAGTTCATATAAGATAAAGTAATTCATAAAAATAATTCCATCACAACATAATAAAATCAATGTAATAATAGGGATATATACAAAACCCTTTATTATCTTATATGGAAAATAATTTTGATAAAACACTTGAACTCCATTCTTGAGGAAAATATCCTTTCTACTTCAAAAACACTTTTCCCTTTTTAACATGTCATACAATTTTAAACTGAAAGAAGTTGATTAAAAATAAACATGAAAACTTTTAAAGGAAATATCTTGGAAATAGTTTTTTAAAAATCCATTCATGCAGTATATGTTAAAAGAAAACATTCTTCTCATACTTTTGTCAGAAAAGTCAAAAAGTACCTCGTACAAAAAACGACAAAAGATTCCTTTCATATCTTTTACTAAAAACTCACTGAAGGGTAAAAATGGATATACACTATTTTATAATGATTTAAATATTACATATTGATGAAACATGGATGTGGATGATAAAATACACCCCAGTAAATACCAATGTATAAATAATCTTGGATAAAATGAGATTGTGATATTTCCCCTTACCTTAGGTCAGATATGCTTTGTGCGTGTCTAAAACATATGTATAATGATTTAAATAATGTTATTGACTTATTCCATAATCATACTTATTGTTATGATATCACATATGGTCATTAGCTTAGTAATATTTCATTACAACTTGTTATTCGGGTGATTATTACTTTTTGTTCTTATGCGTGTTTTGTCGAATAAATTCTTATTCTTATCATTAGGCTATAGATAACTCATTTCCATAATTTTATTAGTGTAATATATATCATATTCATTCATTCAATTCATTTATATAATCGTTATGAAATGAAGATCATGTAGAATGAGTTGCATCACATTGTGGAGACGGTATTTCATACGTACGCACGAGCGATGATATCGTTCCCATGATCGGGGAATTGTATTTGAGTGTATGTATCCTATTTCAGAATCAATATCACTTTATAATAGTCATATATAGTCATTATTTAGACTATTATACCCATCCAAGTAAGGTTGTGGTGGAAAATAGATTACACCACGGCGTGGAGACAGTATTTCGTAAGTACGCACGCGTGGTGATTTCATTTTCCATAGAATGGATAGATGGGGAAATAGGGTTGTTTCATACTTATAATAACATATCCGTATATGAGGGATTTTGATGTTATTACTTCATAATGAAACAACTAAAGAATAATAAGTGGAAGAAGAAATAATGATGAAAGAATCGGTAACGGACATTACCTCTTCTTTGAAGTGCTTCTTTGAGACCTCTTTTTAGGGCACTAAAATTGTTTTTTGAAGAATACCAGGACCTCTAGTAATTATATAGAGAAGTGTAGAGGATAAATTGGTAGGGTTTGTATGAGATTGAAGGCTCAAAGTCGTGTGAGGATGAGGGGGAGGAGGTTCCCTTTTATAAGGTAGGAGAGGGGATCCTTTGGAAAAACTAAAAATATTATTTTATTATAAAGTCAAGTTCGGTTTTAAATAGCTCCAAATTGATTTATTTCGAGGCTAAAGTGGAGATGGGTATAAATCCTCTCAACCAATATAATTTAGAAAAGTGTAGGTTCCTATTTTAACCTTATCATTTAGATTTAACATTAAGTTAAATAATTTTACATTTACCGTGTCTTCTTGTGTTCTTATACTATAAGGTTATTAAACTGACAATAAGCAGCCAAACGAACCCCATGTTGTTTATTATTAATATATTTAACTTTATATAAGTCATTTGGCCAAACCATTGATTTTTAGGAATTAAATAACAATTAATAATATGATATTTGTTTAAAAACTATTTTATGTCAATTTTGACACTATTTAGTAATTGATTTTTTTGAAAATCATAACAGAATGGTTAGTTTGAAAAAAGTTAATTAAATCAATAATAACATGTCATATTAACCTATAAAATTATTTTAATTCATAAACAGTCTCAAATTACATTTATTTTGGTATTTATAACATCAATTATGTCAATATTTCATTAATAAGATAATTACTACATCATCTTTGTGTCATAAATAAATTAAATTATTTAATGTCTAAAAATTACAAATATAATACCATTATGTAGGAACTCTCTTTATAATTCTAATGAGTATTAATAGTCGAATTTATCTTATGTATAAACTTATATTAAACATTATTTATTTATTAAACATTGATTTTAACCATTTTAACCATTCTTTAAATAAATTAATAATAAATGTCCTAATCTAGTCCAAGTGTGCCTAAATGGTCATATTTTATTCCTAAGGCTGTGTTTGGTCGAATTACACTTATCCAATAGAATTACGACATGTGTTAGGGTAATAATAATATCATTTTTACCATTAATTACCCAATTTACTTTTAACCGTGGTAAATAAAAGTAAAAAGTTACTATTCACCAAAAATTATTTTCATCTCATTGAACCACATTTTACTTACGGACATCAAACGCGTCTCTTGGATTTTTGAGATTCCACTCACAAAAGCGGTAAAATTATGTTTTATGAAAAATTCAGTTTTTTTAACTACAACTTAGTAGTTTCACTATTCATCAAAAATTGAAAGATTTCAGAAAAATACCAAAATTTCACCCTAGGATAATTTCGATATTCCAAATCCAAAAATGAAGTCCATTTTGAAAAATATAATTTATCAAATTTCAAAAAGTGGTTATTTCTATTCATAACGACTTGTTTTAATAATATTTTAAGAGCATATCATTGTTTAGTGAAACTCGGTATTGCATACGACGTAAGCTATCGAGGAAGGACGCGATTGCATGTAATGAAATCCAAGCTACTGTTGTGTGTATTGAAATATTCATTTAATGATTTATAAAAATAAAACCATTTCTCATAAAAGTCTAGGGTGTTGCAATATAGGTCCACTCTACATGTTTTAACCCTGAAACCCCACCCTAGATGAATACATTTCCATGAAACACAAGCATGATAGTCATTCATGACCTGAATCCTTCTCCCAACGTCCCCAATTTTTTAATAAAAATGGACCTTTAGGATACTTATTTGACAAGGCTGGAAAATAAATTGACTGCTTGATGTTATGATTTCCAAAGTCCTCAAGACACTTAATTAGTGCCTTGAGCCCACAAAATATTATATAATTAGAAAATATCAATTGATTTAGCTCAAAAACTATCAAAATACTAGGAAAATTGAGAGTGAATATCCCCAATTGTCAGAGGTACAAGGGAAACGGACCCCTCTATAACTCAAAATAGTAGTTTCAGTCATCCAAAGACACTTGAGGAGACCCTTGGAGCCAAGAGTAATACCCCAACCAAGTAAAATTTCAAAGGATATTTATAATACAAGAGGCATAACTAGGTCTCCTTATTCCACCCTATACAAGGAACCTCCTACTCACCCAAGTCCACCATGTATGAGGCATCTCCAGCTCACCCAGGTCCACCCTGTACGAGGCATCCCCAAACAACCTAGGGACTACACTGCATGAGGTATAACCATATTGCCAATTTCATACAATGGTAAACCACATTCAGATTTCCTAGGTGCACCTTATTTCAGAGACTCTTCTTCACCCACAATCCAAACCTAGGTTAACCACCATTTGATCCTTCTTTCATAACACTAATGGTAGGGAACTTCCTTCCATGGATCCCTAACTTGAGGGGGACCAAGGATAGACCTCCCCCAAAGGAACCATATATGTATAATCAGGTCCCATGGATCAGTGACATGTTCTCGAGATTATAAATTACCATGGTAATGAAAGTACAAAATTTATCCTTCCAAATATGTGTCATCCTTGATGTTTTATCAATTATACATTCATGTGATAACGAGGTTCCCAAATATAGTGATGATGAAAGATAGATTCTTAGGATGGGTGGTGATATATACTTCCAAAATGTGAAGAGAATAGGGTTTTATCAATATCTATAGGTAAGCCATGATCCCTAATGTTTGAAAAAAAGAGAGGATATGAGTATACCTAATCCCCATCTATCTTTTGTACTACCCCTCTCTGAATCTACCATCATCTACTGAAAAAAGAGTGGAACATTATTTCCCAGGGAAACCCACATTGAGTAAGCCCCTATTATTTCTAATGGGACATTCACACACCTTTCATATCCTCGCCCACATCTATTAGAGAGGATAATGGGGTTTTGAAGATTTTTATATCATCTTATAACACATTTTTCCCACACCGATCATGACTCATGTGGCATTATATATTAGTGAATTCCATTTGATCAATATAAAAAGTGCCACTAAAGTAGGATTCATATTTGGTATAATCCCCAACCAATTTAACATCGCTTCAAAGGTCCATATTCCAAATTAGGAATCCCATTGGGCCTCATCCATATGTGTAATCCTCAATCCATATTTACTATGTGGGATTTAATTCCTATCCAAATGGGATATGTTATAAGAACACTTGAGGATCAAAACCAGTACCCCAAACTAACCCTTAAATTATATGGGCCATATTTCATGTTGGGTAATATCCAAACTAGGAGGTTTTATCATTTCCCCATCATCCATTCCATTTTGGTGTAAGTCTCACATAATTATTGGTTAGACACCTTCTAAATGTATGTCCCTACCGAATAGCATTAAACCGTGTCATCTATTCTTCATCCCATGACCATAAAATGAATTATGTGCTTAGTTATGTGGAAGAAAAATATGTGATATTTTATTCCTTTATAGGGATATGTAGGAATCCCCTCCCTTGGGACCAATCCTATAGTCAAAACAACTCTCATATTCTAGGATGATGATAAATTCCAACCCACACTATTACATGGATTAAAACTAGAATCATGATAATAAATTACATGAGAATCCATAATATGTATAAACAATACCATCAATGAATAAACATTGATATATGTATATATGTGTGTGTCTCTATTGATGAAGAAACCCATATACATACAAATGATTATAAATCCAATACATGATAATAATATATTATTAATATAACGGTGACCTAGTCTATATTGGCGCTTTAAAAATGGATTAATGAATATCTCATAAATCTATAATAGATGCTTGATGTATGAAACAATTATCCAAAAAACGTATGATGAGAGCGACCTCCCATCCCCTTTAATTATTCTAGTTTATAAGTGTTTTGCGAATCATTTTCCAATAACCACCATCCTTTGGAAATAAATTTTGTGAATCATTGGGTATAAGGGAACAATTTGGTGTTATTGATTCCATGAAAAAAAAAATTAAATGATAAAATTGATATGGAACTAAAAATGTGTTTTGGATGTGAAGGGTCATGACACCGCAACAACAAAATACTAGTCATCGGTCCAATTGATTTTACAATTGAAACAAATAAACTTTGGGAAACCTATGGTTACTCTAACGTGATCACAGAGCACATCTAACATAGAATCTACATCCACCCACCATCATTAAAATATGATCTACTTCACAAATGTTTTATGAAAAACACCTTTTGTTCCTAGATAAATCATTTTGACACCCTACTTATATGAACATCCTTTAGTTTGAGTTTCTCATTCTAGAGAAACTCCTTCTTGACATAGGCAATGGAATATTAAAATAGAATTTATAGTTTTTTAATATATACTATAGTAATACATCATTTAAAATAATAATATCTCACCCTATAACAAAATATCAACCCACTATAATGTTGTGCATGTCATGCATCAAGTGTATAATCCCTCAATGGGGAAAATCATATAAAATCATGGAAAAAAATATAAAAAATAATGGAGAAATAAAATTAAGGCTGGTGGAAATTATCTAGACCATCTCCCAAATAAAAATATCTATAAACACTCATACGTTGACCATAGGGAACATTCCATTACATTTATATTGAACTATGACATTTTAACATCCATCCTGGAGTGCGTGAAGGGGGTTAGAAATATACTTATTCGTCCACCAACAATGGCTTCCCTACCAAAAACCATTATCTATAGTTTCATGTACAATATTGTGTCACATAAAAACTAATTTACATAACACATTTCATATTATTTGGTGAAATATAGAAACCTATATAAATAACTATACCAACAATGTCCACTACAAGGATAGGGTGGGTAATCCCATTATCTCTATTCAAAAATGGATGAACATGTTATCTACTCTAAAATTAATTGCCTATGTTAATGGAGTTTCATTTTCAATAACTGGTTATGGTTGAATAGGTCATTATAAATAATATTATAGATATAAGTGGACATGTAATCATAATCAATACTAATACAAACATTGTTGAATTTATCATTATCACTATCATAGGGGATATGGGTGAATGGGTTATCATATTCCAAAAAAACATTCATAGGTGAATGGGTCATCAAAAAAATTACAACCAATGTGAATAGGTCGTCATCATAATAATATATTGGTTTATAATGGTAAATTAACACTTAATCAACATAGAAAAAACCCACTAACTAAAGGTATACCATACTAGAATATAAAACCATGAATAATATAATGAATAAATTTTCATTTCATACACAGATGAAATTTTCCGTTTTAGTCTTCAATCATATGGTTTGTAAAGGATGTCAAGTGGATTTAGAAGGACTCCCTCATCCATGGTATATCAATGGGATAAAACTGAATCACCAATCTCATAAGAAAGACTCTCCCACAAACAGACATTAGGATAGTATAACATGATATAAAGTGAAGAATATTAAGAGAAATATTTCATGAATATCTAAAATCATTAGATAGATAATTCAATCAGTAAAATCACATCATGATGGTGTTTAACTCTTAATATATATCTCAGGATGATCCTATGTTCCAACAAATTAATTAATATGATTCATAATTATCGAGATAATGTTTTTGTTTATTATGAATTCATCACATGAGTACACACTTTAATCCTCCCTCGTAATTCATTTTATGAACTTTCATATTAACAACAACCATTATAGGGGATTCATTAATGATAATTATTATCATTTGGGAACTCAATTTATACCAGAATGTATAGTGAATCATATAATATGTTTCAATCAAAATGATAGTTCCAAGGATGTGCTATAAAACAATAACATTTTTTGTTAACTAATATGCAAAGGAAATATGAAAATAGTTATTTATGAAATCCTCTTATTGTACGATATGTTATATGAATTTTGGACACATATCCTTCGAAATCTCACTTGTACTAAATAATAAAATATATAATTTCATTTAACCTTATATCATGTCATATTATATAACTTGTGAAACCATATTTAAAACAACTTTTGTATATTTCCAAAACCCTTTGGTAAATTTATCATCAATTAACAGAATGTTACATCATATATAACACAGTGTTAATATTAATCTATAATTCCATTTATTAAATCTATAAAACACTTTTAGGGAGACTCATAATGAAAAACTCAATCCTAATTTTATCGACCACCATGTCTGACCCCATGATCCTTTATATCATTGGATACAAATATGAATTTATAAATTTATAAATTTTAGTAATGATTGACCTCAAGAAAACCATTTGTGCTACCCAAGTTATTTTTGGATGTGGAATTATATCTATCAGTTAATTGCATATATATACTAGGGTCCATCATCTAGATCATATATAATAATGAATTTTAATTTGATATCTTTATCTATGAAATCATGTAACAATGTGAAATGGAATATTTTCATCCTATATAGATGCTTATATATTCTCAATTCTCTGAGCACATACTATCTCGATTGACAAATATAACACATGTAATTCAGTTTCATTAATGATTTTATGCACAAAAATTGATGAGCATGAAAAAAATAAAAATTATATGGCCTACGTACAACCTAGGGTAGTGGTAAGATAGGGTCAACTAGTTTGTAGGACTGATGGTGTTCTTAATGACCAACAAAATTAAAATGAATAAAAAAAACAAAAATAAAACATAAAAAAATAAAACAATAGTGTTGATGATGTAACTATGAATAGAATGAAATAGTGTATAAGGAAGTGAATATAAGTGATCAAGTGAATGAAAATCAAAAAATATGGTAGCAATCAAGCATGAAATAAGGAATACATGCTATAAATCAAACAAGTAGTGAAAACAGTCAATAGATTAGTATGTGGAATCAACTGGATGGTTACTATACTTTTTTCCTTGTTCACACACTAGATTGAAATATCTAGATCTAACATAAGGTGGCTATCCAATTTTTTTATCTGGTCAGCATGCCATATATTAATTATGACATTCATTCAACTTAAAAAATCATTCCATCACAAAATGATAAGAGTTAAAAATCATTGAGTTTAAATTTTCAATTGAACTAAGTGTGTCTCTCCAATTTGATCACGGATCATCAATCATTAAAATAATCATATTGAAATATATATTAATTCTAATCTAATCAAGATTAGTTTCAAATAATATTGATGGTTTGAAAATAAATTTACAATCAATGAGAGAGATATAGAGAGATATGATCTAGTGAGAAGTAATGTATGAATAGATAAGAGATTAGCAGGAAGAACCGGCCCAACAAACTCCCTCTAAGGGAACTCTGCCGAGGATGGTGATTGAATTAAAAATATTGAAAAAGTTACACAAAAATCTTTCCAAGATGTAATTAGATTCTGAATAATAACCGTATGAAAAAATAAACAAATCTCTATCCCAACTTGGTTTCAAAATCCTTTCAATTTATTGTGCTCTACTACTCAACGGTGAATGAGATGAAGTGGTCACAATCCCTCACCCTAGGCCATGGGTTGTGAGATGGTCTATTTAGTACCCAAATTTCTGTTATCTAACCCTAAAATGATGCTTTTAGGGTTATAAAGTGTTAGGGGTGGATGGGATAGTAGTGTCCAAGGAAAGTGGATCATACCCCTGTGTTCTAGAAGGAGAATCCACAAATAATTCAGGGGTGATATTGAACCTAAAAAGATAGAGGTGTGGCTCAGTAGGATGAATCATATATTTGAGTTCATAAGAACATTTTTGGAACTAAATTTCAATATGGTTATGTACTTCCTTGAGGAACTTGCATGCTAGTGGTGGGATTTAGTAGTGCGGGCTAAACTAGATGAAGGACATACATGAGACGATTTTGAGGAATTGTTCAAAATTAAATTATATTCTCACAAACTCTATAACCATAAAATTATGGGATTATTTTTCCAGAAACAAGATTGATTCTTTTTCATAGAGTATGCAGTAGAATTCAAGAATTTACTACGCTTTTCACCAGAATTTGTGGAAAGTGCGTCCTTGAACACATGCCTCATCTAATCGGGGAAATGGAAGGAGATTCAATCAATGATTATGGTGATCTATATTACAGATTATACCAGGATAGATAATATAAATAATGTTGTTAAACATGATATATCAAGATCCATGGGTTGAGGAATTATGATAACTATAGGGGATGGTGGGAACTCAACCACTGGGATCAACCAGAAAATGGAAACTTATTTCCATGTTGGAAGTGGAAAATCAAATTAGACAACTTGATAAGTTAACCTTTCTTCACCACCCATGATTAATGAATTTTGATCTCAATGTGGTTCTCTTGACAAAAGAAAGGGATATTTTATGTAACAAAATATATCATTCCATATCTTTAATAGGATCAGGAATCTTCAGCGCTATTGTCGATGTGCTCCAATGTTAGGTTCTCAAGAAACTTCTCAGTTGTTGCAAACATAATATTCTTTGAAAGGTCGAGGAAAAAAGAATCATTATTTTTAATAGACCATGGTTATCCATGGTGATTCTAGAAATACCATGACTCATTAACAATGGAAATCTTAGAAAGGTAGGGCTGAGAACAATTCATCGATGAATCAATTATATGGAGCTGAGAAGATGATTGTTGATGATCATGTTGGACCATCTACGATGAGAGATATGATTCTTTTGAATTTTCCCCTTGTGAAAGTGTTGTTCGATATTGGTGCATAACATTCTTTCATTTATTCTAATGAATTGTATTTTTTATGTTAAAATTTTGAAATGATTCTTTTTATTTTAAAATAACAAACTCCTCTCAGTGAAAGAGAATGTCAAGACATTATTTGTAGATCATGTGCTATAACTGATGATGGAGCTGAGCTGAAATGGGACTTATCAGTGTTGGACAAGGATTTCTATGATACAATACTAGGTATGGATGTGTTGACAATATTTTAGGTTCATGTAGACTATTATAGGAGAATATTTAGTTTCATAATAAGGACAATATCGATCATCTCTTCTGTGGAGATAATATGGTAATGAAAATTGCAATGATCATGTTGAGACTAATGGTGGGAATGATCTCTAACTAGTTGTCAGTGATGAATTTTTCATCAATGGAATAGAATGGGGAATATAGTTTTATAGTAGTTTTGGATCAATTTCTATATGTATTTCCTAAGAACAACTCAGTGTTATCACCTATAAGGGATGTGGAGTTTATGATTGATCTCCTTCTAGTGACCAATCCTATTTCGTTTATGTATTACTAGATGGAACCAACATAGTTATGTTAATTGAATGAAAAATTGGAGGAATTGGAAATCTAGGGTTTTATTCGACTAAGTATGTCTCTATGAGATGCACATGTCTTGTTCGTGAAGAAATCTGATAGAAATCTCCGACTTTTCATTGATTATCGTAAGCTAAACCAGGTTACAATATTGAATAAATATCCACTTCTACACATTGATGATCTGTTTGAACAATTATGGGGAGCCCATTGGTTCTCCAAGATTAACTTGTCATCAAGATATCCCCAATTCTGAGTTTGGAAGGAAGATATTCCAAAGACAGGTTTCAGAAGTAGATATGGCCAGTAAGAATATAGAGTCATGACTTTCAGGCTAATAAATGAACCAATGGTCTTGATAGATTTGATGAATCGAATATTTCGGGGATATCTGCATATTTTTTTCGTGTCTGTGTAGAAAATCTTTGTATATTAGATGAAAATGTCTGACCATGACGAGAACATGAAAATAGTGTTAAAAATCTTCATAGATCACCATTTGTATGGAAAATTATCAAACTGTGATTTTTGGATACATGAAATACGTTTTCTTGGCCATGTATTTTTGGAACATTCATTTTTGTTGTTCTTGAAAAGATAGAAGTTATTATCACGTGTATACAACAGAATAATGTCTTCAAGATACAATGTTTTCTTAATCCAGCTGGCTACTACTAAAAATTTGTGTAGGATTTCTCACGACTATATTTTCCAATGATAGTTATGATAGATAATAATGATGCATTCAAATGGAAAGAGGAATTCCATAATTTTTTCCAGGAATTAAATATTCAACTTACATTGACACCTATTTTGATTTTTTTCAAATCAGTACATGCGCATGTGTTGTACTGTGATACTTCAAGAATAGGGTTGGGATTTATTCTCAGGAAACGAGACTATGTTAGGGCATATTTTTGAAGGTCGATGAGGGTGCATGAGAATAATTACCCAACACATGATTTTGAGTTAGCTAGAGTCATCCATGCTTTGAAAACATGAAGACAATATCTCTTGGGTGATAAATTCACCATGTTTATCAATCATAAAATCTTGAAACATATTTTCTCATATTGAGATTTGAATCTTAGGAAAAGTAGATCGATGGATTATCACTAAATGTCTGACATTGAATTGATGTATACACCAAATAATGAAAATTCAGTAGTGGATTCATTGAGTATAAATTCATGTGTTGAGTTGAAAAAAGATGATTTGGATGAATTTTCATTGACGTTAGTCCTAGACAAAATGCATGAGGAATGTAAAGACAGAGGTGATGTTGTATTTTTCTTTCCAGATTTTATTATTCCTGATTTTGTAAATATGGTCAAATAGGAACAGACATCTATTTAAAAATGACTGGTTATGAGTTGAAATCTCAATGGTGGGGATACCATTAAGGGATTAAACTTGTTTTCCATTCAATTTTGTGATTCAGAGATCAGATGTTTGTACCTATAGGTTTTTAGTTATAACTCCTCCACGCTTACAACAACTCAAAATGGGTTGTACATCCAAGTACGCAGAAGATTTAAAAGGCATTGAAGGCCCAATTTTGGTGGAGAGGCCTGAAAAAGAAAGTGAAAAAATGCATTTTTATGTGTTTACCTTATCAGATATTTAAGGTAGTGCATCATAGAAAATTTGGTATGTTGTATTTGTTATATATCCCAGTGTGGAAATTAGATATGATATTGATTTATTTGGTTACAGGTCATTCATGAACGGTCTTTAAACATGGTTCAAAATGGGTGAATTGGATAGTCTTACCAAGATCTCTGATTTTATACCTATTATTAAAGCTCATATGGAGGAGGATCTATCCAAAAACTATATCCATGAAGTATTAATGAGACATTGAGTACCAGTTTCAGTCATCTCATATAGTGATTTAAGGTTTATGTATCATTTTGGGAAATCCTTAAAAAAATCCCATTGGATTCAGTTGACTACAAGTATGGTGTACCATCCTCAGACAAATAGCTAGTCTGAGAGGCTGAGAAAAATTGTTCAAGATATGTTCCAGGATTTTGTAATAGATTTTGGAGTCTCATGGGGAGAGAATATACCCATGGTGGAGTTCTCGTACAATAAAAAATATCAGGCCTTGATACATATCGCTCCATTTGAAGAACTGTATGTGCGTCCTTGTCGTTCTCTACTATGTTCGGTGGAAATGAGTGAGACATCACTAGTTGGGACGAGCCTTGTTCATGAAATAATGAATAATATTTATATGTCTAGAAGGAGGACGGGGACAACTTAGAGTTGTATGAAATCATATGTAAATTACCTTCAAATACCATTACCATTTGTTATGGGTGATCATGTCATCTTGAGGATATCACCAAGGCGTGGACTTCGTCATTTCAGGAAGCATGTAAACTTGTCTCATAGATATAATTGTCCACTTTAGATACTAGAGTGGGCTGGAGGGGTGGAATATCAGTTGGAATTACCACCACATTTCAGTTCGGTGCATTATGTGTTTCATGTATCTTAGTTGAAAAATATTAGCCTACTCTTAACCACATAATCAGATGGGATCACATTGACCTAAAGCCAAATGATTCATTGATACATATCCTCAAATATGTTTTGGTTATGAAAAATAGAGTATATCATTGAAAAATCATAGGTCTGGTATGGGTATTATATAATCACGATCTGATTCTAGAGGAGACTTGGGAATGTGAGCATGGAATGAAAGAGTAGTAACTAGAACTCTTTTAGGGCAGCAAATGTTATCTACTTTTTGAGGATCGAAATAAAAATGGTAGGGAGAATTCATTACCCCTGGTAACTAGTATATAAACCTAACTTGATGATTTTTATGGACATATAGTGTAAGGGTTGAATCGGAGAGTTGGGAGAACTTTGGATGTGTTTTGGGGCTAAGTGATTGTTGCACGGTCAGTGCATAGATTTCCTAACCATGCATCCAAACCTTGTGAAGTGATCCTCTTGAGGTAGTAGATCCAGTATAGATATATAATGGTTTGGGAGACCATGGAAGGGGAGGTCATATGGGATGTGGCTACCACATGGTTAGCACATTGTTTTCCAAACCGTGCGTTCAAACCATGCACATAGTCAAAATGAGAACCTTAAAAATAGGATATATATCATGTTTTCCATAACTCCCTATTTTTTCTCTAAATTTCCCTAATTTGATGTTACCCACCATTGAAGGTAGGAAAAAATATTTCAAGTGTTTTGCAGCTGATCTGAAGGCTTCCCTCGGTGAATTGATTCCAGATTCTGGAGGTATGTGATTGTTATTCACATTTCTTGATCTGTTTATCAAATCTAGTTAGATATAATTCTCCTCTCTTCTTTTATTCTTAAATATAAAACTATTATCGGTATATCTATGAGTTTGGATTCCAAAAAGGTTGATATTTTGTCTTATTTTTGCTAGGAGAAGTGATCTAAGGACGTTCTATGAATAAGAGAGCATGTTTTCTTAAGCGTTCATTATTCGTTTCCATGTTTCTTCAAAACCATCATGGACGAAGGATTCACTCTCAAATCCTCTATGTAGTACTGATTTAAAAGATTTAAAATTCAATATACTGAGTTGGAAACCATCTTGAGTGGCGGTTTATAAATCTGGAAAATTGGGGATTTTGAATGAGTGCTTCGGTGTTTGGTTTTAAATTATGGATTATAAAAGTGGATTTTTTATGGGTTGTTGGAACATTAATTTGATTTTATGATTTCAATAAAATAATCTTTTTTTAATAAAATTAAATGTTTCTTTGAAATTGGTTGTGCTTTGGTTTTCAATAAAATTTCAGTTTTATTGAAGTTGTTTTTTTGTAATAAAAATATTTGGAATAATAGTTTTTGTGTGATTTCATGCTTAACGGGATTTTAATAAGGGATTAGTACCATTGGGGTACAATGTATGTGATCATGGATCGGGGTTGGGTGTTAGTGGGACATTAGGTAATTGGATGAGAGACCACTCATGATTATGGAACTGGTGAATGAAGAATTCATGTGTGGTTGTGTTGTGAACTATTGTATGGGTATGCCAAAATGATATTAAGAATTGTTTTTATAAACATTGATTAGTTATTTTCTAGAAAATAACTTTTTGGAGATTGGTTTCATTTACCTTTGTTTTCACTTGGTTATGATTGGTTTTCGAACATGTTTATATTTTTTTATAAATTATTTTATATAAGTGAAAACTATTATATCCTAGTAGAGTGATTAGGGATGTTATTGGGGAAAACCTATTGAGTTTTATACTCACCTCTAATTTAGTTCTCCGGTTCTTTTGCAGATTTTATCTTCCAGGACTTGGGCAACGGTATTGTTTCACAGGTTTTTAGCACTACCTCCTGATACATGGGATGTTTGGTGATTGTGAAGATTGGGCGTTGTGGAGCTTAGATTCTTCTGGTCTATTGAGAGTATTTAGTTCTTTATCCACTATGTAAATTTATAATTTTTTGGTATTCCTCTATTTCACAATTTGATGTGGTTTTGAGATACATGATGTTGTTCAGTAATCTTTCTTTTGATCACGCATCAAGTAGTGGATGGTTTTGTTATGGTTTATTGGATTATTGGATTATTTCATAATGCGTAAATCATCACCAATTTTATTTGAATACCTTTGTCATTTTTTCAGTGTGTTACATCTTGGTGTTGTCACTTATGTCCTAGTAAGTACTCATTGTACTCTCAAGACAATGAGAATTTGGGGGTAATTATATTCTACTGCTATGATTCCCAACTCACTGGAAGTGATGAATGTCTAGAAGTGGTCGATGATGGATGGATATCGCCAATGGATGAATGAATGGATGCCTCAAAGTAGTAAAGTGATGGTACTATATGTTGAAGGATGTGATGAGTTGTGGAATTTTTTAAATCTCAGTATGCTCTGCTCAAGTGGTCGACCCCCCAACCCTCTCAGAATGGTGAAGTTTCTAATTGAACTCCCTCCTCATCCAATGTAACTCTCTGGAATCATGAATACCTCTTATACAACCTCCACCTGGTGCCATCACGATGTCATTTCCCCAACTATCACTGAAGTAGATCCTCATAACCGAATGAAGAAGTCTACACTAAGAGCTACGAGCCCCAACTGAAATAAAAAATAATAAAATTTAAATTAAACAAATAAATAAATATTTTCATATACATGTTATTATTATTATATATTATATTAAATAAAATATTTAATTTATAACATGTTTTAAAATTAAATTGTAAAACAAATAAATAATGAATAATAAACTATTTATTACAAGTATTTTATTTATATATTAAAATAAATACATATATGTATTATTGTTATATAAATGAAATAATTAATTTAATATTTATAATTAAAAGTAATATAATTTTTTATAGTAAAAAAATAATTGTTTGTAATTAAATTAATGAATTAAAAATTATTATTAAAACGATTAAAAAGATATTATACTAAATATAATATATAAAACAATTACTAAATATCAACTTAATTAATATACATTATAATTATTATTATTATATGATTATAAATATTATATTAATTATTATTATATATGTTATTATATATATTATAACTATTATGTTCATTTAAAAATAAATAATAATATAAAATAAATGATTTAAATTATATATATATTAAATATTTTTGTTATATATATGTAGATATGTTAATATTTTTATTATATTCCATATTATTATATATTATTATTATATGTTATAATATTCATGATATTTATTATATATTATATTAAATTAAATGAAAATAGAAGATGAATTGTGGGTGAGGAAATATAGTGAAACATGGTTAACATAATTGGATATTACATCAATTTAGATGAATATTCCATACATTACAAAAATTCATGCTAGAGGACCATTATAGTTTATTGTCTTTGGAAACATCAAAACAAAATCTTCTATCCTAGGGAATGATCATTAAGATATCCTAAAAAGATCTCCACCTTTAGTGCATATACCTAAAAACATTCTTCATAGCATCGAGAAATGAAACATAATAAAGGGGTGATCTCTAATGCTTAGTATGGGTAAACAAGGTATACATGTAACCATAAACATGAAAATAGTGGTTTGGTAACACGATCGTAACATTAGAGGATCATACGATTCATATCAATGGACATAAACATTATTTATGGGATAAATCATGGCAGTTCATAAGACACGAATCCTAAGTAAATAACCATCATGACCCATGAAATCATAAACAAGGAATAAGATATAAGATTTGTGGAATATATATATGAATAAAAACATTTATGTCAGGGAACCCTATAAATACCTTTATAAGATGTTATACTTGGGAAACTACCTGTGTACCTACTCTGGGCTTGTGATAGAAACCCATGTACCAACATTCTTTTGGGATTTGACAACAACACATGTACCATATTGTTTTCAGGAATGGAATACAATCTATGTACCCTCTTTCTTTTAGTATTTGGTTACAACTCATGTACCCTATTTTTTTGGTCCTGAGATACTTCTCATGAACCATCTTTCATTTTTCCATGGGCTAAAACCTGTACCCCCTCTTCCTTTTCATGCTTGGGATACAACCGAAGCAAAATCTTTACATTCAGGCTTGGTCTACAACATGTGTAACATTTAATATCATATAAAACATTTCATTACACAATGCATTGTGGGGAGATATAGGTCCCACCCATATCATTGAAAATTCATTCACACATGTTCCACAAGATAATAAAACGTCCACCATATCATGACCCATAAAAATATATAGGTCTTATAAACATCATATCATTACCCATAAAATAAAATGGTTACCATTAGGATTTCATCACATCATAAACTGTTGATAATAATAAGGTTTAATAACTATTTCATTGTATCATAACATTTTAATGATAAACAGATTTCATAAACATATAACCCGTGAAATAGAAACATGTTTCAAAAAGACCCTAACACTAAGAATGACCCACTAATAAAAAGGATATAAATGATACCTTCCGATCATTTACAAAAAGGGAATTACAATTATCAATGGATGTCATCATATATTGAAAATATTTATGAAATATCATTCAAAAATGTTTCTCGATGGAAATATTCATTCTTCTATGAAAAAGGATTCTTAATACGTAAAACCATTTAAAAAATATTTTCGTATAAATTTCCCTAAAAACATATAATTAAGACTTATAACCATTCTAAAAAACATTTTAATAGAAAATTATTTCTCCCAAAAATTATTAAAGATTATCTTTTTAAAAATTAAAAGGAATCTTCTATGGAAGGACGGTGGGTAAATCTATACATATTGTACAAAGTAAAAAGCATCATCGCATTTCCAATGTAAAAAGGTTATAAGGAATTATTTTTTTAGAAGGAGATAAGAATATTACCTTGAAGTGATTAGTAAAATAAAAAAGGGTAACAATGTATTTAAAACAATATAGGATAATGGTTTAATATTCATGGAAACCCTTTTTAGAAAACATTGACATTCGATTGAGGAAACGGTAAAGCCGGGCTTTCTTATAAACACTTTCTTAAATATCTTATGTACCATATAGTATAATATGGTACTAATATATAAGTTTATCTTGAAATAACAGAATACAATGAAACTCATGAATAATCTTGAGATATGTGTCATAAAATTTTAACAAGGGAAGTAATAACATAAACAATCATGGAATGTGATTAGATTTTCTCAATAAACTCTTATAACTCAGTAACATCAGATTATACTCTTTATGTATAAAAACAAAATTACAGAAAAAATTAAGTTATCATGAAAAGAAATATATTAATGATATAACATGTAAAATGGGATTATATAACCCTAAAATAAGATTTTATGTGCATATCAAAATATGAATCTTCAAGAAGGAAAATTGACATAAAAAAGTTTTATCGATTTGGTAACATTGGAATGCTAAACCCCATGGAAGAAGAATACTCAAATGGGCATTTGAATACTAATATATATAAGTACATTATACATATAATAAAATAATGGGAAGTAAATACACCCAAAAAAGGAAATATTGGAAAACATAACATGTATCTCATTGAAATTAAATCTGAGTTGAAATCCCATTACCATGTGTTTTGACACTCTCTCTACTCATACAAGATTACTCTAAATCGGGTAACTTCATTTGGAATGTGGGAAAAGGCTTCCCTTAGAAGATTTATTCCCAAAGGGAGGATTCATAGTCAAATTGATGATTTTTGGGAGGCTACTTGGGAAGACCATGTAGGAATATAAAAGTTTTGAGTTGTGTGTGGAATGGGCATTGGTGGTGGGATTCTATTACGAATGAAAAGTACTTACTTGGATGTTTCAAAAATAGTTATGTTTGCACATGTTATTACCTAAAAAGAGTAATACCAAAATGAAAATACTCAATAATGGAAGGAGTATGGATAAACTTTGGATAACCAGTGGGTTTTGGACAATTTTCATGGCTATTTGGGCCCTTAAGTTTATGTTTTTGTCCCTAATGAGGATAAATTTAGCCTTAACAACTATGATTAATTTTAATCACTTTTACTAATAATTTTGGTCAAACATTTACATGGTCTTATTGGAAACATAATATTTGACTGAAAAATGATTTATATCAGATTTTTGAAATTCAAATCACAAATGCAAAAAAAAAAGCTTAGTGGTAATCCCTAAGACGGGATAAAATAATTGTTTGTTAATATTGAGAAATGTTCATAAGTTTCTTAAGAGTTTATATTCAGTTTCAAAGTGAAACTTATTATAACGAATTAAATTATCTTAAAATATGTAATATAATCTTATATGGCATAAACCATATTTATAATATCATTTATCATGGATAATTAATTAGTAAAAATTGTATTTTTTAACGAAAAACTATTTTTTACTATTCATTAAAAAATTGATGTTTCACAGAAAAATCCCAAAAAATCACCCTTGGCTAATATAGGCATTATTAATTCAATAAATAATTTTTTTTCAAATTAAATATCTAAATGTGTCAAAAATTGCATTAATTATTCAAATCGGTTCAATCTAGAAAACATTGTTTTAAAACAAAGATGGAATTTACCAAAAAAACATGTCATTCATTATCAATATGTTATATATATATAACCATTATATAAAATATTTGTAAATTAGTTATTTTATTTTCTTGTAACTATTTTTAACAGTTAGGTTATCATGTTCTCATTAACTAATTATATATATATAAATATATTTCATATAAACTCAGTGTTTTGTGTGTCATATTCCATGTCGGTGTTGTATATAGCATAACCCTTGTTGGTATTGAAATAGCACAAGCCAATTTGGTATTACACGTAGAAAGAATGTCTGACTTTTAGTTTAAAAATATATATATAAATAACTATTTCTTGTGTCACGTGAAATGAAAAAATATCAAAAAGGTAAATTATTTCAAAACATATATTTCACCAAATATCAGGTTGTTACATTCAAACCCCCTTAAAATGAATTTCACCCCCAAAATTAATTATGTTTATCAAAGGATAAATACTTTAAAATTTCATTCATAGAAACTGACATCGTAAAAATGAATACTTAAACTCCCCTTTAAAAGGGATCTTTGGAACAGTAATGGTTACCCAAAGTATCATATAACAAGGAATATACATGGGAGAACATTGGTGGAAAGTGGAAAAATGGATATGAAATAAAATTCTAACCATCATGTTCTGATGGAAAGTGGTATTGTAAAAGTTTTGGATAATGTTAATAATCAAAAAGTCATAAATTTTTGATGACCTAAGGGACTATCTAATTCATAGGAAATGATGGTGCTAGAAAAATATTATTGTATCAATGATCCATTATCTTAATGTTAAATAAAATTCATAAAAGGGCGTACTTACATGATTTCATGAGATCATCACTCTCTATTTTTCATTGATCCACCTCAAATCATTCTCTAAAATGGATGGTTATTTTTTCATTATTAATGTTTTAATAGATCATGAGATCCTAGATATTCCATTCCATTTTTCTTAAGTTATCTTCAAAATAATTTAGTTTGAGCAGGCCTTCCAATATGAACACATATTTATATGGAATATAACACTATATTTTTACAGACATAATCTGAAGTTTAACTAGAACTATCCATTAATGGTTATAATTAGCCATTTCCTCCTTAGATAGGCTCTTATCTTCAATGAAAATAGTTTACATTATATAATTGGCTCTATACTAGTACTGGTTGAATTTCAAATGTGAATTTATTGTTCCATAATCTATGTGTGGAGAGACAAATATATGAAATCACACAAAAGGATGAATAATAAGAATTTCATAGGTATTATTCATACAAAATAAAACATATATTCCCAACAATAGAAGATAGGTAATTTATAATTACTTGGGTTCACTTCATCCATTATCAGCACATATGATTTACCTTTTTCCTTTTTCTTAAGAGGGTGTTAGTGTTGATTATCGTTCTTAACCCTTGGAATTTCACACTTTCTATAGAAATGACCAAATTCCCTACAATTGAGACATTGAAGTTTAAAATGTGCATCCTAAGGAGTTGTCTCATTATTTGAATCAGCATGTAACTTTCACTTCGACATTCAACCACTCGATGTACTTAATTTACGCACATATTACATTTCATAGTACCATTAAGAAAATTCCCTCCATGTTTCATTCGATATATAGAGCACAAATGAAGGTTCATCATCTTACCTCGATGGTTTGTTAATTTTACTTTGAACTCAATATACATATACTTATTAAAACCATCAGAAGGATTAATAACTCCAACCTTCATTTCAACTTTGATTTCCCAACACACAACCACTTCCAAATTACCAATGTCTCTTATAGCCAACACCATTCCGAGACTTGTCATTCAGAAACTGATGAACCTATTATCCTGACATTCTATTGGATGATAATTCCAAATAAAATATCTCTCTAGTCTTGTGAAGTTTTCCTTCTAGGAACTGATAGATTAATATTACATTTTCTTCAACTCAAGGAACTCAATTTCCGTATTTGTATGAAGTACAAAAGGGAATTACCCATTAAAGAATAAGTTGTTAAACTCATACCAATAAATTGATTCAATTTAATCTTCATTCCTTCTATTGTTGATTAGAGTCCACCACTTTTTTGCATAACCTTATAATAGACAATTTTCTAGAATGACTTTCTCATGATCTAAACTCTTGATAATGGAAAATATCTTTTTAGTTTTACTGATCCAGTGTTCAGGAACAAGTGGATCTGATGACCCACTAAAAGAATATGGATGAGGGATCCTTAATCACTCAACATAACATCACTCCCTTCTTTCCTAGTTAATAAAATTATCATAATTCATTTATTGAGAAAGTTATGAGTGTGTGGAAATGAGGTTTTTAATTCCCCCTCAATAGCATTCGTACTTTCAAATGGACATTCATTTCATTATCTATTGTAATCACTGTTAATGTGGGTTTTTTGGGTTCTAAAAATTAACTAAACCAAAATGATAGATTCAGAAATAGTTATCATAATGAGGAACCACATAATCATAAAGATTCACATAAAGGGTGTCTAAAGTACGAATCATTATTTAATCTATAACCCCCATGGGTTATCCAAGGTTATACATATCCAACATCTAATAAAATAATTAATGATGGTCCATGAATATTTTGTGAATTTCCAAACCATGTCCCCACGGATTTTCAAGCCAGGTGCGCATCAAGTCCTATTTTCATGTACCAAATTCCCCTAAGTCAAGCCTTTATCAACGTGTCTAAGTTTTACCCCTAGTTATATCTATTCCAAAGCCACATATCGATATATTATCTATACATATATGTATTTCTAGGAAACCACTTTCTCTATCCTTTAACAAAATTCCTTGAAATTTTCCTAAACGTTATCTTAACATTATACTTATCCTTATATACATCCCAAAACATATACTTCTAAATATAAATAGGTACCTCAAAAAAATTCTATTGATATATTCCAAAGGTTGACTAATATATTTCTTTGATACCAACTACAGAGACCTAGGATTAACAAACATGAATATTACATCATTTTGGATGAATATTCAGTGCATCAAAAAAAACATACCAGAGGACTATAATAGGTTAGTGTCTTTGGAATCATGGAAACAAAATCTTCTATCCTTGTGAAAGTTCATCAACATCTCCCTTAAATTTCTCAACCATTAGTACATAAACCTAAAACCTTATTTCATAACCTCGATAATGGAAACATAAGAATGGGGTGAGCTATGTTGCTCAGTTAGGGTAAAAAAATAAGACATTTAATTATAAGTATTAACATAGTTGTATGATAACACGGAAATATCATTTGGAGATCATACCATGCATATCAATGGTTATAAAAGTGATTTCTGGGTTAAATCATGGTAGTTAGTAAGACATGATTCATAAAGAAATAAAAATATTGATCCATGAAATCATAACAATGAAATAAGACATAGGATTTGTGTCATTCAAATAATAATAAAAATATTTATGTCAGTGATACCTACCAAGACCTTGATAACCTGTTAATCTTGGGAAATAACCAGTGTAACTACTTCAGGCTTGGGATAAAAACCCATGTACCCACTTTATATTAGGCTATTGCTAAAACCCATGTACCTTCTTGTTTTTGGGGCTTGTGCTATAACCTGTGTACCCTCTTTCTTTTAGGATTGGGATACAACCCATGTACCTTTTTGGGGTTGTTATACTACCTATGTTCCATGTATCATTTATGATAGGGATATAACCCATACGCACACATTCATTTCAATCTTGGGATTCAACTCATACACCAACTTTCTTTTCAGGAATGGGCTATAACTCATGTACCATTTGAGCTCATGTAAAACATATCATTTCCCAATGCATTAGATGAGGATATAGGTCCCAACCATATCATAGTAAAATAATTCACACATGTTCCAAAAGATTATAAAACATTTATTATATCAGGAGCCATAAAAAGATATAGCTCTTATAAACATCAAATCATAACATATAAAATGAAATGGGTATAATTAACCTTACATGAAATCAAAACCTATGGAAAAGATATAGGTTTCATAACCATTTCATCGAATCATACCCTATGAAAGAGAAATGGATTTAATAAAAATATATCCCATGAAAGAGAAACATGTTTCATAAATACCTGACATTTATCATTACATACTAATAGAAATGAAATGAATAGAACAATTAGATAATATCCAAGGGGATAATCAGTATCAATGGCTGTCATCTTAGATAGAAAATAGTTTAAAAATATCTTTCAAAAACCTTTCTGGCGGAAATTATTCTTTCCTCTTTAAAAAGGATTGTTAATACATAAAACCATTTAAAATAATTTTCTCAATATAAATATCTTGAAAACATATAAATAATTCATGTATCATTATTCAAAACAATTTTCCATGAAAAATAAATTTAAAATAATTTCATAAATATTAAAATATTAAAAATAAAAAAGAATATTTAATGTAATGATTGTGGGTAAATTAGTGCATTTCATACGAATTAAAAAATAAGATTTGCTTTTCGCAATAAAAAATTTAGAAGGAATGCCTTTGGAAATAGACAAGAGGATTCCCTTATATATATTGGTAAAATAAAAAAGGTTAAAAATTCGATTAAATTCATATAGGATAATGTTATAATATTATTGGAATCCCTTTTAATTGAACATAGATTTTCGACTAATGAAACAGTAATGTTGGGAATTTCTAAAAACACCTTCATCACTATATTATATACCAAAGAGTGAAATATGGTACAAATACGTGAGTATATCATGAGAAAATGAGGATAAGGAAACTCATGAATATTATTTAGAGATGGATCATAATATTTCATCTAGGGAATTTATAACATAAGCAATCTCATATTATGATTATATTTTCTTGATAAAATGTTACAACTTCATAACTTGTGATCATACTCTCTATGTAAAAGAAGGAAATTAAATTAAGTGTAAGATCTCATGAAAATAAAGACATTCATGATAAAAAATGTAAAATAGAATCATATAAACCTGAAATATGATTTTAGGTGCACAAGAAAACATTAAGAGAGAAAATTGAGAGAAAACTATTTTACTGATTTCTTATCTTTTAAATACTAAACACCGTGAAAAATGGATCATAAAATCGACATGTGAATATGAAAAAATGTATGTAAAATATACATATAATACATTAATGATATGTAAATACAAAAATATAATAGAAAAAATGGCGAACATAACATGAATCTCATGGAAATAAAATGTGATATTTAATCCCCATAACGTGTGTCTTGACTCCCTCTGTGCTTCTACAAGCCACCTCTAAATCAGGTAACTCTGTTTGGTTTATGCCAAAAGCGTTCCTTGAGAAGATTTATTACCAAATAGAGGATTCACAATTGAAGGAAGGATTGTTGGGAGGATACTTTTTCAGTTCTTGGATGAACCTAAAAGTCTTGAAAGAGTAAGTAATGGGTAGAGGTGGTGACCATTTATATGGAACATAAAGGACTCACTTTGAATTTTTAGAAACAAGTTGGGTTTTCAAATGTTTTTACTTATAAAAAGTAATAAAAACCATTGAAACTCAATTGTGTTAGGTGTATGAATAAAATATGGACATAAAATGGTTGTTGGAAAACTAGGAATTTTGGTACATTAATTTTATTGTTTAGTCCCTTATTATGCTTAATTTCGTCTTAACTGTAGTGACTAATTTTAATCATTTTTACTAATCATTTTGGTAAAAAATTAACATGTTCTTATTAGAATCCGACTATTAGGATGAATATAATGGTTTATGTTGGATTTATGAAGTTAAACTCACATAAGTGAAAAATAAATATTAGTGTTAATACCACAGATAGTATGAAATAGCATGGTTTTAATGTAGGGAAACGATCAACAGCTTGTTAACATTTTATATTGAGTTTTAATGTGAAATTGGTTCTAATGAATTAAATTGTATAAATAGATTTAATATTTTTCTAATGTGACAGTAAAAATATTTATAACATAATTTATCATTAATTATTAAATATAAAAAACACCGTTTTTAACTAAAAATAAGTATTCTTCATTATTCATCAAAAAATGATGTTTCTCAGAAAATTCCCAAAAATTCACCAAAGGATAATTTTGACATTCTAAATTCAAAAAAGTTTATTTTATAAAATTTATTTTATTTATTTATCTAATATTTTGTTAATTATTGGAAGTGGTTAACTCAAGATAAATATGCTTTAAAACACATATGACTTTACGAATAATCATGTCATTTATTATAAATAAGTTTTATTTATATAAAACAGTTATAAAAAATATTTAAAAAGTTGTAATTACTATTCCTATAACTATGTTAAATGGTTAGGTTATAATTATCTAATTTAATTTATTATATATATATGTGTGTGTTTTTGTTTCTGTTTTATTGAAGATCACTATTGTGTGCATCGTACGCCAAGTCGGTGTGGTCTGTGGTGCAATCAATGTTTATATTGTGTGTATAACAAGCCGAGTATGTATTGTGTATGGATGGAATGTTTGAATTAGAGTTTAAATATATGTATATATATATAATTAACTATTTCTAGTGTCATGTGAAATTAAAAATATTGAAAAGATAAATTAGTTTAAAAAAATAATTCAAACAATCTCAAGGTGTTACAGGAAATTGTGTGGCACAAGGTAGGGTTAAGAGGGGTGTGGAGGTAGAGGAAGGAGGGGGGTCTGGCCTGGTTAATAGAAAGAAATGAAAATTCTTAGAATAGGTTGGGGAGTTTAATTGTTTGCAGGGGAGGAGAAGTTTCTGGTTTTGGGGGCAAAGGAGAAGAGTGAGGAGGCCACCAATGATAGTGGAGGAGCTTGTGTGTGACAGAGAGAGGAGATGCAGTGCCTGATTCAAGTACGGTTTGTAGGGGGTTTACCGGCTGTGAGGAAGGCGGTATGGGGAGGTGGTGGTGGTGAGTTTTATCTTGTTTAGATTAGGTTCTTATTGTTGATTTCCATTTTTTATAATTGAAAGAATGTTTTATGATTGTTCAAATGATTTTGAGTTCTATTTATTTATTATTGGATTTCTACTTGAATTGATGATTTTGGGTTCTATTTATTTATTATTGGATTTCTACTTGAATTGATGATTTGATTCTATTCATCGGTAAGTTTATTTTATAAAATTTATTTTATTTATTTATCTAATATTTTGTTAATTATTGGAAGTGGTTAACTCAAGATAAATATGCTTTAAAACACATATGACTTTACGAATAATCATGTCATTGATTATAAATAAGTTTTATTTATATAAAACAGTTATAAAAAATATTTAAAAAGTTGTAATTACTATTCCTATAACTATGTTAAATGGTTAGGTTATAATTATCTAATTTAATTTATTATATATATGTGTGTGTGTTTTTGTTTCTGTTTTATTGAAGATCACTATTGTGTGCATCGTACGCCAAGTCGGTGTGGTCTGTGGTGCAATCAATGTTTATATTGTGTGTATAACAAGCCGAGTATGTATTGTGAGATAGTGGTGTTGCAATATAGGAGTGAGTATTAGTAGGTCATGTGGGCATCAATTGGTTAGAGGTTCATCGGTAGGTTAAAATGATATGAAGAGGAATTGGTATGTTATTATGATTGTAGGGAAGGCACGTCAATGACTCATTTGAGTCACCAAAAGGTTTTTTCAGTGTGAAAATTCCAAGACATGTGATGCTTGTAGGACAAGAAGAGTGGTCTGTCAGTGACTTGTGGAATCGGTGAGACAGTGGAGCATGGGAGAATTGGATGTGTTGGATGTGTGGGTGTCAATAAGACAAGAATATATGAAAAAGGGTGGTGTAAACACTGACTTGAAATCGGGGTTTTGGGGAATCAATTGAGTCACTTATAGGAGCCGTCGGTGAGTCGTAATGGCCGTAGTGGGGTGACAATCGGTTGGATGAATAGTGAGACCGAAATGGGTGTATTGGTGACTCACATGAGTCGTCGATATGTGGTGTTGGTCAATATGCATCACATTCACAACAACATCAAACCACACCCACATGAAAAATAAATTAATAACATAAAAAATTTAAAATTAATTAATTAATTAATTAATTAACAAATTTAATAATAAAAGCTAGAACATTTAGCAATAAAATATAATACAATAAACTGCAACTTATAACATGAAATTTATTAATAATTAATTAAAAAACAACAATAATGAAATCAGTTTGAAAAACTTGATTAATAAATTAATTAAATAAAAATAATTAAATAATGAAATTAAAGAATTAAATTAAAATTGCGTATTAAAATAATTGAGTATTAAAATAACTGGGGAATTGAATTAAATTGTTCAAATTTATTTATTTATTTATAGAATTTAAATATAAAAAGATGATTTTATTGACTTACACAATAACTAATTAAATTAAAGAATTAATTAAAGATTTATTTTATAAACAAATTAAATAATGAGTGTAGAAAATGAATAAAATAATTTACCTAATTGAAAACAATTAATTAATATAATTAAAAATAATGATTTAATTTGAGAATTTTTCAAAATGAAATAAATAGTTATGAAAATACAAGGTTTTTTTGGAAACAAATAGTTATTTTACAAGTTATGAACCAAAAACAACAATTGGTTATTATTAATTAAAATACAATGTTTTGATATTTAAAATACACTAACAAAAAATCAAATAATGTAGAAAATTATAATGAAAGGAATCCAAATAAAACTCCCTTACACATAAAACATGGTTTTTCCTCAAAAAAATGAATTCTATTTACATTGAAAACATAAATATTAGTTGTGAAATTTAGTTCAAAAAGTACAAGACTAAACATTAACAAAAAAAAGGAACAGTACCAAGCTGTTGGTCGAGCTTTTTGAGAATGTGTTAAAAATGTGGTCCTTCCGAGCTTCCAAAACTTGCAAGAAATCAATTTTCTCATAAACTAATACCCTGTAAAGTATTTCTTACCATATATATGAACTCATTTATTTTACTACTTTAATTTCCAATTAAAGGACTAATTAAAAGAGTGTGAATATGCTAAATTAAGATGAATTAAAATCTTAACCCACGACAACATCAATTCCCACACTCTCCTAGATTCCAAAAATTGATGTCCATTTATTTCACCACATTATATATTCAACTCATAGGATTTTTAACTATATCAATTTATCCTTTTTTTTGGGTTCAAAATTAACCTCAATAAGAGTTAGTTTTTGACAAGGTCAGTTTATTCTAATTTTTCCCATCCATATTCCATGTGCAGTGCATTGTGAATAGTATTTATTCAAACTGAACATGTCTTTTATTTATTCATAGAAATGCACCCAGTGCATCTTATATCAAATACCAACCATGGGATCACAATTTCCAATTTCACTCCAGTTGCAAGAGAGTTAAATAATTTTTAGTTGAGATGAATTCCTAAAGTAGATAATATTATATTAAAATTTGATTCCTATAGGATCTTTTAAAAATATATGTTTTCATAATTTCATTTTCCAAAGTCCTAAAAAACAATCCTGTCAAACTCCTTTCCTCAGTTACTAAATCGAAATTACATTGATATAGTGAAAATTTCTACTCAGATATCACTCATCCACAACAGTTTTAGACTATGTTTAACATTAAACATCCAACGAGTAATAATCCACTAAACAGGATAGAATTAATGTACCAAATTATCCTCAAATTAAACACAAGAGATGAAATAATTTAAAATTATTGAATTATTTTAAAACCAAAAATAGATGTTTTTTTAATCTTTAAGGGGGGATTGGAAATGAAAAATTGAATGTCCCCTCTCCACCACACTTAAACCAAAATATTGATGCCAATGTGGAATCCTATGTTAGGACAGAGTTTAGTTCATAATAGTTTTAAAATAATGTGCATTAAATAATGTTGCGGTGAATCATTAATGTTAAAATTAATTTTTTCCACAAAAATAAGAACAAGAAGTGAAAAAAACGTATATAAAAAATTAAAAAAATGTGATTTTTTATCAAAATCACAGATGTAGAATGACATGTGGTGAATACATAATAGTGGTAGAATATATATTAGTTCAGTGGGTGTAAGAAGAAATAACTATTTAGTTCAAATAAGTTTTCAAATCTCTTGATTAATGTAGCTATGCACCCACAAAGAAGAAAATTATCAACAATTACAATGAAATTAAGCAGACTCCCCCACAATTAAGTCTATGAAATACGAGAATTAAAATAATAGTATATAATTAAAGTGGAAAATAGTGAAAATATTTTAAATGTTAGAGATATAGTGTTTAATGTTCAATTAGGATATCCTCATTTGTAGCACCACATAATTACTACTCTTCATTTTTTTATATTTAAAATGTTAAGCATAAGAATCCAAAGAATTAAGATCAAGAAAAACAAATGAAAGTAATGAGGGGAAGAGATGTTATTCATATGATTCTCTAGACTACTCCATTTGTTCTCCTTTTTCAAGTTTCTAGAAACAACTGCTCTCTCTGGCAGTAGTTGGTTATGAAGGACCTTTAGATAGACAATAGATCGCATTGGAGAACAAAATAATTTTTTTTGGAATTCATAAATAACAGGAAAACAGTATAAATACCTTGGGTTAGTTCACATGAAACAATGAGTTCATATGCCTCAGTTAGACATAAGATAGCTCATTCTTTAAGAAAAGATATGGAAACCGATTTCTTTGACTAACCTTCAAATAAGTGTATAATCCATTTTCCATTGACCAAAAAATGGTCTATTCACATCTCAAACTCTCTCCACCTCTCAATTAACCCTTATTCACTCAATGGTAAAGGGCCCTGAAAACTTTTTCTATAACTTTCTAGGAATAGATTTCAACCTAGAATTGAAAAATAAAAGCCCTATGACTCTCATTAAAATCCATTTTATGAACGATTGAATCATGAAAATACATTGTTCTCGCCTTATAAATCTCCCGATCCTCGTTAGAATCTCTTATTAAATTCTACATCTCACTCGCCTATAATATCATCCTCTCACCAGTAGAATTGAAATGAATGTTTAGGGCATTCACTGTCCAATAGGATTTCTAGGGCAATGCAAGAGATAGTTGACATGATTTACCAAAAAAACATATGGTATAGATACATCCCTATAAGAGTCCTGTAGGTAGTTCTGTAGGCCCATAAAGCCAGGTCCTGCTTCACCGACCAGACATTCCATGAACTTAAAAATGTCATCTCAAAAATCTACTTAAGATCCCGGTTAGGCACATCTTCCTTCCCACTGGATTGTGGGTGGTAGGTGGTACCTATCCTATTTTAGAATCCATATTTCATTTTATAAAAATCTAGAACTTACAATTCATGATGTGTGTACCATTTTCAAGGATGAATTCTCCAAGAACTCCAAACCAGGATAAGATGTTATTCAAGATAAATGTCATTACACTAGTAGTATAATTTTTGGGTAGATCTACTACTTCATCCCACCTAGACACATAGTCCACAACAACCAGAATGTAATCATTCTTATATGAGGATTGGAATGGTCCCCTGGAGTACTATCTAAAGACAAAAAGAATTTCATCGTCCATAATTATTTTTTGAGGCACCTCAAAATTTATTCCAACATTCTCTATAATATGACATTTTTCACATCCAATGACATAAATACTATCATCTTTAGACAAAGTAGGACAGTAGAAACCATCCAAAATAGCCTTATGAAAAATCCCCTATCATCCATGGTGGCCACACCATGGTTATGAATGAAATCCCTCAAGTTTGGGAAACATTTCATCATTATCCACAAAACTCTTCAAATTACCATCAGCACCCCTCTTAAAGTAAAGAGAATCATCCCAATAATAAAATTAAAATTCATAGATAAAACAATTTCTTGGGTTATGTGAGAGGTCATTGGGAATGAAATATAATTCCAAGAAGATAGAATAGTCTACAAACCAAGAAGACAACTACACATAAGCAGAAAACAATTGTTCATCAGAGAATGAGGTATTAATCTCTCTTAGATACTAACTTGGAGTGTTGGGAAGTATAGAAAAGTGATCTAATACTACATTTTAGCTCTTTTATTGTCCTGGATTATAATATCAAACTCTGGAAGGTGAATATTCTATTTCATCAACCTAGGTTCTTAATCCATCTTATCCAGCACGTATATGTTGAAATCATGTTCGAGGAAAATGATAACTCTAGATCATATCAATTATTGCCTAAATGTTTTCAAATTAAACATCAAATATTCTATTTTTTCACAGTTGTTTAATAGTCCATCTGGGAATCAATTATCTCATTTTTGGCATAGTAAATGACATGAAATTACTTTTTTCCCCTTCAACAAAATAGCTCCTACTACAAAATCACTAGCATCACACATTACCTCAAAAGGGAATTTCCAGTTAGAGGTAGTAATCATATGTGATATTTCTATCTTCTCTTTAAGTAGTATAAAGGACTACATGCACTTATCATCAATAAAAAGTGTGTATTTAACTTGAAGTGACCATAGGGGTCTAGTGATTTTATAAAATTCATTGAGGAACCTCCTTTAAAACCAAGATTGACCCATGAAAAACCACTTACACATTTGAAGATTTCATGTGAGGAAAACCTTTGTAAAACCTCATGTTTTGAATTATCAACCCCCATTCCCCTCTTAGAAACATTGCGACCAGATACGCTGCCCTCGGTAGCCATGAATAAAACCTTTTACTAGTTGAATAAAAGAATTTCCTCTTGGAACCTATCTAGCACAACTTTATGATTCTCGAGGTAGTTCTCAAAATTCCTTCCCACAACATAAAAATCATCCATTAAAACCTCAATTTGTCGTTCAATAATATTTTAAAATTTGGACACCATGTACCTATAAAATGTGACAGGATAACTACACAATACAATGGGAGTATGATGGTAGAATAATTTCTGAAATAGATAAGTTATTGTGGTTTTCTATTGATCCTTGAGTGAAAATAAAAACTGGTTGTAACTAGTGTAACCATCAAGGAAATAGAAATACACATTTCCTACCAGTCCCTTTATCATTTATCCCACAAATAGAATGGGAAAGTCTTATTTTTTTATGCAAGAATTAAAATTCCTCTAAACTGTACCGAATCACAATTTTTCACTTTCCTATTTTGGAATTTGTCATTCCTCTCATTTGTGACAATTGTCACTCTGCTATTTTTGGGAACCACATAGACAAGACTTACCCAAGGGCAGTCCAAAATGGGAAAAATTATCCCATCATCTAGAAGTCCAATCACCTTTTCCCTGAAATATTTCTCCATGTTTGGGTTTATTATTTTTTAATAATCTACCCTAGTGTCATACTCAGGTTCCTAGGGACTGTTTTACATACAGAAAGATGGAATTATCACCTTGATGTCCGCAATTTATCAGCCCGTGACAAACACATGTTCCCTAAAAAAACTCAAAACAATTTTCTCTTGGATAAAAATGATATTGGATGAAATTGTCATAGGTAGTGTTTAACTCTCTCCTAAAAAAGAATATATCACATGGGTAGGGGGATTTGAGTTCAAGATCAGGTGGTGACTCACACGAGGAAAGACACTTGGGCCTTGGTGGGCCAAGGTATCCATCCATCTTCATAAATAAGGTAGGAAATAAGGCTTCAACTTCATCACTAGATATTCCTAAAAAATTTTCAAACTTAGACTCTCTATTGGGGTGATATTGTGTTCCATATAAAACACATCTATATGGCCCAAAATCTAGCCTTAATACTCATATACTCTCTCTCTCCTTTTTTCTTTGAGTTGATCCATATGCAAGTAGAAACTATGATCTCAGGATCACTATTGATTTCCTCTATCATTCTTAGAAACACATCTTCATCCTTGTAAACATAATATTCAATAACTAGAAGTTGATCCGTGAGAATGATGTTGTGTACAAGTTTCTTGATTTTCCTGAAAACATAGAATTCCACTTTTTCCACCAAAATTTAAAACTAATTTTACCTTTGAAAAATCTATCCATGCACTCCATGTGTCCAGTAAGGGCCTACCATGAATGATATTAACCTCTTATCGAAATCCATATCATTATTGATATGTTAAATAGGAAAAAGAGTTTACACACTCCGACTAACAAGTCATCAACCATATCCACTAGATGATTGATGGATCTACCATCATGTAGTAGCACTGAAGTGGTGGGATGGGGAAATCATAATCATAGGTATTTAAAGAGTGAAAGAGGAATAATATAAGTGATATCACCATGGTCACACAAATAATTTAAGTTTCCATATTTATCCCCCAAGGTATAGGGAATAACAAAGATATATGTGTCCTGAATCTTAGGAGGCGTTCTATTTTTTCAAACAACACTACACTCCTATATCAAGCTATAGGTGTAAAAATATTCTAGGGTCTTTTTTCCTGGTCATATTTTATTTAGCAATTTTCAGTATGATATAACTTTAATGAGATCTTCCAATAATGGGATATCAATGTTTGGATTTTTGACAACCATGTAAAATTATGCAGTTTAGAATATTGTGTTTGTTTTTAATCATTTTCTGGAAAACGGATGATAGGGGAAAATTTTATCACTATTTGGGGAATCACTAGAGAATATTCATCAAAAAAATCTTCCCATTATTTTCTTTCTTATTCCAGAAATTTTCCTTGGGGTTTCAGCTAGAACAGTAGGAACAAATGGGTTCCCAATGATTTTGTTCAGTTTAACAGTATCTATGTTTTCTAGGTTCAAATTTTTAGATTCATCCATATTCTCATCTTATATAGATCGGGGTTCTTTATCTAGTTATTGGTGGGTTTAGAGACCGCTTTTGGTGGTTAAATCCATTTCATTTTCTCTTATGTTTTCATTAGTGGTACTAGGTTGCCTACATTCTTCACTATTTATAGCATCTTCAGCCAACAACCCCATTGTAATTTATAGATTCTTCATTCACACGTCCACTTGAATTTTATCAAAATCACTTTTGGTCTTTTTCTCATCAAACCTTCTTTTCAACTTATGGAAAATATCTCGAACATTATCTTTTGAGTTGGACGACTCTTCCAATGGTTGGGGTTTAATTTGGAACCACAGCCTTGCAGGCTATTGGAATCCCGGAGCGAAATTAGGTCAATGAAATCCCTCCTCTCTCCAAGAATGTTTTGGGTGGTACATGTACCCCATATTGTTGGTATTTGAAAATAGGGCACCCCTAGGATACATCCTAGGAACATAGCCTGAAATGTTGTCACTCTTAATAGATTGAGTTGGCACGTCAAAATTTGGACAGTAGGTTTGTTGATGTCCATAAATGCCATCGTGATGGCACTACACTCTACGGTTTGTGTGAGTATTCTCATTGAATAATAAATTTACATTATCTTTATATTGAGGAATATGGTTTTGTGAATTCCTCATAGTGGTTTTAATCCTATAACACATATGATGGGACTTTTGAGCTAAAGTAATGAATTTTTTTGAGCTCCCCAACTATCCCATCAGTACAGTATCCTCCAACATACTGATCCACCAAGGGTTTGTGGTAAGGGTTTAGGATGTTGTAGAATGTGTCCATGAGTAATAGATGGGTACACATGTGGTTTGGAAACTGCCTAACAAATCCCCTAAACTTGTCCAAAACTTCGTGAAATAGCTCACCATCATCTTGCATGAATCTTATTATCTTGTTAATAATATCATACGTGATCTTTTGTGGATATAATTTCATGGTAAATGAAGTGTACACTTGATTCAATGTTATAAATATCTGCTCCTCCATATTTTGGAACCATCTCTATGAATTTAATTTAAGGTAGAATGGAAATAATATCAATATATGTTCTTCCTCATATAGACCTCTCAATGGAATATACTAGACACTAAAATATAAATCTCCATTGAACTAAATAGAGTATTCCCTGGGAATTACATTGATTTTTGGAAACTAATAAAAAATGTATTGCTTGATTTCGTTGTTCCTTGATCTAGAAGACAGCATAATGTAAGAAGGGTTTCTAGACACAGATGGTAGTTGAAACTCTCTAGTAATATATATCTTAGTTACATCAATTCATGTTCAGTTCATGTTCTCAAGAGGTGGATTATTCATGTTCATATTTTCTACTTCCATATTTTCATCCATTTTGATTTTATCTTTGTTCTTCTTCAATTCCTGGAGGTGTTTCTCAATTTTTTTAATGACATGTTCTATGTTTTTATAAATATACCTGGTTTTCATTAACCATGTATTTCATGGAATTATTTTTTTAAAAAAATTTGCATAATATTTTATTTTCTTTTTTTCTACTTATTTAGTTATTGTATTTTTTTAATTTTTTTGTGTTTTTTAATGTGGTTTTTTTCTTATTTATGATTGCATACATCCTCCCATGAAATGGTGAAACTATTTTAACACCTCACATTGATGGGCTTGAGAAAAAAAATATAGTTTATATAACCTATGTACTACCTAGTGTAGTGGTAATACAGGGTCGAGCCATGGGGGTCAAATGTTATGTTTAATGACCCACAAAAACAAAATGAAACAAAAAAACCATAAACACCCAAAAATGGTCGTGGTGATGTAGCTGTAAAGTGAATGAAATTGTGTGTGAGGAAGTGAATGTATGTTAGTGATTTCAGATAGACAGGAAAAAAGCTGGATAATAAGTAGGAAAGAAGGCCAAAAGACATGCAATCAAAGAATCTGTGAAAACAATTAATAGATTAGAAATGGTAATCGACTAGGTTGATTCAATAATTATTCCATTATTCTGGAACTATATTGAAATATATGGATCAGACATAAATAATTTTTCCATATTTTTCATCTAGATAGCTTGTGACATAGTAATTTTTAATGTCTTTCAACTGTAATAATCATTCCATCACAAAATAATAAAATTCAAAAATCACTGAGATCTAATTGTCAATTGAACTCAGTTTATCTCTCCCATTTGAGAATGAATCGATTATCAATGAAAACCTCACATTAAAAGATATTTAAATTTTAATCCGATCAAGATCATTTTCTACTAATATTGGTGGTTTGATAAGAAATTGTTCAAACAATGTCAGAGAGAGAGAGAGAGAGATAGATGATCCATTGAAAAGTAAGTTATGCATGAACAAGAGATTAGTAGGTCGAACTAGCCTAGATAACTCCCTAATAAGGAAATTAGGATTACATTGTGATTGAATCCAACATATTGAAAATTTTAAACACAAATAAGTTCATGATTTAATATGATTTCGAAAAAAGACTAAAAGGAATAACATTGAAATCTCTCCCCCGGTTTGATCTTCAGATTCTATCAACTAGATGTGTTATATTGCACGATGGTGATTGACATGAAGTGATCTCAATCATATATCGTAGGGATTAATAAGTGATATGGTATTCTACGTTGATACCCTTATCAGTAAAAGTGATTGATTAAGGATGATGGTTGTCAATGGGTAAATGAATGGCATTATGGAAGTAGTAATGGTATGGTACTAAATGTGGATAGAAGTGATGGGTGTTGGAAGTGGAAGTGAGTCACTCTCATTATGTTTTCTACTAGTGGTTCATCCCCCTACTCTCAGAATAGTGAAGTCTCCAACTGATATCTACTCCTCATCTTGTAGAACTCTATGAAATAATATGAATCGCTTCCCTAGGATCCATGTGGTGACTTGGTGATGTCATTTTCTCATCAACTATCACTGAAGTAGATCCTCATAACAGAATGAAGAAGTGTTCACCAAGATCCATGATCCCCCCCTGAAATAGAAAACAGCAAACATTAAATTAAAAAAAATTAATAATTATTTTAATATACATGTTGTTATTATTATATAATATATTTCATGAAATAATTAATTTATAACTACTTTTCAATATAAAAAATAAATAAAATAAATAATAAATAATAAACTAATCATTACAAGTATTATATTTATATATTAAAATAAATACATGTAAGTATTAATGTTGTATAAGTGAAATAAAAACATTAATATTTATTATTAAATATAAAATAATTTTTTATAAAAGATTTATTGTCTTTAAATAAATGAAATAATAAAAAATTATTATTAAAACATTTATAATGTTGTTATATTAATTATAATATATACAAGAATTATCAAATACCAATATAATTAATATAAATTATAATTATTATTATATGTTTATAAATGTCTATTAATTATTATTATATATTTTATTATATAAATTATAACATTTATGTTCATTTAATAATAATTAACAATGCAAAATAAAATTTCTAAATCTTATATATTTGTATATTAGTTAATTTTGTTATATATATGTAAATATATTATTTTTATTATATACTATGTTATTATGTGTGATTATTATATGTTATAATATTATATATTTTATAATATTTATTATATATTATATAAAATTAAATTAAAATAGAAGAGGAATTAGTGGAGGAGAAATCGTGTAGATGAATGAACGGCGAAGTGGGTGAAGATGTGGTGGAAGGAGGCGATTTTGGTCTATTTTGTGGTGAGCATGGGATGACATTGAAAAAAGAAAGGGGTATCAAAAGTTTTTGGGTGGAGTAGAAGGGTATGGCACTGAGACAAGAGGAGAAGGGTGCATAGGCCTTCAAAGATAGGGGTGGAGCTGGATTGCGGAGGAGAGCAGGGAGGTTGAACTAGCATCACGTGAGGTCAGGGGGGGGGGGGGGGTTGGCTAGGTGAGACGCAGGAGGTAAGGGAGGTGGGACTAATGATGTTCTGCAGGATCATATTTGACTCTTGTAGTGGGTTCTTATTTTTATAGATCCGAAAGCAATTTATATTTTTGTGAAATTGATTTTTCGATTTGTTGATTTCTTCTTGTTTTGCTACTTCAATTATTACTTCGATTCTATTTCATTGGATTTATTTGGATAATTTCTCATTGAGTATATTTTATTTTTCTTGCATCAAGATTTTTTTTGTTGTGGTTTGTTTTTCTATTGTGTTTAGTGTTTGTTGATGTGGTTTGGGGGCGATAGTGAGATAGTGGTGTTGTTGGATTAAGTGAGATTAGATGGTCTTGTGGTTGTTGGTAGGTTAGTGGTGTGTTTGCAGGCTATAATGATAGGAGGAGGTATCAGTGGGTTATGAGGAGAGAAGGAAAGTATTTTTGGTGGTTTATTTGAGTTATCGACATTGGTTGTTAGTGGGACAAGAAGAGAGGTTCATTGGTGACTCAAGACATCGGTGAGATAGTGGAGCATGGGAGAATGGGATGTGTTAGTGTGTTGGTGATGTTAGGAAAATAAAAAATGGAAAAGGGTGGGGGAATGGTAACTGGAAAATGGGGGGTGCTAGTGGCTCATTTGAGTCACTATAAAGAGATGTTTGTAGGTTGAAATGGCAATATTGGGGTGTTCGTATGTTAGATGAACAGTTATAATGGAAGTGGTGTATCAGTGACTCAATTTAGTCACCAATAGGTGGTGTCGGTGTGTTGGAATCACCTACACAGAAACATCAAACTACAACCATAAGAAAAGTAAATTAATAAATTAATAAAGGTAAATTTAATTAATTAATTAACTAACTAACTAAAAGGTACATGTTAGAATTTTTTTTAATAAAATACAATAAAATAATCTACCACTCGAAATATATAATTCAATTATAATTAATTTAAAAAAACTATAATTAAATCAGTTTGTAACATTTTATTAGTAAATAAATTAAATAAAAAAATAATTCAGGAAATTAATGAATTAAATTAAAATTTAGTATTAAAATAATTACTGAATTGAATTAAATAGTGAAAATTAATTTTATTATATAAGGTATTTAATACTGAAGTGTATAATTTATTTATTCTAACAATAATTAATTAAATTAAATAATTAATAAAAAAATTATTTAAAAAATGACATAATCAAGTGATTAATAGAATAAAAAAATTAATTCAATTTAAAATAAAAAATAAAAAATGAAACATCAATTTGAAAAAATGATTTTATTTTTTATTTATTTAAAATTACATATAATTTTATATAATACATGTTTTATAGAAAAATACAATTATTCTACAATTTATGACCATAAAACAATTTTTTATTATTAAATAAAAAAATGTTTGTATATTTAAATTACAATAAAAAGAAATGATGTAGAAAATTATACAAGAAAGTAGCCACATCAAACTCCCCCACTCTTAAAACATTTTCCCTCTCAAACAAATTCATGACATTGACTTTAAAAATAGAAAAACAGAGTTGTTAGATTTGGTTCAAAATGTTCAGGAATAACTTTTACAAACAGTGAAACAAGACCATGATGTGGGATAGTCTTTACAAGAATGTGTTAAAGAATGTGGTCCTTTCTAGCTTCAAGAACTCAATAGAAATCAAAGGTCTCAAAAAAGTGTACATTGTCATGTAAGTTAGTACACTTATATGAACTCATTAACTGTCCTACATCAATTTGTGATTTGATTTCTATTTCAAAGAGTGGTAATGAGTTAAATTTAGTGGAATTAAATGATAAAAAAATGGAACGTTCATTTCTCACATTCTCCTCATTTCCAAAAATTAATGTCCTTTTATTTCATCACATTATTGATTAAAATCAAATGATTTTTAACAAAGTCAATTTCTCCCTTCGTTGTGGGGGTTTAAAATTCACCTCACCATAATGAGTTCATTTTTGACAAGGGGACATTATTCTAATTTCTCCCAGCTATATTCCATGAGTAGAGCACTATTAATAGAACTTATTAAAATTGAAATTTAGTTTTATTTATTCCCAGAATCAAACCCAGTGCACCTTGTTTTTTATACTCATCATGGGATTATGTTTTCCCATTTTACTCCAGTTTTAAAATACATAAACAATTATTAGATTAGTTTAGTTATTAATGTTATTTAATATATTTGAAAAATTAAATCCACTATGATCCAATAAAAATTCTAGTTTTCTATGTTTAGGATCCTAATTGCACAAAAACAATCCTTTCACACTCTTTATATAGTTCTTAAATATAAATTTTATAGAAAAAGTGAACAATTCATCTCATCAATCACTCATCAACAATTTTTTCAGAATATATGTAACTTTCAACATCTAACAAGTATTAATCCTCTAAATAGGACAAAACTGAAGTGCCAACTGATCCTCAAATGACCCTCATGTAATGAAGAAATTTATAAATTTTGAATGATTTTGAAAAATATTTGCATATATTATGATCATTTTCTAAAACATCAAGGCCAAATTTTAAATGACAAACATAATGAAAAAAAAATTCCGATTATTTTTATTTTTTTATTTTAATTTTTTTAATTTTGGGTGTTTTTATGTGAATTTGGTCTTATTTTTTATGATCACACGCAGAATCCCTGGGATCGATGCCAAAATTTTCACTTCGTGTGACTTTGAGCATGAGTGGAAAATTAAAATTTGTATAACCTACTTACTACCCAATGAAGTGGGATGATTGGTTCAAACCATAGGAAATACTTATATTGTTATTAATGACCAACAAAAACAAATAAATAAAACACACAATAACAAAATAATATTGGTGATGATGAATTGTGAAGTGAATGAAATTATGTGTGATGAAGTGAATGTAAGTGACTGAGTGAAAGTAGACACGAAATTATGGAAGACATAAAGTAGGTAAGAAGGAAGAAAAAATCAATTAAATAAGAAAGGAAAACAATCAATAGATTAGTAGGGGAATAAATTGTCCATATTCAATATTATATTCTCTTGTTCTTGAATTGGATTGAAATATAATGATTGACTTAAGCTGGCCAGACAGAGTTGCAAATTGGTTAACTATGATAGATTAATTATTCTTGTCTTTCATTTGTAAATATCATTTCATCAGAAAATGATAAAAGTAACAAATCACTGAGTTTAAATTGTGAGTTGAAATTAGTTTTTCTATCTAATTTTATAATGACTCATTCATAAATAACATCTTCAGATCAAAAATATTTTTAATTTTAATTATATCAAGATTAGTTTCAACTGATATTATGGTTTGAAAAGAAATTACTGGAAAAAAGTGAGAGGGAGTGGGGGAGATTTTCAGGTGAGAAGTAGTATATGCATGGACCAGAGATTTGTAGGTTGAACCTGCCCATGTAACTCACTGTGAGGAAAATTAGATGAGAATAGTGATTGAATTCAACATATTGACAATGTTAAACCCAAAAAATATCATACTATAATAATTTGCAGAAAAACTGAGAATAAGAAAAAAGAAAGAAATATTTATCCCAGCTCAATATCAAGATGGTCTCAAGTAGCTATGTTATACTACTCGATAGTGATTGAGATGATTTGTTCTCGATCTCCCACCCTAGAAATCAATATCTGTGATTGTTTTCTACACCATTTCCCTCCTCAGTAGATGTGATATATGTCAGGGTGTGGTCAATAATTGATGGAAGTAGTCAATTGATAAATGAATGGATGTATGGATGTTTTGAAGTGATGGTAATTGATGTTGAAGGAATTGATGATCATTAGAAGTGGAAGTGAGTCAATATTAGAATGTTCTTCTCCAATGGTCGATCCCCCCCTCTAAAAATAGTGAATTCTCTAATCGAATTATACTCCTCATCCAATGGAACTCTCTAGAATCTTGAATATCACTTCCATGGCCTCCATGTGGTGCCTTTATGATTCCATTTCTTCCACAACAGTCACTGAAGTAGATCCTTGTAATAGAATAAAATAGTGTTCTCCAAGTGCCACGATCCCCCTAAAACCGAAAATTAAAAAATTTAAATTAAATAAGTAAATAAATATTTTAATATAAATTTCATTATTATTATATATTATATTAAATAAAATAATTAATTTATAAAAATTATTAAAAACAAGAAAGAAAAAAATAATTTAGAATAAACTGTTAATATAATGTATTATATTTATCTGTTAAAGTAAATACATATATGTCTTATGGTAATATATATTAAATAATAAATTTAATATTTATAATTAAATGTAAAATAATTGTTTACAATCAAATAAATGATTGGTTTTTAAATAATTGAAATAACTAAAATTATTACTAAAATTTTAAAAAGTTGTTATATTAAATATAATATATAAAATAATTATTAAATATAAACATAATTAATATAAATTATAATAATTTTTAATATATATTTTTAAATGTTTTATTAATTATTATTATATATATTATTATAAATATTAAAATATTATGATAATTTAATATTAATTATTAATATAAAATAAATCTTTTAAATAGTATATATATGTGTGTATATTAATTATCCCTGCTATATAAATTTAAATATATTACCATCATTATTATATACTAAATTATTATATATAATTATCATATGTAATAATATTTTATATATTATAATATTTATTATATATTTTCTAAAATAAAATTATAATAAAAGAGGAATTGGGGGAAATGAAATAGCATTGAAGAAGGATGGGTGAAGTGGGGTGTAAAGACAAAGGAAATAGGGGGTTCTCATTTGGTACTCATGTGAGCATGGGTGGTGCTGGGAAGTTGAAGGGGTGGCAATGGGTTTGCGGGGAAGGAGACGGGTCTGATTCGAAGAGTATGGGAGAAGGGTACAGAGGCCTTCTAGGATAAGGGAGGAGCTCAAGTGCTGCAGATAGAAGAGAGGCAGTGTCGGCTTTAGGTGAGGATAGTCTGGGGTTCGGCTGGCTATGGCAGGAGGCAGGGGAGGCAGCATCGACAAGGTTTATCCACTTCTAGTACAGTTCTTTTGGTGGGATTATTTGTTTATATATATAGCATGATTTTATATGTTTTGGAAATTGATTTATATATCTGTTAATTTTTTCTTGTATTGCTACTTGAATTGATTCTTATATTTTGTTTCTTTGGTTTGCATTAGAATATTTTCAGTTGAATTTATTTTGATTTTATTACTGCTGGATTTTTTCTGTTGTGGATTGTATTTTTTGTTGTGGTATGTGTTTTTAACTATGGTGTGGAGGGGCGACAGTGAGATGGTGGGGTTTCTGGACTAGAACAAGTGTCGATAGGTCATGTGGGTATTGATAAGTAAGTGGTGCGTTGATAGGTTAGAAGGAGAGGAGGATGTGTCAGTTTGTTTAGAGGATAGGAGGGAATGAATGTTAGTGACTCCTTTGAGTCCCCAATAAGTGATATTTGTTAGATAACTAAATAAAATGTGATGTTGGACGGACAAGAGGATAGGTCTGTCGATGACTAGCCATATCCATGAGACAACAAAGCATGGGAAAATGGGATATGTAAGTGTGGTTTTTCATTAGGACAAGTAAAAAATGGAAAATGGTGGGGATACTGGTGACTCGAAAATGGGGGTGTTAGTGAATCATTTGAGTCATCGACAGGAGCTGTCAGTCGGTCAAAATGGTAGAAGTGGTGTATTTTGTAGGTTGTATGAATGGTTAGACCGAAAGGGGGGTATTGGTGACATAAGTGGGTCATCTATATGTGGTGTCAGTGAGTCTCCATCACCTACACAGTGACGTCTAACCACAACCCCAAGTAAAATAAATTAATAAATTAATAAAGCTTAAATAAATAAGTAAATAAATAATTTAACTAACTAAAAGATATTAGTGTGAAAATTAGCAACAAAATAAAATAAAATTTACTAAAACCGGTAACATACAATTTTTTGATAATTAATTTTAAAAACGTCGATAGTTGAATCAGTTTGAAACATTTAATTAATGAATAAATTAATTAAAAATACCAAATTAATATAATTAGATAATTAAATTAAAATTGAGTACTTAAATAATTAATTAAATGAATTAAATCGTCAAAATTAATTTAATTATTTAATGAATAAAAAACTAATGTGTAGAGTTTAGTTATTTACAAAATAATTAATTAAAATAAATATTTAATAAAATATTTATTTGAAAAAATTGAATTATTTGAAGAATAAAAAGAATATAAAATTATAATTTAATTAAAAATAATGAATAAAAAATAAAAGAAAAATTCAATAGAATGATTTAATTTGATAATTATTTAGAATGAAAAAAAACTATGACAAAAATACACTATTTACAAAAAATTATTTATTTTTTATGTTATGAAAAAAACAAAAATTGACGATTACTAATTAAATAAAATGTTTTTACAATTAATATACATTAAAAAAATAAATTATTTGTAAAATTGTACTAAAAATATCCACATAAATGATCAAATAATATTCCCCTCAAATACATAGATATGAACATCACATGTACAATATTGTTATTATTAGAAATAAGTTTATTCTATCTTAATCAAGGTCCTAGATTTCCTACATGTCATATGAGAGGATTCTACCCATCTATGTTGTACTCTAATTAATGTAACAATTAACAATATTCCCAAAAACCACCTGATTAGCTAGGCCTCAAGGTTTATGGAAGAAAGGTATCTAATGAAATTAGTGTCATAGGGTCTCAATAACTAATATTTTAATACTAAATATAAAATTGAAATTGTGGGACTCTGGGTTTCTCTATAAAGGTAGTTTTTTGGGTGGGCTCTTCTTTTGTTTAATAGGTTAGGAGTGTGAAAGAAGTGATTTTTTGGATTGGTTTTGAATTAATATTTTCAAATTGTGGCCTAACCTAATATATCCCATTACCACTTTTTAAATCTTGATTCTATTATTTTATTCTCTTTTCTCTGTATAAACTTTTGAAAACACAATACATTATCCTCATCTAAAAGTTTCTTCTTAATTTCATAAATATAATAATCAATGGAATCTTTAAACTCACCCATATAATGGTCTGAGACCTTTATTAACTATTAGATCATCTTAGGAATCATTATTGAAAGATGAAGATAAAAAATTTCTAGAATGTTTGTAAAATCTCAAGAAACAAAGATGATGAATTCCACAAATATAAAAGTAAGGTAATATTCAAAACAGATAAATAATTTGAATAAATAAAATGATATGACCCTGTTATTTTAACGATTAAATTGCATAAATAATCAATATGGGTAAGATGAACCTACTAAGCATGACTAATAATGGCTTATTAGGCTGTCACTGAATAATTATAGTAAAAATGAAAGGAAAATAGTAAATAGAAAAACCATATGATATAGTACTCATTATTGATTCACAATCCCTTCATTAAATGGTTCATTAGTTATGGTCAAATGATTAGAGGTTCTTCACATGATTCAAAATTTGATCTGTGTGAATATCATGTATTTCCTAATTATTCCTTTATTTTTGAATAATTATTCTAATTTGAAACTCATATTCTTCTCCATTTATTTTCATCGTGTGAAAAGTAATAGGTTCATGGTTTTACAATGTGAACCTATAACTATTCCATCCATGCTTCACTCCCAACCCTTGATCGACAATTGTAATAGTTTTAACATAATAAGGGATAATGTTATTAGTTATATCATGGTGTGGTGGAAACCACATATGGAATACCTATGTGATGAGATGATGAGAATAAGTGATTCACATTCGGGTGGGATTTGAATTTAATAAAGAAATTCAAGGTACTAATAATGTTGGAATCAATATTTATCCAATTTTTCTAATGGAGAGAATTAATTCATGGATTTCATTATATATCTGTTGAGGAGAATATGATACTTATCATGAGTGTCCATGTATAGATATTAAATGGATCTTGGTGATTTTTTTTTGAACACATTAAATGAATGGTATCAAGGAAATAATAAATTTTTTTGAGTTGATTGCACTATCATGTATACTTTGAGCGTGCATGTGTAGGTTTCCATGAACATTTCTGATGAAATGTTAGTGCCTAAATATTATTGGGATATGCCTAGTTTTGACTTGACTTGGTGTTTTTCTTCTTGGTATGAGGAATTAGTTACTTGAAAATGTGTTTTAACAGTATATAATTGAGGCTTCAATAGGAAATCCATAGAGTATTTGTAAGGTAAGTAAAGATGGTGGGGTGTTAAATCAATATAGATGAACATCGAACACAAGTTGGAAAACTCACAAAAGAATAATTTTATATGTTTTTCTTCTCTCACTAAAATAATTATATATTCACATTAAATATATAAATTATAGTGGAAAACTATCTCACATGATTGTGACATAACATTCTTGAAAAAATATAGAACTCATCAAAACATTTGGGAAAAGATGAGATCAATAACTATTTCATGGAGTATACTTGATCATGAAATATCTTTAAGAAAATTAATCTTAAATTAGGTTTTAATAATCCAATTTTGGTTTCGAAATCATTAATTCCTTCATTTAAACAAATTTCATAATTTATCCTTTGATAATGCAATTGGGGAATTGGGGGGGTGGTGGAAAGCCCCCATATATATGTGATCTCGTAGAGGGGAAAATATATAACTAAAGTTGTTATAATTGTTCAATGGTGAGTCTAAATAAATCATATTCACCCAGATATTGGCACCAATTTGTGAAAACATTGGTCTGAGTAGTTAGTTTTAGGTGAATCTTATGTTGTAGGGTGGCATAGGTCTCCAAGAGATAATTTTCATCTGTATGTGTTGATACAACATTGAAATTTGAATCCGGTTGAAATCAATTCTCAATTTCAATTAATAAAGGTTGATGATGATGAATGAGTGTTATTAAACCATATTCATAGATTAATTCCCCATTTCAATCTATTTATAGAATGTCTTGGTCACAATAGATGTGTGCATTTGATTGACCATGAAATAGGTTTATAGATTGTATAAAGAGTGGGTCGGTCTTGGAATGTAATTCTTATTGAGGTGCTCTATGTGGATCCCAAAATTACAGTATGTTAGGGGGAGAATGTGGATGATAACATGGTCAAACATGTAGTTCTTCATGTGTTATGTAACTTGTGGAATTTGTGTTTAGTATGTGGAGTTGTTGGACAACTTGTGAAGTGTGTTGGGTTAATTGTAAGGGATTATGGTCGCATGGTGTGTTCTCTCATATTATTATGGGATGGTAATACCACACCTTCATTGTATCTTGAGTTCTACATAGAATTTTTGTGTTTATGTCTCTAATTATTCTTGTGATATATTGGGAGGGGCATGGTTGATCCCCAATCTTCATGTGGTTAACCATGAATTTTTCTTTTAATTAATATATTTTTATATATGGAAATTTGATAAAGGTGGAGTCTTGGTTTCTCATAAGTTATCAAGTGTCTATTTTAGGACTTCAATATATTTTCACCACTTTACAATGGATTCTTTACACAACCAATATTGTTCATTGAATACTCAAACAAGAAAATTACTTTCAATAAAATTGTTTTCTAGGATAAAAATTAAAATTAAAAATGAATAATATAATCAATTTCAAAACATTACTTTCCAAATTCAAATAGAAAAACTTTCATAATATGTGAAATTCTATTTTATGTTTCCGAAATCATCCAAGAATAGAATTTTATCTATAATCGAGGTAAATAATTTGAATTTATAATTTATATTGGAATATCATAATATAATAAATAAAAGATAATTTAGTAATGTTTCAAAATAACATGGGAATAAAATAAAGGAATTACCATTAGTTTTTTAGAAAATATATTGATTAATCACTCTTTGAAACATGAAATATGGCACTCATATCTAATTTAAATATTTTATTTTATTTTAAAATGAAATTTCTTGCCTAAAACAAAGTACATGAACAAAATAAGAGTAAAATAATAGGTTCACTCATTATTTAAATTATCTACATCTGTTATGAATTAAATTATTTTTTCACCTTAATACATAGAAAAGTGTTCCATTTTTAGTTTCTAAATGAATTAGTTCTTTATGGAATAAGGAATGTAACAAGTGAGGTATTTCAAAAAATATTTACCCAAATCTCTATTTCTATTTATTAATTTCACACATTCTTGTTAATTATAAACATAAATTCAAATATTTCATCTTCCCATTATTCATCCAGGTTTATAATTCATAAACCCTTTCTATCCCCTATGTAAATTATCACTTATTAAATTCATTTCGGCCCTATTTTTTCAAGCACTAATTGAATTAGTAGAGGGAAACCCTATGTTGTCACGTCTCAACCATGGTTTCACATACCTATTCCCCACGGTTGTTTTATATTTGAAATTACTCTCACCTTTACATAATCCACAGGCTGTCAACTAGAACTGATGGTATAATATGAAACATTTGTGGAATATACCTTCTTTATAAAATTAGATCAATAGTGTAAATTAATAAAAAAATATCTAAATAAAAATAATAAATCATCTTGATAATACCAAAAACAATATAATAACAAGAATAATATGATGAATCCAAAATGAAAAAACAATAACCAAAACCAATGTTGTAAATATGGCATGTTATATCAGTTCTAGGGTCTAATGAAAACCCAATATAAAGACAGAATAACAACTCCCATGAGGGTCCCGAAACCATGTTTCTCTCATCCGTTCTCTATCCTGAATACCCCATAATCGTTCTAACAAACTATTTTTTCCTTATCTTTTCATTAAAACATGAAATCTATCTAGGTGATGATCAAGAATACTTATTAGGGTGTGAGTAAAACTTAGTAGGCCACTAGAAATAGTTCCTAAATCAATATCTAGTCTATAATACTGTACTTATTTGGATAAAGACTTATGAATAAATAAGAATGTAAATTATCTTCACATTTAATTATTGTTTAATTAACTACCTAAGCCGCTAGGTTCATGGTGAGATATGAACCTTGATAGATTCTGTTTCATACGTCATGGGAATATCAAAAATTATTCTTTAATGGGATCTAATTATTCATTAAATCGAAAATATAATTTCCATTACCTTAAAGCATCTATCCATGTACAAATATCTAAGGAATTTGTAAAATTAGTCCAATCCTAATATCATGGTGTTATAAAGCATCAATACGACACCCCATGGGTATTTGGAGCATCAATCCATGTCCCACTCCTCATGAGTATTGGAAGAATGAGTCATGGTTGTTGGGTCGGAACAAAAAGCGAGGGAAGAATGGCAAGAGGGGGGGTGAATTGCCTTTTAAAAAATTGATTAACAAATTAAAAATCAAAGTATAAATGCAGTGGAAATAAAGAAGGCAAGACACACAAAATTGATAACGGAGTTCGGCCAAAACCCGGCCTACGTCTCCGCTCCCAACTCAACCGTTGAGAGATTCCTACCGCTTGCTTTTCAATGGTTTTAGCAAGAAACCCACTAGGCTTTGAGGTAGCACTAGGACCTATTACAGTTTGCTTTTTGTGGTTTAGCAAGAACCCACTTGCTTTTGATGGTTTAGCAAGAACCCACTAGCTTTTTTACGGGTGAAGGCTAGCTCACCTAACTCAAGCTATTTAAAGGAAAGCTTGACAACCTCTTCACACCTTAGTGGTGGTGTGAGAACCCAAAAGAAAGAGGGATGAGAAAAGAGTTTGGGGTTTGTAGGCACAAACCCAATTTTAAGCTCAAAAAGGATAAAACAATAAAAACCGTATTTGGAGAAGTCTTGGGCGCCTTTGATTGATTGAAGAGGTTTAAGGCCGCTTCCAAGCTTCTTTGATGGAGCTCCTTGGATGTGGAAGTTGTTGGAGCAAGGTGGGTTCCCTTGGAGGAAGTCCGCCGGAGGTACGCCAAGGATGGAAAATGTGTACGGTGGCTTCACAATTGTTCCGGTTGATGTCCGGGGCTTCCTTGGCCTTTATTTATAGGCTAGGAACCCTTGGGGAGGCTTCGGAGCCGTTGGAGAGGTCTTCGGAGCCGTTGGAGGCCAAAAGAAGGTTGACTGGTCAAACCCAACGGCTAGTTTGACTGGGCTACCGGCTGGCCGGTACATGGCCACCGGCTGGCCGGTGCCTTGACAGTGGCTGAGAATTCTGGTCCAGGCTCCACCGGTCGACCGGTGCCAGAGCCACCGGCTGGCCGGTGGTGAGGCAGTAGCAAACCCTGTTCATTCTGGGTGCCACCGGCTGGCCGGTGCTTGGCCACCGGTTGGCCGGTGTGGAGGCAGTGGCTCTGCCTTCTTCCCAGGGTCCACCGGTCGACCGGTGGACAAGCCACCGGTTGGCCGGTGGACTGATTTTCAGTCCACTTTGCCTTCTTTCTTTCTTGGCCCAATTCCTTGGCCACCTGATTTGATTCCTATCAACCAAAAACACTTGAAAGAGGATTAGATAAATATGAGGGTGATTGTGATCATGAAAATAAAACCTTGAGGGGTTCGAGAGGTACAACAATCTCCCCCTATTTTGATGATCACAATCACCAAAACAAACAATGAAAAATACTAAAATTGAAAGGAAATGCTTAACCATGATGAAAAGGATTCTCCCCCAATCAATCAAGAAATTTCTCCCCCTTTGTGATTATCAAAATAGAGTGGGGCATAAAACTTGATTGAGGGATAAAACTTGAAAAACTAGAGATTTTTTAAACCAAATGAAATTTGAAATTTGAATTGAAAGTTTTGAATCAAAAATTGAACGTTTTGAATGAAAGTTTTGACAAAAACAAAGCAAACTCCCCCTAAATAAAAACAACAAATCACCGGGGAGAGGGATTGAAAAACTAGATATGAGAATTGAAATATCAATTGAGATTTTTGAAATTGAAATGAAAATTTGAATCAGTTTGAATTGAAAGTTTTGAATCAAAAATTGAAAGAGATTTTTGAATTGAAAAAAAATTGAAACCAAGAGTTGAAATTGAAAGTTTGAAAAGAAAATTTTGAAAAAGAAATCAAAAGGGCTTAATTTGAGATTGAAAGTTTGAATTGAAACAAAAAGCTTAAACAAACCTAACTCCCCCTAAATAAAAACAAAAAGTCACCGGGGAGAGGAAACTATTTTTGGCCTGGAGAGACTCGCAAGAAGGGATTTTTCAATCCAAACTTGTCTCATAGCGGGTCTTCTCCTATAAAACTCGTCACTATAGTAAAAAGATTTGGGTTGGCCATACCGGGCATTTTTACAATTACACTCATAAATGAGGTGCCCGGTTTTCTTGCAATAATTACAAAATTTAAAACAAGAGCTCCCCCTTACAAAAACAGTTGGAGCATGGGAGGAGGAAGCTTGGTTGGTGTAGCCAAGTCCATTGGTGGTTCTTGAAATTCGTTGTGAACCTAAGAGTTTGGACAAATTTTGTTCACCTTGGGTGAACTTGGCTAAGGATTCTCTAAGGTCTTTAATGGTTGATTCCAAAGAATCAACATTTGGAAAATTTTGGATTTTTAGGGAGAGTTCCTCCTTCTCTTTGAGAAGTTGGTCTTTTTCGGAGGAAAGTTTTTTGAAAGACTTTTTTAAAGCAAAAAATTTTGACGATAAAGTATGAAAACCTTTTTCTAATTGGTCTCTAGCATGTGAGAGTTCTTCATATGACAAATGATTTAAAGAATTGGAATTTGAAGAGGAAGAGGAGGAAGAGGAGGAAGAGGAGGAAGATACCTCATGTTTTGCCATTAGGCATTTTTTACCTTGGTCGCTCGAGGAGAAGGAGGAGGATGATGAGGAGGTGTCACTCCATGTTTTCTTTAAAGCCTTCTTCTTCTTCTTCTTGGCCCTTTTCTTGTGAGGTGGGCAAGCGGGCACGAATTTTGCATTGGGTTCTTGCTCTTGAGCGGGTTCTTGCTTTGGAGCCTTGCTAGTACCTTCATGGGTTAGCTCTAAATATTTCCAAAGATCGTAAGAAGATGTGCAAGAAGAAATTTAATCAAAAACATTACGGTCAAGACCACAATGTAGAGCGTTCATGGCTTTGCCATCAAGCTCAAAATTTGCAATGTCAACGGGGGTCCATTTGGACTCATCGGGAGAAGAGAGCGTAAAACCATGCATAACAATTTTATAAATTGGATAACCAATGCTTTTAAGAAAAGTTGACATGCGGGTTTTCCAAAAACTATAATCGGCTCCATCAAAGAATGGAGCACGATCCAAAGAATGTCCTTCGGGGGATTGAGAGGAAGAAGCGGTAGAAGCCATCAAAAAAAAATAGGATCTTTAATTTGAAACCGGTTAGGGAATTATTCAAATACTCCCTCTGATACCAATTGTTGGGTCGGAACAAAAAGCGAGGGAAGAATGGCAAGAGGGGGGGTGAATTGCCTTTTAAAAAATTGATTAACAAATTAAAAATCAAAGTATAAATGCAGTGGAAATAAAGAAGGCAAGACACACAAAATTGATAACGGAGTTCGGCCAAAACCCGGCCTACGTCTCCGCTCCCAACTCAACCGTTGAGAGATTCCTACCGCTTGCTTTTCAATGGTTTTAGCAAGAAACCCACTAGGCTTTGAGGTAGCACTAGGACCTATTACAGCTTGCTTTTTGTGGTTTAGCAAGAACCCACTTGCTTTTGATGGTTTAGCAAGAACCCACTAGCTTTTTTACGGGTGAAGGCTAGCTCACCTAACTCAAGCTATTTAAAGGAAAGCTTGACAACCTCTTCACACCTTAGTGGTGGTGTGAGAACCCAAAAGAAAGAGGGATGAGAAAAGAGTTTGGGGTTTGTAGGCACAAACCCAATTTTAAGCTCAAAAAGGATAAAACAATAAAAACAGTATTTGGAGAAGTCTTGGGCGCCTTTGATTGATTGAAGAGGTTGAAGGCCGCTTCCAAGCTTCTTTGATGGAGCTCCTTGGATGTGGAAGTTGTTGGAGCAAGGTGGGTTCCCTTGGAGGAAGTCCGCCGGAGGTACGCCAAGGATGGAAAATGTGTACGGTGGCTTCACAATTGTTCCGGTTGATGTCCGGGGCTTCCTTGGCCTTTATTTATAGGCTAGGAACCCTTGGGGAGGCTTCGGAGCCGTTGGAGAGGTCTTCGGAGCCGTTGGAGGCCAAAAGAAGGTTGACTGGTCAAACCCAACGGCTAGTTTGACTGGGCTACCGGCTGGCCGGTACATGGCCACCGGCTGGCCGGTGCCTTGACAGTGGCTGAGAATTCTGGTCCAGGCTCCACCGGTCGACCGGTGCCAGATCCACCGGCTGGCCGGTGGTGAGGCAGTAGCAAACCCTGTTCATTCTGGGTGCCACCGGCTGGCCGGTGCTTGGCCACCGGTTGGCCGGTGTGGAGGCAGTGGCTCTGCCTTCTTCCCAGGGTCCACCGGTCGACCGGTGGACAAGCCACCGGTTGGCCGATGGACTGATTTTCAGTCCACTTTGCCTTCTTTATTTCTTGGCCCAATTCCTTGGCCACCTGATTTGATTCCTATCAACCAAAAACACTTGAAAGAGGATTAGATAAATATGAGGGTGATTGTGATCATGAAAATAAAACCTTGAGGGGTTCGAGAGGTACAACAATGGTCTCATAATTGATTATTTACATGCATGAATCATGGGCCTAGAAACCCATTCAGAAACCCCATGGGTATTTTGATAATCAGTCCCTTACCCACACCACATTTATCAATCAAATAAAATTATCACATTTCATTGTTCATAAAAATGTTAAAAATCATTAACCTTCTATTCAATCATTCTCATTATGGGAAACCATTTCAACTATTAATCAAAACTCTGGTCATTATTTTGTTCGCTTGAAATAATATGAACAATTCAACATTAATCCAATTAATAAAATATAATCACATAATTTATTAACCCATCGTGTTAAATCCCAATAGTCCATTAATTTCAATTACATATATGAAAAAATTGTTTAAATCAATTAAAATTAAACATTATACCCATTTTACATTCAAAAAAATATAATTTTAGGGACTATGAAACTCCCATTGGGTTTTAATTTTGTCTCTTAGTATACTCCATGATATTTCTAATGGGATATACAATGATTTTATAGTTATATGTGAAATAATTGTTTAATTTATTTTTTTTTAAATTTCCCAATGGGGAAATTAAAATCTACAAGTGCAACATTTGAATCAAAATCAACGCTATTGTTTTTTAGTTATACCATCTACCTCAATATTGTTTGAGAAAACATTCCAAACTATAACCATAAATTTTATGTGGAATAAAAAAAATATCAATAGTGGATTAGATCATAGATAAAATCCTAAGACATTGATGTAATGATAAAAGATCCAAAGAATATAAAAATAAACTGATTACAAATGGTGTAAAATAATCCCTCCAAAAGGGTATGAAACATATGATAGAGTGGAATATAAAATAGAAATAAATCATTACTAAAGTGAATTATATCCTTCCTCTAATATTTGATTTGAAAAGGAAGATGTTCATGGAGGCTTGGAACCCTATATAGAACCACAAAAATCAAATGAAATAATATTATTCAATAATATTATAATTATGGATATTAAATGAGAGTTTGGTAATTTTAAAATAAAAATTTGGGGGGTTAAAATCCCACACACATGGTTTCTTGGGTGAGGAATATATTTTACCAAATAATTCACTATAATTTTTCCCCCTACTCATGGGGTGCATGGTTACATCTAGGTGGCTAAATGGTTTTTAAAAACCATGTGAAAAACATACAAACCCCCTCTATATGAAGGTGAATGATTTGGGTAGGGAGGTTATATGGTTTGGTAAAATTGTGTTCCATCTTTTGTGGATCTAAAAAGGGGTTTACAGTTAATGGGGAAAAATACACTGTTTTCCTTAATCATGTGCCCACCAAGCATTTCCCCATGAGCATATAAATTTTTTTCAAATTCACCCAAAACAAAACCTATCATAAAACCATCAATGTTATTATAAGAAAATGGTAAATGGATACCTAAAAATGAGTTAAATATATCTCTGGAAAGGTCACCATAATAAAATATCTTCTCCTTATAATATCTCTTTCTTGATCTATACTCTTAAGAATCACTAATATTATGAGGTATAATTTTTTCCAACTGGACCAACATATCTTCCTCTCTCTCCCATGGTTCCTCCTAAACAAAACAAAACTTTCACATTACATGGATTATTGGAAAGGTCATTCCCTACAACACTATCATATAGTGATCCATGATAGGAATCTGATGATACTTCAATGATACATTTTCCTTAAGATCAATATCATTAATATATATCACATAATGATGGTCGAGTGATACTAATAAATCTATGACATGTCAATAACATCATTCATAGAAATATACCTATATGAAAGAGACAATTTATTCTCCACCAATCTAATTCCCTTCATGGTCTCAAATGGTCAAACAAAATATGGTGTCAACATTCCATATTTCTAAATTCGATGGTGACCCCATCTCAGAGATACCCAGTGGGAGACACGATCACACCTTGTGATATCAAGGTGTTTATGATGTTGATTATCATATAACTTCTACCTACTCAAATCCATAGCTATACATTTTTGAGTCATTTATACCTTCTCTAGTGGCTTCTATAAGAGACTTGGTAACAAAAACTCTGGCTTACATACCTATATCCAACATAGAGGTTGTCTAAATGAAATTCCATAATTTCATTCATATGGTTCAGTCTTAATTGTCTCATGATATCTGTTGTTATAGGAAAACTCATACTGTACAATGTGCTTCTACAAATACTAAAAAAATCAATGAGATATACTCCCAGCATGTCCACCAGTACCTGGATAGTACATTCTAATTTCCCATCAATTTATGGGTGGAAATCAAATCTTCGGAATACCTAGCATACCTGACACCATTTGGGATCATTTATATAATTGTTATGTAATTCGAGAATCACAGTATGAAACTATAATTCAGGGCACACCATAAAACAAATTATCCCCAAAACATATATCTCACCCAATTGGTCAATGTTTAAGGTCTCTAGAATTAGGAATAAATGTGACGCATTTATCAACCAGTCTAGAATCACCCATACAAATTCATTCATTTGAGGCACCCTCAAATGACCTAAAACAAAGTACATTGTAACATTATCCTACTACTATTTATAAATGGAAAACTACTATAATAATCTAACAGGTCATTAATGATCTACCATCACCTATTAATATGTATGTCATTAGGATATGAAACCAACAATATCCATTTTCAGGCATGACCACAAATACTGTCAATATAGGTTACGATACAGTTTGGTTATACCTGGATGCACCGCCCACATCGAGTCATGATACTCACATATCATCTCCTTAGGCATACACATAGGCATAACAAAATCATTATGAACATAAATGAATTCATCCTCATCTATATTCCAATCATAAGGTGACTCCCCTCATTCAATTAATTCCATCAAGTCTAACCACTATTAATCCCCATACTACCTCTCTTTGTTCCCACATTGAACTATGGACCCAACTAATAAAGATACAATGGTCACCTTCTCCTGGACCTCCTAAACATCAATATGCATCTCATCTAGTAAGGCCATTATCTTACACTAAAATCTAGACTCTTACACTACTTGAGTCTATGACTTCTACATTAAGGTGTCAGCAACAATGTTTCCATTCATGACCAAATAATTTTTCTCAAAATAAAATGAATGCTTATATTCAACCCATATCAATTAATAAATATGAAAATATTTCTATGAAAAGATAAAATTTATGATCTTTTTTTGGTATGCATAATAAATTTTATCCAACATGGTATCTTGCTTAGGGTAATTATATTCATTTGGCCCTAATTTTCGCAACAAATACACCACAAAAAGATTCCCCAACTATAATACTACACCATGTATGATACCATATTAGTCACAAAACATAGACTATTCTTTAACCAGATCAGGTACAATCATAATTGGTGTGTTATTCAGATGATTCTTAAAATACTAGAATGTGCCCTCACAGGATCTAGACCATGAAAACATGATCCCCATATAAATCAACCCTGAAATTGGTGCTTCCAAATTGTAAAAGACCTATATGAACCTCTAATAATAAATCTCCAACCCCAAAAAACTACACCTATCAAAAAGAACTTAGGTTGTTCCCAAAAAAAATCATCTCATTTCACTAGGTCCCCTTACACACATTCCGCAGAGATTATGTGACCCAATAGATGCACTGTATTGATCTAGTATTGAAACTTTTATATCTTGGAGTATAAATTATTCTTTCTAATTGTTCTGAGGATGATGTCAAGATATTGGGATTGTTTTTAATCAGTCATGGAGTACAAAATATGTGATCCAAATAAAAAAACCAATCCAGATATGGGTGGAAGATTTAGTTTAACAATCCCTAAACATAGTAAAGAATTATTTGGCACAATCAACATATTGATGAACTTGAATAGGACATACTTAGTTCTAAAATAGTCCATGGTATGTCAGATGTTCTAACTCCCAATAGATAATACACCAACCTCAATCCAGTCATGGAGAAAACACGAGACCATCTCAACTTGTCAGATATATCATCAATATAAGGAAGAGGATGTCGATTATTCACTAGCATCTAATTCAACATTTGGTAATAAACACACAAACACAACATCATATCTATATTATTATAAAATAGAACTGGAGAACCCATAGATGATGTAATTATTGTGATCAATCCCATATCCATCAGTTTTTCTAGCTGATTCATATGTTATTCAAGATTTATTAGTGACATATTATAAGGTGGAATTGAAACACACACACACACACAGATATATATATATATATATCAGGTAAAGAGATCAGTTTTAAATTCAACATCCCTCCCATGGTGTAGCCATGATAATTCCTTGGGAAACACATCATGATATTAGTAAACTACAAGAGTAAAGGAATCATGATTCATTCCCCTTTCATCCCACTAAATGACTTGAAACGTAGTTGGTGAGATCCCCTATTTGATGATGAGTTATCCTTCTATGGACTGCATGGATATCCCACTCTCCATGATGAATGACATTGTAACTATCTGAAGACAAAAAGTTCACTCTATTATGGTAATAATTGATGTCGTCTTGGTACAATAGCAGCCAGGACATACCCAAAATCAAGTAAAATCTTAACATTTCATGTATGTTAATATCCCAAAATAAATAATTTTCACCAACCTCAACAGAAAACTACTTGCATAAACAGATACCCATCGACCACACTCCCAACACTCCGTCGATCGCTATATCCCCAATAAAAAAATCCAATATTCTACTCAAATTTTTCATAGGTTTATTTTATAAAAAATATTGTGAAAATAGTATATCATATAAATTAATATAATTCATATAAGAAACAATAATAGTACCACTGGATACTGATGATTCAACCTTTCCATACTCATGTGTAACATAAACTACATAAAATTGTTATATCCCACTTCCCCAAGTCGTAGTCTGAGTCCCCTTAGATACACATATCTACTGATATGGGTGCTCTGTACCTAAATTACCATGTATGTCACATCGATTATCATATCCATTAGTACTCAATTTTATATACTACTATGATGTAGAGTACCCCTTCCTATACTCTTGCTTGGTCTCACTCCCCCATCACTACCCATATATCATGGGTTCTTATATAACCTATGTAGGATACCCATCATTCCATAAGTTGGTAGTTCAACTGGTGATCAAGGGAACTGTCTATGATAGTGACCTGACTGACTACACTAATTCCAAAGAACTTGAGTATTATCCTAAGTAACTGAAGTCTCCCCCTAACCACTATTTTTTCCACTACACTATGTATATTTTTCATACTATATCTACCTACCCTTATAAGACATGCGACCAGGTCATATAGTAGAAAACACTTATCCTATATTAGAACCCACCTTCAGGTCCCCTTCAAATATGAGAGCTTGATTCAATACATATGAAAACTTATTTAGCTGAGTAATATAAGCCTAAGACTTAATCTTACATTTTATTCTAGCTTATAATCATTTTTCATTAGTTTCTTTATGTCCTTATAATGCTAGATCATTTCCCTGAAGTTCGGTGTAGAGACCAACATTTTCCATCCCTAGAATTCTCCCCTAGTTCTACCACATAAACACAACACTTCTCTCATTTCTAAGAATCTCTTGGTAAAATTTCTCCAAGAAAATTTCAGGGAAGTCGGTTTATAACAAATTCTCTAGTTTCTCATCCTAAGACTGGATATCCCACCAACACTTCACTGATCTAAGTAAAAAATATATATATAATTTGAATCTCATCTCCTAGGGAATTTATAAGTGGTAATGGATCATTTAGATAGACACAATCTGGAGCACGACTTCCTCAGGCCCACCGTCTCTAGTGAATGTCTTAGGGTGATAAGATAAGAACTCCCATGTCAGGTCAGACATATTTAACATAACCCACCTTATGTGTTAATCAATAAACGTGATAATTGGAGATAATTTCTAATAGAACTTATCTCTCACTCCTTCATCCATAACTATAAGATAATCTCTTTCCAATATTATAGGATATTGTGTAGTTATTTCTTCCAACCATCCTATCAACAAGTTTCATTGTGAAATCATTTATATAAAATAAAAAACACACGTCTATAGACAGATAAAAAACTATTATCACATTATAACAAGTGGTATTCATATAAATTAATAACAATTAATTCTCTATTCATCACCAAAACATCATAACCCATATATTATCACTACCCTCAATCATCCCTCAACTCGGTTTATGGATAACATTGGGTGAAACACTTCCATATATCGTTTTTTCTCTTTAAAAACCAATTATATCCATTTTAAATTACCTATATTAGCATAATTTATAATAATTAATTTCTTAATAGAAACCATTTCATTTATAAAAATACTCAAATAAGAAAAATAATTTTTATTTCAAAAAATCACCCAAAACCTGCTTTTAGATGTGAGCCGAAAATTACTCATGTCACATAAAATTATGAGTTTCCAAAATGATGAATGTATAATAAAATAACATATTATACCATTCCATATATATAATATAAAAAAATAATACCACATGAGAAATACATCACTGAAGTTGAAATAACATTCATCTATAATATAAAACATCATGAGAAATAATCACACCATGTGTACATATGTTTCCTCCCAAACATGGCTTAGATACCCCCATTCACAATATCATGACCATGTCAAGTCTCATACTAGTCTATTTTATAACATTAATAAATATTAGTACAACTAAAAAGAAAATAATGAACTTATTATACCACATAGTGATGTCTCTACCTAGGTGCCACATACGTGTTCTCTAATCTAGTTCATTACATGACCATAATCATGCATCCCCATTCACCAGAGGCTACTGACTAATAGTGAGGGTCTAATATGTAACATGGAGAAAATATTCTCTATTCATCAGACTAGCATGATAGAATTATATTCAGATTCTGATTACGGAGACCGTGTGTGGTGTGAGTACAACTCAGTAGGCCACCAAAAATAGTGTCTAATGAAATATGTAGTTTATAATAGTGCATGTACATTTATAAATAATAAATAATAAATTAAAATTTATATATGTTTCCTATTTAATTATTTTTAAATTAACCACATAGGCCCCCAGGTTCATGGAGGGACCCAAAAAAATCATACATGCTTTATTCCATGCTAGATTCGGAATCATACATTACAAGAATATCACAATTCATTAATTATTTGGATTTCACTATTAATTTAACATTACAATTTCATTTCTGGTACCTTGGAACATCAATCCATGTACTAATATATCTGGAATTTGGACCATTAGTTCAATATAAAAATCTCTGGGTCCTATAGCATTAATATGAAAAACTATTGTTATTTATGGCATCGATCTATGAACCACACCTCTTGGGTATTTTGAGAATTAGTATCTAACCAATATTTTATTGTAGACAATCATGAATCAAGATCATAATGAATTATTTCATCACCCCATGGGTTTTTTGGGGAATTACTCCCAAACCCACACCTCATCTATCACTCAAAAACACATTTTACACATCACCATTTATATCCAGGTAAAACTTCATTGGCCTAACATTAATAATTTTTATTACATAGAACCATTTGAATTATTTATCACAGTCAAGGTTCATTACATTAATAACATGGAATAATATTAATAGATCATCATTAATCCAATTACCATCATTTTATCACACAATTTATTTACCCTTTAAGGTAAAGCCAACCAACATCTTAATTCACATTACAAACATGAAAAATAATATAATTGGTTTTCAATGACCCATTCTATACCTCTTTATCATTACATAAATCATTATTTGATATATAATGGAAATATTCATCGGATTTCATCATGTCTTTTCTGACAATATTTATTGGTTCTAATAAGAATTGGGGTGGTCTCATGATCAGATTGGAAATAATTCTTTAATTTATTTTAAAAATAAATTTCCCACCATGGAAAATAAATTATAAAAACACAACACATGAGTCATGAACAAGAGTGTGATAATTTTCTGTTTGATCATGTAACTCAAGATCGTTGGTGAACTTTCACCAAACTGTTACCCTAAATCTGATGTAGAATGACCCAAATCACAATAGCTTTGTAGATCTAGGATCAATAACTAAGTCCAAGATCCAACAAAATAAGAAAAAATATATAAAAACCAATTTTAAATGGATGAAACTTTTCCCTCTAAAAAGTGGATGAAATTAAAGTGATAGGAGAATCCAAATTCTGATTAAATCGCTTTACATAGAGGAGTCAATCCATCAACCCAATCATAGATTCTTAAAGGGAGACATCAAGTAACCATTGAACCATCTCAAAAGCATCCAAAATTGAAGGAAAAAATATTTGGTTTTAATAGATTGATTATGTACATAAATAACAGGTTTGGTAATTTTAAATTAAAACATCAAGGTTTTAAAATACAAGGTGCATGGTTTTTGAGATATGGAGAATAATTTTGTAAAATATAAACCATAGTTGTTATCCCTAACTCGTGGGGTAAACATTAAATCATAGGTGGGGACATGGTTTGAAAACATATTTGTCAACCATATAAAAACATATTTAAGAGGATACATGGATTGGACAGGGATTCTGCATAATTTTTTTCAAAATGTGTTCCATTTACCAAGGATTCAAATATAAGAACATGATTTCTTAGGTTAAACAACCTGGTGTTCTCAAATTATGCACAAACCATGAACAAACTCGTTAGCTTCCAAATTTCCCCAAATTCACCTGAAACAACCCCAAATATAAACTCATCCTGGGTATAATCAATAGAATGGTAAAATTAAAACAAAAAATGAGCATGAGACATATCCATAATGATCGGGATATTACAAGAACTAATCTTTCACAACATATCAAGTATCACTTAGGATGAAATTTAATAACTAAATCATAAAATAAATTCATTGGAAGATGTATCATAGGTATCTTTAACTATTATTCGATTTTAAACACACACCAATTCATGTACTTATATTGACTTTGGAATTAATTTAAATTTTTTTCATCTAATTGTGTTACTCTATTTCATATGACCTATCTGATTATCTATAATGGTGGATAACTATAGTGATACTAAATAACTAGGGGTAGGTTACCCAATTTTATTTTTATAATTCTATTTTCTTCAAGCTATCATTTTGGTTCCACTATGTTTTTCTTCATTCCCAAATACAATCTCATTTTTAAAGTAAAAAAATTGTATGAAATCAGTGGCCAAATTCATTTACTAATAATATAAATCTAATAGTTTTAGGACCCAATAACTCTTTACATAATATCATGGAATGTTTTCAATGATGAAAAACATTTATCTGATGTTTTCTTTTCCAAAGTCAATATAAAATTTTCAAATTATTCATCAATAAAATCAATGGGAAAGTTGTTTATTTTCCTATTATTTTTTTAAATATATCGTGATATATTCAATTTCAAGATAAAAAATAAAATATGAATAGATAAATATATTTATAACCCAAATACATTTTACCTCTCCGCATACTTATCTTAGGAAAATTATAATCAATTCCAACATTAATTTTTTTCCTGTAAAAAATAGTTTCTAAAATGAAAATTTTTCAGACTAATATGAGGAAAAAGTGTTTCATGGCGTTTCATTATTAAACAACCATAGGGAGTATCTTGGAATAATATTTTGACTCTGTTAGAAATTTATCATGAAATATTTTTAAATTATTTTCATTTACATTGAATGGATATGTTGATTCAGAACCTTTGATATCGATTTCACCGTGTGTAAATGTATTGGTAACTATGTATGAACTCTTCCACATAGAACAACATTTACTAGGAATAAGATACATCCTTATTGATAATAACATGAATTTATCTATAAATATCAAAGGTTCTTTTCTAGATGTGTTTTTAGAAATAAATTGGGACTATTCCTTATACATAAGGGTGTTCTCATATGCATCCCTCCTTAACTCGTAATTTTTTGTCATCCATAGCATCCTATATTCATTATCATTTCCAAATTCATTGTTAAATGTCTTTACGTCACATTATTACTTCTTATATTTCTCAAACTTTGACTAATAATATTTTTCATAGAATATAATATAATGTGACGTCCCTAAGGTTTTATAATTTTTTTTATAATATTCATAAGTTGGTTCTCTTTGATGGGCTTTAAAATATATGAAATTAAAACATGCAGTTTCTCATTTCCTCTCTAAAAATAATAATTCAAATAAAAAAGTGGAAACATCAATTATAGTTTAGTTTAGTGTTATAATTGTGTTCTTGACAAAGGATTCTCCATGTTGGAAACCATTATATGTAAAATTAAATTACCAGAGGTAGTTCTCAATGAATCCATGAAATAACATTCATAAAAATAACATTAGTTTTCTCTAATTATTGTTTCAGGATTTAAATCACTCTAAAAAATAGATTAATTAAATGAAATATTTTTTTTCTAGAGATCCAATAAATTTAATTATGTTAAAAACATTTCAATCACTTATTTAGAAAATAATTGAAATAAAAAATGGTTCCCTGTAAACATTGTTTTCTCTTTAAGGGGGAATTTCATTTAATTTAGAATATCGAATTTAATAGTCTATTCAATAACATTCATTGAAGGTGTTAATTTATTAATAATTATTATTTTCTTGGATGTATTCTTAAATTTCATACCTATTACGACTGGGTAGTGTGATTTACCTTTCTCCTCTTCCATTTTTAGGATTAAAAAATCAAAAGATATAAAAATTAATTTCACACATACCAGTACATATTTTAATACTCTATTAAGAAATACAATGTTTTTATTAGAAAGTTGTATGTCCAGTTGAGTGGTTTTTAGTTATATTATTTATAGGGAATAATAATGTGAAAATTTTATTACATGAATATATTCTTCCAAGTCACACAATGCATTTCAAAGAATAATATCTCTTATGGTGCAATGGATAGTGAATATACCTAGGTCTTGAAATTTCATAAAAAATATGTGGTAACATTGGTAGATACATTCTGCCTAAATTTATCTTTTAATTAATTTTAAATATCCTTTTACTCCTTCACATTTCCTTGATGAATTTCTTATACCATGGAATTTGCTGAATGGGTTCTTGTAAAGGAATTTTTTTTCTAAACTCATTTGACAAACTCCACGATCTCATATTATAATCTGTCTTTACTAGTTTTATTGGATGGGTTTTCCCTAGAAAGGAAGGCTTGTTATGTCTAATGCTGGTCCTAAATCTTGTCTTTTCTTTTTCCCTTCATAACCAGGGGTGCCTCAAAAAGTGTTTCTTATATTGACTCATTTCTAGTGTCATATTTAGCAGGTACATCATGCTTTAAACTTCTATGTATCACATTAGATAACGAATCTTTATTATTTCCTATCTTATTTTCATTCATTAGTGAGATAAAAAAACCATTCCCATTGGTTTTATGAATTTATGGAGTAGGTAATTTACCTGAACCATTATTTTTTTTAAGGGTATCCAAAATTATTATGTAATACCCGTTTTACAACATATGTTCTAATTCACTAGTGGTTTCAGACAGTACAAGTTGTTTCAATAGGTACTCCATTGATATTTATTAACAAAAATCTTCATCAGATATTATAGAAGGTTATGAACTATGTCTCTATAAAATTACACGTTGAAAAGTTTTTTATCATCATGTTGGAAAGGTTGTCGCAATGGTGTTGGGATTTTATCTTCAAACTGAGTGTTCGAATATTTTCGGAATTGTTGATTATTGGTTGTTCATTGTTTTTATTTTCTCTAGAATATAGAATCGCGGTTTCGAGTTCCATTAACATAAGGTAATACATTACTTTAATGCTAAATGTAATCCAAATATTGGTAGATTCAAATGATTATATAAGGTATGGTTTCTACATATATTATCCAAATGAACTATCTCACAAGTGATATGTGTTATTTTTTTCCAATAAAGGAGAGTGATAATTATATAGCACATGTACTCCAATTTTATTGGTTATCATATTAATTTCATTAATTTTTTAGACATTCTCCTTGTTAGCTCTCAAACATTAGTAGTTCACTTCTCAATTAGTTATTCTCTAGAGAAATCATCCATAAGGATTTAGACACAGTCTATTAATCCTTGGTTAAAGAATACTAGGATATGATGTTCTTTATAGGACTTTAGTGTGTATAATATTTTTAACCAATTTAATCATTCCTAAAACACAAATGGGTTTTGTCCAAATGATTTATTAATTACATATATATACTTCCCCAACTTGGAAATCCTTAATGAAGGGATAAACATTTCAATGAAGGCATTATACAGTTTACACCATGTGGTGACTTCTCTAGGATATATATAATATATCTATTGTATGGTCAATATTTTAAGAGAGAAGGTAAAGTTCTTCCATCCAATCTAAGCCCTAGGGACTTGTCTAGTTGTAAAATAATTAAAAACTTCTTCATGTTCTCATATATTCTTATTGGAATATTCTTTTAAAAATCATGGAATTTTGGTAGTAACCTAATAAATAATGTTTTAATCTATCAAACCTATTGATCATTCTTCACTAATGGTAGGATATTATTGTTAAAAAAAATTCATATAATTCTCATAATGTTCTATTTATTTGAGAAAACATTTATACCATAATTACATATTGAAATGTAAATCTAGTAGAATTGGTAGATGAATAGGGAGACCCAGTTAATGTAATTGTAAGAAACTCTATTTATTTTTTGAATGATTTTTAAAATCCATAATATTTATAATATGGTTTTTTAATTATTTGTACAGAAACCAAAATGGTGATATTAACTTGAACTAGTTATATTTTGAAATCATTTGAATAAAGTAAAACACAACACTAGACTTTATAGAAACAATTCAATGTTAATGATAAGTTGTTCACATATCCCTCTAATGATAATAATTTTAACCAATATGTGATATAGAAATAATGGGACCCTTTTTATCTTCACAAAGGAGACTATTTTTGGTGTTATATTACATTTATTAACAGGATTTTTATGTGAAAGCTGTGATTGGATTAGATTAGTTTTATATTATATTCTAGAAATAGTGGACTAACTATTAATATCCCATTACCTCTTGTTAAATCTTGATTCTAATCACTATATTATTATGTTATCTCTAACCTTGTAAAATGTTACATGATTATAATCACTTTGATTTTTTTACACAAAGGAATAAAATAATCATAATAATATCTAACCTCACCAGGCCTGTTTACTGGATATCTATAATCACCCATATATCATCAAACTACATAATTTCAAGAAGTGGGGAGAATATTAGTTTCATGTGTGTGTAATTTAGTGAAATAGGGAAGATTGATTCCAAATTTATAGCACTAATGAAATATCCTAATCTTCAAAATAATTAGAATAAATAAAAGTATATAAACAAAATATATTATCAACTAAAATATTTAATTAATGGATATGGTGTAATGGGAATATTCTTACCTCATAAATTAATGACTTTGTTTGTCATTATTGGATAATTGAAAAAACAATGAAAGAAATGTTGTAAAAATAAACTCCACAAGAACATGTAATCTTTAATGTGGCCCCCTACATTTAGGAAATGGTTCGTTATTTATTTCTAAATTATCAGGGCTCCTTTGTACGATTCAAAATTCCATTAATTTTAGTAGAATGTATGTACTCTACATATCTAATGATTATTTCATTTTTTTTTTCAGCATTCCTCAAATTCAATGTCCATATCTCTTTTCTTTGACTAAATCCATGTGTAAATGTAAGGGGTTTATATTTCACTATGTGAACATATGTTTCTTATAGTCATAATTTAATCTCTTATTATGATCATCCCTTATAATCATTCTGATGGAATTGAGGATATGTGTATAGATATATTACGGTGTGATGGAAATAACATGTGGAAGCCTCTTGTGAGGTGTCATTAAGAAGAAGTTATGCTTATAGTTATGGGTTATTAATTCAATGAAGTATGTATTAGGACAAATAATTTGGTACTCGATATTTTTCCATTCTACATAGTAAAGCAATGGTGGGCCTAGAAGTCATCGTACTTCTTGAGAGGTTTAGTCGTTACCATGAATGGGTGTAAATGAATTGGTTATAAATAGATGTTGGGAATTTTTTTAAATCCAATATAAAATTAATAAAGGCGAAGATAGAAATTTTGGAGGATATGGAATAATTAAACGGAAATTGTGTTGAAATGTGTAGGCTTCTTGGAACCTTGGTGATGTCACACACCCAATTTTTCTATGTTTGTGTCTCATATTTACTCAATAATTATGCTTGTTTCCTAGAGTATGGATTGTTTTTATCACGAATTTTGATAGAAAACCTATATGTGAGTCCCAAAATAGGGAATTAGAGGTGTATGTAGAAGGTGTTTAGGGATTTCAATTTATTAAATAAGAATATAAGGACATTGAAAAAATATGGAAGACTTAGCATAGAAGAATAATTACTGGGATATATTGAATAATTGATACAAATGGGTGATCACTTGTAGTATATAAATTAGAGTCGATAACAATATCACCCATTGCTAACATTACCCACCTGACTGAATCAAAAACTCATCAAAAATTATTTTCAAAATATGATATCAATCAGTGGTGATTGAATTTGACTCGAGAATCTCGGTTATTCAAGAAAATTTAGTGCTGATGTGGTTCTAATACTCTTGGTTTTTTTTGAACTCATTTTGGATTTTAATTGAGTCGCTTTCATCAATTAACCTTTGATCATGTTGCTGATGAATTTGGGTGATGTGAGTCCCCCTCCATTTTCAATCTTGTATGATGGACAAAATCAATAGCCACATGTGTTATGATTTATAAAAGGTGAGACATCTAAAGTTAAATTCATCTAATATTGGAATAGTTATTTTTGAATAGATTATTTTTTGGGTTATTTTTTGTCATTCTTACTTGTGGATTAGCATGAGTTGGATAATTCTTACATGTATTAGTTGATGAGGCACAAATTTTTGGGAAAAGTTAACCTGAATTTACAATTTCAAATAATACAAGTCAACACAGATTAATAATTATTCATAAATTTTATTCAGACATGTAGTATCCATTTCAATCCTTTTGTATAAAATCTCATCTCCATGGATGTGTACAGTGGATCGATAGTGTAGTTGTTCGAAAACTCATATAAAGAGGTTGTTAGTCATGGCATGTTGTTATTATTAAACTACATCTGGTGTATCTCTTTATCATGGTATATTAATGGATGGTTATGTTCAATAACATGGTTTATCATGGTGTTCTTCATTCAGTATGTCACTTGAAAAAGGATTATGTGGTTCATGGAGGTGTCAGACCACCAGTGAAGCATGGTGTGTTGAGTGGGATGGATTTCAGTTGATCAGTGTGTGATATCCTGGTAGCATAGATGTACACAACCACACCATCATATAAGCTTCATTTTTCAAAGGTATTAGTGTGATTCAATCAATTATGATTCTCATAGTGGACAGATAGGGGAACAGTAAATTTCAATGTTTCATGTGTTTGACCATTAATTTTTCTTACAGACGATCTTATTATATAGAATATCGATAGATGACATAGGTGGGATGGTTAATTAGAGTGCATCAATTTGTTGAGGGCATCAATATATATTTTCACCATATTGTATGGAAGCCTTTATTCATCCCATATCATTCATTCAAAATTCAATTTCATATATTAATAATTGAACACTAAAATTTCATCCACCCTAAATTCGATTTCCATGTTATAAATTAAAATTTGACATGAATAATAAAATCTATTTCAAAAATGATTTAATTATTTAGAAAAATCTACAATAAAATGTGAAATTATATTTCATGTTTCAAAAAACATCAAATATTAAATTTTTATCTAAAATGTAGAAAATAAAATATATTTAAAACATCAATACAAATATCATAATTTAATAAAAACACCATTAAATACTAATGTTTAATAAAAATAAAGTAACAAAATCAATGAATTAAACATAAATGTTTCTGAATATATGATGGCTGATAACTCTCCCACATGTGGAATATTTCTACTAATTAAATTAAAATAATAAATTTTATTTTAAAATAGTATGACCTACCTAGGATTATGTTCCAAAACCAATGATGAATAAAATCATAGGTTTATTAAATATCATTAATTATCTTACCACCTTTATAGATTAAAATAACTAGTTCAAATTAATTCAAATACATGTTTCAATTTTTTAATGTAAATGGAATAAGTCCTTATGGAATCAGAATTTTAACAATTGTAACCTTACTAAATCCAATTCCCATATGTTCTCTTTCTGTGATTCATTCTCACACTTCCTTAATACTTTCTAAATGACATTAAAATATATCATATTCCCATTATTAATCAATGTTCACGATTACCCAAACATATCCACGATTTTTTCAATTTTCACATATTTAGTTTTCATTATCCATATATATGCAAAGCACTTATTTAATAAGTGCAGCTAAACTCAGAAATAAACTATCCCACTATATCATGTATCCCACAAGAATAATTATAATACTAAATCCGTTGATGAAATTCATAGGAAGCCAGATCTCGAGTCACTATAACTCTTATTTGATGGATAACAAACAAACACACATATTCAAATATTCACAATCAAGGAATTATATCTGATTTCTCATCAATTTATTTTATTCTAGTTTATATTCACTATCTGAATATATATTAGGGAGGATACCTAGGTGTTACGAAATCATTAAGGGTGATTTACCCATTTTTTACCCAATCAATCCAGTTTCCTGAAGTTATCGTGTTAGTTCCACTGAGTTATTCTTCATTTACAACTGTTTTCCCAGTTCTAACAAAGAAACTTCCATGAAATCAATGGCTGAATTCACTTAGTAAACATTTAACTCTCATATATTCAGAACTAATGAACTATTTCCATTTTGATATAGTATTTTTCCATATAAAAAACATTTAAATATTATTTTCATATCTAAAGACACTCTATAATATTCTAACATAGAATTAGTAAACAATATGTAGAAATTTATTTTTATCCTATAAAAATAGATTTTTGACAATGTGAATTAATTTTTTTAAGGCAAAAATAGAAAAATAGAGAAAGGTACTTACATGAAATTAAATTTTTCCCTCTCCACCAAACATATCTTAGACATTATTCTTATCAATTCCAGCGTGAAATTTCATCCATGAAAATATATTTTAATATTAGATGTATAGTGACTAATATGACCGAAAGTTATGACATAGGGTTTCTGAATTCCGTAGAAGTGGGGGTGGGATCTTGGAGTCCTCCATTAAATTCATTCTAAATTCTTTATGAAACATTTATTTCTTTCCATACACATTGAAAGAATACTTTGATTTATACATTTTGATCTCAATAGTACCAAATAGAAATGAATTAGTCACTATATATAAACAAGTATATATGAAAAAACATTCCTCATAAATTAGATTCATCGTTGATAATAATAATATCACTTAATCTAAAATCTAAAATTTGATTTTATAAATAACTTTTTCATGGATAAATCATTTATTCTTTTTATACACAAGGGTTTTCTCATATTCTTCACTACGTAACTCCTCAATATTCATTATATGTTGATTCTTCTATACTCCATATTTTTTAAATTTCTAATTAACCCTATTTAAATCCTATTATTTTTATTATATATATCAATCGGTAAATTAAATTTCATTACAAAGAAATTTTTATAAGGAGAAATCAATTTTGGAATTTTCTTTTACAATTCCTAGCAATCAGTTCTCTTAGATCAACATTAAATTATTTGAAATTTTTACTGGTAGTTTCTTATTATAAATTAGAAAACCAAATTCCAAATTAGATGGAAGAAACATCAATTACAATTCTATAGTATTTTATAATTATGGTTTCAACTCTGAATTCTCAATATTCGAAACCAATATATATATAAGTAAATTTTATCTGTGGTAGTTGTGAGTGAATCATTAAAATAAATTTATTCAAAATTAATTTTATTAAAATAAATAATTTTTTTTATATAATCACTCTTAAAAATAGATTCATTAAAAATAAGGTGTCCCAATAGATTATCATAATTAAATTATGTCATTAAGAATTTTAAACAATTATTTATAACAAAAAATTCAATTCAGAATGGTGGAATGAAAACATAGATTTCTCCTAAAGGGGGTATTATATTGAATAAAAAATGTTAATCATTATTTCATAAAAAAGTAATTTACATGATTAATTCATTAATAATAATTATTATTTTGGTGTTCTAGATTAATAACTAATTTAGAATGGTATATTATTGTTCTTAACTTTTTTCCTCTTTTATATTTAAGATAAAAAAATTAATGAGAAATAATCCTTTCGAGCTTACAAGAACAACTTATATAACCCCAAATGGAATTTATGTTATTCATTTACCAAGTTGTATGATCATAAATATGTCTATTATCTCCTCAATTTACATCGAAAATAGACTAAATATGGTATTACATTAATTGATGTTCCTCAGGCACACAGTTCATTTTAAAAAGTGAGTTCTCCTATAGTGTAATAGATAGAGTCCATACCTGATTATTGGAATTTCCTAGGAATTTGTTGAGTAATAAGAGAATAAATATTTCTAGCTAAATTTAACTATTCATTCTCTTGAAATCTAATCTTTTAGGTGAACATGTCATTGATAATTTTTTCATATAATGGAATTTGACTAATGGCTTCAATTAAACAAATTTTGACCACTTATATTTTGAATATTTCTGATATCTACTATTGTAATGTGTCTTCATTGGTTTTATTTTATGACTTTATTCATGTAGGGATGTTCAATTGGGGATGATATAGGTTATCCATATTATATTTTCCATTTTTCATTTTAACTAGGGGGTTCTATTGGTGATTCTTCTTCAAATTCCTTTCAAGGTAAAAATTCATTGCGTTCAATGTGTTTCCCACATACATATTCCTCTTAAGATAAATATTATTCATTCTTTCTCACCTTCTTTTCAATCATTAATGAAATTTTACTAACATTAAATTTTGGTTTATAAATTGAAAAATCTTGGAGATTACTTGGTCATTGGTATTCTTGATTATTTGGGGAAGAATAAATATGGATGTTCCATAATTATAGATCCTTCAGTGTATACTCATGATAATTGATGGAATTTACATGTAATCTAAATATATTATCCATTGAGGGTTCTTGAGATTACATTTTTCGATATGTAGTATAATTTTTCGAAATATATTTCAAGAATATCTGTGGCTAGAATATATTTTGAAAACCCTTTTCGATGATTTATCTCTATTGTTATTGGTTTTTTATAGCATATTGTGTAATAGAGTATTTTCTAAATATTAGATTGTAGTTTGGTTATTTATGGTAATGTATTTGAGAAATTTGATCATATATTTCATTTCCTTGATCTTTATAGAATCCATTAATGTAGTGATCCAAGGAATAAAAAGGATTCTGATCCAAGGCAGCTTTGTAGATGTGGTTTTTAGATTTCTTATCAAATAAATTGTCTCACAATAGATATTAGTTCACTAATCAATTTTTCAAGTAATGGATTGTGTGAACTATGTACCTCATGTACCCCATTTCCATGGTTCATATAATAAACATTTGGGAGTTTCTGGGGATTGTCACTATTATCTAAAAAATAATAATAGGAAGATTTTTAGTCATCTCCCTCGAGGGGAAGTATCCAAAATGTTATGAAAACATCCTATAAATACTTGGAAAAAGAATAAATGGAAATGATTTTATTCATATGTAATGGATGGGAAGGATTTTTTATGCATTTGGATCTTCGCCAAAACAAGTAGAGATATTATCCACTATATTTTTTAATTCCACATATCTTTGTCATTAGTTGGTAACTCATTGATGTGGGAAAATATTTTGAGAGGAAGGCCTTCTATAATAATTATCATGTGGTAACTTATCCAATCATTATTTTTTTAACACTACTTGTCCAATCATTAAATATAGAATTGTAAGGTATACCATCTTATCTAAGAATCAATGAATCCTCTGATTTTTAACCCACTAAATAATACTATGAATAGACTCAGATTTATGTTGGGATGATCTCCTAACACACCTTGAAGTTTTTTTAGTAGTCAAATTTATCCTTTCTTATTATCTAAATAATATTGACCATTCAAATAAAAATACATGTTATTTATTTACAATTTGGTGAATATAATTATCCTAAATCCAGATTTAGTTGAGAAAAAAATTCATCCATATTTTTTCTTCATTCAATAACTTTCATGGAAGAAGTTGATAAAGAGGGAGATTCATCCAATGGAATTATGACCAACTCCCCCTTTGTTTTTTCAGGGATAATTAAATACCCAATTTGTTCCAATATTGTTTTCTCATACTATTGATCAAAACTAGTCATGTGATATGAATAAGAAATTGTAATGTGTTAAATTTAAGAAAATCAAGAAAATTAATATATTATTTCCCAAAAAATGATGCTAGGTTAATGAGATGTGTGTTAGAGAGCCCTAAAAAATGGTATTTTGAATCAAAATTAAATGTAGAAATAGTGGGGCTTGTGTTTTCATGGATAGGTGAGTGTTTTGGTTTAGATAGTCATTTATTAAAATTGATATTGTGTGTGAAATAACTGATTATATTGAATTATTTTTGATTTATTTTTTTCAAATAGTTGCATAACATTGGATATCACCAAACAACTTGTTAAATCATGATTATTTTATTTTATTTTCCTTATCATCTCTCTTACCATGTGATATATCACTTGGTTATCCTCACCTAGATGTCATTTCATAATCAATGAATTTAAATAATCACTAAAATCTCTAACCACACATGTCCCTGTGTTCGAATATCACAAATCACCCTAAAATCATCCTAGTACTAATGATCCCAAGTAGTGCAGATAAAATAAGTGGAATGAGTGTGAAATCCACTAAAAGTGTGAATATAAATTAAAAATAAATATCAGTAAAGAAATATCTTAATCCTATTAATAAATAAAATAATAACAGAGAGATCAATAATTTTTATTATAAATTAAAATGTATAATTCATCAACAGAGGGTGATGGGAATCTCGTTGGCTTTACCACTAATGGGTTAGTATTCCATCAATGAAAATATACAACAAAATTGAAAAGTAAGTAGTAGAAATATACTCAATGTGATTAAGAAATCAAAAAAGTATTACCCACTCTCGATTTAATGGTTCTTTATATAAAACTAAATTATTATTGGTTAAAAGACCACTTAAAAGTATTATCCATATTTTTTTGATGGATTTATTTTCCATCTTCAATAATTTTATTGTTTTTAAAACATTCCCCAATTTCTACACTACGATTAATATGCACTGATTGTCTACATCTATAATGCTAGAGGGTCATGATTTCCCTCAGAGAACACATAAATTTCCATTCTGAAGTATATCCCCTCTGATGATTTAGTTCCATATTAAATATAAGGGAATCATTTATGAAACTCTTATCTATGATAAGATCCTCTATAAATATGATTTTGAATCCTCAATTGAGATGTTGAGAATAAGTGATATATATTTTGGTGGGTTCTGACATTAATAAAAGAATTATTGTGAATAATAATTTCATATTAAATAATTTTAAGGTGGTCTTGGGTGAGATATGTTGGTCCTAGAAGTATTTATAATTGTGAGGATGATGATTTGGTACAGAAAATGGGTATTTGTGAAGTGGTGCTAAAGGTATTTCAGTAATTCATATGAACCTCCAGAATGAATTTTCATAAGTAAAAAACTTGGGTTTATAAATTGGTTGTTTCATTTAGAATATTTGAAAATGTAATATGTACGTTACTTGTATCCTCGGTGATACAATGTGAGTGACTAGTTTTTATATGGTCTGGTCTCGTAGTAACTTGTCCTGGAGATTTTCCTCTTGTCATGCTGAGTAGTTCACTCAGGCATTTGAAATAACACCAAATATGAAAGGATTTAATAAGTAATATATGATAAATTTGTAAGGTGATTGGTTCTATCCATGTTTTGAATCCATACATTAGAACATACAATTAAATCTGGTAGAAATTGCAGAGATGTAATCATATAGAATTATTGGCTCATTAAGATAGTTTGATGATCACTTTTAGCTCTACAAACCGATTGGATTAATTTGAATCCTATTCAATACATTACCTATTGAAAATAATTAAAAAAATTTAAAAATTAGTGCAACATTGGATGTTGATTGGTGGATATTAGAGTAGACTCGACTGGATCAGTTCTTCTGAAAAATATAGTTTTGAGGGGCAGTTGATCATCATGGGTTGGTATAAACTCATTAGGGAATTCTATCGAACTTATATATTACATCTACCTATAAACTTGTAGGTGGTGAATTGGGTTAATGTGATCCCATTTCCCAATCATTGATCCAATGCATGGGACAAAATCAATAGTCATAGGTCTTTTTCTTAATCAATGGCGAGTCTTATTCAAACTTATCCACCCAAGATCAGGGCCATTAGTTGAACAAATTTGTAGAGCTGGCTAGTTTTGGTTAATTTATGGGTTTCAGGCCAGTGATGGAGTTTTTATTTTTGAAACCATTTTAGTAGATATTACACCTACCTCCGCCAACACATAACTTTTATCATGCCTGTTCATCATTTTACTATATCGTCCATATTTATTTTGTTTTTTGGGTGATTTACATGGTAGCTGGGGGATTGGTGGGAGTTATTTCATACTTCTAATCTCTCACCAAGGATATTTATGGAGTCCAAAAGGATCTTACTTACTACATAAATTCTAATCTAAGAGAGTTATTTTCATTGTTATAACCATGAGAGTACCATGTGATAAAGAAAGGGATGTGCATGGGAGTGTTTTTTGTAACCATTGTTCTTGATAAAATAATGGTCAGTTTCTTCCTCCATTCATATCTCTTCCTAATCAACAAATCACAAAAAAGTGGTATGGAAGCCATTTGTGGTGAATTAGTGATGAGTAGTTGGGTTTTATATGATGACAATAAAATTCTTGTCTTTTGGAATCATGTTTTGAAGGATGATTTTAAAATCTTTTGTTGTTTCAATTACAACAGTAATAACGGCATCAAAAATGGATCCAAAATGAGTTTCCTATGCCAGGTCAAGGTTTGGTAAACATTTGAGTGCTATAGTACTCCCTTACTGAAGAAGAAAGAACTATTCCATCACCGGTTATATTTCCGTTGAGATTTTCGCAGCTGCTCTGGTGCACCATATCAGTAGTATTTCAATGGACTATCATGACTATGGAAAATATTTGGTCATATAATGATCAATAATTGTCTAATATTTATGATCCTTGTTTTTATTCTACTATTTTCTACTATTTTGGATGTAATGGTGGGATCAATTTTTCTTTATTCTAAATAAATGTTTATATAATTTGAATTATATATGGGGGATCATCCTCTGGAGGTATGACCATTTTGATATCATCCAACAACCCCATTTGGAATTCTTGAATGGAAGATTCCCTAAATGTTAATTATCTTTTGAACTCAATTGATAATAATTGATCCAACCCTAATGAAACTATGTGATAAGCGTATAAGAATATGAATAAGAAGACAATTGGAAAAATCCACTAATTTATCAATCATAGAATCTACCACCCTGTTGCACAAGAGGCTGGAATGTAAGAACATTGGATGATGTTTGAATATACATAGTATCCAAAAACCACTTAGAACAAGATCCTCTTATTGAAGTATTTGATGAATATTTTTCTACATATAAGAAGCTCTACTATTGAGAACAACTATGAATTTTATATCATGGTGATCCAATTGGTGACTAAAGGTTAGTTTCTAAATAATGAAGATAAGGAGAACCACATACTTTTCACACTTCCCAATGGATTGGATATTCTTGTAACATTTGTATTCATATCTATTCATGGAGGAAAACATACCCTAGAAATGTTAAATGATGAATTATTCAATGAGGATTCAAAAAAAGAAGGGCATGAGTTACAACCAAACACAATATCGCATCTAAAAAATGAAATTGATATAAGGAGAAGGTTGAGGGGAAATAAGTAGAGGACAATGTAAGAGTAGAGGAAGGTCCACAGATAGAAGGAGAACACCATAAAAATTCTACCATTTTTTGCAAGGAGGTACACATGAAAAAGAAATATTAAATGTTTCTATAAGAAAAGGAAAAATGTAGAATATAGAAAATTAGAAATGGAGATCCACATTTACGATTCACCAGAGAAGAGATTATTTTCTAAAATGATGAATAGCATTCATTTTATCATAAATAATTTCATGAAGTAGAATTGGTCATTGATAATGAAAAATGTACCATATCACTCTACATAGAGATTATTTATTAACCTATAAAGTTGGTGACATTGGTGTAGTCAAGATGAGAAATACATTTTCAGTGGAGATTATTGACATGGGTGATATCCAATCCTAGATGAAATTTGTATACACATTCAACATGAACGGTGTTTAGTGTATTCCAATCCTTCATCTCAAACTATTATCTATAATAAACTTTAACTGAAAGGGATATGGAAACATCTTCAGTACAGGATCATGAATGATGGCTAAAGGAGCTAACATCCTCTCATAAATACACATATGTTTTATGTTGTACAAAATTCATGTAATGTTATGTGCAGATAGTCTCATGATGGTGGGAGGAGTGAAGTTATCCAATATGTGGAAAAGTAGACTTGGACATAATAGTGATAAACGGTTTTCCACCCTGAAAAATAAGAAACACATTAGTGTTTACATGTTTCTACAGTTAATCCTTTTAAATAATTCCTATATGGGATATAGAATACAATCTAATTCAATATTGGTTTACCATGGAGATCAACGTTGTTGGATTTGGTAAACATTTAATCATATTGAAACATGGTGTATGGATTCACTGGGAGGTTACATATATTTTCTATCCATTATCAATGATGAACCTCTATGTTTTTGGATGTTACTATTGTTCACGAAGTGCCAAGTATTGTACTACTTTAGGATGTTCTTTTCCATGGTGGAGTGTGAAAATGGAAGAAAGATGAAATTTCTTTATTAATAAAATGGAAGATATTACGCGTCTAAGTAATTTGATACCTATTGTGTTATTAAAGGAATCCTACACAAGAAGATGACCCCATGCACCCCAAGACACAATTGAGTTTCAAAAATAATGAACATAACCATCATGTAGATGGTCAGAAGAATGATGCTTTTGGCTAAGTAACCCGATCTATTCTGGGGAGAAAATGTGTATGATTCCTCAAACCTCATCAAAATATCACAAATAGTCCTTCTGAATTTTTAAATTCCACATAATAGGTGGTTTTTTAAACATACATCATACTCTGATTTATAAGTATTTAGATGTTTGGATATTGAACATTCATCCAAATAGCTCAAGATCAAGCGGGATAAGAGATATAATCTATGAATCCTCATAAAAATTTGAATGAGGATTTTGGATACATGCTCTAGGAGTGAAAGGAGAAGAAGGTGATTAGATGTATATATGTTCTATTCCATGAGAGTATAACAATCGAGGAAATGAAAATTCTTAGAATGTCTCAAATGGAAAGTCATGTGGAATCAATCCATGATCAATCACTTTTTCCAGCACCACTTATCAATGAAGAGGATGAGGTGCATGAAGACTCATGGGAAGAATAACATAAGGTGGTGGAGGAGGATATTGAGATGGGGGAGATTATATACGCACCATAATAAGTTGAGAAACCATAACAAGATCTAGGTGATTTTGATCCTCCCAAACCTAACATTTCATTGGTTTGATGAACATGAAAAAGAAGGATTCCAACCACAAAACATTCAGATTCATAATACCTATTCCTGACTAATGAGGGGAAAATAGAAGGGTATCAAAAATCATATCATCAGTTAGTATAATTAGATATGTGATGTCTTTAATCGAGAGTTCTGAAGAATTCTTAAGATCCACATGAAGGAGAAATCTATGGATATGATTACATAGGTTTTTTCTTAGGAAATGATAAACCTTTGTAGGAACACTTGCGGGGTTCAGATAGAGGGGGATAATTTACGGATTATTTTTCAAGCTTCCTTTTAGGTTTATAGTGTACCTATTTCACCAACCCATGACTTCCATAATTTTTACTACACATTCTACATGTGTATTCCTTGTTTATTGGGAAGAGATGGGATAATTCCTTGGTTGGTTGGGGAATGGTAGTAGTTGTGTCAAACATGAAACCTCAAAACATGTCAATTTAAGAAGGCATTGAGAGGATTCCTTCATTAATTATTTATAATCCAATAGATCTCTTATCATTGGGACTACCTTGAGATTTTTATCTGAGAAATAAGGGGAGGTGTGTGGGAGAAGTATTTTTTTACCTTTCTTAATAATGTAATAAAGGATAGTTTTTTTCCTATTCATCTCTATTCATGATAAGAGAGTCATATAATATAGCTGATGCATGGGTTAATCTATTCCTTTTTGGGTATATGAGATGCTGATATTTATGAAAACTGGATATTTGTTCTCTTTTTCATCTCATGCATGGTGATTCCCATGCATGAGTCTTCTTCAATCTTATACATACATGAATTTTTTATTTCAATAATTTATTAGAAAGAATCATCATGGAAAACATGATCATTGGATAAACCGCTCATTTGGTATACCTCTTGTATGAATATGATTTTGATATAGGCATGTTGCGCATAGTTAAGTGTGGTTGGTGGATTTCATTATAAGACATAGTAGTGAAAAGGGGTTCTCATGTAGGTTTTTTAATTATAGTCAACTACTAACATAATTTTTTATGAAATTTCAATTACGTACCTCAGTTTGGTTATTGTTAAAAGACATGAAAAATCATATCTCATGTCGTTTATTACATCAACCATCATAGAAATTATTCAAAAATTGAATGGTAGTGATTTTTAATGTTAGTTATACAATAACCGATGTGAATCCCCATTTTTCATGTCTGTCATTAAAAATAACTAATTTGATAAATATATTTGACGTTAGTAATTAAATAATTTATGTTAAAATAACCTTCTCAGTCAATAAATTTTCCCATACTATAATCGGAAATAAAATATTTTAAAAAACTTATTTTAAAATTCCATACACTAGAAATATAGTAATATCAGTGCAAAAAAGTCCAGTAAACATTAGTACAAATTAAATTTCATAATAAAAATTTATATAAAAACATTATTAAAATCATTTCAACTTTACAATTTCAAATTTAAACATTAAAATAGTTGATAAATAATATAACACTCAATCAAACTAGTGGAGTAATACAATCATTCTATTTATAAGTGATTTTGATAATTTATTTGGGTCATCAGAACACTATGAATTAAAATTAAAGGGTTCAACATGTATTCTCAATATCATTATAATTAAAAGAAAATTAAGGGTTAATATAGAATGTAAAAATTATGATTTTTTAAGAGTGCCGACTAAAATCATATCAAACATTAATATTTAAACATAATATCCACATTAATTTACTCCTTATTGATAATGGATGTTTTTTTTCAAAAGATGCTTTCAACTAAAAATAATAGTTTTGGTAATTATCTCAAAAATATAGTAATTATAATTGATAATTCAAATATATTCACACAGATTTTATCTATTCATTCCTATTTCATATTGTACCTATAAATTAATTTCATTTCATATTTAAAAATGATATGAATGAAATAAAATTAAAATATGTTATAATTTACCAGTACTTAAATAATAAAATTTACATGTATAAAACTTTTCGAAAATATTCATTCATTCCACAATTTATAGATCATTACTAATAAGATGTCTTATCTTCTAGACAAAAAACACACATCACAAAATTTCAACTTATGTACTAAACAATTTGGGGCTATTCCATTAAGAGAACTAAAAAGTTTAGAATATTTGTCTTATAACATTCTAGATAAATAGTAATCCAAAAAATATATTTAATTATTTTAAAATTATTCAAATATATATAACGTTCAATATAAATCTTGGTTTTCCTCAATTATTGGTGAAACAAATTGTGGGTAAAAAATACATATATTGGTGATGTATCATACTAAATACAAGGTGTATAAAGATACCCAATACAAAAGACAAAAGTATTAAGGTTATTAAATTTAAATTATTAAATTAAATATGATAATCAACTTATTTGCAAAATATTTTCATCATATTGAAACCAAAAAAATCTCCAGTTATAAGATCCATGATATCTCTCTTGAAAATCATCATAGAAAATTTACACACACAAATAATAGCATCTATTGTAATCTCATAATCTCCCAAAAAAAATATGAATATGTTTATAATTTATAATCTACAGAAGAAGTGATACCATAACTCATTGGTGTTTCTTTCAAATAAGTATTTATTTACCATTAAAATTATTTTCAACACAGATATAGTTAAATAAATAATATTAAAATGATAACAAAAACATAAATAAAGTGATATAAAGGATATAATATATAAATTCCATGATTAATGTTTTACTAACATGTTTGGGAGGATAGTGTTTTTTTAATACTTTGTCCAACTATATTGACATAATCTAAAGGGAATGGTACTCCAACTAATCTACCTATAAAATTCAGCATAATGAACCAAAGCCAATCCATACTTATCTATTGATGATGAAATATATACCTAATATAATATATAATACCATAATGTTGGGGATAAGTAACATATAAATCGTAACAGATAAGAAGTTCTATAGGGAGTTTTTGTGTTATGTATGCAGGAAGAGGTGTAGAAGTGGGATATGCAGAAGTAGGTGGAGGAGTGGGATATTTCTCCATAATATATTGTTTCATGTCTAAACACATATACTATAAAAAATTTATAATACTCTCCTACATCATATCACACATATCCTATACTTTATCTTCTAAATATTCTATTTTTCCCATTATATACATTCTCATTCTAAGAATCTCAATAATTAAAAAAGACATTTTTAACCGATACACAAGCCGTGTATCGTCAAACACATAATGTTTATTAAGTATTTCAAAATTAAATATCATATACATCCTTCCTAATTTATAGTATGATGTTGTTCTATTATCTCCCCTTTAAGGGATTCATTTATAGATATTGGAAAAAAATTATTAGTGAATCAGAATATATCAAGAATTAAAATACCATAAATATAGAAATAAATTAAATAACATCCTAAAATATTCTCTTTAAAAACCCTCAACTATTCTATAAGTTATCATACATTTTTTTCATTCAGTCCCACTTCCATTATTCACGTATAGATGGGGGAACAAGGTTTATCCACTGCTGATCTAGAAGACTCTACTCTAATTTTATAAAAAATTTAATCAATTATTTGTTCTTCTAAAAATGTATACCATCACCGCAGTAATGTATGAAGGTACATGTTTTGGAATTGGGTATACTGATTAAATCTGCTTAGTTTTTTTTTAAATTATAAATAAAAAAATAATTAATATGTTCATTCTTATAATAAAATAACTTCAAAAGGATATCATTTCAATTACCAAAAATGATTCCAATAATATTCTTTCAAAAAGATACTTCCACATATCATCATCTACTAATGTATATATTTCATATGGAATTATATTTTCTTTCCCCAAAAATAAAATTCGTTGTGAGGGTTTATTTATAATCATTCCATATTATGGTAGCCAATGATATAAATTTATACCAAAATTATATACTATTAAGTATATAAAATTTCATCAGGTAAGAAGAAAAAAATAATAATGAAAATATTCATCATAATTAAAATAATATTAAATGATATTTCAAAAAAATTCTTCCATAATTGAGTTATTTTCTGTTTTTTGAAGCTTTTCTAGTAAAAAATCAAAAAACCGTCATTCAAATGAGATTTAATTACAAGAAACGTTGTCAAATTGTTTTTGAATTTTAACCACTAATATTATCAATATTATTAGACTCAATATATATCATCTAACACCCTAATATTTTATGATATATATATCTTTAAATAATTATTATATTTGATATCTTAAAGTATATGAAAATCAAGTTTAAATTGAACATAATATACTATTGAAAAGTGACTATTGAATGTGAAATTGATCGCTTATTTGTTGGTTTTATTGGTATTAATAGTACTTACTAAATTATCAAAATATACTTTTCACACATTTATATAATGAATTCATTGGTTATAAATTGTTAAATTCATTTTAATGTAAATCATATAAGTTTTTGTAATGAAATGTTTATATACTTACAATGTGTCAATGTGTTTTAATCTTGAAAAGTTAAATTCATCACAATTTATGAATTTTTTTAATGAAATTTATAAAATACATATTGAATAAAAAAATTAACATTTATATAATGGGTTTACTAGTCATATAATGAGGATAAATCTAGCTTTATGCTTAAAACACATTTTTCTAAAAACAGTTTTTGTTGCATTTTTAAATTTTATTTTAAAATGTATTTATGCCACTTATACTAATTAAATTTTTAAAAATGAATTCCATATTTGTAATCATGGTGGCAAATTTGTTATGTCTTACCCTTTTGTGTTTTTAAAATTATGAATAGCCACCATGGAAAATATATATTACCTTTGTAAAGGTAAAATTGAAAAAATAGGGTTATAATTATAATATAGGATCTAAAAATATACATATCTCCTATATTTATCCTTTTCAAAGATTTATTTTCAAACATAGAAAATTTATATATGAAAATATGGAAAATTATTTCCACTTTTATTTAATTATAAATTATATATTATTTTTAGAAATCCATATATACAAATGTATACTCTCTTAATTTTAAATATGAACATAAGTTTTCAAAGATATAACAAGATGTTATGAATGAATGTACAATTTTACTTAGAATATAAAATATTTGTTTTTATAATAAAAATTTTATTTTTTTATTTTTCATATGTTTACCTTAAACACTTATCCAATGCTAACACCATTCTTTTGTAAAAAATAGAAAAATTATGGTAAATGATTTTAAAAAAAAATTAAATTATTTTGGATAAATAATGGTATTTTATGAATTTAATAGGTAATAATAAACTATAAATAATGTTAAATGGGTTTATATTAAAATTCATTTATTGTTTTAATGACTTTAAATTAAAATTAAATGAATAGTTTCGAAAGTGACTTTACTGATATTCTATGTAATTAATAAATTCGTTAATAAACAGAAATCAAGAGGAAAAAGGGGATTATTTATGGTCTATATTTTCATATATAGACCATTTACGAGCCAATTCTTAATATAGATGTAAATTTTTGACATGTAAAGGATAGAAAAAATTAACCAAGGTTATGTTTAAAAGGGTTCAAAAGGGGGTTAAACCAACAGATATGATTTATAATAGAACTTTTGAAAGTATTTATCTTATTTAATAATATTATTTAGGCCATTTAATTTATTAAATTTAAAATTATGAACATTTGGGTTCACTTTACATGACTCTGATATATATTATGTACTAAGTAATTTTAAATGGGTCATTTCCCTCACTTAAAAAAGGAAACAAGTCTTCACTGTTATTCCTAAATTTTGATCCTTCTTTATTGGAAAATAACCACCCTTATATTATTGTAAATTCATTCCCAAAATCATAGAGGTTCAAGAATTTCAATAATACCACCTTTTCATGGATAAGGTGTCATCCAAAGGAGGTTTCTCGATTATGAGGTATAACTCTTAATTGACTACTTTCAATTTTATTTATTCTTACAGATGTTATAAATATATGGTATAAATTATAAAAAAATTATTATTTTTTAATATTTTAAATTTTAGTAGGACTATGGGATAATTTTTATCCTCCACTTTTTCATATTATAGTAGAAGAAAGGAACGTATCTTTATATGTATGTGTGGACTACCACTACCACTAAGAGATGTGATTCTATTTCAATCATTGCTTACATTTTCGAATATGATGATGAGTTTTATAAATGTATTTGAAATTTATGATATTTTTATATTTATTTAAAGTCGAATTATTATTTAAATATCATTCATTCCATCAATTGAAAATAAAAACCTTCACTCTTGTACTAGTATGAACTATCATCCCCACTATGTGACGTGATTAATTTATCATCACCTCTTTATATAAATGATTGTAAAAATTGTGTATAAATAATATATATGAATCTAATTTCATGATTATGATTCTAGATATTATTAACACATGACAAAGGGGAAAGGATCATAACCATTGAATAAAAACTTGAATAGAAAATAGGCCAGATTTCATAGAATGTATTGTTTAAGTAAGAGAAGTTAATAAAATGATATTTGGAAATTATAGAGGAATGATACAAATTATATTTTGAATATATTTTTATAAATATACATTAATAATAAGTAATTTTTTAAAATATTGTATTTTTGAACCCATAAGAAGTAAGAGGAGACTTGAGGTAATGGTTTATATTAAAATATCATTTTATTCAGGATTGTCTATGATAAATAAAAAAAATTCATGAAGGAAACTTTTATAGATATTATCATTTAAACATGATATATTTTCATAATCACTTTCTATAACTATAATTTTCAATTAATGCTACCAATTTTCCCTTTAGTACCTCAAATTATTGAGAAAATGTTATTAAATAAAATTCAATTGTATTTCCTCTTTGGTCGATGAACATTTTCTTACATGACCGTGCTCTTAAATATTATTTTATAAATGTTAAAAGAAATATTTAAATTTTTTTAAAATATTAATTTTAAATATCCATTAATTTTTTTACACATATTTAAAATTAACTATTTAAATAATCAAAACAATTAGTTTTTACTTTTTTACGAAAGTGTGAAAAAAATTATTTTGATTGACATATATTTAATGACCATATTTTCCTAACTTCATGACTATTATTTTATTTGAAAGTAATATATAACTTTCCGTATTTATTTTTAAATAATATTATTTTATATGTATTCTAATAACAGGTAATTAAAATTTGATTAGAGGAAGATAATATTTTCCCATGTTTTCAATGAAAAGTTTGAATGATCATTGTAAAATAGTTTTCATCAATTTTATCATACTTTGAGGGTATTTTTAATTAATTGTGATTATGATCTTATGAAAGAAAAAAAAAATTTTATTCAGATGTATTATGATGATAATGATTCTAAAAATTATATTTTTTTCATATGGGTGAATTATGCTATGATGAGATATTTATAAAAACCTGATTCTTTTCCATGGGATATGATATGTTGAAAAAATGAATCATTTATGATCTTTTGGTAAAAATATGTATGGTAATGTGATATGATTTTTGAGTCTATTATAAACCTTAAATTATTTTGTAAAATCCTTATATCTTTTACGATAATCATGGGATACAATTTCATGTGTTTGATCCAGTATTGGAAATAAGTACGGATGCTAGATGCACTATGATATGAGAATCATGTGTTGATTTCTGATCCAATAAGATATGATTGTATTAATATTTAACTGTGAAAATTGGTTTTTTCTATTCCTATTATGGTTCCACACATTTATAACATGTTGATAAGATTATTATTTCAACTCAAGGTGCATGATTAATTTTTTTGATGATTTCCCAATCTTGTGACATACTAATTTTTTATTCTAGGACTTATGATTAAGATCTCCAAATTATTGGGTAGTATATTCTATTTATAAATAAATTTATTATACACTTACACACATGATATTCATATATTTTATCATTGGTTGATATATCCCATTTTTACCCATATTGAGCATCAGAATTCTACTCTTGTTATGTTTTAATTTTTCCTCATGCCATGATGAGGGGTTCTCAATATGATGAGTCTACAAGGGTACTGTAGGTAACGAAATATGTTTGAGACAATTAATATCATACTTGAATAAGATTTTTATGTATCTATCCTCCAATTAAATTGAACCATTACAACTCTTGTGCATGATTATTCAGGATATATATTGAATATTCATTAAAAATCTATACATGTTCTTCTTGTAATCACCAATACCGACCCACCATGAACAAATGAGAGTGCCACATGACATCATGTTCACCTCCCATTATATAAGAGGTTGTCAAAAAGTATCAAAGGCAAAATTCAGTAATTTTATTGACTATATCTTTAGTATCATGTCATTACAAAATAATAATGAAATAGATTAAACAATAATATAATGATCAGAGTAATCATATTAAAAAAAATAACAGAGGTAAACATTTCTTATCGGTGATAAATGGGGTTTTGAAGTACTGATCCAAAAATGATTAATAAAAATTGTAGATAAATAATTAATATAAAAACTATGTAGTTCTATAGAGTCTATTTCACTCTACCACTAGCTCCATGATCCATTTCTTAAGCATCATCCAATATCCCATTACCCTTTCTTAGATCCCAAAACATGATGTTTAGTTGCCCAAAAAATTCAAATACAATGTGTGAGTAAAAAAACAATTATGACACCACCAATGAATCCTTAATATGTTTTATTATGTTTGATATATGTATTATATGATAATAAGAAATGTGTAACAAGAATAACAATCACACCACATGTGTTGAGTAGTTTTACGCTAACTAAGCTCCCATAATCCCTTGAGCATACCTATTTCGGGTCCATTCGAGTAGGATAAACATATAATGTCATAAGAGAGAAAGATAAAACAAATTTTCTCATAACCCATCCTAGTAGTCTCAGTAATCGAGTCATGTCAGGATATTAATCCATCATATCTTGTCTCTATCATGGGTCAGAACTCCAAACCATTATACCCCATCTATGCCTCGGGTCAAGCACCATGTCTATAATTCCCCTAACATAATTATTAATTTCAGGCCTCCAATAAATAATTCCATTAAAAAAATTCCTATGGTCCAACCTTTGGGTTTTCATTCCCCAACATTGTACACAGTTCCATCATCATCATCATCATCACAATCCATGCACACTCCCCTCTTATGAATGGGCATCACAAGATGATTCATCAAACTCAAGTACCAATAAGAACATCCAAGGATTGGTAACACACATAAAAGGGTTGATCATACCAGTAAATCATAACATATCATTATGAGTATATAGTAGAAACATATAACATCATGTTATCATTAACAAACATGTAAACTATCTACTCTAGTAATACTTATGGAATCAAATATGATCACAGGTCTTGTAGGCTACAGATACACTCCCATGAAATCATAATCAATAATGGTAACAATGTATTATAATAAAATAATTAAACTAAGTAAACATGTGTAAACAAGAGAACGAAAATGTAAGAAGCTTTCTACCTCAATGTTTCCAATGAAAAAATACAAGTTTTGTCAAGGAATCATCACTCAAGCCTTTCTCGCACACTGAACCAAATTTCATAAACACTAAGGACTCCTAGAACTAGTTCTAATCCAACATGATAAAGTATCTATAATAATGAAAATATAAAAAACAAAAATAATAAAACAAATTCTTACCCGAGGTTGATCTTAGTTAATGAGAGCCGTCAAATTCAATTGGAAGATAAAAAATGCCACTCCATTAATGGAGGTTACGGAACAAGGCTTCCTAGAAATTTAGAAGGAATTATGGAAGAACAAGGGTACTACGACATAGAGGTGTTCTGGAAAGAGTCTTCATGGAGTATTGTGGATCACCACAGTGCATGGGTGTACTAAATGATTCCACCATGGAACATTATGAACTGAAAAGATGTGGAGTGTTCCATATAGTGCATAATAGAATACTATGGGATAGAGAGTAGCATAAGTTTAACTCCATGTAACAGAAGGATACAATATTTTTTAGAACAGTAATCTGTCATGATCAACTATGTTTTGAGGTTAAGCACTATAATGTGGATTCTTATCTACAACCCTTTAGAGTTATTATAATCATTTCCAAACTATAAATAATGATTGGTATTTTTGGAGATCCTCAAATGTCCATTCCATGTGAAAAAACATAATTAAACCCATCATATAAAATAAAATGGATTACCCAATAAAATAACATAATAAACTAATAGTAATTAATAACACATGAAGATTAAAATCAGGTCTCACAGAATAAAATATACATGGATTGGCCATTATGGCATTGTTTTAATCACCATGACACATACCCCCCAGACAACATTCCTTGGAAAAGGCTATAGTTAAATCTCTATCTATTAGAATCACCAAAATTTTGATGTTACCGACATGGTGTGGCCTCAATTATAAAATTCCACTATCTTACCAACACCTCTACTATGGTGTGGTGATGTCTGATTTTTTTCAGAAAGGTTACCAGAAACACTTTTATTTTTTCACAAGCTATAAATAACCCACAAACCATTATCCAAACTTACCTCAACTAAAATTATTGAAGGAAAATTAGGGTAAAATCCATTCAATATATTAAATGAAGAATCTATAACATTACATTAACACCTTTTAAGAACTTTTTATCCATGATTATCATCCATAGGGTTCCAACAAGAATAACTAAAGTCAAAGAGCTCAAATGTATTCCTCAAACTCACAAGTCTCCTCCTAAAACTGCTCATGACTCCACATGATCCGTACAATTTATATTGTCATCCCTCAATGGATTATATCATAATACTCTAAAATATGAAATTTTATCTAAATAAATGGTGAGTCTGGCCCCAGCTTTATATCCTCACAATCAATTACATGAATAAGATCATACATGTTCCTTTAGAGCTATGAAACATGAAAATTTTCATGAATACCATTGTAAAAATATGTAATATCTAGATGAAATTCCACTATACTATCCAACATTGTGTTCTCGAAGTTTCTAACATATAATTTTTATTTTTTTCCTTGCTTCCTTAAACATCAGTGGCCTAACTAAGGATCAATTCTTAACAAATCCAGGTCAACTATAAAAAAACTCAATATATATCCTCATTTGGAAATTATATGATTATTGAATGTTCTCATATATCCTTTACTTCTTCCTAATGAACTACTCCCTCTTTTTTGTCTCCTACATCATTCTACACCCAACAACTATTTCCTCACCCCCTTGATTCTAATAGAGCTATGAATGACATGGCTACCTTTAAATATCCTCATAAGGTTTTATTTGAATCAAATAATGGTAACTATTGTTTTATATTAAATAAAACAATGATAATTGATAATATCATTCTTCATTGAATTCTATAATTTAATATTTATGTGTATCATCTAGTAAGTGATTCTTCTGGATGGACTCTTTATCTGTACGAGTATAGTAAAATGTCTTCAGTATCAAATGACTCACTAGGGTATTCTATATTCCATGCCAATATAAGGATATGAAACTTGTGACTCTACGAAATATTATACAAAAGTATAATACATTTATGTATATTATCTCATGAAAATATAAATTTCTTTTCTCATCCATATATTGAGTCTCTTCGATTAGTAATAAGGGAGACACCTTATTCATATAATCTATAATGACCCAAAAAACATTACAACTCCTATAAATCCAAGGTAACCAAATAAAATATTATATTAAGATGTATTTAAAATTTATCATGGAATATATAAGTGGTTGGATAATACCAAATGGACACTTGTGTTTAGCCTTTTCCCTCTAGTTGGAAAAGATTCAAAAAACAAAACTAGCAATGTCCCTCATCATCCCTTTCCACCAGAACCGCCTCTTGAAGTCATGGTACATCTTTTTCACACTAGGATATACCAACCATATAGTGGTATATAATTATTTCGTAAAATATTCCTTGATTTACGGATGGACTATAACTTTCCCAAGTACAATTATCACATCGTTGCTGCCTAAAGACCAACTTGAAATTGTGTCACCACCTTCATGACATTCCTTCTCTACATAACATTCTGGTTTAGTGACTTTTTCGTCATTTACCTAGTCTAAAAAAGAATATTTGACCAAAAAATGGGAGTAATTAATTGATCCCTAACCCATAGAATAATTCATCCTCTAGTCATTTTATAATCTCATTATGTGAAACTACTCCTCTAAAGGATGCCCATCAAACTCCTAAGATACATGTATCCTACAAATAAGAGAATATCTATTGAAATTATCTTTAGAGTAACATAGGTCATATAAAATTAAAACAAATTACTCAACATAGTGTATATACTCTAGGTTTATTTCTAACAATGTGAAGATGTAATTGGGTCTCTTATTGTTAGTGTTGGAAAAAAAACTTCTCACTGAAGAAATATTGTCACCATCACTTTAGAGTGTGAACAAAAACAAATATATCTGTGTTTTATGTCAGATAGTTCACTTATGGTTCATAGATGATGTTTCCCATAAGATACTACATTTTCCCCCTATATCATTACTACTCCGAAACAAATTCCAAATGCATCAAAGTACATGGTTTATCCATGAATTGGGGAGTACCATCACTAGAGTCATAGTAAACCTTCTCTTCATCTCAAGAAATGCCTCTTCAGGCTAGAGAAACAACAATGACCTTATTACCTTAGTAATCTGTGTAGTCATAGTGCAGATAATCTAGAGAATTCCTAGATAGAACATAAAAAATATATTACTATGTCAAAAAAATAACCATATCTTGAACACCTTCAATGATTTTTTCTAGAACATCTCTATCTTGAATGTCTCTATGTCTATGTATATAAATATCTTCGAAACTAAAATATCAAGGAACATCATACCAAAATACATATTCTACAATTTTCTATCTTGGCACGAATAAATTGTGCTCAAAGATTACTCAATATTTTACCATGATTCGGGGAATGATAATCTAGTGTCTGCAAGTTGATATGGATGTCGGAATTTCACACCATGATGAATGAGTCTGAGTATGGATAAATTATCATATTCATGAGGTCCATGAACACTATCAGTTTATTAGTTAAACCAAACTTTATCACTAAGTACTCTTATATCTCATACCTACAAAATAATACCATGTTCAGGATTCACCCCACACATACTCATAACAAGTGGTATCTTGATCAGTGACCAATGTTGTAGATCCAATAGGATTCATGTAACTGAACTAAAAGATAATCATACCTATGAAAAGTATAAATGTTCTTTAACAACCCCTAGATTAGTTTTTGGAATTTAATGTAGAGTTTAATACTACCATCTGCCTTCTTGATAATAATAAAGGTTCACCCAATGGGTATGGACTCGGGCTGATAAAGACCTTCCACTACAAGTCATCAAGATATAACTTGAGACAACTCATCCAGTGTCGTACATAAGTTGTTGTAAAAATAGGTTGCACACCCAACATTATAACTATATAGAATTTTTCTCTTCTATCAGAAGTAAGTCATATGGAGTCATCACAGAACACATCTTGAGATAGATCCATTATTGGAGGAAAATATGATGGTGTTTCCACTTATACTATTGATAGAGAAATGCCCTAAATTTTTGAACATATCATCCAAAGTATTATCATGTTTGGTTCAAATATACCTACTCAAAGTTCCTACTCTATAATCATTACATACATCTATCTTTTTAGTCAAGTAAAATATAGAAATCTCGGATAGAGACCATTGTGTCAGATCTAATATATAAAAATAGGTTGCGTCAGCTCCGTGATCCTATCAGTGAAACACCAGAGTCCATATTGTCACATTATGATACTATGTACCTAAAAAAATACTTATTTTCATTATTTAAACTACATTTAACATTCATCAGAAACTGAACTAATGGATTTATGTATTAAATCATGGATATGGCCCATTTTACATATTTTTGGAGCATGCTCTGGGAAAATTATATTGACATGAAATAATGAATTAACATCCCAATGTTGATGAACTATGGGTCACCTCTAGATGCAAATAAAGAAGATGATTTTTATTACACTTTTAAACAATTGGTATATATTGTTTCCATGGTCATCATATTCCTCTTACCAAAATGTTACACATTTTGGTATGAGGAGATCCACCTACCTAAGCATTGAAGGGTGTAATATGACCCACTAATAAACCCTCCTTGATTCTCTTGATTATCAATTCCTTCCATAGAATATTTTGGGTGGATTCTAGTTCAATGATTAAAAACTATTTTCTGATATCTAGATAATGTCTGATATTGATATTTGAAGCCTTCTAAGACTCATTCCCCAATAGACGAGGTGAAAAATGAAGAAGCTCAAAATAATTAGTGGACTGGTTGTCAACTATCATAAAACAATTTATATATCCATGTTCTCATGTTCATGACCAAAAATTTGTGTATCGTGAAAGAAAACCCCAATAATTGAATCTTGAATACCTTCCAAGTGGGTCCCTCATAGTGAATTACTATTCCCTTGATTCCCCAACAATTCCTGGAAAGTCCCTGTTAGATGAATGCTACTAAGATCAACTTTGTTCTACTAGTTTCTCTATGGGATTGAAGATAACCTCAAATATGTCCACCTAGTAATTAGAACCATTAGATTATTCAATTCTCTATAAGGATGGAGGATGTTGGAGTTGAAAATACAAAGAGTGTTTTACAAAGGATCTTGGTGGACGGGCTCCTGGATGGAGTGGACCTATGAATTTCACCACTCTACCTTTTGTGGGAGTGTTCACTAGAGAAACCTCATTTATAGAAGATAGTGTAACAAGAGAATTAGGAGGACCCCAACCTAAGTCATATAGTAGTACAATTATACTTTTAGGGGGTGTAATCTCCTCTTACTCGTGGGTAAAAATTAGATCATAATCTATTGTATCCTATCTAGTCCAATAGATCACAAAATGGTTTCCTTGAAGGTGTACTAATAACCCAAGGTATAACCCTACTAGAACTGACCAAATATTCATGCTTAAGACTTAGTCATGGTCATGTATGAACTACCAAAACATATCAGCATGGTCATTTTGACCAAAAAATTCAACAATGATATGTCATAATAGAATGGATTATATTAAAATATAGAAACTATCCCAAATAGATAGTGTATTCCTAGTATTATATAAAATAACTAATATATATATCATAAAAATAGGTATATATATGGAATGTTGACCTATATAACTAAATATGATTCATGAATGCACCTAGAATCTCAAAATATAAGTGACAACAATCTCATCCATGGTAAATCGGAGTTCCATTAAAAATAAGATATCCAATAACATGGAAACTCCCCATAATGAGTCCAACACAACTGTATCATTTCTACAATGTCCCAAGAATGAAAATAAATTAAAAAGAATATTATTTACTCCTACCATTCTATAATTCCTCATCCCCAACTGCCAGGTCTGAATAGACTCCTCTAATTCCCACATAATAAAATCTTTTCTTCCATACAAAGCCTTTGTAATCTATGTGTTTAATAAAACATGATCATAGGGAACATCCTTCATAGAATCCATTTCTTCACACCATCATCTAGATATGGCCACATGCACACCAATTATAGAACATCACCTTTTAGGCCTAAATACATCCTATTAGTTCCCTACTTATGTGAGCCTCATATTGTTTGAGTCCCTCCTTCTATAGGTAATCCTTCTAGGAATAGGAAAGAGTATATGAAATAAGAATTTCATATTATATAATTTATGATATAGTCATACATAAATAAAAATAATAATATCACGTTATATAACAAAATATGGACCCAGTATAATTTCATACAAGTCTTGCATAAAGGGTAATATCACACAATGAGTTAATTTTATACCAAACATGGTCCAAAATATGAAAAATAATGGGTGAGTAAAAAAATAACGTTTAAGTATCTTTTCTTGATTATATTCCATATGAAACTATCAATCACATTTCAATAATTGACCATATGGTCATTTCATTAATGTAAATACTAATCCATGAAGTTTACAGACCCATCAAGGAGTGTGTAAGGTGTGAGAAATAATCTCCTAGGACACCACTATTGGTTTCCCAAAAAACTACAGTATATAAGGATTTATGTACAATATGATATGGAATAAAAATAATAATATACATAACACCTTTCATATCCTAGGGTACAAGATATAAATCTACATGAATAACCATTCCTACATTTCCCAATACCAAAAATAGGTTATGTAATACCATTATATGAAATAAAAAATGGTTGAACAAATTACCCCTAGTAAAAATGATAACCCTTGTAAATATATTATCACAATAAATAACGGAGTATGGGTGAATGGTCTACTACCACTCATATAATAGATATAGGTGGATAGATTTTAACAATTAATAATATCAATAAAAATGGTGAATATATCATAACCACTATTAGAAGGTCTTTGGTTGAATGGGTTATCACAACTCGAAAAAAATTTACTAGGTGAATGAGCCATCACCGTAATAACCAAAATTGTAAGTAGGTTATCATCACAATAATATAAGGTTTTCTATGGAAAAATTATCAATTATTCAACATATAAAAAGAGAAAACCCTATTAAATGATGTTTTACCGTACTTAAATTGAATCCATGCATAAATAATATAAACAATAATTTGTAATAGAAAATATAAATGAATGATAAAAAATTAGTATTAAATTATATTATTGATGAAGAACATTATGAAGCATTATAAGGAATCCCACGTCCATGTTAAATCAATGATCTAAAATACAATCATCCATCACTTTGGAAAGACACTACAACAAACTTACAATATGATAGTTTCCGAGGAAGTAAAGAGAAGAAGATAATATAGGGATTTTAGGAATAAATAGAATCATTTGGAAGATAATGAAATAATGAAAACCTCATCCTTATGGTGTTTAACTCCTTATATATCTTTTGAGATTCTCATGTTTTTCTACACATTTATTTATATGTTGTATAATATATGAGTTAATATTCATTTGATTATGAATTCATCCAATGAATATACCCTTTTATTCTTCCACATATGTTATATTATGAAATTCCATATTAATATTTTCCATCCTATGAGATTCTTGAATAATAATTCTTATTATTTGGTTTCTCATGGTATCACAGGATGCATGTTGAATAATATAATATGATTTTAGAAAAATGATACATGGAAGTAATTTTTATAAAATAAATCCATTTCATGTTAACTGATAATCGAAGAAAAAATGAAGATCATTCATTATGATATCCTCTTATCATAAAATACGATATAGGGATTTGGTGCATCACTCCTTTAATATACAAATTGTACTAAAGTCTGAAATACTTAATTTAATTTCACCTTATACTGTATCGTATACAATAACTTGTGAAACCGTATCTAAAACAACTTTTGGATATTTCCATAAAAAAATTTGAATGATATTAAAAAAATATGATTTCTTAAATTAATAAATTTATATAATGTGTTTCCTCTAGAAAAGCATCATTGATACTCGCGTTATTTAGAGATCTTCAATAATATTAATAATATAAATATATTTGTATACTTATATCCATCAATTCCATCTTATACTAGAATAAATTTTCATATGATCTATATTACTAAGACATTGAGTAAGCATGTGAAATAGAATATTTATATCTTATGTAGCTACTTATATAGTCTATATTCTCCGGGTATAGGATAAGAAGTTTGGTGAATACATAACATGAAATTCATCTTTATGGATGAGCACATCATATTCCCATCATCTAAATAGATATAAAAATCACCTGTATTGAATTGATAAGGTTACACACATCCTTGACCTATCTTAGTCGAGGGTCCAGATGTCAATGATTTCCTATTAGTGGTTAAATCCTCTATTAGTTTTTCCCCAACCAATGACATGATTAACAGAATAGCTGACCACAACTGATTCGAAAATAATAAAGTATTGTGTGAGAAAGGTATCAAATGTCACAACCTGTCCCCCGAGGCCCGTGATGTGAATACCCCAAGCCCACCTTCCATAGGCCATGGGCTGGCGACTAGCACCAAAAGGTGTATTCCCTAAAACCGGGAAGGAATTGCCTTTATAACCTGTAAACACACACAACCAATCACACAACGAGATACGAACACATGTAAACTGCATAGTAAAATGAGTGTGTACAGAAAGAAAAAGGGTCTAGAATACAAGCTCAACTAGAAAGTAAATGTAAACTGAAAAGTACAATTAAAGTGAAATAACTCCTATGAACACCCTGCAAGGATCCTATATGAAGGGTATGTACATCTCTTGAATGGACATATCTTTAGTATGCCACATCTAATGTCCACCTCCAAGCTACCTCTAGACCTGGTACTCTCCTCCTCAATAAGAAATGGTCATCATCTGCACTGAACATGACAAGGTGTGGGCATAGCATGTGTAGGGGTGAGTATAACGATATTTAGTAGGGACCCATAGACCCTCAAAGGTCAAACGAAATCAACAAAGGATAAATCAGAAGGCATGTAAACATATGAAAACCCTAATTATGCATATGACTATACTTATACCAAATTTATCATGTATACTAGTCTCATTCATGAGGAAACACATGGTCCAACTCAAAATTCAAAACTCAATTATTCTGCAAAGGATGGAATACCACGAAGGTAAAACCACAATGGTGAGTACCAAAATTGTAACACCACATATAATAACTACACCAAGGTGTCACCATGAAGGAAAGTACCCCACAGGTACACCACAGTGAATAAAACCACAAGGGTATCACCACGAAGGTATGTACCACACAGGTATGCCACACAGATGAATACCACCAGGGTATCACCACAAAGGAAAGTACTACATAGGTACTCCACACAGAATAATACCACAAAGGAATCACCAAAATGGTAAGGACTAATCTCACACTAGGTATAACTAAGGTACAATAGCAAATATGATTATATTTAACTACTAAATATTTATAAACTATTAATAGGATGACCCACATAGGATCCATATACATCATCAGACCCATATAAGATCCTAGTACATCATCAGATCCACATAATATCCTAGTACAGAAGACCCATGTAAGATCCCAGAGTAGTCCCATGTGGATTCCTATATCGGATCCAAGTGAGATTATAGAAAACATGCCCAAAAAGGATCCCAAATCATAAACCCACATAAGATCACTTTCTCATGATACACCGAGCTATAATGTTCCTTCACTAAGCTCGATTGATTCCAGGAGTGTCTTCTCCTCCAGCCACAGTTCGAATACTCCATCTTCCATGAAGTCCCACAAAGAAGTATCCCACAAGAATTCCATATAAAATTGGTCTCAATGCAATAGATGATTCCTCAATCGGATGCTGAGTCTGTAATTTATTAGCCTTTTAGTCCCAAGTGCCGAGTTGGATTCATTTTCGATCCAACATGACTATACCCGATCATTATCGAAAACCCAAGTGGGGTATACAAAATGGACCATCTTCATCCAAGTTTTCTATTACCGTAGACAGTTTGACATTTTGACATAGCATAAGGGATATATGTTGAATACAATATCCCACAATAATAATAATAATAATAATAATATTGGGTGTTTTTTGAACCCGAGCCACAAACTAGAATTTAATATTAAACATTAGACTTAAATCGACTATCTTAATGATTGTATGAAATCATCACAGACGGTAAATCAATCTGACATCACACACATGATTTATGGATGGTCAAAGATTTAATAACAATAATATATTATTATTGTTTGTGGGTTTTGGGTACTCGATCCAAAAACCCAAAAAAGACATCCAATATTGTACTCATAATCTCCATCTCAATTTTAGGGTCATACTTCCATTGATGGTTTTTTAAATTGAGGTCTCACGGATATGTTACAGACTAATTATGTTTTTACAACCAAAAATAATAATAACATTATTTATTTTATATTATTTTAATCTTTTTTTACTTATAACCCATCTCAATTGAGATTCATGCACAAGGGTTGCACATCCCCCTTATTCCAACGATTTCCTTTTTAATTTCATAAGATTTTCAATACATTTCTCTTCTACCAATAATATCTCCAATTTACTCTTCATTCCCCACAATTCTCACGCACTATTCCAGCAAGGAATCAAGCCCACGACTTCTCCTAAAACTCAAATCGCATGCTTCCACCACACGTCTAGAACTGTCACCGCACTGCCTATCTCGCCCGAATCTATTCCCCAAAGACACGCTAAAAATGCAACTCCACATTTCCCCTTCCATGGCCCACTGCATCTTCTTTCTAAAACCCAATAATAAAATGATCACATATTTTTAATCCATTGTTCGAGGGCTCCGCTTCCATATGTCGCACTCAATAGAATATTGTGTTTCCAGCGCCAATAAATATTTGGCCGCCTCCTTCTGCGATCAATTGAAGCTTCGTTCCAAGCCTAAAAATTTAAATGATCACATATTTTAAATCCTTACATCGATGGATTCATGTTTATATATCATGCTCAGCAAAAATCTGTGTTTCCAACACCAATAAATATTAAACATTGAAGAACGCATGAAGAAGACCTGAAGAATAAAAATAAAGTGGATCAAGGTTTTTGTGCATGATGATTGCCATGTTCGTTTGAATTTCGTTTTCATGAATTTAGGATATGAATAATCAATAAATCAAATTCAAACATATATAAAAACCCCTACATCGATTGTCTATTGGAGGTGGCACGAAGAAGAAGAAGAAGTCGATGTGATTATGACGTTGGTGTTCATTTCTCTCGCAAGATGTTTCTGATCTAGGCTCAAACATCATCCTCATTCTCTGATTCTGTAGGATTCTCTTCATTGGATTGTGGTCTTCATTAGAGAAGATGATCCTCCAAATCTCTCCCCAATTCTCCCCTTTCAATTGATTTCCTCAAACTCAAGAAAAAGATGAGATAACTTATTAAATTATGTTTATTAATTTTGTAACGCCCCGACCCCAGTTACCCAGAGTCGGTGCATTATTACATAACATTGGCATGATCACAAGAAAGATCAAATCTCTAAAGACCGATTGGTTTAGTAGCCTTGGAAACACTAGATATATTCATAAGTTTTACATTACATCATAAAATGAAAAACTACTACAACAACATAATGTTTCCACAATCCACACTATTAACCCCTAATAAAATCCCTGCAGGTCATTCATAACTTACTTCTTCACATCCTGGGAAAAATAAAACATAGAAAAGGGGTGAGCTCAAATTCCCAGTAAGGATAACAATATAGCGAAAACTTTCATAAATAAGAATAAACATTTATGGCAATGTATAACTAAAACAAAAGCCTTTTAAATATGAACTTTCAACATGGTATGGAATAAATAAAATGAAATAATGCCATTTACTTATTCACATGGATATTTTACTAATCGAATAATCACATGCAAAAATCAATAACCACTTTCATAATGTTGGAATGCATAATGCCAGACTATCATAACCACATAGCCAAGGCCTCGTGCCAAGACTACAAATAAGATTTTGTCAAGGCCTTGTGCCAAGACACTAGTTTGTCTCATGAGACCTACCGATGCATCGAGGAGCTATAGTGGGCTCCACCCGTCACTTACTAAGTCCAATGCATTCCCATATGAAAAGGTTTAAACATAACATAAACATTCGTATTAAAACTAGCATACGAAATGTCAATAATTTCACCATAAACTATGAATGGTATAAAAATAGCACATCCACAGTCAAACATATCACAAAACCTTCAATACAATATAGAAGTTTTGTATCATAATAAATCAACTTCAAATAATCTTAAAATCCATCAAAGGATGTTGACATAGATGAAATCAATATTCTTTTTAAAGAAATATCTCCTTTTATTTTGAAAAAATTTAAGATCCATATAAAATTAAACATTTTCTTTGAAAATATTCTTATAAGCTTGTAAGGGAAGCTTTGAAGATTTTATAATGGCGGAAAATAGCCGCACCCACCGTATAAGTTAAAAAAAACATTCTTACCTTAATTCTGTCGAAAAGGTTAAAAATGACCTTGTTTTGAAAACGACGGAAAGATTCCTTTATAAACCTCTTATAAAAAGTCAAACAAGGGTATAAATGACTTTAACCCATATTCTTGTAAATAGTAAAAATGTTTTGAAATAAATTTTTAAGAAACATCGATGTGGATGATAAAGATATCCCAGTAGATTATTACGTATAAACAACCTCGGATAATGAAGAGATTGTGAAATAAACCCTTACCTTGTACTTTTCCTTGGTTGGGGTAGGTTAACCTCCTGTATAATGGTGAAATAGTTGTTATTAAATTATACAAGAATCATATATAATAATATGATATCATATATGATCTTTTAACATTGATTTGTTAATAATATCTTAGAATTATCGTCGTTTCGGGAGTTAACTTACTCATTTTCTTTTAGATGTTTTGTTACATAAGCCATGGTTGTTGTATCTTATTCATATCCAGAATGATATCTAGTCCTTAAACATCATTTTTAAATCATCAAATGATAATTATACTTGAATGGATACGATGGAGAATGAATCTAATCGCGTTCGTGGAGACGGTAGTCCGTACGTACGCACGAGCGACAATATCATTCTTTTGATATTAAAATAATATATAAATGGACGGTATATCATATATACAGAATCATTAACATGTTATATTTATTATTTACATGAGTTACACATCATTATTATACCCATCCAAATAATATTATATTGAATAACAATTACACCACGACGTGGAGACGGTAGTCCGTACGTACGCACGTATGGTGACATGTTATTCAAAGGGTCGATAGAATACTGAATATGGTTGTACCATATTTATAATAACATCACAGTATATGTGAGATACTGGAGTTATTATTTTAGAATGGTAAGAACAAAGGAAGAAGAAGTGGAAGAATAAATGAACTTGGAGAAGGGTGGTGAAATCATTACCTCTTCTTCGGGTTCTTCCTTTTGATTTGATCAAAAGGGCTCCTTAGGTTGGCTTTCTGATCAAACTAAGGCCTCTAGGTTGTAGTGAGGGATGTTGGGAGAGTATTTGGGCAGAGTTTGGCCGAACCAAAAGGCTTTGAAGGTGTGAAGAAATGAGAAGGAGGAGTGCCCTTTTATAAGAGGGGTGAGGGGCACCTTTGGAAAAGCTAGAAATATTAATTTATAATAAATTCATATTCGGTTTCTAATGGCTCCAAAGCTTATTATTCAAAGGTAAAGGTGGGGATAGGTCGAAAACCACTCATCCAACAGAATTTAGACAGGTTTGGGTACTTATATTAACCTTATCTTTAAGTATTAACTCTAAGTTAATTAGTTTCACTTTTACAATGTCTCTTTGTATTTTTATATAATATGGTTAATAAACATACTATATACATACAAGAGACCCCCATGTGGTACATTAATGATGAACCTATCATGATATACTTCTCTTGGAAGATCCTTAGATTTTTAGGAATTTAATATCAATTAATAATATAATATTTGTTTTAAGAACTCTTTTATGTCAATTTTGACACTATTCAATAGTTGATTTTTGTGAAACTCATAACAGATTGATTACTTCGAAAAAAGTCAATTAAATCAATCCTAATATATCATATTATCCTAGAAAATTAGTTTAATTCATTAAAAGTTTCATATTATATTTATTTGGGTATTTATAATATCAATTATTTTAATTTTTCACTATTATAGTAATTACTGCATCATCATTGTGTCATAAATAAAATAAATTATATAATGTCTAAAAATTATAAATAAAATATCATTATGTAGTAAAGCTTTTTATCTTTCTAATGAATATTTATAATCTAAAATCCAACATATATAACCCTATGTAACAATTGTTGTTCTAAAAGATATATGCTTGTGTCATTTTTGTATTCATTTTAACTAAATTAAAATAAAGTGTCATTATCACTTACAAGTGGATCCATGGGGTCCCAAAATAGACCCAAAGATGCTCATGGTCGACCATGTATCAACCAATAGATTTAAGACACGTTTTAGGGTAATTTACTATTATTATAATATTATTTTTTTAACCCTTATTTACCGGATTTACCCTTAACCATGGTAAATAAAATATTTACCGCAGTAATTATTCAAAATATCTAAAAATAAAAGTTACCTATTTACAAAATTTGAACATCATGATTCCAAATATGGAATCCATTTTCCTAAATTCAAAACACAGAAGTGGCAGAAATTAATTTAAAAATAATTCCCGCTGTCAAAACAAAAAGTGTGTTTTTAAGAGATAATAACTATCAAAAGATTGACACTTGTTTATGTTCGGTTTAATTGTAAAATTATGTCCAATGACCAAAATTATATTAAATGGTAAAAATATATTCTAAATATACTTTAAAACTACTAAAATTCATAATTTATCACTATTAATTATTCTGATTAAAAAAGTTGTTTTTAATTAAAATTTAGTAATTTTCACTATTCATCAAAATATGAAAGTTATCCAAAAAGTACCAAAATTTCACCTTAGGCTAAATTAGATATTCCAAATCCAAAAATGAAGTCCATTTTGAAATATAAAATATATATAATTTAAAAAGTAGGTATTACTATTCACAACAGCTAGTTTAATTAGTTGTGGTGTGTGTTAGAACTCGAGGTTGCGTACAACACACGCTATCGCATTATTCGAAGGGAAATGTACCGTGGAAGCTTGGGGTGTTTCATTTTAAATTTTTTATGTCCCCATTTAGTCAAAAAGTTTAAAATATTGTATTTAAAAAGTTTTCACTATTAGAAGTTGATAAAAGTGAAATACTGAAAATGAATCTGTTCTTGCATTTTGACTAAGAAACTCATAATAGGGATTCTAAAATTATAAGGATTATATAAAGTTCAAAATGTAGTTAATACTATTCATGACCTCTTTTAATGGTGTGATTGAACTCGGTGTTGCGTTTAGTGAATGTTATTGAATTATTTTTAAGAAATAACAAACTCTGAAATCCTGGGGTGTTACATTCTCCCCTCCTTCAATAAATTGCGTCCTCGCAATTTGAAATTGTTCTTCGAAAATAAAAGGTTGAAAGTAGAAAATATATTTGTGGGAAAAACCACATCGGAAATTGGGTTACTAAAATTTAGTCTTAATATGAGGAAAAGAGAAATGAAAGGGTCACCACCAAAATATGATATCGATTAGGAGAACATTGGTGGCAATTAGAGACATATAATTGGAGGAAAAACGTAAATATTTATAGGTAGTGATTGAGGTCATCAATCACAAACAAGTATAAAATTGAGGTCCTTAAACTCATCAATCTATGATGATTTGAAGTACCATCGGTTCAACAAAATATAGGGTATTGGGACAACACATTTTTGACATTTCAAAATATCTTAGTTGAAATCCCACATCGAAAAATGAATTAATGAGGCCTCTATTTAAAATAAAGAGTGGAAAGTATGAAGATTACCGAAAATAACACATACTAGGGTTCCATGTAGGAAAATATGGATATGGAAGAGAAATCTAACCATCAATTATCTGATGGAGAGTGGTAGAGAACATGGATATGAAAAGGCAAACAATCCCAAAGCCATAAATTTGTGATGATTTAAGGTACCATCGAGAACAACATTTTTGTTCTAAGTTTCTATTATTAATGTTGAGGAATTTATTTATGAGATTGGCTAAGATAATAAGGAGATATACTTACTTTATAATTAGAATTTTACCCATTAATAAATTTCTACCACAAACTCATCTTTCACTCTAGAACGTAATTTTTTTTTTCTATTTATACTATTCGTACAAGGTTCCAAAATAAATGAATTTATAATTCATCTACCAGATCTTTTAAAAAAAACTACATTATTTAATTCAGGAAATCTCGTGGGACAGTGGTAGGTGATACACCCTTGTCTCCCTTCGGTTGCGGGTTCAAGTCTCGCAGCCTTGCCGGACGCGACGGATTGCTGCCCGACCTCCGGGTTGTTCTTTTATGGCAATCCAAAATAATCCAAACTAGAACTATCCAAAATACTTCTGTCTAAACTCACAGTCCAACATTTATAAGGATGGTAAACATAATATAGATCCTTTTTACCCCGTAATAGAATATGAATACCTTCATCATGTATTACCATATTCCTTATTGATTACATTCATGCTCCCTTATTCCATATAGAATGCTGGATATACTTCATTAATCCAAAAATGTTTTAAACCCCAACAATGATGGAATATACAAATCATTAATCAGCTTCAAGGTAGTCAATAATATCCAATATAATTTATCCAAATCAATCATGTATTATTCTAAAATCACCACCTCGGTATCTGAACGATATTATGGTTTAACTTTCTCTCAACCATATATTTTCCAAACATTTAACCTGCTACTGAGTCACTTTTCTTTGTTCCACACCATCTCAAGTCCTTAATGAAATAGTACTGCAGTACAATCCTTATATACTCCATAATTATTATAACAAGTACATTGTTGATACAACACTCAATTGATATAATCAACATAAGAACTCTAATCATTCCTCTTCATCTGTGGTAGTATCATAACTTGATTATTATCCAATAGCATCATTTGCGGCATAGTCTGATGACTGGGGCATAGGTTCGCGTAGTGTCCAAACTCCTTGCAAATGAAGCATTGTACATTTGGAACCATTTTCTTACCCTTGTAGTCATGTACTTTGTGCCCTTTTCCTCCACACTTATAAAAAACTCCCATTTCTTTCAGGAAAGTTCCAGGGTGTTTCTTTCCACAGTTACCACATATGGGAAAATTCTTCTTTTCCCTCTTCCCTTTATCCATCTTTCTCTCTTCTATCCTTTTCTTCTCTTGCTTCCCTTCAAAGCCATAGGACTCAGTAAACTCTTTACTTATCTTATCAACACATGATATTATTTCTTCATATGATGATAATACATGGGATACTATTTCTCTTGTAAATTTTGGCTTAAGACCATAAAATATATGATCCTTCTTTCTCTTTGTATCATGTGCATTGATAGAGTTCTCATTCCTTCTACTGGGTGCCATTTCTAAACAATGGCATACACTAGATCAGTTTATGAATCAAAATACATAATCCCGTACTTATAAAACACTTAACATAAATTGAACTATTTATGGATATAATCCATAATCATAAGAATGTTTTATTTGAGGAAGTATATACTCATAATCCCTTCCAAATGATTTGTAAAGAAAATGAGAGTTATCCTAAGCATATCCCCCGGGAGTGTCGTAACCAAGAGTGCAGCAAGGCCCGTTGTCGTGCACCAGTTCCCGTTCGAGTCTAGCTCAAAGCGGTGTTTTCGGGTTTTACCCCTAGGTACATCTGTGCCAAATCCGCCTCTACCTGCTCGTATCCAGACAGGGATGTATTGCTCGGAAAACTCATAAAATCTCTACAATACCGAAATTCTTGGAAGTTCTTCTATACTAATCCTCAAAGTTCATCTTAGGTCTACGTGCTCTAATCAGAGTTTATCTAAATCTAGTTTCCAAGGTTTGTACTAAACTTCCTCTGATACCAACTGTAACGCCCCGACCCCAGTTACCCAGAGTCGGTGCATTATTACATAACATTGGCATGATCACAAGAAAGATCAAATCTCGAAAGACCGATTGGTTTAGTAGCCTTGGAAACACTAGATATATTCATAAGTTTTACATTACATCATAAAATGAAAAACTACTACAACAACATAATGTTTCCACAATCCACACTATTAACCCCTAATAAAATCCCTGCAGGTCATTCATAACTTACTTCTTCACATCCTGGGAAAAATAAAACATAGAAAAGGGGTGAGCTCAAATGCCCAGTAAGGATAACAATATAGCGGAAACTTTCATAAATAAGAATAAACATTTAAGGCAATGTATAACTAAAACAAAAGCCTTCTAATTATGATCATTCAACATGGTATGGCATAAATAAAATGAAATAATGCCATTTACTTATTCACATGGATATTCTACTAATCGAATAATCACATGAAAAAATCAATAACCACTTTCATAATGTTGGAATGCATAATTCCAGACTATCATAACCACATAGCCAAGGCCTCGTGCCAAGACTACAAATAAGATTTTGTCAAGGCCTTGTGCCAAGACACTAGTTTGTCTCATGAGACCTACCGATGCATCGAGGAGCTATAGCGGGCTCCACCCGTCACTTACTAAGTCCAATGCATTCCCATATGAAAAGTTTTAAACATAACATAAACATTCGTATTAAAACTAGCATACGAAATGTCAATAATTTCACCATATTCTATGAATGGTATAAAAATAGCACATCCACAGTCAAACATATCACAATACCTTCAATACAATATAGAAGTTTTGTATCATAATAAATCAACTTCAAATAATCTTAAAATCCATCAAAGGATGTTGACATAGATGAAATCAATATTCTTTTTAAAGAAATATCTCCTTTTATTTTGAAATCATTTAAGATCCATATAAAATAAAACATTTTCTTTGAAAATATTCTTATAAGCTTGTAAGGGAAGCTTTAAAGATTTTATAATGGCGGAAAATAGCCGCACCCGCCGTATAAGTTAAAAAAAACATTCTTACCTTAATTCTGTCGAAAAGGTTAAAAATGACCTTGTTTTGAAAACGACGGAAAGATTCCTTTATAAACCTCTTATAAAAAGTCAAACAAGGGTATAAATGACTTTAACCCATATTCTTGTAAATAGTAAAAATGTTTTGAAATAAATTTTTAAGAAACATGGATGTGGATGATAAAGATATCCCAGTAGATTATTACGTATAAACAACCTCAGATAATGAAGAGATTGTGAAATAAACCCTTACCTTGTACTTTTCCTTGGTTGGGGTAGGTTAACCTCCTGTATAATGGTGAAATAGTTGTTATTAAATTATACAAGATTCATATATAATAATATGATATCATATATGATCTTTTAACATTGATTTGTTAATAATATCTTAGAATTATCGTCGTTTCGGGAGTTAACTTACTCATTTTCTTTAATATGTTTTGTTACATAAGCCATGGTTGTTGTATCTTATTCATATCCAGAATGATATCTAGTCCTTAAACATCATTTTTAAATCATCAAATGATAATTATACTTGAATGGATACGATGGAGAATGAATCTCATCGCGTTCGTGGAGACGGTAGTCCGTACGTACGCACGAGCGACAATATCATTCTTTTGATATTAAAATAATATATAAATGGACGGTATATCATATATACAGAATCATTAACATGTTATATTTATTATTTACATGAGTTACACATCATTATTATACCCATCCAAATAATATTATATTGAATAACAATTACACCACGACGTGGAGACGGTAGTCCGTACGTACGCACGTATGGTGACATGTTATTCAAAGGGTGGATAGAATACTGAATATGGTTGTAACATATTTATAATAACATCACATTATATGTGAGATACTGGAGTTATTATTTTATAATGGTAAGAACAAAGGAATAAGAAGTGGAAGAAGAAATGAACTTGGAGAAGGGTGGTGAAATCATTACCTCTTCTTCGGGTTCTTCCTTTTGATTTGATCAAAAGGGCTCCTTAGGTTGGCTTTCTGATCCAAATAAGGCCTCTAGGTTGTAGTGAGGGATGTTGGGAGAGTATTTGGGCAGAGTTTGGCCGAACCAAAAGGCTTTGAAGGTGTGAAGAAATGAGAAGGAGGAGTGCCCTTTTATAAGAGGGGTGAGGGGCACCTTTGGAAAAGCTAGAAATATTAATTTATAATAAATTTATATTCGGTTTCTAATGGCTCCAAAGCTTATTATTAAAAGTTTAAGGTGGGGATAGGTCGAACACCACTCAACCAATAGAATTTAGACAGGTTTGGGTACTTATATTAACCTTATCTTTAAGTATTAACTCTAAGTTAATTAGTTTCACTTTTACAATGTCTCTTTGTATTTTTATATAATATGGTTAATAAACATACTATATACATACAAGAGACCCCCAAGTGGTAAATTAATGATGAACCTATCATGATATAAGTCTCTTGGCCGAACCGTAGATTTTTAGGAATTTAATATCAATTAATAATATAATATTTGTTTTAAGAACTCTTTTATGTCAATTTTGACACTATTCAATAGTTGATTTTTTTGAAACTCATAAAAGATTGATTACTTCGAAAAAAGTCAATTAAATCAATCCTAATATATCATATTATCCTAGAAAATTAGTTTAATTCATTAAAAGTTTCATATTATATTTATTTGGGTATTTATAATATCAATTATTTTAATTGTTCACTATCATAGTAATTAATGCATCATCATTGTGTCATAAATAAAATAAATTATTTAATGTATAAAAATTATAAATAAAATATCATTATGTAGTAAATCTTTTTATCTTTCTAATGAATATTTATAATATAAAATCAAACATATATAACCCTATGTAACAATTGTTGTTCTAAAAGATATATGCTTGTGTCATTTTTGTATTCATTTTAACTATATTAAAATAAAGTGTCATTATCACTTACAAGTGGATCCATGGGGTCCCAAAATAGACCCCAAGATGCTCATGGTCGACCATGTATCAACCAATAGGTTTAAGACACGTTTTAGGGTAATTTAGTATTATTATAATATTATTTTTTTAACCCTTATTTAACGGATTTACCCTTAACCATGGTAAATAAAATATTTACCGCAGTAATTATTCAAAATGTCTAAAAATAAAAGTTACCTATTTACACAATTTGAACATCCTGATTCCAAATATGGAATCCATTTTCCTAAATTCAAAACACATAAGTGGCAGAAATTAATTTAAAATTAATTCCCGCTGTCAAAACAAAAAGCGTGTTTTTAAGAGATAATAACTATCAAAAGATTGACACTTGTTTATGTTCGGTTTAATTGTAAAATTATGTCCAATGACCAAAATTATATTAAATGGTAAAAATATATTCTAAATATACTTTAAAACTACTAAAATTCATAATTTATCACTATTAATTATTCTGATTAAAAAAGTTGTTTTTAATTAAAATTTAGTAATTTTCACTATTCATCAAAATATGAAAGTTATCCAAAAAGTACCAAAATTTCACCTTAGGCTAAATTAGATATTCCGAATCCAAAAATGAAGTCCATTTTGAAAAATAAAATATATATAATTTAAAAATTAGGTATTACTATTCACAACAGCTAGTTTAATTAGTTGTGGTGTGTGTTAGAACTCGAGGTTGCGTACAACACACGCTATCGCATTATTCGAAGGGAAACGTACCGTGGAAGCTTGGGGTGTTTCATTTTAAATTTTTGATGTCCCCATTTAGTCAAAAAGTTTAAAATATTGTATTTAAAAAGGTTTCACTATTAGAAGTTGATAAAAGTGAAATACTGAAAATGAATCTGTTCTTGCATTTTGACTAAGAAACTCATAATAGGGATTCTAAAATTATAAGGATTATATAAAGTTCAAAATGTAGTTAATACTATCCATGACCTCTTTTAATGGTGTGATTGAACTCGGTGTTGCGTGTAGTGCAAGTTATTGAATTATTTTTAAGAAATAACACACTCTGAAATCCTGGGGTGTTACAAATTTAACATGTTATGTTGACTAATTAAGTAAATTGATGTTGTCGCATTAACTTGTGGAATAACAAGGGTTTCTCCCACATTGATTGGGAGTTCAAGTATTACCCACCTTTAAGGATTCAAAATTGTGGTTTCAAATAAAATAACTAAAAATTTATTTTCTTTCTCTCCCACGAAAATATGATAAACTAAATTCCACCCTCAACCCACAACAGTCAAGTTGAATATCTCTTTAAGTGAATATTGGTGTTTCTAGTTCAACGTTGTCCTCATATTTATATTCCGAGTAATTGTTCAAAAGTTATAAAATGCCACTCGTGCGTTTACTGAACGTACCTAAAAAAAATCAGAAAATTATTAACTGTCACTTTCGACCCAGGCCGGTCGAGGATATGCACTACCCATGCGAGACACTCCCCAAATAACCCAATGGTACTCTCATATTTCTAATCTGAGTTACCTTTTAAATGTTATGGATTTTACAATAATGTAATTGTCACTTAATTATTTTATTTATGGCCAAAAACTAACATTCATTGGTGGCCTGCACCGGCCAAAGTCATTATCTTCTTAAATAAAGCATGACCTCACAAGTTCAGTGGTGGTCTCAGATTTTAAATCCTAGCTAATGTTTGTGAGTTATAATCATTTGAAAAATAAAATAGTTTATTTAATTATTTTATTTACAGTTATGCCATTCTTTTGGTTTTCTAACAGGAGGCTCGTACCGAATAAACATAAGACGTACCTAGGGTGAATATTCCATCATGAATGCTACGGTGCCCTCAGATTTCTAATCTGAGTTACTATTTAAGATTTATTTTACATTTTCATGAAAACTACTTACGCACACTAAATAATACTCAACAAAACAGCTGGGGATCATTCCAGGCATTCCGAGCCTTGGAATAATGCGTTGTCAAATTTCATGGTCTCCAAATAATTGCATATAAATAAAAAATATATAAAGAATTTACGGGACATTACATTCTATCCAAATTAGGGATTTATGTCCCCAAAAGCCTCAAAAAATACAAAACAACTAAAAGCAGGTAATGAGCACGAATATGGGCCTCCCACTCACATGTGCTCTCTTGGAGGTTCTCGTGCTACCAGCAAAAGTGCACCAGAGGTTTTGAATTCCCATGAAGGTCCTGCTACTGTTGATTTTCAAAATCTACTAGAACCTCTGTAAACGTCACCCCATCATCTATGTCCATCTGTCCATGGTCGATGATGTGGGGTTGTTCGTGCACATATCTCCTTAACTAGGATACATGGAAGACGTTGGGCACCCTCTCTAACTTCGATGGTAGATCCAAGCAGTATACTACCTCACCTATCCTCTGAAGTATCAGAAACGGACTGATAAACTGCGGTGATACATTGTCGCCACTACCAGATATTCATAGTCCCTATCGAGGAGAGACACATAAGAATTTGTGGTTCCCCTCCTAGAACTCCACAGGATTCCATATGGTGTTGAAATAAGACTTCTACCAACTTTATGTAGTCTTCACTTACTGACAAGTGAGACATCATGATACAAACTCTGCCATTTCTTCCTTCATCTTGGGCCATATATACTAATTTCAGAGATCCTAATACATCTTCACCACACCAGGATGTATCGTAAGAGGGGCGTATGGGAATCCCTCAATAGTACCTCATGTATCATCACAAGTACCATAGTACGTCTTCTGATGAGGATGAAATGCTTTCCACCTTCAGGAAATCCATCAGGTTCCTTTCATGTGGATATCAGAGCACATCGAGCCTTGCAGTTAGTGTCATGACGTTGTGCCTCCCTGACTCGCTGATGAACTGGGGGAGTGACTATAATAGACTGATGATAATCTGCTTCATCTCGATCCATGTAGAATATCCATAAAGCTTCTAGGTATTATTTTTCCTCACTCAGAAGTTGTAGGCCAGACATTCTACTGAGTGAATATGCTACCACGTTCCCATTCCTAGGAGTATAGACTATCTCAAGCTCATAGTCATGGAGTAACTCTTTCCACTCCCGTTGGGAACTGAAAACTCAAAACTCCTACTACCACGAGTGTAAGGCTGGCCGAATCAAGAGTTATTGGTATCATGTGCCGCCTGGGTTTCCTTCTTTGATGACTAAGGAAACATCATCCCAACATTGTAGATAAACTATATTCTTTTATCATAATACATTCAATCTAAATATGAATTTTGGATGTCTATTCATACCCAAAATAACATCATAAGGCCTTGACATTGCCACTAATATGATCCAACCGAAACTCTCACCTCAAGGGTCAGATCACACCATCAGAGTAAGTGTGATTATCGAGTCTCCTGCCAAATGTATCTCCAGACGTGAGGGTCAAGTCAATAGTTTAACAAAAAACTCCAGTTCTTGGACAAGATTCCTGGAAGGAATGATTGGTACCAATGTATATTGATATGGCATCTAGTATTATACATATAATGAACCTTGAAACATTTCTAGAGCCCTTGGGTAACACTACTTCACCACATGCAGCTACTCTCTTACTTTGTCCTCTAGCTCCCTATGCATGGCGAGTCCACAATGTGGGGTGTTTGTAACATGTCAAAATGTACACCACCTCATGTTTCTACCCTAGCTCTGCTTCCACATTTGCAGCCCTGAAGATTCATTTATCCCTAACACTTCTTTTTCTTCAAACATTTTTACTCACCCAAGTCTCTAAGACCGGTGCCCATTTCCAGATTTCCCACTACTAACATTCACTGGCTTCTTTCACTCAGCCAAAGAATAATCAACCACAATTGTTCTCTTTAGCACCCAAATATATTAGGAATGTGTAGATGAATTGTGCTAGCTCGGATATCCCTAAGAACACCTCGCTCAGAGGTCTGATCTCTGAAGCACTGATCGTATCACATTCATCGAGTAGGAAGAATTATCGGTACATCTCGATGAATACTCATCTACCAACATGTCATCCTTTCGATGCTGTAGAATCTATAGAGAACTCTCTACCACCTCCTCAAGCCATTCCTCAGCCTCCTCTGAGTCGGGCTCGCCTCGGAACATAAGGGGTATCTGATGCTAGATAACGTGTAAGGTACTAAGCCTATATGTGTCCTTTACCAGTACCACCAGTTGTAACTTCAACCCCATGGGAAATGATACATCGGACACACTACCTAAAGGTACTATCTCAGGTAATGATCTACATATTGAATCCTAATCACTATGTGGACCATACCCATGGTCACTCACTGAATGATACTAGTAGCTAAGATCACAATCTTCTCTACTGGTGTCTCAACAAGGAAAAAAACCCTAGAAACCGCCTCCATCCAGCCTTCAGCTTCGTGGGAAACTGTCTCGCCTCGAAACCTCAGAGGCCACTGCTGCTGAAACTCGTGCAACGTGCTCAGTTGGAATGCACCGTCCACCTTTTTGGCTAGTGGTAAATGCTACCCAATGGTTGGTGGTGCTACTGGTACACCAACCAAAGGTGACAACCTAGTAATAGGGTCGTGGACTGGTGACTCGTCACTCAGTCGGCCGTCATCGTATACACTTTCGAGAATCTAAATTGGTTGTCTATGCAGTGGCGTCCTGATAGTGAACAGTTGATCCGCATTAATTAAGTTATACCTGAAGAGATTTCCCAAGGAAATCGAAAAGATCACTTTTCCAAACACAGACAATCATTGTTTTCATGCGCTGAGTTAGAAATCAGAATTAAGGGTCCGGGTGTATGGATAAATCGGCCACTACACCAACATTGGTTACCCAGAACTAAAAACCACACTCACAACACTTAACACTATTGCCACATAGAAGATATCAGAGTCATAGTTCTTTGGTAGAACCGAACTCCTATGATACCTATTTTTCATGACCCTTACCCAGGGGTATGTACCGTGACAACAAAAATCCTGCCTCCCATAGGCCAGTGGCTGGTGAGAAGCACGCAAAGGCGTATTCCCTAAAACCAGGAAGGCGTTGCCTTTAAAACATGTAAGCACACGCAACCAACCACACAATGAGATATGAACACAAGTAAACTACCTAGTAAAACAACTATGTACAGTAATAAAATGGGGCCTAAATACAAGACCATCTAGAAAGTACAATAAAACATAAAGCATAAGTAAACTGAAACTGATCTTATGAACACCCACCAAGGAACCTACCAGAAGGTTAGGTATAGATCTCGAATGGTCAACACGGTGGTACGCCTCCTCTAATGTCCACATCCGAGCAACCTCTAGTCCTGGTACTCTCGTCCTCAGTCGGCGCTATCTATCATCTGCACCAATCGCAACCGGGTGTCGGCATAGCTCGTGAAGGGGTGAGTATAATGATACATAGTAGGGACCTCGAGGCCCTCAACGGTATCAGTAAATCCACAAAGGTTAAACCACAAATCATGTAAACATATGACAACCCTAATTAGGTATATTCCCATACATATACACAAGTTATCAAGTATACCCATCCCTTTCATTAGGAAACACAGGGTCCAACTCAAAATCCCAAATCTCAACTATTCCACAAAGAAAGGAATACAATGAAGGTAACATGGAAAAGGTGAGTACCACAAAGGTAACACCACACAAATGAATACCACCATGGTATCACCACAAAAAATGTACCATACAGGTATTCCATACAGAAGAATACCACAAGGGTATCACCATGAAGGTAAGTACCACAGAGGTACGCCACACAAAAGAATACCTCCAAGGTATCCCCATGAAGGAAAGTACCACACAAGTACACCACAAAGAAAAATAACACAAAGGTATCACCATGAAGGTAAGGAATCATCTCACACTAGGTATAACTATAGTACTGTAGTAAAGATGATTAGATGTAACTACTAAATCAGTTTACTCTATTAAAAGAAAGAAACACATAGGACCCTAAATCAGATGACCCACATAGGATCCTAGTATATCATCAGACCCACATAGGATCCTAGTACAACATACCCATGTATGTTCCTAGAGTAGTCCCATGTGGATTCCTAGAGCGTATCCAAGTGAGACTCTTGAACACATACCCAAAAATGATCCCAATGAACAGACCCATGTAGGATCCATTTCTCATGTTTCATCTAGCTAAAGGGTTCCCGCACAAAGCTCACATGATTCCGAGAGGGTCCGCTCCCCATGGCACATGTCAAATACTCTAACTGCCATGAAGTCCCATGAAAAATTATCCCAAAGGAACTCTATGTAAAATGGGTCTCATCACAATATATGGTTCATCAATCAGATGCTCGGTATGTAAGTTAATAGCCTTTTAGTCCCAAGGGCCTGGTTGGATTTGTGTCCGATCTAACTTTTATGTCACCCATCAATAATGAAAACCCAAGTGAGGTATATCAAAAGGACCATATCCATCAATGGTTTCTGGTGCCGCAAACGGTTTGTCATTTCGACACCGTATGGGGGATATATGTCGAATACAAGATCCCACAATAATAATATTATTATTATTGTTTGCTTCGTGAACTCAAGTCACAAACCAGAATTTAATATTCAACAATACACTTAAATCCACCATCTTAACGATAGGATTACGTGGCCATAGATTTTAAGTAAATTAGACTTTACACACAAGATTTATAGAGGGTTAAAGATTTAATAATAATCATAATATATTATTATTATTTGGGCATTTATATTATTATTATTTTATTATTTTTACCTTATAACCCATCTCAACTGAGATCCACTCACAAGGGTAGTGCCACCCCATTATTCCAATGATTTCCTTTTTAATTTCAATATATTTTTAATTCATTTTTGTTCAATTATTCCTCTCTCTAATTAACTCTTCTTTCCCAACAATTCTCACGCATTGTTCCAACAAGAAATCAAGCCCTTAGATTCTCCTACAACTCTAACTGTGTGCTTCCTACAGATGTCTAGAACACCCGTAACAACACCTATCTCGCCTAGTGCTACCCCCCAATGACACACCAGAACTGCACCTCCACATATCCCCTTATTCATCCCACTGCATCTTCATTCTAAACCTTAAATGAAATGATCGCATATTCACAATACTTGGGTTGAGGGATCTGTAAAGACACGAAGCTTGACGTACATGGACATTACATTAATTTTGTGGAATACTTAATACATAACAAAAACCAACACACAAGGACCGTAATAGTTTAGTGCCTTTGGAAACTCGTAACATAATCTTCTAATAATGGTGAAAGATCTTCAACATCTCCCATAAAGATCTTCCCCTTTTGTTTTCTTACATAAAACCTTTATTTATATCTTGGGGAAAGGAAAAGATATATATAGTGAGAACAAATGATTAGTAATAGTAAGCATTGAGAAAATAAAACAAACCATATACATTTTAACTTAAAAACATGAACATAATATTTAAACATCAAAATCTTGAGCAATGACATAAACCATAGAAGTACGTAAGGAATAGATCATAATAGAACGTCAATCATGATGAAATATCATGGGAATAAAACATGTAATTGTGGAAAACCATTAAGCACTTGATATGATTTCCATAGTAGCCACGACATTGCTGTCAAGACCATCATAGTGGAAAAAGTCCCTTAATGAATCGAGTTCACTCTTCGGTCCAGTCCTGTATCACTGAACCATATTAACATTCCTTTCCAGCCATGTCTATCTCATGAGATATAAATATTTACCCAATTCCTTGGAGGGAGATATAGGTCCCACCCATCTCAAAAAGAAATCATTCTTAATTGTGCAACAAAATAAACATAAATCATTCTTCATATCCCAAAAAATAAAATGTGTATCATAAATATCATCACATCATAACGTAATCCATATAAAACAAATGGATATCATTTCATCAAGAAAATAATAAAACCATGTAAATAATATATAAAATATTCTTGAAACATAATCATAATGTCATCTTAGATGGAAAATAGTTTGGAAAAAACAGTTGAAATGAAATCTATAGGAAAATATCCTTTCTTCTTCAAAATCATTTTATTTTCTCAAAATGCCATGAAAATTTAAAAGAAATCGATTTAGTTTAAAATAATCATGAAATCATTTAGAATAAACTTCATGAAAATAAGGAGTTATGATATCATAAAAATCCATTCATGCTGTATAATATAAAAAAACATTCTTCTCAAACTTTTTTCTAGAAAAGTCAAAAAGTACCACATATGGTAAAAAAAGAAAGATTCATTCCATAACACAAATTAAAAGTCAAAGAGGGGTAAAATTGACTTTAAAAATTCATGGAATAATTTTAAAAACTTTATGAAAAACATTTTTTTGGACATGGATGAAAAATATAACCCTAGTAAATACTTAGGTATAAGAAATCTTAGATAAAAATGAGATTTCAAAATTATCCATTACCTTATGTGTGATATGCTTCGTATGTATCCGAAACTCCTGTATAATGATTTAAATAATGACATTGAATTATTAAACAATCATATTCATTTTTATGATAGCATATATTCTTCAATTATGACTTTATATTACTCATTCTTTTGAAAATTCCATGTTAAAGCAGCGTTTTGGGTAAAATTGTTTCATTTATCATTCATGTTTCGACTTGTTGTTCTTGATATTATTACTTATATCCTGATTTACTTAATTTTGAAATAAAAAACATGATTTATATATAATATATATTCATAATATAAATATATATGATAGATCTATAAATGGAATGAAATACACCGTTCATGGAGACGGTAGGCTGTACGTACGGGTGAACGCTATTTTCGTTTCCTTATTGAATTGAATGAAATTAAGTAAACGAAACATATATATACATAAATATAGTATCATTATTATTTAATATAATTCATTATTATTTATTACATATAATTTATTATCATTTTTTAATTGTTAATCATTGAAAATTAATCTCAACGCATTCATGGAGACGGTAGTTCGTACGTACGCACAAGCGATTATATCATTCCCATAATTATTGAATAGAATTGAAGTGGATGATATAATGTCTCAGAATAAGTATGAAGTTATAATAACCATATATAGTTTTTCATTACAACATTATACCCATCCAAGTAAGGTGGCGGGGCAAAACTGATTACACCACGGTGTGGAGATGGGATTCCATACGTATGCATGCACGGTGATTTCATTTTCCGTAGGATGGATAGAAGGTGAAATTGGGTTGTTTTATATTTATAAAATCATATCATTTTATTATTGATACTGATTGTATTACTTTACAATGAAACAACTATATAAGAGGATGTTGATGAAAAAAAGAAACATGAATGAATCGGGAGAAGAGATTACCTCTTCTTTGACACACCTCTTTTAAGCTTCCTCTTAAGGGACTAGAGTTGGTCTTTTGAGAAGACCAGAACCTCCATAATGTTTCTATGGAAGTAAAAAAGATAAATGGTCAGGGTTTGTCTGATAATGAAGGCTCAAAGTGTTGTGGAGTGGAGAGGGAGGAGGTTCCCTTTTATAAGGGTGGGGAGTGGCACCATTAGAAACCTCAAAAATATTAATATATAATAAATCATACCCCGCATAAAAACCTCTAAAAATGACTCATATTCGAATATTAGATGACATAGGTTTTTAATTGCATCATCCGATAAAATTTAGACATGTTGGAAATTTATTTTAATCCATATAAACTTGATTTATCCTTATTTAATCTATTTAATTTTATTTGTGGTAATAAGATTCTAAATTTTAAATTGTTATAAATAATTACTTCTGTGTTTTTAATTATCCATAAATGGATAATTTAGAACATTGGAGAAAATATTAATTTTAATTTATAATTTTTAAATATTTTTTTAAACAAATTTATATTTTGTTATTTTTATAAAATAACAATAGTGTCAATTTTGACACTATTCATTAATTGGAATTTAAATAAAATCCTAACAGAATATATGTTCAAACTAAACAATTTAATAGATTGATAAAATGTCATATTTATCTAAAAAATTAGTGGAGAATATTAAATAGGTAATATAATATATATTTTAATATTTTTAAAACCATTTATTTGATATTTCAATCAATAAAATAATTTCTACATCACTATTGTGTCGCCTTTAATGATAATTATATAATCCCAGAAAATTATAAATAAATTCACATGATGGAGATAATTTTATTATATTTCTTGATAATATTAATTATTGAAGTTTCTTGAAGTTTATCACTATATTAAAATTTTTATACTTATATGATTTAGGAGAGTGACATGTTGTCACTTTCTTTGGTTTTAATAATAATTAAATTATTTATTTGGTAAAAAGTCCATAAAATGATTCTATTTCACCCCTTAGGTGATATTTGTCGATTATAGTCATCTAGTATAATTTTAGGAAGGTGTTAGGGTAATTTTATAATCTTATTGTTACCCGAAATTACCAGATTTACCTTTAACTATAGTAAATAAAAATTACAGTAGTTAGTATTAATAAAATAAAAAAAATTAAAAGTAACCTATTAAAATAATTTGGACCCACTTAATTAAAATATTGAATACATTTTTTAAAATTCAAAACACCGAAGTTGCAGTAATTAAAATAAAATTAATCATGTTCTTGAAAAAAACGGGTTTTTGACTAAAACATAGAAAAATATTGAATTGATTTAACCTACGAATTCAATGTAAAATTAATGATATTGACATAAATTATATTAAATAGAAAAAAATAAAATCTATTTATTCTTTAATACAATTTACTATTATAATTTATCCAAATAAATTATCCCGATGAAAAAAAGTTGTTTTTTAGTAAAATTTAGCATGTTTTTACTATTCATCAAAATAAGAACATTGTCAGAAAAATATGAAAACATTATCCAATGTAAATATTTATATAAAAATTCAAAATAAGAAGTCTATTTTGTAAAATGTAACTTATAAATTTTTTAAAAATTATATTTAAAATTGGTGCGCAATTAAAAGGCGTGAACACTGCATTTTTTGGAAAATAATTACTTTACCCGAAAAATTTATTTTGTTCTCATAACATGTTCTAGAAAATGTGTAAGATGAATAATAATGTTATAAAATTCAATATTTAGTTGAAACTATTCATAATGGCTATTTTATAATAATATTATAACCATATAACGTTGTTTAGTGAAACCTGGTATTTCCTACAACACACGCTATCAAAAAAAGGTCAAGATTGTGTGTAATGCAAGCCCTGTCAGGGTTGCGTGTAGTGCAAGACTCATTTTTTTGTTTCTTATAACAAAATCAAACCATATTTCATATATAAATTTAATATATATATATATACACTCAATGTTTCGTAGAATAACTTCTATCAAACAAACGTAAAATTATGTGTAACATGATCCAAGATTAGTGTTGCATATACTTCAAGCTAATACAGTGTTGAGAATAGCGCAAGATAGTCTTAGTGTAGTGTAAAATAGATGATATTAATGAAATTAAAAATTATATATCATATAAAATCTCAGGGTGTTACATTCTACCCCCCTTAAAATAAATTTCTCCCTCGAAATTCGTCGGGGTTATAAATGGTTTATTACATGAGAGTTTTATTCATAGAAACCCACATCATAAAAAGGAATACCAATACTAATCATTAAATACAAAATCATGAAACGTAACGGTTTCCCAAATTAACTAATCACCAGGTTTCAACATAATATATCATATGAGAAAATATGGATATGAAAGAGAAATCTGACCATCATGCTTTGATGGAGAGTGGTAGAGAACATGGCTATGAAAATGCAAAAAATCACAAAGCCATAAATTTGTGATGATCTATGGTACCATATGATTCATCAGATATTATGACACTAGGAAAACATTTTTTTTCAAGATCATTTCCCTAAAGTAGAAGAATTTGAATTAGATGAAATACATACCTATTTTGGTACAATCCCACCATTGTTCATGTCTTGGAAAATATCCACTTAATCTATAAAATAAATGAAGTTGAATTTTTCATTCTGTAAGGGTTAGTAGATCATGTGATAAAATGACGTTTCATTCCATCTATCTCAAACAAAAGGTTAGAAAAAGTTATCAAATATACATAAGTCCAAATGTGGTGAAGTTAGTCATATATGATTACAGAAATGGACTTATATTTCATCTATCATACCGCATAATAAAATATAACTAGATTCTACTAATCAGGGACTTCCCGTAGGCCAGTGGTATGTGATAAAGGACTATCACAATTTGGTTGTGGGTTTGATTCCCACATCCTTTTCTGACGTGATGGGTTGTCACTCGTCCTATAGGTTTTCCTTTTTCTAAAACGATATTATTATAACATCCCATCAATAATTACGAAAAAATTTATGTCCTTAAATAATACCAATCTATGTCCAACATAATTCATTCCAATCTTTAGGCATAACTAAAATACTTTTGTCCAAGATAATAGTATAAATAAAACAATTACTAGAAATTCCATCTACCGAGCATGTGAAGACCATCATTTATCCCCCATATATCATATGATATATCTTGTTGGACACATTCCAAACATGTGAATACCTTATTCATGTATTCTCTTAAAAAATTAATAACCATTGAACCTTAGTGAAAACATGAATGCTGTCAAAAAGTTAACTGTTTCCACATACCAATATCCCAAAATTTCAATATACTCAAACCATAATATAACTTTGTCCTTATATCAGTCATGAGCTCATTTAATTTTCTCTGTATCCCTTCATTATTCACATATCATCTTCTTTCAAAAAATATTTCAATCACCTTTCATGGTTACAGGTACCAATAATTATTGAAAACCAATACATAGATATTCCAAAATTCCACAATACCATAAATGAGATTCCATGATACTATTTTGAAATCCCATTACATAAACACTTAATCATTCCAAGACATCATATTCATATTCAATATCATATTTAGTGATTGCATGTGACTTCTGTTTATGATTTTCCTTAAGAGGTTTCTCACATCAATCATCATTAACCCTTGGATTAGGGAATTGATTAGCATAATGCCCTACTTCCTTACACTTGAAGAATTGAAGTGTTGGTTGAGCGTTCTTTGTAGTCCTTTCTCTATTAACATCATTAACTACTTGTTTCCCATTACATTGACACTCAAATGCTCAATGACCTGCTTTTCCACACTTAAAACATTTTCTAGTATATTTTAGATAGTCTCTACCATGCTTCTTTCCACACTTTGAGAATAAAGAAACATTCATCTTCTTTTCACCATTTTTCTGAGATTTTTCCTTGAACTACATCTTTTGTTTCTTATCAAAACCATGAGTTGGATATGTAATACCAACTTCCATTTCTACCTTGATATCACAACGCACAATTTCTTCATAGCTATTGAAGTCTCTTATAGCTAATTACCTTTGACAGCTTGGTTTTATGCCACTGAGGAATCGATGAACTTTACTTTCAGGTTAGATGATAAAGTCAGATGCATACCTTTCAAGCTTTGTAAAATTCTCTTCGTATATACCAACAGATCGTTATACTTTTTCTTAAGGTCAAGGAACTCATTTTATATCTTTTCTTGAAGAATACGTGGGAAGAACTTATTGAAACTTATGTTCTTGAACTCATCCCATTCCATCGCTTCAATCTCATCTTGGGTCCTTGTATATTTAATTAAAGTCCACCTCTAGTCTGCTTTACCTTCTAAATAGTAAAAATCAATAATGAATTGTTCATGTCTCGAATAGTGAAGTATGGGAAATATCTTTTCAATGGTATTGATCCATTGTTCAGCAACAAGTGGATTAGATGACCCACTGAAAGAAGGTGGATGTTTCCTCATGAAGGAAAAAATATAATATTGTTCCCTTCAGTACTCATTTGGAAGTCCAGAATGATTCATATATTGTGTAAGTATAGCAATAAGAATTTTCACTCCATCTCCCATAACATTGGTTTGTTCAAAAGGACAATAATTCCATTGTCCATTACATTGATCAACACAGTTCATTTTGGTTCCAACCATCGTCTAAAACCCATAAAGAATAGTGTGAGAGGCAATAATCATGCTAGGTAAAACAACATAATAAAGGGGGAGTACCTTCAATATATAACATCTCAGGTTTAATTCTAATATTGTTACCTTAATTCTAGGAATATAACCTATAAATATACTAAACCTTAGGGACATCCATAGACATACCTTAGAAATATCTCTATGGATTTCACTAAAGTTTTCGTATGCTAGGTTCTAAGGGTTAAATAAACCTTTCCTCTGATTCCAAATGTAGAGAACCTAAGAATGACGTACGTGGACATTACATTACATTTGAAGAATACATAATACATAAAAAAACCAACACACAAGGACCGTAATAGTTTAGTGTCTTTGGAAACTAGGAACAAAATCTTCTAATCATAGGGAAAGATCTACAACATCTCCCAGAATGATCTTCCCATTTTTATTTCATACCTAAAACCTTTATTAATATTTTGAGGAAAGTAAAAAATATAAATGGTGATCTAAAATTCTAAGTATGGGTATGCATGGAGAAAATAAAAAAACCATATACATTTGAACTTAAAAACATGATCATTATATTTAAACATCAAAATCTTGGGCAATGTCCTAAAACATGGTAGTACGTAAGGCATAGATCATAATGGAACATCAATCATGATGAAATAGAATTTTAATAAAACATGTAATTGTGTAAAACCATTAAGCACTTAATATTATTTCCATAGTATCCACGACATTGCTTCCAAAACCATCATAGTGGATAAAGTCCCTTACTGAATCGAGTTCACTCCTCGTTCCGGTCATGTATCACTGAATCAGATTAACTTGTCGTTCCATAAATGTATATCTCATGAGATATAAATCATTACCCAATGCATTAGAGTGATTTATAGGTCCCACCCATCTCATAATTAATTTATTCTTCCTTGTGCCACTAAATAAACATAAATCATTCATCATAACCCAAAGAATAAAATGGGTTTCATAAACATCATCCCATAATAATGTTATACATATATAACAAATAGATAAAATTTCATCATAAAAATAATACAACCATTTAAATAATAGATAAAATATAATTGAAACATAATCATAATGTCATCTTATATGGAAAATAGTTTTGACAAAACACTTGAAATGAATTCTGGAGGAAAATATCCTTTCTTCTTGAATATCACTTTCTTTTCTCAAAATTACATGAAATTTTAAAAGAAATGGATTTTGTTTAAAATAATCATGAAATCATACACATTAATCATCATGAAAATAAGGAGTTATGAAACCAAAAAAATCCATTCACGCCATAGACATTAAAAAAACATTTTTCTCATACTTTTGCCGAAAAAAGGCATAAAGTTCCACATATGGTAATCAAAAGAAAGACTCAGTCCATAACATAAAGTAAATGTAAAAGTGGGGTAAACATGACATTAGAAATACATGGAATAATATTAAACACTTTATCAAAAAAAATTGTGGACATGGATGAAAAATATAACACTAGTAAAAACTTACGTAAAAGCAATCTCGGATAAAAAAGAGATCGCCAAATTATCCCTTACCATATATCTGATATTCTTCATATGGATCCGATACTCCTGTATAATGATTTAAATAATGTAATTTACTTATTAATGAATCATATTCATTGTTATGATATCATATAAGGTTCAATTATGACTTTATATTACCCGTTCTTTTTTAAATTCCATGTTAATGTAGCGTTTTGGGTAAAATCATTTCATTTATCGTACGTGTTTCGACTTTTTGTTCTTGATATTATTACTTATATCCTGATTTACATAATTCCAGAATATAAAACATGATTTATATATAATATATATTCATCATATAAATATATATGATAGATCGATAAATGGAATGAAATTCACTGTTTATGGAGACGGTAGGCCGTACGTACGCATGAACGCTGTTTTCGTTTCCTTATTGAATTCAATAGAAATAAGTAAATAAAGAATATATGTACATAAATCTAGTATAATTATTATTTAATATATTTCATTATTATTTATTATATATAATTTATAATCATACTTGAATGGTTAATCATGGAAAAGGAATCTCATCGCGTTCGTGGAGACGGTAGTCCGTACGTACGCACGAGCGATGATATCATTACCATAATTATTGAATAGAATTGGAGTGGATGATATAATGTCTCAGAATCAGTATGATGTTTTTATAACCATATATAATTATTCTTTACACCATTATACTCATACAAGTAAGGTGGTGGTGGAAAAACTGATTACACCACGGTGTGGAGACGGTATTCTATACGTACGCACGCGCGGTGATTTCATTTTCTGTAGGATGGATAAAAGGTGAAATGGGGTTGTTTCATATTTATAATATATTATCAGTAAATTATTGACACTGACTGTATTACTTTACAATCAAACAAATAATTAAGAGGAAGTTGAAGAAGAAAAAAACTTCAATGAATCGGTAGAAGAGATTACCTCTTCTTCAACGCACCTCCTTTAAGTTTCCTATTAAGGGACTAGAGTGGGTCTTTTGAGAAGACAAGAACATCCAGAATTTTTATAGGGAAGTGGAGAAGAGAAATGGTCATGGGTTGTCCGATCTTGAAGGCTCAATGTGTTGTGAAGAGGAGAGAGAGGATGTTCCCTATTATAAGGGAGGAGAGGGGTACCTTTGGAATCCTCAAAACTATTGATTTATAATAAATATAAAACCACTTAAAAACCTCCACAAATATCTCATATTCAAATATTATATGATATAGGGTTTTAATATAAACAAATAATAAAATTTAGACATGTTGGAAATTTATTTGTAACATTATCAACTTGAATTATCCTTATTTAATCTATTTAATTTTATTTATGGTAATAAGATTTTAAATTTTAAATTGTTATAAATAATTACTTATGTGTTGTGAATTTTCCATAATTGGATAATTTATGACATTCTAGACAATATAAATTTAATTCATAATTTTAAAATATTTTTGTGATTTTTAAACAATTTTATATTATGTTATTTTTATAAAATACAATAGTGTCAATTTTGACACTATTCATTTATTTGAATTTAAATAAAATCCATGCAGAATATATTTTCAAAATATAAGCTTTAATGGATTTATAAAATGTAATATTTATCTATATAATTAATGGAGTACATTAAATAGTTCATATAATATTTATTTTAATAGTTTTAATGCCATTTATTTGATATTTCAATCCAAAAAATAATTTCAACATCACTATTGTGTCACCTTTAATGATATATATTTAATCCCTAAAAATTATAAATAAATTTACATGATGTATATAATTTATTTATCTTACTTGATACTATTAATTTTAGAAGTTTCATTAAGTTTATAACTTAAATAAAATTATTATACTTATAAATTGACGAGAGTGACATGTTGTCCCTTTCTTTGGTTTTAACAATAATTTAATTATATTCCTGGCCAAAAGTCTATAAAATGATTCTATTCCGACCCTTAGGTGATATGGTTCGACCATTAGCCATCCAATAGAATTTTTACTGGTGTTAGGGTATTTTTATAATCTTAATTTAACCCTTAATTACCTGATTTACCTTTAGCTAAAGTAAATAAAAATTACCATAGTTACTATTAATAATATAAAAAAAATAAACTTAATCTATTTACATAATTTGGACCCACTACATTCAAATATGGAATCCATTTCTTTAAAATTAAAATCAAATAAGTTGCATTAATTAATTTATAATTACTCCCATTATAAAAAAACGGGTCTTTGTTTAAAACATTGCAAAAGAATGAATTGATTTAACCTACGAATTCAATGTAAAATAAATGATAATGACATAAATTATATTAAATGGAAAAAATATATTCTATTTATAATTTAAAAAAATTTAATATTATAAATGAACCATATAATTTATCTATATGAAAAATATTGTTTTTATGTAACATTTAGCGTGTTTTTACTATTCATCAAAAAAAGTACGTTGTCAGAAAAATATTAAACCATTAACCAATGTAAATTTTTTTATCCTAATTCAAAATAATTATTTTATCTTTGTAAAATTTAACTTATAAACTTGTCAAAATTTTTATTTTAAATGGGTGCACCATTAAAAAGCGGCAAAACTGCATTTTTTGAAAAATACTTATTTTACCCGAAAATTTTATATTGTTATCATAACATGTTCTAGAAAATGTGTAAGATGAATAGTAATGTTATAAAATTAAAATTTTAGTTAATACTATTCATAACTTCTAGTTTATAATAATATTATAACCATATATCTTTGTTTAGTGAAACCCAGTATTTGGGACAACACACGCTATTGTGAAAGGTCGTGATTGCGTGTAATGCAATCCCAGCCAGGGTTGCGTGTAGTGAAATACTCCCTTGTTGTTGTGTATAAAAAAATTCAACCACATTTCACTTATACATTGAATATATATATATATATACACACTCACTGTTGTGTTGAATAACTACTATAAAACTAAATTGAAATTGTGTGTAACACAGTCCTAGATTAGTGTTGTGTATAATGAAAGCAAATACGGTGTTGCGTATAGCACAAGATAATCTTGGATTAGATTAAAATAGAAGATATGAAAGAAATTAAATGGAATATATGTTATAAAATCTCAGGGTGTTACAGGATCCACGTCCATATGTTCCGCTCAACAGAATATTGTGTTTCCAGCGCCAATATATATTTGGATGCTTCCATCCGTGAGCCATTGTGGATTTTTTCCAAGCATGAAAAATTAAATGATCATATATTTTCAATCCTTGCATTGAGGGATTTGCATCCATATATCGTGCTCATAAAAAATCTGTGTTTCCAGTGCCAATAAATATTAGGCATTGAAGAACGCACGAAGAATTAACAAAGAATAAAAAGAAAGAGGAGCATGGTTTATGTGTAGGATGACTGCCATGTTCATTTGGACATCGTCATCATGAATTTAGGATATGAAGAATCAATAAAAAAATTCAAACATATATAAAATCCCCTACCAAGATTGTCTGTTGGTGGTGGCACGAGGAAGAAAACGAAGTCCATGAGATGGCGACGTTGGCATTCTTGCTCCAGCAAGATGTTTCCAATCTAAGATAAAGAATCACCCTCATTCTCTAATTCCATAGGATACTATTCTTTGGAGAGTGTTCTTCATTGGAGAATATGATCCTCCAAAATCTCTCCCTAATTCTCCCTTTTCCAACACTTTCCACAAACTCCAAAAAAAGAGGTTCTATATTATTAAATTATGTTTATTAATTTTACAGGTAAAGTAGGATAATTAAGGAAATTGAGGTTGGAACATTATCTAGGAGAATACCATGGATTTCCCCACATTAATTGGGTGTTTTAGTGGTCCCCACCACCATAAATATAAAATGGTGGTTTCAAATAATATAAATAAAAAGTTTTTTTTGTTCTCCAATGAAAATCTGAAAAACTAAGTTCCAACCTCGACCCACTAAGTTCAAGGTGAACGAATCCTTAAGAGAATATCGGTGTTGTGAGTTCAACGGTGGCCTCTAATTTCATTTCTGAGTACCAGTTCAATAGTTAAAAAATGGTTCTCCCATGTTTTCTAAACGTACCCGAAAAAAGTATGAAATTTTATTAATAGTCACTCTCGACTCACATCAGTCGAGATTGGGATCTACCCAAAGTGAAACAGACCCTAACAAACCCAATGGTCCTCTTGGATTTCCAATCCGAGTTACCATGAAAAATTTATACATTTTACAATAAAATATTTTTCACTTAATTATTTTATTTACTTTCAAAAAATAACATTCACTGGTGGCTCGCACCAGCCAAAGTTAGTATCTTCTTAAATAAACCATGCCCTCACAAGTTCAGCAGTGGTATCAGATATTAAATCCATGATACTATTTGTGAGTTATTATAATTTGAAAAATAAACTAATTTATTTAATTATTTTATTTACGGTTATGCCCTTTTTGGGATTTCTCACAGGAGGAATGCGCCGACTAAACTTAAGTCATGCATAGTTTTAAAGTTCCATTCTAAACATAATGGCACCCTTGGATTTCTGATCTGAGATACTGTTTAAGAGTAATTCGACTTCTTTAGGAAAAATTATCATATGCGCTAATTAAAACTCATCCAAACATCGATGGATCATTTCAGGCACTCTGGGACTCAGAATCATGCGCCGCCAGATTTCGCAGTCTTAAAATAATTCCATATAATTAAAAAAATTATAAATAATTTCTAGGAAATTACATAAAATGATTGGTGTGTCATAGGTTCCCTCAACTACTATTAATTTATTCTAAAATTTAAACATGACATATTTGGGCTCTGAGTGTCTTAAGATAAATGACTATTTTTAGGGTTTTTTTTGTTTAATTGGTTTATAATATGAAAGAAATGATTGGATTATATTGGTGTATAATTTAATTTTATTCATAGTGAATTAAGCTCATATATCTTCTTATATATTGATAAATCTTGATTCTATTATTTTATTCTACTTTTTATTCTATAACCATGTGAAACCACACTTTATTATCCTCACCTAAGAAGTTTCATCTTAATCATAAGAAATTAATTATCATGGGAATCTCTTACCCTCCTACCTAGCACTACAATAGAATCGTCATTTAGCGGTGGTTTTTTTTATTTAGCGTCATTTTAAACCACCACTACATTGTTTGGTGGTGGTTTACAGAAACCGTCGCCTAATAGGGCGTCGCCAATCTATTAGCTGCAGTTATTTTCATTTTGCAGCGGTTTCAGGAAAGCGTCGTATCTGCCTCATTTCGCAGAGTTTTTCCAGAATTTAGCGGCTGTTTTATGGGCCTTAGATATCACTTTATTCATGGAAGTTATAACAGCCCCTAATAAACTCAAATTGTAGAGGCTGTAAAACCACCGCTAAAGTCATGGGAACCACCGCGGAATGAGGCATCCATGATTCTATTATTTAGTGGTGGTTATAGAGGCCACTAAACGTAATTTCTATTTTACATTTAGCAGTAGTTTTCACTGTTTACCGGCGGTTTAAACCACCGCCAATATACATTTCTCGGCAGTTAAAACCGCCGCGAAATGCTTCCCAGAATAAAAATAATAATTCTTTCCTTCTGCTGCACCACTTCCATGAAAAACAAATAAAACAAGAAATATAAACCAACTAAGAACAACCTGAGAAACAACACCCAACATGGGGATCAATAAGAATAAATAACATATCTTATCGACCAACCAGGTCACTACACCTCCTGTGTAGGAGGACAAAATCCTCATCCTCACAAAGAAAATGTTTCAATATATACCCACATAACCATCCATGAAAGTTAATTATCTGTTTATAAAGGCTCAAAGGTCTCCTTTGTCAGTAAAATCACACACTAGAAAATATATATGATGTGAATCCTATATGGCAGATATGATGCATGAGAGTCCACTTTATTTCCCATAAAAACCAAATCCAATCCACTGTACAACCCCTCTGATACATGGTAAAAAATATTTAAATCAATATCATTGAGGAAGGTCGCAATATGAAAAAAGAACAACAGCATAACGTCACCCAAGGAAGAACCATTATAAATTGACCACTATGTCCTTGTGTCATGATAGAGGCAGACACACCATAAATAACCAACTGGAAGTACTCTAAATTCATCATTTGAAGAACATTTCATTTTAAGAAAGTACAACTATATGAAGGAACTCTACATAAAACTTCATCCTCTTATTGATTTTATTTTAGAACCTTTGATCTCTTACAACTGCATGTAAATTATTTTCCAATCCTCTCGACTCTGTTAACCACTTGAGAGTTGTATTCAGCTACTAAGTTTTCATTTTATCACTAAACTTTTATCTTTGATTGACATTAGTTTGACCTCATCCTTTACTCCTCGTTATATCTCCATTCTTGATATCAATTTTCTTAATGAAATTCTAAATTTTCTCTTAATCTCAAAACCTATTTCGCATATAACTTCATTTTATTATAGATTTTTGGTTACTGAATTTACAACTTGGAAATTAGTTATAAATAAATCCTTTAAAAATAATGATCTAGAACATAATATAAGAAACACAAACTTATGTTAATAACTCCAGTTGTATCCATCATGCTATCTTCTTCCATATCCTCAATTGGATACCACTTTATATGTTCTAATGTCACCTTTTATCACCATATTTTGATTTATTTCATTGAATACTTTATATAACGCTTTTACACCACTTTAATTTTAAATCTAACTCTATAAGACATCAACTCATTCATTACTATTTATAATTTTATATTTAATAAGAAACGATCCAATTTTTTCAACACATCAATAATGGGACTCACCGAAGTGTCCACAACACTATCCCCTTGATCACTATGAAATGACCCAATTTGTTCAACAAATCAACAATGGTTTTAACTCATAGTCATACAAAATCTCAACTACCAATTGAAACACAAACCTAAATGGAATGATGTATACCACAGTTGAGAAATTAATACATAAAAAGAAACATCAAAAATCATTAAATGCATAAAATTAAACATGGGAAATCAAGGAAATTTTAGGACATAAAAATGTGTGGTGGAAACTATGTGCCACAAATGTTACATATACAAACAAACTTTCTCCATTTTTTTCAACACATCAACAATACAACTACTCAAGGTCTGATTATGGATCGTCAACCTCTCCACCTTCATTTCCACTTTGTGTTGTCACCTGTAAGAACATTATTTTAATAATTAAATACGGTTTCATATTTAAATTAAAACTTAAAAATAATGAATGTTAGAAAACTAAATGATTTTGATTTTCTATGATTTACATGTATACCACCACTCAATGCACTCCCACCAGGGGCATAACTGCTCATCTGCTGACGTATTTCAGTCAACTCTTTCTACAATGCAGATTTCTGATCCCCCTGATGGTGAACTATATTTTGTAAATAAACAGTCTCTTTCTTAGCATCTCCGGGTATGGGCTGACTAAATTCAGGAGTAGATGCATCATCTATCCCTGGTGGCCTACTAAAAACCACACATGGAACAGGTCCCAAACCCATCCCACACACTCTCCTAGGATAATCCTTCCCAAGGACTTTAGCAACCGGGTCATCCGGGGCGATAGAGTAGGAATTCATAGGATTGGCATCCCCTAGATTATTTATTTTGACCTATAAATCAAATATCAATATATATTAACACAGTAAAAATTGATAATAATTTATTATGATAAAAAAATTGACTTCATACCCCCAACTTCTTTAGCAGGATCATTAACAAAACATCCATTTGATTTCTTGTGAACATCCAACCACCGTTCAATTCTGGATGCTTCATGGCCTAAACTATGTGACTGTATTGATCAAAGATAAATCAAAAATTAAATATATTAAACAATTAATATTGTCTTATAAATATTTAAATTAATTAAAATATTAACAATGTCATCCGACTTCTAGAAAAAAATTTTAGCCCGCAGTGTACGAGATGACTTTCTTCGCTCGGTTTGACGCATTCTGTCTTGAGAGAGCCTGAAGTAAATAAAATTCAATTTAATACTGATTTATTGAATGTCATGTCCTTTTTATATACATTCACAAATGTAAAATAGGGATAATATAATAATATATATATTTCAATACCATCCGCTTCTGATCCCAATTCCTGTCAATAAACACTTTCCACTGCTCTTTCGGTACCCCACTGGGTAGCTTCTCATACATTTTCAGTGTAATCAATGAAGCATCGTTGAAATCACACCACAATCTCTAATTAAAATATTTCCACTTCTTACCTAGATTTTTCAACATACACTTCCGTGCTATCACATCAGCAATGTTAAAGAGGAAAATCATCTATATATAGAAATTCATTTTGAACATATAAGTAACATGACATTCAATTAAACCATATTGTAAAAAATTTACCTTGATTTTAGAATCAAACACTTCATTTTTTCAGCTTGGAGGTATATGTCTCTAATTGTCATATGAAATGGGAAGGGGAATGGGATCCGCTGTCATCTGGCCTAGAATCTGGCCAAGTAACCCTGTGGCATCATCCGTAGGGACCCCATAAGAATCAAATGGCACAACAATCTTCTCGCCATTCAGATTCAAAACATCTGAACATTTTATGTTTTTCTCCACTGTTGAATTTTTGTCATCATCAATGAGCAAACAATTATTATAAACAAAATTCAATAAATTTATTTAATTAAAATTTGTACCTATGATAGTGACACTTCAGTATGTCTGGGATGAACTAGAAGGGGCGCGTCGCTACCCCCCTGTTGAGGATCCTAAAGGGGGATTCGACAACTCGTCCTCTGCTGGGACATCCATAGATGGTGTAATAGATGGTACAGGGGGAGATGGTGCAGGGGTGTCAGCAGCTGGTGCCACAGATGTCACGGGGAGGGAGCTAGATGGAGCGTCATCTGTCATAGAACTGGATGAAAAAATGTACCGCATATACCTTGGAATTCATATCATTTAATCAAATATAATTATGTTCAAAATATATATTTCAAAAAAATTATGTCGAAAAAAAATTAAAAATGATAATAGATGGAGTACTAACATAAAAAATATATATAACAATGATAATGAATGACAGCAGAAATGAAACATGTGGTTGCTAAATTAATAAATAATAGTATATAAAATCATTTTCCCCTTCAATAATGTCGGTTTCCTACTCCATTTCTTCATCCACTTCATTCATCCTTGCTAGAATAATATTTTCAATATCATGATGGAAAAATAATTCAGCTTCCTGTTGCTGATTAAATTCAATTTCAAAGGTCAAATTTTCTACTTCATCACCCATATCATACAAATATCTTTTTATTACATGAGCAACTAAACTCCACCCTTCATTGGAAACATCATTCACATAATATACAAATTTTTCATACGATGCTAAGATATATGGGTCATGCAGTTCATGATCACCAACAACCATCAAGCGAGAGAAGTTCACAAAAGTAAATTGCAAGGAATCTCTTTTAACACCATTGATAATATCAACCTATTTGAATTAGAATAAAACAACCGAAAAATGTCTGTGGTAGTTTAATTCAATAATATAATGCAGATTTCCATATTATTCCACTTCAGAAAATGTAAATATACCACTATTCTGTGTCTTCAAACCCACTTCTCGATCGAATTTACGAAAGCTAAAGACATTCACATTATAAGAGTCTAACTTTATAACTTCTTTTAGATGACCTCTAGCATGAAACATCAAATATTCTAACACCTCTACTCGAGTATCAGTATTCATGATCTGGAAAAAGAAATATACTTTATTAGATTAACAAAATGTATGTGTCAAACTAATATTCATATTTATTGCAATATTTATTAACTTACACGTCAGGAAAACCATTCTACAAGCTCTTTCTAAACATATTTCGTTATATCTTTCTCATTTCGTGTTCGGACTATCCTTCATCTATTTGTTTTTATCCTCAACTCTTCAAGAAATGGATCTATAATTTCACTATTCAGCATCACATATCTATGTGCCTGTAATAATTCCAATTCAGTCAGTGTCACATGAGAGGTCCTCCCAACTGATTGGCCAATAGCAAGAAATATTTTGGATTTTTGATGAATTTGAGATTGATTCGATGTGTCCTCAACACGTCCAACTCGATTAAATATTTTCTCAATATCATACAAGTATCGACAACAGAAGGTAAGACAGTCCTCCGCCACATAGCCTTCAGAAATTGAGCCTTCTAGTTTACCTTTATTTATCATGTATGATTTTAAATGCCCAAGATATCTGTGAAATAAAATAAACATAATTATGCATCTAATTAAGTACAAATTTTTTTTTACATTACTTAAATACATATATATAAGGTACCACTCAATTGGATACATCCATAGATAATGAATAGGGCATCATAATTTAGGTTCCTCAACCAAATGCACAGTTAAATGAATCATTACAGTAAAAAAGGACGGAGGAATGATCATCTCCATTGCGCAAAGAGTCAATACAAACCTCTCCTAGTTATTGTCAAGCTGAAATGGATGTAGAGATTTCTCACATAGTTTTCTGAAAAATGTGCAGAACTGGAATACAACAACAATAATTTTTTCAGGTAATAATGTACGCAATGCCAATGGTAGTAACTATTGTAACAAAATATGTGAATCATGTATTTTCAATCCATGTAACATACGATTCTTCAAGTCAACACACCTCGAGATGTTACTTGAATACCCATCAGATACCTTAACATTCTTTAACATTCGAAGGAATGTATCTTTATCCCTATTTTTCATTGAAAAAATTTCCGGAGGATACTTTTCAATCTCATCTGGCCAGAGATCACGTTTTATGTTCATTGCTTGTAAGTCTTTGCGAGCATTGAGATGATCCTTCGACTTTCCATGGTTATTAAGAAATGTGAAAATAAAATTTTCACAGAAATTCTTCTCAATATGCATCATTTCAATATTATTCCGCAATAAATTAAATTCCCAATACGGAAGTTTGATGAATATACTTTTTTTCTTCCATTGTTGTGTTCCGGTTTTGCTTGATGATGCACTTCGGACCCGTTTTCCGCTATCATTCAAATGATGAACCTTCCCAAATTCTGCTTCAACATTTTCAAGCTGTTTCAATATTTCAAAACCATTTAACAACTTTGAAGGTGGTATACGATCAATGGAACCATTATATTTTGATATGTTTAGCCAAAATCTATGAGATGCATCGAGAAATCATTAATGACACAAGAAGCACCATTTTTTCTGTGAGGTATCCATTTGGCCTCAAAATCAATGTTACAAACGGGACAATCCAAACCTGGGTAAGGGTTCCAACCAGATAAATTCCCAAGCACAAGGAAGTCACTAATGGTCCACATTAAAGTAGCATGCTTTTTGAACATTGTTTTAGAAGAAGCATCAAATGTGTCAACACTGTTACTCCATAACTCTTTCAATTCATCAATCAAAGGCAGCAAGTATACATCAATATCATTTCCAGGCATTTGTTTTCCAGGAATAATCATATAAATGATAAATGATGTTTTTTGCATACACATCCACAGAGGTAGATTATAATGGATCAAAACAACTAGCCAAATGCTATAATTGGTACTCAAAGTCCCAAATGGGTTGAATTCATCATCATCCAATCCCAATAGAACATTCCTAGGATCATCTGAGAAATCGAGATATAATGAATCAAATGTCTTCCATGATTGGGAATCTCATGGATGTCTCATTAACCCATCATTGTTATTATCTACAGAATGCCACTTCATGTGTTTGGCGGTTTTCGATGAAATGGTTAATCTTTTCAATCGAGGCTTCAAAGGAAAGTAACACAAAACATTTGCAGGTGTGCTTCTTTTCTTCTTCTCCATGAAATTATTTTCATCCGGACTTCCAACATCACCTTTTTCCTTCCATCTAGAAGGAAAACATTTCTTACAATTCTGTCTACATGAATACTCTCCCCAATAAAGCATACAATCATTAAGACACACATGTATTTTTGTATAATTCAGACCAAGCTTGTTAACAACTTTTTTCATATCATAAAAAGAATCTTTGATTTTTTGCTTCATTAAATGCATCACGAATCAATTCCAATATCATGGACATTGCCTTATTTGTAATTCCACATAGACATTTGATATGGTAAAAATTCAGCAGAAATTAAAGCTTTGAATATTCTATACACCTAGTATACAACTCTTGATTTCCATCATCAACTAAATCATGAATCACATTTTTCTCAGTGATGTTTTCTCTTATATTTGGCTCCACAGATTCAAGAGGAGTATCCCATGATATGTGAAAATCTTGATCTGCCTGTGTTACAATCTCAAAAACATCATTTGTCATGTTGCAATTTGTAGCACCCTCTTCTGGTTATTCTGATATGTTTTGATGTTGATAGTGGTGTCTTGGAGTGCTGAATGCATCATTTATTAGGTTATGCATTTAATTTTCCATTGTCTACAAACATGGGACCACATTCTGTAGATTAACATCAGTGCTCAATCTTTCTGTAACGCTCGATTCTCCATGCCAAATCCAACACAAATATTGAGCAGGGAATTGCTTCAGTATTAAATGTTCATAAACCTCATCTCTCTTCAACCATGTTCTAAATTTACATTTAGGACATTGACATTTTATTCTCCCTTGAACGGATCGATTAGAAATTGAAAAATCTAAAAACTCATTCAAACACTTAACATACTGAGGTGTGTTCCTCGGTAATGTGATCCAGCTTTTATCCATGTATATCACAATGTGCCTACACAAAAAAAAGGAATTTCATAAAATAGAATTAAAACAATCAATAAATATATTCAAAAAAATAATCATTAAAAATCTAAATTAAAACTACCGAAAATCAAAAAATAATTTCAACAATCAAAGGTCCCAAAACCACACCTCCAAAAAATTATCAAACATGAGACATCTTCTATAAACCCATCATCAAAAACAAATAATGATGAAAACAATTTCCATAATAGAGAAAAATTTAAGGATATATCAAGAAATGGGTCTCATAATTCCTCAAAGACCCTAAACTGGAAGTAAAAGATGGATGAACTCTTTCTATAAGAATGGGCCTTTTCATCATGTTATGGTTCATCCTACCTCTAATCCTTGTACATGGGATTCTATTAATTACCTCTATTAATTTGTTCGATACCTAATAAAACTAAGTAATAAAAAACCATTGATTTCCAAGAATATTTATATTCCATTCACATGTCCCTCATGAAAACATCCAAAATGGATGTTATGCCCAATGAATGTAGAGATGTACCAAGGTCTTGGTAAAGACCATCACCAAAGAAATGTCCATTCTCATAATTGATGACCCCTATTTCTGGATAATATATACCATACCTTGAAAGGTTATTGACATACTCCCATACTGATCTGTCACCAATAAAAAGTCTCATGAGCTCAGTCTATTTCTCTACATTCATTCCGTTAGGAAATAACCATTAATAAATCAATCTTGATGAGATTCCAATTCATACATTCATGAAGTTAGGAAGGTACCACTGACTCCCACAAGACTCTACTAAAACTATAAATCTAGTTCTAAAAAATTCTCACCCACAAAGTATCAGTTTCCCTATGATAATTGAGGATCACTTTATTTTGTTCAAACTACCTAACCGCTTCCACTGACCCTTTAAAAACACTTAATGAATAATGATTCAGGAATCCTATGATGGTGTCCGAGATTGAAAATGATTTAACATCAACAAATCAACATGTATTATAGGTCAGAATAAGAACTAATGAATCCATTTTTAAAATTACAGTGGACAACAATAACATCAAAATGAACTATATCAATTAAATACTCAAAATAAAGCCGAATTATTCTGTATGAATATAAGACTAAAAAAATTATAAATTAAACAAGTAACACACTAATTAAACCAAAATTAATTTTCATTTTAAACCACCATTTTTTATAAGTAATTATAATATACCACCTCTAATAAGTGTGAACCTCATTTGGAAAATACATATTGGAGAGGAGTTGAAACAGGATAATAGGGGGATAAATTGTGATGTAAATGATTTGGCTTTGTGATATGGGTGTCTAGGGGAAAACCATGAACACGTTTTTGAAGCTTGAGAACATGTATATGAAATAGGATTATTGGGGGATAAAAGAGTGATCTCTAAAAATTTCCAAAACTAGACTCAAATGACTCACATGATTCTCCTCGGTTTAATATAAAACCAATATGTCATACTCAAATACCACTTAAATGAATCAGAATAATCATGGAATATAATGTTGTTCAACACTATAAAAATTGTTGGATCATTTTTTAGACCAAAAGGCTTAGAAATATACTTTTAATGTCCATACGTACTCTGGAAGAAAATCTCTAATATATCAAACTCTATTATTCTTATCTAGTGGAAACCAGAATGGTGATAAATATTTAAGAACCAGTTATTAAATTTCAACTGATCAAACATATCACAAGTCTATGGCAACAAGAAACTTGTTCTTTACTATGAATTGATTCATCTTTTGGTAATCATTACAAAGGTTAGGGTTCCATAATATTTATTCACAAAAAAACAAATCCATTTCCCAATATTAAAGGCTTGGGAGAATAAATTAACACCAATTTGATGTCCAATTTAATGAAATAAAAACCCTATAAAAATTATTTGGATAATTTATGTTCATTTAAATGATGAGTAAAGTCTTGATTACATCATATCAAGGTGACTTTATCCATATCAAACTAAAGAACCATTATATTGTGATGATTCCACCATACTCATGTGTAATCTTCTCAGTAATCCTAATAAAAATACCATAATCCTATATAAATGAATTTTACACCAAATGGAATGAAGTAGAAGAGGGATATCACCTCGAATCTCTATACACAAAATTCCACCCAGAACATCCCATATCAAGGGGAGTCATAGGAGGGATGAGTATAAGGATGATGACCCAAAATGGACTCCCCCATTTGTTTTTGTTTAACCAAGAATCCAAGGGTATAACCCTGAAATTTTTGTTCTTCCACTCCTTTTGAAAAAAATAAATTTATCACATTCATGATGTGACCATTATGGAAACATCATGACCATCTTCCAAGTAGTGGGCTCAACACCCATGCTTACCTAAATTATGATAAAATATTTCCTTTATGCTGTGAAAATTTTTATAATGTTTACCTAAATAATTTTTAATGTTCATGTCGATTACGCGACTACCCCCCATCGTAGTGCATCCATTTCATAGGTTTCTTCCCTTTATCCAAAAATCCTCATACTCGTTATACCATGATGTTATTGGCCAGGACATGTCATCATCTTGTTAGCTAGGAAATTAGACTACCTAAACAAAACTATAGAGTTACTTAAGAATTTTTCTAAGACCTCCCTTGGTAAAATGGGTTATCCCCCTACCTAGATACCATCATGACATTACTTGAGTGTCGCACTTTGACTAACACAATAACTAAAATTCAGCAACAAGTTCACCCTAAACTTACTCCAACATCCACAAAAGAACATTATTCTCTTACTATGCCTTAATAAATGTCCAAAAACATCTCCTTGAAATATGATAACTCTTATAATTACAATATTAATCCTAGTTCTCCAAAAAAACACTTCTCTAGAGTTGAAAATTAACATTTCCACTAAAAATTACCACACATAATGTTGTATATCATTACATAATGAATAAATTGATATCATTTTTCATCTATCTCCCTTTACATGTATTAATAAAAATAACATGTTCCTTAAATATCTTCTTGGAACACCTTATTCCATATCCCCTATTGTGAATAATGAATGGAAAACAACAATCAAAGATTTAACTATAACATCCCATGTAAATAAAGAATAAATCATTTTAATATTTATTAATATTTACGAATTAAATATTAATTTTACTATAAAGGGGTTGCTATGTTCTATAACATACCCGATACGCAACAAAGAGTTTCTTTGAAATCTTATGTTGTACACTAGTAATAAAATAATATTATTTTAAATGGAAGTTAACACATAGTCGTTGTATTGGCAGGAATGAATTTAAATAACTAAAATATGATTATATATGTTTGTTAAATGTTTTTACATTTATCCAATAAAATACAAAGGCTTAAAATACGAAAAGAATTCAATTTTAGGCATATATACTGTAATTTTCACTAAAGGTCCACTTATCGCCTTTTGATGGAGAACCGTCATTAAGTATAGTTTTGTTCTCTCTTATAAATTTTATTGGACCAAATAGAATTATTATTTTGAATCGGGACATCAAAATTTACTTTGTGTGAATGTTTGGAATTTTTCCGATAATGTTCATTTTTTAATGAATAGTGAAAAATGTTGTGTTTTAATTCAAAACCCCTTTTAATCAAATTTATTTGTATTATTAGATTAAATTTTGAATTGGTTTTAAAAAAAAATAGAATATACTTTTACCATTTAAACCAATAGTTGTCGTAGGAATTAATTTCACTTTGAAATTGGACTTAAACTAGTGTTAATCTATTGATACTTATTGTTTTATAAAAACACGCTATTTTCTCTGACAGCAGGAATTAATTATTAAATTAATTAATATAACATATAAATTTTGAATTTTTTAAAATAGACATCATTTTTGAATCCATAATATCAAATATAGCTTAGGGTGAAGTTTAGGTATTTTTCTGAAAAACTTCAATTTTTAAGGAATAGTGAAACCACTATGTGGTACTTATAAAAACTGATTTTCCGTTTAAATGAAATTTTACCACCTCTGTGTTTTGAATTTCAAAAATATGACATACATGGTTCTAATTAAGAAGTAAAATTTGGTTCAATGGGATTAAAATAATTTTATGGAGAATAGTAACTTTTAAGTTTTTAATCGCGATTAGAGGTAATTAGTGTAATTTAAGGTAAAAGCAATGTTTTAATAATATCAAATAATCCTGAAACATGTATTACCCTTATTGGATGTGTTATGTCCGACTAAGACAATCCATGGGTCATCTTGGGGACCCCATGGAGCCACATTGGTGGGAAAATAACATTAATAACTTTTTATTTAATGTTAAAATTAAAATGTCACAAACATGAGTTGTTTTCCTAAAACAATTTTTAAATGAGGTAATACAAGTGATATGTTTGACTATAAATATTCATTATAAATATAAAAATATTTACAACATCATGATATTTTATTTATAATTTTTACACATTAAATAAATTAAATTATTTTTGATACCATGATGATGCAGCGATTACCTCATTATTTAACGATTTTAAAAAATTAATAGATAATGTAAAATCTAAGACCTACACATGTCAAAAACATATTGGATGTGTGGATTTATAACTCTTATCACCTTATCCTAGAAATATATAATTTTGGGACCTTTAAAATCCTAAAAGAATTTTATAATAATGTACCCTTTTATAACTTTCCAAGAGTGCCCCTCCTCTCCTCTTATAAAAGGCCCCCACCTATACCACCTTACCCACACCTCTCAAGCCTTTGGATCGGAAAAACCCTATCTATTTTGTCTCTCCACTTCCCTATATTACTTCTTGATGCCTGAATTTGGGCAGAAGTCTTCCCAAGGAATCCTTTTAGCTCAAATAAAAAAGAGTTAGCTGTTTTAAAGGTAGTGTTTTCTCTTATGTTCTTATGTTTTATTTTTCTTCTCCATCCTTCTGAACACTTTTTATTCCTTTATTTTGTAACAAAACCAGTATCTTTAATATACTAGTATGTTGTTATAATAAGGATTCAAGCTACACTTACACACACCTACATCTAATGGTTAAAGAACATACTATTCGTGTGGATGGTGAATTTCTGCCTCACGAAATGATGATTGTTCAACACTCATATAACACCTTAAATAGTGGCCATTAAGATGTCACTATATTTATATATGGTATATAATATGTTTATGTTATACTTAAGCTTCTGTATTTTTCAATTATGGCATACCTTTATGGTTTCCATTATGGGTAAACGCGATATCTTCATTTTAGGAAGTGCGGACTACCACCCCCTCAAAGTGATTTGATTCGTTAATACCATATATGGTACGTATAAAGGATAGATTTAATGATATTATATATGATACAATACTGGAATTATAATACTATTATGTATCATTATGTTTTAATTCCATTAAATATGAAATAGAAATGGAAGTAGCATTCATGCGTACGTACGACATACCGTCTCCATGAACGGTGCATTTCATTTATTACCTCTAAATGTTATGTACTATTATAAATATATGTATATACTGGATATATATGATATATATGATATCTACATCATGAGTATAACTCTGGATATAATGGACACAAGAAAAACATGTAATTATAAAGATCTTATTTTTTACTCAAGTACCAATGATCGTTAAAACGACCGTTATTAACTTAAATAATTACGCAGTGTTCATGACATGGTAATAAGTGATAAAAAAGGAATAATTAACATGAAAAAGGTTCTTAAGCATGTAGAAATTAACTCATGTTTATTATTCAGGTCATTAAATAAATATCGAGTCAAGTCGGACCTGAGGTATAGGACTACGTCTCAATCTCCTTTCATTGAGGCATATTTTGTTTTATACACAACCTTATTTTATACAGTGTATAAACCCCATTGACTATTACGTTTATCAAAAAAGAATATTTTTATTTGAAGCATTTTACTAAACGACAAAAGGAAATTTTTTTGTTGTACGTATGTGGCGACAACGACTTCTATGCCGCCGTGACCATTATTGGAGTTTCGGCTTCCCCTACAAGCCATACCTTTTTTTAATGAAAAATAAATACCATGTATTACTTTTATTTTATTTTGGTATTGAAAATCGTTTTAATAATGTTTTTATATCAATGTGTTGTATTGATATCTTTTGATTGAAAAGAGGAAATGTTATGTTTCCTTTATGCATGTTTTATGTGATACAATTATGTTATGGTTAATGGGAATTATAATAAAGATGGGTGGTTCTGTGATAAACAAAGTGCGGGTGAGCCCGATATATATCTCCAATTCATTGGGTAACGTGAAGGGGTTAAATGTTGAGGTTTCTCTGAAGATATTTAGGGAATATACTGTGATGGGTATTCCAAACGTAACCAAGAGGGTTACTCCCTACGTAAGAATGTTATGAATACCTCATTTTACCTTTATGTCTTGTGATTTCCATATTTTATTCAAGATTTGATGAGGTATGTTAACATGATTATGTTTTATGATTAAATTATGATATCATTGATTCCAATTTACACATGTACTCATGTTTCCTTTCCATATTTTGATATCCCTTACTGAGCTTTTTATACTCATCCCATGTTTTTCAAATGTTTTTCATAGGTCAAGGGAAAGGTAAATTATGTGACGATAATGTCAATGAAGTGTCAAACAAGAATCCATGTTTTATTTTAAATATGTCTCCTTTGATGGGAAAAATGAGTACTATATTTTATGTAACCACTTTATTTAAATGTCGGATGTAATGCATGTTTTATGATCTAATTCTTTAAAACTCTAAACCTAAAAAGATCCTCAGCGTGTATTCTTGATGTATCTCATGATTAAGTAATATTTAAGGCTGGGGCATTATAGTTGGTATCAATGTTCGGTTTAGATAACAATAAGAGTTAGATTTCTATTAAATGATTATCCAAAAATATATATTTTTTTATGGAAAAATTGAAATGATATAGTAATTCAAGATTACCATGTTGCTCCATCTAAGACATGTTTGTTCAGAATGGTTTTCCGCAGAGGAAATAGGGAAGCTGTGCTAGGAAGGCATATAGAAGGAAATAACCTTCCAAATCAGCATCCTAAGATGGTCGGAATTGGAACTGAACAGTTTGTTGTAGTAATGGCACAGTTGACTCAAGCGATTAATGGTGGTGGTATCCATGCACGAGATCAGCCAGATCAACCGCAGAGGAACATGTTAGTGGTGGAACATTTCATGAGGCAACATCCCCCATCATTCAGAGGATCATCTGACCCTGTACTAGCTGAAGGTTGGATTAATGAACTAGAGAATATTTTCGATGTCATGGGGTGTTTAGACAATCAAAAGGTTAGTCTTGCTATTTACCGTTTGGAGGGTGAAATAGATTAGTGGGGGTCGATGGTTAAAAATATCAGGGATGTTGATGAGATTGATGCTCTTGACTGGGATGAATTCAAAGGTATGTTTCTTGAGAAGTATTTTCTAAGGCTGTTTGAATTAGGATGGAAAAAAATTCTTGGAATTGAGGCTAGAGGAAGACTCAGTGGCTGCCTATGAAGAGAGGTTCACTCGATTGGCAAGGTATTCTCCAAATTTTATCTGAGAACTTGATAGTAAAATCAATCATTTTTACTCAGTATTAAAGCCAAAATATCGATGGGCATTGGCTTCTTGTGAGTTAAAAATTTATGAAATTTTTTTCGATGTGCTGAGAAGGTGGAAATGGAGTTTTCTGATGATAAAGTGATATATAACAACCAGAAGAAGAAGAGACCGAGGTGGAAGGAGAAAGGAAAGATTTATTCAAAAAGGTCTGACGGTAAGAAAACTAAGTTTCCAGTTTGTGATAAATGTGGTAAAAGGCATGCTGGAGAATTTCATCTGAATTCTAGAAAGTGCTACCGATGCACTAAGATGGGACATAAGGCTCGTGATTGCACTGAAAATTATCAGGGTGAAGGTAAGACAAAATTTGATTTACAGTTACTGAAATGTTTTTAGTGCAATGAGATGGGTCACTATGTAAATGAGTGTCCAACATAGATCTCGAGTGATGGGAAGCAGTTAGACTACAAGCAGAAAGGGGTGGTTAAATCCTTTGCAACTACTTCAGTAGATGTCGGGCCATCAAATGAAGTTGTATCAGGTACATTGTTTGTTTTTTAAGATTATGCCAGTGTGTTGTTTGATTCGGGGTCTACACATTCTTTCACCTCTGAAAACATTTCTAGTACAATGGAAATACCATCTCAAGAAATGACTCCTGAACTTTTGGTAAAAACACCTGGGGGAAATGTTGAGGGAAAAAAAATTATAAAAATATTCCTATCCTTATCAGTGGTAAGAACATACTTTCAAACCTTATTGTTTTACCTCTAGTATAGTTTGATGTTATCCTGGGCATGGATTGGATCTCTATTTACCATGATAAGATTGATTGTAGAGATAAAGAAGTTTATTTTCAGAAAAACACTCAGTTTGTGTACAAGAATGAACCCTTACTATTGATAAAGTATCAAGAGGCTGAGAAACTTGTAAAAGATGGAAATGAATGTTACCTTTCACATATTGTTGAAAACAAGGGAACTATTCAGATTAATGATGTGCCAGTGGTAAATTAGTATCCTGATGGTTTTCTTGACGAGTCTCTTGGAATAATACCAGATCGGGAAGTTGGGTTTATTATAGACATAGTTCCTGATGCTAAGCCAATTTCAAAACCCCCTTATCAAATGGCTCAAATTGAACTTTTAGAGTTGAAGGAGAAATTGAAAGATTTATTAGAGAAAGGTTTCATTCGACCTAGCATATCACCATGGGGCCCTCCTGTTTTATTTGTTAAAATAAAATATGGTTCTATGAGACTTTTAATTGATTATATATCTTTGAATAACATCACTGTTAATAAACAATTTCCTTTGCCTCATATCGATGATTTGTTTGATCAGCTCCGGGGAGCTCAATATTTTTCAAAGATTGTCCTGAGATCGGGGTACCATCAATTGAAGGTAAAGGAAGCAGATATTCTGAAGACCATGTTTCATACAAGATATGGTCATTATGAATTTGTAGTAATGCCTTTTGGGCTAACCAATGCACCTTCTGTATTCATGGAATTAATGAATAGAATTATCCATGAGTTCTTGGATAAGTTTGTGGTTGTTTTCATTGATGATTTTTTGGTGTTTTCTAAAAGTAAAGAGGAGCATGAAAGACATCTAAGGGTTATTTATCAAACCATAAACGAAAAGAAATTTTATGGGAAATTCAAGAAGTGTGAGTTTTGTTTCAATAAATTTCTTTCCATGGTCATATTGTTTATAAAAATGGGATAAATGTTCATCCTTCACAAAAAAAGGTTTTTGACGAATGGCCATGACCCACAAATGTAACTGAGATTCGTAGCTACCATGGTTTGGCAGGATATTACCAAAGGATTGTTAGAAATTTTTCATGGTAATCTAGTCCAATGACTAAGCTAACTCGGAAGGGTGTTAAGTTTATCTGGACCAAATAATTTGAGGATTGTTTTCAGGAACTGAAAAGAAGATTGGTGAATGTTGCAGTTTTGGCACTACCTTCCAGGAATGGGGAGTTTGTTATCTATAATGATGCTTCATTGAAAGGACTTGGTTTCATCCTAATGCAGAATGATTAGGTAATTGCTTATACATTATGACAGTTGAAAACACATGAGGTAAATTACCTTACACATGATTTGAAATTAGCTGCTGTTGTTTTTGCTTTAAAAATTTGGAGGCATCATTTGTATGGAGTAAAGTGTGAAATATATACTGATCACAAAATTTCAAAGTATATATTCACTCAGAAAGAATTGAACATGAGACAGAGATGATAGATAGAACTAATCAAGGATTATTATTGTACAATTCATTACCATCTGGGAAAAGAAAATAAAGTGGTTGATGCTTTGAGTCGAAAAATTAATGCTTCATTAACAATGATGCGTTTGGATCATGATCCATTGGTTATGGATTTGATAAATTTGGCATAGAAGTTGTTGGTGCAGGATGTCCTTCTGTTTTGTTTTAGGTATCAGTGAAATATTTTCTATCAGACATAATTAAGAAAGCATGGAAGCAAGACAGCAAGTTGCAAAAAAAGGTAGAGCTGGTTTAGAAGGGTAAGTTGCCCGAATTCAATACTGATAATGATTTTGTTTTGAGATTTGGGAAGACATTGTGTGTGTCGTGTGATTCACAGTTAAAGAGATATTTGTTATCTGAAGCTCATAGTTTTTCGTTTTCAGTTCATCCTCACAGTACTAGGATGTATAGATATTTTCAAGAGTATTACTGGTGGGACATAATGAAAAAGGGATATTGCTGATTTTACTCTGAAGTGTTTGACTTGTCAACAGGTCACAGAAGAGCAGCAGTTACTGAAAGAGATGATTCAGGATTTACCAGTGCCAGCGTGGAAATTGGAGAATATATCCATGGACTTTGTTGTGGGATTGCCGAAGACACCTCCAGGTAATAATGCAATCTGGGTTATTGTTGATCGCTTGAATAAATCTTCTCATTTCCTTGCTATACGAGATACATTTTCCCTAGATCAACTTTCCTGTTTGTATCTTAAAGAGATAGTCAGGTTACATGGAGTTCCTCTCTCCATTGTATCTAACCGCGATTCCAGGTTCACTTCTAACTTTTGAAAAGGCCTTCAGAAGTCATTGGGTACTGAATTACATTTTAGTAAAGCTTTTCATCCTCAATCACAAGGGAAGTCAGAACAAAAAATTCAGACTTTAGAGGATATTCTATGTGCTTGTTTGATGGATTATCAGGGAAGTTGGGACCAACATCTTTCTTTGGTTTAGTTTTCTTATAATAACAGTTTTCATTCCAGTATACAGATGGAACCATTTGAGGCATTATATGGGAAGAAGTGTCGAACTCTAGCTTTCTGGGATGAAGTGGGTGAAAGGAAGCTAATGGGACAATAATTGGTAGAAGAGATGGCTGAAAAAGTTCAGTTGATTCAGAAACACAAGAGAACAACTTAGAGCAGGAAGAAGAGATATGCAGATAACCGGAGGAAGGATCTATCTTTCGAGGTAGTTGATCTTGTTTTTCTCAAAGTTTCACCGTGGAAAAGTGTGATGCAATTTGGTAAGAAAGGAAATCTGAGCCCTAGGTTCATTAGACCATATGAAATTTTGGAGAATGTTGGATCAGTTGTATACTGAGTGGATTTACCTCCATGTTTATCTCAGGTACACAATGTTTTTTATGTTTCGATGTTGAGAAAGTACATGCCAGATCCATCTCATGTTTTGAGCCCAGAGGCAGTTCAGTTGGAAGAGAATCTCTTTTATGAAGAACAACTAGTCCAGATTCTTGATTGTAGCGAGAATGTGTTGCGGAATAAGGTAATTCACCAGTTAAAGGTTTCATGGAAAAACCATATGGTTGAAGAGGCAACATGGGAATCTGAAAATTCTATGAGGGATAAATACCCCCACTTATTTTGAAAAGTGAATAAAATTGTGAGGATGCAATTCCCAAAAGGGGGGAAGGATGTAACATACTAGGTAAATAAAGAATAAATCATTTTAATATTTATTAATATTTATGAATAAAATATTAATTTTACTTTAAAGGGGTTTCTATGTTCGATAGCATACCCGATACGCAACAAATAGTTTCTTTGAAATCTTACATTGCACACTAGTAATAAAATAATATTATTTTAAATGGTACTTAACACGTAGCCATTGTATTGGCGGGAATGAAAGGAAATAACCAATATATGATTATATATATTTTCTAAATATTTTTACATTTTCCAATAAAAGATAAAGGCTTAAAATACGGAAAGAATTCAATTTTAGGCTTATATACTCTAATTTTCACTAAAGGTCCACTTATCGCCTTTTGATGGTGAACCGTCATTAAGTATAGTTTTAGTCACTCTTATACATTCTATTTGACAAAATTAAATTCTTATTTAGAATCGGGACATCAAAATTTACTTTGTGTGGATTTTTTGTATTTTTCCGATAATGTTCATTTTTTAATGAATAGTGAAAAATGTTGTATTTTAATTCAAACCCCATTTTAAATATAATTTATTTATATTATTAGATTAAATTTTGAATTGGTTTTAAAGTAAATTTAGAATATATTTTTACCATTTATACCAATAGTGGTTTTTGGAATTAATTTCACATTGAAATTAGACTTAAACTAGTGTCAATCTTTTGATACTTATTTAATCATAGAAACACGCTATTTACTCTGACAGTGGGAATTAATTATTAAATTAAGTAATGTAACTGATATGTTTTGAATTTTTTAAAATATAAATCATTTTTAATCCATAATATCAAATATAGCATAGGGTTATGTTTTGGTATTTTTCTAAAAAACTTCAATTTTTGATGAATACTGAAACCACTAAGTGGTACTTATAAAAACTGATTTTCTATGTAAATGAAATTTTACCATCTCTGGGTTTTTAATTTCAAAAATCCTACAAACATGGTTGTCATTAAGAAGTAAAATGTGGTTCAATTGGATTAAAATAATTTTTTGGTGAATAGTAACTTTTAAGTTTTAATTCGCGATAAGAGGTAATTAGTGTAATTTAATGTAAAAATAATGTTTTAATAATATGAAATGATCCTAAAAAATATCCTACCCTTATTGGATGTGTCATTTCCGACCAAGACAATCCATGGGTCAACTTGGGGACCCCATGGAGCCACATTGGTGGGAAAATAACATTAATATCTTTTTATTTAATGTTAAAACTAAAATGTTACAAACATGAGTTATTTTACTAAAATATTTTTTAAATGGGGTTAGAAAAGTCATATTTTTTACTATAAATATTCATTATAAATATAAAATGATTTCATAAGTCATGATAGTTTTTTTATAATTTTTAAACATTAAATAAATTAAATTATTTATGATACCATATTGATGTAGCGATTACCTCATTATTTTACGATTTAAAAAAAATGTAAAATATAATGTATAATATAAGACCTACACATGTCAAAAACCTGTTTTATGGGTGGATTTAGAATTCATAAAACCTTATCCCTGAAATATATTATTTTGAGACCTTTTAAATCCGAAAATCATTTTATAATAAAGTAACCTTTTATAACTTTCCAAGAGTGCACCTCCTCTCCTCTTATAAAAGGCCCCCAACTCTACCACCTTACCCACACATCTCATGCCTTTGGATCAGCCAAACCCTGTCCATTTTGTCTCTCCACATTCTTCTCTTACTCCATGAAGCCTCACTTTAAGCAGAAGTCTTCCAAAGGAAGCCTTTGAGCTCAAATCAAAAAGAGTTACCCGTTTTAAAGGTACTGTTTTCTCTTGTGTTTGTATGTTTTATTTTGCTTCTCCAACCCTCTAAACACTTTCTATTCCTTTATTTTGTAACAACAACAGTATCTTAAATATACTAGGATTTTGTTATAATAAGGATTCGTTCTACACTTACACACACCTACATCTAATGGTTAAAGAACATACTGTTTCTGTGGAGGGCGAATTTCTGCCTCACGAAACGATGATTGTTCAACACCAATATAACACCTTCAAAGGTGGCCATTAAGATATCACTATATTTATATAATATAGATAATATTTTTATGTTTTACATAAGCTTCTTTATTTTTCATTTATGGCATACCTTTATGGTTTCCATTATGGGTAAACGTGATATCTTCATTGTAGGAAGTACGGACTACCGCCCCCTCAAAGTGATTTGATTCTTTAATACCATATGTGGTATATATAAATGATAGATTTAAAGATATTATATATCATAAAATACTAGAATTATAATACTATTATGTATCATTATGTTTTAATTCCATTAAATATGATATATAATTGGAAGTAGCGTTCATGTGTACGTACGGCTTACCATCTCCTTGAACGGTGCATTTCATTTCTTACCTCTAAATGTTATGTAATATTATAAATGCATTTATATAATGGATATATATGATATATATGATATCTACATCATGAGTATAATTATGGATATAATGGATACACAAACAACTTGTAATTATAAAGAGCTTATTTTTGACTCAAGTACCAATGATCGTTAAAACGACCGTTATTAACTTAAATAATTACATAGTGTTCATGACATGGTAATAAGTGATATAAACGGAATAATGAACTTGAAAAAGGTTCTTAAGCACGTATAAATTATCTCAAGATTATTATTCTGGACATTAAATAACGATCGAGTCATGTCAGACCTGAGTTATGGGACTTCTTCTCAATCTCCTTTCATCGAGGCATATTTGTTTTATACACAACCTTCTTTTATATGGTGTATAAACCCCTTTTACTTTTACGTTTATCGAAAAGGAATATTTTTATACGAATCATTTTACTAAATGACAAAAGGGAATGTTTTTGTCGTACATATGCGGTGACAACGGCTTCTCCGTCGCCATGACCATTATTTGAGTTTCGGTTTCCTCTTCAAGCCATACCATTTTTTTGAATGAAAAATAAATACCATGTTTTGATTTTATTTTATTTTTTTGTATTGAAAATGGTTTCCATAATGTTTTTATATCAATGTGAATTATTGATATCTTGTGATTGAAAAGTGGATATGTTATGTTTCCTTTATTCATGTTTTATGTGATACGATTATGTTATGGTTCATGGGTATTATTATGAAGACGGGTGGTTTCGTGATAAAATAAGGATGGGTGAGCCCGATATAGATCTTCAATGCATTGGGTAACGCAAATGGGTTAAACTTTGAGGTTTCTCCGAAGAGATTTAGGGAATATAATGTGATGGGTATTCCAAACGTAACCAAGAGGGTTACTACCTACGTTAGAATGTTTTGAATGCCTCAAGTTACCTTTATGTCTTGTGATTTATATGTTTTAATCTTGATTTTATGAGGTATGTTAACGTGCTTATGCTTTATGAGTAAATTATGATTTCATTGATTCCTATGTACACATGTACTCATGTTTCCTTTCCATATTTTTATATCCCTTACTGAGATGTTTATGCTCATCCCAGTATTTTGAAATGTTTTTCACAGGTCAAGGGAAAGTTGCATGATGTGATGATAGTGTCAAAGAAGTGTCAAGAAAGAATCCATGTTTTAATTTAAATATGTTTCCGTTGATTGGAAAAATGAGTACTATCTTTTATTTAACCACTTTGTTTAAATGTGGAATATAATGCTGGTTTTATGATCTAATTCTCTAAAACTCTAAGCCTGAAAAGATCCTCAACGTTTATTCTTGATGTAACTCAAGATTAAGTAATATTTAAGGCTGGGGACTTATATTAACACTACTTTAACACCTAACTTCAACATATTTTTTCCATCCCCAAACTCCACCAATCCCAGATTACATTATGGAAACTAATAAAAGGAATGTAATATAGATTTTATAGATTAATAAATGCGGGAAATAAATGAAGATAATATTGAGGATCACCAAAAAAGACTCCTCTTATCCCACTATCTCAACATGAAATTAAATTAAAACATGGAAATGAATAATAGATATTGGGACACCCTTTCCTCCCCTGAGATCAATTCCATAAGTTATTTCTCAATAATTATAGAGTTAATAGATCATGATAACAAATTTTAAAATATATATATTAAACATCAATGAAAAATTATAGTTAACTTATTTTCTATGTTAATACCCTATTGGGGAACTTATTTCACAATGGGTATCCCAATATATTTACACACTCTATCCCACTCTCTTACTAGATAAGCCTAAAGTACAAAGGAATAAATGTCCATGATATCAAATATGCATTCCCTATAAATTAATTATATGTGTTGTCCTTATTGATTATTTACACAATTTTGTTAGACAATAGTTATGGGGAATATTTGTTGTTCCCTTAAGTACAAGAATGTATTGCATGTGGTTTCCATCTTAATTAATGGCCATGATGAATTAAAACACCTCATACATTGAATATTAATCATGGAATATTTTAGATTCATGAATGATGTGATAGCATTGCCTTGGTAATGTATTCTTATAATGGCTGATGAGGATACATCAAGGTAAAATTTTAATATCAAGAATGGGATTGAGACTACATTGGTTGGTTGACATAGTTTTACAAAAAAATGTGACGTTTAACTGGGTTATTTATATATCTTGACACTAAATCTTGAGACAATTTTGACGATGAAAAATGCTTCATAATATATCACTATGTAATTAGAAATTCCCATGAAATAGAACATCACAATGATGAATAAAATATGTAAAAAATGCATCTAGTGTTGGAGACTAGGGTATCATAAGAGGATTGACATATCCTATGTTTTACCATAAGAATGAATTGGTTATTTGAAACCCTTTTAAGGCATAACCTCCTATATATGAATTTTAATCCTTAGGGTTTTGTATAGGTCGTCGGGGAAGCAAGGTCGTCGGGGTCGTGGGGTCACCGGGGTCACGGGGTCGCTGGGGTCGCAAGGTCTTCGGGGTCGCGGGGTCGCCGGGGTCATAGGGGGCCTGGGTCTTAGGGGAAGCGGGGGGCCGGGGGTATCTGGGTGAGGAGGGTCGGGGTGGGGGGATGGTTTGGGCTGTTAAAAAAAAAAGTTTCGTGGTAGTTTATTATAAACATCCATGAAACCTTTTTTTAACAAGGTTTACCGGCCGTTCCTAGAACTGTCGCTAAATAGTGGTTTTGTTTTAGTGTAGTGTATATTGACCTAATAGCATCCATAGATCATCAAACTACTCATTAAAATTATTACTAGAGAGAATTTAAGAAGAATTTTTGTAAAATCATGTGAAATTAAGATGTTTAATTCAAAATGTATTATCCTAAACTTAAAAAGAATCGAATAAATATAGAGTGATTAATAGAAAATTTTATTAATAAAATTTAATAATTCATCAATATTTGTTAATTTTAATATCCTCATCTCATCCACTAATGGATTAATGTTTTATTAGTAGATAATAACATGAAAAATAAAATAAAATATGTAAATAGAAACTCCACATGATCGAGTAATCACAAAAGAATCACCCTCTCTTCCTTAAGTGGATAATTATTTATAAGTAAATGATATGAGGTTCTTCATGTGATTCCAAAGTTTATCTTTGTGTCTATCATGGATTTGTTCTCAATATTTAATTATTATAGAATTTCAGAATCATTCATAAAATTTCATTCTAAAATTACTTTCAATTTATTGTCACTATATGTAAAGGAGAAGGTTTAAGTTTTCACTATTTGAACATGTGAGTCTTCTAGTCAGGATTCACTCTCCTCCCATGATTGATCTCCATAAGTTTTCTATAATAATCAGTTTTAATAAGCTTACCTACACTATGGTGTGGTCAAAATCGCATATGGAAACCTTTTAGGATGAGAAGTTGAGAAGAAGTGATGAATATGCAGGTTGGTTACAAAATTAATGAATAAATTATTAGAAAAAATAATTTTGGAATCAATATTTTATCAATTGTCCTGGAAGAAAGAAGTAGGGCATGAAAGTCATTGTACATGTGTGGGGGAATATATAGTATCCAACAAAGATGTTCTAGTAGTTGTCTTAAATTGATATTCAAAAAAAGTCTTTTTTCAATCTATCAAATTGGATATAAAATAATCAACATGAAAATAATTTTTTTTATCAAATAAAATACCCCAAATATACATCAACAACATCCCAAAAATAATAATAATATTTTTTCACAAATACTGACATATAATAAAAATTTACATCAGGAAAACATTAAACTCTTTTCAAATTTTATAATTTTAATTTTAAAACATAAAATAGATAATATAAATAAACAAAATCATATTCAATTGTCTGAAATAATCCAATCATAACACTAAAAAGTAATTATCACTTTTTTTGGGACCATAAAAAATATATAAATTAAAAAAGAAATAATTTAACATGTATTCTCAATTTAATTATAATAAAAATTAACGTAAGGGTTATAATTCAATAGAACCATGCATAATATTTATATGTGTCCCGATTGAAATTATTTAAAAGGCAAATCTTAGAACAAAATATCTACATTCATTCACTCATTTTTAACTATGATAAACCTATTTCAAAAAAAATCAATTAAAAATACACTTTTAATTAATTAGATCCAAATATTAGTAGTTATAAATGGTAATTCACCTCTACACATTTATATTTGATATTTTCTTTCCTATTTAATGTTGTTTCTATAAAGTAATTTCATGCCCTATTAGAAAATGATACGTTTGAAATAAAATTAAAATCCAGTATAATATAAAACTATTTAAATAATTAAACATATGTGCCAAATACTTCACTAAAATATTCTAACATGCCACCATGTTTAGAAAATAACTAGTAAGTATTCTTATCTTCTAGAAATACAGACAACATAAAATTGAAATAAATATAAAAACATTTAACATGAGTCGTAATTAATTTAATATAGATATAACTTTATGAAATATATTCCTCATACCTTTCTAGATATGGAAGTAGCTCAAATTATATTGCTTTATTTTGAAATCATTCCAAAAAATATATTGTTTATTATATAACATTCATTCCATCGATTTTGGTGAAATAAATTATGGGTCAACAAATCAATATATAGATTTCGTATCATAATGAATAAAATTGTATAAATATAGTCAATATAAATAAAACATATTTATGGATGTTCATAAAATTAAAACAATTATAAAAAATATATGATAATCGCCTTATGTGGAGATGATTTTCATCATGATGATTCCCAAAAAATATTAATTTACAAGAACCATTAAATCTTCTTTTAAAATCATCACATTTATTACATGCTCACAAATGTTATAATCCTTGAGAAGGCTATAAAATCCAAAAAACAAATATGAATATGATAATCATTTATAAATTCCAGTAGATGTAGTACCTAAAGTATTCTATGATTCAATCTAACTAGTATGTATTTACCTTTAAAATCTATCCTATAAAAAATATAGTCAAATATTAAAATATTAAAATAATATCAAAATTTTCACAACAAAATAAATAAACGATATAAAATATAAATACCTCAATGGTAATTGTTCATAAATTTTTTTGTGGATACACTAAAAAATGGTGGGTGCTTGGTCTAACTTTATTAACCTATTTCTAGTAAATGGTACTTGTTCTGATCTATCTGTTGAATTATGCATAGTGACTCTAATATGATCCATCTCTACCTGTTGATAATGAATCATATTTGCAACATAATATAGTCTAACTTGAAGAAATATGACATTGAGGATCCATATCACATAACAGAAAATATATGGGATGATTTTTTGGAGGAGGTGTCAATAGAGGATATGCAAGTAGATGTAGTGATGTAGGATATGCAGATGAAGGCGGAGGAGTGGAATATAGATCCTAATAATGTATTTTCTTTTTTAAAAAATAATACTATTCCAAAACTATAATATTACCTTATATCATGTCATTAATCTCCATAAAAATATCTTTTAAAGCCTCTATTTTGTCATTTATAGTAATCACCATTGAAGAATCCCCAAAATTACCAAACACTTTTTTCGACGGATATGATTTCCTCGTATTCTCATAGATAACCTTGGTGGTCAGCCGTTCCTAATACATTATAAAAAATATTCTTCCTAACCTTGGGTATAATGGTCTAAATTTTTCTCTTATCCTCAAAGGATTAATTTATAGAATATTTGAGAAAAAATCATTAGTTATTCATAATAAATAAAGAGTAAAATAACTCAAATAGAATAAATAACTTAAGTAACTCCTTATAATCATATCATTTATAAACCTTGAATATTCTATAATATATGTTATATTTTTTCATTTAGGAAATCTTCCATAAATCATTTCTAGATAAGGGAAGATGAAACACCACTGTGGATCCTTAGGACTCTACATTTATTATTTCTGAAAATTTTAATCCATTATTTGTACATACAATAACATCTACCCTCCATGATATATATTTTAACACTAAAAAATTATAAAATAATGACAGTTTATTTTATATAATATTGGACACCTAATACTGAGTTTATCATTTGTTACACACACTAGAATGTTTAGCTTGTGTTAAATACAACACTGGTTTTGTCTTTCATTACATGCAATAACGAATTTCTTCAAAATATTATGCTTTAGACAAGGTTGAGTTTTACAAAATAATAATATATTTTTAATATTATTACTTTAGTTGAAAACATCCAAAAAGCTATTGGAATGACGAGTAAGAATAAGGTTATATAAATTATGAAAATATATAGTCTAAACGATTAAATTATGAACCTATTGATTATAAATAAAAATAATAATTTTAATGAAAATGATAGGTTTTCTAAAATATAGTATTTTTTCTAATATACTGGTTTATTGTGATTAGTGAAAATAACATAAAATTAATTGTTTCCAATTTTAGAAAATTTATATGAAAGATTAAAATTAATTTTTAAAATATTAGTATCAAAATTATCTTAGGGTCATTATTTATATTTTTAGAAAATATTTTATTTTTTCATGAATAATGATAAATACTAAATTTTACCCAAAAATTTATTTGCATGTAAATAATTTATAATGATAAACTTTATTTAAATTTTTTTGTAGTAACATTAGTAAAATTTATATCAATTAATCCATTTAGGTCGTTGGAATCAATTTAAAATTTAATTTAGATACAAAACATTGTAATGTTTTGAATATTTTGAATTTAAAACCATTTTTTCTCATGACAACTGCAGTATAAATTTTAAATTTATTTTTCCCCATATGTTAATTAAATTTTGGAAAATGGATTTTCTGTTTGGAATCAGAATACTTTATAATTTCATATAATTACATTTAAACTTATTACAAATGCGATGAGTGAAAATTTCTAAAACTAATTACATTGGCTAATGTAAAAAAATTACCAAAGGATTAAACATTAAATTCATTGGGTAAAACAACCTTGAAACATGCCCAAATCCTGTTTTCTAAAATTGTTCAAAACTTATCTCTTATAGGGTCAACAAAAGACAATTATTAGGTCCTTATCACATGAAAAAACATCAGTTGAATCAATTCTTTAAAAAATTTACAAGTGTGCCACTCACCCCACTTTTAAAGGCCATCACCTATCCTACAATCTTCACACATTCAAAAAATGGTGTAGACAATCCCTAGTGAAAATACATCCCAAATTCCTACCCTTCCTCCTAGAACTTTAGTATTGGAAGAAATAAAATATTTTACGATTTTAGTGAAAACCTAATGAGGATAAATGAAGAAGATGTAATGTTCCTCAACTATATTCTTTACATTCCTTCTTTCTCCACCTACATTAATTTTTATTTAACAACGATCTACTTATTAAGAAACTGTTGATGTTCGTTTTTCCTTTTCCACAACTCATGGTTGGGTATGATGATTTATATAAATTACATATATCATATTTATAACATATTTATACCTCTATATTTGATATATCATATGTATCATTTTACCTTCTATTTTGTAGAAGATATGATAACATCGCTCATGTGTACGTTGGACTACCACCTCTCAAAATTGTGTGATTCATCTTTCACAAAAACTTCCCATGGAAGGTGATAATGATATTGTTAATGATTATATAAGATATTAATGATATATTTAAGATATTCATGAACTATTTACCATTCTAGAAAAATAATATATATCGTTTTTATTCAATTATTTTTACTCTCATAAATATGATTACATCATTCGTGTACATGTGGACTAATGCTTTCATGAAGTGATATTACTCTCATTTCATGACCACACCACAAGGATGGTATATGTAAATATATAATATCGTATTAATTATATTATGATAATTTTGTAAAAGTAAAATATTACATACCTTTTTTCCATAATGATTGTTGAAAATATTAAATGTTACTCATTCGTACCTATGACCTACCGTCTCTATAATCATAACATATATCACTATTTATAAAAATCATTCTTGATTGGTTTTGAAAATAAAAATAGATATAAAAATATGATAATTTTTTTATTTTTATTATTCTAGAGATGATGAAAATATAAAATATGAATAATAACATGAAATTTCATCAGAAAACATGCATGAGAAAACAAGACTATTGACACCAGATACCATAAAAAAATATTACAAAAATATAGTCATAAGATGTTATAAAAGGATAATATAGGATACAATAATTATTAATATTTCTCTTTATTTTTTTCATAATATGTCCAAATAAACAATATAATAGTTTAAATCATGTTAAGAAAAAAATAAAGTTTGAAGTAAGGGTTCCTCATCTCATTGGTTCTTTCGTTTCACATATGTAATATTTAACATTAATTTCATATGTGTTGTGTATACAACAACATTTTTTATAATTTATCATGAATTAATTTATCATCCTAATAATTAATGTATCAATTTAAGCTATTTCTATCATATGGATTATGATATAAAATTTACCAAAGTGGTAAGAGTTTAATTCACAATCTCATCATTATTGGAGATAATTTACTTTTACGTCTCCCTTGGGGGAATTATTTTAAATTCTATCATGGAAAAAAATCTATATTTCATAATGAATTAATTTAGGATATTTTTACCATTTCCCACTATTTTGATCCTAAAAGTGTGGGAAAATGTTTTTAAGAATATTAGAATTCATTTCCCTCTTTGGTCAAAACTCTACTTTCTACCAAAACCATGTTTTCTATAAAATATTATTCAAAAAAATTAACCTATTAAAATGATTTATTAAATTAAAATTTACCAAAGTTTTCTTTTTAAAAAATATTTTCAATGAACCTTTATTTTAATTCTCTTAACAATGTGCTTTTATAATTCTGTTGTTGTGAAAAATTAATGTTCTTTTTAATTTGTAGGGCCTGGATAGAATTACCCTCTTATATGAACATCATTTATTTGAAGTATTCTTTTCAATTTTATTAGATTATATTTAAACACAATATTTTCCATATATTCTATAAATTCTTATTCTTTAAAAAAAGTTTCAAATAAAAGGATTTTTTTATTATTCTATGTTTTAAAAGGGAATTTTGAAAAGTAAAAGGGTATTTTCCCCATGAATATGTCTAAATATTATTTATGTTATTTATATTCAACAAGTAAAATAACCCATTACCTTTAATAAAATGGGTACATATTGAAATGATATAACCCTTGTTTAAACTATGGATGGTATATGATCTGTTTGATGGGGGATGTACTGTTTTGTTACCATTCACATTACTCCATATGGTCTATGATTATATTTATTTATTGGAGGGAAGTATTTAAATTTATGTTATAGTTTTTAATGTTATTGTTTATGTTGATTTTGTATATCCCCTTTCATATGAGTAATTTATTATACTGAGTAAGATAATGGTGGGTCCCAGTAAAGAAAATTGCATGATTCATCGAGAGTTTTCATGAGACAAACTAGATATGGTTTAGGCGGAGGCCTTATAGATTTATTAGATATTAGCATGATGTCTTAATGGTGCTATATTCTTAGCATGAATCTTTTGTAGTAATATATTTATGGGAATAAATCCTCGAAGGTGATTTTTAAATATCTATCATTATGAATTTCTTCATTATGTATTCATTTATTTATATTTCATATGATTATTTGTTTAGTCAAAATATTCATGGTTATGTATATTGATCATGTAATTATTTATATGGAATTATATTATCACCTTTTACTCCTTCCATACTATGTTCAAATTATTAGTTTTGTAACATGTGTTTTAGTTATTTACAATTCTATTTTCATTATGCCTTATTCATTCATAGATTTTATTGTACACTTAACATTACCAAGCATATGAGTTCACCCATTTCTTATTTATTATTTTCCCCATTATATAATGATTTATTTTTTAATTGATATGCAGATGTATGATATGGGGAATAATGTAATTCATAATGAAAAATATTTGTTTTATTTAGTTTTTAAAATTTAATGAATGTTTTAATTATTTATCCAGTCTACCAAAAATAAAAAACTATTTTATCCATTGGGATTTTATTACATGTCTCTTATTCAAATGTAACTATGTATTCACTAGCTCTATGATACTGGGTTTGGGGTCACTACAGTTTGAATGAGAGTAATTATAGTATAAAACTCTTGATCTAGGATTTGAAAAACATAGATTAGGGAACACAACCCTAAGATATTATTTGAGGAGAAGTATAGAAGAACATACTAATAGTATGGTAATGTATATATTAAGGGGGTTTTATTTTAAATAATTTCATATCTAGATACTAAAAGTGGACATGGTTCTGAAACTAAGGTAATGGGGGGTAATAACATTGAAAAAGTTCTGTTGGTCATGCCTCAATAAATACCTTGTAACGAATAATGGGTCATCTTGCACAACTGATTTGACACGCATGGGGGATGTGGGTAGGATAATTACTATTTTCTCTACAAAACATTATGAAGGATTTGAAGTCAAATATATTCCCAAAGAAACAATTTATATGATTATGACATAATCTATGTGAAGTGTTTGATTAGTTTTGTAATTATAGATATGTTTAATAATGATATCACCTAATCTGGTGTGTGATATTGTTTAGAAATGGTGCATAACTGAAGTAATAAGAACAATATCATTGAACATACTCCATGTATGTTTTTCCTCCTGGAAAAGATAATGAAACTAAAGATGGAACTTTTTGTAGTACTGATCAAACTATAAGCATATTGTGGAAACTGATTCTGGTAGTAAGTAATAGTCATTCTCATATGATATAGAATAATGATCCCAAAATTAGTTTAACAATTTTATACACTTAATGTGTCAGAAAACTCCATTGTTAAATCGGTCTACAATTCCAATTTTAGCAGTGTAATTGATAAGTTCCTTGGAAAAGATATTTCTTGAACTAGGAAGTAGTGAAAGAGAAAATGTGATTAGTGAATTTTATTATCTCTAAGGAGGTGTGGATAAATGGTGATGGTTGATTCGAAATACTAAGGATGTAGAGCAAATTCATAGCATGGTATGGATTTATTTCCTGGTAATCAACATGGGAAAATATTTTCCTTGTTAGAAATGATTAGATATGGAATGAAATTTCACGAGTCTAAGAAATAAGTAAGAGAAAAATATTAATAATTATAAATCCTACAATACATTGTTAATAATGAATTCTATGGACTAAAATAGTAATCCAAAGAGCATGGTTGTCTATTTATTTGATGGTCTTATAGAAATTCATTAAAGGAAAATTGTCCCCAAAACATTATCAATATATGAGGACATAACATCATGAGATATTAAGATGAAGAAAGTATTCTCCACATAGTATTTCCTCAATGGGAACAAAGATAATATGATGTCATTAAATAAAATGGAGGATAACCAGAAAAATAGAACGAATGATTTTCTATTATTTCATACATGAGGAAGGAAACATCGTTGTACATGCATAAAAGGAAAAGGGTATTTCATCATGTTTTGAGAAAAATCCCAACATATTCTTGATTTCTATATAGTGAAAGAGTTATCCATTATTAAATGCTTCAAATGTAAGGATATGGGGCACAATGAAATTGATTACACAAAATTGCGAGGGAATATATCTCAGAGGAATATAAGGTATCAAGGTCATTATTATGTTATTACAATAGATAATTTTCAATGATTAATGTTATTGTGTTTGTATTCAAATATTATGAGTATATTAATTAATGATATTATGGTTATAATTATTTTAAAGTGTGTAATTATTTTAATGTAGTAACTTTTCATTATGTATTTGAAATAATATGTTTAGTGGTACCAATGACTAGGAAAAATGATTCAGTGGAATGTAAACCCTCATTTGAAACACATGATTTCATGAAATATAGCACATAATGTGTTCATAATATTGAGATAATTATGTTTCGATAAAGAGATGAATGATATCGATAAAGTAAATTGGATAGTACTGACTAACTTGGAAGTGATTAATGATAAGTTAATTTTGTAAATTCAGTAGTCTTCTTTCTAAAGTTATAGAACTTAATCTTATGGAAGGTTCATTAGGTTAACCATTTAAGAAATGGTTTATTCTGAACTGTGGACAACATTATGTATATTAATTTATTTTATTTCTTAAATTTTTCAAATGATATTGGTCTTAGATAATAGTTAGAGACAAAAAAAATACTTTTCACTCTATTATCAACCATATGATACACTGAAAGTAAATTTTAGTGCTTCTGGAACAATGAATTAATTTATGGATATTTATTATTATTTTAGTAAGTGATGAATTTAAAATTGATTAATTCATAGCCAAAGGGTTAAATTTCACATAATAAATAGAAACACATCAATTAAGTATATATCTTTATATTCTTATACAATAAAATACTTCTTCAAATTTAGTAAAATGATCTTGAGATGAAAATGTACCCCAATAACGTTATTTTTGTATAGGTGATTATTTTTATAATCACCATAGATTTATGTATTTGAGTCTATAAACATTACATAGACCATTCAATTTATTTTTATCAATGACATCAATCACTTATATGTTTTTCCTCAATGTTTATATCTTGACATGCCACTAATGTTTTATTTTTAGTATCCTAGTAATGTCTTCATCCATATGAGCTCAATAGTTCTATATATTTCATATTATGTTGTTTTTTTATAAACCCTTTTATTATTTTTTTTCAAAAACAATGGTGATTATAAATTTAAAATCATAGATTACCAAGATTGAGTTTAAACTACGAGGATGCAATTTATTTAAAGTGGGGATATTTTAACACCCCATAATTATAATATAAGGACATTATTTTTGACACCATATGTTACACCTAAAATTGAGTTTATATTGAATTAGATTTTGTAACGCCCCGACCCCAGTTACCAAGAGTCGGTGCATTATTACATAACATTGCCATGATCACAAAAAAGATTAAGTCTCGAAAGACCGATTCGTTTAGTGGACTTGGAATAAATGTGTACATTCATGAAGTTTACACTACATCATAAAGTGAAAAACTACAACAACAACTTATTTTCTCCACAGTCCACACTATTATCCCCTCATAATATCCCTGTAGGTCATTCATAAATTAATTCTTCACATCCTGGGAAATATAAAACATAGAAAAGGGGTGATCTCAAATTCCCAGTAAGGATAAAAATATAGAGGAAACTTTAATAAATAAGAATAAACATTTAAGTAAATGTATAACTAAAACAAAAGTCTTTTAAACTTGAACTTCAACACAGTATGAAAAAAATAAAATGAAATAATTCCATTTACTTAATCACATGGATATTCTACTAATAGAATAATCACATGAAATATCAATAACCACTTTCATAATGATGGAATGCATAATGAAAAACTATCATAACCACATATCCAAGGCCTCGTTCGAAGACTACAAATAAGATTTTGTCAAGGCCTTGTGCCAAGACACTAGTTTGTCTCATGAGACCTACCAATGCATCGAGGAGCTATAGCGGGCTCCACCCATCACTTAATAATTCCAATTCATTCCTCATATGAAATGTTTTAAACATAACACAAACATTCATATTAAAACTAGCATACGAAATGTCAATAGATTATCTACAAACCATGAATTCTATAAAAATTGCCCATCCACAGTCAAACATAACTCATTTGATACAATATGGAAGATTTTATTGTATCATATTAAACTCAATCAAGAATGATGAAGGATATAGATGAAAATAATCATCAAAAATATTAGAGTGAAATATCCACGTTTTTCATGAAATCATTTATAAGTCACGCTATTTGTCAAGGATCCATTTATAATAGATTTTAGAATCAAAGTGTCCCATACCACTTAGAAACATTTAAAATGTGTTTTAGTTTTAAAACATTAATGTACATATAAATAAATCCTTAAAACCATTTTTAAAACATGGACATTAATGAGAATGATTTAGAAGAATAAGTCTCTAAAACATTTAAAAATGGTATTTTAGTAAGAGTTTCTAACCAAAAGAGATACACCTGAATACAAATAATTGGGGTAATAAAAATTTTGTAATATCATGAGAATAAAGGGATTCATGTTATACTATGTCAATGTAAATTATATACAACACATAAAAGTTATTTGGTGTATAACGACAAAGAAGTCTCAATGGAATGTAAATTGAGATGAAATCTCTCATAAAGGACTTATCCTTAGGTTAAAGATAAATACACGACACAATTATGAGTGAAAAATATAAATACACTCAATATGATTTTATATTAATTGTAAATCAATCAAAGGACATTCACACATATTCCTGTAAAAACAACACCAATGATTTGGATGTTTAACTCAACAAATCGAGATTGAGTAAAAATTACTCTTATCAAGTTCATACCGATGACCTGATAATTTATCTATGGAGTGATTATGTGTATCAAAAGTGTATCCACATAAAGGGGAGTGTAATTTATGACATAATCAAATGAATTGTGATTCTACACATAATCTTGGAGTAAAATAATCAATGATGTATCCGTAAAGCCGAATGAGTGGAAATTGAAATTTCAAATTCCCTTATTGATTTGGTAACATACAAAACATACACCCATGAAATAAGGATCATAAAATGATGATGTAAATATACATGAATTAAATTATATTACACAATGAATACAAACAAGGGAAGTATACACACCACATGTAAAAAATAAGTGGTGAACAATGGAATTCTCATGGAATTAAAAGTGAGATAAGAAAGCCCTTACTTTGTACTTTTTCCTTGGTAGAGGGTTGGTTAACCTCCTGTATAATGGTGAAATAATTGTTATTTAATTATACAAGAATAATATGCATTAATATGATATCATATATGATCTTTTAACGTTGATTTGTTAATAATATCTTAGAATTATCCTCATTTCGGGTGTTAACGGGTTCATTTTTCTTTAGATTCTTTTTTATTTGAGCCATATTTGTTACTAATTGGATGTATATTATTCATATCCAGAATTATGTAAAATATTTGAACATTATTTTTAATCATTAAATGAGAATTATTCTTGAATGGATACGATGGAGAATAAATCTCATCGCGTCCGTTGAGAAGGTTGTCCGTAAGTACGCACGATCGACAATATAATTCTTTTGATATTAAAATAATATTTAATTTGATTTTATATCATATATAATTAATAATTATAATGTTATAATTATTATTTACATGAATTACAAATCATTATTATACCCATCCAAATAATAATATTTTGAATAACAATTACCCCACGATGTGGAGACGGTAAGCTGTACGTACGCATGTATTGTGACATGTCATTAAAAGGATGGATAGAATACTGAAATATGGTTGTGCCATGTTTATAATAACCTCAAAGTATATATAATATACTGGAGTTATTATTTTAGAATGGTAATAACAATGAAAAAATAAGTGGAAGAAGAAAGTAAATTGAAAAAGGGTGGTGAAATCATTACCTCTTCTTCGGGTTCTTCCTATTGATTTCATCACAAAGGCTCTTTAGGATGGATTTTTGACTATGGTAAGGCCTCTAAAATTATTTTAGGGAAGTTTAGAGAGTATTTGGGAAGGGCTTGGCTGAACCAAAAGGCTTTTAAGATGTGAATTAATGAGAAGTGGGAGTTCCCTTTTATAAGAGGGGTGAGGGCACCTTTGGAAAAGATAGAAATATTATTTTATAATAAATTCATATTCAGTTTATAATGGTTCCAAAGTGGATTATATAAAGATTATGGTGGTTAATGTTCAATAAAAACTCAACCAATATGATTTACATAGGATTGGGTTACTATATTAAACTTATCATCAAGTATTAACTCTTAGGTAATTAGTTTCACTTTTACAATATCTCTTTGTATTTTTATATTATATGGTTAATAATTTTACTATATACATCCAATAGACCCCCAAGTGGTCCATTAATGACACACCTATCTTGATATAAGTCCCTTGACCGAACATTATATTTTTAGGAATTTAATATCAATTAATAATATAATAAATTTTTTTAAAAACTCTTTTATGTCAATTCTGACATTATTCAATAATTGATTTTTTGTAAAACTCATAACAGAATAATTAATTCGAAAAAAGTAACTTATATCAATCCTAACTTGTCATATTAACCTATAAAATTATTTGAATTTACCAAAATTCTAAAAATACATTTATTTGGGTATTTATAATATCAATTATTCTAATTTTTCATTAATTAGGTAATTACTACATCACCATTGTGTCATAAATAATTTAATTTATTTAATGTCTTAAAAATATAAATAAAATAAAATTATGTAGGAAATATTTTTAGCTTTATAATTTATATTTATAGTCAAAAATCAACATATATAACCCTATTTAAATTTTTTTACAAAAATATATATGCTTATGTCATTTTTTATTTATTTTAACTTAATTAAAATAAAGTGTCATTATCACTTACAAGTGGCTCAATGGGGTCCCAAAATCAACCCAAAGATGCCCATGGTCGAACATGTATCAACCAATATTTTTAAGACACATTTTAGGGTAATTTAGTATTATTTTAATATTATTTTTTTACCCTTATTTACCGGAATTACGCTTTAACCATGGTAAATAAAATATTTACCGAAGAAATTATTCAAAATGTCTAAAAATAAAAGTTACCGATTTAAAAAGGTTAGGCATACTGATTCAAAATATGGACTCCATTTTTTCAAATTCAAAACACAGAAGTGGTAGAAATTAATTTAAAATTAATTTCCACTATCAAAGCAAAAAAGCGTGTTTTTAAGATATAATAACTATCAAAAGATTGATACTTGTTTATATCCTGTTTAATTGTGAAATTTTTTCCAATGACCAAAATTGTATTTAATGGTAAAAATATATTCTAAATATAATTTAAAACCAATAAAATTCATAATTTATCATAATTAATTATTTTAATTAAAAAATTTGTTTTCAATTAAAATTTAGTACTTTTCACTATTCATCAAAATATTAATGTTATCCGAAAAGTACAAAAATTTCACCCTAGGATAATTTCGATATTCCGATTCCAAAAATGAAGTCCATTTTGAAAGATAAAATTTAATAAATTTCAAAAGGTAGGTATTACTATTCATAACGGCTAGTTTGATTGGTTGTGGTGTGTTAGAACTTGAAGTTGCATACCACACACGCTACTGTATTATTCAGAGAGAAGCATACCGTGGAATATTCGGGTGTTACATTCTCCCCTCCTTCAATAAATTTCATCCTTGAAATTTTTAAAATTGGGCTTGGGAATATAATGAAAATTCCCACATCGGAAATAGAGTCAATAAAACTATCACTTTAAAAGAAAGAAAGAGAAGTACAAAGGTCACACGAGATAACCTATACTAGGATTACATGTAGAAATAATGGATATGGATGATAAACTAAGTTTCAAGTTATTATGGAGAGGGATACATAACATGATCAGGAGAAAGTTAACAATAAGAAAACCACAATCTTGTGATGGTACAAACGGTCATTAGTTTCCCAGTAGGAAAATTAAACGGACAAAATATTTTTTTGTTTTAAGTTACATTACATAAAGATGAGTAATTAATTTACGATATTGACTAACAACATAAAGAGATATACTTAATTTTTATATAGAGTTTCATTCGTTAATTAATTTCTAACACTAACTCGTTTTTTTAACAATGAGTATTCAAGAAGACTTTGTTAGACAGGAAGAGATAGAATAAAATTCTATAGAATAATATGAACCACATAGGATAAAATATATATTTACCTTGTCATTAGAGATTAATCAAAAACCAAAACTGTTAGTGTAAGATCTGATGATCCCCCAAATGGCTATTCCATTAGTGAAAAAAAACTAATCTTAGTTTCTAAAATTAAATCAACAATACCCCAAAGTTAAATAAATACCATTCAATAATCAATTGTCCTTAAAATCCTTCATTATAATCCAAACTAATATTGAAACCCAAAACATATAAGAATTTGGTTATGTAGTCTTCCACGTTAAATTATATCTCTAAATGACATCAAATACTCTTAAAGTAACATACTTAAAAGTAATTAACCTAATCACATATTTTTTATTATAGGTTAATCATTTCCATAAATAACCCAAATCACTATAAATCCACTATAAAAACGTAGATAAAAATCCACCATTACTCATCAAATGAAATCCCATAGAATTATATTTTCCTTGGGCATATATTGTTCCCAAAAAAGCGAACATATTTCAAAATAACATTCATCACGTAATCACCAAATCATTTTCTTATACCAAGGGTATTCATTTGATAAGACATAAGATCCCAAATAGACTTATCATTGATCAATAAAATCATTAAACTAAAAATAATAGTCACACTACCCAGGGACTTCACGTTGTCCAGTGGTTGGCGATAAATCTCAATCGCACTTTGGTTGTGGGTTCAATCCCCACAGCTTTGTCTGATGCGATGGGTTGTCACACGGTCTGCGTGTTGTCCTTTTTTAAAAAAAATATTTTATAACATAACCAAAATGCGAAAAATTCCTCAAAATAACCATAACATAATTTAACCAGAAATGTTATCTCATACCTTGAATTTTCATCCCAAATTATAATAACTTGTAATTTCCTCAAACTAAATGATCATATAAATCCAAATGGTTATTTATTACTTTATCCACAAGAGAAAAGATAAATCTTCCTCAAATATCATTCTCACAAGGAAAACTGCAGGGTTACAAATACAAGAGAAAATTATTCCAAATTAAACTCATCAACAAGAAGCACTAATACTTTTCAAAAATTTCCCCAACCATTTATTTCCACATAGCTTATTCTTTAACAAAGAAAATATCCTATAGAATAGGGCATTCACTCGGGTAATGGCCAGGTACCCTATATTTATGGAAAATGACTATAAACTGATTCATGGGACCATTTTTATCTTCTTCCATAGTACTCTTCATTTTTCTTCTGAAATTCCTCACTTTATGTCCTTCCTTCCCGCACGTAAAGAATTTCTTTATCCAATTTAGAAACTTCCCTGGGTGTCTCCTTCCACATTTCATGCATGATAGAAATTGAGGATTCCTTTCTCTTTGTTCTCCACTGCTGGAGCCCTTATCATTCATCACCTTCCTCTTCTTTGTTGAGTCCGAGAATTGGTTAATATACATATTGTTGATCATATTTTTGGAAAATTGATATGGCGTGAAGACGATATCTTTTACGCCTATCAACATTCCATTTTGTGGCTCATTTACACCATCGTTCCCACCATGTACATCATTCTCAAAGTCGCTATGACTTCATTGGAATCCAGCCATTGACTAAAACAAGAAAGCATTGTGTGAGTAACAGTAGTCATAAAATCAGTTATAGAATATCATGTCACTATATTCTCAATTTGAAACACATTAGGATTAACCAAGGTCATTTACTCTCATCTTATATATAATACATCAAATCGGTTTGTAATGAAAATGTAAATTATCCTAAGCATATACATTGGGAGGGTCGTAACCAAGAGTGTATTAAGGCCCGTTGTCGTGCACCAGTTCCTGTTCGAGTCTAGCTCAAAGTGGTGTTTTCAGGTTTTACCCCTAGGTACATCTATTCCAGAGCTTCCACTACCTGCTCGTATCCAGACATGGATTTATTTCTTGGAAAACTCACAAAATCTCTACAATACCAAAATTTAAGGATGTTCTGCTATACTAATCCTCAAAGTTCATCTTAGGGCTACATGCTCTCATCAGAGTTTATATAAATCTAGATTCCAAAGTTTGTACTAAACTTCCTCTGATACCTACTGTAATGACCAGACCCCAGTTACCCAGAGTCGGTGCATTATTACATAACATTGGCATGATCACAAGAAAGATCAAGTATCTAAAGACTGATTCGTTTAGTAGCCATGGAATAACTAGATACATTCATGAAGTTTACATTACATATTAATGTGAAAAACTACTAGAACGACATATTGTCCCCATACTCCACACTATTATCCCATCATAATATCCATGCAGTTCATTCATAAATTACTTCTTCACATCCTGGGAAAAATAAAACATTGAAAACGGGTGAGCTCAAATGCCCAGTAAGGATAACAATATAGCGGGAACGTTCATAAATAAGAATAAACATTTAAGGCAATGTATAACTAAAACAAAAGCCTTTTAAACTTGAACATCAACATAGTGTGGAAAAATGAAATGAAATAATTCCATTCAATTAATCACATGGATATTCAAATAATCGAATAATCACATACAATATCAATAACCACTTTCATAATGATGGAATGCATAATGCCAGAATATTATAACCACATAGCCAAGGCCTCGTGCCAAGACTACAAATAATATTTTGTCAAGGCCTTGTTCCAAGACACTGGTTTGTCTCATGAGACCTACCGATGCATCAACGAGCTATAGCGGGCTCCACCCTTCACTTACTAAGTCTAATGCATTCCTCATATGAAAAGATTTAAACATAACATAAACATTAGTATTAAAACTAGCATACGAAATGTCAATACTTATCCACAAACCATGAATGGTATAAAAATAGCACATACACAGTCAAACATGACTCATTCTATACAATATGGATGATTTTATTGTATCATATTAACCTCAATCAAGAATTATGAAGGATATAGATGAAAATAATCATCAAAACAATTAGAGTGAAATATCCACCTTTTTCTTGAAATCATTTAAAATTCACACTATTTGTCAAGAATACATTTAAAATAGATTTTATAATCAAAGTGTCCCATACCACATTGAAACTTTTAAAAGGTGTCTTAATTTTAAAACATTAATTGCCATATAAATAAATCCTTAAAACCATTATTAAAACACAGACATTAATGAGAAAGATTTAGAAGAATAAGTCTCCAAAACTTTTAAGAATGGTATTTTACTTAGAGTTTCTAACCAAAAGAGAGACACTTGAATAAAAATAATTGAGTTAATCAAAACATTGTAATATCATGAGAATAAAGGGATTCATGATATACTATGTCAAAGTACATTATATACACCACATAAAAGTGATTTGGTGTATAACAACAAAGAAGTCTCAATGGAATGTAAATTGAGATGAAATCTCTCATAAAGGTCGTATCATTATGTTAAGGATAAATCAATGACATAATTATGACTGACAAAAATAAATACACTCAATATGATTGGATATTCAGTGTAAAACAATCAAAGAAAATTCACACATATTCCAGTAAAAACAACACTAATGAATAGGATGTCTAACTCAAAAAATCGAGATTGAGTAAAAATTACTCTTATCAAGTTCATACCGATGACCTGATAATTTATCAATGGAGTGATTATGTTTATCAAAAGTATATCCACGGACAGGGGAGTGGAATTTATGACATAATCAAATGAATAGTTATTCTATACATAATCATGGAGTAAAATAATCAATGAAGTATGCGTAAAGCTGAATGAGTGGAAATTAAAATTTCAAATTCCCTTACTGATTTGGTAACATAAAAAACATACACCCATGAAATATGGATCACACAATTATTATGTAAATATACATGATTTAAAGTATATTACACAATGAATACAAACATGGGCAGCACACACACCACATGTAATAAATAAGTGGTGAACAATGGAATTCTCACGGAATTAGAAGTGAGATAAGAAATCCCTTACATTGTACTTTTTCCTTGGTCGAGGGTAGGTTAACCTCAAGTATAATTGTGAAATAATTGTTATTGAATTATACAAGAATCATATGCATTAATATGATGTCATATATGATCTTTTAACATTGATTTTTTAATAATATCTAAGAATTGTTGTCGTTTCGGGTGTTAATGGGTTCATTTTACTTTATATTCATTGTTATTTGATCCTTATTTGTTACTAATGGGATTTATATTATTCATATACAAAATTATGTCAAATATTTATAAATTATTTTTAATCATTAAATGAGAATTAGTCTTGAATGGATACGATGAAGAATGAATCTCATCGCGTTCGTAGAGACGGTAGTCCGTACGTACGCACGATCGACAATATCATTCTTTTGATATTAAAATAATATTTAATTTGATTTTTTATCATATATACATAATAATTATCATGTTATATTTATTATTTAGTTGAATTAAACATCATTATTATACCCATCCAAATATTAATGTTTTGAAGAACAATTACACCACGGCGTCGAGACGGTAAGCTATACGAACGCACATACGGTGACATGTCATTCAAAGGATGGATATAATACTGAAATATGGTTGTAACATGTTTATAATAACATCAATGTATATATAATATACTGGAGTTATTATTTTAGAATGGTAATAACAATGAATGAAAAAGTGGAAGAAGAAAGGAACTTAAAAAGGGTGGTGAAATCATTAAATCTTTTTCAGGTTCTTCCTTTTGATTTGATCACAAAGGCTCCTTAGGATAGATTTCTGACTAAAGGAAGGCCTATAGGATTATGTGAGGGAAGTTGAGAGAGTATTTGGGCAGGGGTTTCTTGAACCAAAAGGCTTTGAAGGTGTGAATTAATGATAAGGGGTAGTGCCCTTTTATAAGAGGGGTGAGGGGCACCTTTGGAAAAGCTAGAAATATTGTTCTAAAATAAATTCATATTTGGTTTCCTATGGATCTAAAGTGAATTATTTAAAGTTTAAGGTGGGGATAGGTCAAAATACACGCATCAAATAGGATTTAGACAGGTTTCAGTTACTATATTAACCTTATGTTTAAGTATTAACTCTTAGTTAATTAGTTTCACTTTTACGATGTCTCTTTGGATTTTTATACTATATGGTCAATAAAATTACATTATACATCCAAGAGACCCACAAGTGGTCCATTAATGATACAAATATCATGATATTAGTCTCTTGGACGAACCATATATTTTTAAGAATTTAATATAAATCAATAATATAATATATTTTTTAAAAACTCTTTTATGTCAATTTTGACAGTATTCAACAATTGATTTCTAAAAAATTCATTACAGAATGAGTACTTCAAAAAAAGATAATTAAATAAACAGTAACATGACCTATTAACCGAAATAATTATTGTTATTTATGAAAGGTCTCAAATTACATTTATTTGGGTATTTATAATATCAATTATTCTAATTTTTCATTAATTATGTAATTATTATTTCACCATTAGGTCATAAATAAATTAAATTATTTAATGTCTAAAAAATATAAATAAAATACCATTATGTAGGAAATATTTTTCCCTTTCTAATGAATACTTATAGTCGAGAATCCAACATATATAACCCTATGTAAAAAATTGGTTTTTTAAAATATATATGCTTATGTCATTTTTGTATTTATTTTATCTTAATTAAAATAAAGTGTCATTATCACTTACAAGTGTCTCAATGGGGTCCCAAAATCGAATAAAAGATGACCATGGTCGGACATGTATCAACCAATAAGGTTGGGACACATTTTAGGGTAATTTAGTATTATTATAATATTATTTTTTAACCCTAATTTACAGGATTTACCCTTTAACCGAGGTAAATAAAATATTTACTGAAGTAATTATTAAAAATGTCTAAAAATAAAAGTTAATTATTTACACAATTTGGAAATCCAGATTCCAAATATGGAATCCATTTTTCCAAATTCAAAACATATAAGTGGCCGAAATTAATTTAAAAATAATTACCACTGTCAAAACAAAAAGCGTGTTTTTAAGATATAATAACTATCAAAAGATTGATACTTGTTTATGTTCGGTTTAATTGTGAAATTATGTCCAATGAAAAAAATGTATTAAATGGTAAAAATATATTCTAAATAGACTTTTAAACCACTAAAATTCATAATTTATCACTATTAATTATTTTGATTAAAAAAGTTGTTTTTAATTAAAATTTTGTAATTTTCACTATTCATCAAAATATTAAAGTTATCTGGAAAGTTCCAAAATTTCACCCTAGGAAAATTTCAATATTCTGAATCCAAAAAATGAAGTCCATTTTGAAATATAAAATGTATAAAATTTCAAAAAGTAGGTATTACTATTCATAACGGCTAGTTTGATTGGTTGTGGTGTGTTAGAACTTTAAATTGCGTCCAACACATGCTACTGTATTATTCAGAGAGAAGTGTACTGTGGAAGCTTGAGGTGTTACAGATTCACCACTATGTTTATATTTTGTTACATGTATCACTTAATTTATATTTTATTACACTCAATAATGAGTTTCTTTGAATACTTATGTTTCATTCAAGGCTGAGTTTCACCAAACAATAATATATTATTAATATTATTATTTAATAAGAAAACTACTTCTAATTAATTGTAATTATGGGTAATAATATGATTAAATAACTTATTAAAGCATTTATTTTAAACACATTTAGTATTTATATATTTTTTATAAATAAAATAAAAAACATTTTAAATAAAAAATGCTTTCAGAAAAAACGTTATCTTTTCTAAAAGATACTTTAATCATTCTTGGAACATATAATTTAAAATCAATTTTTACCAATTTTACCATGTTTATATCATAAAATAAATATTAATTTTTAAATTTTAGAATGATTTTTATATTATTGTGATTTATTGGTAATTTCTTTTGAATATTTCATTTTTTATGAACAATGAAAAATACTGAAGTTCAATTTAAATATTGTTTTTTCATACAAATGATTTATACTATTAAAATAAAATTTTAATTTTTTCAATATAAAATTAGATAAATTTTATATAAATTAATCAAAATTAGTTCATTTTAATCAATTTAATATTTAATTTAGGTGAAAAATGTTTGTAATCATATTAACATTTTCACTTTAAAACCTAGCTTTCTCATCATGTCTTCGAGACTAGATTTAAATTAATTATTTCCACTTTTTGTAATTTAATGTATAGAAATGGATTTTATATTTTAAATCACAATAATTTACTATTTCTATATATCTAACATAATTTTTTTCTAATTATTTTTCATGAAAACACTTAAAGTTAATTACATCGATTAAGGTAAATATGAGTTTATTGAAGGATTAACCTTCAATATTATGTAGGAAAATGACTTGTAAACCTATATAATATCTATTTTATATCCATATATAGACCTTATTCCTTATATTATCAAGAATTTTCCATTATTGGTTGATGGTTACTTTAAAGAAATGTCCATGGAATTCACTCCATTAAAACCTTACTAGTGTTCCACTCACCACACTTATAAAAGGCCACTCCATATTCTCCTCTCATAAAACCATCAAAAAAATTAGTTCAGAAATTATTTGAAAAACATTACTTCTTATAATATATCCCTTAATCCTATAATCCTTATCCTGGTCCAAAATACATCCAAGGAAGGATTTTGTGGAAACCAAATGATGATACCCAAAAAATAGGCAATCTTTTTAAACAACCTTATTTATTTAACTTCTTTCTCCTAATGCTTCAATTTTAGTTATGACATAATGATATAATTACCTTATTATATTCCATATAATATATTTTTTAATAATATTTATATGACCTTAATCTATCTTCACTTCTAAAAAATTTCTTATGAAATCATTGTTCGCATGTACGGTGGACTACCACCTCGCGAACTGATGTCGTTTGTTTTTCCATATACATCTTTCAAGTATGGGATTGATGATGGATCTAAAGTATGTATATTATATTTATAAAATAATTATAAATATTTATTAACTACATAGAATGTATATTTTTACCTTCCATTCTATAGAATATATGATATTGACACTCATTTGTATAGTGGACTACCACCTTGCGAAGCGATGAGATTTGTCTTTCCCTTACGCTTAACTATAAAGGTGATATAAAAATTTAGTGATTATATATGATATAAATGAATTAATAATGGAATTAATGAAAAATTTATCATTCTAGAATGAAAATACATATCAATTTCATTCTTTCCATTTCACCAACATAAATATGACAACATTGTTCTTGTACGTGTGGACTACGACCTCCACGAAGAAATGTGATTATCTTTTCATCACCACACCACATTTAAGATATATATAAGTATATAATATGGTATTAATGATATTATTATAATTATTAAATGTTAAAATATTACTTACATTTTTTCCATAATTATCATTGAAAATTTGAAATGATAATCATGCATACGTATGACCTACCATCTCCATGATCATAATGTACAATATTTTTCATAAAAATCATTCATGATTTATTTTAAAAGAAAAATTGATTTTGAAAATGACAATTATTTCATTGTTATTATTATAGAGGTGATATAACTGTATAATATTTTCATGAACCAAAACATTCATAAGGAAACATGCATGAGAAATCAAGACAACTAACACCTAAAATAATAAAAATAATGAAATATAATTAACAAATGGGTAAAAGGATATATTAAATAGGTCATTTATGATATACTAAAAATTAATATGGTTCTTAGAAAATGAAATAACTTGCCTAAAATTACTATACTATATTTTAAAGTATATTTAATCAAAAGTAACAGTGAGATAATGGTTTCTCATCTAACTTTTACTTCTGTGAGAAATACGCAATATTTACCATTTATTTAATTGGTGGATTTTATATACTAACAATTTTTTATGATATGTCATGAATTAATTTTTCATAATTATATTTAATTTTTAATTTTAATTTATTTCTCTCATGGGGCTTATGATACAAAATTTACCAAAGTGGTAAGAGTTTAACTCACATACTCATTGTTGTTTGAACATTTTTATGTTTATATCTGCCATGGGAGAATTATTATGTATTTCCATATCAAAATAAAGATATATTATAATCATCTTGTAATTAAGGATATTTTAATGTAATATTACTTTTTTTACACTCTTTGTTAAATAAAATAATTAAGAAACACTTTTAAGAAAATTAGACATAATTTCCCACTTCAAATAGAAATGTGTTTTCAAACAAAACCATGTTTTCTAAGAATTTCTTTAAAAAAAAATTTAACATTTAAAAATTTATTAGATAAAAAAATGTGTAGAATTTTTTTTATTTTTATAAGATAATTTAAACATAATATAAATATAAATTTCAAAGTGTGGAACTTTATAACCTTTTATAGTGTAGAAGAAATTTTATTGTTAACTTGTATGACTTGTCTGAAATTACCTTCCAACATGACAGTCAATTATTTGAATATTTAATTTTAATTTTATAATGTTATTTTTTAATAAAATATTTTCCTTATATTCATGAAATAATTAATTTTATAAATTGATTTTCACAGAAAAAACATTTCTAAATATTTATTATTTAAAAAAATTTCCCAATGAAAAGGTTATTTTTCAAGATTTTATTTTTAAATATATTTGTATTAATAAATGACAAAAAACATTTAACCTCACATAAATGAGTATATATTATAGTGATATCATCCTTATTATTTCTCTAGATGGTTTTTGACCAGTCTGATAGGGGTTGTACTATTTAAATGTCGTTCACTTGACTTTGGGTGGTTTGTGATTATGTCTATTGATTGAGGAAAGTATTTATATTTCATAGTATTGTTATTAATAAAAATTAATAAGTCAATTATGTTTTACCCATTTCACATGAGGAAGTAATTAGTCTTTGTATTTTATGGGTGGGGACTGGGAAAAATAACACTTTTATGAATCTGTAAGCTTCATGAGACAAAATAAGTATGCTTTTGGCTAAGGTCGTACCCATTTATTAGATGTCATCAAGAAGCTCTAATGGTTCTAGATTCATGTCATAAATCCTTAATATTATTATATTTCTTTTAATGAATCCTTAATAGTATATTTTAGATATCCATTGTTATGAATTTTACCATTAAGAATTCTATTATTAATATTCTAAGTGATTATTGAAATTTCATAATATCCATGGTTATTTTTTATAATCATGTGATATTTTAAATGGAATTATTTGATATCATTCTATTTCTACCATATTATGGTCATTTAATTAATTTAATGAAACTTTCTCAGTTATTTACCTTTCCGTTTTGGTTTTTTCTTATTCATTCATAGCTTTTGTGGGACACATAACCTTATTGAGTTTTTGAGCTCACCCCTTATCAAAAGTTTTATTTTCCTCAGATATGAGGAATTACTTTTATATTGATATGTAGGGATACTCTAAGAGGAATAATTGAATTATTAGTGAAAATGATTTTTGTGTTTTATGTTGTAAAATAAAATGTAAATTTCAATTATGTTTTTAATTTATCAAATCAACTAAACTATTCAGTTCTTTATGATGTGATTCATTGTATCTTATGAAAATACAATAAATAAGGCACAAAATTTAGGCTATTGATTTTGGGGTCACTATAAAATTTATTAGTGTAAACATTTTTATTTTGGATCTCCAAATGAAATCTCCTTTGTTGTGGTAAATTATGTATAAATAAATCATTAATATGATATTTAATATATAAGAAACTTCTACAATATCCGATTTAACATACCAAAAATTATTTATACCATATACATTAATAACTAATTTTATTTATCACCATCTTTAAAAGGATATATATCATATAGAATATTATTTTTTTTATACTAGAAAAACTATATTTGATGTGGGAGTTGATATAAAATCCCTCATTCTCCAATTTTAAAAAATAATTTTTTTTAAGGACATATATATTGTCAGCTATATCAAATTTCATCTTATATGTATGAAAAATACTTATATTAGAATAAAACTATTATAATTAAAATAATATTAAATAATCTCACAAAAATCATCACCCATAATAGGGTTATTTTTACTATTTAAACACTTTTCCAATCACAAATAAAAGTTATGACTATCGACCGACCTAAATGATAAAAAAATTCGTAAATTGTACTACATTTGGACCAACAGTTTTATCATTACTATCAAAATCATAATATATCTTTTAGAACCATGATATTTTATGATATATTTCTCTTTAAATAATTTTTTTAATATCTTTCTTTATATAAAACATCATATTTAAAGAGTCCATGATATTCCATTGAAATATTATTATTTAATTTGATAATTATCACGTAGACTTTGGATTGGTGGATATTAATGGGATTAATTAAATTATGAAAAATAATTTTAAAACACGTATTGAATTTATTCATTGGTAATAAATTGATAATGGATTTTATAGTAACCAATACTAGTTATTTCATGAATTGTTTTTAAATTTACAGTCTATGTTTTCCATAATTAATGAAATTTTTCATTATTAATTAATTTTTTTAATAAAATATATATATTATATATTCATTAAATTTTTTATCCATTACATATTTATTTTTAATTTACATTAGATAAGAATAAATAATATTTTATGCTTAATATGAATTTTAATAGAAATTGTTTTTTAGGTCTTTTTGAATTATTTTAAAATAGATGTGTGCCACCTATTGGAATTTAATTTTGAAAAATGGATTCTATATTTTTCATTTGGTAGTTCATATTTTATAATTAGTTTCTTTTTTATCATTATGAATAGTAACCATGAAAAATATTTGTTAAATCGGTAATGGTAAAATGGGTAAAACAAGGTCATAACAATGATATAAGGCCTAAAAATATTCCTAAGACTAGTCATTAACCCATTGTATGAGTGGTGACAGAAAATTAAATTCTATATATGAAAATATATCAATTTATTTCAACTTTAATTTGATTATAAAATTTAATTTATATTTAAAAAAAGATAAATTAAAAAATTCACTTCGTTGATTTTAATTTTTCATATATTTCTTTTATAGGGATTAAAATAAGTTATAAATAAATATAAAAATTTCTATTGAAAATAAATGAATTATTTTTATGATTTTAAGTTATTTATAATTTTATTATCTTATATCTAACTTAAACTCTTAAACAACACTTATACAATGCTTGGGAATATAATATAATAAATCCATGAAAATGTTTTTAAAAATAATTAAACTAATTTTTTTGGATGACTTTTTGTATTCCAAAAATTTAATAGGTAATTGTTAAAATTAAATGATTGTATATGTTTTATATTAATTTAATTTTTATCTAGTTTTGTTTAATGTCTGATTAAATGAATAGTCTTAAAAATAACTTTAATAGTACTTTATGTTAACAGATATTTTATTAAATGATTTAAAAGTAAAACAAATATTTAAGGAGAAAAATTGGGACGATACCTGGTATATAATATCATAAATTGAACATTTTTGAGAGACTTTTCACCATAGAATTAAATTTGTGACCCATAAAGTCTCAAACAAATGTTAACTATGATTAATTCTTAAAAGGGTTCACGAGGGGGTTTACCAAAAGATAAGGTTGAAAATTATACTTGAAAATCGATAATTATTATTGAATGATGACATTTAGACATTATCATGACATAATTTTGAAATTATTTCCATTTTATTCCACTTTAAATGTGTAACTCCCTAATATATCCTAGTACATTATTTCTTCAAAGTAATTCAATAACTTGTACTACACGCAACGCTGAGTTCAAGCGAACCACGACATACCAAACTAGCCGTTAAAAAGTGGTTATGAATAGTATTAATCAAATATTGAACTTTATATAATCCATATAATTTTAGAATCCATACTACGAGTTTCTCAGACATAATGTAAGGACAAATTCATTTTTTCTGATAAAAGAAGAATTTTTCAAAAAATGCAATTTTACCTCCTTTTAACGGATAACCCTTTTTTAAATACAATATTTGATAAATTTATATATTAAATGTGACTAAATAAATTTATTCCTTATAATCAGTACATAATAATTTAGTTTCAATAAATGTTTTTTGTTTTCCAGATAACATTCATATTTCGGTGAATAGTGAAAAATACTATATTTTAACTGAAAAAAACTTCTTTAATAAAAATAATTTCTTGTGCTAGATTGTACATATTAATGGTTTGGAAGTATAAATAGATTATATTTTTACCATTTAATCCAATTATGATCATTTTATGTAATTCTACATCGAAATTGGATATAAACAAGTGTCAATCGTTTGAAGGTTATTATTTCTTAAAAATACGCATTTTTGTTTTGTCAAAGCGAATTAAATTTAAATTAATTTTTTCCACTTCATTGTATTGAATTTGGAAAAATGCATTCCATATTTAGAATTAGGAGGTCCAAATTGTTTAAATAGGTTACTTTTATTTCTATACATGAGGAAAATTTACTTTAGTAATTATTTTATTTACCGTGGTTAAAGGGGAAATTCAATAAATAAGGTTAAAAAATAATATTATAATAATATTAAATTACCATAAAACATGTCCTGACCATTTGGGCTGATACATTTTCGACTATGTCCATCCTTGGGTCGATTTTGGGACCCCATTGAGCGACATGGGAGTTATAATAACATTTTATATTAAATAATCTAAAGTAAAGACAAAAAAACAAAACAAAATATCTTTTAGTAAAAGAATTTTTATATGAGGTAATATAATTGATCTATTCGACTATTAAAGATAATGGGAAATAGAAAAAAGCTTACCTACCTCAGGATATTTTATTTATAATTTTTATACATAAGATAAATATATTTATATATGACATAATATTGATGCAATATTTTCTTTATTGATGTAACAACCAAATAAATGATATTATAAACACTAAAATATATATAATGTGAAAGTTTTGATGCCGTAAAAAATTTTTATAGGAGACTACGAAATTTTCAGGTTTATTAAATGTATTCATGTTTAAGTAATTATGTTTTTAGTACATTAAAAAAATCAATTATTAAATAATGTTTAAATTGACAAAAAATAGTTTTTTTAAAAAATATTATTTTATTAATTGGTATTATTTTCTTAAAAATATAAGGTTCAGCCAAAAGGGCTTAAATATTAGTATATTTCCCATTTATGAACCTTTTGGGTTTCTATTTTAAGTTTATAGTATGTTTATTAACCATATAATATAAAAATACAAAGAGACATGGTAAATGTCAAACTATATAACTAAGAGTTAAATTTCAAAGATAAGGTTAATATAGTGATCCAAACCTGTCTAAAGACTATTGGTTTTGTTTTTGTTGACCCATAACAACCTTATCCTTTAAATAATTAATTTTGGAGCCATTAGAAAAAGAAAATGAGTTTATTATAAAATAATATTTTAGGTTTTTTCGAAGGTGCCCCTCACCCCTCTTATAAAAGGGCAGTTCCACTTCTCTTAAGTTCACACAACCAAATCAATTTGGCATGGCCAACCCCTACCAAAATATCTTCACAGCTATACTACCTTCATCCTACAGGCATTCCTTTGGTCAGAAAGACAACATAAGAGATATTTTTGACCAAATTAAAAGGAATAACCCGAAGAAGAGGTAATGATTTCACCACCCTCTTTCAAGTTCTTTTCTTCTTCCACTTACTCTTTCTTTTTTATTACCATACCAATATAATAATTCCAGTACCTTATATAAACTGTGATGTTATTATAACTATTTCACTACAATATTATTTATTCTATCCATCCTATTAATGATAATGTCACCATGTGTGCGTACGTACAACTTACAGTCTTCATGCCATGGTGTAATTTATAATTCAAAACTATGTTATTTCGATGAATTTAATGATTATTAATATGTATATAAATAATTAAAATAACATGCTAATGTCTCTTTAAAATATATATAACATCCATTTACACACCTTTAAGTAAATTATATTTTCGCTCGTGTGTACGTACGGATTACCATCTCCACGACGCGATGAGATTCATTTCCACGATCACCATTCATCGACGATTATACAAATACATATTACTAAAAAGTATTTAATATATAATATAATAATGATACTATATATATATATGTATATTTATGTATGTATTTATTTACTTACATTTATCTTATTCACTTACTTCTGTTCAGTACGATATGAAAACAGAAACAACATTTTTGCGTAGGTACGACCCACCGTCTCCAAAAACTATTCTTTACATTTCATATATCAATATATTATAAATATTTATATTCTAAATATATAAGATATATAAATCAAGGTTTATATTCTTGAAGAATTTAAATCATGATCGAAATGATACGATCAAGAATAACACGTTAAAACACGTACGATAAAGTATTAAATGTTAATTTATCATGGAAATAATTATTACATTAGTATAAAGTATTAAATGAATCATTTATGATATAATAAATATGAATATGGTTCTGGTATTTTTTAATAACATACTATTTTCATTATACTGGTGGTTAAAAAGTCCCTTGACCAAAGAAAATTGCAAGGTGATGGTTAATTCTACAAACTCTTTATTATCCGAGGTTGTTTTTATGTGAGTATCTACTAGGAAATATTTATTATCCATTTCCATGATTCATAAAAGAGTTTTAAAAGTTATTATTTTTAATGGAATCTTTTACTAAAACATCATTTTAAATTTTTTAAAGATTTATTCTTCAAAACCTTTATCATTATTGTCCATGTTTTCAATATGGTTTTACCTACATTTAATGGAAAACTGTTTTTTAATCCAATATTTGAAACTTTTATATATTAAACTAAAAAAAATAAGCATAATTTTTAAATTTGGTACATAATAATTTATATTCAACAAACCTTTTATGTTTTTTTGATAACATTCATATTTGGGTGAATAGTAAAAAATGTTATATTTTAACTGAAATTAACTTTTTTAATAAAAATATTTTATAGTGTTTAATTATACATATTTATGTCTTTGAAGTAAAAATAGATTTTATTTTTACCATTTAATCCAATTCTGGTCATTTTAATTATTTTCACTTTAAAATTTGAAATAAACAAGTGTCAATCTTTTGATAGTTATTAATTCATAAAAATACGCCTTTTTTGTTTTGACAAAGGTAACTAATTTTAAATTAATTTCAACCACTTCTGTATTATTAAATTGGAAAAAATTGTTTTAAATTTTAGAATTAGGAGGTCCAAATTTAGTAAATATGTATCTGTTATTTTTAGACATTAAGAATATTTATTTTAGTAAATATTTTATTTACTGTGGTTAAAGGGGTAATCCAGTAAATAATGTTAAAAGGAATATTTTAATAATATTAAATTACTCAAAAACCTGTCCTAAACCTATTGTATGATACATGTATGACCATGGCCATACTTAGGTCGATTTTGGGACCCCATGTAGCCACATGGGATTTATAATAACAATTTATAATTAATAATCTAAAGTAAAGGCAAAAATAACAAAAGAAAAAATATTTTGTAAAACAATTTCTATATGAGGTTATACAGTACATTTATTCGACTATAAAAAGTGATTATAAATATAAGAGGATTTCCTAAATAATTATATTTTATTTATATTATTTAGAAATAAAATATATATTCTAATATATGACACAGTAATGATAAAATATTATATTTATTAATGAAACAATCAAATAAATGATATTATATATACTAAATTAAATATATTTTGAAAGTTTTTATGCCATCCACCAATTTTATAGGAGATTATCCAATTTTAGGGTTTATTAAATATATTCATTTTTAATTAATGATGTTGTTAGGTCTTTAAAAAAATCAGTTATTAAATAATGTCAAAATTGATATAAAAGATTTTTTCAAACTAATAAAATATTATTAATTGGTATTATATTCATAAAAATATATGGTTCATAGAAAGGGCCTAAAATAATTATATATATCCTTAATGAACCACTTGGGTTCTCTTGTAATTTTATATTACATTTATAAACCTTATAATATAAAAATACAAGGAGACATGGTAAATGTCAAACTATTTAACTAAGTGATAAATCTCAATAATAAGGTTAATATTGTGACCAAATCATATGTAAAACCTATTGATTGCATTTTTTTCTACCAATATCCACATTATACTTTAAATAATTCATTTTTGAGCCATTATAAACTTAAAATCATTTTATTATAAAATAATATTTTACGTTTTTCCTAAGGTTCCAATCACCCCTCTTATAAAAAGGCACTTACACTTCTCTAATATTCACACGTCCAACTCCATTTGGATTGGACAAAAACTACCCAAATATCCTACCAACTATCCTATATTTATCCTATAGGCCTTATATTGGTCATAAATTCATCATAATATCCCTTTTGATCAAATCAAAGGAAGAACCTGAAGAAGAGATAATTATTTCACCACCCTCTTTCAAGTTCTTTTCTTCTTCCACTTACTCTTTATTTATTATTATCATAAGATAAAAATTAATCAAATAAATTTTATATATTGTGATTTTATTATAAATATTGAACAACCATATTCATTATTCTATCCATTCTATGAATGATAATGTCACAATGCATGAGTGCGTACAGCTTACTGTCTCCACGCCGTGGTGTAATTTGATATTCAACTCTATGTTATTTGTATTGGAATAATGATGATTAATATGTATATAAATAGTTAAAATAACATGATAATATCTCTTTAAAATTTATATACAATCCAATTCCACACCTTTATGAAAATTATATTATCACTCGTGCGTACGTACGGATTACCGTCTCCACTACGCGATGAGATTCCTTTCCATGTTCACCATTCTTCTACGATTATAAACATATATATTACTAATATGTATGTAATGTATGAAATAATAATGATACTGGAGATATATATATATATATGTTTATATTTACTTACATATATTTTATTCATTTACTTTCGTTCAAAACGATATAAAAATAGAAACAACATTAATGCATACGTACGACCTACCATCTCCATAAAATGTGTTCTCCATTTCATATATCTATCTATTATAAATATTTATATTCTGAATATATATGATATATAAATCATGTATTATATTTTGGAAGTATTTAAATCCTGATCTAAATGATACAACCAAGAATAACATGTTAAAACATGTACGATAAAGAAAGTGATTATTACCAGAAATGTTAATTTAACATGGAAATCATTATTAAATGGGTAGTATAAAGACATAAATGAATAATTTATTATATAATAAATAATAATATTGTTCTAGTATAATTTTATAACATAATATATTCATTATATAGTAGGTTAAATTCACCCTCAGCCAAAGGAAAGTGCAAGGTATGGGTTAATTCTACCATCCCTTTATTATCCGAGGTTGTTTTTAGGTGAGTGTCTACATGGACATATTTATTATACATATCCATGTTTCATAAAATATTTTTCAAAGGAATATTTTTTAAGGGACTATTTTACTAAAACATTATTTTAAATATTTTAAAGATTTATTCTTCTAAATCATTATCATTAATGTCTATGTTTTCAAAATGGTTTTAAGGATTTATTTATATGGAAAAGAATGTTTTAAAATGATTAATCCTTTCAATTTTTTCAAAGTGGTAAGGGAAACATTGATTCAAAAATGTATTTTAATTTCTTCCTTTCTAAATTTTGTGACTTTTAAATGTTTTCATTAAAAATGGATATTTCTCTCAGATAGTTTTACAAATCATTTTCATCTATGTCAACATACTTTAATGGATTTTAAAATTTTATGAAGTTAATTTATTATAATAAAAATCTTCCATTTTTAATTTATGGTTTTTTGATTTGTTAGACCATGGATGTGTTATATTTTTACATTCATGGTTTATGGAAAAATTATTGACATTTTTTATACTAGTTTTAATATGAATGTTTATATTATGTTTGATCTTGTTCATATGAAGAATGTATTAGACATATTAAGTGTCAAGTGGAGCCCGCTATAGCTACTCGATGCATTGATAGGTCTCATGAGATAACAAGATGTGGAATTGGCCAAGGACATTCCAAATTTTATATATGGTTTGGGCCGAGGCCTTAATCATTTTTAGACGTCTTGGTTGAGGCCTTGACAAAATGTTTCTGAATGTCCGACATTATACATTCCCTCATTATGAAAATAATATTAACGGTTCATATGTCCATTCGACTAGTAGAATACTCATGATTATGTTTTATTATTCGATTATTTATTCATCACATATTCCTACCATAAAGTATTCATGTTTATTATCTATAAAGTCGTGTGTTTTCAATTATTCACCATGCCAAATTTTTATGTTATCTTCTGCTGTATTACTTTACCTTATTGAGCTTTTGATCTAATCTCTTTCTTATGTTTCATTTTACCAGGATTCCAAGAATTATTTTATAATTTATAAGATGGGTTAAGCTAGGGGACAAATGGGATTCTCAAACGATCATTTACATTATGTTTTATTTTCTAATGTCTAATGTAACGCTCGTGTATGTAATTTGTTTTCCAAGACTGCAAAACTAATAGTTCTTTAAAGAAATGATTCATTTTAATCATTCCAATGTATTAAAATAATTCACCGAATCTAGGTAATGGGGTCGGGGAGTTACAACATGACTATGGGAAATATTATTTTTTTAATATTTTAATTATTTTAGAGTCTTTCCTTTCACTCTCTTTTAAAAGAGAACCTCTTATTCTGCATTATTCAAAATTTCTAAGTATTATATATTAGAAAATAACTAAACTAATACCATAATATATTTATTTACAATATCATAGAGCTTTATGATATTTCGAAATACCATCGTTTTCTGGATTAATGAATAATATAAATAATGTTTCTTCATGATAATATATAACTCTTTATCATGTAACATAAAAAAATTAGTCCTCCCCCAAATATATGGTATATATTATAAAATAAGGATTAATTATCTTAAATATTATAATTTTAAAATAATAATGTAAAACCCGTTATCCCCTTCATTTTAATCCAATTGGAAAAGAAATTATTGTTTGGGTATACATGTGGACTACCACTACCACGAGGTGATGTGATTCATTTTTCATCACTGCTTCACATTTACAGTTATAATGATCGATTTAATAAGAATATATGATATTTATTATCTTTTTATAGTTCAATAAAGATAAATTATTATTTACTTTTAATTCATTCTATTCAATGAAAACTCAAAACATCACTCATTTGTGTGTAAGAACTACCATCTCCATAAAGTGATATAATTAGTTTTTCATCACTGTTTTATATAACGGATTATAGTAAATTATATAATGAAAAAAATTATAACTATTTTATTATTAGGATTTAATATATTTGGATAATTTGAACAAGATACAAGGATTGAAAAAAATGAATAGAAACATGCATGGAAAATAGACCAGTATCCACCATAATGTTCAGTCTAAGGAATACCTAAATATAAAAGGATAAGTTGAAATTATAGTGGAATGATATGGAGTAAATTTTGATTAAATAAGGTTATATAATATTTTTATAATAAATATATATTTATTATATAGTAGGTTTTAATCCATATTAATCAAGGAGAGACTTTAGGGAAGAGATTATATTGGAATCTTGTTTCCTTGGGATTGTATATTCGTAATTTCCAAATATACATTTTGTGGAATTTTATAGATATCAAACTTTTAAATAAAATATTCTCATATAATCTTAATATTCCTAGTATTTTCATGTATTAGTATGTTTTTTCTTTTTGGTACCTAAAATGACTAATAAAACGTTTCTAATGAAAAGTATACCTTATTTATTATTAGGTTGATGAAATTTTTCTTACATGTCATTTCACATTAAGATTATTTTATGAAATGTAATACCTATATATAAATTATTTTAAAAAATTTATTTTTGGTAACTTTTTATTTATTTACATGTATTTAAAAAAGGTATCTTTATATATATTTTTATAACAATCCATTTTAATTATTTGTTTAAAAATATTATAGAAAAGGATTTATTTAACCTATTGGTCTGGAACAAATTTTCTTGAATTCATGACAACTAATTTATTTGAAAAATCATTTAAATGTTTTTGTATCTATTTTAAAGTATTATTTTTTTTATTAATATTATGATAATAAACATTTTAAATGTTATTAATTGAAAATTTTATATTCTCATATTTTTAATGGAATGTTTGAATGATCACTTAATGTTATTTTTCATATATGTCATCATCCATTAAGAATTTATATACTTTGATGATGTTATGATTTTATGATACCATGCAATTTATTTCTTTAGATGTATTATGATGATAATGATTATATGAAACATATTACTTTCCCATGGTTTAATTATGTTAAGATAAGATCTTTATGAAAGAAGTGTGTTTTCTGCGTGTTATAATATGTTGAAATAATTAATGGTTTATAATCATATGGCACAAATATGTGTTGTTTCATTATATGATTGTTGGTTCTATTGTATACCCTAAATGAGTTTGTAAATTCCTTATATCTGAGTGTGTTTTCACATGTAAAAATTTTATATTTTCAATCCCCTCTAGTAAAAAGGTTGGGATGGATGATCCACTTTGATTTGAGAAACATACGGTGATGAAAAATATTTTATGATATGATGGAAATATTAGTTAACCTTAAAATATTAAATTGTTTTCAATACATTTATGGTTCCATAAGCTTATATCATGTTGATATTATTATGGTTTAAATTCATGACTCATTATTTACTTCTTTTATGAATCTCTAATCATGTGACATACTAATGTATTATTTCATGAATATTTTTTTGATATAAGAATTTTTTAGTATGATTTTATATTAATAATTGCATATTATCATACCCTTATGATAATGATATTGATAAATATGATCATTGATTGATATCTCCCATGTTAACCATTATATAGGATCTAAATTATATCGTCTTATGTTTTAATTTTTCAAACGGTCATGAATAACAGAGCTAAGAATGATAAGTCTATAAGGGTGCCTCACATAGAAAAAGATGTTTGAGATGAGGATGATTATACTTAAATGTGATATTTATGTTTCTAGTATACATGTAAACTAAACCATTAAAATTAATGATCATGTTTATTTGGGAGATATATTCAATATTCATTTGAAAGATATAGTATCAAGGTATGTTGTTCAAATATTTCTGAATCATAAACCACCATGACAAAACTAAAGTAGCAAATAACCTCATGTGGACCTACCCTTATGTATGATTTTTTAAACTAGTAGAAAAGTTATATGTCCATTTGTGGGGATACTATATTCCTAGTATCATAACATTTCACGACAATAATAAAACATGTTAAAAAATAATATATTGATCAATGTAGTCACGAGGAAACTAATTAACATCTGCAAACATGTGACAAATGAGATTCCATGGTGACAATATAAAAAATATTAATAAAATTATGAGATAAAAAAATAATGCAAAATATATAAATTCAACTAGAGTTCATCCTGGTCTACCAATATCTTCATATTTCTATACTCAATCATCAACCAAGATCCCCTCACCCTAACTCAAATCCTTAAATTTGTTGCTTTCTTACACATAAAAATTATTATAAAGGGTGTGAGTAAAAAAACCAAGTAGGATCCCACCAATTAATCATTAACAATTTTTATTAAGTATAATACAAATATTACATGATAGTAGGAAATGTGTCACTAGAATTAAAATCAAACCTAGGGTAGAGAGGGATTGTGCACTAAAAAATCTATCATAGGCCTGCAACCATACCTATTTTCGCTCTTAGAGAGTAGAATAAAAATAGGATGTCATAAATTTAAAGGATTCCCCACTAGGATCAAAAAACATGTCTTAGTAGTCTCAAAGAATCAAGTCAGATCATTCCCCTAGACCATCGTATCCTAGCACTGTCATGGGTCAGGCCTCCAAACCTTTGTACCCCATTTCTGCCTCGTGTAAAAACCTCATACATTCATTCCCCTGACATGTTGTGTCATGTTCTTTCTACATAATATTAGATCCTTAACACACTACCATATATAAAGCCTATAGGCTATAATTCCCTAGCCCTTTACTCAGGTCCATCATAACTGTCCTCACAAGATGTACACACTCCTCCTCCAAGGAATAATAATCCCATTATGGTTCATCTATCTCAAGTACTAATAAAAACCTCCATGAATTGGTAACACATAGAACAGGGAATAGGGATCCAAGAATGCATAACATATCCTCCTGAGGATATAATATAAATATAAAATAATGTGTGAACATAATCAAACATGTCAACAAGATACTCTATAAATTCTCATGAAATTAAATATCATAATTGATCTCACGGTCTATATGTTCAACCACATGTGATGACAATAATCTAGGAAAAAAGGTATTCTAACACAAGAATTATATCATAGAAGCATGTGTAAATGAGATACTGAATAGAGAAGTAACATCCTACCTAAAAAATTTGAATGATGATATTCAAGTATTGTTAAGGGATCACCACTAGAGTCCTTCTCTCATGCAAAAAAATTACTCAAACACTAAGGTCCCAAAGAACAAGTTCCAATCCAACATGACAAAGATACTAGAGTATGGAAAAAGGGAACGAGACAAAAGTTAAAACTAATGCTTACCTACATCTAATAATAGTCAATGACAGTATTCAAATTTTATTAGAATAAGAAAGAAAATTTCTCCCGAAACAGCAATGATGGAACAAGGATTCCTAGAAATTTTGCAATAACTATGGTGTGAGAAATGCTCTACATAATGGAGGTTTGATAGAGCCACCATGAAACAATGCACACCAATATGGTTCTAAGATTCACTTGAAGATACCAATATGTTTTTTAATAAACCAATATCGTCCAGAGTGGTCCACACTGTGAAAATTAGAATATTGTGGCAGAGAGAGTACATTAACATAGTCTCCATGGATCAAAAAGAATAATTATTTTTTATAACTATGATGATTCATAATCCACTATTGTGTGAGTTGAAGGACTGTAATGTGGAATCCTCTCTAAATCCCTTCAGAGTTCATAGAATCTTCTCCAATCCACATAGAAATTTGTGTATTTTTATGGACCCTCTTAGGGAAACTCCATGTAAAAATAAATCATTAAATCCATCATAAAATACATAAATGGATTCCCCTAATCAATACCACAATAGCCAATTCAGAAGTAAAAACACATTAATATCAATATCTAGTTTCATTTAATGAAATTTATGTGGATTGGCCACTACATCGTGGTATTTTTCACCTAACACAGCCTCCCCAAACAGCCTTTGAAGACTAAGGCTATATTGAAACCTCCATGTATTTGCATCACCATGGTGCATTTCTTTTCTTTTTGGTGTGGCCTGAACTTCAAATAACAACTACATAATACCACCTCAATTATGCTGTGGTGAGGCCTAATTTAGACAGAAAGGTCACAAAGTTCACTTTTATGCTTTTACAAGTTACAAAATACCCACAATCCTTTACACAAACATAAATCAACTCAAAAAATAAAAAGAATAGGAATAAATAAAACATTCCATATTTTAAAAAAAATCATATAGGATACTAAAATATCCTCTTCTAAGGACTTCTCATACCTAATTATAATCCCTATGGTTCCTTCTTAAACAACTCAGTCCACTGTATTTGAATGTCATCCTCCAGCTCAAAAGTCTCCTCCTTATTCCTCCCATGTCACAACAACATAAAAAACAATGTATTTTTTCCCAAAAAGTAATTTATTATTATATTATTTAATTTACATTGTTCTCTCCGTTAATGATGAAATAGTCTTCAACTAAACATCCCTTCATTTGATGAGATGCATAAGGTAAGAAATATACCTTTAGAGATAAGAAACATTAAACATGTCATGCATAACATGGTAAAAAGAAATAATATCAAGATTATATTCCATTATCACAACCCAATCAGTGTTCACAAAGTGTCCAACATATCATAGGTACAACTTACCTTTCTTCCTTGGTACTAGTGGCCTAACTGAGATTTTACTCTTATGAAAACCTGATCGCATATAATAAACTCCAAATGTCTCCTCCTATGGATAGAATATTATCTATGCCTATTATGAGTTGTCTCCAAATGATTCATAATCTACATCAACCATTCTTAGGTCTCCAACACCATACATGGCCAAATGTCTATAGCCTCACCCACCTCATTTTAATATAGTGGTGAACAGACTAGCCTCCTCTAAAGATCCTCATAAGGATCCATTTGTATCAAACCCTAGTAACTATTATTGAGTTTTATAGGAAATAAGGATATATGATCTTCCCATGCTCCACCAAATTCTAGAACACAAGATTGAAGTATATCCTTTAGTGTGAAAATCATCACCTTAGAATCTCTACCTATCCAAGGATAGAATTTTTTCCCCAATCTCAATTGGTTAATTAGCTCCTTCTTTAATCCCTTCCAAAAATGTAATAAGATATATTTTTCTTTATAAAATAAGATAACCAAGGATAAAAAATTTAATAATATAGTCTCACGAAGATATAGATTTCACATCTCATCAACTAAGTGAGTCTCCTAGATTGAAAATAAATAAAAAACCTTCATAATATGATTTACAGTCACCCAAAAAGCATCATGACTACTAAAAATCCAAGGAAACCCCATCCAAAAGTCCATAATGATGTATACCCACTTTTTCATTGAAATTATATGTGATTAAAGAAAACCACCAAGACAATGGTGGTCGTCCTTTACTCACTAGCATCTATGGTATTAGAAAACATAACAAGTGATGCCCCACTTCATCCTTGGCCACCAAAACAATATCTTAAAGTCATGGTATATAATTCTCATGCTATTATATACTATCTATATAGAGGTATGAATGTATATCATCATCACTTCCTAGATATAATTATAGATGATAACTCTACCATGTACAAGGATCATATTACCATTATCCAACAACCAGCCATATATATGGTCACCTCCATCGAGTTGTTCCTGAAACATAGTGCACTATGGTTCAGTGTATTGTGTCGGGTTTCTTGGGTCTACAAGAGAAGATGTAATCCTGAAATTGGAATAATTCATCGATCCCTGGCACTCATAATAATCCATTCTCCAGTCATAAAATAAAATCATGAAATACCACATCTCTTTTGAAGGACACTTACCAATATCTTGAGCTACCTATGAATTCAAAAAAATAGAATATTAAATGAAATTATCACAACAATTTTATAGGTTATCTCAATTTCAATCAACTGTAGGTTCTCAATATATTTTCTATGCCTCAAGGGAATGTCCCATAGTGTGAATATGTAACAGAGTCACTTATGGAAAGTGTAGAAAAGAACCTCCCATGAAATAGATAGTGTCGCCAAAATATAGTAGCATAAACCAAAACTACAGTCTCTAAGTAATGATTGTGATTATTCTTCTAATGTGGTCACAGATTATGTGAAACATAATCTACTTATTTCTCCATCTACATCATAATTACTTGAAAAAAATCCTAATTCATCATAGTACATTAACTATTTCATCCTTAGCATATCTATTATCATAACTAGAGTCATATTCAAACTTATCTAAAGATCCATAAATTAATATTCATATTATTCCAATAACTAGTACATTAATGAATTATTTATTGGTTATTCATATTTTCTGATAATTATGAGATTCATTGGATGAAACATTAGTAATATACTGTTTATATTTGAAATATATGAATATTTTTTATGTTTTAAGGAAATTTCTAGGAAATCACTACCTTGACTATATATAATTACATGTATATACCTATGAAAGACACCAGATTCCCTAATAACATCACATAATGAATCTACAAGTAAAAGTTTTATTGTTTGGTAGGAAGTCGATGTTCTCATAGAGTGCATAAAAATCTCACCTTGATTGGAATATTGTTCTAGTGTTGGTGGGTTGATGAAGATATCAACAATTAACGCCATCATTAATGAGTATAGATACATATAAAAGATCATGTTCTTGAGGTCCATGAACAATATTAGTTAATTAGTAAAACCAAATGGAATCATCAAATACACGTACAACCCAAAATACTTCAAAATGTTGTTTTATATTTTTTTCCTCCCTAACTAGTAACTTATGGTGGACCGATCAAAGAACAATATTGTAGAACCAACATAATACATATAATTAATCGAAAGGATCATTGATCATGGGAAAATGATATATATATTAATCAATTTCTCCTATTTTATATTTTAGTAGACAATTTAGACTTGAATACTACCATCCTACATCATAGAGAACATGACAGGTACACCCCATAGTGATGCAATCAATCTAATAAAACCCTTTTGATTCAAGTCCTTGAGTTGTGCATTGATCTCCTTATTATCAAGTACTTCCAAAAGATAAGGGGTTATAGAAATTTTTTATGTACCAATCATTATATCTATATCAAATTAAACTCCTCTACTAGACGGAAGCCCTATTAAATCATCTGTTAATATTTCATGATATATATCCATGAAATGAGGAAAGGATGTGGTGGATTATATTGATCCTGGTGATAGAGATAAGCCTAGAACTCAAATGTAACACTAGTCTGTTCAAACACTATTAGATCATAAATCCTACTCTTTAGTCATTACATGCCTTTATCCTTTCAGTGAAATAAAAGACTCTCATATCTGAAATGAATCAATGTGTTCCCATAAGTTACACATTCTTTTCATACTGAGAATCACATTGAAACTATTCATATCTAGTATCATGAAGTCCCATAGATTTCCATAACCAGAAATGACTATAGGACACTATAGGAATTGCTAAATATGGTATAATTTTGAGTTCAACAGTGAATATAGGGAAAGAAATGCGTAGGAAAACTTGAATGGTAAGTCATGTTCAGTAAATATTTTGGTGGATAAGAAGCAATTAGAAGTTCCAGTATTAGATAAGGCAGCATTTATGGTAAATTTCCTCAAAATTATACCTTGTACAGTGTATAGTACCTCACCAATATTATATAATATATGATCAACTACCTAGACATGGCCCACCTCAAATATCCATGGTCTTATCAGTGATTCTCCTAAGTGTTAATTTTCAATGTTTACTATTAAGGAACCATACCTTATCTATTGTATCATGAATATGTCTACCATTGCCCCTTATAATGGCCTGATATCTTGTCTCTATGGAAAGAATATTTTAGATGGCCCATCTTTACACATTTTTTGGAACATTATCTGGAGTGTTGAGAATGCCATGTGATAATGTCCAACCTTCCCATAGTCGTATAACTATGTATCAGCTCCTATGGGAACCAACAAAGATAATATTTCTTCCACCTTTATGCCACTACACTGTTGTACATCCCTAATATTCCAATTTACATAACCAAAAATGTGCTAATTGTAGTAGTTAGACATCCACTTTCATGAGCACTGATGTGTAATAAAATTCCAACTGGTCTACCCTCATACAAGATACATTCTATGGTAAATTCCTTCTATATAACCTTTAGGGATGATACTAGGTTGAAGATCAAAACCGTATTCCTTATCTTTAGAATAAGTCTAATTTTGAACTTACAATACTCCTAAGCCTTATTCCTGGAATGAAGAGGTGAAAATGAAGAATCGGAGAAAAATGAGTGGAGTAGATAAAAACCATCATGGAATGCCATTTTTTATCGATGAACACATTCTATCTATCAAGATTCAATGTATAAAAAAATAACACCCCAATAAAATAACCTCGAAAAACATCCAAATGAGTCCCTCTTGTCAATCATCCATCCCATGACTCCCCAAAACATTATGGTGGATCCCAACAACATAAATTCTACAAAGACCTATTTCATGACTATTGGTGTCTCGATGACATCAAATATACCCTCAATAATGTCCACACAATACATAGCATCATATTTTGTTCTAGTTCCCTAGATGTATGGAGGATGTTGTAGATGAAAATCCATAAAGTAGTCGGCCATGGATCTTAGTGGAAAGACTCCATGTATGAGTGGTCATACATCCAACTATACTATAGTAGGTGTGGAAGTGTGCTATGTTGGACCCTCCTACATAGTGGGCAATCGAATAGGATAATGAGTACCACCCTAACCCACATTAGTTTTCAGTCCCATTTGTCTTTTGTGGGGTTGAATCTTTTGTACCATAATGATCTGAATTAAATTATAATCTATTCTATCCTAGCCATTCTAGAGTATCACACAAATATATCCTTATAAGTCTACCCATAACCCAATGCATAAAACTCATATAACTAACTAAAGTCTCATATTTTCATGTTAGTCAAAGAAATATATGTACAACTCAAACTTATCTACATCCCATTTTGAACAATTAATTCCAAAAATGTTATATCCCTATAGAATTGAATTTCACAAAATATTGATGATATTCTGAACTAACAGTGAAACCATGGAATTTAATTAGTGAACTTATATGCATGAAAATATATATATATATATGTATTGTGGTCCAATGTACCTAGCTATGATTCATGAATGCACCCAGAATATCATAAAAATTGTAATAGTAATATAATACATGTTAAATCTTAGGTCCATTAAACATGTTCGATCCAAGAACATAGAAAATTTCATACCTGAGTCCCATAGAACTCTATCCTATCTACCATGTCCTAAGATGATCCAAAAACTAAATAATGAAAATTATGCTCTAATACTATTTTTTAATGCCCTTTCTTGAACCATTAATTCCAAACCAGACTTCCACGTGACCTCATGCACACCTACCCATATACAAGAGGATGGAAACTAGTAGTATAGGGAAAACTCCATTAATAGGGATATTATAACCATATTATCACATCATAGAATATTAATATCAAGAAATATTAAATAATATTATTATTATCAAAGTAATCATAAAAAATCTAATAACATTTTCATAGATGTCATACAGCAGGGAAAAATGTTCCAATAATAGAAATTCAAACTACTGTAAAAAATGAGGTAGATAAAAAATAAAATAAAAATTGAAAATTACTCTAGAGTCTGTCCCATTCCTCCACAAACTCCATGCTCTTATGATCATTCATATACCATGGGACCCTTACCATTACGCATATCCCTAAACATGATGTCTAAATATGAATCAAGATGATCATTGACGACATAATTAATAAAACCATTAGGACACCACCAATTTGTCCTTAAAAATTTATCTCAAGTATAACAGGTGTATTCTAGGATAATAAATAATGCATAACAATTATAAAAATTAGGTAACATGAACCGAGTGGTCATGCGCTAACCAAGCTGTATGAAATCCATGACTATACCTGCTTTAGCACCATACTGGTAGGATAATAATAAGATGTATACAGTGATAAATAAAGTGCCTCCATGCCCAAAACACATCTATGAATTTTGTTAAGTAATCTAGTTATATCAAACCTACATAGCATCGTATCTTGGATCAATCATGAGTATAACATCCAGACTCTTGTGACTCATCTATTCTTGGGGTTAGTTCCTTTGGTCTTCAGGACTATAACACATTTCATTGATTCGGGATGACATGTCCTCATGCCCTTACCTGATTCATTGAGTTCATTCCTCCAAGCTTTCGTGACCTTACACTATACTCAACTCGATCATTATCATTTAAACAATACATGTCCACTCCACCTCTAAGGAACATGAATCACATGATAGTCCACATGTCTCAAGTAATAATAAAAACCACCAAGTCTTGGAAGCACTCATAACCAAGTAGAGTATAAAATTAAATCATAACATATCATCATGAGGATATAGTAGTAATACATAATGAGATATGATCACAATAAATCATAGAAAAAAGATACACTGGCAATACTCAGGGAAAAAAATTTCACAATAGGTCACTCGGACTAAACACTCACACCAACATTTGATCACAATTAAGCACAGTAATAAGATATTCCAACATAATAATTTCACCATGGAAAAAAGACTAAGAAATTTCACCAAAAGTTAAGGAACATCCTACCTAAAATTCATTGATGACTAAATTAATGGTTCACCACGAAATTTTTAGCAATGTCTTTCTCACACACCAACCAAAACGACTCACATTCCATGGATTCCTATAACTAGTTCATTAAAAACATGAAATGGTTTCTAGAGAAATTATGTGAGAAAAAAACCAAATGGTATTAAATTTTTTACCCAAGGTTGATCTCCATCAATGGGAGTCTTTATTATCTCTTGTAAGAAGAAATATTGCTCATGTAATAGCAACTATGGAAGAAGGATTCTATGAAATATGAGTGGAAAAATGAAAAAGAAAAGTATTGTAGTATAGATATTTATAGTAAAAATCCACCATGAAATATATTGGTTTTATATAGTTTAGAGGTTTGATAGAAGAGTCCTCCACAGAAAAGGATGAACCTCTACAACATGTAGTGATCCACCATGACATTGAACAAAATAAAATGGTGTCGAAAACACCACAATTTGACCTCAAAATAATATAATGAAGGACTATCACGTAAAATAATGATGATTCATGGTCCAATATGGAAAGGGGTCAAGCACTGGAGTATGAAATTTTCACTTTAATACTTCAAAGTCTGTAAAATCATCGATAAAACACAAATATTGTTTGGTATTTTTAGGTATCCAAATAGGTCAATTCGTCATGAAAACCCTTTTCTAAATACTCCATAAAAAAATTATGCTCCCCAAATAAATACAATAATATTATATTAATGAATAATAACACAAAAATACTAATATCTAGTGTCAACTAAAAAAATGAACAAAAAGATGCCATTGTGGTGTAATTTATGTCCCCATGGTATATCCCTCCCAAACATCCTTATATGGAGAAATCTATAGTGGAACATCCATCAATCATCTTCACCATGGAATAAACCTTTTCTCGATAGTGTATTCTCAATTCCACAGAACCTCTATGGTATAGAAACCTCTATAATAGTGTGATAAAGCCTAATTTCTCTTTAAAGGTTACCAAGAACACATTTAGTATTACACAAGCTACGCAGATTCGAAAAGATTTACCAAAACATTGATCAAATAATTAATTAAAAAGAAAATGAGGAAAAATAATTTCCATATTTGAATAAAAGTTCTCAGAATTCACAATGTTTGGGTCCCCTCATTAGATTTTAGAAGGTGTTTTCTTTATTTTTTTATATTTAGATTATAAATATATAGTTATAAACATTAAGATAATCCAATGTATAGTATATCATCATCTGTTACTTTAAATTAATCAGTGTGGATTTCCCATAAAATTAATCTCTTTCATGATACTAGAAAGTAGATGTGGTTGTGACATAGAAGATTCAAGGGTTAACAACTCTGAAAGGGGTGGATTGGGTATTAACATGATCATCATTAATTCATGGTGAGTGGGATTAAGACTACACACATGTCCATACACTCCCAAAATATATTCCTTGGTTAATTCACATTCTATATAAGAACTATTGGGGTGAATGGTAAGATATAACCTATGAAAGTTAATTATAATACATATTGATATTATATGAACTTATTGTGCAATGGTTTGAAATAATGTTACATAATTTAGTAAATAATAAGAATGAATTTTATAATCATATTATTCTTAACATTGATTATTTATTTTTGTTACACATAGTAAGTATTATTGTTTTGGATGATAGCTAGAACCATGAGGAATTACTTTAACAATGAATGTGATGGATAATAAAATCACTATATTATTGAGCATGCAATTTCATTTTTTTAGGGATTAAATATCATGTGGATATACTCACTCAACTCTTATAATCTATGGGTGATAACATGAATCTTGTTTCTATTTCAAATTCACCATGCAGAGTGAAACATTCCATAGAGATTTTTATATGACAATATCTTTCCTACTACAATGGGTATTTTGAGCCAATATTTTTCAAATAAATTGATCCACATAATAGAAAATATATTTCCATTATTCAGGGCTTAACCCATTAGAATTTCATCGTATACTTCCATCACATGGAAGAGGAATATAAACAATGGTAATCACTTATAAGGAACATGATGTAAGAGGAATAAATAAAGTACAAGAAATGGGATAAGTTTATGTGGGAATTTATCAATAAATAATTTCCATGAACTCTTCATACTAATATGGAAAAGGGACCTTCAAGAGATAAATTAGAAGGATAATGAATCTTCTGGTACTTATGAAGAAATATTTACCAAACGATAAATGTTGGATTCTAGCATTACAATCTGCATTTCAAGAAACATTTATACACTATTTTTCGTTATGAAACAATGTATTTAAAAAAATTTATCCATTAGAGTCCTTAGTAACTATGAAAAAAATAATGTCCTGTGAAGATAGAAATAGAGACTAGTAACACAAGTTATTATTCTGGATTTAGTGACATGAAGAGATAAATGGAGCTTCATTTAAGCTCAAATGGTAAATCCAATGGATTGAAAAATTAAAACCACATATATTCCAAGAATATGGGATAAATAACTCATGGAGTTATTATAAATGAACGATTATGTTATCCAATCATGTAAAATATTTCCATCAATGTAGAGATAGTTATAGGGGGTTAAGAAGGTCATAAAATTAAATAGATGATAAGATGGATTCAAACAACAAATTTTACTATTTATTTTAATTTTTTTATTATTTATGGGATTAATATGAAAATAAAACTAGAATTAATTCCATTTATTTGGTATTACTACCAATTCATGGGGGATATTTATCTAAACTTTATAGGGAGTCTCTCGTCATTGAAGATATACCTATTGATCAGGAATATGGGAATGTTTTTTCTAAATACATTCCCAATCTTACTCCATATCATGATGTTTCAGTTTTTAATATATCTCATATGTAGTGTTATTACAATCCAAATAATCCTTATAGAATATCCCTAATTGAGTTATATAAATTGATGAATAAACACTAGTAGAATCTAACAAATGGATTCATATTCACTGCGGCGCCACTTTTAGTTTAACCATATCTTGTTATAAAAATGAAATATGGGTTAATATATATTATAATTTTTTACTAAGAACTTAAAAATACCACTAAAAATAATAAGTATTCACTACCCCATATCGAATATTTGTTTCATCAATTTTGTTAAGCTCAAAAAAATTCACATATTTATCATCGTTCTGGATGTCATCAATTGTGGGACAAAAAATAGGATATTTCCAAGATAGTATTATATACAAGGTATATGATTTTTAAATTTTTAGTGAGTGTATTTATACTAGATAATTAACCTTTTAGCATCATATATTTAATGAATATATTATTTAGAGACAACTTGGATCAATATTTGGTATTTTCTATAGATAACATTCAAATATATTTGATGATGAATAAAGATGAGTAATATCATTGGATAATTGGTAAGAATAAATTAATGAAAGAGAATTTGTATACTAAATTTAAAAACTGCGAATTTGGGAATCAAGAAGTTTCATTAATTGGTCATATAATCTCAATAGATGTTATATCAGTAGACCCTTCCAAAAAGAATGTTATTGTCTAATAGTCTAGACCAACCACTGGGACAAATATTCATAGTTTTCTTGGATTGGATATATATTATTGATGATTTTGGAAAAATCTATCAAGAAATATAATCAACAAACCAATTTTACATGGAAGGGAGACATGTTTTTATGGACTTATGAATGTGATGAAGATTTCAATGACCTAAAAAAGAAATATGTTTAGAACAATTGTTCACTCACTAGAATGTAGTGGAGAAGGGTTTATGATATCTAGTGATGCATGTGAAAATGGACTAGGAAAATCCCTATGAATAACATGTTTTCATATCCAATGCCTCCCACCAGTTGAATATTCATGTGAAAATTAACTGACTTGTTATTTAGAACTAGAAGCATGTATTTTTTCATTGAAAGTATGGAGGAATTTTCATTATGATGACATATGTGATATTTAAATACATATAAATATATAAATACTAATCATAAAATATTTAATTATATATTAATATATAAATAGTTGAATAGGTTCTAAATAATATTGTTGAAATTGATTAAAGATTATGACTTGTCAATAAAATACCACTCTATAAAGGGGAACAAGGTGGTTAATGCTCAATGTCAGGAAGAAAATGATAGTCATTCTATAATGAGGATTGAAATGGATCCTTTATTTATTTATTTTTAGAATATGAACATTTTAAATCATGTTTAAATGGTATTGATCATTTTTATCTTAGATGAACATCCATCCATCCATCCTTATGAAGATTAATGAGGCTTTGATGTATGATGTGGAACTACCAAAGAAGGTGAGAAATTTTTTTAATTTTAATTATGATTAGGATTCTATGATAAGTATCAAGAACAATGTATGTGTCCCTTAAGTACCATATATGAAGAAGGTACTATTAGATGAAGCTAAAATTTCATCATTCTAAATTCTTCATAGAAGTACAAATATTCATAGAGATATAAACACATATTTCCAGTGGGATAACATGAAAAGAGATATTATAGTGTTTCTATCTTTATTCATGGTTTGTTGTTATGTTTAGTATGCGATATAAAAGCCAAAAGAGATGTTATAACCATTACCCATACTAGAAAGATGTTATGAAAACAACATCATGTATTTTGTTCCAGGACAAACAATGATATCAGATGGAAATTATTCTATTTGGGTTTTAGATTATTACCTTAAAAAGTGAGAACATTTAATTTATACTATAGAATATTTCTCTCTTTATCTACACAGCTAGTTATACATTAATGATGTGGTGATATTTCATGGGGTACCATTCTCAATTATTAGAAACCATTCTTAAACATTACATAGAAAATGACCTTTCACCAGTCTATGTTCTAGAGAGTTAGATACAAACATTACAATTTGTCAGAGTTTCAATAAAATTGAACATGAAAAATCAAAATATTTATTCCGCACATGTAAAAAATGATGCCCTCCAGCTTTGGACTACAATGTGACATGTGAAAAAAGAATTAAACAAGGTGTTGGCATTGGATATGCCAATTAAGGGGTTTCAAAATAAAACTATTAAGAATTGTTTGTTTTTAAAAAAGCATTTTTAAAAAATGAAATTAATATTTCTCATAACATGTCACCAAACCTTTAATGACATATTCTGAAACAGATTTTAGGATAAACTCATACTCATAATTGGTAAACTTAATTAATATTTATAAATAAAAATAATTATAAAATATTCATATACTTGAAAAAAAATCATGAAACATCATTTATAAGTCATACTATGGCAAAACATAATTATCCATGACAAACTCAGTGTGTGGATACAAATTTACACATGATGTTATATTTTTTCAGAATTGGTCATAAAATGACGCCATTTGACATCCAACACTAAGATTAAAATCATGTGACGTTATATAAAACTTTGAACCTTTTATTTATGTTTTGGGAACTTGGTTTTAATCCTTATTTATAGATGAATTTCTATAGAAGTATATATTTAAAAATATAACATTAAACTATGTAGACATGAAAATATAAAACAGATTGATTCTAGTTCAGAAGAGATTGATAATTATCTATGGGTATTCTTCTAGTTGAATAATCACATTGAATTTAATCTAATAGAATCATTATGAGGGAATTATTAATGTCAGACATTATAATCACTCTATCAAGGCATTGTTCTAAAACCATAAATAACCTTATTTTCAAGGGCTTGTTCCATGACCTAGTTTGTCTCAGGAGACCAACTGATGCATCAATAACCTATAGCAGCCCCCCCCCCCACATAAAATTCTTATGAATTCATCATATGTCTAATAAAATTATTTATTTAAATCAAAGTGTCTCATACCTCTTTGATTTATTTTAATCTTAATCATTGGTGAAATAAATTCATTAAACAATCCAATGTGTATCATACCACCTTAAACATATTAGTTCTTTCTAACGCCCAGAACCCGGTTACCCAGAGTTGGTGCATTATTACGTAACACTGTCATGATCAGAAAAGATGATGTCTCAAAAGAACGATTAGTATAGTAGCCTTGGAAATAGTAGATACAATCATAAATGTTACATTACATCATAAAGTGAAAACATACAATAACATAGTCACCATATTCCACACTCATATCCCCTTCAGACAATCCCTGTAGGTCAGTCATAAAATATTTTTATTCACATATTGGAAATAATAAAACATAGAAATGGGTGTGCTTAGATGGTCAGTAAGGATAACAATATAGCGGAAACATTCATAAATAAACATAAACATTTAAGGCAATGTATAACTAAAACTAGAGCCTTTTAAACATGAACTTTAGCATAATATGGAAAAAGTAAAATTAAATAATTCCATTTACTTACTCACATGGATATTCTAATAGTCGAATAATCACATGCAATATCAATAACCACTTTCATAATAATGGAATGCATAATTCCTGACTATCATAACCACGTAGCCAATGTCTCGTTCCAAGACTACAAATAAGATTTTGTCAAGGCCTCGTGCCAAGACACTAGTTTGTCTCATGATACCTACCAATGCATCAAGGAGCTATAGTAGGCTCCACCAGTCACTTATTAAGTCCAATTAATTCCTTATATTAAAATGTTTAGACATATCATAAACCATAACATAATCATATCACATAAAAAATGTATAAAAGAAACATAACATTTCTATATTTCAATCAAAAGATATCATTACAACACATTGATATAAAAACATTATAAAAACCATTTTCAATACAAAAATAAAATAAAAGTAAAACATGGTATTTATTTTTCATTTAAAAATGTTATGGCTTGTAGAGGAAGCCGAAACTCAAATAATGGTCACGTCGGCAAAGAAGTTGTTGTCACCGCATACGTAAGACAAAACATTCCTTTTTCAATTTTGTAAAAATTCTTTGTATAAAATAATTCCTTTTGAATAAAAAGTAAAATTCCAAGGGGTTTGTACAAAGTATAAAATAAATTTGTGTATAAAATAAAATATGCCTCAATTAAAGGATATTGAGACAAAGTCCCTTACCTCATGTCTGACATGACTCTATCGTTCTTTAACCTCCTGAATAATAAACTAGAGATAATTTCTACTTTCATAAGAACATTTTTCATGTTCATTATTACTTTTATGTAACTTATTACCATGTTATAAAAATTATGTAATTATTTAAGTTAATAATGGTCGTTCTATTGATCTTTGGTACTTGAGTCAAAAATAAACTTCTTATAATTACAAGTTATTCAAGTGGTAAAATAGACATTATATACAGAATTATATTCATGATTTAGATATCATATATATCATAAATATCATGCATATACATTCATTTATAATATTACATAACATTTAGAGGTAAGAAATGAAATGCACTGTTCATGGAGACGGTAAGCCGTACGTACGAATAAATGCTACTTTCATTTCTATTTCATATTTAATGGAATGAAATCATAATGATACAATGGTATACTAAAATTCAAGTATAATATCATATATAATACCATTTACTCCATCCTTTATACGTCCCACATATGAAATTAACGATTCAAATCACTTTGAGGGGGTGGTAGTCCGCACTTCCTAAAATGAAATTATAACTTTTACCCATAATGGAAATCATAAAGGCATTCCATAAATTAAAAATAAAGTAGCATAAGGAAAAAATAAACATAATATATATCATAAATAAATATAGTGAAATATTAATGTCCACCATTAGAGGTGTTAAAAGAAAATTGAACAATCATCATTTCGTGAGGCTGTAATTCGCCACCCACAAGAAACAATATGTTCGTTAACCATTAGATGAAGGTGTGTGTAAGTGTAAATAAAATCCTTCTCATAAAAACATCATCGTATATTTAAGATACTGGTTTTGTTACAAAATTAAGGAATAAAACGAGTTTAAGGGGTTGGAGAAGGAAAATAAAACAAAAGAACAAAAGAGATGACATTACCTTAAAATCGGGTAACTCTTTTTGATTTGAGGAAAATGATTCCTTGGGAAGACTTCTACCCAATGTGAGTCTTCTAAGACTAAGATAGGGATGTTGAGAGAGTTTTTGGGCAGAGTTTGGCTGATCAAAATTCCTTCCATGGTGTGAAAAATGTGGTAGAGGTGAGGGCCTTTTGTAAGAGGAGAGGATGGGCACTCTTGGAAAGTCAAAAAATGTTACATTATTATATAATGCGTTTCTGATTTTAAAGGTCCCACAATTAAATATTTCGAGGATAAGGTGATAAGGGTTAGAAATATACTCATCCAATAGGTTTTTTACAAGTGTATGTCTTATATTTTACATTACGTTTTCATTTTATTTAAATCGTTAATTAATGAGGTAATCGTCGCATCATCATGGTGTCATAAAAAAATTATTTTATTTAATCTCTAAAAATTATAAAAAAAATATCATGATGTTGTAAATATTTTTAGTTTTATAATGACAATATATAGGCTAAGAGATAATTTACATAGCCAAAAATAAATTTTTTTTACATGGGTGATACATACTTTGGTTATTTGTTCCCTTTAAGAAACTAATATAATAAAATGTCACTATCACCCAAAAGTGATTCCATGAGGTCCCAATGTTTGGAACAAGGAATCCCATGGTCATCCATGACACAACTAGTAGAATTATTACATATGTTGGGGTCATTTTTTATTATTATTATAATATTTTATTACCCCTAACTACCCGATTACTATTTAATCGCGATAATTAAATATAATTACCATCGTTACTATTCATAATGTCAAAAAACATAAGTGTCTTAATAACATAAATTGGACCTTATGATTACAAATATGGAATCCATTTTACCAAATTAAAAACACAGAAATTGTAGTAATTAATTTAAAAATTATTACTGTTGTCAAAACAAATAGCATGTTTTTAAGAAACAATATCTTTCAAAAGATTGACAATTGTTTATGTCCAATTTCAAAGTTAAATTAATTATAATGACCACCATTGGATAAAATGGTAAAATTATATTCTAATTATACTTTAAAACCACTCAATAGTATAATTTATTACTATAAAATATTCTGATTAAAAAAAAGTTGTTTTTAAGTATTTTTCACTATTCATCGAAAATTGGATGTTCTCGGAAAATATCAAAAATTCATCATAGGCTATTTTTGATATTCTGAATTCAAAAATGATGACCATTTTGAAATATCTAATTTATATAATTTCAAAAGATGGGTATTACTATTCATAACGGCTACTTTGGTTGGTCGTGATAAGTTAGAATCTCGAACATGCGTACAATGCATGCTGCTGCATTATTGAAGGAGAAGCGTATCGTGGAAGCATAGGGTTTTACATTCTACCCAACTTCAATAAATTTAATCCCCTCAATTTTCAATTGTTATCCAAACATAAAAGTTTGAACGTATAATATACCTTTTTGGAAAACCCACATCGGAAATAAGGTTAATAAAATTTTGCCTTAATAAGATGGAAAGGGAAATGAAAAAGTCACCACAAAATAATGATCTCGATTAGGAGAAAATTGGTGGCAATTAGAGACAAATAATTGGAGGGAAAACATAAATATTTGTAGGGAGTTATTGAGGTCATCAATCCCAAACATGTATAAAATTGAGGGCCTCAAAGCCTTCAATCTATGGTGATATAAAATATCATCAGTTCAACAAAACATAAGGTATTAGGATAACAAATATTTTTTAATATCCCATTCTTAATGTTTAATAATTAATTTATTCATAGAATAAGAGAGAGGTATAAATATATATATACTTGACAAGTAGAGTTTTATCCTTCAACTAATTTCTACTACAAAATCATCTTTCACTCAAAAAGATAATAGAACTGAAAAATATTATATTTATCCTAATCGTACAAGGTTCCAAATAATAACACATACCATTTAGATAAGGAAAACTATTTTGTAATAACCAGGGACATCATGTAGGCTAGTGGTAGTTAATAAAGGCATGTCACACTGTGGTTGTGGGTTCGATTCTTGCAGCTTTTTCCGAAGGGACAATATATCCCCCAACCTACAGGTTGTCCTTTCCTAATATTATAGTATTTTAATATTCCAAAAATAATCTTCAGAAGTGTGTTATCCTTAAACAATACTATCCAAAGTTCAACATAATCCATTCCAAACTTTATAGTTTTCCAAAATACCTCTATCCAGACTTTATCTAAATGGTCTCTAAATTCCAATTTCAATTATAACATCAGATTCCCCAAACAAAGTAAAGTTTCTCTTATTGTCACATACTAAAAATATGATTACCTTAATCATATTAAAAACTATAATGAAAATAAAAATTACTGAAGTTCAATCCATATATATATCACATTATTCTTATAACTATAATATAATCTTTCAGTCCAAAATAACCGATACATTAATTATTCCACTTCAACTGTAGTAACCGCATAAGATTGGCCTTGATACCTTGGCCTTTTCTGAGGTAATTTCTGACGCTTAGGAAATTCATTTTCATAATTCCCCATTGCCATATAATTATAGCATTCAACATTGATAGACTCTTTATTTCCCCTGCCATCACGAGCCTAGTGTCTTTATTTTCCACATTTATAACAAACTCACATTCCTTTTAGGCATGTACCATGGTGATTCTTCACAAAATTATCACATAATGGAAAATCCTTCTTTCCCATTTTCTTTTTATATGTCTCTTGTTCCACCATTCTCTTCTTCTCTTGCTTTACTTTATTGGCATAAGATTTAGAGAATTCCTTTTTCCGTCTTGATAGCGCATGTGACAATATCTTCATATGACGAGAAGGTTTGTAAGACTAATGCTCGATGGAGAAATGGTTTTAACCCATCAAAGTAATGATCAATATTATCCATTGGGTTACATATATAATCTTCAGCATGCCTCGCTAACCTTGTAAAGATAACATCATACTTTGTGACATTCTCATCCTCCTTCTGCCTCAGACTCTAAAATTGCCTTTCCATATCTGCTTTATGGTCATGTGGAATGTTTTTTTCTAAGAAAATTTCTTTAACCTCCTGCCATTCCATACTTGATACTTCTTTATCTACCTTTGTGTTTTGAATCAGCGACCACCATTGATCGACATCTCCAGTGAGGTGGTAAACTTCCATGAAAACTTTCTCTCTTTCACTACTCCCCAAGGCGTGGAATATTTTCTCTAAGGAGTTTATCCATTTCTCAGCTACTAATGTATTTGTACCCCCATTATATTTTGGAGGTTGTTACCTAATGAAATGATCTAGCATTGATCCTCCATTTTGCGGATTAGGGTTCTCCAAATGAGTATGGTTATGATTCATAACCTGGGTGAGTTGTCCCAGTATGGTGATAAGTTGATCAGCACCAGTTGTATCACCAGATCCACTATAATTATCTTGAGAAGGAGGGAAATCCCTACATGGATTGCGTGCATTGATATGGTTTCCATTCCTTCCACTAGGCGCCATTTATAAGCAATGTCATATACTATATTAGTTTATGAATCGAAATATATAATAACAAACTTGCAAAACCCTTAATATAAATTGAACTATTTATGGATATAATCCATAATCATAAAAATGTTTTCTTTGAGGATGTATATATACTCGTAAACCGTTCATAATGGTTTGTAAAGAAAATGGAAATTATCCTAGGAATATCCCTTGGGTGTGTCGTAACCAATAGTTCAGCAAGGCCCATTGTCGTGACCAATTCACGTTTGAGTCTAGCTCAAAGTGGTGTTTTCGAGTTTTGCCTCTAGGTACAGCTGTGCCAGAGCCGCCTCTAGCTGCTCGTATCTAGACATGGATGTATTCCTCATAAAACTCACAAAATCTTTATAATACCAAAATTCAAGGAAGTTATTCTATACTAATCCTCAATGTCTATCTTAGGGCAATGTGCTGTAATCAGAGTTTATCTAAATCTAGTTCCAAGGTTAGTACTAAACTAACTCTGATACCAACTGTAACGCCCAGACCCCAGTTACCCAGAGTCAGTGCATTATTATGTTACATTGGCAGGATCACAAAATATCAAGTCTCGAAAGACCAATTAGTTTAGTAGCCTTGGAAACACTAGATACATTCATAAATGTTATAATACATCATAAAGTGAAAAACTACAATAACATATTCTCCATATTCCACCCTCATATCCCCTTCAGACTATCCATGTAGGTCAGTCATAAAATTTTTCTTCACATCTTGGGAAAAATAAAACATAGAAAGGGGTGAGCTCAGATGCTCAGTAAGGATAACAATATAGCAGAAACATTCATAAATAAACATAAAAATTGAAGGAAATTTATAACTAAAAAAGCCTTTTAAACATGAACGTTAGCATAATATAGAAAGCATAAAATGTAATTATGCCATTTAATTACTCACATGGATATTCTACTATTATAATAATCACATGATATAACAATAACCACTTTCATAATGATGGAATGCATAATGTCAGAATATCAGAACCACATAACCAAGGCCTCGTGCCAAGACTACAAATATGATTTTGTCAAGGCCTCGTTCCAAGACACTAGTTTGTCTCATGAGACCTACTCATGCATCGAGGAGCTATAGCTGCCTCCACCCGTCACTTATTAATTTCAATGACTTCCTTATTTGAAAAGGTTTAAACACATCATAAATAATAACATAATCTTATCACATAAAACATGTATAAAGGAAACATAAAATTTTCCAAATTTCAACCACAAGATATCAATAAAAAAATTCATATAAAAACATTATCAAAACCATTTTAAATACCAAAATAATAGAAAATTAAAACATTGTATTTATTTTTCATTTAATAAAGTTATGGCTTGTAGAGGAAGCCAAAAATCAAATAATGGTCACGGCGGAAGAGAAGTCATTGTCATCGCATACGTAAGAAAAAACATTCCTTTTACATTTAGTAAAAATGATTCATATAAAAATATTCCTTTTGAATAAAAGTAAAAGTAAAGGGGTTTTATACACCGTATAAAAGAAATTTGTCTGTAAAAAAATAGGCCTCAATGAAAGGAGATTGAGACGAAGTCCCTTACCTCGTGTCCGACTTGACTCTATTGTTCTTTAAGCTCATGAATAATAAGATAGAGTTAATTTCTACTTGCTTAAGAACATTTTTCAAGTTCATTATTCCTTTTATATCACTTATTACCATGTTCTAAACATTATGTAATTATTTAAGTTAATAATGTTCATTTTGTCCATCTTCGGTATTTGAGTAAAAAATAAACTTCCTATAACTACAAGTTGTTCAAGTGGTAAAATAACCATTATATCCAGAATTATATTCATGATTTATATATCATATATATCATATATATCATGTGTATGAATTAATTAATATCATTACATAACATTTAGAGGTAATAAATGAAATGCATCGTTCATGGAGACGGTAAGTCGTACGTACGCATGAATGCTACTTTCATTTCTATTTCATATTTAATGGAATGAAATCATAAATATATAAAAGTATATTAAAATTACAGTATAATATCATATATAAAATCATTTACTCTATCCTTTATACACCCCACATATGGCATTAAGGATTCAAATCACTTTGAGGGGGCGGTAGTCCGCACTTCCTAAAATAAAATTATCCAGTTTACCAATAATTGAAATCATAAAGGCATGCCATAAATGAAAAATTCAGAAGCATAAGGAAAACATAAACATAATATATATAATAAATAAATATATTGACATCTTATTTGCCACCATGAGAGGTGTTAAAATAATATTGAACAATCATCGTTTCATGAGGCAATAATTAACCACCCACAGAAGCAGTATGTTCTCTAACAATTAGACGAAGGTGTGTGTAAGTGTAAATCAAATACTTCTCATAACAACATCCTAGTATATTTAATATATTTTTTTTGTTACAAAATAAACTAATAAAAATAGTTTAAGGGGTTGGAGAAGCAAAAAAAAAACAAAAGAGCATAAGAGAATACATTACCTTAAAATAGGGAGACTCTTTATGATTTTATCCAAAGGCTTAATTGGGAAGACTTATACCCAAAGTGAAGCTTCTAGGGGTAATATTGGGAATTTGGGAGAGTATTTTGGCAGTGGTTGGCCGAGAAAAATGGTTTTGAAGGTCTCAATAAGGTGGTATAGGTGGGGGCCTTTTATAAGAGGAGAGGAGGGTTACTCTTTGAAAGTCAAGAAATGATACATTATTATATATTAAGTTTCATATTTTAAAGGACCCACAATTATATATTTTTAGGATAGGGTGATAATGGTTCTACATATACTCATCCAAATATCGAATCGATTTTACCAAATTCGAAACACAGAAATTGTATTATTTAATTTAAAAATTATTCCCACTATCAAAACAAATAGCATGTTTTCAAGAAACAATATCTATTAATAGATTGACAATTGTTTATGTCCAATTTGAAAGTGAAATTAATTATAATGACCGCCATTGGATAAAATGGTTAAATTATATTCTAATTATACTTTACAACCACTCAATAGTATAATTTATCACTCTAAATTATTCTAATTAAAAAATATGTTTTTATGTATTTTTCACTATTTATCACAAATTGGAAGTTCTATGAAAAATACCAAAAATTCAACATAGGATAATTTTGATATTCCAAATCCAAAAATGATTTCCATTATGAAATATAAAATTTATATAATTTCAAAAGGTGGGTATTACTATTCATAACGGCTACTTTGATTAGTCGTGGTGTGTTAGATTATCGAACTTTCGTACAATGCAAGCTACTACATTATTGAAGGAGAAGTGTATCATAGAAGCTTGGAGTGTTACATTCTTAAATCTTATATATTCATAAACATATTCATCTCATACATAAATTAATTGAATTTATTTTCATGTCATCAATAAAATGAGGAATTAAATAAATTCACGTTTAATAAAATATACCATTTTGTCTTTTCAAAATAATCTTTTACAATAAATAAATATGATTCACACATAAAATTATAAATAAACATTTCAGTTCTTAAATAAATCCATCGCATTGATAATCTAGGAAAATTAATTTGAAACCATGGGATTACTATGAATTAAAGATGTGTCGATGTTACGCATGACAGATGACCATAACTATATGCAGGTGTGCATCCTTATGTTTAAAATAACATGATGACATGTTATACACATTTTTTATAAATATAATTTTATGTATTATAACAGGTCAATAAACATTATATAATTTGTGTGTGTGTGTGTATATAATGAGTTTTATTTTTAAATAAAAATAACTTAATATTTCTCATATATATATATGACATGGTGTTTATAATACTCAATTTTTCAGGATAAATTAATATTTATTGAAAATTTTGAAAAATACAAACATCCATATTTAACAAGAGTTGGAATATAGCCTGATTCCCTTAAAAATAACAATTTTTTTAGAAAATAAATAATTTTGATTATATATATGTAAACAAATATTAATCACCCATGCACAAATATTTATTTATAAATGTGTAAGTATAAGTTTTCATGGAAACTCACATATTATACTTTCACAACAAAATATCTTGATACATTTACATTGTATAATTACAAGAAAGATCAATTGTAAACCATGAACTTAAAATCTTCTTCTATAAACATACATTTTTTGGTTCGTTCCAAAAATTTTAAAATCAACATGATTCACATGCATATAAAATTTATAAACAAACAACTAAATTAAATCATTTCAATTATGTGCTTATTCAAATCATAGGTAAACGGTAAATTTAATTTCAAACCATTATTATGAATGCAAGGTATGTCATTGTGCATAATATCATGGGTTAATATTTAAAAATCACAAAAATCCATATAAAATTATAAATGAAAAATTTTGAATCAAATATTTCATCCATGAGTAATTTTCAAAAAAATTAATTTACCACATGTTATTAAGAAACCTAGTACATATTTATACATGATTTTCTTGCGTATTATAATCATATATTAATTGATAAATATGTTAATATATATGTATAATATTAATTTCATGGAATAATTTCAAGAAAAATTGGATATGACCACAATATATAATTTTTATTATGAGTTTACATGTAAAATAAAAAATTATAAGAGAATCATAAAAATAACAATTCTTCCTTGCTTAATATTTTTTAGGTGATATCATGATTTGAAATAAATAACCTATTCATTTCAAATTATATAGTGATAGAAAAAAATTATATATATATATATAATGTTGAAATTTGAATCCTTAAAATACAAATAAGCATGAGCATGGAAAAAATACAAGTATAGTATTAACTAATGAACATGAACATAATATATGCACATATTCCTGAAAAACTAATATTATCCTTTATATATTTAAAAAAACATTAATTCAGGGTTGTAATATTTATGAATGATTGCATCATATATAAAATATATAAATTATTATATGATAATAGATATGAAAAGATTCATGAATATTCATTTAAATTTTAGAATATACTCTTACAAAATAAAATCTCTAACAGATATAATATTCAAAATAATGATATGATTCATAGTCATTTGGAAATTATAGTTTCACATTAACAAAATAAATTAGAGGATCTTGAAATAAAAATTATAATCAAATCCTTAAATTAGGACAATAAATAAAGTTAAATTCTTATATCTAACCATTACTGATACAATTAAAAAAATGAGAACCAAAATCAAAATATATCTCTTACTTGATTTGAAACACAACAAAAAAAATTCTTATACTTTTGAATCTTTTAACGTATCCTCTACCAAACAAAAAAATTTATTTTACCCCATTTCGAATGCACAATGAAGCCCTTTAAATGAATATTTTATAATATGAGTAGAGTGACACTAATACATCTGGAAAAGTAAACTGGTTATACAGTTTTAAATAGTAAGATGTTAAAATATTCAATATGAAACATTAATAGATTCATCCAAATCAGAGTAGAGCTTAGAATAATTGAATAATTATTTAAAAATAACCACTACTGGGGCAGAAATCAACATCTATGGTCTGAAGTAAATGATAGTTTCATAGTGTCGAATCAAAAAAAAAACAAAAGTGGAAATAGTTTAATGGAGACAATGATAGTGGAAGGAAATAAAATAAAACAAAAACTATCAGATTTTAACCAAAGAGGGAATGCAAATCGAAATTCTACCTTAATAGGTTAAAGGGAACCTGAAAAAGAAACCCTAACCTAGTACGATACCCATTGATGTCAGACGGAAATTTGAACTCTTCCACTATTGATTATGCTTAGACATAGCCGGACTGCAACCAATACTTCATGGCAATGCTTGGGCCAAGTCTCAAAACTACGACTCTTTGTAACGCCCCGACCCTAGTCACCCATATTCAGTGAATTATTACATATCATTGGCATAATCACAATAGATCATGTCCCGAAATACAGATTACTGTAGTAGCCTTGGAAGTACTAGATACATATATAAGTTTTACATTACATCTTGAAATAAATAAAAACAACATTGTGTCCCCTTTGAACACACTCATATCCCTTTGAGTATTCCAGCAAGTTAATCAAGATATACTTATCCACATCTTGGGATAAATAAAACATATAGAGGTGTGAGATCAGATGCTTAGTAAGGATAACAATATACTGGAAGCATTAATAAATAAGAATAATCATTTAAGGCAGTGTATAAGACTAAAACACAAGACATTTAAACATAAATTTCATCATAAAATGGAAAATATAAATCAAATAATCCCATTTAATTATTAACATGGGTATTATACTTGTCAAATAATCTCATGTAATATCAATAACTAATTTCATAATGATGGAATCCATAATGCCAGACATCATAACCACATAGTCAACACCTCATGAAAAGACTACAAGTAAATACTTTATCAAGGACTTGTGCTAAGACATTAGTTTATATCATGAGACCTATTGATGCACCGAGGAGCCATAGGAGGCTCCACTAGTCACTTACTATGTCCAGTGCATTCCTCATATGAAAATGTGGAAACATAATCTAAACAAACTTATTAAAATTAGCATATTAAATGTCAATATTTAAACCACAAAACATGAATGGAATAAAAATATCACATCTACAGTCAAACATAACTCATTCTATACAATATAGAATATTTTATCAACCTCAATCAAGAATAATAAATTATATTATCCTAGATGAAAATAAACCATAAAATTATTTGAGAGAAATATCGATTTTTTCTTGAAAACATTTAAAAGTGTCATAAGTTATCAAGAAGCTGTTAAAAATAGATTTTTGAGACAAAGTGTCTCATACCACTTTTAAAAATTTAAATCAAATTTTATTTTTAAAATATTTCTGTCCATATATATAAATCCTTGATACAATTTTTAAAACATGGACATTAATGAAAAATATATAGAAGAATAAATCATTAAAACATTTAAAATTATATTTTTGTTAGAGTTCCTAACCAAATGAGACATGATTTAATTCAAATAATTGTGGTAAACAAAATATTAGAATATTATGAGAATAAAGAAATTTATGATATACTATGTCAAAGTATGGTATATACACCATATAAAACTTAATTGTATAATAACAACAATGAAACCTCAGTGGAATGTAAATTCAGATGAAGTAACTTATAAAGACGGTCTCATTAAGTTAAGGATAAATCCATGACATATTTATGTGTGAAAAATATAAATACACTCATTATGAGGGGATATTCATTATGAATAAATCATAAATCTTTCAAACATATTCTTGTAACAACAATGCCAATTACTTGTATGTTTAACTCAATGAATGGAAATTGAGTTAAGATTACTCTTATCAAGTTCATATCAATGACATAAGAGTTTATCAATGGAGTTATTATGTGTATCAAAATTATATCCACATAAATGGTAGTTTAAATTACTACATAAATAAATAAATAGTTATTTTAAACATTGTCATGGTGTAAAATAATCAATGAAGTTTTCCTATTACCAAATGAGTGGAAATAGAAATTAGAAATTCCCTTACCGAATTGATAACCTATGAAACATACACCACATGAAAGAAGTAACATAAAATGAAGTTCTAAATATCAATAAATTAAATTATATTACACAAAGAACACAATCATGGATAGTACATACAACACCCAAAAGGAAATAGTGGAAAATACAGTATGAATCTCACGGGAATAAAAAGTGAGACGAAAATGCCTTAACAAGTACATTTCTTTTGTTGAGTGTTCATTAACATCCTGTAAAATGGTGAAATAATTGCTATTAAATTATAAATGAACCATATACATAAATATTATATCATATATGATCTTTTAATATTGTTTTTGTTAATAATATTCTAGTAGTATCAATTTTTCGAGTGTTAACTGATTAGTTTTTCTTTGTATGTTTTGTTACGTAAGTCATCTTTGTTATGGATAGAATTTATTTGATTTGTATCCATAATTATATTAAGTTCTTAAACATTAATTTTTATAATAAAATGATATTTATTATTGAGTGGTTACGATGGGGAATGAATCTCATCGCATTCGTGGAGATGGTAATCCGTATGTACGCATGAGTGACAATATCATTCTATTGATAGTGAAATATTATGTAATTTGATTTTATATAATATATAAAGAATAATTAAAATGATATATTTATTATATAAATCAATTATACTCATTATTATACCCATCTAAATAATTAATTTTTGAATAACAAAGTACAACACGACGTGGAGACGTTAAGCCATACGTAAACATGTATGCTGAATTTTTCATTAATAGGATGGATAGAATAATTAATATGGTTGAAACATGTTTATAATAACATCACAATAACTATATTGTATTGTATTTGTTATTTTGGTATGGAAACAACAAAGAAAGAGGTAGTGGAATAAGAAAAAAACATTTAAAGAGGTGATTAAATAATTACCTCTTCTTCAGTAGCTTCCTTTTTATTTGACCAAAAGGGCTTCATAGGTTGGAATTTTGATCAATGTTAGGACTATATGTTGAATTTCTGGTTGTTGGGAGGATATTGGGGCATTGGTTGTCCTATCTAAATGGATTTGGGGTGGGATATTGAGAGAAGGGGATGTACCCTTTTATAAGAGAGGTGAGGGTCAGTTTAGGGAATCTTTGAAATATTATTTTGTTATAAAATCATATTCAGTTTATAATGGAACCAAAAAGATTTATTATGAGGATAAGGTGGGTTTGGGTATAAAACCACTCAACCGATTGGTTTTATATAGATTTTTGTCCCTTATTAACCTTATATTTTTTATTTAACTCATGGTTAAATAGTTTATCAATTACCATATCTCGTTGTTTTTTTATATTTTATGGTTAATAAACTTACTATAAATTTTCATGAGAATCAAATGTTGTTAACTAATGTCATATATATTATTATATATGTTCTTTGGCCTATCCTTATATTTTTATAATTATTATATCATTTAATAATATAGTATTTGTTTTAAAAATTAATTTATGTAAATTTTGATATTATTTAGTATATGGTTTTTGTGAAAGTTATAAAAATATGATTTCAAAGAAAAAAATACATTTAATAAACCATAACATGTAATATTAACCTATAAAATTTTAGGAATTCATCAAAATTCTCAATTTACATTTATTTTAAAATTTACAATATCCATTATTTTAATCATTCATTAATAAGGTAATTATTGCATCATCATTGTGTCATAAATAAATTTAATTATATAATATATAAAATTACAAACAAAATTACATAATGCATTAAAAAAAATTTCATTATAATGAAAACTTATAGTCGAAGGTATCTTATGTATAACCCTATATTAAAAATGATTTACTTATTAAAATTTGAGTTTAATACTTTTAACTCTTCTTTAAATAAAATAATAGTAAATGTAAAACTCAAAACCAAGTGGACAAAAAGGATCACATTTTATTCCTAAGGTTTATTTTGGTTGAAATACACGTATCCAATAGATTTATCAATTCTGTTATGATAATTATAATATCATTTTTACCTTTAATTCCTCTATTTACTTTTAATCGTGGTAAATAAAATCCAAATGTTACTATCCATCTAATATTATTTTCATCATATTGAACCACATTTTATATAACAATGTCAACTATGTCTCTCGGAGTTTTTAAAATAAATTCACAGAAGCGGTAATATTACGTTGCATGCAAATTTGATAACTTGCATAGAAGGTGGGTAAAAGATGTAAAAAAATTCATTAAAATTACATACATCTGATTTTATTATAAAATGACTTAAATGAATTAAATTTAACTAATATAGGAATTTTTTATCTACTTTGGAAAAAAAATTTAAATAAAATGAATAATTTTTTAAATGAAAAGTTGGTTTTTAAAAAATAACGCAGTTTTTTTACTATTCATCAAAAATTGAATGATTTCATAAAAATATGAAGTGCATTGTGTTGCATTTGTTGTCAATGAGGCATGAAGTTGTCTTGGAATGAATGGAAGTCAAGGAATGTCAAGATGTGAATGACAAAGGTTGTGATGGTGTTGGTGATGAATGGAGAATGGCCATGGTACTAAGATGCATGTCACTTAGGAGATTCACTAAGTGACATGGGAGATGATGTTTGAAACATTCTCTATGGATATCTGACGATTGTTGAGCTGTTCTTAAAGTTCCAAGAACTTGTATCAACTGGATACAAAGTCACAACAAAGTTAGAAGACCATGCATTGTATTGACAATGCATGAGAAGAGGAAGATGATCCATCCACACCTCCTAAGTGGATGAAGTGAGCTGAAGAAGTCCATGCACTATCACTTAGTGCATGAGAATTAGAAGAAGCTCCAATTGATCTCTGATTAGATCAATGAAGCACATTGAAGAATTTTATGTGATTCAAGAGCTCGGTTGATGAAGAACCTTCGGGAATTCCATTACAAAGTGATGAATAAATGTTGAAGAGAATTGGAGGAATTCTTAAGAAGAAGAAGAATAGAGATGGGAAGAAGAATGGCTTGGAGTGGCACTTGGCATGTTACACTTGGTCACTTTGTTTAACAAAGGACTTAGTGTTTTTGTTGCAAAAAATAGCCCACCAAGGAGGCCAGCCGAGGGTCATCACCCAAGGCACTTGTGGGACTCAAGGTCACCACGCCCATGGGGAACCCTCAAGGCCAGGGCAGCAACCTTGAGGCAGGGGGCGCACCCAAGGACACCGCATGGGCGCCTGGGGCACGCCCGGAGGAGCGCAGAGGGGCCGTGTATAAGCCCCGAGGGCACGCGGTGGTGAAGCCCGCGCACCCGTGTGTGCATAGTGGGCGCTAGGAGCGCGCCCGCAGAGGCGAGAGTTGGCGCAGAGCGCGCCCGCAGGGAGAACACGGTGCGGGGCGGCACCGTGGAGGGAGGAGATTCAATTGCCGGGTTGAGGCAGCGCCAGGGTGATAAACCGCGGCAATTCCTTTCGCCGTTTCGATGTGGGACGCGCATTTTTCACCGGGATTGAATCTGAGCCACTCGATTGATCGCGCGGACGATCTAAGCTGCACATCTGATCCCGCGCGAGATCTTCAGATCCAGGCCGCCCGATGTATCTCAAACGCCTGATCTGACGGCCGAGAGCTCGTCTCCTTCCTCGAGCTCGAGCCGAGGACATCCCGAAGCTACCCGCAGCCTCCTTCGAACCAGAGGCCTCCCGAAGATGGTTTTTGAGTTCCCAGCCACCATTTCCGAAGCCGAAGGCTCCATTGAGCCCGTCTGGACCTACCGAACACGATCATGCATAAAAATATACTTGCATGCAACAAATGAGGATATTTCGTGATCAGCCGAGGCAAACGGAGTTGCCGAGTCCATGAGGTGTTTGTGATTTTCATGGATTGGAATTAAAGAGGTCGTGCATGCGTTCTAAGTCGCATGCACATGGAGGAAATTAAGGAAAGAACCCGCGGTGGAAACTGAGGAGAAAAACAAGATTTCACCGAATCTTGAAAACCCGAAAACTTCGGGAATTTGAGTTATTATCACGCGGATGATGCGAGGCAGCCTCTGCCTATAAAAATGAGGTCGAGCCCTCTGTGCTGCTTGCTGATCCTTTCTTGAAAATCAGAAGACCCGTGAGTGCCTCTGCCTCGCGAAGAAAGAAGCCACCGCGCAAAACATTGTGCGGCTGTTGTCCCGAAGCCACCCGAGGCTTTGAAGTGTTCCCTGCGCGCCTACTCCCTTGCGCGACAGGAAGAACCCGAGGCCGCATCCTTGCGCGCCCGAGGTTGCATCCCTCTCTGCCCGCGGACTTGCGTGGCAGGAGGTGTTTGCGCGGCCGCTTGTGCTCTTGCACCTGCGCGCCCGAGGTGTTGCACTTTGCACACCCGAGGTCTTGCGCGGCCCTTGTGCACCCAAGTGCTTGCGCGGCTTGGTGCCTTGCGTGGAATGCAGTAAAGGCCACCACATCTAGTGTGTGTGTGCCAAGTGGAGAAGAAGGCCCTACGGCTGGTGGGTGCAAAACAAGAGGAAGGCCGAGGCCTTAGTGCCTTATGTGCAAAATGAACAAGAGTTGGCCATAGCCTTGTGTGTGTGCAAGAAGAGAAGGAAGGTCGTGGCCGTGTGTGTGCATAAGGAGGAAGACCACACTATTTGTGTGTGTGCAATTCAAGTGAAGGCCGAGACTTGCATGCCTTTTGTGCATAGTGAAGATAAGACCCTATGGTTTTGGTGTGTGCAAGGAGTACCCAAGGCTTGAACCTTTTTGTGTGTGCAAATCAAAGAACAAAGTTGTGTGTGCAAAACAACAAAGTGAAGTGGCCGAACCTATGTGTGTGCTCTAAGAGGAGTGGACACACTTAGAAGAAGAAGAAGACTCACACAAAGTATAACACACATTTAAGTGTGTAAACACATTGAACAAAAGTGTGAAGTTCAAGTGAGAAGGTGTGTGCGTAAAGTGATTACACCCTTTGAGGGATTATTGCACCTAGAAGAAAGAGAAGGAGAGTGCATGCATGCATGAATGCACGTGCACACGTGAACAGTGCCAAATCAGTGGTGTGCATCTGAGGAGTCCAAGACTTGAAGATCTTGAAGAATTGAGAAGGCCATGCTATCAGTGCATGAGGATCTGCCATGCACTCAGTGCATGAAGTTGAAGTGAGTGAGACTGGACCAGACTGAAGTTAAAGACATCAATTGTCTGAGTATTCAGTAATTGGAGAGAAGCCAGGTCATCCTGAAGAAGGAGATAAAGCCTGAGCTGGACGAGAAGCCCTGATCAACCACAAGTGATCAGAAGAGAAGAGCAAGGCCAGCAGCCTTTATCCCAGGCTGCTGAAGTTACTTGAAGAGCTGAACAGAGGAGAAGAGCTACTCGTGTGACTCGAGGATCCAGGAGAAGACCCTGTGGGACTCAGGGAGAAGAAGTCTTCAGTGGGATTCTGGAGCAGGCCAGTGGGACTCTGGTAACACTGTGGGACGCAGTATAAAGACCCTCCTGTGGGACTCAGGAGAGATACAGTGGGATGCTGTATCGACCATTGTAATTCTAACAAGTTATAATGGGAGAATCCATGCTGGGAGAGCATGGCAAGGATGTAGGCCTTTGGTGCCGAACCTTGTAAATCCTTGTGTCCTGTGCCTTTTCATTACTGAATCATTCGGGAAAGGTTGAGATATACAAGAAGAGTGGATCGAGGCTTTAACCAGCCATAGAGGTTTAATTGATAAGAATCAATTAGTAAAAGTTTTAAGGGATCACTGATTCACCCCCTCCCCCTCTCAGTGATTCACACTGATCTGGGCACTTCAATTGGTATCAGAGGGAGGTTACCTCTAAAAGATCCAAGGGAGTCTTTATGAAGTGCAGATTTGAGGAAACGAGCGACCATCCTCAAATGGAGATATCTGCCAAGACTCAGAAAAATAGAAAGAAGAAACAGGCCAAGAAGATGAAGAAGAAGGTTGATGCAATCAGAGAAACTCCTTCTATGGAAAGAAATGTGAAAGTCACATCAGATGACAATTCCATTTATCATTCTTCTGATGAAGCCTGCTCTAGCTGTGATGAAGATGGAAGAAACAATGATCTTCTAAATGCAATCAAATATCTTCAGAAGAGAGTCCCCAAGGAAGTTGCAATGTGTATAGCTACAGGCCTCCTTGATCTTCAAGAAGAAAAATTACAGCTAGAAGATGAAGCCAATTCTCTGGAAGTCCAATTGGCTAAAAGGGTTGGCATAACCAACCCTCTCAGAAAGCTGGTAAATGCCAAAGATGAAACAGTATCTCTTTGCAATGAAAGATATGAAGACACTGCTGAAGAATTGAAAAGAAGCCTTTCTGAGAAAGAATTCTTTATGATAATAGTCAAAGATGTTGTCCATGCACTGGAAAAGAGGCACAAAGTGTCAATGGTTGTCAGAGATGCTCAACTAGAAGAAAAAGTCAAAAGGGTGAAGGAGCTTGACAACTCATTGCTTGAAATGAAGCAGGTGCATGAAGACCAGTTAGAACAGCTGAAAGAAAATTGGGAAGGAAGGCTAAGAACTATTGAGGATGAGAAGAACTCCCTCAATATGAAATGCTTCGAACTAGATGTGATATTGAAAAATCTGCAATCACCCAAAGCTGAATCCTCCCAGTCAGCTGAAAGAAGAAATGTTGCTACTCAAGTAAGCTTTGAGAAGGATGATTCTAAGAGAAATACATCCTCTAATAAAAGTGCAACATCTTCTAGAAAGAAGGTACCATCCATACCATTGTGTACTGATGCTTCTAATTGTGTTTCCACAAAAAGTGCAGGATGGAAGAATAATTCCAAACAAGTATGGATGAAGACAATGAAGAAAGAGAGCTCTCCTGAAACAACACAACTTGTCAAGAAAAGTACCCACCAATCAGAAGTACACAAGAGGTCAAGATTTGTGGGTCAATGTTGGTGTTGTAACAAGTATGGGCATTTTGCAAAGGATTGTTGGTACAATCCACTGAATGTCAAATCACAAAGGAAGCCCATGCCAAGGGGGAGCAAGCCAGAAGAAAAGAAGCAGCATCCACAGGTCCAGAGACATCTGTTTACTGCAAATAGATTTGGATTACTTGACAACATCTGGGATGATTGCAAAAGTGGTCAAAAAGATACATGTCAATCTCCAACTGTATCCAGAGCTCAAAAGAAGAAAAGATCACTGAACCTGGCTCAGAAAGAATCCTTGGGAAGCAAGAAGAAGAAAGCTGAAAAAGCTCCCAAGAAGGTTTTCAAAAAGGAAAAGAAGTCCTTGTAATTAAAATCCAAGAAGGGTGATGCATCCAGAAGGACCACCAAGAAAACATGCTTCTACTGTGGAAAGAAAGGACGTATCATGGATCTTTGTAAAGAAGCCATGAAACTAAATAGAAGCAGACTGGACTCAAACAGACAATCAATCCAGAAGAAGCAGAAGGGATTGATTGAAAACAAGTTGCCTAAGAAAGGTAGCTTGACAGCATCAAAGGAACCATGTGAAACTTCCAGAACTGAGGCCACTCTTCCAAAGGACTTATTAGTCATATGGCCTAATCAGTTGCAACTTGCCAAAGATCTACAGAGAGCTGATGATGAAGTTCTGGCAATTGCTAAGGCAAAAGGGAAGAAGAAGATTTCACATGAAGATGTGTTAATATCCACACAAGCACAACTATCATTGAAGATCAAATGTGAAAGTGTGAAGACTGGTGAAAATGGGACATCTCGGTTGAGAGAATCTTCTCAACCTTGTTGTTCACATTGATGAACCAAGGAGGTTCCATCTTATTCCCTTATACTCTTGGTATATACATGTGCTAAAATTGCAGGGAATTGAAGATGATGATCATTCTCATCTGGAGGATGGTTTGGAAAGAATGGAGTGCACCCCTTGAGGGGGAGCAAATCTGAAGAAGATGATGTTCTGAGATTAATATCATCTTAAGAAAATGGATGAATGGGGGAGCTTTATCTTTGCACCTGAACTTTCTAATGAGTTTTGTGATGTATGTGCAGGATTTAGCAATTCATTGTTATATCTGAAAAATTTCAAACCCCTGAAGCATGATCTCACATGTATAGTGAAATATGGACAGCATTGAAAAATCGTGGTTATATCACTCTTGTTTTCTACACCGGGTTAGCCCAAGTAGACTTAGAGTTGATTTACTAAAGGTTCTTTGCTAAAGAGATCATGTGGCATCATCCCTCTCTTAGTGATTTTAAAGAAGATTCTATTCGAAGGGAGGAAGATATTTTTGAAAGTGAACCACACCACACCTTTGCATTTGATTGCCAATAAGGGGGAGAAAATATTGGCACACATATTGACCCATTCATATGTGCTGAAAGAGTGTATTGACAACAAATACAAAGGGGGAGATTGAAGTGCATTGTGTTGCATTTGTTGTCAATGAGGCATGAAGTTGTCTTGGAATGAATTGAAGTCAAGGAATGTCAAGATGTGAATGACAATGGTTGTGATGGTGTTGGTGATGAATGGAGAATGGCCATGGTACTAAGATGCATGTCACTTAGGAGATTCACTAAGTGACATGGGAGATGATGTTTGAAACATTCTCTATGGATATCTGACGATTGTTGAGCTGTTCTTAAAGTTCCAAGAACTTGTATCAACTGGATACAAAGTCACAACAAAGTTAGAAGACCATGCATTGTATTGACAATGCATGAGAAGAGGAAGATGATCCATCCACACCTCCTAAGTGGATGAAGTGAGCTGAAGAAGTCCATGCACTATCACTTAGTGCATGAGAATTAGAAGAAGCTCCAATTGATCTCTGATTAGATCAATGAAGCACATTGAAGAATTTTATGTGATTCAAGAGCTCGGTTGATGAAGAACCTTCGGGAATTCCATTACAAAGTGATGAATAAATGTTTAAGAGAATTGGAGGAATTCTTAAGAAGAAGATGAATAGAGATGGGAAAAAGAATGGCTTGGAGTGGCACTTGGCATGTTACACTTGGTCACTTTGTTTAACAAAGGACTTAGTGTTTTTGTTGCAAAAAATAGGCCACCAAGGAGGCCAGCTGAGGGTCATCACCCAAGGCACTTGTGGGACTCAAGGTCACCACGCCCATGGGGAACCCTCAAGGCCAGGGCAGCAACCTTGAGGCAGGGGGCGCACCCAAGGACACCGCATGGGCGCCTGGGGCACGCCCAGAGGAGCACAGAGGGCCGTGTATAAGCCCCGAGGGAACGCGGTGGTGAAGCCCGCGCACCCGTGTGTGCATAGTGGGCACTAGGAGCGCTCCCGCAGAGGCGAGAGTGGGCACAGAGTGCGCCCGCCGGGAGAACACGGTGCGGGGAGGCACCGTGGAGGGAGGAGATTCAATTGCCGGGTTGAGGCAGTGCCAGGGTGATAAACCGCGGCAATTCCTTTCGCCGTTTCGATGTGGGACGCGCATTTTTCACCGGGATTGAATCTGAGCCGCTCGATTGATTGCGCGGACGATCTAAGCCGCACATCTGATCCCGCGCGAGATCTTCAGATCCAGGCCGCCCGATGTATCTCAAACGCCTGATCCGACGGCCGAGAGCTCGTCTCCTTCCTCGAGCTCGAGCCGAGGACATCCCGAAGCCACCCGCAGCCTCCTTCGAACCAGAGGCCTCCCGAAGATGGTTTTTGAGTTCCCGACCACCATTTCCGAAGCCGAAGGCTCCATTGAGCTCGTCTGGACCTACCGAACACGATCATGCATAAAAATATACTTGCATGCAACAAATGAGGATATTTCGTGATCAACCGAGGCAAACGGAGTTGCCGAGGCCATGAGGTGTTTGTGATTTGCATGGATTGGAATTAAAGAGGCCGTGCATGCGTTCTAAGTCGCATTCACATGGAGGAAATTAAGGAAAGAACCCGCGGTGGAAACTGAGGAGAAAAACAAGATTTCACCGAATCTTGAAAACCCGAAAACTTCGGGAATTTGAGTTATTATCACGCGGATGATGCGAGGCAGCCTCTGCCTATAAAAATGAGGCTGAGCCCTCTGTGCTGCTTGCTGGTCCTTTCTTGAAAATCAGAAGACCCGTGAGTGCCTCTGCCTCGCGAAGAAAGAAGCCACCGCGCAAAACATTGCGCGGCTGTTGTCCCGAAGCCACCCGAGGCTTTGAAGTGTTCCCTGTGCGCCTACTCCCTTGCGCGACAGGAAGAACCCGAGGCCGCATCCTTGCGCGCCCGAGGTTGCATCCATCTCTGCCCGTGGACTTGTGTGGCAGGAGGTGTTTGCGCGGCCGCTTGTGCTCTTGCACCTGCGCGCCCGAGGTGTTGCACTTTGCACACCCGAGGTCTTGCGCGGCCCTTGTGCACCCAAGTGCTTGCGCGGCTTGGTGCCTTGCGCGGAAGGCAGTAAAGGCCACCACATCTAGTGTGTGTGTGCCAAGTGGAGAAGAAGGCCCTACGGCTGGTGGGTGCAAAACAAGAGGAAGGCCGAGGCCTTAGTGCCTTATGTGCAAAATGAACAAGAGTTGGTCGTAGCCTTGTGTGTGTGCAAGAAGAGAAGGAAGGCCATGGCCGTGTGTGTGCATAAGGAGGAAGACCACACTATTTGTGTGTGTGCAATTCAAGTGAAGGCCGAGACTTGCATGCCTTGTGTGCATAGTGAAGATAAGACCCTATGGTTTTGGTGTGTGCAAGGAGTACCCAAGGCTTGAACCTTTTTGTGTGTGCAAATCAAAGAACAAAGTTGTGTGTGCAAAACAACAAAGTGAAGTGGCCGAACCTATGTGTGTGCTCTAAGAGGAGTGGACACACTTAGAAGAAGAAGAAGACTCACACAAAGTATAACACACATTTAAGTGTGTAAACACATTGAACAAAAGTGTGAAGTTCAAGTGAGAAGGTGTGTGCGTAAAGTGACTACACCCTTTGTGTGATTATTGCACCTAGAAGAAAGAGAAGGAGAGTGCATGCATGCATGCATGCACGTGCACACGTGAACAGTGCTAAATCAGTGGTGTGCATCTGAGGAGTCCAAGACTTGAAGATCTTGAAGAATTGAGAAGGCCATGCTATCAGTGCATGAGGATCTGCCATGCACTCAGTGCATGAAGTTGAAGTGAGTGAGACTGGACCAGACTGAAGTTAAAGACATCAATTGTCTGAGTATTCAGTAATTGGAGAGAAGCCAGGTCATCCTGAAGAAGGAGATAAAGCCTGAGCTGGACGAGAAGCCCTGATCAACCACAAGTGATCAGAAGAGAAGAGCAAGGCCAGCAGCCTTTATCCCAGGCTGCTGAAGTTACTTGAAGAGCTGAACAGAGGAGAAGAGCTACTCGTGTGACTCGAGGAGCCAGGAGAAGACCCTGTGGGACTCAGGGAGAAGAAGTATTCAGTGGGATTCTGGAGCAGGCCAGTGGGACTCTGGTAACACTGTGGGATGCAGTATAAAGACCCTCATGTGGGACTCAGTAGAGATACAGTGGGATGTTGTATCGACCATTGTAATTCTAACAAGTTATAATGGGAGAATCCATGCTGGGAGAGCATGGCAAGGATGTAGGCCTTTGGTGCCGAACCTTGTAAATCCTTGTGTCCTGTGCCTTTTCATTACTGCATCATTCGGGAAAGGTTGAGAGATACAAGAAGAGTGGATCGAGGCTTTAACCAGCCATAGAGGATTAATTTGTAAGAATCAATTAGTAAAAGTTTTAAGGGATCACTGATTCACCCCCTCCCCCTCTCAGTGATTCACACTGATCTGGGCACTTCAAAATACCTAAAATTCCTGCTATGTTATTTTTGATATTATGAATAAAAAATTTAAGTAAATTTTACCAAATTAAAAACATATAAGTTTCATTAATTAGTTAAAAATTAATTCTCATTGTCAAAACAAAAATGCGGATTTTTGAGAAGTAAAAACTATCAAAAGATTGATATGTGTTTATGTCCGGTTTGAATGTGAAATTACTTATAATGACCAACATTTTATTAAATGATAAAAATTTAATATAATTATAAATTAAAACCATAAAAATTTATAATTTAACACTAAAAGTTATTTTGTATAAAAATTTTGTTTTCAATTCAAATTTTTTATCTTTCACTATTCATCAAAATATAAAAGTTATCAGAAAAACACAAAAAAATTATCCAAACTACATTTTTTTATTTCCTGATTATAAAGAAGAATTTAATTTCATAAAATTTAATATATAAAAGTTTCAAATATTGGATTTATAAAGGGTTCTCCATTAAAAGGTGGAAAACTTAATTTTTTTTTGAAAAATAATTATTTTATCTGAAAAATTGAATTTATCCTTATATTATGTCTAAGAAACAAAAAATATTAATGTTAACATTATATGGGAAATATATAAATAAAAAATGCAGTTATTACTATTCATAACAGCTTTCTAAATGGCTAGTTTGATAGGTTATGGTGCCCTTGAACATAGTGTTATGTACATCACAAGCTATTATATCATTCAAAGAGAAGTGTACCATAGAGGATTGGGTGTTAATTCATCCCTCCATTAATAAATTGCATCCTCGCAATTTGATATTGTTCTTTGGAAATAAAAGGATAAAAATTTGAAAATACCTTTGTGGAAACCCCAGATCAGAAATAGGGTTATAAAAATTAGTCTTAATAAGTAGGAAAGTGAAATGAAAAAGACACAGCCAAATTAGGATTTAGAATAAGAGAACATTGGTTGAAATTATAATTAGAGAAAAATGTAAATATTTATAGTGAGTGATTGAGGTCATAAATCTTAAACAAGTAAATGGAAAATAGGAGCCATCAATGACATAAATCTCTGATGAATAGCATAAGGTATTGGGATAATACGTTTTTTGTTTTAAGATACTTTACCTAAGGGTTTAAGAATTAATTTCATCATAGAATAAGAAAAAAATAGTTGAAAAGTAGAGATCCATCCTTTATATAATTTCTACCAAAAACTCATCATTCACTCCAAATGATGAGTATTCAAGATGACTTGGTCACACATGAAGCTCTAGAATCAACATATAGAGAATAACATAATCCACCAAGTATGAACTTTATATTTCCCTTGTCTTTAAAGATTAACCAAAAACCAAATAGTTAGTACAGAATTAGATGATCCCCAAAAAGGATAATCCTTTAGAGAAATAAATACTAATATTAATTCCTAAAATTAAACCAACAATAGACAATGTTAAATAAATACCATTCAATAATCAATTTCCCTAAAAAACCTTCAATATAATCCAAACTAATATTCAAACCCAAAACTTTAAATAATTTGATTACATAGTCTCCCATGTTAAATTTTATCACCAATTAAGATCGAAAACTCTTAGAGTCACATACTTAAAAGTAATTAACCTCATCACATATTCTCTATGATAGGTTAATCATGTTTATAAAAAACCCAAATATATATAAATCCACAATAAAAACGTAGACAAAAATCCACCATTACTCCAAAAATGAAATCCCATAATATTCTATTTCTTAGGCGTATAGTGTTCCCAAAAGACGGAACGTCTTCCAAAATAAAATTTATCACTTAATCACAAAATAATTTTCTTACACTAATTATATTCATTTGATAAAACAAAATATACCAAATAAAATTATTATTGATCAATAAAATCATTTAACTAAAAAGAATTAGTCACACTAACGAGGGACATCACGTAGTACAGTGGTAGGTGATAAATCCCAATCGTACTTTTTTTGTGGATTAGATTCTTGTAGCTTTGTCTAGCGTGATGGGATGTCACATAGTCTGCGTGTTGTTTTTTTTTAAACATTATTTTATAACATTTCCAAAATGAGAAAAATTTCCCAAAATAAACATTATATAATTTAACGACAAATTTTTTCTCATACCTCGCATTTTCATCCCAATAATTCACAACATGTAATTACCTCAAATTCAATGATCATATAATCTAAAATGGTTAATTATAACAATATCCACAAAAGAAAATATAATTAATCCTTGAATATCATTTTCAAATAACAAACTTCATGGTTACATATAGGATCGAAATGTCTTCCAAAGTTATCCCAAAAAAAAGTGCACTAATACTTTTAAATATTTAGACATTCATTTATTTTCACATAGTTTCTTAATTGACCAAGAGTTTTTCCTATTGAATTATAGGGCATTGACTTGAGTAATTCTCAGCTCCCCAACAATTATAGAAAATGACTATAACTAGATTGTTTGGATAATTTTTCTTTTCATTCATTGTACTCTTCATTTTTCCTCGATAATTCATTACTATATGTCCTTACTTCCCACACATAAAGCATTTATTTATTTCATTGAGACAATTTCATAGGTGTATACATCCAAATTTCCTATATGGTGGAAATCAATCTTTCTTTTCTCTATAGTCTCCATTGCTGGAGATCTTACCATTCACTTCCATTCTCTTTTTTTGAGTCTGAGAGTTTGTTAATATATATGTTGATGATCATATTTTGGGAAAACTGATTCGGCATGAAAACAATATCTATTTATGCCTATCAACATTCAATTCCATTTCTCATTTCCACCATTGTTCCCACCTAGTACATCATGTCCAATGTTACTATGACTTACTTAGAACCCATCCATTGACCAATACAAAAAAGCATTGTGTGAGTAACAATAGTCATTAAATCATTTACAGTATATCATGAAACCACATTTTTAATCTAAAACACCTTATGATTAACCAAGGATATTTATTCTCATCTTATATTATAATCCTTAAAATCCCTTTGTAAATAAAATGAGAATTATCATAATCATATCCCCTAGGAGTGTCATAACCAAGAGACCAGGATTCCCCATTGTCGTGTACCAGTTCCCATTCGAGTCTAGCTCAAAGAAGTGTTTTCTTATTTTACCCCAAGGTATATATGTGCCAAAGCCACCTCTATCTGCTTGTATCCAAATAGGGATGTGTTTCATGGAAAAAAACTAATGTTTTCATTACAAAAAAAAAATAATTTCATTTATACTAATCCCCAAATTATATCTTTGGGTAATGTTCTCTAATCCATGTTTTTTTAAATCTAGTTTCCAATGTTTTTACTAAACTTCCTATAATACCAAATGTAACACCCAAACCCTAGTTACGTAGAGTTATTTCATTATTACATATCATTGGCATGATCACAAGAGACGAAGTACCAAAATATCGATTAGTTTTGTGCCATTGGAAGTACTAGATACAAAAATAAGTTTTACATTACATCATGAAATAAAGAAAAACAACATTGTGTCTCCTTTGAACACAATCCAATCCTTTATCCTATTTCTATAGGTTGATCATGATATTCTTCTTAACATCTTGGGAAAAATAAAACCTAGAAAGGGGTGAGATCAAATTCTTGGTAAGGATAACAATATAGTCAAAAATTTCATAAATATGCATAAACGTTTAAGGCGGTGTACAAGACTAAAACACAAGACTTTTACTCTTAAATTTCAGCATAATATGGAAAATAAAAATCAAATAATTTCATTTAGTTATTCACATAGATATTCTACTAGTCGAATAATCTCTTGTAATATCAATTTCAAATTTCCTAAGGATGGAAAGCATAGTTCCTGACATCATAACCATATAGTCAATGCCTCGTGCCAAGACTAAAATAAATATTTGTTCAAAGCCTTGTGCCAAGACACTAGTTTACCTAATGAGACCTACCTATGCATCAAGGAGATATATTGGGCACAACCCATCACTTACTAAGTACAATTAATTCTCCATATGAAAAGGTTGAATCATAATCTAAACATTTGTACTAAAACTAGCATACGAAATGTCAATATTTTAACCGCAAACCAGAAATGGTACAAAAATAGCACATCCACAGTCAAACATTAATAATTCAATACAATATGGAATATTGTATCACCCTTAATCAATAATAATGAAGGATATTAATAAATATGAAAATAATCAGTTAAACTATTTGAGAGAAATATATCTTTTTTTGTGAAACATTTTAATGTATCACTATTTATCAAGAAACTGTTAACTTAGATTTTTGAATCATAGTGTATCATACAACATTGAATATTTTTAAAGAAATTTTAATTTTGAAATATTCATGTCCATATAAATAAATCTATAAAACCATTTTTAAAACTTGGACATTAATGAGAAAGATTTGGAGAATAAATCATTGAAACATTTAAAATAATATTTTAGTTAGAGTTCCTAACCAAATGATAGATGCGTGAATACAAATAATTTAGGCAAAGAAAACATTATAATATCATGAAAATAATTGTATTCATGATATACTACATCAAAGTATAGTAGAGAAACCATATAAAAGGTAATTGGAACATAACAACAAAAAAGTCTCAATGGAATGTATATTGAGATGAAATCCCTTATAAAGACTACATCATTATGTTAAGGATAAATAAATTATATAATTATGTGTGAAAAATTTAAATACACTCATTATTTTTGTATATTTAGTGTAAATAAATTATAGTACATTCACACATATTCTTGTAACAACAACACCAATGACTTGGATATTTAACACAATGAATGGTAATTGATTTGAGATTACTCTTATGATGTTCATATCGATGAAATGAAAATTTATCAATGGAGTAATTATTTGAATCAAAGGTATTTACACAAAAAGGGTAGTATAAATTAAAACATAAATATATAAATAGGGCTTTCACACATAATCTTGGAGTAAAATAATCAGTGAAGTTTGCGAAAACCCAATGAGTGGAAATCGAAATTAGAAATTCCCTTACCGATATGGTAACTTATGAAACATACACCCCATGAAATAAGTATCATAAAATGAAGTTGTAAATACCCATAAATTAATTTATATTACACAAATAACATAATCATGGATAGTACATACACTACATTGAAGGAAATAGTGGAAAATGTAGCATGAATTTCAAGGGAATAAAAAGTGAGATAAAAAACATACCATGTACTTTTCCATAGTTAAGGGTATGTTAACCTCCTATATAATGGTGAGATAATTTTATTAAATTATAAAAGGATCATATAAATAAATAAGATACCATATATGATCTTTTAATATTTCATTGTTAATTATACTTCAGTAGTATCATTGTTTCAGTGGTTAACTGATTCATTTTTCTTTATATGTTTTCTTACGTAAGTCAAGATTTTTATAGATAAGATGTATTTTATTTGTATCCATAATGATATTATGTTCTTAATAATTATTTTTTAATCATTAAATGACATTTATTATTGAATGGTTTCTGTGGGGAATGAATCTTGTCACGTTTATGGAGATGGTAATCCGTAGATATGCACCAGCGCCAATACCATTCAATTGATGGTGAAATCATATATAATTGGATAATATATCATATATATATAATAATTACCATGTTATATTTATTATTTTCATCAATTATACTCATTATGATACCCATTATAGTATTTTAGTGTTGAATAACAAACTACACCATGACGTGGATATAGTAAGTCGTACGTACACACGTTTGGTGACTTTCTCATTCATTGGATGGATAGAATAACAAATATGATTATACCATATTTATAAAAACATTAAAATATGTATAAGGTACTGGATTTATTATTTTGGTATGGAAATAAAAATTAAAGAGAAAGTGGAAGAAGAAAATAACATTTAATGAGGTGATGAAATAAATACCTCTTCTTCGGGTGCTTCCTTTTGATTGGACCAAAAGGGCTCATTAGGTTGTTTTTCTGATCAAATAAGGACTATAGGTTGAATAGAGGGTATTATGGATGATATTTGATCAGGGTATGGATAATACACATGGATTTTGAGGTGTGATCATGGGATAAGGGGAAGTACCCTTTTATAAGAGAGGTGAGGGTCACTTTAGGAAAACCTTGAAATATTATTTTAATATACAATCATATTCAGTTTATAATCGATCAAAAAAGGATTTATTTTGAGGATAAGGTGGGGATGGGTTGAAAACATTTCAACATATTTGTTTTAGATAGGTTTAGGTCACCATATTAACCATATATTTTAGATTTAACACTTGGTTAAATAGTTTACAATTTACCATGTCTCCTTATATATTTTTTATTATATGGTTAATAAAATTACAATACAATGTCAAGAGAACCCCAAGTTGTACATTAATACAATATATATTATTATATATGTCCATCGTCTGAACCTTATTTTTTATGACTATTATATCATTTATTATTATAGTATTTGTTTTCAAAACTAATTTATGAAAATTTTGACATTATTTTTTATTTGGTTTGTGTGAAATTTATAAGAATCTGATTTATAAAAAAATACAATGAATAAACTCTAACATGTAATTTTAACCTAGAAGTTTTTCTTAATGATAAAGAGTCTCAATTTACAATAATTTTAATATTTATAATATCTATTATTACAATCATTCATTAATAAGGTAATTACACTATCATCATTTTGTCTTAAATAAATTTAATTATTTAATGTCTAAAAATATAAATAAAATACCATGATGTAAGAAATATTCGTAGATTTATAATGAATATTTATTGTCTAAATTATATTATGTATAACCATATATAACAAAAGTTTTCATTATTATAATTTGAATTTAACACTTTAAACTCTTCAATAAAAATAAAAATAATAAATTTCTTAATCTAGATCAAGTGGACCAATAGGATAATATTTTATTCATATGATTGATTTGGGTCAAAATAAACTTATCCAGTAGAATTATGACATGTGTTAGGGTAATTATAATATCATTTATATCTTTAATCACTCTATTTCCTTTTAACCATCGTTAATAAAATTCAAAAGTTATTAGTCACAAAATATTATTTTCATCTTATTGATCCAAAATTTAATTAATTATGCCAACAGTATCTCTCGGATTTTTGAAATTATATTCATAGATGTGGTAAAATTATGTTCTATTCAAATTTGTTAACTTTCCTAGAAGGTGGGTAATATACGTTAAAAAATTCAATAAAATTTCATACATCTAATTTTATTATGAAATGACTCCAATGAATTACATTGAACTAATATAGGTATTATTTATCTATTTTTAATTAAACAAAATTAAAATAAAATAAATAATTATTTAAATAAAAATTCGGGTGTTAAACAATAATAGTCTTTTTCACTATTTATAAAAAATTAAATGTTTTTAGAAATATACCAAAAAATCACCATAAGATAATTTTGATATTTAGAATCCAAAAACAATATATATTTTAAAAAAATCTAAACATAAAAATTAAATTAAATAATTTAAATTTAATTCTTGGTGTCAAAACCAGAAAGCGTGTTTTTGAAAAGAAAAAAACTATCCAAAGATTGATATATGTTTTTCTTCAGTTTAAAACTGAAATTAATTCCAATTAACAATATTGGAATGATAAAAATATAATATAATTATTCTTCAAAACCATTCAAATTTATAATTTATGACTATAAATTAATTCAATTAAAAATGTTTTCCTCAATTAAAATTTTGTATCTTTCACTATTTATCAAAATATGAATGTTATCATAAAAACACCAAAAATTTATCCAAACAAAATTTTATGTCTAAATTCTAAAAAAGAATTTATTTTCATCAAATAGAATATATAAAAGTGTCAAATATTGGATTTAGAAAGAGTTCTCCATTAAAAGGCAGAAAAACAATATTTTTTGAAAAATACTTCTTCTATCTGAAAAATTAATTTTTTTATATTATGTATAATATAAACAAAAGAGTAATGTTAAAATTATATGAGATATATATAAAATTAAAAATTTGGCTATTACTATTCATAATGGCCATTTTGATAGTTCATGGTGAGTTTAAACTCGGTGTTGTATATATCGCACATAATTGTATTATTCAAAGAGAAGCATACCCTAGAAGCTTAGGGTGATACACTCTTGGCCTCAACACAATACCATCGTTCAGTGTCACTGGCTTCGACTTACTCATGTTCATGACCTAACTCACCCTAGATGAAACTCATAGACCTCGCTTGACTCAACCCGAAGATCCCCACCAACAGTGTAACTTAGAAACTGTATGCCCCTCCCTAAAACTAAAATCTGAATTTCATTATTTTATATTATTATTTTTATAAAAATATCATTATTTAAATAATTTTAATATACTTTACATAAATTTTAACATAATATATCTATTGTATATTATAATTTTCACTTTAATATACTATATAATTGTAATTTTCTTAAAAAAAACTTATAATATTAATAATTTTAGAAATATTAATCTAACAAAACATTTATTATTTAATAACATTATTTATTTATTTATATATATATTTATTTCATATTTTTGAAAATAAAAATATATAAATCCCATATAATTTTAATAGTCATTCATATATAGGATTAAATATTTATTTTCATAAATTAAAATGTGAATATTAATAGTGTATTTTTTTTACAAAATAAAGTTTCTTTAAATATTTTACAACATTATTAAAACATTAAATATTTTAAAATATCAATTTTAAATAACATATATTATTACAATATTTAGTAAAATTATCCATTCATTTGACAAATTTATAATAATAATTTTATCTTTAATTATTTTTTTATTTATTAAAACAATATGTAAGAATATATCATCTAAAAAGTATAGATAATTTATATTAATTTAATATTTAATTATATATTCCAAATTTCTCATTTTTAATATAAATGAAAGCAATAGAATTTAATTTTTAGAAAAAACATTTCATAATATTATTTATTTAAATTATAATTAATTTATTAAATAAATTAATTCTTTGGTTGAAACTCGGGGTGTTACATTATCCCCCTTTAAAAATAATTTCACCCTTGCAATTCATTCATCAAAATCTAGAATAATTCTGAATTTATATTTTCAAAATTATGAAAAACTAAGACCGGAAAACTCATACACTCTACCGCTAAGAAGATGACATCTAATCTCTAAAGATAACTAAACCATTCTTCTGATACCAAATGTAAGGACCCCGTAGTAAACATTATATATCAGAGTATCTTTCAAGGTTCTAGGTTCTATAGAGTTAGAAAAAATCTTTAGAATTTATTTGAGTTGCAATAAAATTAAACAAGAAAATCTAAACATTGCTTCTGTGCATGTAAAAATCGATGGCATCCAGCTTTGGACTTCAATGCGACCTATAAAAAATAATTTTACATAAGGTGTGAGAATTGTATATGCCCTGTAAGGGGTTTCTAAACAAAACCATTAAAAAATATTTTAATGAAACATTTCTTTCAAATGAAATTATTATTTCTCCAAACATGTCATCATCATTTTCTTGAAATATTCTGAAATGGCTTGTAGGATAAACATATGCTTAAAATTTATGAACATAATTAAGAGTTACAAATAAAATTAATATTAAAATATGCACATACATGAAGAAAAATTAATGAAACAACATTTATATGTCATACTATGGCCACACTTAAAAATACATGACATACCAGGTGTGCAGATACATGTTTACACATGAATTAATATTTATTCAGAATTTCACATAAATATATATCATTTATCGTCCAACATATAGATGCAAATCCATTAATGTTAGATCAATTTTTTATCCTTATATTTGTGGTTTGGAAACAAGGTATTAATCCTTCTTTATAAATTAATCACTAAACAACTACATATTTACATATAAAACATTAAATTCTGTGCACATGAAAATAGAAAACAGATTTGTTCTAGTTCATAAGAGAATTATTTTTATACCTGGATATTCTAATAGTTGAATAATCACATAAACATTCACTTATTATATTAATTATGAGGGAATTAATAATGATGGACATCACAAACATTATTTTAAGGCCTCGTGCCAATACTATACATATCCATTTTGTCAAGGCCTCTTTCCAAGACCTAGTCTGTCTCATGAGGACTACTTATGCATCGAGAACCTATAGTGGACCTCACCCATTACATAAAAAGTATTATTCATTACACATATTTCTAATAAAAATATATTTTTATATCAACGTGTACCATGACAATTTGATATTTTTTAATCTTAATCCATGGTGAAATAAATTCATTAAACAATCCAATGTGTCTCATACCACCTTGAAATGTTTAGTTCTTAATTCATATATTTTCATAAACTGATATATCTCATACTTAAATTAATTGTATTTATTTTCATGTCATTATTAAAATGAGTAATAAAATAAATGAACATTTAATCAAAAATTCTTAAACAATTTTGTCTTCTAAAATTAATTTTTACAATAAAAAAATATGTTTTTCGGGTAAAATTTTAAATTAAACATTTCAATTCATGAAGAAATCTATCTTCTTGATAATCATGAAAAATTTATTTTAAACCATGAGCTTTTTATGAACGAAAGATGTGTCGATATTACGCTTGAAACATGACCATGACTATAGAAATAAGTGACATCCTTAAGTTTAAAATAACATGACGACATGTTATGCACATTTTTTTAAAATATAACATTATGTATTATAACATTTCAATAAACATTATATCCTTTGTGTATATATATACGATGATCTATTTTTTAAAATAAAAGATTATAATATTTCTCATTTATATATATATATGAAATTGTATTTATAATACTCTAATATACTTGATAAATTTATATTTTATGAAAACTTTAATAAATAAAATATCAATATTTTACAAGAGGGAGAATATAGCTTGATACCCTTAAAAATAAAAAATATTATAAGAACATAAATGAATTCGAGTATATATATATATATAATCATTAATCACCCATGATCTTATATTTATTTATAAATGTGTAAGTATAAATTTTCATGGAAACTCTCTTATTAGACAAGCAAAACCAAATCTCTCTATATGTGCACATTGTATAATTACATGAAAGATCAATTTTCAATCGTGCACTTAAATATTCCTCCATAAACATTTATTTTTAGGGTTGTTCTGATAAATTTAAAATTAATATGATTCATATGCATATAAAATTTATAAATATACAACTATATTAAATCATTTCAATTACGTGCATATTCAGCTTAGTGGTAAACCATAAATTTAATTTCAAATCCTAATTTTGAATGCAATTTATGCCATTGTGCATAATATCATGGGTTAATATTTTACAATCACAAATATACATATAAAATGATAAAAGATACATTTTGAATCAAATATTTCATCCATGAGTAAATTGAAAATAATGTCTTGTACAATATCTTATTATAAACATTATTCCATACTTATAAATGATTTTCTCGCGCATTCTAATCATACATTGATCGATGAATATGTGAATATATTTATATATACATATATACACATATATATATATGTATACATAATTTTACTTTCACAGAACAATTTCCAGAAAAATAGGATATAACCTCAACATATAATTATTATTGTGAGTTCACATGTGACATATAAAATTATAAGAGAATTATAAAAATAAAAAATCATCCTTTCTTAATATAATTTTGTTATATCATGATTAGAAATAAATTACCTATTAATTTAAAATTATATGGTGATAGAAAAAAATCTTTTATATATATAGAAACTTGATATTTGAAGTCTTGAAAGAAGAATAATCATATGATTGAAATAAATAAAATAATTGCAATACCAGACGAGCATGAACATAATATATGAAAATATTCCTCAAAAAATATAATATTAGCCATTATAGATTTCAAAATGCATTCATTATTAGTTATAATATTTATTAATTATTTCATCATATACAAAATATATAAACACATATTTGAACTTAGATTTGAAAATATTCATTATTTTTCATTTTAATTTTATAAATTCCTCTTAAAAAATAAAAACTCTAACTCAAATAATTTTCAAAATAACAATATTCTTTATAAACTATGTAAATTTATAGCTTCACACTAAAAAATAAAATATATTGAAATAAATATAATAATCAAATACATGACCTAGTAATAAAATGATGTTAAATTCATATGTATAACCATTTCTGATTTTATTAGAAAAATGAGAACCAAAATCTAAATATATCCCTTACTTGATTTGTAATAAAAGAAAAATAAGTTTTTATACTATTGAATCTTTCTAGAAATCCTCTCCAAAACTGAAAAAAAATTTACCCTATTGAAAATGCACACTGAATCCTTTTAAATCAATATTTACTACTTTGAGTACATACAGTAAAATAGCTTGCAAAGAAAGCTAGTTTTATTGTTTTAAACTGTAAAATAGTAAGATATTATATATGAAACATTGAAAGATTAATATAAATCAGAATAAAGAATATCATAATTGAAAATTTATCCAAAAATAACATCTAAAGGAGTATAAATTGACTTGTGTGTTCAGAGGTAAACATTCTGGTCATAGTTTTGAATCGAAAGGAAAACACAAATCGTTATAGATGAATTGCAACATTGATGGTGGATGGAAAACAAAATAAAACGACAACCATTAGAGTTTAACCAAATCAGACATTGAAATATCAAGTATAACTTAATAGTTATAAGTAAATCAAAAAAAGAAACCCTAACTGAATATGATGTCCATAGACACCACCCAAAAAATAGAACCCTACCCTCTTGATAATGCTTGGGCTTGACTTGAATAAAAACAATACATTGTGACAACGCTTGAACCATAGCTCAAAACTAGAACACTTGGCCTCAAATCAACACCATCATTCAGAATCACCGGCATTGACTTCCTCTTACTCATTACCTCACTCTCCCTGGACAAAACCTGAAGATCCCCACTGGCGGTGCGGCTCTAAAACCCTATGTGCCTCTCTAAAACCCAAATCTGAGTTTCATTCTTTTTTGTTATTATATTTATATCATTATCATTATATAAATTATTTTAATATACGTTTCATAATGTTTAATATAATATATGAATATTAGGTTGTTAGTTTAACTTTAAAAGATGATATAATTATAATTTTGTTAAAAAAAACTCATAATATTAATAATTTTATAAAAATTAACCTAATCAATAATTTATAAAAAATATAATTAATTATTACATTATATAAATATCATATTTCCATTAATCAAAATATATAAAATCAAGATAATTTTTATATAATCATTCATATGTTAGATTAAGTATTTATTTTCTTAAATGAAAATGTGAATGTTAATAATTCATTTATTAACAAAATAATGATACTTAAAATATTTTATATCATTATTACAACATACAATATTTTAAAATAATAATTTCAAATGACATTAATAATTTCAATATTTAGTAAAATAATAATTTCATTAAAAATAATTTAAAAATAATTTTTCCTTTATTTTTTTTATTAAGAAAATATATTAGAAAATATTATTTAAAAAGTATAATTAATTTATATTATTTTAAATTATCTTTATGTATTTCAAAAAATTATTTTTGAATATAAATCAACGAAATGGAATTTTATTTTGAAAAAATTATTTCATTGTATAATTTATATAAATTATAATTTTTTTATAAATTAAATTTATTCTCTGGTTGAAACTTGGGGTGTAAAATCAATTATTTCTGGTCGAGGTATGAGGTTTACCTTGAAGTTTTGAATAATTCTTTTTCTTTATCTAGATACAAAGTAGTGTTTCATTATATCATATCATCCTTAAATGTATGTTTAATAAAGACCATGATTTTTCATAAATTTCCATTACATTATTTTGATGATAATTTATATAATTTTGTTATATAACAAGGATCCAAAGGTTTATAATCTGGGGAAAATCATCACCATACATAAAAATTAAATAATACAAAAGAACCATTATTTAATTATTTATTCTCTATATTATTATTGTCCCTCATTTAATACTCAGTATAATTATTCTCTTGAGGATATACAATAAAGAATGGGGTGAGATAAAATCCTAATAAGTGGATAGATACAGATATGCAAAAATATATCATGGGTGAACATAACCACCATCATCATAAAATAAGTCTGGTAACATCATCATAATTATGATAGGAATCATTATATAAAGTCATGTAATGTTTTAATGCATAAATATGAAACATCATCTCTTCGTATTCAAATAAAAAACATAGTTGTGATCAAATATAGCATCAATTCATGCAAAAACATATATTCATAATAATAACATCATAATAGTAAAATAATCTAGGATCATGTACACACATATTAAAAATTATCTCATGAGATACATCACATTATCAAAATTAATTGGAGATCTATATAATTTCCTACACACCTATGACATCATACCATTTAGATAATCATGCATGCCACATATAAACCACCTCAATAGAAGTAGAAGGTGTGTTTTTTATTAAAAAAAATTAGTTCTTTGGGATTGATTATGGGATTTTTGAAAAAATAATATTGGAAACATGTATTTAAAAGAAAAAAATGTAATAAATAACTAATTATATTTTAGTAATATTCAAATAACATCCACACTAAAATCATCCATAAAAGGCGAATAGCCTAATAAAAGGAAACTATGTTTGAGATTCCCCTTACCTTATGTACAAATACATTATTAACCATAATATCCTAGATAATAATATTTTATTGCTTAATTAATAAATAAGGAAACTCATTTACATGTATTTTATTAATTATAATTTCATTATGTTCATTTACAGAAATATTTATGAGTTATAGTGTTCAGTTTCACCACTCAGGGGTGTTCGTCTTCTTGGTCTTCATGATCGGTTCACTTGTATATATGTATAGAAGATCATGTAAAATGAGAATAATTACCAAAATTGAAATTATATGTTATTTATTAAACTATATAATTTTTAATGTTATTATGTATTATTTTTTCAGAAATGATGATAATTTATTATTCAAAACATTAATGATAACCATTAAAAGAAATTTGGCACATTTTCAATCATCGTAAACTAGTTTTGTTTTGTTATTTCATATTATTCATATATGTTCCATAAATAGAAAAAAAATATTATAAAAAATATTTTGAAATATATTTTAATCCATTGAAATGGTTTTATAACCATCCTTCCTTGAATTAAAGGAAAAAAGAAAATAAGTTTTCCTCGAAGGCGATAAATCAACACATCACAGATGATGTTTATATTTTTGTAATAAAAGAGAGATAAGAAGAGGTTTTATGATATATTATAATATAATCCTTATAAAACACTCTTAAATATAGAATAATAGAGTTACAATTCCACTTGATAAGTGTTGGTGATGAGATAATAATAATATAAAATGAAAATAAAATAAATTAAAATAAAATAAAAGTGGATTTTACCTCTTGATTTCTTATCCTTTAAAAATTCATTTAGTAAATTGGGATTGGTTTATTTTTGATAAAAAAGTCACCTGAATGTGGGATATTGGATTTAAAATTTCATTGGGTATAATTTGGACAAGATTCAAATCTTGGAATGTGTGAGGAGAAGTGGTTGTGATGGGTGGTAAATATAGGGGAGGAGAGGGGTGTTTTTTTTCATATTTCTTTCAGTATTTTATTATTTTCCCTTAACACTATGAATGATTTAAACCTTATTAATACATTCATTAAATAATTAATAATAGTTTAGTATTATGGGATTACATCATCCATACATCATTTACGTATAAATAGTTAATGTATTTCATAAATACTGTAAAATATTGTATTTCACTATTCACCAAAAATGAAAATATATTAGAAAAGACCCAAAAATTCAACCTAACCATTTTTTGATAGGTATAATTCAATAATATACTCAATTCTATGAAAATAATTTTATAAATATAAGAAATTCATATTTAAATTAAATTCATCATTCATTTGACAAACACTTATTATAATATTATAACAGATTTTATGACACTTTGAAAAATTAGTTAAGGTCTCATAAAATTATTTTATAATAATAAGTAAAAAATTATTATTTTATTAAATTTAAATTTATTTTAAATAATTATATTAATTATTAATCATTAAATAGACATTAATGTTTTATTAAAATACAACCTCATAATTTATCATTTTTAAAATATTTATTTTCTTATACAATGATATAATTATATCATATTTTGACTTATAATATGGATAATGTTTATTTTGAATATTATATGTGATTTTACTATTCTATTAGAAAATTCAAAATTAAAAATTTTCACATTACTATTCCAATGTCTTAGTTAATATTTCATGGGTATATTCTCCTTTATTTATATGAATACAGCTCATTTCATTCTGAATTCATGAAAATAATGTTTTTATTGCTAATAATTACAAGAAGGGAAACATTTACTATGGTAAATGTTTGTTTTGTTATCTGTTTAGTTTTAGGGGGCCATTAAAACACTACAATACATGATGAAATATTTTTCTGTGGATTTTAATTATTTTTTGGATCAATTCCATCCATTGGTGGAATTTTATTTCAAAAATATATTTCACTTGAGAATTCAAATGGGGACTTAAGAATTATTTTAGGGAAGAAAATGAAACACTACAATGCGATGTGATAAATTTGGAAAATAAAATATTTTAGGACCTAATATAGAAAATGAAATAGAAGAGAGGGTAATATTAACACCAATGTGTTAGGAAATATCAAAGTTGATGGAAAAGTTTTATTGAAAATCATCGATGAGATATAGAGTACAATGCTCGGGATAGGGTATTTTTATAAATATCTCCATGGAAAAATGTTATTATATTTTTTTAAAAATGGAAATATTAGGCCAATATATATCATTACCTTCATAATTCTTATTTGTATCAGAATAATTGTTTATTATTTGGCACTTTCCCCAAATATATCTTATGTTCATGACATGTACCATGTAACTCCCCAAGGAAGTGTGTATCTAGTCCTTTATATGGACAAAAATAAGATATCAAACCACTATATCAGGATTTATCTTATGAGGATCAACTGATAGAGATTTTTGATCAAATATATAATTTTTAGTGAAGAAAACCACTCACCTAGAAAATGTATTATGGTGAATTCATAAATTTAAGGGTTCTAACAAGGAACCTAAGGATTTTATGAGTTAAAATTATATTTAGATTTATATTTTTTAGAGATGATATTTTCATGGTAAAATTATTATAATTGGTGTAGAATGTGATATACCAATATTTTATTATATATTTCCCATAAATAAATGTGATTTATTTGATGGGTGTCTTTGTGTGAAACACCATGTTTAAATGGACCATGAAATTAAACTGAATTATTTTTATTTAATTTTATTGCTTTTGTATAACTCATTGAATTTATTTTATTACTAACACTCAATAAATCGTAAAAAAAATATAGTTTTTAAATTTATAAAATTAAATCATTTTTTATCAATGTATATAATCATTTTCAAGTAAAAAAATACACTTTTTTCTGAAAAACTATTTTTATGTGATCAGTGTGTTTTTAACTTCATAAATTTAAGAAATCATGAATGATGAATTAAATTAATGTAATTTATATATTTTATATACAATTAAATTTATGAAAATTCATATAATGGTTTCTACTAGTAATGGGATAAGAATAAATTTATTTTTACCCTTCAAACACATATTCTCTGAAAACCATTTTTGTTTTTTATTACATGGTTAATTCAAAATGGATTACTCCCACTTCTAGGAATTTGAACACTAAAAATGGATTCTCAATTTTGAATCATGAGGTTCATATTTGGTAAATATTTCCCTTCTTGTCATTATGAATTGTAACTAGGCTAAATATTTGTCACCTTAGTCAAGAAAAAACTAGTAAAATGTCATTAAAATTATTATGAAAGACATAGAAATAACCCTAACACTTGAATCTATACTACAATATGTGTTTTCCCAAAATAATCCATCCTATATATGAAATTTAATATTTTATTTCCACATTATATTTATGATAACATTTATATTATTTTCAGATAATTATAAATATGAAATACCACTTTCTTGACTTTAATTACAATAAAATGTTTTTATAGGTATGATAATTTTAAGAAATAGTCTAAAATGTTATTTTTAACAGAAATAAATTTTATTTATGACTTTAATTTATTTTATTTTTTATGTTACATTTACCTTAAACGATTACTCTACACAGATACAATTCTTCTCTAAGGATATAAAAAATAAATGTAAATGATTTAAAAAAACAAAATTAAAAAACTTTTGATGAATTGTGGAATTTCATGTTATTTATAGGTAATTATATACTCTAAATGATGTTATGTATGTAAATATTTGTATTAAATTGTTTTCTTGATGTATTTATTGTCAAATTAAATAAATAGTCTCAAAAAAGACATTGGTGACATTTTCTATTCACTATTGTCATATTAAATGGTTTTGAAATCTAGAAACACTTTTTCAAAAGGAAATTTTTTATGATAAATGGACTATTGTTTAGAATCTTTTCACTATAAAGTAAATTTATGTAACGCCCCAACCCTAGAAGCCTAGAGTCAGTGCATTATTATGTATCATTGGCATGATCACAAAAGATCATGTCTTAAAATATCGATTGGTTTACTAGAGTTGGAAGTACTAGATACATTCATAAGTTTTACATTACATCATAAAATATAAATCTACAACAACATTGTTTCCATAAACAACACTAAGATCAAATAGACTATCCTACCAAGTCAGTCATAATATACTTCTTCACATGGTGGGAAAAATAAAACATAGAAATGGGTGAGGTTTGATGCTCAGTAAGGATAATAATATAGTGGAAACTTTCATAAATAAGAATGAACATTTAAGGAAATGTATAAAACTAATACAAAATCCTTTTACACTTAAACTTCAGTATAATATGGAAAAGATAAAAATCAAACCATTCAATTTACTTATTCACATGGGTATTGTACTAGTCGAATAATCAAATGCAATATCAATATCCACTTTCCTAATGATGGAATTCAAAATGCCAAACTACATAACCAGATAGTCAAGGACTTGTGCCAAGACTACAAATAATATTTTTTCAAGGGCTTGTGTCAATACACTAGTTTGACTCATGAGACCTACCGATGCATCGAAGAGCTATAGTGGGCTCCACCCATCACATACAAAGTCTAGTACCTTATTTACATGAAATTATTTAAACATAACATAAATATTCGTAGAAAAACAAGCATATGAAATGTCAATACATTATCAATAAACCATGAATGGTAGAAAAATAACACATCCACAGTCAGACATAGCTCATTCAGTACAATATAGAAGATTTTATTTTAATAAATGAACCACAATTGATAATAATGAAAGATATTGACATAGATGAAGTTAATCATCAAAACAATTTAGATAAATATCCCCCTTTTCTTTAAAACATTTAAAAGTCCCACTATTAATCAAAAAGCTATTTAAAATAGATTTCTAAACCAAAGTGTCTCATACCACTTTGAAACTTTTATATTTAATTTTAATTTTAAAACATTAATGTCCATATAAATAAAAACCTAAAATTATTTTTAAAACATGGACATTAATGATAATTATTTAGAAGAATAAATTATTATAACATTTAAATTGATATTTTAGTTATAGTTCCTAACAAAATGAGAGACATTTGAATACAAATAATTGAGGTAATAAAAACTGTATAATATCATGAGAATAAAGGGATTCATGAAATACTATGTCAAGGTATAGTATATACACCAAATAAAAGTGGATTGTCGCATAATAACAAAGAAGTCTCCAAGGAATGTAAGATGGGATGAATTCATTAATAAAGACCATATCCTTTGGTTAAAGATAAATCAATGAAATAATTATGTCTGAAAAATAGAAATACACTCAATATTATAGTATATTCAATGTAAATAAATTAGTGGACATTCACACAAATTCTTTTAAAAACAACACCGATGACTTGGATGTTTAACTCAATGAATATAAATTCAGTTAAAATTACTCTTATAAAGTTATATCAATGACTTGATAAATTTTCAATGTATTTATTATGTTTATCAAAATTATATCCATGTAAAGGTGAGTGTAAATTACTACGTAAGTTAATAAATATTTATTTCACACATAATCATGGGGTAATGTAATCAATGAAGTTTGCGTAAAACCGAATGAGTGGAAATTGAAATTTGAAATTACCTTATATATTTGGTAACAAAGGAAACATATACTCCATGAATGAAATATCATCCAATTATAATTTAAATAATCATAAATTAATGTATATTACATAAACAATACAATAATGGGTAGTATATACACCACACAAAAGTTAGTAGTGTAAAATATAGCATGAATCTCACAAGAATAAAAGTGAGATGAAAACACCTTACATTATACTTTTCCTTTATCGATGGCAGGTTATATTCCTTTATAATGGTGAAAAATTTCTTATTAAAATATACAAGAATCATATACATTAATATGATATCATATATGATCTTATAACATTGCTTTGTTGATAATATCTTAGTATTATTGTTGTTTCAGGTGTTAACTGGTTCATTTTCCTTTATAAGGTTTTTTACATAAGTAATGTTTTTTATGGATAGTATGTATCTTATTCATATTAATAATTATATTATGTCTTTAAATATTATTTTTAATCACCTAATTAAAATTAGTCTTGAATGGATACGATGGTGAATGAATCTCATCACCTTCGTGGAGATGGTAATCCGTAAATACACACGAGCGACAAAATCAATCTTTTGAAATTAAAAATAATAGATAATTTAATGGTGTATAATATATAAATAATAATTATCAAGTTATTTTTATTATTTACATCAATTAAACATCATTATTGTACCCATACAAAAATAATAATGTATTGAATAACAATTACACCATGATGTGGAGACGGTAAGTCGTACGTACACACGTATGGAGACTTGACATTAAAAGGTTGGATAGAATAATGAATATGGTTGTACCATATTTATAATAACATAAAAATATATAGAATATACTATAGTTATTATTTTAGAATGGAAACAACAAAGAAAAAGGAAGTGGAAGAATAAAATAACTAGAAAGAGGTGATGAAATATTTACCTCTTCTTGGGGTTGTTCTTTTTGATTTGATTAAAAGGGATCCTTATGTTTGATTTCTAACTAAAGGAAGGGATATAGGATGAAGAGAGTAATGTTGAGGGGGTATTTGGGTAGGGGTTTTCCAAGTCAAGTGGCTTTGAATGTGTAAATTAGAGAGAAGGTGGAGTGCCCTTTTATAAGAGGGGTGAGGGGAACCTTTGGAAGAACATGAAATATTAATTTATAATAAAATCATTTTAGGTTTTTAATGGCTCCAGAATGAATTATTTATAGAAAAAGGTGGGTATGGGTCTAAAACCACTCAGAAATTTGTTTTATATAGATTTGGGTCACTAACCTTATCTTTTAGATTTAACTCTTAGTTAAACAGTTTGACATTTACCATCTCTCTTTATATTTTTTTTATTTTTTGGTTAATAAACATACTATATAATTCATAGAGAACCCCAAGTAGTTCATTAATGATACACCTATCATTATATAAGTATTTGGGATGAACCATTGATTTTTAGGAATAGAATATTAATTAATAATATAATTTTTTTTAAACTCTTTTATGTCAATTTTGACACTCTTTTGTATTTTGATTTTTCTAAATTCATAACAGCATTATTACATCTAACAAAATTCAACTTACCAACCCTCATATTCCATATTAACTTTTAAAATTATTGGTATTCATAAAAAGTATCAAATTACATATATTTGGAAATTTATAATATAAAATATTTTTATATTTCATTAATTAAGAAATTATTGCATCATCATTATGTCATAAATAAATTATAATATATAATGTCTAAAAAATATAAATAAAATACTATTATTTAGGAAATATTTTAATATTTATAATAAATATATATAATCTACTTTTTCTTATGTATAACCTTATATTAAAAATGGTTTATTTGTTATTCTTTTAATTTAACACTTTTAACTCCACTACGAATTAAATAATAATAAATGTTCTAATCTTATCCATGTAGACCGAAAGGATCATATATTATTTCAAGGGTTTTTTCTGGTCAAATTACACTTAATCAATTGAATTAGGACATGTGTTAGGGTAACAATAATATCATTTTCGCCCTTAATTGCCGCATTTACTTTTAACGGTTGTAAATAATAGTCAAAAGTTACTATTCATAATAAATTATTTTTATATTATTGAACAAAATTATACTTACTGATATCAACTATGTCTCTTGGGTTTTTGAAATTCAATTCATAGAAGCGGTAAAATTTTGTTTTATTCAAATTTGAAAATGCTCTTAGGAGGTGGGTAAAAGACGGTTAAAAAGTTCAATATCTAAATTGGTTATAAACTAACTCCAATTAATTACATTGAACTTATATAGGTATTATGTATATATTATAACATAAAATAAATTTACATAAATTATTTAATAATTTAAATAAATATTCAGTTTTAAATTATAACATAGTGTTTTTCACTATTCATCAAATATTGAATGTTTTCAGAGAAATACCAAAAATTCTCCCTATGATAATTTCAATATTCCGAATCCAAAAATGAAGTCCATTTTAAAAGGACAAATTTTTAAAATTCCAAAAATTGGGTATTTCTATTCATAACAGTTAGTTTTATTGGTCGCGGTGTGTTAGAATCTCGAAGTTGTGTAAAATGGATGATATTACATTATTCAGAGGGAAATGTATCGTGGAATATTGGGGTGTCACATTCTTCCCCCATTTTCAAATTGTGTCCTCGCAATTTTTAGAATTTGGCTTGGGTACAAATTTGAAAGTCCCACATCGAAAAAAGAGCCAACAAAACCATCACATTAAAAGAAATAAAGAGAAGTACAAAGGTCACCCGAGATAATCCTTACTAGGATTACATATAGGAAAACATGGATACGAAAGATAAACTATGTGTCATGTTCTGATGGAGAGGGACATAAAATATGATCAGGAAAAAGATAACAACAAGAAAACCACAAATATTTGATGGGACAAATGGTCTTTAATTTCATAGTAGGAAAATTAAATGGAAAAATTTTTTATTTAAGATACATTTCATAAAGATGAGGATTTTATTTATGATATTGACCAAGAACATAAAGAGATATACTTACATTTTATGTTGAGTTTCATTCTTAATAAATTTTTATCACTAACTCTTTTTTTCAAATGATGATTATTTTATATGACTTAGTCACACCAGAAGAGATATAATTAACTTCTATAGAATCACATGATCCACAAAGGATAAACTATATATTCACCTTGTCTTTAGAAATTAATCAAAACCAAAATGGTTAGTACAATATCAGATGATCCCCCAAAAGGATATTCCTTTAGAGAAAGAAACCCTAATCTTAATTTTCTAAAATAAAGCCAACAATACCCTAAAGTTAAATAAATACCATTCAATAAAAAAATGTCCTTAAAATCCTTCAATATAATCAAAACTAATATTGAAAACCAAAACCTAGAAGAATTTGGTTATGTTGAATTCCATGATAAATTATATCTCCAAATGACATCGACTACTCTTAAAGTCACATACATAAAAGTAATTAACCTAAACAAATATTCTCTATTATATGTTAATAATTTCCATAAATAACCCATATCAAAAAAATACACAATAAAAACATAGATAAAAATCCACCATTAATCCTCAAATGAAATCCCAAAGTATTCTGTTTTCCCTAGGCATATAGTGCTCCCAACAGAGCTAACGACTTCCAAAATAACATTTATCACTTAATCACCAAATCATTTTTTTAGAATAAGGGTATTCATTTGATAAGAAATAAGATCCCAAATCAATTTATTATTGATCATTAAAACTTGTAACTAAAAAAAATTAGTCCCACAAACCAGGGACTTCACGTAGATCAATTGTAGGGATAAATCTCAATCACACTTTTTTTGTGGGTTCGATTCCCATAGCTTTGTCCGATGTGACGGGTTGTCACATGGTCTATGTGTTGTACATTATCAAAAACTATATTTTATAACATTACCAAAATGAAATAAATTCCTTAAAATAACAATAAAATAATTTAACCACAAATGTTATCTCATACCCTGCATTTTCATCCCAAAATATAATAACTTGTAATTGCATCAAACCCATTGATCATATAATACCAAAAGGTTATTTATAACTATATCCACAAGAGAAAATATAATTATTCCTCAAATTTCTTATTAACATGACAAACATCAAGGTTATAAATACAAGAAATAATTATTTCAAAGTAATCCCATCAACAAGGATCAGTAATACTTTTAAAAATTTCTCCAATAATTTATTTCCACATATCTTCTTATTTTAACAAGAAAATATCCTATAGAATTGGGCATTCACTAGGGTAAGGGCCAGGCCCCGAATATTTACAGAAAATCAATTTAAATGGATTCTTGGGACTATTTTTATTTTCTTCCATATTACTCTTTATTTTTCCTTGGCAATTCTTTATTTTATGTCATTCTTTTCCAAACATAAATCATTTCTTTGTTCCATTGAGACACTTTCCATGGTGTCTCCTTCCAAATTCCTACATGATATTAATTGAGTATTCTTTTCTCCATGGTCTCCACTGCTAGAGCTCTTATTATTCATCACATTTGTTGAGTCTGGGGGTTTGTTAATATATATGATGTTGATCATATTTTTGGAAAAATGATTTCACTTGAACACAATATATTTTACACCTATAAGCATTCCATTTTTTTGGTCATTTCCACCACTGTTGCCACATTTTACATCATGCTCAAAGTTATTATAACTACCTAGGAATCCAACCATTAACTAAAACCAAAAAGCATTGTGTAAGTAACAGTAGTCATAAAGACATTTAGAGAATATCATGTCACAATAGTTTCAATTTTGAAACACCTTGCGATTAACCAAGGTCATTTATTCTCATATTATATTAAAATACTTCAAATCAGTATGTAGAGAAAATGTAAATTATTCTATCCATATTCCTCGGGAGTGTCGTTACTAAGAGTGTAGAAAGGCCCATTATCGTGCACCAGTTCCTATTCGATTCTAGCTCAAAGAGGTGTTTTTTAGTTTTTCTAAATCTAGTTTCAAATGTTTTTACTAAACATCCTCTAATACCAACTATAATGCCCCGACCCCAGAATCCCAGAGTCAGTGCATTATTATGTATCGTTGGCATTATCACAAAAGTTCACGTTTTGAAAGACAGATTAGTTTAGTATCCTTGGAATTACTAGGTACATTTATAAGGTTTACATTACATCGTAAAATGGAAAACTAAAAAAAATATTTCCATAGACAACACTGAGATCCCATAGACTATCCATGCAGGTCATTCATAATATACTTCTTTGCATCCTGGGAAAAATAAAACATAAAATGGTGTGAGCTCAGATGCTGGATATAGATAACAATATTTCAGAAACATTCATAAATAAGCATAAACATTTAAGGCAATGTATAAAACTCAAACAAAATCCTTTTAAACTTGAACTACAGAATAATATAGAAAAGATAAAAAAATAATAATTTCATTTACTTATTCACATGGATATTCTACTAGTTGAATAAGCTAATAAAATATCAATAGCCACTTTCATAATGATAGAATGCATAATGACAGACTGCATAACCACATAGTCAAGGCATTTTTCCAAGACTACCAATAAGATTTTATCAAGGTCGTGTGTCAAGAAATTAGTTTTTCTCATGAGACCCACCAATGCATCGAGGATATATATTTGGATCCTCCAATCACTTACTAGGTCCAATTCATTCCTCATATGAAGAGGTTTAAACATAACCTAAACATTTGTATTAAAACAAGCATACGAAATGTAATTACATAATCCATAAACCATTAATGGTATAACAATAATACACCCACAGTCAAACATAGCTCATTCAATACAATAAGGATGATTGTTTTATAATTAATCAACCATAGTTGATAATAATTAAGGATATTGACATATATGAAGTTGATCATCAAAACTATTTGGAGAAATATCCCCCTTATCATTAAAACATTTAAAAGTCTCACAATTAATCATAAAGCAGTTTAAAATAGATTTTTTAATTAAAGTTTCCCATACCACATTGAAACTTTTAAAAGTAATTTTAATTGTAAAACATTAATGATCATATAAATAAAACCTAAAAACCATTTCTAAAACATGGACATTAATGAGAATGATTATGAAGAATAAATTTGTTAAAAATTCAAAATTATATTTTAGTTAGAGTTCTTATCCAAATGATAGGCTATTGAATAAAAATAATTGAGGTAATAAAAATGATATAATATCATAAGAATAAAGTGATTCATGATATACTATGTCACTATAAAGCATATACACCAAATAAATGTGTATTGGTGCATAACATCAAAGAAGAATCAATGGAATGTAAGATGAGATGAATTCCTTTATAAAGACCATATCCTTAGGTTAAGGATAAATTAATGAAATAATTATCTGTGAAAAATATAAATACACTCAATATTATTGGATATTAGGTTTAAATCAATCAAATGACATTCACACATTGTCTTGTAAAAACAACCCCATTGACTTTGATGTTTAACTCTATGAATAAAAATTGAGTTAAAATAACTCTTATCAAGTAATATAGATGACATGAGAATTTATAAATGGAGGGATTATGTGTATCAAAAGTATATCCATTAAAAGGGGAGTGTAAATTACTACATATGTAAATAAATAGTGATTCCACACATAATCTTTGGGTAAAGTAATCAATGATGTTTGAGTAAAATAGAATGAGTGGAAATTGAAATTTGATATTCCCCTATTGATTTCATAACTTACGAAGCATACACCCCATGAAAGAAGTATCATCCATTGATGATTTAAATACTCATAAATTAATGTATTTTACAAAAAAAATCCAATCACGGGTATTACATACGCCACACAAAAGGTAACAGTAGAAAATATAGCATGAATCTCACGGTATAAAAATGAGATGAAAACCACCTAAATTATAATATTCCATGGTCTTGGTTAGGTTAACCTCATGTATATTGGTGAAATAATTGTCATTAAACTATACAGGAATCATATACATTAGTATGATATTATATATGATCTTTTACCATTTCTTTGTTAATAATATCTTAGTATTATCATCGTTTCGGGTGTTAACTGATTTGTTTTCATTTATATGCTTTGCTACGTATGTAATGTTTTTTGTGGATAGGATGTATCTTATTCATATTCATAATGATATTAATTCTTTAAAAATTATTTTTTATCATCTCATAAAAATTAGTCTTGATTGGATACAATGAGAAATGAATCTCATCGCGTTCGTGGAGACGGTAATCCATACATACGCACGAGCGGCAATATCATTCTTTTGATATTAAAATAATATATAATTGAACGTTTTATCATATATACATAATAATGATCATGTTATATTTATAATTTACATCAATTTCACATCATTATTATACCCATCCCAAAAAATAATTTATTGAATAACAATTACACCACGACGTGGAGATGGTAAGTAGTACGTACGCACATATGGTGACGTGTCATTCAAAGGATGGATAGAATAATGAATATGGTTGTACCGTATTTATTATAACATCACAGTATATATGAGATACTGCAGTTATAAATTTATAATGGAGACAAAAAAAGGAATTTGAATAAGAAGGGAACTTGAAAGAGGTGATGAAATATTTACATCTTCTTCGGGTTCTTCCTTTTGATTTTATCAAAATGGCTCCTTATGTTGTCTTTCTGACAAAAGGAAGGCCTCTAAGATGAATTTAGGAATGTTTATAGGGTATTTGGGTAGGGTTTGAAAAATCCAAATGGCTTTTATGGTGTTAATTAGATAGTTGGGAGAGTTCCCTTTTATAAGATGTGTGAGGGGCACCTTAGGAAAAGCTTGAAATATTATTTTTTAATAAAATCATTTTTAGTTTATAATGGCTCAAAAATGAATTATTTAAAGTCTTGGGTGGGTATGGATGTAAAAACACTCACAAAATAAGTTTTAGATAGGTTTGGGTTACTATATTAACCTTCTCTATTAGAATTAACTCTTAGTTAAATAGTTTGAGATTTACCATGTCTCTTTGTATTTTTATATTTTTTTGTTAATAAAATCACTATATACTTCCAAGAGAACCCGAAGTGGTTCATTAATGATACACATATCATTATATATTTCTTTTGGCCGAACCTCAACTTTTTTGAAAAAGAAAATTAATTAATAATATAATATTTGTTTTAAAAACTCATTTATGTCAATTTTGACACTATTAGGTATTTTTTTCTAAATTCATAACAGCATTATTACTTCAAAAATAATTCATCTAACCAACAAAAATATGTCATATTAACATATATAATTAGAGTAATTAATAAAAAGTCTCAAATTACTTTTATTTGGTTATTTATAATATCAAATATTTTAATATTTCATTAATTAGGTAATTATTGTATCATAATTGTGTCATAAATAAATTAAATTATTTAATGTCTAAAATGTATATATAATACCATTATGTAGGAAATTATTTGATCTTTCTAAAGAATATTTATAATATAATTTTTCTTATGTATAACCCTATATTAAAAAAAAAATTGTTATTAAGCATTGAATTTAACACGTTTAACTCTTCTTTGAATTAAATAATAATAAATTCTCTAATCTAATCAAGTTGACCTAGAGGATCATACTTTATTACTAATATTTTGTTTTGTTCTAATTACATATATCCAATAGAATTAGGACATGTGTTAGGGTAATAGTAATATCATTTTTACCTTGTTTACCCTATTTAATTTTAACAGTGGTAAATAAAAGTCAAAAGTTACTATTCACCAAAAATTATTTTATCTTATTGAACAAAATTTTACTTACTGATATCAACTATGTCTATCGGATTTTTGAAATTCAATTCATAGAAGCGGTAAAATTAAGTTCTATTCAAATTTGCAAATGCTCTGAGGAGGTGGGTAAAAGACGGTTAAAAAGTTCAATATCTAAAATATTTATAAACTAACTCCAATGAATTACATTGAACTTATATAAGTATTATGCATCTATTTTGACAAAAATTTAATGTTAAAAAATAAATAATTATTTAAATAAAAATTATGTTTTAGACTATACCTCAGTGTTTTTCATTATTCATCAAAAATTGAAAGTTTTCAGAAAAATACCAAATATTTACCCAAAGATAATTTCGGTATTCCGAATCAAAAAATGAAGTCCATATTGAATGATAACATTTATAAAATTTTAAAAAGTGGGTATTAGTATTCATAATGGTTAGATTTATTGGTCGTGGTGTGTTAGAATCTGGAAGTTGCGTAAAATGCAAGTTATTACATTATTTAAAGGGAAACGTCCTGTGGAAGATTGGGGTGTTACAATTTATAACCCTTAAGGAATAAAAATATGTTACCATGGTCATGGTTAAAAAAGGTTAAAGGGTTGGTTAAACCAAAACATAAGGATTAAAATGTAGATTAAATAATTATAAATTTTATGGTATTAAGGTATTTTGACATTATCATGACCTAATTTGAAATTATTTCTATTTATTCACTTTATGTGCCTGTGATGTATATTATATTTACATATTTTTAGTAATCCTAAGTGTGTCATTTCCATCACTGATATAATGGGACCCCTACTTATCCCTTATTCACAATGTTTTAGCCATCTATATTGTCTAATATTTACCCTAATACCATATTATATTCTTAATTCACATCCCAGTTCTTCTATTCTTTCTCAAATACCATCCTTTAAAAAAATTAGATGTAATCCAAAGGAAATTTCTAAATAAAGTTGTATAACTCTTAACTTTGTAAATTCAACCTTATTTTATCTTTTACATCCAATAAATCAACATTTTTAAGGATAAAAATATTAATTATGTATCATAAATATACATAATTGTTATTATGATGATCTATCAACCATTATCCACCTACTTTCCATCTGATGGGAAAAGAAAACATCCCTCAGCTTTACATGTTGACGAACACCTCCATGAAGTGATGTATATTGTTTTACATCACCACATCACATAGATACATGTATTGATCGATTAAATGAATATATATTTTATTAATGATATTATAATAGTTTTTTTATTTTTAATTATTATTTTCTTTTACTTTATCATCCATCAAAAAAGGAAACATCACTCTTGTGTATGTTAAGACAGTCGTCTTCATGAAGTGATGTTTGTCATTTCTCATAACCACTTCATATGAATGATTATAAAAGTATATATAATTATTAAATATGATACTTTTTTCATGATTAATATTTTATATATTAAGAAACCATGACCAAGGTGCAAGGTCCAGAACCATAGAAATGAAACATGCTTGGAAAACTGAGCAGTTTTTAGCCGTATGTATATTTTTATAATGTTATTAATAAAAAATGGAAATTATAAAGGAATTGAAAAACGAAATTAATTTATAAATAATATTACAATATATATTTATAACCAAATAATATGTATTATATAGTAGGTTTGATTTCATAAAATTAAATAAGAGATTGAAGGTAAAGGTTTATGTTACAATATAATTTCTCTTTAATATTATATGATAAATTTTATTTAGGTAAATATTATTGATAATATCCATTAAAAATAATATATTTTATTCTAATATGGTTATTATTATAATTTTAAAATATTATTCTAATTTTTTCATCTTTGATATTTAAAATGATTGAGAAATTGTTTTTAATGAAAATCTAAACCTATTTCCCCTTTGTTCAAAGAAAATTTTCTCCAATGTTAGTTATCCTTAAAAAAATAATTTTTTTACCTATTCATGATATATATTAAATTTTCCATTTTCATTGAATTTTACATTATTTACAATGTATTAAATATTAATTGTAATAAATTTTTTCCAATGAATTCATTTTTTACATTTTTATAGAAGTGTGGGAAAAAATTATTTTAATATATACAACAAGAAGAGACTTTACCACCATCATGAAATCTATTCTACTTGAATATTTATTTACATGTTTCCATTTTTATTTTAAAATAAAACTAATTTCTCAATATTATGGGAATTTTTATTTCAAATGATAACAAAGTAAAATGATATTTTACCATATTTTCAATGAAATGTTCAAATAGTATTTTAACAGTATTTTACATCTATTTCCTCATACATTAAAGATTGTTGTGATTCACAAGGATTGTGATATTATGATTCTGTACTCTTTAATTCATTATATTTCTTATGAAGATAATTATTCATTGAGACTTGGTTTGATCCATTGGTTAATTACGTTTTAATGAGATCCTTGTGAAATCTATTTCTTTTCTATGGGATATAATACATTTAAATGAATAATGGTGTGAAATATTATTGAACAAATAAGTATGGATATAAGTATATGATAGGTGGGTACATTATATACTTCTAATTAATTCATAAAAAAATTATATTCATTTGATTATTATGGAAAATAAATGGATGTTCTTGATCAACTATGGCAAACATGTAGGTGTGTATGATCCACTGTTATATAAGAAATGGGTTGTGATTCTTGATTAAATATGAAATCATAGCCTCTTTAGGTAACCATGATTTATGATATGGTTTTCATTCACATTATAGTTCCACACTCTTATGTCATGTTGATATACTTATTATTTTATCTCATGGATAATGATTGATTTTTTTGAATAATTCACCAATCTTATAACATCATAAAACTTTATGCTGTTAATTATTATTGTGACCTGTGAATTTTTGTGTATGATTTTCTATTGATAGTTACATGTTTTCATAAAATTATTATCATCACATTCTTACATATGTTTATTTATTGATATATCCCTTGATTACCATTATAGAGGATCTGATATCACCCCTTCTTATGTTTTGATTTTTTCCTAGGTTACAACGATGTGTACATAGTAGGTTGAGTCTAAAAGGTTATGTTATATAAATATTTATGTTTGAGGTGATGAATATTGTACTTAAATAATATTTTTATGTATATAGTCTTCATGTAAACTAACTATTTATTGTTCTTAGGCATGTTTATTTGGAATATTTAATGAGTATTCAAAAACAAGATGTAATATCTACAAAGTCTGTGATTTTTTCAGTATATATCACTGGTCCTTGTGATGAGAAACTACTAATTTCATTAATAATGTTCTACCATGTTTAAAAACCTCAGAATCCTTCTTTGCCAATGGGAAAATAGAAGGCTCTTATATAAAAGGATACGTAGGCACCATAGGTGAAGTATGTATATTGTCTTCCACAAAAGCATGAGATAATGTAGCTACATAATATTACATTATTGAAAATTTCAAATTAATTCACAATTTTTACCCAAAGATGAAAATACATCTGTAAAATAAAATGATAAATAAAAATTTTAATCTAATCAAACAAAACTTAATCTAAAATACACACATTATTATGTGTTTTTTAGAATAGTTAAATAAAATTCAAAAAAAATTATGAGAGATGAAATGATATAGAGAGAGAAAAATAAAAAATAATTGACTGATTAGACAAATATAATTTTATATAAAATTTTTAATAAATTATTTAAAATGATACTAACAAAATTAAACAGTACAAAATAAATGACTCCATATCATATTTTTAATAGTAGTTAATAATAGTATTAAAAATAATATTGATAATGTTCATTATTTTATTCTTTAGAGTTTAAATGTATTACAAAAAATCAGATAATATTTATCAAATTAAAAATTATATAGATATAAAAAACAAAGCCCTAATTAAAATTTATCAAAATCCAATAGTTATATATAAATATGAATAATTGTAAAATGATCAAAATAAAAATAAATAATTCTAAATAAAAAATATATAATATTTTTTAAAATAAGTGTTTTAACAAAAAATAATAAATCAGACATAATTTATTGTTTATGAAATTTAAAATGGTAAAAATGAAATAAATATATGTTACCTATAATATTATGAAATTTCTAAAGCATAACTTTTCCCATATTCCATTCTCATAATCATTTCATATGGCACAAACCTTGGCTATTATGTGGTTATCAATGTTATCTGATAATATTTACTTGGAAGAAGGGATATTATATAAATTAGTATCACTGTCAAGTTATTCATTATTAAAATACTTTTGTTTCATTTCAAAAAAAAGAGTAAATAAATTAAATAGATCAAAAACATATAAAAAATCATGTGATTCCTTAAAAAATGGAACTGGTGTGTATTCCAATATTTTTAGATTAACCAGTGTCATACAAAAATCATCATGTGTGGAACTTCTATTATTGATAACTAATTTGATGTTAAACACTAAAACCCAAAATTTTATATAATGAATATCCCATATTTCATAAATAACTATGTAAAAATCACAAGATCTAGAGATTAATATTTAAAATTTTAACTCAAATATTTAATTTCTTTTGAGAACACCAAAACAAAATTATTTTGTACAACACATTAGTTTTTATATTATTTTGTGTAAAATATATAGAAATTAATTTCATACCTAGATAATGTTATAAAACATAAACTTGCAACACCCACTAACCATATGAATGATTCTAATGAATCTGATATACCATACATTGTATCATTAAACCATGGTAAATAAGTTTATTCTCATTCAATGTCAACATATCATTATTTTTACGATAATTTTATTTGAACACATTAATATGAAATGTTATATATATTTGAGAGTAATATATATTACTTAAGATGTATAAATATATCTTTTTATCTATTAACCTATTAAAAATTTTACTTTCAATACACAGACCCCCTTTACCCATAACTAACACATTTTTAGAAAGATGTTGGCAAGGTGAGGTTCTCTAAAAAAGGAAAGTGATTTTTACAAAACTCCTTGACCTTATAAAAAATAAAATTAATAGTAATGGAGTAATTTGATTGATATGGATTATAAATGTATCCCTTCGTTATCGTTATATTAATTTAGAAAGCATTAATCCAATCTAAACACCAAATAAACCATTAAATGCACCAAAATATCAATAAAAGATAGTGGAAATTACTTTTACAATTGAAAATGTATAAAAACTATAGCACTATCTAAATTTTTCTATTAATTCTGATCAATCACTTTTTTAAAATTATAATTCTAAAAATAACATACATTCCTGAAATTCATTATTAAACTCTTGAGAAGTATTACACACAATTTAATTGGAATGATATGTTTCACCATAACTTTAAAATCATTAGATTTCATTCCTGTTAAATTTAAATTTTTATCGACATAATTGTTTTCACTTTTATGAATAACCATATGGATCTTTGATACCATGGAGGCACTAAAAAGAAATGTTCTACCTCTGGGATAATATATTTTAATCCAAAGGATGTTATGTTTGTATTCAATTAGATGTGGGAGATAACTTAAAATGTATTCCCATTGATATTTAGTCTAATCATGAATTAAATTCATCCTTAGCCTTTCCATTATTATCAAAAAAAATTCTAATCAATATAACATAGATATTCTTGTCCATTTACATGAAATATATCTTGTGTCTATCCATATGATATCTCCAATGTTGAAGTTTAGAAAATTTTATTTTTTCTTTTAAATATTTGAATCTTTAATAGATTTTTGAATCCTTTTGAATGTTACATCAATAATTTTTACCCTCTAAAAATTTTGATTTGTTGATAATGGTTTGGGAGAAATTGTAAATTCATGTGATCCATTGAATACCTCTTTTAATATTTGATAATATTGATCCATAGGCAAAACCCATGTATGACCCATGTATATATTTTTCTCCCATATTGTAGATGATATTATAAAATACATTCTTCCATACTTATATGAGACATATGACCTATAAAACTATATCCAAAAAATATTTGGGGAGTCATTTATTGTGAATATAATCTTCACATGTAGTCGAAAATGTTCCATTTTAAAATAATAATACACTTTGTTACCTTCCTCCTATAAAATATTCAAGTAATCAATTAATGGTGGAAAGAAAACAGTAATATAATTTCATGGATTTTTTTCCATAAATCATTAAATGAAGAAATATATATTTCTCCATATTTCAAAATTTATGAGATAAGTAATAAATTACAAATGAAAAAGAAAATGAACTACGATTTCTGCTAAGGATTCAATGTGGATTCATTTTATCTATGAAAAATACTTGTATGATGTTTCTAAATTAATTTCCAAATGTTGTACAATATTTATCAATATTCTTACACTATGGATAGTCATAATAATGATTTAATTTTACTTGTAATATACAATCATCATGATGTTATCATAATTTTTTTTTCATCATTTGAATTCATAAAATAAATTCTTTAAATGATTAATAATAGGAAGATACCAAATTTACTTTGATATTGTCTTTGTAAATGATTAATCAACAAGTGATTTTCCTTTCAACATATATCATGCTATCCTATATTTAAGTCAATTTTAAATCCTTTTGTATTCATTGATAGGTATCACATAATCGTTTGGGTATGCATGTATCTTCGTGTACCCCAAATCCATTACGAATAGTTTTTTTTATTATAATAACAATCAGAAAGATTTTTTTCATTAAAAAATATTTCTTTTAAAATATATATCAAAATATTTTCACTTAATAAATTTATAACCCTCAAATTAATCAATCTAAGCACTATTGGTGAGACCAAAAAAATTATATCCTTGATATAATAGTTTTTTAGTATCACCGGATTGAAAATCAATCAATCAGTGCTTTCTCAATTGACTCTACTCTAATATAAAAAATCATTTATTCAATTTGGTTACACTTAACATATTAAAAATCCACATTATCAATTGATTATGAATTTTTCCCAATTTCACCCTCCCTAATATGAGAACTAAAACTCAGATTAAAACCGTAAAAAATGATATTTTATTTCTATTATTTCTAAAAATTTCATATTTATGTATTTCAAACACAGTTATAAAAATATGTCCTTGTTTGGAATATAATGTTTTAAAAATTTCAACTCATTCATATTCATCAGTGGTTCTCCTTGCATTAGTCCCACTATGACTCATTTTCATCTAATATAATGTTCATGTATTTAATTTACATTACTATAAATGATAATTTAGTTAAAAATATGATTTTATAAATAACAATTCAAAAAAAATATCATTATATATATGTACAATTAAATCTAGAATATAAATATTATTTACAATTTCAATATATAAAAATGGATTGTTTTACATTTTTAAATTTTAAATATAATATTTTTCGAAAAAATTACAATATATAATAGAGACTTTAAGATAATTACATGGGTTTCTACACTCATTTTTTAAAATTTAAGATAAATTAAATTCAATAAATTAAATATCACTATTTTTTTATTCAATGTTTTACTTCAAATCCAATGGTTATAAAATCCCAAAATTTCACTTTAATATCTTTTATACCAAAATCACCTTTCTGTGAAAATTTATAATTTTTATTGATTTTAATTGATTAAATCCCAAATAGATCACACTCAACTAATAAAATCTAAAAAAATTACTAAATATTAGTCTAAATCTAGTATTCTATATAATTTAATTTTAAAATCAAATATTATGACAACAAATTCCTAAATAATCGATCATATTGAGATATATATTGATGAATAAATTGAATAGTTAAATCATAACCTTTAATTCAACACCTAAAACATCAATCCTTATAAGAAATATATTCTATTTATTCAAAAAACCATTAAATAATAATCAAACATACATTAAACACACATTAACTATAAATTAAACACCCATTAATCAGTAAATTAACATGACTTATAATACACATTTAAAAAAATAATCAAATCAAACAATAATAAAAAAACATAATCCTAAAAAACAAACATTAAATGAATAATAAACCATAATTATCAATAGAAACACCAAATAAATATCCACATGAAGTGGTAGAAGAGGACAGTAATGGATAAGAATGTGGTGGTGATAGAGTCTTTGGTGGGGAGAGCATGGACTGAGGGAGGTGATAAGAAGAGTGATGATGAGGAATGATGAGATAGATTGATGGACGCGAGTTTTTTGGGAATAAAATTATTGTCCTACATGTGTTAAATAGAATGTTCAAATACAAATAAAAATATGATTGACACATTAACTTTTTTAAATGATTTCTATGCTAGTTATGAAATAATCATTGTAGAAAATCTACCAATATGATATTTAACATCAGTGAAAAATTAAATGATGTTAAACATAATTTATCATGTTGTTTTATAATAATTGATTAATGTGGCATTAAATCCATTTTTCCACTAGCGATAGTAGGTTTATAGATGGTTATAGTTGATTTTATGGTGAAACATATAGCTCCGCATGTGGTAAGCCACTTGTAGTTGGTTCATGTTGTAGGTCTAGGTATCAGAAAACCTTTATAGAATGAAAGGGTGTGTTGGGGGATTTCAATGATTTTTTGTTCTCTTTAGCGGCTTGCTATAACGCAACCACTCCTCCACTGTAGCTTTTAAATATTTCTGGTGTGAGGGAATCATTTAATGTGGTAGGCCCATCTTGTATTTTCATCATACTCAATAATTATTTATATATTTACATCGATGAAAAACTTTTTACCAACATAATTGAACAAATGATTAAATAATGAGATAACATTGAAACTAAACACAATATTGTCACGCATTATTTATAATTAATTTTAAAAATTAAATATTTCCCTTATGATGAAATCAATCATTATTAATGATTATGGAAACATAGCTACATAATAATGTCCTTTCATTGATGTAATCAAGGGTAAATTCCCTTAAGTATTGATCCACACATTCTCCGCAAACCTCCAAATGACTTCATTAATACTCAAGGTAATAGCACTGTAAATCCTAATGCATACGTCATTAAATTTTTTATCCTAGATTATTGGTTCAAGAATTATTTTTGTGGATCTCCCTTGGGTTTATATTAGTTGTGGAGGAGGATCACTCTCCGTTCTTGATATAGTTCTTGGATGAGGTACTTCTATAGGGAATTGAGAGAATTCTATTAATGTTTTTCTTCACAAAAAACTAATGGAAACATCCCATAAGAAATAATATAATTGTTTTTATATACCGTAAGTGTTAGAAAATAATAATTCTATCTAAAAACTTGTTGTATTTCTTAATACCTATAGAAACTCATCCCCATAAGAATTATATATTTAAAATTATTTCATAAAAATCACAAAAAAAAATTAATTATTTTTTATTTATTAAAATAATATTAAATATAAATTTTTTCTCATAGGAATGTAAAAATTATTCCACCATTATACCATAATATTTATTGAATCATGAATGGTAAATGTTTATTTAGTAAATAAAAATCACTAAATTATTCAACAATAAATAAATATTTATTAAATTTTTTTATCCAAAAATATTCTCTGGAATAACTGGTGGAAAAAAAATTATGATCAACAAAATATTCCTAATTACTAGAAAACATATCAATAAAAAATTATTCCACATGTAAAATAACTAAATAAATTGTTTAAAAAATATTCAAGATACACTTAGTGTGTGACCCTCTAGGCCTCTTACTCAGTTGAAATAAGATATATAATCGAAAGTCCAAGGATATAATCTAGAAATATTCCTGGACAACCATAGATAAATTATTTAATATTGAAATAAAATAAATACTCATAAGAATTTTGACTATAAAATATTGTTCTTTTATCATGATATCTATAATAAATTTCGTTTCATATTATTTCTATGAACCTATGTGCTTAATGTCTCTTTCATTTACATTATAGAGATTGAAATTTCGTATTGAACACTATGGCCAAGGATTTAATTGGGCTATATCATTTCTTTCAAAGGGCCTGAGATATCAACTTCCATTAAAGAATATAAGGAGGAGTCATTTATCACATTATTAACTAATTAAATATTACTCATGACCCACCCTACATATCCAACTTCTTCGTAAACATTTTTTGGCATGGTTTTCATCAATAGATCAATGTACATGACTCATAATTTCCATTATTAATAATCATGATGTCTAATATCAATACATATTTCCCAAGATAGTAACAATTAATTACACATATAAATTTATATTTCATACTAGTAGGTTACATTATCATAATATCGTACAGTGACAATTACCAAGGGAATACACCATGATATAGTGCCTCAATGTCTTATGATTCTCCAACCCAAATATCCTCTTTCATCTATGTCCCTAAAATTATTTCATCCTAATATATAGCATATATTTTAGAATATTAATGTGGAAAATCAAATTTCTCATCACATTGGGGAAATGATATGTCCTTTATTAAAAGAACTACTCATAAGATATTATCACATGCTATTTCATGAAGAAGAAAAATCATAATGTGTTAAATTGTTTATTATTATAAAAAACCATGAATACATGTGATCATAATGTATATAGAACATAGTTATAGGGAAATAACTCTAACAGACACCCACTTTCACAAATGAAGACTACTAAAAACCATTAGCCCGCTAGAACTCACATGATATTCCTTCTTCTTTTTTGATAATTCTTTACTCGTGGGGTCTACCACATTTTCATCCACAGATAATATACATACTAAACTTAAACCCTATAATAAAAAAATCAAGATGTGGTACGTTAATTGTATTTTCTATGTCTATTGGGGGAACCTTTTCTCTTTTTTAATATCCACTCCTAACGTATTATCATAATATAATGTGATAGGGTCTTTACTACATAGTAAAACATCAATCTCATGTAAATAGTTTAATGTCCAAATGGTTCCCTCAATTCTTTATAATCTTAAATAAATCTAAAATCTATTATAGAATCAATGAGAACTAACTTCTTTAAACTCTTCTAGCTCCACCATTGAGACTAAAAACATTTCCTCACTATGACTTCCTATCTTTTTGATTTCATTAAAAACTAGAATTAGTATAACCCATAATGACTAGATCCTTATTTCCTCCATAAACAAGTAACATGTAATTAGTTCCCCTTTGATACTTAATAATAGTTTAAAAAGTAGACCATTTTTGTTCACCTAGATTATCTTGATATCTCCCTACCTAGTTCAGTGCATATGAAACATGATGTCTTGTTCATTACATGTTATACATGATTGATCATATCACCAAAGAATATACGATATTACTAATTTTCTATTTCAACTCTTATGTCTAAGTATAAATTTTATATGAAGTATGTATACCATAAGACATTGGAAACAACCCCCTCATATATTGTACTATACTAAATTGAATTAGTATCCAGTATATGTAAGTACCTTGACATAGTATAAAAACCCACTTGGATATATCAAGAGATATCTTAATCCCCATTATGTGGGTTGTTTCACCTATGTCCTTCATGCATATATATTTTCTTAACCATTATTTAATATTTTGTGATATTGGTATTTCATTTTGAATAATGAATATGTCATCAACATATAATACTAGCATAATGACCAAATTGACACTAAACATCTTTTAAAAATATGGCTCACATTCATTATTAATGAAACCAAATTATATTATAGGTTCAATTTACCAAATATTCCAGGACCTAGATGCTTTCATCAATACATAAATGTATCTTTATTACTTTTATATCCTTTTAGTATCATGAGGTGTAACAAACCCTAATGATTGTTCTAAATAGAAATCTTTGTAAATGTTCCCATTAAGAAAATCTATTTTAATATCTATCTAAAAAACAAAATATTCATTGTAAGACACTATAAAAAGTATAATTATGATGGATTTAAACATGGATACACGAGAAAAGGTTTCTTCAAAATTAGTGACATGATTTTATTTAAAACCTTTAGCCACACTAATTGAAAAACACTTTAAATGTCTTATTTTTCCTATTCAATGTCATTTTATAAATAAAATTAATACATGGGATGTTCAAATTGGATGTTTAACCATTGGTTTATAACATACTATTACCATATTTATGTATTTCATGACCCTTATTATTATAGAATGTTCAAGGATGTATGGTTTTTTCAACTGATGGACTATAATTATAAATGTTTCAATGGATTTTGAGGGCTTCAGAGTAAGTTATGGAATTTTCTATTGAATATAAACAGATTACTACCTACTTGAGACATTCACATCATGATATTGTTATAGGATGTGAATCTACTATAGGGAATACATCAAAAATCGTGTTTAGATCACGAAAATATACAGTATATGGAACCTTCTTGACATAGGAAGTGGTCTAGATCGAGATTTTTAACCCATGGTAATTTAATTGAGGTGTATTTGTAATTCATGTAATTTATTCAATGAAAGGGGTTCATAGTGTGAATTGATCAGGTCTATCTATTTCATTTACACTACATGAATGAATCATCAAAAATTTAATGTGCATGACTCTCTCTTAAACTCTAGGGTGATTTTAAGTGAATTTGTGAGACCTCTCTTTATGTATCACATTGTTTTTCATTAGATCCCCATGGAAGTTGTGTTGAATCTCTATAATAAGTGTTATTTGTACTTCTCAATTTTTATTTATTATGGAAGTAGCAGTGGTTGTGTTTTTAGAATACATTATGATCAGTTTGTGTTTCCTATCAATAATTTGTAGTATTTCTTCATGTCTTGTCTTTTAGATGTTTATCAAATTATTTTTAATCATTTTGGTCGAATGTGATTAGGTTCCCTCAATTCAAGAGGGTGGTGTCACTATAAAAGTGGTTTATTATTGAAATTTTATAAGTTCATTCCAATTAATTTGGGTTATTTAGTGAAAATATGTAATTTTAAATCACAATTTTTTCTTTGAATGTGATTCATTCTTTTATTGGGGATTTCATTAAAAATTTATTTCTGAACCCATAGGGTTTTATGAAATTTTTTAAATGGTTATTTGGTTTTGAAATGGGAATTCATTCCTAGAAGCATAAATAATTTGATGTGAAATTTTTAAATTAAATGTGAGTATGGCATTTAGATGGGTTTTTACAAACATAGAACCTTTGGTATCCTTGGATGAATTGATAATAGACTTTTCTCTCATTGTGTGTGTAATTCCATGAGAGATTTTTAATCGCGTTAGTTTCTATAATTCCACTTCAGGGTTCATTTTTTGGATCCAAATTTAGCCTATATTGGGAAATATTATTCATTTCTATCATGTATTTCTAAAAGTTAGAGCCTAAATGGTGTTCTTTTTCATTTATTATTGGTTAATTAAATGATAGTATTTTCAGTGTTATTTTATCGCATAATTATCGTATGATGTATCTATAGTTTCTTCCCATTTTTCAATCGTAATTGTATTATTCCTATATTAGATAAGTATATATGATTTTTAAAAAATTAATGTTAAATAAAATGGTTTTACTTTGTTAAAATTTATTGTAAACTAGATATGTTTTAAATATATAGCTAATATATTCTTAATATTAGAGCTTGTATAGTTTCCTTGGTGGATTCCTAATAGTGTTTGTGCTCACAGACTACTTTTTCCTTTGGGTGGTTATAGATGTTGTTTTTGAAGAATAAGATAAAGGGAAAGGTATTATGTATAATCTTAGCTAATCTTGTTTTTTTATTCTTTGTAGTGATGTAGTTTTATAGTGATGTATGGTTACACAGATACATGTATGGAATTTTCATGTATTATCATTATGGTTAGCCTATTTTTATTGACATTTTATATATCATGTAAATGTTATCTTACTTCCACTATATACCCTATTTGTTTTCCTTGTTTTTGTTTTTCATGATACATGTTTTTGTGAAACTTTTATACATTAACATGTCGCAGAACACACAAGGTGACTGGTTTAGTTGTCCTAGATTGGTTTGTTACAAGTTTTTATAGGAGCACTACCCAACCTAAAGTGTTTTTACACTTCCTAGGTTTGGTTTGGTGGCTTGGTAGATGAGCATTAGGACTGTCATATTTTGGATAGTAAGTGCAAGAGGGTTTGTGTCCATCTCAATTCTATGACTGAACCTGAGTTACCAAGGGTGGTCAGTGATTTTTTTCAATCTCGTGATTTGGTGTTTTTGGTCATTTCAATAAATTTTATTATGGTTTTATTTAAAAGGAATTCTTCATTCAATTTTTTATGTTATTTTTTTTAAATCCATAACTTCTTGAAATTATTATTATTTCAAAATGCATTAATAAGGATTCCTGATGTTGGTTTTATGATTTTGAAATTTTCTCTAAAGTTGATTGTTTTTATGATATTATTATAAAATGAATTCCAAAATATCTATTTTAATCTAAGTGATTAATTTTTGATATATTTTCTGCAGATGAATCCTCTGTGGGATCTTTGTTTGGTATAAATTATAATTTTCACTATTCATAATCTGGTTCATGTTGGGGTTAGGAACCTAGGAATAATAGTGGAACATTGCTCAAAATTTAGTATGTATCATCCACCCATCGTCAGCGATGATAAAGGACACTAAGAATCTGAGGAGTAAATTGAGATGACTAGAATTATCTTAAACTTTTTCAATACTACTAAGGAATCTAAGGTGTGTTTTTTCACATATACAATCATGCGATTGTTAAGGTTTTTATGAGACTCTATTTTATTAGAAATGTTTTAAGAGGATCTTACCAAGGATTACTTTAAGAAAATATTCATCTATCAGTGTAATCATAATAAGTTTCATATAGAAAAGACTAAGGGTTTCTAACTTTAGATCATGGGGAGAACAACATTCTAGAATATTCTACTCTCTTTTAGGAGTTGGTACATTTGGAAACGTATTTAGTCAACAATGATATCCCAAATTCTAAGAGGTTTGAGTTGGGATTAGGGGTTAAAATTAAAATAATATTGATTATCATGTTCCTTCTGACCATTGTGAAGGTAATCAATAAGAAATCCTACATAGAGGTATACCTAACTAGAAACATAGTTATGGTAAGAGATTCAATATATTGTTTTTTTCTAAGGTATATTCTTAGGATATAAAATAAAGCATGAATGTAACTAGTTTTCATCAAAAACAATTTCAAGGTATTTCTCAAGATAGTAGGAGGCTGTTTTCTATCAATATGGAAGACCTGGTCATAAAAATCCTAATTATAGAGAGATTTCAAAAACATATCATTGTTGTGGACAATATGGACATATGAGAAATTTTAATGAAAGGATCTCCCAAGGATGTAAGGTGGGACCCACTCTTACCATGATTTTGTAGGTTCATACTGATTTATCCAAGGGTGGTGGGTCTTGTCTTCATTCCAATGTGGATTCTCATTTGGATAATAAATCTCAGTAAGGATATGATATCAGAGGACATAATATAGTTGAGTATTCATGAAATGAATTTGATTTTGGGATAAGTACTATTAAAGGTATTGTATTTATTTCATATTCTATTTTTTAGCAATGTTTGATACATTTTTTAATAATTATAATATTTTTATGTTTATTTAACATGTCAAGAATGTTTTCATATCTTATTTCTCTCTTGTTAGATATTTCTAGGACTTTTGGAATGTTATTTGAATATGGTTTCATGTGTCAGGCATGCCATGTGATGATAGATGACATCGACGTTGAGTGGGAATTCTTCGTGCCTGATTTTGATATCTTCAACCAGATTATTGGAAAGTATTTTATGATCAATGTTAATACATAGATCAAATGCTATTTCCAATGATTTCAGTTTTAATCACTGCATGTAAAAGCTCATTTTTTCTATTTGATTGAGATTCTTGGTTTTGGAATAGATGTATAACATCCCTACCCTAACCAATAGATCCAATCCCATATTCCACATCACCACATGCTTTACTCCCCATAAGAAAAAGGTTTTCTTCTAGAAAGGAGTGTTTGAGTTCATTAGTGGGGAGATAGTACCGTAAATATCATGTCATAGGATCAATAATCGACAACAAGAAATATAAAAAATAATCAATGTAAACATGAAAAAAGTAAAGATGGAATACATGTCATTCAAATAAATAAGATCCCAATGTGTATAATAACTAGTGTAATAATTAGTAGATAGAAAATTGATAAACAATAGGTCTTCTATAGTCCACACTTTTCTGCTAATATCTTAGTACTCCACTGCTCATCCATCTATCACACGGCCATTTACATTTACTAAATACCTAATTAAATCTATAAGTGTGTCAAAACACCATAGATGGGTGTGAATAAAAGAGTTAGTGGGACACTAAAAATGAATTTGTGACCCAATGTTCTCATTTATACAAGTGTATGTCATAATAATAATAAATTTGTAAGATAAATAGAAATGAAAACTCCAAAACTGTGTGATTATGCACTAATGAACCCATCATAAAACTTTGACAGTACCTTGTTCTCCTCTATATCAGAAGGATAATACAAATTTCCTAACAATATAGGATTGTCCTTGAAAAAATAATCTGGTTTTTAGGCATCGTGTGATCATGAAACTCATAAAAATTAAACATCAAGATTGTTTTATTTCCATTATATCTCAGGGATTAAGATCTACTTGGAATCCACTAGTCATCTAGTAACATATCCTTTTCCATTCAATAGTCACCCTGTGAAACACATGACATCCCCGAGGAACCTTCATATCCCTAACATGTGAATAGGCCCCTCTTTATCATCGTCACGAGTCGGTTGTACTCCCCTCCAAGGGATAAACATGTCACCACGATCCACCTACTTTGGGTCCCAAGAACAATACGACAAATTCACACATAGTGTGGTAGTATACACAATAAGGCATAATATAACATGATAATTAAGGTATCACATACAATACATGTGCTCAACATCAAACATGAAGAATAATCCACATGTACTCATAGAAAGAAGTGTGACATAGGGATCCCTAGGACACACAAACACCCACATTTGATCATAATCTATATTGGTCCTCAAAATATTTCTATGAATAATTTTATTCAGGAAACATGAGTAAAAATCTAAAAATGGTAACCTACCAATAATCCAACATCATTAGTGGAAAGTATAAACCACCCCTCCTCATGGCCTTATTATCATAATCGTGGACCCTTCAACACTCTTGGTTTGTCAAGGGTTCATAGAGCAAAAAATAATTCCCTTATTTCAAAAAGAAATAAAATATCACATGTGATGATATTTTCTCCTTCTTTCATAATTTCCAAATTATTGTTTAGGTTAATTCATTTTCGCCCAATATTCTTCTTGTGAATATTTATCTCTTGATAATTTCACATAAATTATCCTTTTATAATTATTTTTTGATAATTTATCATAACTTAGAATTTTATAATTCTCTTTGATAATTTTATCTTAAATTATTTGTCATAATTATTTTCCAATAATGTATTATAAATTATCTTTTATAAATATCTATTGTGAATTTAATATAAATTATCCTTTTATAAATAATTTTTTATAATTTCTGATAAATAATCCATTTATAATTATCTCTGATAATTTTATACAAAATTATTCTTTTAAAATTATCTTTCAAAAATTTATCTAAATTTTCCTTTGTAAATATATTTTGATAATTTAATAAAAAATTTAAGTTTTATAATTAGCTTTTTATAAATTCCCATGAATTATCTCTTTAAAAAAATATGATAATTTTATCATAAATTATCTTTTTATAGTTATATTTTGATAATTTATCATAAATAATCATTATAATTACCTTTTGATAAATTTTTATCCTCTAAATTTTCTTATTTTCTAATTTAACCTTTCTTAATTTTGAGAATATAAATTAATATTTTTAATAATTATCCTTCAAAACCACACAATTAAAATTTTATAATTCAATAATTATCTGTTAATAATGTTAAAATTGTCGTTTGATAATTTTAATATTTATCCTTTTAGAATATCATGATTATTTTTTTATAATTTTAATATTTATCCTATAATAATTTCAACAATCTTGACTCATGATAATTACATTATAATTAACCATTAACTAATTTAGTAAAATTATTTTCGATACAATCATACCATTATTCTTTAATAATTCACTATAATTTTCACTGGATAACACTTCATTACCATCCTTTGATAATTCTGGATAATTATATTTTGAAGATTAACATAATTTCATTGATAAATTTTTATAAAATTGTCATTTGATGTTATAGTTAAATTGTTATGGGTAATTCAGTGAAGTTATCATTTGATAATTATACTAATTATCCTTCAATAAATTGTAAAATATTATCATTAATAATAATTTTAAAAAATTCACTTGATAATTTATTTTAAATTATCCAATTAATGTTTAAACATTCAGATAGAAAATAACTCATTATCTTCAACATCAAAGACATTATTTAGATTTTCTCAATGATAAAAACCCAACAGTACTGATGGCATGTCAATCTGATCAATATCAAAAAATACATTGTATATAGAATATTGAAGGAATAAAAAAATTAAAAAGAATAATAACCTGGGATGACATGACGCACAATGCTGAGGAGAATTAGGTCTTCCATGCACCTTAAACACTAGAATCAAATAGTTCAAGTTTCATATATCACACGTAGATGGGGTCAACATTATATGGTAATCATATAGATCTAGTACGATCTATGAGTTAACTATTTAGTTATAAATAACCCAATATAACAGTATTTAAACCCCTGAATTAAAACCCCTATTTTAATCTATGATTCAACCAAAAATTCATTATGTAGTTCTTAATTTATCCTCAATAAGGCAATATAACTCAAATAGATTAAAATGGAATTGAAACATATTGTTTCGAAACTCTCCTATGTCCAAAGATGGAGGAAATGCGCAATTAGTAGATGATGAAATTAAAAAAAATTAATAAATAAAGTAAATTTTATTATTATTTAATATAATTATTAATAACTAAATATAACAAGAGACCATACTAATTGACCGACATGGAAAGTGATATGCCTTGTCTAGGGGAAAACAATCTTTTTAGACCTAATGATGGTATAAGAGTTTTTATAAGACACACCATTTGACATATATTAATTATTTTTTAATAAAAAAATTTAATAATTAAATAATTAAATATAAATATGGTATTATCATGTGGGATTGTGTGAAACACCCATTGTACATAAAATATTTACCATTACTAGTGTAAACCCCACTTTTCAGGCCAAACTACAGTATCAAATTTCTCATACAATGCACATTTTGAGAGATATTAATTATTTATTATTAAAAAATATAATAATAAAATTATTAAATATAAATAGTGTATGATCACATGTTATTTTCCAAAACCCTAACATGTATAAAAGTTATACCCTATCTAGAATAAATATCTTGTTCTGGACCTAATGATGTCATTGTATTTCTTGTATGATGCGCCATATGATAGATATTAAATTGTATTTGAAATAAATTGAAAATTTGAAAATCATATCCTAACATGCGATCTGACAAAAAACAAAACATTCAAAAATCTTATACTCCTTCTTGGGTAAACACTATGCCCCTGACCTAACACTGACCTCAGATTTCTCATATGATGCACCATTTGTGAGTTACTTATTTATGTTTAATAAATTGATCTTTTTTAATTTTATATATTTAATTTTTTTTAATCTACATCAAGGATCTATAGGCTTCTTAATCTCACACCTACTCATCACATGACTATAAAAATATTTGAAAGACTATGACAATGTGTTAGATATATTTTTATTAAATTTATTTATATTTAAAACATTTATTAAGTTATTTTTAATAAAAAATATCATTTAACATGAAATATTTGTTAATTATAAGAATATTTTTTTTGATTATCTTTAAACAAAGTAATGAATTTACAATTTTCCCCCTCTATGAACTTCTCATCTATAAGACGTATCACAAGCGATCTTTTTTAAAAACTAAAGCCACTGATCTCTGATATTGGAATTGGATTCTCATTTTCCCTCCTTGATCCATCCATGCAGCCACTAAATCAAGACTAATGGAATTGTCTTACTTTACAACATACTCTCTCATGGATCTATGATCTGTAGTAGATTGTCTAAATAAGAAGAATTTTTTCCCATCTCAACATCCCAAAAATATATTACATGTTTACGATCAGGTATGTACTTATGAACATGTGACACATGGAACATGTATTTTATACCTCGATAGCAATAAGGGTGGTCTAGATGACACACCACTACACCTATTTTCTCAACTATCTAAACATATCCAAGAAAATGATTCGTTATCCTTCCCTTCTTCCTGAGGCATTTCCACCTAGAGAGGGGAGTCACTCATATCAAAACCTAACCAAGGATAGAAAACTACATGGGTCTCATCAAATGTATAGAATACGATTTCTATCTTCCATGAGTGGAGATGGACCACTTCACAATCATATGCACTCCCTCAAACACATTCGAAACACAATCGAGCCCACAAAATAATGTCTGGCCTACTTCATACTAATAAACTGTGATTGACATGGTCTATCATATTCAACCTCACACTACTGGATTATAAATTATTAGTGATAGTCCATTTATGATGGTTCCACCACGTAAATGGCCCATTATGACAAAAACACATTATAAATAGATTTATTTGCGATGGTCCTTTGAAAATACCATTATTTCTGATGGTCAATCAAAAAAATAAAATTTTTTATGATGGGGGTTTCACCATCACAAAAATATATAATGGTTTTATATAATTTATTACATAAAATTTTATTTCCCCCATCACATATAATACTTGAAACCCTCCAATAATATTATTGTAAATAATTTTAAAAACAATTTGTGACGGGATTAGTGTCCCGTCTCAAATAATTACAAAAATCAGAAAATAAAAAAATGAAGAACTCAAAAATATTGATGGGGGGACCATTTAGTGGTGGTGGAGGGGGGAAACTCCATACATATACCCTAGAATAAATGTCACATGAACATCATTGTCTTATGTTTTTCTTGCACATGTTCTCAATGGAATGCCTATTGATGCTACTCATGATGCAGATGAAAATATTATTGCTCTCTATAGAGGGTCTCTGAAACCACATCCTATGATCAAATCTTCTCCTAAAATTCTGTATTTGAGGATGATAACTCTCCATGATCTCCCCTTGAGTGGTAAGATGACATCAATGATGTTCTATAATAACTCTTAGGTGTCAAGCGAGATATAATACCATCAAATCGGACTTACTAAAAGGCATACTAAGTCAATTTCATCCATGTTGTGTCATCAAATTTGGTCACACTAGTTTAATTTACCTCAGTCTTTGCCTAACTTTTATCATTTGTGAAGGGTGTGTTGTCATCATATGACTCATTCAAATGACATTTGAAATTAAAATAGTTAAAATAAAATTTTTAGTTAATTATTAAGAATAATAAAATAATACTAACCACAATCTGGTAAATTTGAACACTATTAATATCTCATATTTCATGATCCTAGTACAACCTCTTGTATACATCAAAATTTAAAATATCGTGATGCTCAATTTCATAAATGAAAAATAAAATAAAAAATAAATTAAAAATTTTATAAAGTATTAAACAAAATTACTTACCATGTGTCATTGATGAATACTGAATATATGACTTTTGGCTCTATGGGTGAACTCTTGTCTCTCATAGTTCTGCAGACCTAATAATGACCTCCTCTAAAAAATATCTTACATATATTATGATCACAATGCATCCTAAACCTGAGAGGATATGTAATCGTGTTAATGGTCATAGAAAGAATGATCAAAAAATGTAACTCCAGTTTTCTTCTTGGATCTCTTCCCCAGTTTGTGAAAAAACTGACAACATTGGTCATGTATAAAGGCCACTACGGCCTCCCTAATGGTGTTACTCATACAATCATCTATGTGATTTCATAACCCCTACAAATAAGTAATAATATGCTGATAAAAATTAATGAAATTTCAAAATAACTATTATATATTGATATTGCATCAAACAAACCAACATTTAGTATCAAATATCAATGTGAATATGATCCCACAAAACTCATGCTAGGGAGAAAATAATTCCATTGGATAAAACACTCCTTCCCAATAGCTATATGAGAAATACTATAGGAAATGAATCTTATAATAAAAAGGGTACGTAAATTAATTAATAATAATAAATTATAATTATAATTCACTAAATTTAAAAACTAAACATACCTCGGCATGAGTGGATCAAAATATATATATAAAAATTTCTTGTTAATTGGATGGAGAATAATAAATATCTTTATACCATGACCCCACTAATTGATGAACTCCAAACAACCTAAGGGTCTGATGGCATATCATCATGCTCATCACCGGGTAGTGTATCCTTATGGTGGTCCTAGAATATGTATTCATAAGTCTCATAAGCCATCTGAAATAAGAATAGAATGTTATCAAAAAATAATTAAACAAGATTATTATATATATTTATTTTGACAATAACCAATATGTAATTGGGTCATCACTTATTTTCATCCTCTTGATTATATATTTTTGTGTCAATATCATCACATTTCTCTTTATCATCAATTTACATAGTATTTTCAACTCCATCATCACCTATTAATTCAAATTAATTTTCTTTATTATCAATACCATTGTCCAAATTTACCACTGACTATGGGATGTCATAATCGATATTCACATCTCTTCGTTGAGAAGATGTGTTTGGAGTTGTCTACTAAGAAATTTCAATTCCTTACACAATAATAGAATCAAATTCAGTTTGTAAAAAAATTTCATTGTATTTCATTTTTATAATGCTCCATTAATCAATTAAATCTCTTGAAGCAGCAGAATAATTTTCATAATATATTTATTATGCATGATGATATAATAAAAATGGTTCATTTTCTACAATAATAATTTTTATTTAATTTTGATGATTCCATGGTGTGAATGAATATGAAATCCTGTATCAATATCAAACCAATATAATTTAAAAATCATTAAATAATTATGTCCCAAATAACATAGATTAAATATTTTATCCCAAATCCCCAAAATTCCAACTTCTATTACTTTATGACGAGATCCCCTAAATAAAACACTGTTATTATTTTTTTATTCACTATATGCATGTTTGTAATATCTAAAAATATTGCCCAAATATGTGTGTTAAGATTTAAAAAATTTGGATGGTTGGTTAATTATTACACAAAATCGATTATAAATTTTATCAATATGGTGTGATACATAAACAATTAAAAAAATTAAATTTAAAAAATAAGAAATTGATTAAATATATTGATAAATAAGTAATTTACTTTAATAGTCATTGAAACTAGTGGAAATTTTTTGTTTTAGATGTTCATCAATGGAATCTTGTGAAATTTTTGGAAACAGTTTCTGGATATGATCACCATATAATCTTCAAATAAAATAATATTAATATATATTTAGAAAAAATAAACAAAATATATATGGTAGTAAAAATAACTATAGAAACATCATAAATTCTTCACAGTTGAGAAAATAATATGTATGAGCCCTACAATGTTCATCATCTGAAATACATTATTCATAAATATCATTAAAACCACGTTTATGATGATTAAAACTAAAAATTTAATTTTCAATGGATCGTAAAAATTTCCCTCATTACGACCAATTTATTTATGTTTGGAACGATATTTATTTATAAATAATTGTAGTAGAAAAAATAAATTTCTTCTGATAAATAAGCTTTTCCAATTGACCTTTCAACTGATGCTTTATTAAAAACTCTTTTCATCAGTTTTTTCAAGATTCTCTCAAATGGGTATATCCATCAGAACTGTACTGGCCCACAAAATGTTTTTCATAAGTTATATCTAATTAAAAAAATTTCATTGAATCATAGAATGTGAGTTGAATTTATTTCTAGATTACATAAAATTAAAAAATCATCTTCTTGTAGTAGACTAAATGTATTATAGTCTTCTTTCACTATATAGATGTCTTCGAAAAAATATGATATTTCTATTAGTGTATCCCAAGTAGAAGAATTCAAGAAAACTATAATTCTAATCAGTGTCATTCCTCCCAATGTAACATCAAAATATTGTACTCCTAATCTTGTAATATAACTATTTCTAAAACATCTGTCCAAATTGGAAACATAACCATCTAGTAGTCACAAATCCACAATCCATATAAAAAATAACAAATAGTTACCTTTGGAAAGTCTATAATCCACTTTTGGTTTCATTAAATTATGTTATCTGTCATTTTAAAACAACTTAGGTTCTAGTCTCATAAAATTTTTGACAGGATCTATTTATGCCTTTACGTTATCTTTGGTCTTACAAGGTGTCTCAAAAACAATATAAAATATATTATCAAAAAGGTTCATAACAATAGTCATGACATCTAACATGTGACCGAACAAAAAATCAAACCAATATATAAGATCCTAAAAAATAATTCATTAAATCCAATTGTGATATTCCCAAATAAATCTATTTTTTTTGGTTTATAGTATGTCTATTTGTAATGTGATGTAATGAAGAGACAATCTATTTTAATTAAATAACATAGATCATTTCACCTGGTCCATATCTTTGAATTGTAACTTTACTAAAATTATTATAGTTCCTTCAAAAAGGATAATAAATACAAAACAAAACTATGATAAAAGCTAAAAAACAATACTTTTTCCCATTAAAAAGAAAAATTACTTTTCTGTCACTAATAAAGTACATATATGATTTTGTACTATGTGTACTTTAGATATAGAATATTCCATATATTGGGAGTTCAATAATTATCCACATTAATGTAGCTTTCATTGGGAATTTTTTGTTAAAACTACAGAATAAATAGTGAAACTATTACATGAAAATAATTTTAACTCATCAATCAATGGCCCCAGTTAAAAATTGATAATATTTTTTTGATTTCCTGGAATTAATAATTTCCAAAAAATAGGTGTCATTAATTGACATCTAATGAGGTAAGTTATATGGTTTTTAAAAAAATTATAACTTGATTTTTTGTTAATGTAATAACCAAATTGATAGAAACCATAATTAGAAATCACAATATCATGATATGGGATTATGAAGTAAATAAGAGGTGTACTTAGTCAAAATGATTTCATGAATCTCCATCAAATTAATTCTTTAAGATTTTACCAGTTGAGATAATGGGTTTGTTCCAAAATATCAATGTTGGTGTATTCAGAGGCATAAAAAACACTGATATCTAGGAGTAAGTAGAAAATAACTAAGCTATTTAATTTGAATCAATCCACACATGTGTATTTGAGCAAGTTTGAACCTCAATTTTACATTTATAGGAAAACTAACTAAAAACACATATTCACCATAATATAAGATTCAATAATTTGAAAATGAATGAATCATTTGATAACCAATACCCAAAATACCAACCAACCAATTTCTCTTAAATAAATTTTAAGGAAACTCATTTCCTTCAATAAATAGTGATTTATCAAAAGAGAATATTAGCTTCAATGAGATTTTTAACATTTTATAATCTAATTTAATAGGAATATATTTTTTATTTGCATCAGATTTTATAATATCACAACCAGGATATAAGGAATCCCCAGTAGACTTTAACAACTCATAAAATTAATACGGTTCTAACTCAAGTGTGAAATAAATATCATCATGAGATTCAGTTTGTTTAAAAGACCAATAGGAAAAATCATGTACTAAAATTTAAATCCATTATGGATCTGCCACCAAATAATTAATATTTTATTTGGATCTATGTTCAGCATGTTGATATAAAAAAGAATAATGTTTTCAAGAACTAAAATGAAATAGGTGACCCCCAACAATGTAAAATGTGTGAAACCTCCTCAGATCACATTTCTTACAAAGACTCTTAATAGTACCTTGTGAAACAAATTATGTTTTTAATGATGAAAATGATAAAAAGTCTTCAAAACCCCTAGTATATACATGTCACTAACCATCCCCCAAAGCTCATGTCGTGACTTCCCCATCCTTGCTTCGCATAGGCCAGCAGCTGGTGACTAGAACCGATTAGGCATATCCCAAAAGGGGTAGGAATTTTCCATAATAAATTTATGCGCACATACAAATCTCCATGAAAAATTTGAGACTAAAAATACTAAGATAATCATAGCTAAAAACCACTAAGAAACCCCACTCATAATAAGATACAAAAATTAAAGAAAATGGGGGTATAATATAAGACCAACTGAACGGAAAAAGTACAAGATTCTAGATCTCATCTCCATAAAACCCTACCTAAATGGTAGGTATAGTAAGCTATCAGAATGTCATTGAATCACACCACATATTTCGGGTCACCTGGAAGAACCCATGTCTCCAACCAACCAAGGACTTCGTCAATGCTATTGATCGTCTACACAAGACACGACATGTGTTGGCGAATCCCATATAGAGGTGAGTAAAAATATACTCATTAGGTACCCCAAAAAACAAAGGAATTACAAAAAGTATAACACAAAGAAGATCAATAAGAAATACACTATGTAAACTACCAAAGAGGTACATGAAGTGTAACCTCAATGAAGTATAATCATGGGTGTCAATAGAGTCATCTCACACCAAGTATTGGTCTATGGTACATAAATTGGATTGTCGTAAGAATCCAAGGTAACATCAAGTAGTGACACACATAGTGTTGGTAACATACGGAGTATAGGTAACACATGGAGCATTGGTAACACACAGAATTTAAGTAACACATGGAGTGTTTCTAACACATGGAGTGTTGGTAACACAAATATTGTAGATAACACATGAAGTGTCATCAAAGACTAGAAGACCCACACCCTGGTAGGAAAGGGGGGTATCAACTCTGTCATGGTAATACAAAAATTATAGATAATATGCATAGTATTGGTAATAAAAATATTCTAGTTCATACACACAGTGTATGTAACTGCATAGCATTTAGGTCGCAGCCAGTTGTAAGATTCTGTCCTCAGCGAGCTCATTCAAGGAGCACTTCCACCTCGACGAAATAGTATATATTCCAACTTCTATATAAACTTCACTAAATTATCTTACAAGTACAGCCTCATCGCAAGGGTCCTGACACCCCAAATGTCTTATCAAACAAACACATGATTTTAGAGAAATTATCATTTAAGTAAAAAGGAGGAGGTTGGGTCCAGGTCCGGTTTGACCCAGTCAGACCCACCCATCCCGACCCGATTTGGACGTGGGTCAATTCGTCTGCCTAAACATGGCAGGTGGCGCATCCCCACTGGGTCAACGCAGCTTACTACAACATTCAACATGGTCATCCACCACTTGAACCGCCTCACGACAGTCTAGTTTGACCACATCCTTACGTTGTGGGTCACATATTTGTTCCTCATCCAGTTGAGCCCGCCATTGGTCATCAAGCGGGAATCCTTCATCACCTCCACCACCCACAACCCCCCGCCATGGGTCACCCTGCTGCCACAGTCCCATCAGACCACAGGTCGCTGCCAATACCAAATGTTATTCTAGCCATTGTCTGCCTGGCTGGGCCACTCCACCAGGTTGTTACTACTTTTGTAGACAGCCTTCACAACCAATGGCCTCATCTCACACCATTCATACCGTCACACATAATTGGGGTCGCTATGGTTTCAAATCCCTAGTCTTGAGATTGTTTCATCCTAGATCGATATTGAAACAATCATCTGGTTATACCATCATGAAGAACAAGGAGAAATCAAAGAACAATGTAAAAGGAGGAACACAAGAACATCTAAACAATTAATCCAGGCCTTTGTTTGTGTCCACGTGAATTCATTCTTGTAGGAAGGATCATGAAGATCAAATTAAAAACTGTAAAGATATAATTCCCACATTAATCCCACATTTCTTTCCATCTCGCATAAATGATCAAATCGTAGATCAGCCTATTCATGGGTTGGTCTATGTTCCTCCTTTGAAACCAGAATGGGGAAAGGTATTCATGAAGAAAAAAACCATACCTCAAGGATTGGATCGATCTCTGGCCAAGTATGAGTCCTGAAATCATCATTCAACAATCCACCAACACATGATCCAAATATTATCATTAATCATTCATTTTTTCTCTATATTAGATGAGAGGATTTTTCTAATGTTTATAATTTTTTTCATTCTAGAGCCTTTGGGGATTTTGAATCTAATCTTCCAGCCCTACCAAGCTATTAAATGAAGAAACACATTTCTTGGTCACACTTTTGCTGAGTTGTAGTGTTTTTAGTTTGTTTCATTTATGAAAAGAAATTCTTTCCTAATCACTACATCATAATGAAATTTTAAAATAAATATAAAATAATCCTTTTATGTTTATTTTTATTCTACTTTAAAAAATCCGAAAAATATTTTCTATAGTCATCTCGTGTTAGACGAAGTTAGGTTTTTCCTTTAAAAACCTAACTGCACTAAACACAAAAGTTATCTTGGATTTAAAATCTGAGAACTCATTTAAATGTTACTAATATTACCCCTGAGATATATTTTTAATAAAATAAAAAAATAGATTTAACAATTATTTCTAGAACCCCGAGCAATGGAATCACATGTTGTCTCAGCACTTGGCCTCGAAATAATCCGATATAATTTTTTTAAAAAATAAATTGACAATTTGGGACATTAAATTCTCACCAACATAGGGTTTAACATCCATGAAAGGAAAAATAAGAGATAAAAAACAAATTGGGATACTATGTGTGAATCAAATACTAGCACTCCCAATTTCTCTTTTAGAGATTCTCACTCTGCCCTCGAATGTGCAGTAAAGGAATAGATTTTCCATGAAGTATCTCTTATCGATCCTTGATCACTAGTGGGTACTCCGTGAATCCCACCCCATAGTCAATGTCCATCTATCCCCAATCAATGATTTTTGAAGGGTTGTGTACGTATGTCCTCAGATAGGATACTTCAAAGACTTCATGCAACCGCTCTAATTGCAGAGGAAGATTATAGCTGTATACCATCTCACCCACTCTACGCATTATCAGAAAAGATCTAATGAACCCTAGAGAAAACTTTTCTCCCCAACAAAATCATCGTATCCCACATCAAGGAGAGATTCATAGGAACACATGGTCTCCCTCCTCTAAATCCAAGTGTCTCTATTGCCTATCATCATTGGACTTATGATAACTCTTTGTAGTATTAATCTACTCCTAGATAAACTTAACCTTTTCCATAGTAGCATATAATAACTCCAGACCTATGAGTGATGACCCTCTATGGTTATCCCAATAATGTTGAGACCTACAAGGTCCCACATAAGAGGCCTCTAATGGTATCATACCAATGGTGGAGTGGTATCTGTTGTTGTACATGAACACCATCTGGGGTAGTTGATCCTCCCAACTGCATCCAAAATCAAGGACGTAAGCACATAGAATATCCTCTATGACCTAAATGGTACGCTCTTTCTGGCTATCTATAAGTGGGGGAATGGTGTGCCCAAGCATAATTGAGTCCCAAAAGCCTCCTGCAGTCCCTTCCACAACCAGGGTGTAAAACGTGCATCTAGATCTAAGACTATTCTAGATAGGACTCTATAGAGTTGAAAAATCTTCTATATATAGAGGCATACCAATATCTCTACTGAACCATATTACCAAATCACTATGAAGTGGGATGATTTGGTGAGTCATTTAATAAACACCCTGATAGTATAGTTCCATCTGGATGTATGGGGTAGTCATGTCCTTAATTCCATCGATATTCCATCCCAATTCCAATCTGTCACCTCAAGGGGTTGATTCAAACCTGCTTGATGTTGGTTCCTGACATTCACTTCCTGACAAGATAGGCATCTAGAGGTAAACTCGGCCACTGCCTTCTTCATCCCCATCCACCAAAACTGACATCAGAGATCATGTTACATATTTTTCCACACACAGATGTACTACTAAAGGAGATGTTTAGAACACCCTCAACACCTCCTACAATAAAGTCTCTGGTACAACTATGCATCCTCTAAAAAGGTTGAAGTTCTCTCCACCTTTCAAATATCCAACAATGGAACACTTTATAGACATCTGATCACATTTAGTCTTTCAGATTAAATCTCTGAGTTGTGTCTCTTGTACAGAAAGTAAGAGTAGAGGGTTAACCACCATCTACTATGGATAAGCTGCCACCTATCTATCCAGGAAGGATACCTAAAGTGAGTCTATCATCCTCATGGTCTCATTCAGTAGTTGTGAACTCGGTCTATAGTTGAGAGAATATTCCACCATGTTCCCCTCCCTGGGAGTATAGACTATCATGAAGACATAGTCCAAGAAAAACAATTGAAAACCCTATTTTCTAAGGTTCCAATCCATTTGAAAAAATATAAACATGATACTTTTATGTTATGAGAATATGATCGTGTGCTTTCCCAAAAGGGAGTGTCACAACTACTTCAATGTAAAGACTAGCACCGCAAACACTACATCATGGGTCATGTAGAACTATTAACATGTTTTCAACTACCATGAACCGTAGGTAATAACCACTTCCCCTACATTATATGACAACCAAGCTTGGTAACTGACGCATTGCATAACACTATGTACATGACACCCTCCTCTGGAAATCACTCGATGGGAGCACTTGTCACACTCTACCTCAGTGGGTTTTTCTTATGTGGGATCTAACTTTTATCGGAATGGGTTGAGTAAAGAAAATCTCATTTGGATGTTTTAAATAAGAATAAAAATAAACATAAAAAGTTTATTTTATTTTTCATTTAATGTTTCATGGTGACACATCAATGCTCTGACGTAGTGACAAAGCCGTTGTTTCCATTCATAAATGAAACATCATGGCAACGCTTCAACTCAGTGAAACAACTCTGTTGAAACAAATTTCATCAATTAATAGCTTAGTAGGGATGAGAGGCCATATTCACGACCCCTAGAGGCTCTAGAAAAATGGAATGGAATCATTTGTAAAATCATGTCGTCGACGAATGGTGGCGGATCGACGATTGGATTTAGAGCACGCTTTGGTGGATTGATGAATGAAGAACATAAGATTCACTATTTGTTAGTAATCGATCCAATACTCAGGTTAGGGGTTTATTTGTACATATGTGTTTCCTTTTCTTGGTTCTTGATTCCAATGATGAACGCAGACCAACCCACAAACTGGTTGATCCATAGTATAATCTCTATGCGGTGTGTTTAAAAATTTGGGATTAAGGTAAGAATAAAATAACTGTGATTTTTAATTCATTCTTAGTAATCCTACTAACAAAAATGAATGTGGTCTGACACGAACTATGTCGAGGATCTGTTCTTTGGGTGTTTATTCATTCCTATGTTTCCCTCTTTCTTCTCTTTCTCTTCATTTTTCATGATGTTATGAATGTATGATTGTTGTGTCATTGATTCAGGGTGAAACAATCTCAAGGACAAGTATTCGACACTGAGGAGATGTTTCTGAGGTGAGACTATAGGAGAGTCATGAGGCGAGGCTACTGGCGGTGCAAACTAGCAGCAAAATCATCACCTTCTCGATAAAGTAGTCAGGCCAAGTGGATAGCTTGTGATGGCGAAAACCCACAATCCAATGGGATTGCAGTGGAAGGGTGTCCCTCAGTAGGTATTTTCTGGTGGAGGTGGCAATGGAAACTACCAGCTCGACGGTCGGTAGTGGTAGGTGCTCACATCGGTGTGGACTACGGATGTGGCACAGTGCAGACAAGTGACGCAGCACGGTGCAACCGGTAACATGGCATGGCATCATGCCTTTCAGCTACCACATGGTCCCATATACAATATAAATGAGGAGTGGTCAACACATGGCTGACCACACTAGAGGGATGCTCCACCCACCACGTACAACTGAGATGAACCTACCCACATCAGTCTGCTGGGCTAGAGGTGACAGACCATACCAATAGGAAACCGAGCAGGGTTGACTCAGCGGGTCGGGACAGGAAAGAATTGAGTAGGGTTGGACCAGACTCATACAAGACATGAATCCAACCGGCCCCTTTTTTACTTTAATACCAATATCTCTCATACCATGCATTCATTTGACGGTCTATTTTTAGTATTGGGACCCTTGTGATGATGTGGTCCTTTTGAGATACTCTATGTGAGTTTCCATCGAAGTGGTAATATGGCCCTCTGGCTCAAGGATTACGTGCTCCTCGAATGAGTGTTCTAAGGATGGGATAATGTGGCTAGTTGTGACCTATAAGCTATGTGGTTACCTATACTATGTTTTATACCTATACTATGTATCTTACCTAGACTATGTGTCTTATATTGAATTTCTACTTTACCATGACTATGTCATTACTCACCTATCCCACCACTGTTCGGGTCATCGAATATTTTATGACACTTTATGTGTTACATATACACTATGTGTTACCAAAATTCTAGGTGTTATCTACACTTCCTTTGTTACCTACTCTCCATGTGTTATCGACACTCCTTGTGTTACTTCTTGACGGTACTATGGATTCTTAGGACAATCATGTTTACATACCACATACCTATACATAGTGTGAGATGACTCTTGTGAAACTCTAGATTATATTTCATAAAGGATACACATCATGTTTGATATTTGGTAGTATACTTGGTGTATTTATTATTGATCTATTTTGTGGTATACATAATTTTTTTCCTAGTGGTTTACTTTGTGTAATTAATTTTTGGTTAGGGGTCCCTACTGAGTATTATTTTACTCACTTCTATATGGGCTTCACGTTCACCTGTCGTGTCTTGTATATATTATTGAAAGCTTTGATAGAGTCCTTGATGGGTCGGAGATAGGGAAACATCAGGGTAACTCGATAGATATTGAACGCTTTAGCAACATTCAGATAGCTTATTATACCTACCCTTTAGGTACGGATTTCTATGCATGAGATGCAGGAGCTTGTACTTTTAAATTTTAGTTGGTCATGTATACTGGCCCCTTTTTCATTATGTTTTGTACCATAAATTTAGTGGGTTTTCTTAGTGGTTTTCATCTATCTATACATAATGTTTTCCATTTCATCTTTTTCTTGGAGATGTGTGTGTGTGTCTATAGGCTTTCAGGAATATTCCTCCCACTTGTGGGATATGCCTACTCGGTACTAGTCACCAGCACCTAGCCTATAGGATGCAGGATTGGGGTAGTCATGGAACAGGCCCCAGGGTATGATTCATTATAGTGTGGTATAAAAGGGTGGTTGGTTTTACTCTTGTATTTGGGAAATAGTGGTAAGTGTTTTAAGTTTGGATTTCTGGTTAGGGATCCCAGTGTTGGTGCGGCCGATGATGTATATATACACCAAGACCTTAAATTCTAAAATGTAACTCGGTACAATAAAACTCTAATTGCTAGGTAAATTAATGGTTCATGCATCATATATTAATTGAGTTTGTTATAATGTCTGTATTTTGTTAGTGTTAGATCACTAGGTATACTCTATTGATTGCTTTACATCTTGTTCTATTTTTGGATGCTTCAACACCGATAGTCAGCCATAATTCTGGGGAATGAACCCAAGGATTGTTCATCGAGTGATGAGGCATTGGTGTAGGGACTGATTATAGAGATAGAACCTTCCAGTGGTGTGACCATGAAACTACCACCCAGATAGCATTAGAACCACTAAAATTTTCAATAGAGGATGCATGTAGGATTAGTGCATTTCATGTGTTCTAGAGGTAGTGACCTTCCAATGTCTGAAGTGAGGAAGATCTCCAAATAGTTGAGGATTTTATGGAGATGTTTCTGTGAGTATTTTTCTTAGTAATGAGGCCTCATTAGTAGATGTAATTTCAGTCCACAAAACATATTTTTGGCTAAATGGTGAGACGGTGGAGCCAGATGACTCAGACGCATCGGAAGGTGACACTTTTCTAGACAGACATTGAGACCCTCATTAGGGAGGATTTCTATCCAGTGATGTTAAGCTCTATGCATATACAGGTGATACTTCACCTTTAGTTGGGCACCAAGTTTGTATCAGAGTACTCGGAGATATTCACAGATCTTTCTCACTAATCTACAAACATATTGCGGGACCCATTATTCAATGCATGAACCTTTGATCAGGGGATACACTGAGAAATATGGGCATCGATGATATCCTTGATCATCCCTATGAAGGATGGGGATTCGGGGAAAGATATACTGGTAGAGAGATTTCTTATGGAGTAGGCATTGGCAGTGGGATCTACCAACGGGTGATAGGTAGTAGAGTCTTTGTTAGGTGGTATTTGACAGATTACACGGGGTCCCAAGCAGGTCAAGCATTCCAAGGGATAACTCCAAGATACGGGGTTAGCGGTGCGAGTCTCCTAGGGAAAATTGATTCAGCTAAAGGGAATATTTTGCTACTCGTGCGATGGTCAGGGACATATGGATAGAGATTTTCCAACCAATCATGCACGATTAGGAGATGGTTGTGGGGCTGTCGAGGTAGCAGAGGAGGGAGTAATAGGGTGGTCCACTAGGTGGCAGACATGGAAGATCAGTAGGACAAGTACCAAGTGGTGGGAGGAGGTTCAAGGAACTACCACCACCACCCCAGGAAGTCCAACAAAATCTCAAAAAGATAGTGTACATGGGAGATATTAGCTTTTGACGATAAAGGCATATGATCCCGAGAACCCCCAAAATGATTAAAGGTATGATCTGTGTTATTTACACCCTAGATGTAGTTTTGAAAGACAAGGGTTCGAGTATCCCTTTTCTCACCACAACCCTTCTTCAAGAAACAGATTCTAGTGGAAGTGTTGACTTTATCCCTACACTTGTAGAATCCTATGAGAAAAGATTCAATGATCACACATTAGTGTCATAAATTTTCCCTTACTCTTGGGGGTGAGATTATTGGTTGGGATCTCTTGGTGGCAGCATTGATGCCTTAAAACTTCATTCTGGATATGGACTATTTATCTAAAGTTCATCCTCAGATAGATTGTTTTAGGAGCACAGAGTTGTTTGTCTACAAATATGGGACTAGGTTTTCCTTTTTCATCGAAAGGGAGATACATGATGTGTAGGATAGACTCATACATGGTAGGTTGTATCCAATCACACATCAGTTTTTCTAGAATGTCCTTTGATGTAGTGGATGAGATGAGTCCTCTATTTTCTGCAGTGGTGGACGAGTATGAAGACATCTTTCAAGAGGTTGTTCCATGAATACCTCATCGTAGGGAGGTAGAATTCTATAATGGAATTCACCCCATGATGGAACTGATATCTACTCTACAGTATCGGATGGCTCCTATATAGCTTCATTAATTGAGTGTATAGTTATATTACTTATAGATGAAGGGATTTTAGAGACCCAGTGCTTAAATATAGGCAACCCCTGTTTTGTTTTCCATGATGAAAGACGAAAGATTGAGGTAATGTGTCAACTTTCAGCATCTAAAATATGTGAATATGAAAAAAATGTATCCTATACCATGGATTGATGACCTTTTCAATCATCTTAATGGATCAAGATGGTTCATGAAGATAGACCTCAGATCAGTTTATCATCAACCTCGGTTGTGGGGTGAGGACATACTGATTATGGATTTTGGATGTAGCTATGACCAAAAAAAATACTTACTGATATGGTTTTACATGATGAGAACCCCAATAGTGTTAATGGGACTCATGAATTGGATCTTACATCTCATCCTATACTGGTTTGTAGGGGTCTTTATGAAGGAAATCTGATCGTACTCAACATCCTAGGAGGAGCACGTGATACAATTAAGGATGGTCCTGGATGTAATCATAAAGAACCAACATTATAAGAACCTATTGAAGTGTCATTTCTTGATATGAGATGTCTAAATTCTAGGACATGTCATTTATGAGGCTGGAGTTTCATTAGTTCCAGCGAAGATGGAGGTGGTTTGGGAGCCACAAAAGAATGTTACCGAGGATAGGAGTATCCTCTTGTTTTCTGGGTACCATCGGAGGTTCATACCCAATTTACCCAAAGTAAAAGAATCCATGACAGCCTTAACACAAAATGGAAAATGTTCATGTGGGTGAAAAGGTTCCAGCAGATCTTTTAGTAGCTAAGAGATATATTCATGAGTTCACCTATCCCAAGATTGCCAAGGGAGGGTGAGGAGTACGTGGTATTCTATGAAACATTTGGAATTGGACTTGGTAGTGTATTGATATAGGTGAAAGTAGTTATTTCCTATTGTTTACAGCAGTTGAGACCACATGAGCAGAACAATGTGAGCCATGATCTGGAATTGGAAATGGTAGTCTTTGCATTGAAAATGTGGTGATACTACCTTATAGGAGAGCTGTTTTTTTCTACTCTATCCACAAAAGTCTCATGTATATATTTTCCCAGAAGGATATGAAGCTAATACACTAGTGTTGTCTAGAATTCCTCTTGGACTATGACTTCTAAATAGTCTATACTCATAGGAAGGGTAACGTGGGGGAATATTTCCTTAACTGGAGACTATGTTCCCAACAACTAAACAAGGAATCAGAGTAGTTGGCCTCGGTTCAAATATCCTTCATGGATGGAGATGAAGAAGGTCATCTCTAGTTATGGTGGATACCCCTCCACTCTTAAAAAATGTTGGGGGAATAGTTGAGAGATGTTAGTTACGAGACTACATGTGCTCAGATGTCCACAAGACAAGCCCCTGATGGATATTCAAAAGGTGGGGAACATGTCATCCTTTTCTGAGGACACACTGTTGTACCATTGACATTGTGATAGGAGGTGTTGATTTTGTTATATACATCACCTTTGGATGTACAAATAGTTTTTAATAAGATTTACCGGTACCTATGTTGTTTGTTTTGGTGGATGGGAATGAAGAAAGAACTGTCGAAGTTTGTCTTTATATGCCACACTTGTCCACAAGTGAAGGCTGATCACTAGGTTGTGGTGGGTTTGACACAATCCCTTGAGGTACTAGAAAGGAAGCAGGATGTAATATCGATAGAATTCGTCATGGTTCAACCATATACATCTAGAGGCACGATACCATCATGGTGATCATTGACTAACTCACCAAATTGGCCCACTTTCTAACGATTTGGGAACATGGTTTAGTAGAGATCTTGGGACGCCTTTAAGTGAAAGAGATAGTTCAACTCCAGGGATTCCCCTCAATGACAGTGGCATATCAATATGAGATTCACTCTTTACATATTGGTAGTGTAATGGATTGCATGATGAATTTGGGACTTTGGTGTGCTTGAGAACTGATTTCCACCTATAGACAGATGGCCAGATAGAGTGGACTATTTAGGTCCTAGAGGATATGCTACATGCTTGCTTCATTGATTTTGTCTACAGTTGGGAGGATCGCATACATGTGGTAGTGTTTACATAAAACAATATCTACCACTCAACCATTATCATGGAACCGTTTGAGGCCATATATAGGTGACCCTGCAGGTTGTCAGTTTTTTGAACTGACCCTGAAGTGTCAGCACTAATGGCCCCATAGTGGGTAAAAGACACTTTGGAGAATTTGAAAGACATCTTGAAGTAGATAAAGCATGTAAAAAGCCATCAGAATTTCTGTGTTGATAAGTGATACAGACCACTGGATTTTGTGGAGGGAGACCATGTGTTCCTTTGGTTATCTCTATAATGTTGGATATAGAGATTTGGCTTGGTTGGAAAGTTGTATCTAATGTTCATCATACCATTTCTGATACTTCTTAGAGTGGATAAGGGGCCATATTAGTTGGCTCTAACTCTTCAAATAGAGCATTTTCATGAATTCCTCTACATATCCTAGCTGAATAAATACATACATGACCCATCACATGTAATTGACTCGGGCGAGATGGATGTTGATGACGGGGCGACATCCGTGGAGTACCTGGTGGAGATCGAGGATGGACAGGAGAGAACCCTTCATGGGTGATTGATTCCTATAGAGTGTGTTAGGTGGCAGCATAGGAATATACAGTATAGCATATTAGAGAAAAAGAATTATATTCATTCTTAGTATCCCAGTTTGTTTGTTTATCCCTTGTTTTGAAATTAGGGTATGTAAATATTTATGGTGAGGAGAATGTAATATCCCAGATTTTTCATGTACTTTTTTTCTAAAATTAAATTGTATTATTTCAAGACTAGGCACTGAGAAGGAACATGATTCTGAGGCCCGGGGTTCTCAGAATAAATGATCGAATATATTTTTATGTTACTTAGAAATAGTGTTCATGTGTGATTTTAGAGACATTTAAAGTAGTGAATAGATTTTTAATCTAAGAGGACCATTATGTTCATAGGATTACATTTTTACTAGGATGTACCTAACTTCGATCGACATGGTATGACTGTGGAAAAACATTCGAACATTTTAAATAAGAATATATGTAAATATAAAATTATTATTTTATTTTTATAATAACATTTCATGGTGACACGATAATGTTGTGATGCATTGACAAAGAAAATGTTTCCATTCAAAAATAAAACAACCCAGCGATGCTGCAACTCAGCGAAACATAGGCGCTAAAAAGAATTTATTCAATTAATATATTCAAAGGGATGAAGTATAAGATTCATGATCCCTAGAGGCTTTGGAAAAAAATAATGGAAACACGTTGGAATGTCCTCTCATCGACGAATGAAGAACGGTAGAGGATCAATGAACGGATTCTGAACAGGTGTTGGTGGATTGAAAAAATACAAATGCTGGACTCATGCTTTTTCAATGGTTTCTCCAATCCTTGAGGTAGGATGTTATTTTTTTCTCCATTATAAATTTTACATGTTATTGTTTAGAAGGATGAAAGCAGAAAAAACCAGAGATAGGTTGATCCACAATTTCATCGTTGTAGTTGGATCATTAAATATATTGTATTATTGTGGAAATCATATTTTTTTGATTTTTAACTTATTCTTCATGATCCTTCTAAAAAGAAAAAATTCAGGCTAACATGAATAAATCCATAGATCTGTTATTCTTGTGTTTTTGTGTTCCTTATTTTCCCACATCACCGCCACCACCCACAACCCTCTACCACGGGTCACCCCACCATCGTAGTCCCATTGGACAACAATTCGTCACCACTGGTAGACTCGTCTCATGTTTCACCTATCATTCTACCTCAGTGAGGATAATATATTGTCAAATCCATGGATTTTAGAGTTTTTCATCCCATATTTATGGTTCAAAAATCATCAACTCAAAACATCAAGAATAACCAAGAGAAAGTGAAGAACGAGGAAAAAGTCAGAGCCCAAGAACACCCAAAGAAAGGATCTAGATCGATGTTTGTGTCATCCTCATTTCATTTTTGTTAACAGGATCATGAACAATGAATTTAAAATCAAAACGATATAATTTTTATATTAATATTGTATTTTTAACCGTCCCATATAAACGATCAAACTACAAATCAACATGTTCATGGGTTGGTCCGTGTACATCGTTGGAATCCAAAACAGGGAAAAGGAATCATGAAGAAGAAAATAAATTGTCTACCATGAGGATTGGATCACTCACAAATAAACCATGTATCATGTGTTCTTCATTTTTCAATCTAATAATGAATGTTCCAAATCAAATAATTGATCCACCATCATTCATCGTTCATCGATGAGATAACTTTCTAACACGTTTCATTAATTTTTATCAGAGCCTCTATCGATAGTGAATCTGATCTTGCATCCCTTCCAAGTTATTAATTAAATAAATACTTTTTAGCATCACTATTTAATAGAGTTTAAGCATTTCCACAATGTTTCACTTATGAATTGGAATAGTTTCCGAGTTGACATGTTTTCAAGAGACATTAAAAGAAAAATTAAATAAACTGTTTGGCTTTATTTTTAATCTTCTATAAAATGTATAAAAAAATTTCCACAGTCAAGCCATGATTTTCATAGTTAGGTCCAGCCTAAACAAAACCTGATGCTCTGAAAAAAGTGGTTCCCTCCACATTCAAATTTTAGAATTCATTTATAAGTTACTAAATCTACCCACAATCTACGTTTTTAATAAACTAAAAATCAGTATGAATATTAATTATTGGTCCCCCAAGCCTAATATTCATGTGACATCTCAGCGTCTGGTATCAAAATAATCCCATATAATTTTCAAAAAATTACATGGAAAATTCGGCGTATTACAACATAGAATTTTTACCAGAACCATTTGGATTCTTGGAATGATTTATCAAATTATTATCATGTAATAAAAACTTTTTTCAACTTCCATGTACCATATTTCTCTAAAAAATAGAAAGTAAAAAAATATATATGAATAAGTTGATATAAGAAATAGAAGACCCAAAAAAGAGTAGAAAATTTAAAAATTATAATTTATACATAAATATTATCTATTGTATCTATTTAATATTGATTTTTACTAATTACCACTAATTTTTACTAACTACCGCTAATTTTCACAAAAAAACCTGCTTATTTTTTCTATGTACTATGAATTTTTAGTAATTGCTGCTAATTTTTAGCAATTACCTCTAATTTTTTTGTATTTACCAATACTTTCCATTAATTATTTCTAATAACTACTAATTAGTACTCATAGCCATAAATTTTAAGTAATTAGATTTAAATATTAGTAACTACCTCTAATTATTATTAATTACAACTTTTTATTACTGATTAAATTAATTATTACTAATTACATTTATTTTTAAGTACTTACTACAAATATTTACTATATATCACTAATTTATACTAAGTGATTTTTATTTTTAAGAATCGTCCTAAAATACAACCAATTTTTACTAAATACCACTAAATACCTCAAATTTATACTAAGATGTAGTTATTTTTACAAAGTGGCACTTATTTTTACTAATTTCGTCTTCTTTCTACAAAGTAACGCTTATATTAAATAGGAATTTCTAATTTTTACAGAGTGCAACTAATATCTACCATGTACAACTAATTTTACCTAATCTGTAGTAATTACAGCTAGTTTTTAGTAATTACCACATTTACTAATTACTGCTAATTATTATGAAATACCACAAATTTCTAATAATTCCCGCTCAATTTTAACAATTAACACTATTTGATACCAATTACTGCAAATTTATACTAATTACTACTAATTGTTACTAAATAAAGATATTTTTTACTAATTTATACAAATTACTTCTAATTATAAGAATGTACCGTTAATTACCACAACTTTTTTGTAATTATTTATAATTTTTACAAACCATCACTACTTTTTATTAATTACCTATAATTATAACAAATTTTTACTTATAAAAACATTATTTTAATGTTTATCAATAATTATTACAATTTATCACTAATTTTTAATATTACAGTAAATTTATAAAAATTACACTCAATTTCTAATAATTAGCATCCATTTCTACTAATTAATTCTAATCAATACTGAGTGCCACTAATTATTACCATGTGAAACTAATTTTTAGAAATTCTCCCTAATTTTCACTTACTACCTCGAATTTTTTCTAATTTCCTCTAGTTTAACTAAATACTAATACTTTTTACCAATTACCATAATTACATTTAATTACAACTAATTTCTACTATTTACTACTAATTTTTAATAAGTAGAGATAAATTTCCCTATGTATCACTAATTATTATTAGGTACTACTAATGACCTCTGATATTTACCAAGTACAACTAAATTTTAATAAGTACTAGTAATCACAACTAATTTTTAAAAAGCACCACTATTTTTTTAAAATTTGCACTAATGTTTTGTAATTTTTGCAAAAATTTTGTAATTAGTGCAAATTTTAAGTAATTACCGGTAATTATTACTAATTACCACTGATTTTTACTATCTACTTCTAATTTTTTCTAATTACCACAAATTTTTATTATGTACTTCTAATTACCAATAATTTTTATAAGTACAACTAATTTCCTCTAATTTTATTAATTGTCTATAATTTTTAATATTTCCGCTATTTTTTAGTATTTACCTATAATTATGACAATTTTTACGAATTAGATCTAATTATTACTATTTATCACTATTTTTTCTATTTATCCTTAATTTTTACAATTTATGACTAATTTTTAATAATTAATTTCAATTCCAAATTATAACTATCAGTTTCTAATAATTATTGCTAATTTCTAATAATTATCACTCTTTTATAACACTTATATCTCGTATATAAAAATTATCATATATTTTAAATAATTACTACTCATTTCTAATAATTATCCATTGATATTTATTAATTGTCGCTAATTTTTAATCATTACCATGTATATATACTAATTTTTTTAGAATTGATAATATTTATGGTTTATTAGTAAATATTATTATAATTACTAAAAATTAGAAATTATTAATCTTTGTTAGTTAATACAATATTTTAAAACATTATTATTTCTTCGTAAGATCTATTTTTTTACTAATTTCTCTTTATTACTGCTAATTTTTACTATTTAACTACTTTTTACACTAACTATAACTAATTTCTAATAATTACCAATAATTTATAATAATTAGAATTAAATAATGATAATTAAAAATACATAATACTAAGTAAAACTAATTACTACTAATTATAAGTAAAATAATCAAATATTTTTTATTAATAATCAACACTAAATACTTTAATTAACATTAATTACTATTACATAACACTAATTTCTATAAAATAAGAGAAGTTATTCTATTTAAAACTAAATACTACTAATTAATAATTATTATTACTACTATAAGGGAAAATAAATTAATTAAAAATTTAGAATAGTAAATAAATACCTTAAATCTAATTATTCTAGTGGATGCAATGATGAAAATTTTTTCCCCCTAAAATTTAAAACTTTTAAAAATTAAAGCAAAAGAGTTTGATAACAAATATTTAGAGGGGGTATAGAGGAGAAGTTTTTGAAAAATAATTGTGTTGGGTAACTATAAGTTTGATAATTATTTGTGGTACTATTTGTAGAGGGCTTCCGAGGATAAATAGTATTACTTGTGATGGATCCTGTCAAAAATACTACCAACCATAAGTAATTTTGTCGATAGTAAAATGGTATTATTAACAGGATTATCCCCAAATACCCTTCCTCCGACTATTTTTTGTGATAGTAAGTAATTCCCATCGAAAATAACAACATCAATTATAGGTATTTGTGATGGGTGTACATTCCCATTGGAAATACTTTTCACATGTTGTGGTTCGCATGTCGTGATAATGGTATTTGAAATGACAATATTTTCCCATAGAGAAAAATTTTATATTCCATACTATTTGGGATGGGATTCATTTCCCATTGCAAATAGTTCATGTCGAGAGACTATTTGCGATGTTCCCATCGCAAAATCGCAATTTTCTTGTACAATCATATGGGGATATCTCATTAGAATCCTGATAAATATTATTAAATGAGAAATAAATTATCTCTAAGTGATCATCCAACACTCCTCCTAAGTCTAGCACATAAGGTGGAAGAATTTCTTCCAATATAAGTATAGTTTACTCAAACTCTCTATCAATCTGAGTGTGGTATGCCAAACACCATCTTTGTAGAGTTCTTATGGATTTTTTCTAGCCCTGCCAATTTTGTGAAGAAAAATTTCTTTCTCAATCTAAAAAAATTCCCAAGGGCACTCTATACAAGCATATTACCCAGACATAGAGCTTTCTTAACTACTTTAGTCAGCCAACAAAATCACTATGCATCACCATCCCACTAATAACCTCTAACCAACCACCATCTCAGTCTGCATATTAATTCTAAGAGTATCTGAAATGTGGTTACCTTTTCCAGGTGAATACAACGACTCATGGTCGAACGTACATAGATACTAATCCCATCACAACTATATCATGTTTATTCCATCTTCTGTAAAGATATAGTGAATTCCCTTGTGGTCCACATAAATAGAGAATCTCTCACCAAAGAGATAGTTCCACAACTTTAGAGCATGAACCACATAATAAAGCTCCATGCGACATGTAGGGCAGTTCCACTCATGTGATTATACATTTTGAGACCAGTATTCTACTACCTACTCTCTTTACATCAACACCACTTCCATGCTGACGCCTGATATAGCATAGTAAACTGTATAACCATTCCCATGTTTAGGGAGGTTTAGTAATGGATTTGTTTCACATATTTTCATTATCTTGAGGAAATCCCCTCCACACTGGTCTAACCCCTATAATTTCACTCCACTCTCTTTCATCACTATCAAAAGTGCTGATAATAATAAGAATTCTAGGATAAATTGTTGATAATATACTCCTATCACAGAAATATCGTAATCTCAAACAAGGTGGGATTTGACTAGGACATGACTACCTCAACATTCCATGGGCCTACAGATTTACCAGTATTAGGCACCTTAAATCCTATAATCACATCCTCTATAATTCATAAGGCATACTTAGGTAGCTTGGCATAAATCCTTTTCCTCAAAGTGTACCTTGAACTATCTATTATTTACCAGTATGTTAATCTGGTGTCTTCCAATAGGTGCGTACTTAATATGATGAACGAGTCCCGGTATTGGTGGATGGTCTTATTCACGAGGACCGTGAATAGTGTCAGTGTGTTCATCTACCCAAGTGAAATTTACAACCACTCACATGCTCTATAAATACTCTGAAATGTCATCTTTGAAATATATTCCTCTCAAAATCACAACAATAGATACTTTACTGATGATAAATCATAGAGAACCATCAGTCTCCCCATTTATGATTGAAAATATCATCAATATTGGGAAATAGATATTATTTCATCACCATCAACGAGTTTAGTTTCTCGTAATCAACGGATAGCTGAAGACTGTTATCCTAATTATTGGTGCACAACATAGTTTAATCCCACAGTGGGGTGCCTAGGATTAGGAATACCTTTCTCTCCAAGTCATCTAGCTATACCTTTAAAACCATCATTGTTGTTTGTTCTATATGATATTGGGGTATCCAAATTGGTTTCAAACTTTGAGTGATCTCAATATCTGCATAACTTATCAATCGATCATAGTCTCTACATGGTCAATGATTCCCAAAAACAAGGTCATCCCACACTTTAGTGTCTCGGGGGACTTTGGTTATCTATAATGATAAATATTGGTGGATTCAAAAAATCATGGCATATTTCACCATAGATTGGAAACTTATTCCATGGAAGGATACTAAAAAAATTATTATTAAAGCAGACACGTTACCTATACAATATAGAGAGTATGAGATCATTCTCAAGTAAAATCTCATATGCATCTAGTGGTATAGAATAAACATACTCCCTTACCAATATATTATGTCCTTCTTCCCATGATGCCCCACAGGATTATTTTGAATTGATATATTCTATAAAATCAAATAAACACTTCAAAAAGAAATAGATTTCATAGGATAAACCCTAATCTGTTTATGGGATCACATAATGTTCTACAAACCAATATATGGGATCACAAAAGGCTCTCCAAGAAATCTACTACATCCCCGAGAATTCCCCTCCTAGCATTAACCCTTGTTTCTATCCGTACCCATTAGCTACAACTACAATATATATACTAACACAACATCATGAATAGTTCATCTAATTAATGATAAAAAATATATATCCAAACTACATAGAAAAAAATATATCAAACAGTGAGAAACAATTCCAAATAGATAACATGTATCAAGAAATTAAAATAATGAATTATTTTTCAACACAAAAATAGGTACATATATGGCATACAAACCTACATTCCCATTCATGGTGCATAAACATATATAAAATCTCATAAATCACATATAAACATCATGTCTGTTACTAAATGGGAATTTAATTAATCATGACAACAAAAAATAAATTCCTAAATTTATGGAAACTCATTGGTCTACTATACAGTGCTATCCAGGCACTGACATAGTTCCCCAACCCAGGTCCCCACCATCTAGGATTCAATACACCATGTGCCAGACCAAGATAAGAGAAGAAACAAGTTATCGAGTCCTTATTGTCTAATTCCATTTTATAATATTCACACTATAACCACTGGGTCCAAGTCATAATTCATATTGACCACATGCACGCCTTCCCATATATAAGATATTTCTGACTTATAGTGAGGGTATCAGTCTGTTCGTGTGGAGGATATACACTCAATATCATGTCATAGGATCAATAATCAACACCAAATAATATAATAAGTAAAATTAAACGTGAAAAAAAATTAAAGATGGCATAATTTTCATAAAAATAAATCATATCCTATTATTGAATAAGAAAAAGTAAAAAAGGTAGTAGAGAAAATCTACAATTTAAATGTCCTTTGGATTCTAACCTTGTACACAACAATTTTTTTCCACCACTTAATCATTCCTTACATGGCCCTTACCCTTCAACAGATCCCTCATTAGATCTTCAAGTACATCAAAATGTCTGAGTATGGTGTGGGTACAAAACTTTTTAGGACACCACAAATTCATCCTTAACTCATAATGCTAAAGTAAAAAAATTTATTTCATAGTAGTAATAAATGTGTAACATGAATAGAAACACAATACAAAACCAAGTAGTCATTCTCTAACAAAGCCGCCACAAACCCTTGACAGTACCTACTTTGGCTCTATTATGGAAGCATAATCAAGCTCTGAGAAGAACCAAGGATTTCCTATGAGTATAAAGATTCATGTTACTCAAAATTTTGTTATTAGGTAAATCGAAATCACTGTGAATCAAGAAGGTTATGCTACCACAAGATGTTTGGGTTTTTGTGTTAAGGAATCAAGTGACCACCAATAGCGGTCAAAAATATAGAAATGTAAATGGGTGGGGTTTTTCCCACCCATGTCTCTAGATTCCTTGATGTCACTGCTTCAATATCCATTGATGACCCTTGTTTCCTTCTTCACTAACCAACCACCCCTATCCAACCCTATCGTTATCCCTCATTACCTCCCATCACCCCCACCATAACCACCACCGAACCTGTCACCTCTAATATTCAACCACCAACCTTCAATCCTCCAACATAATCCAAGACGCTTCCTCCAACAAATTTGCATCTACCATGTATTGAGGAAAATGTTTGGGGTGCCTCCTTGTTACATCCTATGTTTCATGTGTTCCCAAACACATCATCGACACCAAGCATCAGTTTGTTTCAAAGAAGAGTTTTAGTATCCACCAGTGGAAGTCATTTTTGAGAAACATTGATCGAGAAACTATGGCTGCCAAAAGTTGTCACATAGTAGTATATAAAATCTATTAGTGACCACTCAGTAACAATAATATTTCAATTTTTGGGTTCTAAAACTCCCCTAGGAATCTTGAGTATCTCAAAATCCCATATTTGTTGAGTAACATACCCCATAGCTTTTTTAAATCATCATGTTCATCAAACGACATCCTTGAGGCATCATCATATTCCCACTCTGTGAATAAGTCCCTCTTCTTCGTCATCACAAGTCATACTAACCCCCCTACAAGGGATAATCATGTCGCGATGAACCACATACCATGGATTCTATGAAAATACAACAAAATAACATGTATCATGATAGGACACATTCAAAATCACAACATATCAATATAAGTAAGGTATCACACACATTACAAGTGATCATCATCAAACATGAATAATAAGTTATATGTATTCATGAAAGAAAGTGAATCATAGAGTTCCTAGGGCTACACACACCCATATGTGATTATAATCCTACATTATCTTTAAAATATATCTAAATATAATTTTACCAAGGCTTGATGTGTAAACAAGCCCAAAAAATAAAACATCCCACGTCAAAGCCATTGTCATTAGTGGTAAGTCTAAACCACCCTGTGTGGTTAAATAAACCTCCTTGGGACCATCTTATTGTAATCTTCAACATGTGAACTATAACGCCTTGAGATTTCGTGAATAAAATTTTGTTTAAAAAAATAATCCTTTTCGATTTTTTTTTATTTTACGCAACACTGAATATAGATTATTTTATATTAAAGAGATATGTTTGACTTGCTTTATACACAACACCATGTTAATAGGAAAAAACCACACAACATAAACATTATCTTTCTCTACCTGGAACATTGATATTATCTTTCTTTACACACAATAATGACCTTCCTCGATGGCTTGTGTAACATGTAAGATCATGTTTCTTCAAACAATATTATATCATTAAAATGATATTACATAATTTAATAAGAAATAACCAACCTATTAAATTTTTAGTCATGAATATAATTAACTAATTAATGAAAATATATGCTTTATATTGTATATTATGAATTCATAGGTCTCCAATTAATTATAAATGAATATGAAAACCAATTAAATGTAAAAGGAAACTTTATTGTTATTATGGTCACAAATCTATTTTACCCTAATATATTAAATTAAATACAATTAGTGCATGATAATAATGTAATATATATGTCATATATTCAATCCAATATTTTTTATATTCATTCAATATATATTATAGATATAAGACAATAACATATACAATTTTATGCTTAGAGACATATTTTTTTTAAACGTAGTTTTATAACCTTTTAATGGAGTAGAAATTATAAATTTTAATTTTGGATCTTTTATAGACATAATATGTCAAAATAAACTTCATATTTAAAATATTAACATAAAAATGAGATTAGGATAATTTTTTGTTAATTTTCTGTAAGGTTCCAATTTTTAATTATTAGTTAAAAATACCAATTTTTTAGTTAAAACTGATTTTTCATATAATTTAATTATATGGATGAATTATATTTAAAAATTGATTACAAGTGTAATTAGAAAATATTATTATCCATTAATATAATTTAAGTCATTAAAATTCATTTATCTTTTAAATTGAGAATAAAAACATAGAAATCTTTTCAATGTCATTGCTTTAAAAAATCACATTGTCGCCCCAACTACGAGATTAATTTTAAATTAATTCCTTCAAATTTTGTGGTTATAATTTGGAAAAAATGGATTAAATTTTTTGAATAATAATAATTTATAATCTAAAATAAATTAAACTTATTTTTTGAAAAAAATATTATTGAATGTAATTGAATGTAATTAAACCAATTAAGGTAAAATTAAGTAAAACTAATAACTAATCTGTTAGTTTAAGTACCAAAATGACTTAAAAACTTGTCCTTATCCCATCAGATGAAAACTTTTTAGAAATAAACATTCAATTACATTGTTTTCTATTTTTTATAACTTTTTTTATGTTAAAACGTGGGTACACAAAATTATTTTCAGAAAATATCAAGTGAGTTCTTTATCTTCCCTATAAAAGGACACCACCTCTCCCTATTCTCCACACCTCTACAACTGATTAGGTTCTGCCCATATATTCTCAATAAACATTACAAAATACCTAACTTAATATTTTATTCCTATTATTGGTCAAAAATAAACCCAAGGAAGTGTTTTTCACCAACCAAAAGAAGTTTCCCAATTAAGAGGTAACGTCTTCTCTAAATCTCCTTTCTTTTATTTTTTATGTCCACCCCCACCCCCACCCCACTATATTTATTCCAATATGGTATAAAAAAATTATTTTCAATATTCTAGGATATTTTTATGCTATTTCTTGACCCGTAGTTACATAGACCTCCTTTTAATGGGTACCGAATATATTTTTTACGTGTACGATGAACTACCGCATCACTAATCGATTATTGTTCATTTATCCTTTTCTGCCCCTCCTGGTAAAAATTGAGATAGAAAATATATTTATATACATAATATATTATTTTTATTTTCTACTATGATTATTTATTCATTTTACGACACATATGTTTTTACTTTCCATTTTTTTAATATAATAATTACCTTTGAGGAAGTGTGGACTGACACCCCCTCAAAGCGATGTGATTTATTCACAGACTACATGGAATGTATTATGGATGGGTTTATTGAAATTTTATGATATATAAGACATTATAATTCTTCTTTAATGATATAATATAAATATATTAATAAATTTTAATATATTTATTTCTTTCAAAACTATAATAAATAGAGAAAAAACATTCATGCGTACGTACGGCCTACCGTCTCCATGAATAGTGTATTCTATATCATATATATATATTACATGGATTATTATAATATACATATAATTAATATAAATTAATTTTAAATCTTGTTTTAAATTCTATAAATAGTGATATAAGTATAAATACCAAAGATATAATAAATTAAGACACATGTGAATAATAAAGAGAATATTACCCGAAGTGAAACCTTAACATAGAATTGTAAACAAGAGGGTAATATGAAGTCATAATAAAACAATAAATGATTAAATAAGTAAGTAAAATTATATATTATTGAATTATAATTAATTCATATTTTTTATACTGGAGGTTTTTATGAGTACAGAGAGATCAAAGACACAAGGTAAGGGAATTTCATGTCACTTTTTATTTCTGGTAGATACATAATTTATTCACCACCAATTACTTTGTGTGGTGTGTATAATTACCGTAGATTTATCAAATGATTCATATAATTATGTTTATGGGTTTTTACATATACATTCAATGATCATTATTTCATGGGGTTTAAAATTCAAAAGTTACCAAATCGGTAAAATAGTTTTGTCTCAATTTACCTTCTTTTATACTCATGATTTTTTTTGAACCTCAATTATTTTTTAGGTGTGTATTCTCCCATTTTACATGTTGTATCATGATTATCTTCAATTTATTATATTTTAAACTTCATGTAATTTAGTTTACTTACATTTAGAGTATGATCCCATGTTATTAGAGTTTATTGATAAAATCTCACCGCTTTTCAGGATTGTTTATGTTTATACATAATTTAATGAAATATTATGATCCATATCTCATGAAAAATCACGAATTATATAGTCATTATGTTATTAATAATATATTCAGATTTTTTTTAAAAAAAATTCCACTCTTTAAAACATTATATAGTTAATTATCTGTTTTTATGAAATCTAGACATTACCGCCACTTTGATAAATAATACATGTTCCATCAAAACCATGTTTTCTTAAAATGGATTCCAAGAATATTATATTATTCTCCTTATAAGTTTTTTCCATTTATCCTTTTAAAAATGATTTCAAAAGCATATAATTTCCTATTTCCTTTCAATACATGTTTCTACCCTTTTAACTGTGCAAAAGGTATGTTCATTTTACCTCGTATGTCATGTATGAATTTACCCACCTTCATTTCTATGAATATTAAATTTCCTTTTTAAAAGGTTGATTTTTTTGAATTTTTTTAAAATTTATTATAAAAGAATTTGTTTTCAGAACGTTCTTATGCTTATATGTTTTCAAGTAAAAAAGTTTTGAAAAATATTTCAAGAATTCTTTATATGTTTTCAAGATATTTTCTATGAAAATGATTCTAAAACGATTTATGTAATAAAATAACTTTTTAAAGAATAAATGATATTTTCTTCATGATTTTTTTTGAAATATATAACCAAATTATTTTCCATATAAGATGAAATTCATTGATGTTACTCTGTCCTTTATAGTAAATGATTTAATGGTTCCAGTAATATTTTTTTCTATGAATCGATTATGCTTAATATCATGATCTTTAGGAAACTCTCACTCTTTCATGAGTTCTATGTTTATGAAATCCGTTTTTCCTTTAAAAGTTATATGTGTATGAAATCCATTTATATTTCATGGGTTATTCTTTAGATCAAATGTTTATGAAACCTATATCTTTTACCAAGGGTTTTGATATGATTTCATGTTAATGAATCCTATTTCATTTCATTGGTTATAATATGATTTTTTATGATTTTCTAGAGTAAGTATTTATGATTTCATTATAAGATGGGTGGTACCTATATCGTATGAGATAGACATGGATGTAATGATAAATGAACTCGGTTAAATATAGCAGGGTTGAAATGATAAATGAACATATTTTAGTAAAAAAGGGTCAGAATAATGAGTGAACTCAGTTCAACAATACAAGGATAGAATTAGTAGTGAACATGCTTCAGTGATACATGGTTGGAATGGGGTTTGAATTCCATTTTTAGAATTAATTTTTAAACAATGATGGACATGGAAGAAATTCCTTGACTACTACAGAAATAATTATTATATGATTATCTGCTTTCTAAAATTCCATGTTTTATTCCTCTATTATTCTTTCATGGTTTATGTTCTTTATTTATTTATAATCCATGCCTTATGAACTTAAATATACCATGATTCATGTATATGATCTTTTATATGTAGGGTATGACATTGTATTTTTATGTTTATGTTCACATACCCTTATACTCATAATTATGCTTACATGTAAACTTTTTTTACCATTACTGAATACGGTAACACCCGCTTTTTATGTTTCCTTTCCTAGGTATTGATGTTATATTTATTGTATGATATTTTTAAGAGTGGTGCCGGTCTTGGATAACCTAGTGGGTGATAATGAAGCTTGATCAAGTACAAGTTCTTATGTTTCCATATTTCCAAAGGACCAAAACTAATAGAGTCTTTATGAATTTTTTTATATAATTTATTAAGTATTCAATAAAATTGAGGTAATGATAATGTATAAAAATATAGGGACACTAATTTGGTATTACAGTAATAGTTTAGTCAACCTTTATAAAATAGGATGTGAAAATATTTGTGAGATAACTAGGTATACTTATAAGTATATTTCTAGGGATATATCTAGTGATAAGTTTAATTATCAGACAAAATTTTGGAAAATGGCCATGAATTTGGGTAAAATGTAGATTGAGTGATTTTCTAGAAATAAATTATCGTATGGATATTACAAGTTGATGTGGATCGGGAAAATATTTATAGGTGTAACTACTCCAAACAGATGTTTTGGACCTAACATGGGTAATCAGGTATATGAAAACTACCCTTGCTTCACACCTAGTTTCACACTCCTGAGGGATATGATTTGGGAATTCACAAAATAATCACAAACTGTCATGAGAAATTTGAATATAAATTGGATATGAATAAAAAAGGATAATCCAAGATGGTTATAAATTAAATAAGGTGTCATGATTCAGACATCCTATGTGTAATTATTCTTAAAACTATGTTGTTTTATTCTATGATAAGTAATGATCATACTATAATTCTAGTTTTAGTCAATGGTGAGAACCATAATGGACAGGATTAGTGTTGAATGAGGTGGATGATTTTCTGATGAGAAGCCTCATGGGTTGATCGCTGGAGTGAATTTTGTTGTAATAATTCCAAATCTATTTTCACAGATCATGATTAACAACTAGTAAATTAACCCACTTTCATACTAACCAAGGATAAGAAATAAAGATTTTTCTAAGAGTTTGGGTAATAGTTACCTTGTAGAAACGAATATATGGTTTCTATTGATTTAATAATGTGGAAAGAATCACCTAATTGAATGTCTTGGAGGAACAAGATGATTTTTTAAAAAGGAAAATAAATACACAAATAAAGTGACTACAAGATAAAAAAGATGAGATCATTTAAGGAAATGAAAGTAAATATTGGCCTCTCTAAGACATACTTGATGGTTAAGTGTTTTTAGAATGGAATAAATTTTCATTATGCAACTCCATTTCCATAGATTAAATCTAATAAAGATGATCAGCAAGGTGGTTTGAGTAATGGATATATTGTGGATGGTGACGAGACTAGATTTGAGATGTAGAAGGAATGAGATATTGTGTAATAGGATGTGGTAACCTTGTAAATGGAATACGGATGAAGTGGAATAATAAAATTTCTAATGTATATTGATTCAAGTATTTTTAATGGTTAAATATATATATATATATTATTTAATGATTTTTTCTATCAATTTATAACAATAGGTTTAATGGTTCCAATAGAATAGAAAAGTGATATAATGGAAAGGTAATATCCATAGAAAAAACTTGATTATTAGAAATATAATCATTAATATGTTCCTTATGTAATCATAATTTTTTTTAGGTAATGATATGTGGGATATGAAGTAGTAATGTGGATGGTATCGATTATCATGGAACTAATTAAGAACTTATTGACAAGTTGTTTGCGCTATAATGGATGAAGTTTACAATTTCTTGGATTTATTGAATATATCTATTATTCTATGTAATGAGGAAGAATACATGTTTAGTAGATGTATTTATGGTAATTTAGGTTATTAGAAAGTCTAAAGAGAATATATATGATGTTTTTATTCACATGTTTGGAATGGGACAATCAAAAGCAACTTTGTGATATATGAGGGAATCAATGTTAAGTTAATTTCCAGACTGCCTTTCTAATGTTTTGGATTTTAATCTTTTAGAAGGGTTATAAGAATAAACATTCATGAATAGTTTAATTTAAATATAAGAGGATGTATTTATCGGTTGACATTGTATTGAAACTACTATTTAAAAGGTCATTTAGTGACTAACCTTATTTCAAGGATGTCCATAATATTTTGGTCATTATAATAGTATGGTTATATAAAATGAAACCATGTACGTTGGGGGGAACCCAATCAAATCTGGCATGGCCACAAGTCTTGAGCCTTGGTATAAAGGACGATATGGGGTTCACACCTACAACTATCCTACAGGATGTCCTAGTTATTGTATAATTATATTTATATTAATAATTATTAATGATTAAATAGTACTGTTACTTTGTGTGTTTAGAGATTAATGTATTAACCTCATTTATTTTCTAAGAATATTTATAGATAAATAGTTATACTTTTCATTATTTTAAGGGTTAATATTTGATAAATGTGTATTTTAGTTCTTCAAGAAACAATGTTTATTCTTGGACATCCATTTTCGGATGTAATGGGTGACTTAAAAGTTTATTGAAATGCAAATAAATAATGAAATATTATTTATAGAAATAAATCAATAAGTATATTTCTTTATATAATTGGAAAATAAAACAATTACTCTATGTTAGGATAATGATAAAAATAAAATGTGTTGCCTTAATACCATAATAGTTTTGACCTGATTTCCTTTTAAATAATCACAAATTTATGACCTTGAGGCCGTAAAATTTCCATTAATCATTCACATATTTTTGATTGATGGCCTCAATCACTCTCTATAAATATTTAAACTTTACCACCACGTCCAATATCCACTCTCAACCTATGTTCTCATTTGTGGAAACCCAGTTATATGTAACTTTGGGTAACCATTATGGTTCTAACTATCCCTTTTAAGGGATGTTTTAGTATTTGTTTATACAATGTGGGATTCTATGAATGAATCATTAATGTATTAAACCTTTGATAACCATGTATTTTTTTGGGGGGAAATAATTTTACAGGGGTAGAATGTAACACCTTGAGATTTTATGAATCATTTTTTTCAAATTAATTAAACCATTTTTATTTTTTTCCTTTTTCGCTTAATTGAAGATAGGTTATTTTATATTAAAGGATTATGTCTGGCTTGCGTTATATGAAAAACTAAGTTAATAATACACAACATGAAACATAAACATTTTTTTCTCTATATGTAATACCATGGTTATCTTTCTTTAAACATAAAAAATGAATTTCCTCGGTGACTTCCCTAACATGCAAGACTGTGTTTTACTAAACAACAATATATCATTAAAATGTTATTACTTAATATATATGAGATAAAACCTACCTGTAAAATTATCATATTATAATAGTATTATATTAGTTGTGAAAATATATGGTTTACACAATATGATATGAATTCAAAGGTTACCATTTAATTATAAATTAATATGAAACCCGATTGAATGTAAAAATAATAATATTATTTTTATTGTCACAAAGATGTTTTACCCTAATACATTAAATTAAATAAAAATAGTGACTGATAATAATGTAATTTATATGTTATATATTCAATCCAATATTTTATATATTTTTTTCAATATATTTTAATAACATAAGATGTGAACAATCCTAATTTTATGCTTACAACATATATTAATATAAATATAGTTTTACCACCTTTTAATTGGGAACCCATTTTAAATCCCAATTATTGGAACTTTTTACAATCATAATATGTCAAAATAAACTTAATATATAAAATAGGAACCTAAAAATTAGGTTAGCATAATTATTTTCTATTTTTCTATTAGGCTTCATTTTTAAATGAATAGTTAAAAATACTGAATTTTTTTTCAAAACATCTTTTTCATATAATGTATTTATAAGGGTAAATTATATTATAATTGCCTTTATAAGTTTATTTAGGTAATATTTTTGTCAACTAATATAATATAGGTAATTGAGATCAATTTTATTTAGAAAATGGGAATAAAAACATAGCAAATTTTGGAAAATTTTTACTTTAAAAACCTTCATTACCAACCCGACTATAGGATTAATTCTAAATTAACTTTTATCACCAATGTGATTAGAAATTGGAAAATTGGATTATGTATTTGGAATCCGTATATTTTATAATCTCTAATAATTTTAAATTAGTTTATGAACAAAAATATTACTGAAATTAATTAAAAATAATTACATCGATTTTGGTAAATATAATCTTCACTATGGCCTAACCCTTAAATTCAAGACCTGAAACGACTTATAAACATGTCCAAACCCCATTTTCTAGAAAATATTCGACCATTAAAATTCCATTCTTGAGTTATTTTTTTATGATGTTTTTTGGGAAAAAACATGGGTACACGTAACTTTTTTCCAAAATACCAAGTGAGTCAATTCCCTTCCCTATAAAAGGCTACTACCTCTTCATCTACTTCACACTTCTCAAATTAACTTATGTTCGGCCAAGATATTCCCAGTACACTTCCCAAAATCTTTCACTTACTCCTTAAAGCATTCCTTTGGGAAGAAATTATCCCAAGGATTCATTTTTGCACAAACCAAAATGAGTTACCCGATTAAGAGACAACGTCTTCTCTCAAACTTCTTTTATTTTCATTATCCACCCATCCAATCACTTTATTACATTTTGGTATAACAACACCAAAAATGGTAGATATAAATTGAGAAGAAATGAATAGAAAAATGATATTATTAAATAAAATAAATTTTACTATTATTTAATTAATTTTTTAATAGATTAATTTATAGAATTACTAGACCAAAGGCTCGATGTGTAGAAATGTTATTCCCCATATAGGGTAATCCAGGCATTGCAGACATAACAGTGGTCTCAAATTTCTTATAGGATACACTAGTTTATAGATACTAATTATTTATTAATAAAAAATTAATAATTAAATAATTAAATATAAATAGGGTATTATCTTCTATGATGTTTCCAAACACTTAACGCAGAAAAAATGTTCACCCCATCTAAGAAAAAACCCACATTCCGGACCAAAAGGTGGAATCAAATTTATATTAAAACATACCATATCGGAGATATTAGATATTTATTATTTAAAAAATAGAATAATAAAATAATTATGTATAAATAAAGAATTATCACGAGAAATTTTGTCACACACCCAACACACATATATGTTATACCTAATCTTGGGTAAAGCATACTTTATGAAAATAAAGGTGGTCTCAAATTTCTCTTAAAAGTAATTGTTAGAGAGATATTAAATTATATTTGAAATAATTAAAATAATTAAATAACTTGTTCTCGTGTGTGATTTTACCTAATGGATGATGGTCACAAATTTTATACCCCACCTAGGGTAAACAACACACCCTAGTCCAAATGGTTGTCTCAAAATTCTTATAGGACACTCCATTTATCAGTTATTTAATTATTTTGGATAAATTAAATGCACATAATTTAAAAAATTTAAATTTTATCAACTGTTAAGATCCTCTATATAGATCAAGAATCATTCACTTACTCAACAACTAACTCTAAAAATATTTGATACAATATTCCAATGTATTAACTGGACTTTTATCCTTATTAAAGATCTTTAAAACCATTATTGAAAGTCTTTTATTAAAAATTACCCTTTCACGTAAAAACTTATTAATTATCAATATGAAGGTTTTTATTATCTATAAAACAACTGGATATTACATTTCTCCCCCTCTATTAACTTCTCATCCTGTAGAAATGACTATAGTGATCTTCCTCGAACAACTATGGCCACTGAGATCAGAAATCTTAGTCAGGTTCTTATGTTCCCTCCTAGATTCATACACGAAACCATTGATTTTGGACTAATGGAAGAATCTTTCCTCTCAACACCTTATTTCATTGATATATGATCCACAACAAATTTTCAAAATAATATTCATTGGTCCCCAACTCAACCTCCTCACAACCTATATCATGAGATATCTCGGTTATGTACCTCTGATATATGTCACATGGAACATGTCGTGTATACCTTGATTGAGAAAAGAGAGGTATAACTAATACACCACCACCCCAATTTGTTTGGTGATCTCAACAGATACAAGAAAATTAGTTGATAAATTTCCCTACTTCTTCATATGTCTCCACCCCAATGAAGGATAGAATCATAATAAAACATGATAATATAAAGAAAACTCTAGGGACCACCTTATACGGTGGGCATAAGATCTATGTCTACCCTAAGAGGTGATCAATATCTTTAAAATTATATGCACTCCCTCGAAGGCCTTCTAAGGAAAACCTGGAACACAAACTCTACCTCACTTGCTTCATTGAAACAAATTGTGATCGAAATGGTCTCTCATTAAGAGACTCATAATGTTCTATCTGAATCGAATCTTGGTAAATATGTTAAACTGATAACTCAATAAATTTTAGGTGATCACCCAACACTCTACTAAATTTTATCATGCAATATCTATACACATCTTCCAATTTTTATATAGTATTATCATATGGTCCTTCAGTCTAGGGATGGTATGCTAAAGTCAATCTCAAAGGAGTATCTAGGGATTTCTACAATCCCTACCAAAAGCGTGATGTAAAACATTTGTCCATATATGATGCAATTCTCAAGGGAACTCAAGGAAGCTATACTGTCTTTGGATACAGAGCTTTCCCAGCTCCTCTAGTGAAAAAAAATCATACCATGCATCACTACTCCGCTAAAATCCTCTCACTAAGAACATGATCCGTCTTTGCCTAACGAATAATAGTATCTAAAACTATGATACCATTTTTAGGTGAATACATCATCTCATGGTTGAACGACCAAAGTTACTTAACCCAACACATTTTTCTCATGTTTAGGTCCCCTTTAGTTAAGATATAGTAATGGAACATATGGTTTTTATAAATAAACAATATATCACCAAAGAGATAGGGTCATATAGAGTTCAGAGTGAAGACTGATTTGGCGATAAATTCTACATTTTCCACATATTTGTATTAAGACTTTATTAATTATATTAATTATGAATTCACCTTTTACTAATAAATTTCAATGTTTTATTTTATAATTTATTTAGTTCATTACTAAATTATTATAATCAATTTTATATCAATAAACATAAAAATATGTAATTCTATTTTTTTTGTTTTTAAGGTTTTTTTATAATTAATCTATTTATCTTTTTTCTGCATTACTAAATAATTTTAAATTCTATTCTTTTTTTAATTAATCAATTAATAACTTTATTATCATTTAATGAATTAATATTTAATTTAATCTTTTAAGAATATAATTTAAACATTATTTACAATTCAACTATTCAATTTAATCAAAATAATTACTTATATTTTTTATATTTTTTGTGTTTAATTAATTAATTATTTATTATAGTTTTTAAAATTGTGTTTTATTTTTAACTATAGCCTTTTAAAATTATTGTTTTATATATTTTAAAATAATTATTTTGTTCTATGATTCTATTTATTTTAGTTTAAAATATAATAATAACTAAATAATTTAATTTTTGACGTTTTATATATAATTCTTATTCATAAGATAAATTTAACATGGTGTGAAAATAGCATTCTGTTCATTTTTTTTACTTGGAAAAAAATCACAATGGTGAGTTCCACTCAATATTTCCAGCCCTTTTTCCAAATTATAGTCATTTTTGGAAAACTAATAGTGAGTCACCTAACTCACCACTTCCAACACTATGTAATGATTGATTGTTTTTTATTTGACATAGTTGTCATTTCAAATGGTGGAACTTTTTTCCTTTCTCATATTTTAATCAATTATGAGTCCTTAACTCACCATTTAGATTTTATCACGGTTGTTGTTCCCACAAAACATTTAACACCCTTCTGGCCACTGTTTATCATTCCAACACCCAGCCACCGGTGATACACCACTCACCATCACCCTTTAACCTCATGATGCATTTTTCCCATTCTACTTCCTTGAGATGGTTGCATCTGCAATGGTGAATCATTCACTCTAGCACTGCCTTCACTCATCAGTACTCCATCCTGCCACTGTTTCAGAAAACATCACACTTTCATTCTTATCTTGTTCGAGTCTTTTTACACATGAAATAATTCCATCCTCTCTGCATCACCTACTCCACGATTCACCACCAAATCAACCCACCACAGCACAACAAACCATTCCACTCCAAATCGTCAGATCTTGTTCGATGAAATCTATCCAGCATGGATTTTCTTAAATGGGTTTTATAAAAAAATCTAAAAAATAGAATAGGTTAATTTTTTTAAAAAAATATGCTACAATGGTACAATCACTGATGTCGTCTTCATGTTGGTGTGCAATGGCGACATCGGTGATGCCGCCTTTGCTCCCCCATGCCGCCTTTGGCCTAGATCAATGACATGGAAAAGGAAGCCAAGGGTAGGCTGTCGTTCGTCTCCACGTAAGAAAAAGTTGGAATTTTTGATGCCTACTTGGCCAGAACTCTCTATAAAAGCACCCCCCCCCCCACTCCTCACTTGATCCTTGCCTTTATCTACCCCAAATTCTCTTTGTCTCTCTCTAAAAAATTAATTTTCTATGCAGGTTTTTATAAATCATCATTTAGAGGTATGTTTCATTATTTAATTTAATGTTTTCATTTTTCTAATTTAATTCTGATTGGTTTTAAATATTTCATTTATTAAGTAGTCTAGGTAAATCTAAATATATGGTTATTTAGTTTCTGTAATTAGTTATATATAATTTGAAATAATTATTGTTAATAGTATAGATTAAGTATTTTGAAATTTTCATAGCTTAAAGATTATATGGTTATCTATGAAATTAAATTCTTTTCTAGATAAAAACATGTTGATGTTTCTCTGGTACAGATGTACCAAGGGGTGAAACCCAAAAACAGCACTTTGAGCTAGATTCGAATAGGAAATGGTGAACGATAACGGGCCTTGTTGTATCCTGGTTTGACACTCCTGGGGGATATTCTAAAGATGATTCATATTTTCATTATAAACTACTAAATTATCTCCGAAAAGAAAAATCATATCAATATATTTATTTCTTTCAAAACTATAATAAAAAGAGAAAAAACATTCATGCGTATGTACGGCATACCGTCTCTATGAACAGTGTATTCTATATCATACATATATATTACATTGATTATTATAATACACATATAATTAATATAAATTAATTTTAAATCTTGTTTTAAATTCTATAAATAGTGATATAAGTATAAATACCATAGATATAAGAAATTAAGACGCATGTGAATAATAAAGAGAATATTACCCGAAGTGAAACCTTAACATAGAATTGTAAACAAGAGGGTAATATGAAGTCATAATAAAACAATAAATGATTTAATAAGTAAGTAAAATTATATATTATTGAATTATAATTAATTCATATTTATTATACCGTAGGTTTGTATGAGTACAGAGAGATCAAAGACACAAGGTAAGCGAATTTCATGTCACTTTTTATTTCTGGTAGATACATAATTTATTCACCACCAATTACTTTGTGTGGTGTGTATAATTCCCATAGATTTATTAAATTATTCATATACTTATGTTTATGGCTTTTTACATATACATTCAATGATCATTATTTCATGGGGTTTAAAATTCAAAAGTTACCAATTCGGTAAAATACTTTTGTCTCAATTTACCTTCTTTTATACTCATGATTTTTATGAACCTCAGTAATTTTTTTGGTGTATATTCTTCCATTTTACATGTTTTATCATGAATATCTTCAATTTTTTATATTTTAAACTTCATGTAATTTAGTTTACTTACATTTAGAGTATGATCCCTTGTTATTAGAGTTTATTGATAAAATCTCACCGCTTTTCAGGATTTTTTATGTTTATAATTAATTTAATGAAATATTATGATCCATATCTCATGAAAAATCAAGAATTATATAATCCTTATGTTATTAATAATATAATCATATTTTTTTAAATAAATCCACTCTTTAGAACATTATATAGTTAATTATCTGTTTTTATAAAATCTAGACATTACCGCTACTTCGATAAATAATATATGTTCCATCAAAACCATGTTTTCTTAAAATGGATTCCAAGAATATTATATTATTCTCCTTATAATTTTTTTCCATTTTTCCTTTTAAAAATGATTTCAAAAGCATATAATTTCCGATTTCCTTTCAATACATGTTTCTACCCTTTTAACTGTGTAAAAGGTATGTTCTTTTTACCTCGTATGTCATGTATGAATTTACCCACCTTCATTTCTATGAATATTAAATTTCCTTTTTAAAAGGTTAATTTATTTGAATTTTTTCATAAAAAATTATCAAAGAATTTGTTTTCAAAACGTTATTATGCTTATTTGTTTTCATGTAAAAATGTTTTGAAAAATATTTCAATAATTCTTTATATGTTTTCAAGATATTTTCCATGAAAATGATTTTAAAATGATTTTATTTAATAAAATAACTTTTTAAAGAAGAAAGGATATTTTCTTCATGAATTTTTTTGAAATATATAACCAAATTATTTTCCATATGAGATGAAATTCATTGATGTTACTCATTCCTTTATAGTAAATGATTTAATGGTTCCAGTAATATTTTTTCTATGAATCGATTATGCTTAATATCATGATCTTTAGGAAACTCTTACTCTTTCATGAGTTCTATGTTTATGAAATCCATTTTTCCTTGAAAAGTTATATGTTTATGAAATCCATTTATATTTTATGGGTTATTCTTTAGATGAAATGTTTATGAAACCTATATCTTTTACCAAGGGTTTTGATATGATTTCATGTTAATGAATCCTATTTCATTTCATTGGTTATAATATGATTTTTTATGATTTTATAGAGTAAGTATTTATGATTTCATTATGAGATGGGTGGTACCTATATCGTATGAGATAGACATGGATGTAATGATAAATGAACTCGGTTAAGTATAGTAGGGTTGAAATGATAAATGAACATAGTTTAGTAAAAAAGGGTCAGAATGATGAGTGAACTCAGTTCAACAATACAAGGATGGAATTAGTAGTGAACATGGTTCAGTGATACATGGCTAGAATGGGGTTTGAATTCCATTTTTTGAATTAATTTTTACACAATGATGGACATGGAAGAAATTCCTTGACTACTACAGAAATAATTATTATATGATTATCTGCTTTCTAGAATTCCATGTTTTATTCCTCTATTATTCTTTCATGGTTTATGTTCTTTATTTATTTATGATCCATGCCTTATGAACATAAATATACCATGATTCATGTATATGATCTTTTATATGTAGGGTATGATATTGTATTTTTATGTTTATGTTCACATACCCTTATACTCATAATTATGCTTACATGTCAACTTTTTTTACCCTTACTGAGTATGGTAACACCCGCTTTTTATGTTTCTTTTCCTAGGTATTGATGTTATATTTATTGTATGATATTTTTAAGAGTGGTGCCGGTCTTGGATAACCTAGTGGTTGATAATGAAGCTTGATCATGTACAAGTGCTTATGTTTCCATATTTCCAAAGGACCAAAACTAATAGAGTCTTTATGAATTTGTTTGTATAATTTATTAAGTATTCCATAAAAGTGAGGAAATTATAATGTATAGAAATATAGGGACACTAATTTGGTATTAGAGTAATAGTTTAGTCAACCTTTATAAAATATGATGTGAAAATATTTGTGAGATACCTAGGTATATTTCTAAGTATATTTCTAGGGATATATGTAGTGATAAGTTTAATTATCAGACAAAATTTTGGAAAATGGCCATGAATTTTGGTAAAATATAGATTGAGTGATTTTATAGAAATAAATTATCGTATGGATATTACAAGTGGATGTAGATCTGGAATATATTTATAGTTGTAACTACTCCTAACTGATTTTTTGGACCTAACATGGTGTAATCAGGTATATGAAAACTACCCTTGCATCACACCTGGTTTCACACTCCCGAGGGATATGATTTGGGAAATCACAAAATAATCACAAGATGTCATGAGAAATTTGAAAATAATTTGGATATGACTAAAAAGAATAATCCAAGGGTGTCATAAATTAAATAAGGTGTCATGATTCAGACATCTTATGTGTAATTATTCTTAAGACTATGTGGTTTTTTTCTATGATAAGTAATGCTCATACTATGATTCTAGTTTTAGTAAATGGTGGGAACCATAATAGACAGGATTAGTGTTGAAAGCGGTGGATGATTTTCTGATGAGAAGCCTCATGGTATGATCACTGGAGTGAATGTTTTTGTAATAATTCCAAATCTATTTTCATAGACCATGATTAACAACTAGTACATTAACCCACTTTCATACTAACCAAGGATAAGAAATAAAGATTTTTCTAAGAGTTTGGGTAATAAATACCTTGTAGAAAAGAATATTTGGTTTCTATTGATTTAATAATGTGGAAAGAATCACTTAATTGAATGTCTTAGAGGAACAAGATGACTTTTTTAAAAAGAAAAATAAATACACAAAGAAAGTGACTGCAAGAGAAAAAAGATGAGATCAGTTAAGGAAATGAAAGTAAATATTGTCCTCACTATGAAATACTTGATGGTTAATTGTTTTTAGAGTGGAATAAATGTTCATTATGCAACTCCATTTCCATATAGTAAATCTAATAAAGATGATCAACAAGGTGGTTTGAGTAATGGATATATTGTGGATGGGGACGAGACTAGATTTGAGATGTAGAAGGAATGAGATATTGTGTAATAGGATGTGGTAACCTTGTGAATGGAATAAGGATGAAGTGGAATAATAAAATTTCTAATGTATATTGATTCAAGTATTTTTAATGGTTAAATATATATATATATATTATTTAATGATTGTTTCTATAGATTTATAACAATAGGATGAATGGTTCCAATATAATAGAAAAGTGAAATAATGGAAAGCTGATATCCATTGAAAAAATATAATTATTAGAAATATAATCATTAATATGTTCCTTATGTAATCAAAATTTTGTTTAGGTAATCATATGTGGGATATGAAGCAGTAATGTGGATGGTACCGATTATCATGGAACTAATTAAGAACATATTGACAAGTAGTTTGCGCTTTAATGGATGAAGTTTACAATTTCTTGGATTTATTGAATATATCTATTATTCTATGTAATGAGGAAGAATACATGTTTTGTAGATGTATTTATGGTAATTTAGGTTATTAGCAAGTCTAAAGAGAATATATATTATCTTTGTATTCACATGCTTGGAATGGGATAATCAAAAGAAACATTGTGATATATGGGGGAATCAATGTTAAGTTGATTTCCAGACTGCCTTTCTAAAGTTTTGGATTTTAATCTTTTAGAAGGGTTAAAAGAATAAAAATTCATGAATAGTTTAATTTAAATATAAGAGGAAGTATTTATCAGTTGAAATTGTATTGAAACTACTATTTAAAAGGTCATTTAGTGACTAACCTTATTTCAAGGATGTCCATATTATTTTGGTCATTATAATAGTATGGTTATATAAAATGAAACCATGTATGTTGGGTGGAAACCAGTCAAATCTAACATGGCCACAAGTCTTGAGCCTTGGTCCAAAGGACGATATGGGTTTCACACCTGCAACTATCGTACAGGATGTCCTAGTTATTGTATAATTATATTTTTATTAATAATTATTAATGATGAAATAGTAGTGTTACTTTGTGTGTTTGGAGATTAATGTATTAACCACATTTATTTTATAAGAATAGTTTTCGATAAATAGTTATACTTTTCTTTATTTTAAGGGTTAATATTTGATAAATGTGTATTTTAGTTCTTCAGGAAACAATGTTTATTCCTGGACATCCATTTCCGGAAGTAATGGGTGACTTTAAAGTTTATTGAAACACAAATAAATAATGAAATATTATATATAAAAATAAATCAAGTAAGTATATTTCTTTATATTCTTGGAAAATAAAACAATTACTCTATGTTAGGATAATGATAAAAATAAAATGTGTTTCCTTAATACCATAATAGTTTTGACCTGATTTTCTTTTAAAGAATCACAAATTTATGACTCTAAGGCTGTAAAATTTCCATTAATCATTCACATATTTTTGATTGATGGCCTCAATCACTCTCTATAAATATTTAAACATTACCACCATGTCCAATATCCACTCCCAACCTATGTTCTCATTTGCAGAAACCCAGTTATATGTAACTTTGGGTAACCATTATGGTTATAACTATCCCTATTAAGGGATGTTTTTGTATTTGTTTATACAATGTGGGTTTCTATGAATGAATCATTAGAGTATTAAACCTTTGATAACCATGAATTTTTTGGGGGGGAAATAATTTTACGGGGGTAGAATGTAACACCTTGAGATTTTATGACTCATTTTTTTCAAATTAATTAAACCTTTTTTATTTTTTTATTTTTTCGCTTAACTGAAGATAGGTTATTTTATATTCAAGGACTATGTCTGGCTTGAGTTATATGCAACACAAAGTTAATAATGCACAACGTGAAACATAAACATTTTTTCTCTATATGGAATACCATGGTTATCTTTCTTTACACATAAAAAATGAATTTCCTTGGTGACTTTCCTAACACGCAAGACTGTGTTTTACTAAACAACAGTATATCATTAAAATGTTATTACTTAATATATATGAGATAAAACCTACCTGTTAAATTATCATATTATAATAGTATTATATTAGTTGTGAAAATATATAGTTTACACAATATGATATGAATTCAAAGGTTACCATTTAATTATAAATTAATTTGAAACCCGATTGAATGTAAAAATAATATTATTATTTTTATTATCACAAATATTTTTTACCCTAATACATTAAATTAAATAAAAATTGTGACTGATAATAATGTAATTTATATGTTATATATTCAATCCAATATTTTTTATATTTTTTCAATATATTTTAATAACATAAAATGTGAACAATCCTAATTTTATGCTTACAACATATATTAATATAAATATAGTTTTACCACCTTTTAATTGGGAACCCATTTTAAATCCCAATTATTGGAACTTTTTACAATCATAATATTTCAAAATAAACATAATATATAAAATAGGATCCTAAAAATTAGGTTAGCATAATTATTTTCTATTTTTCTATTAGGCTTCATTTTTAAATGAATAGTTAAAATACTGAATTTTTGTTCAAAACATCTTTGTCATCTAATGTATTTATAAAGGTAAATTATATTATAATTTCCTTTATAAGTTTAATTAGGTAATATTTTTGTCAAATAATATAATATAGGTAATTGAGATCAATTTTATTTAAAAAATGGGAATAAAAACATAGCAAATTTTGGAATATTTTTACTTTAAAAACCTCAATTACCAACCCAACTATAGGATTAATTCTAAATTAATTTTTATCACCAATGTGATTAGAAATTGGAAAATTGGATTATGTATTTGGAATCTGTATATTTTATAATCTCTAATAATTTTAAATTAGTTTATGAACAAAAATATTACTGAAAGTAATTAAAATTAATTACATCGATTTTGGTAAAATTAATCTTAACTATGGCCTAAACCTTAAATTCAAGACCCGAAATGACTTATAAACATGTTCAAACCCCATTGTCTAGAAATTATTCGACCATTAAAATTCCTTTCTTGAGATATTTTTTTATGATGTTTTTTGGGAAAAACATGGGTACACGTAACTTTTTTCCAAAATACCAAGTGAGTCAATTCCTTTCCCTATAAAAGGCTACTACCACTTCATCTATTTCACACCTCTCAAATTAACTTATGTTCAGCCATGATATTCCCAGTACACTTCCCAAAATCCCTTATTTACTCCTTAAAGCATTCATTTGGGCAGAAAGCAACCCAAGGATTCATTTTTGCACAAACCAAAATGAGTTACCCGATTAAGAGACAACGTCTTCTCTCAAACTTCTTTTATTTTCATTATCCACCCATCCAATCACTTTATTACATTTTGGTATAACAACACCAAAAATGGTGGATATAAATTGGGCTAAAATGAATAGAAAAATTATATTATTAAATAAAATAAATTTTAGTATTATTTAATTAATTTTTTAATAGATTAATTTATAGAATGACTAGACCAAAGGCTTGATGTGTAGAAATGTTATTCCCCATATAGGGTAATCCAGGCATTGCGGACATAACAGTGGTCTCAAATTTCATAAAGGATACACTAGTTTATAGATACTAATTATTTATTAATAAAAAATTAATAATTAAATAATTAAATATAAATAGGGTATTTTCTACTAAGATGTTTCCAAACACTTAACGCACAAAAAATGTCTACCCCATCTAGGAAAAAACCCACATTCCGGACCAAAAGGTGGAATAAAATTTATATTAAAACACACCATATCAGAGATATTAGATATTTATTATTTAAATAATAGAATAATAAAATAATTACTTATAAATAAATAATTATCACGAGAAATTTTGTCACACACCCAACACACATATATGTTATACCTAATCTAGGGTAAAGCATACTTTATGAAAATAAAGGTGTCTCAAATTTCTCTTAAAAGGAATTGTTAGAGAGATATTAAATTATATTTGAAATAATTTAAATAATTAAATAACGTGTTCTCGTGTGTGATTTTACCTAATGGATGATGATCACAAATTTTATACCCCACCTAGGGTAAACAACGCATCCCAGTCCTAATGGTTGTCTCAAAATTCTTATATGACACTCCATTTATCAGTTATTTAATTATTTTGGATAAATTAAATGCACATAATTTAAAAAATTTAAATTTTATCATCTGTTAAGATCCTCTTTATAGATCAAGAATCTTTCACTTACTCAACAACTAACTCTAAAAATATTCGATACAATATTCCAATGTATTAACTGGACTTTTATCCTTATTAAAGATCTTTAAAACCATTATTGAAATTCTTTTATTAAAAATTACCCTTTCACATAAAAACTTATTAATTATCAATATAAAGGTTTTTATTATCTATAAAACAACTGAATATTACATTTCTCCCCATCTATTAACTTCTCATCCAATAGAAATGACTATAGTGATCTTCCTCGAACAACTCTGGCCACTAAGATCAGAAATTTGAGTCAGGTTCTCATGTTCCCTCCTAGATCCATACATGCAACCATTGATTTTGGACTAATGGTAGAATATTTCCTCTCAACACCTTATTTCATCGATATATTATCCACAACAAATTTTCAAAATAATATTCATTGGTCCCCAGCTCAACCTCCTCACAACCTATATCATGAGATATCTCGGTTATGTACCTCTGATATGTGACACATGGAACATGTCGTGTATACCTTGATTGTGAAAAGAGAGGTATAGCTAATACACCACCACCCCTATTTGTTTGGTGATCTCAACAGATACAAGAAAATGAGTTGATAAATTTCCCTACTTCTTCATATGTCTCCACCCCAATGAAGGATAGAATCATAATAAAACTTGATCATATAAAGAAAACTCTAAGGACCACCTTTTACGGTGGGCAAAAGATCTATGTCTACCCTAAGAGGTGATCATTATCTTTAAAATTATATGCACTCCCTCGAAGGCCTTCTAAGGAAAACCTGGAACACAAACTCTACCTCACTTGCTTCATTGAAACAAATGGTGATCAAAATAGTCTCTCATGAAGAGACTCAAAAGGTTCTATCTGAATCGAATCTTGGTAAATATATTTAACTGATAACTCAATAAATTCTAGGTGATCACCTAACACTCTACTAAATTTTATCATGAAATATCTATGCACATCTTCCAATTTTTATATAGTATTTTCATATGGTCCTTCAGTATGGGGATGGTATGCTAAAGTCAATCTCGGAGGAGTATCTAGGGATTTCTACAAGCCCTACCAAAAGAGTGATGTAAAAAATTTGTCCATATATGATGAAATTCTCAAGGGAACTCAAGGAAGCAATACTATCTTTGGATACAGAGCTTTCCCAGCTCCTCTAATGAGAAAAAATCATACCATGCATCACTACTCCGCTGAAATCCTCTCACTAAGAACATGATCCGTCTTTGCCTAATGAATAATAGTATCTAAACTATGATACCATTTTTAGGTGAATACATCATCTCATGGTTGAACGTCCATAGTTACCTAACCCAACACATTTTTGTCATGTCTTGGTCCCCTTTTGTAAAGATATAGTAATGGAACATATGGTTTTTATAAATAAGAAATAAATCACCAAAGAGATAGGGTCATATAGAGTTCAGAGTGAAGACTGATGTGGCTCTAAATTCTACATTTTTTCACATATTTTTATTAAGACTTTATTAATTATATTAATTATTAATTCACCTTTTACTAATAAATTTCAATTTTTTATTTTATAATTTAATTAGTTCATTACTAAATTTTTATAATCAATTTTATATCAATAACCTTTAAAATATGTAATTTTATTTTTTTTTTGTTTTTAAGGTTTTTTTATAATTGATCTATATAACTTTTTTCTTCTTTACTTAATAATTTTAAATTCTTTTCTTTTTTTAATAATCAATTAATAAATTTATTATCATTTAATGAACTAATATTTAATTTAATCTTTTAAGAATATAATTTAAAAATTATTTACAATTCAACTATTTAATTTAATCTAAATAATTACTTAAATTATTTATATTTTGTGTGTTAAATTAATTAATTATTTATTATAATTTTTAAAATTGTGTTTTATTTTTAACTATAGCCTTTTAAAATTATTGTTTTATATATTATAAAATAATTATTTTGTTCTATGATTCTATTTATTTTAGTTTAAAATATAATAATAACTAAATAATTTAATTTTTAATGTTTTATATATAATTCTTATTCATAAAATAAATTTAACATGGTGTGAAAATAACATTTTGTTCGTTTTTCTTACTTGGAAGAAAATCACAATGGTGAGTTCCCCTCAATATTTCCAGCCCTTTTCCAAATTACAGTCATTTCTAGAAAACTAATGGTGAGTCACCTAACTCACCACTTCCAACACTATGTAACGATTGATTGTTTTTTATTTCACATAGTTGTCATTTCAAATGGTGGCACTTTTTTCCCTTTGTCATATTTTAATCAACTGTGAGTCCTTAACTCACCATTTAGATTTTATCACGGTTGTTGTTCCCACAAAATAGTTAACACCCTTCTATCCACTGTCTATCATTCCAACACCCAGCCACCTGTGATACACCACTCACCATCACCCTTTAACCTCATGATGCATTTTTTCCCTTCTACTTTCTTGAGATGGTTGCATCTGCAATGGTGACTCATTCACTCTAGCACTGCCTTCACTCATCAGTACTCCATCCTGCTACTGTTTCAGAAAACATCACACTTTCATTCTTATCTTGTTCGAGTCTTTTTACACTTGAAATCATTCCATCCTCTCTTCATAACCTACTCCACGATTCACCACCAAATCAACCCACCACAGCACAACAAACCATTCCACTCCAAATCGTCACATCTTGTTCGATGAAAGCTATCCAGCGTGGATTTTCTTAAATGGGTTTTATAAAAAAATCTAAATAATAGAATAGGTTAATTTTTTTAAAAAAATATTCTACAAAGGTAGAATCACCGACGCCGTCTTCGTGTTGGTGTGCAATGGCGACATCGGTGATTCCGCCTTTGCTCCCCCATGCCACCTTTGGCCTAGATCAATGACATGGAAAAGGAAGCCAAGGGTAGGCCACCTTTTGCCTCCATGTAAGACAATGTTGGAATTTGTGATGCCTCCTTGGCCAGAAATCTCTATAAAAGCACCCCCCCCCCCACTCCTCACTTGATCCTTGCCTTTATCTACCCCAAATTATCTTTGTCTCTCTCTAAAAAAATAATTTTCTATGAAGGTTTTTATAAATCATCATTTAGTGGTATGTTTCTTTATTTATTTTAATGTTTTTATTTATTTAATTTAATTATTTTTTGTTTTAAATATTTCATTTATTAAGTAGTCTAGGGAGTTCTAAATATATGGTTATTTAGTTTCTGTAATTAGTTATATATAATTTGAAATAATTATTGTTAATAGTATAGATTAAGTATTTTGAAATTTTCATAGCATAAAGATTATATGTTTATCTATGAAATTAAATTCTTTTCTAGATAAAAACATGTGGATGTTTCTCTGGTACAGATGTACCAAGGGGTGAAAACCAAAAACAGCACTTTGAGCTAGACTCGAATAGGAAATGGTGAATGATAACGGGCCTTGCTGCATCCTGGTTTGACACTCCTGGGGGATATGCTAAAGATGATCCATATTTTCATTATAAACTTCTAAATTATCTCCGAAAAGAAAAATCCTATCAATATATTTATCAATGATAAAATGATAAATATGATTTTATAGAATGAAATAAGGACAAAGGAATTAACGAATTAAAGTTATTATTAGTTAATTATAATTAACTAATGAATATATGATTAATGATTGAATAATAAATAATTAAAGAATAACTTAATATTAATTAAATAGTGATTAATGAATGATTTATTAGTTTAAAAATGTATTAATGAAATCAGTTTAAAATGGAATTTATATTTATTTAAAATGAAATGGAGAAGAAATAGTTTTAAAAAGTAAATATTATATAGTTTAGAAATAATAGTTATTATTAGACATAATTTATTAATGAAAAATTATTAAATAACATAGGATTAAAACATGGATCCATATAATGATTAGCTGACAATACTGATGATCATGTAATGTAAAATAAATAAGAACAAACACATTGAATAAAAAGGTGAACTAAAATTACATTCTAATAAATATCATATGGTCAAACATCAGTAGCATATTTTAGGGTATAAAAAGGAACCCTAAAATTACATTATAATTAATATCACATGGTAAAACATCATTGTTAATATTTGTTACACTACCATAATTTTCATTAATGAAACATTTTTGACATAGAGAGTCATGTTTTCCTATGTGTAATGCTATGGGGAGGTTATTCAAACCGAGCAAGGATCATTTTACAGTGCACAACCAATTACGTTGGTTAGTATAGATGATTGTGTAACCATAAGGGACCTTCAAGAGAGAATTAGTTTTTCCTTAAATCTGGAACCCAATTAAGAGATAATGTCTTTGTGCTATAGACTTTTTCAATTCCTGAAAACACTGTGGCATTCAACTTGTACATTGGTTGTTGATGCGTTGTGGGTCCAAGAAATTAATTTATTTTCTCAATGGTCAGATGGTAATATGATGGATTTATACGTTGATGTTGCTACTATAAAAAAACTATGTACAGTTTTACGAGGAAATAGAATTAAAAGAGTGGTTGAAGATAGTACAACTCATGAAATTGTGTTTATTCCAAATGATGCAGCAGAAGAGGAAAACCTAGATGGTCTCCTAGATATACATGTCAATTCGACTTCTGATGAGAATATTCTTAATGACAGATCTGATGGTGACAACAGTGTTGATGAGGAGTGACCAATGGAAGATAGGGAGTAGGTTTTGAGAAATGCATTAGTTGTACATTAACCTCAACCTACAATAAATCATCCACCACTCTTTTCATCTTATTCAGAAGTAATGACACACGTAACTGAATCTGAAAATACTATTCTCACACCGACAACTAAGTTCCGTGGAGTTGTACCAGATGGGATTAGTGAGGTTGGAAAACCTTATATATTGGAAGAAATTTTCCCAGTAAAGAAACCTTAGAATCATGGTAAAGAGATTTCATATTGAGAGACCCTTTAACTATATAGTTCACCAATCATGCCATAGTAAATATGTTATATGGTGTGAGAAGTATGGGGATGATTTTCGATTTTTCTTGCGGGCGATTTTGGACATTACATTTGGAGGATGGAGAATCTCTAGGATTGAGGTGGCTCGTACTTGAGTTCAGCCAAGCCTCACACAAGATCAGACATCATTGGATGCAGAATTGGTGTCATCTATTGTTGTTGTGATGATTAGAACATGTCAAGATTTTCCAATATCCCTTGTGAAAGAGAGGACTCTATAGACATTTTGTCATCATATTTCCTATAATAAGGCATGGATAGAGAAATAGAAGGCAATTATGATGGTCTATAGTGATTAGGATGACTCATATCGTGTGTTTCAATAATTGTTAACCATAATGAGGCATCATAACCAAGTTTTATTCCATCTGGATACAAATGAACATGTGTATCATGATAACCGACATGACCATCTCTTGTTCAATTGCATCGGTTGTTCTGGGAATTCCTTCCCTGTATCTCCGCATTTCATTTCTGAAAATAGTTTATTCAGATTGATGGAAAATTTCTATATGGAAAATACAAGGGTGTATTGTTGATTGCGGCAACCCAAGATAGAAATCATTCACATCTTCTTCATGCCTTTTCCATTGTAGAGAAAGAAAAGTATGAATCATAGAGGTTGTTTCTGGCATGTATCAGCAACCATTTCACCATCATTCGGGGTGTTGGTTTGATATTTGATCTCCATCGAGCAATTAATGAGGAAATCAATGCTGATTCTGATACATGGAGATACCAAAATTCACATCATTAGTTTTTTATTATTCACATTTCTTGTAATGTGCATAAAAAATTCCACAACGAACCAATGAAGAAGGAAATCACAGGGCTTGGTACGCATTCTAGTCATTCTGTTTTACTATTTCAACATAAAAATTAAATAAATTTATGTGAAATATCATCTATGTTTTGTAGTATATAAGTCAGACCAATGTTGGTTTGAAGATCATTTTGAACAAATTTTTCAGGCTAATCAAGAATTATATGATTATATTATACAGATTCCAAAAGAGAAATGGACATTGGCCTATGATGGGGGGAAGAGGTACAGACACATGACGACAAACATTGAGGAGTGAAAATATGGTATCTTCAAAGGGATTTTCAAGCTACCTATAATCGCCTTAGTTCAAGAGACATTATATCAATTTGTAAAGTACTTTGTAGATTGAAAAAAAAACTATCATCAGGTAGAATACAGCAGGGGCTATGATATGGAATAAACATTCAACAAGAAATTGAAAATAATATTGAAGAAGTGTCTGGTTATAATTTCTGTCTCTTTAGAAGTGAATACTCATGATTTGAAGTTCAATAGCATTCATACACCACCAAAAATAGCATCGGTGAAAAAATGGTTATATTACAAAAAATAGGGAAATGTTAATGTGGAAACATTATGACCTTACAGTTCCCATGTACACACACCATCGCAACATGTGACTCTATGAACATATAAGGGGAATCATATGATGATCTAGTGTACGAGATGGATACCATTGCTAACTGTTATGTTACACCATGGAAACCTATTGGGGAGTATAATTATTTCCCAATGCCCAAAGGCTAGAAAATAGTGATATCTGACATGAATTTGTTACATCCTCATTTGAGACCGAAGGCCAATAGGATGCGTAATGAGATGTACTTTCCTGAAGAATAAGGACAGCGTTTGCGATGAAAGATATTTCATAAAGAAGGTTGTAACCAAAAATGATTCCCTAACATTGTTGGGTCGAGTTCACAGTCTCATTCATAATGATTTATTGTCTTCATTGTGACATTCCCATATTGTAAACTAAATGTTGTTATCTCTTCTTTTTTCTTCAGTTTTCTAAACACGAAAAACATCTTCCCTTTCCCATGGTTTCTGGTTAAATTATGTGTGATATTTTAGTAAACTATTCTATAACGAAATTATAGTATCATAATGATAAAAATAAATTATTCAATACAAATATTAGGATAAATTCCAAAAAAACCATTACTAATTGAGATGGTTTATCTTAATCTAATCCATAAGTAGTTAATCATAAATCTCCTCCAAAATATGTCTAACAAAATTCATGACCTAATATTTTAGACAATATAACATATTTCATAATATTATTCTTTCTTTCAAAAAATAGCATTCTCTTTATTATATAAATAAAATCTGAGAAAATAGAATTTATTTCATAAATAAAAAAATCATAACACATAACCCATATTGTAAAGTAAATGTTATAAACCCAGAATCATGTTTCATAAACATTAAAATTAAAATTTGAACCCCTAAGGCCGCAAAACTAAACCCCATCCCCCAAAAATCTTCCCTTTCACATGGTTTTTGGTTAAACTATGTGTGATATATCAGTAGAATATTCTATAATGAAATTATATTATCATAATTATTAGCATAAGTTATTCAATACATATCATTAAATAAATTCCAAAAACATCTTTACAAATTGACATGGTTTATCTTAATCAAATCCATAACTAGTTAATCAAAATGATCCTCTAAAATATGCCTAACCAAATTCATGAACCAATATTTTAGATAATATAACATATTTCATAATAATATTCTTTATTTCAAGAAATAACATTCTATTTATTCCTGAAATAAAATATGAGGTAATAAAATTTATTTCATAAATCCAAAAGTAGAACACTTAACAAATATAGTAAAGTAAATGTTATTAAACCAGAAAAATATTCTTTAAACCTTAATATTAAAATTTGAAACCCTAAACCCTTAAATATAAACTCCAACCCAAAAAGATCTTCCCTTTGCAATGGTTTTTGGTTAAATTATGTGTGATATTTTAGTAAACTATTCTATAATGAAATTATAGTATCATAATGATTAGCATAAGTTATTCAATACATAAAATTAGATAAATTCCAAAAACATCATTACTAATTGACATGGTTTATCATTATCTAATCCATAAGTAGTTAATCATAAAGCTCCTCCAAAATATGTCAAACCAAATTCAGGACTCAATATTTTAGATAATATAACCTATTTCATAATAATGTTCTTGCTTTCAAGAAAGGACTTTCTCCTTATTCCTTAAATAAAAAATGAGATAATAGACATTATTTCATAAATCACAAAGTAGAACACTTAACCCATATTGTAAATTAAATGTTATTAACCTAGAAACATGTTTCCTAAACCCCAATATTAATAATTGAAACCCTTAAACCAAAACCCCAACCCAAAAACATCTTCCCTTTCCAACATTTTCTGGATAAATTATGTGTGATATTTTAGTAAACTATTCTATAATGAAATTATAGTATCATAATGTTTATTATAAGTTATTCAATACATATAAATAGATAAATTATAAAAACATCATTACTAATTTACATGATTTATATTAATCTAATCGATAACATTATATTTACATATTATATGTATGACTCATTTCATTTGTTTATATGCATATGGATGATACCATACTACTCACCCAGTAGCCTACCCATATTTCATAGGTCATGTTAGAGGGTCGTCTAGAATGATTGGTCAAGGTGTGTCAAGAACAAAATTTTCATCATAGGGAGCCTCCACATGCCATTAGACCTTACTTGCACTATTATGGTTTCTATGGCCCTGCCGTATCAGATTTCACATTTGTAGATCATTACCAACTTGCTGCCCTCATTAAAAGATGGAGACTAGAGACACACAAATTCCACCTGCCTGAGAGAGAGATGACCATCACCTTCGAGGATGTGGCAGTGCTTCTCTGTCTTCTTATCCAAGGTAGACCTGTTATTGGACTCACTCGTACAGCTTGGTCAGACCTTGCTCAGTGCTTGTTAGGCATTGATATTTTGTCCAACCGTAGGGATATAGATGGATCGTCCATATCTCTTCCTTGGTGAGAGTTGCAGATTTTACATTAACTGGATGATGAAGATGGGTAGACCATCATGTGTTATGCTAATGCATATATCATATATCTCTTTGGAGAGACCATGTGTATTGACCACTCAGGGATGCACATGCATATGATGTCTCTATCCCTACTAGAGAAAATTGATCGGGCAGGTACGTACAGTTGGGGATAATCCTTCTTGCCATACACATATAGATCATTATCCATACTATCCTACAGGGACCATACAAGTCTCATAGGATGCATCATCCTTATTCAGATGTGGGCGTGGGAGCGCATCCCATGATTCTATCGTAACCTTGCTGCTATGCTGGTCGAGATGAAGGTTATTCATGATGCTCTACATGGAAGCTAGTATGATAATTCATTTCTATTTGTTTATGATTCTACTATGAGTTATTGGATATAATTTATAATTATTTTTCACTATCGTTGATGTATTTTACAGGTGGTGTCATTGACAAAATTTTGACGAGGTTTGGAGATAACATTTGGGCATATATCAGATACATTTGGACCGTCTCTTACCTGATAAGTTATGTATATACAATTTATCACTTTCTAAAATATTTAAAAATGTCATCAATTTTTTTAGTTAGGTTCTTTTATAAAAAAAAATTTTATTTCAGATTTCATGGCTTTCATACTAGAGTATTACAGACTAGTTGCCAGCATACTACACTATTGTGCTTCAAGATGATTGGGCTATAGTGCCCCTCATTCACTTCTATATTATTTAGTGGTAGTATCCTGATAGATTCATGTGCCAGTTTTTCCATAGTCAGATGATTCCATTACAATCGAGACAGACAGACAGACTTCATGGGATGAAGCTGACAAGGATGTAGGATGATGACTAATCCTGAGTACAAGCCAGTTTTATCAACTGCTTGCATAGATGTGCATATTTTCAAATTCATGGTGTTCATGAGAATTGATTTTATCACTAAGAGTAGGTTAACTATGCGCCATGGTATAGACAGAACTATATAATGTATTTTACCCAACCCGACATAGAGATTCAGTGGATGGTATGTCAATAAATTTCCATTATTTTGTTTATTAAATTATTTTCCAATTAAATTTGAATCTATTTTCAGGGATGTCACATAGAGTATCTTGTTCACATGAGTGATGAAGAGGAAGAGGGGGTCTTTAGCCGGACAGTCGTCTATGCTACAACGCTGGAGGGGAGGGCATCTTTTCATGCACTTTATTAGAGAATCTTCACACATTCGGATCAGAGAGAGGAGGTTCCTGCCCTAGAGGAACATCCTCCAGCTGATATTGGTGATGAAGAGCGACAACCGCAGTGACATAGACAATATTGTGCTATAGGTGAGGCCTCACCAGTTCCATAGGCAAAGGTTGTCACTCAAGTAGTCCACAGTCATCCATTTCAAGATGTGCCGCTGGTGGCATGGTATCTATATTTACAGACAAAATATCTATAGTTATCTCCATCTTGGGTTCTATATCCTTCATAGCCTTGGTTTCGGGATCCATCGTCATCTTGGGGTATATCTCCATTGAATACTTGGTACCCCACTGCGATGGAGGTAGGTCCTTATACCACCCTAGTGGGTGAAGGATCCAGATGGAATTACGAGATGTAGTTGACAACTCCTCCCACTGACACACAGATGGAGGATGTGCCAGTCGATGTTCTAGTGACGGATGATCAGCCTTCTAAAAGTCATCAAGGTCCAATGCGTAATCGATGCATACATAATATTCTCAAACCAGTATGTGGGATGTAATCTCCTCTCCATAGATATAGGCATTGATTTTATATTATTTTTTCCATGTTTTATGTCTACTGAACCCAAAATTCTATTATTTCTTGTTGGTTTGAGTGGAATCTCAAGAGGGGACTTAAGTTCCAATTTAAGAAATTTTTAATATTTCATTCATATTGGTCGTATAGTTTATATTATATAGGCCAGAAACGTCAAGTACGTGACACATTTTTAAGTTTCAAGTAGGTGTATTTGAAAGATTATAAATAATTTCCACCATGATTTTTGAAGAATTTATTTTTATTTTGGACTACTAAATAGATATATATGAAATTTTTAGAATTTCATTCATATCTATCATATATTTTATATTATATAGGCTTGAAAAATAAAGTACTTGAATCATTTTTATGTTTCATGTAGATGGATTTGAAAGGATATAAATAATTTTTCACCAAAATTAATTAACAAATAATTTTTATTTTCGACAACTAGTTATATGTTTATGAAATGATTAAAATTTCCTTCATATTGATCTTATAGTTTATATTATAGAGGCCAAAAAAGTCACGTACTTGAAACATAGTTATGTTTCAAGTAGGTGGATTTGAAAGGTTATAAATAATTTTTCACCATGATATTTTAATAAATTGTTTTTATTTTGGACCACTAGTTATATGTTAAATAAATTTTTAAAATATATTTCATATCGGTCTTATAGTTTATATTATATAGACTAGCAAAGTCACATACTTGAAGCATTTTTATGTTTCAAGTAAGTGGATTTGAAAGGCTATAAATATTTTTTCACAAGATTGTTTAAGAAATTATTTTTATTTTGGAATACTAGTTATATGTTTAAGAAATATTTAAAATGTCATTCATATTGGTCATAGAGTTTATATCATATAGGATAGTAAAGTCGCGTACTTGAAACATTTTTATGTTTCAAGTAGGTGGATGATAAGTTATAAATAAATTTTCACCAATATTTGTTATGAAATTATTTTTATTTTGGACTACTTTTTATATGTTTATGAAAATTTTAAAATTTAATTTAAATCGAAATTATTGTTTACATTATATAGGCCAGAAAATGCATCTACTTGAAAAAAAATTATTTTTGAATAATGTGGATTTGATAGGATATAAATAATTTTTCACCATAATTTTTTAAGAAATTATTTTTATTTTGGACTACTTGTTAAATGTTTAATAAATGTTTAAAATTTCATTCATGTCAGACTTATATATATATAAATACAAACCATTATAATTAGAAAAGGTTAAAAAAAATAAAAATATAGTGACATAAAATGTATAATAATAATATATTAATGAAGTTATGAAAATTTTACCAAAAAAATATATTATTTATATTAAAATTCACATATACAAACAAATGGATAAATCAAATTCATAAATAAAATATAATTAATTTATCTTTAAAAAATTACAAAATTTATAGGTTGATAATGAAATATAGATCCTAAATTTGGACTAACTAACGTGAATTTATTTGAAATAGAGTAAAAGATGTATGATTTATGAAAAATGATTAAAAAAATAAATAAAAGAACCAAAAATAGTAATGAACTTTGGTTTTGGTTCAAATGTGATAGCTTAGGGAATGTTAAATAAAAATGAATAATAATATATTGAAGAGAAAAAATGTGAAATATTTATATAAATTAAATTAAAAATAATATCGAGCATCATTGATAGTTGTAGAGTTCCTTCAGCTTCCATCGTTGGTCAAAGGGTGGGTTTTGATTGAAAATTAAATAAGGGTTTAAAGTTGCTAGGGGTTTTTATATAATCATAGCATCACTTTTTAAAAAAACCTACATTAAAATATATTTTAAAAACTATTTTACTTTTTTTATAAAAACCATTTTAAAATGTCTTCTAGAGTACATTTAACATCAGTTTGTCAATAAAAATGTAAAAAGTTTACCATATCAATTTTGAAATCATTTTCAAAATAAAATCATTCTAAAAACTTAACACCAAATCCCCAATTTCTACTTGTAACACTATAATTTTATTATAAGTAATAATATTACCCTACACATGTAGTTTTATCTTGAATTTATATTTTCACCCAATTGGATTTACATTAACTTATTGATCAATTAGAACCCACAAATGGTTCTGAAACATGGAATCCATTTTTAAATTCATGCCTTCTTTTGATAATGAAACATTTCACCTCTATATAACCTCTTTAAATGGGAGAGATTCATTATTATTAATACATAATGAGTCATCATATTAGGTGACTATAAAACCATATCACTGACATTATCTTGCCTCTCTATTTCTCTTTTATAATTCCAGCCATTGAAGAACATATTTTTTCATGGGGACCAATGAAATTTGTTCATGTACCAACTATTTTGAATCCCCAGTATTAGCTATATTGAATTAAATATTACATCAACTTTCCCTCTTGAGGGTGTTATCCCTCGCAGGAAAGTTACATTTTCCAAAAATAATCACATTATTTTATAAGGGGTTCTATAGGTAGTATCACAAATTTTTCATAGTATACACTAAAGGATACTCTTTATGCCATATCGTGGTATTTTCTTTCCTAAAATTTACTTAAGAAACTCCTTAAAACAATATACTTGTGTATGTGTCAATATAATTTATTTTCCAATCTATAAATAAATGTAAATTTTATTTTCTAATTTATATGGTACTCGTTTTAATGTTTTTGTTTCAATTTATAATTCATATCCCTAAATGGATAATGGAATATCATCACGACTCATCATAAGTCTCATCGTGTCTAGAAAGATAAAATTACAAATTTCAGTAATATCATTCCACTGTGGTGAGTTATGTATAGCGAAATGTGAAAAAAAATCCAAAACTCTTGTATAAAGTCGATAAACTCTTGGATAAGAAATTTACCACAATATTCAAATCAAAGATTATTTATCTTCATTCTAACTTAATTCTAAAAATCATTAATTAGTTATATGAATTTGTAAAAGGACGCATCCTTTTACCACTGCAAGTAGACATACCCATATCTACTCAGGTAATTAGTAAAATTTATAATTTAATAATACCCACCTCTAACTTATACTAAAAATGGTCTACACACGTCTATGTGCTCCAATCCTAGAATCACTATGGTTCATTCACTCTATACCCTAGCATGTGTTTTGGTGGTTTTTACTTGTAAAAAAACATGGAATTTTTGAAGGTTTTTTGCCTAAAACAATTATATATAACCTTTATGATATAGTTTTTTCACAATATTCTCATTTGAATGACCAAGACGGTAATTCCACATCTGGCTGTTATATGTGTCTTAAAAATATGATTCATTATAAATTTTCAATACATGGTTTTTATTATTTAATACATATAGACCATTATTTAAATTTTTTATACCATAATATATGTAGCCTTTATAAAATAAAGATATATTATTTATGAACATAAAAATAAAACCATCTATATCTAGTGATGAAAAAAATTTATATTTTTTGTAATTTTCAATAAAAAATATCAATCTCTTAAAACAACCTTAAATTTTGTTAAAAATTAAATTTTTGGTGTATAATGGTCAGAGCAGCCAACCCCACACCATTTTAAGCTCATAAATCCACATCTCACGTAAAAATAGTTCAAAATCAACTTGTTCCCTATATTTTTATGTAAATTTGAGGACCAGAAGTTGTATCTAATAACCAATGTGTCGAAATTATAATATTACACTCGAAAATGAAATAATATTTAGTATCCTATTTCTTATTAGTGAAGTACCTCTTTAAGTATCCTTGATCACCACATGAAAAAAATAATACATCCTTTTCCCTTTATTTCAAATAGATCACACTATTCATGGATGGATATCTATCAAGAGCTTTAGAAATTTTATGAGTCCTTGTACCCATTACCTTGTTCTTTCATTTATTATTCACATAAGGAACATTGGTTTTTTTGGAACCATTCCCTTTTCCACTTAGAAATTGAGAGTAAGAAGCTCCAAAAGTCTCTTCTAATTATTACTCATGTAATAATTAATAAAAAATGTGAAAGGACTTCAATAATGTATAAATTATGAGATCTACGTGAAAATCATCTGGAAATTTAGTCACCAATATGACTAAGTATTCTATGTTTCAAATAAGTTTGACTATATGAGATCCAAATGGAATATACTCTACAATTTTGAATGTTAACGAAGAATTTGATATCTCATATATTTCTTTTCTTTCCATATCTTGATAGAGATCCTAAAAGTGAGACATCATTTTATATACACCATTGTCATCATTTTTATTTAAAATCTCATTTTTAATCGATAATATCATGAAAAATTGAACATATGGGGCATCATTCAAATGTTTCTCAAATAGGGAGAACTCTTTCCCATTATCCATTCAAAATTTCCCTTTAAGAATAGATTCTTTTAGTGCATATAATTTTCATTCAAGATGTGGAATAACACATAAGTATCATTACCATTATTTCAAACTAGTGTCGGGGAGAATTTTATCCTTCTCAAGTTAGGATCACAATAACAGGTTTGAACTATTATTTATTAACATTTCTAATACTAAGAATGGTATAATTTTTCACTTTATAAAATAAAATAAGATAATTAATATTATATTATATTTATTAATATCCAACTATTTTATAAAAACCCAATTTCCCCCACAATTGGATTTAGAATATCAATTTGGTCGGAAATTCTAGTTGAAATGAACCATTGTCCCCTTATCATAACCAAATCATGGGCCTGAAAATATATATTAAGGGATGTAGATTGGAAAAAAATGTGATTGCATTAACTCATAGTTCCTTGATATGTTTAGTGGAATCCCTAATACAGAAATCCTTAAATTGAATTTTCTATACCATTTCCTCTTAGATGCATAGAGTATTTCATATACAATCATTGCTTGATGTGAAATAAGTTAAGTCACCCAAAAATATATTATTATAATTCCTCAATAATTGAAAGCACCCCAACATGGGCTGGTCATGTATGTTGAATGATGGATCAATTTTAACATAAGCAGTAGAAGGTTATCTTGAATTAATACATATAATTGATTATTTTTTATATTTATGTTTCAATAACAAATATTTTCTTTGTTACATGATTTTTAATATAATGTGGATTTACTTATGTGATCAACAATGTCTTAGATATTGTTTACATAAAATCTAATTTATATTTTTCTCTCTTACATTATCCTACCTCAACATTGTAATTTTATTATAAAATGTAGAAAAAGTGGAATTTATGGGGGGGGAAGTGGTGAAGATCAATTGAATCCCCCATAAAGATCAATATACAATCAATTGGGTGGGAAGTGGTGAAGAAGTAAATAATACCAGGCGCATTTTGGTCCCCTTTACATTCACAAATAGCATCTAAGAAGACTCCTTCTCTCAATATGTGATCCACTTTTGTACCTTGATGAAATAGCCTCCTGATCTTCCGAATAAGGTACACCGAGTCCCATATAATTTTAGCACTTCCTCATATGCTTCTCACCAAAACATTGTAGTCTAATTATACTTCTGATATGTAAACATTAAAAGCATTCACATAATTAGACCACTTAGTGTGGCCCTCCCTTCAGCTCTTAGTGAATTACATGGAACATAATAACAGTGAAAACAAAATAGAACAAAGCCTCTGATATCTCACTTTAATTCACATTAATTCCTGCAAATAACTTTTTTTACATTTTATAAAGCCGGATTGTGGGTTGTCGGGACCCATACTACATGAACCCAAAACCACATACCACATTTCAAAAAGGAATTTCAAAATTCAAATCACTGCCACACTGCCTCGAGACGTGAGCCCGCACCGCCTCGAGCGACGAACCGTCATCATACTGACACGTCGTGCATCAGCCTATCCACATCACCGGATCACCAGTGGGATTCGCCGACATCCATCGTCGCAAAATCCACTACCCCGGATCGCCGGTGATCTTCACCGGTGTCCGTCGTCGCCTGTAATCACCATCACCGATGTCTAGTAACGGAGCACCATTAATTCTTGTGATCATGAAAAAAACATTAATAATTAAATTTAATATGAAACATTATAGAAATAAAATAATAAAGTCTTATAGGGAGGATATTTTTTAACGGTTTGTTTATTTAGTGGATGATAACCTAAAAGTTGATCTATGTTGAAGAAATATTGTACCATGAAATTTTCTATGTTGCAGCTTTCCTCCAATCTACCCATGTATCTCAATGATTGTTTTTTTCTTCGACTACAATCATGAACTCCCACTATAAGCTTGGGATCTCCATCCATTAAATAATAATTTACTAACACATATGTGAGGGGAACCAATGGATTGGTTAAAGGTTTTACATAAAAACCCATGTGAATATAGGCCCTTGTATAATAAATTAATCACAAATTTTATAAAATAACATTACATTATATAGATCTAATTTAAGATAAATAATTCTTTAATAAATATATCTTCATATTTAATTAATAGGTATTTTAATATTATTTCACATTCAATGTTCTTAATATTCTCATCTATTACAATTTTAAGAAAATTAAATAAATTTATTTAAAATAAACTACGTACAAATCATGTACCTTGGTGGAAAATGGTGAGAACCAATCTGAACTACCCATTGTGTATTATATTAATGTACAATTTACTCATGTGGCATGTGGCATACTCAACTTATCAGTTAATATTTTGGAATATACATTTTCAAATAAATTACACATGAAACACATGTTATTTACATAGCTTGTTTTGTTTCAATGCACATAGTGTAAATATTGTATTATGACTTCTTCATGATATGTTGTTATAATAATGAAAAATAAATTAATTATTCATTTAATATATATAAACCCATCACATGGAATATGTATAGTGAAATAAATGACACACATACAGATTTTTCTAATGTTTATTTAGTATAAAAAATTACATTCTAATTATTCTAAATTTGGAAATATATGTGACATGTACTATCCAGCAACACAACATGCATATTTATCACTATTAATCCTTGCCACGTGTATAGGGGAATAGATTTTAAATTTTAAATATAAATTAATAGATTAAATGGAATGTAAATTGGATACACATTATATGGTCTCTAATTTACATGGTCACCAGTTATGTAGGATGTGAAAGAATACTTGTGGCCCATATCAAACTCAAAGAAAACATGTAATGTATGTGTGTCACATTACATATAGTCTAGATGACCATGAACCAGGCTATCCTGGTCAACATGTAACACCATGAGATTTTTCAATATATTTTATTTAAATAAATCTAATCTCTTTGATGTCTTGTGCTACGCGCAACCCTGAGTCTAAATGAACTGTAATATGGTATATCATAATAATATAGTAGTTAAATTTGAGTGTTTGAATAGGAGTAAATAAATTATGAAAATTATATGGTTTTCAAATGTTTTAAATAAATCATTGGTTATTAAATGATTAGGAATGAAAATAAAACTAATTTGAATGTAAAATAAATGTTTTTTTCTTAAAACGGTTTCTTTTTCCACACAATGTGTTTTTATCTTAATAAATAAAATTAATAACTAGTAAAGAAATATTTTAAATAAATTTATATATTATAAATAATATAATTTTTTTTATTCATGTAATATATTCTAGTCATGGGGTAATAATAAATTTAATTTTATTCATAAACCTATATTTTTCTAAAAAACAGTTTTATCGCATTTCCCATAGAAATAATAAAATATTTTTTTAAAAATGTCAGAAAATTATTATTCAAATAATGTTTTTTATTTTTGAAATATTCAATTCATATTTATCTTAGAGTGAATTTTTTAAAAATTTATGAAGATATTTATTTTTTGATGAATAGTGAAAATACTAATTTTTATTAAATCTACCTTCACATATAATGTGTTTACAAAGTAAAATTTCTATTTAAAATTTTTCAAAAGTATAATTAGATTAATTATATTATTTCTAATCCAATTTTGGTCAATTTAATTAATTTTATTTTTCTTTATGATATTGGAAAGATTTTTTATTTAACAAAACATTTCATTGGGAAACCTCATTTTCATCACGTATGTGGATTTACTTTTAAATTAGATTATTCCACTTATGTGAATTGAAATTCGAAAATTGGATTCCATATTTGGATTAAGAAAAATTAATATTATATATTTGTGTCAACTTAATTTTTTCAAAATAATTTGTAAAAATAGTAAATATTTATTATTGTAGTTAAGGACAAAATGGGTTTAATGAACGTTAAACTATAAAAAAATGGTTAAACTATAAAATTATCATATTTCTATTATTTAAACATATTTAAATATTATATCATATCATAATATTTAATGTATACATTTGGAATCATTTGGCCTATGAAAAATGTGGTTATAATTTGTTCTTTTCAAAAATTTCAAGTGTGTCATCTCCCCCACATATAAAAGGACACCCCCTATCCTCTCCCCATAGCACTTATAAAACCACTTGGTTAAAAAAATACCAACTCTAATAACATATTTAAATCTATACCCAATAAATTTAATCCCTTTTATTAAAAATCTACTCCAATAAGAAAATAGGTGTAAGACTAAATAGGTTCACCAAAGAATATGTGCAGTTCCTAACCATGCTTATTTATTTTATTTCTTCTTATACCTCGTTAAAATCTTACAAAAAATAGAAATCAAAATCCTGAGTATATTAAATATAATTATAGGTTATTATTTTAATTTCTTAACTTATGTCTATCTACTCATCCATCAAATGGAATGCGAAAGTATGGATCAAGTGTTTGATGGACTACCGCCTCGAGAAAAAATATTATTTATTTTCCATCATTTCCTAGAATGAATGAATTTAATTATAAATTAAATTTATATTTATGATATTAATGAAATAATTATACTTCATTAATTAAAATATAACATCTAGCTTCTTACATACCAATCTGTATAAAAATAATAACATCGCTCATTTGTACACGTGGAATACCACCTCCACATAGTAATCTGATACTTTTTCATTATATTTTTACATAAATAGTAATAAAGAAAGATATAATAAATATAAATTATATATTATAAAATAATTAATAATTAAATTTGAATTATTTATCAACATTCCATCATTCCATATGTGAAAAAATGAAACAACATTCATGATTTCGTACGACATACTATCTCCATAAATAGTGCAACTCATTTTCCAATCTCTAACATTTATAAAGTATTATAAATTCTTATATAAATAATATATATGATATTTATATAATGGTTAAAATTATATAAATTATGTAACCATGATAAATGTTTAAAGACCAAAACCCACATGAAGGAAAAAGTAGTTATCACCCGAATTAGTAATTTTAATAAACAATTGTTAACAAATGGGTGATAAAAGGTTATAAGTAAGTCATATATGGTATGAAATATATTAGTATGTTCTAATAATATATTTATAATCAATATATAATTATTATATATTATATTTAGAGACATTATATGGAATTCATACCCGAGGTAAGGGACTTCATCTATTTTTCCATTCATTAAGGCATATTTTATTATTATGAACCTAATTTTTTTATATGGTACATATACTAAAACTTTTACATGTTATATCATTAATCATTTATATCTATTGGTACTTGTATCTTAAACTAATACTATTACATACAATTATATTTTACATGAATGTTATTAAGTGGTAAGTGTTTCATAACTCAATCTATTTTCATTCGATTATATTACGTCTCTATTATATTTCATATTATATGATTATATGTGTATTTTATTTTTACAATTTTTCCTTTAATTTATAATTATTTTAGGCTGATTTACAATTGATACTCATAATTAATTAATTTATTTCTTCTTACTTAAATGGTATGATCTCTGTAAGATATTTCTTATTAATTTCTATTCCATTGAGATGTTTTTGTTTTTATGAACCTATTCAATTTTATGTGGTTTATATAATACCCCTTTCATGTATTTAACACGAACACATAATTATTTTTTCTGATTAATGTTTCTACTCAATTATATTCTTTCACCGGTTAACAAATTAAGAATTAACAAATAAGTAAGAATCTATATTACGATCACACTTTCATTTGGGATTTATTTTATATTAGTTAAAGGATTTTTATCATTTATCATTAAAAAGACAAAATAATTTATATATCCATATTAGTTATCTTTGATTTTATAATTACATAAACCATATATCATTTTACAAATACTTTTTTACATTTAAAGTTAATTGATTAACTATTGTAATATTGATAAATTCGTATCCTTTACTCAATGTGGATATTAATTGATAAGGAATATTTTTCTAGACATAAATCAATCATTAACTTATGAGTAATAGTTTAGACATGCAGGGATGGGTGTGTCATAGAATTACATATCCCCTTGATGCATCAATGAATCTTGAAAAATCCTAAAACCTAAAATTCTAGTTCCATTACTAAAAGGAAAACCAATACATTTATGGATTTAATATAGATAAATCTGAGAAATTGTTTCCTAAAAAAATCATAAAATTTCAGAAGAAAATATTGGATCACATACATACCCAAGGACCAATTAAGATTTTAGTTTTATAGAATTAGTACAAACTTTTAACAACTTTAGTTCATGAATAAATTGTTCATAATGATCAATATCATCTACCACTATATCCATATTTTCAAACTCCATGTTATTTATTCAACAGATCATGTAAAATGTCTCACATCTAAAACATTTCTAAAGAAAGATCATTTGTTATAAAAATTCATTACAAAGAAAAATGAATCATATGAAAGTGTGAGATTAGATTCTCATTAAGTGTAAGCATAAGACATGTCAATCATTAATCATATGAAAGTAAATGATAATAGTAATGGTATAATATCATGATTATAACATACAAATTTAATGCCTAATATAACAAAGAGAATAAACAAGAGTTATAGTAGAAAACATTACCATTTCAAAATATATAAATCAAAATTATAAGAATTCATCATAACTCAATCATGAAACATAATATCCAATCGTAAATAAATTTTTAGTTTCATATTTGAATTTTAAATACAAATACCATTAGATCATACATCAATGCTTGTTTCCCATAGTAGACCAAGAACATAAACTTGTTTACCTTAATGAATCATACACAACGACATATTTCCCTTAATGAATCAAGAACATTAAATTATTTCCACTAGGTATCTCATAATATATAAAGCATTACCCAAATATTTGGAGGTAGATATATTTCCCACACATCACAAAATTGAAACCATACATATGTGTTCACATGGTGATAAATCATTAATCATATCATAGCCTATAAAATGAAATAGGTTTTATAATCATTTTATCTTTTTTATCATGAACTTAAACCATCCAAATATATAATAAGGATAATATCATTAAATAATAAAACCATTAAATCATAATTAACCTAAAATTGTGTCATCTTCAATGGGAAATGGTTTTGAAAGGTCACGTGGAAAAATTATTGAGTAAAATAACGTTCCAATTTTTAAATTTCTTCTTTTTAAAAAATGTACACATCAAATGGAATCATATTATTTTAAAATATAATTTTAGACTTGTAAAGGAAGCATACAATCATATATTATCGACAATGGTTGGAAAATGATTTAATTCCATGTAAGCTAAAAACACTCCTTTAATATTTTTATTAGAAAAGTCAAAAAGTACCACGTTTGGGAAATGAAAAAAATATTCCATTCTAACAATTTTATAAAAAATAAGAATTGGCTAAAAATTAATTTATAAAATTATTAGGGAAAAGTAAAAAAATATTTTGAAAAAAAGTTTATAATAAAAGTACATGTAAGTGAAATATTCTTCATCTGAGACTTACAAATAAATCATATTTAATAATGATGAGATTATTAAATAATCATTTACTACATTGATAAATTTTCAATAAAAATCCCCTTAAAATAAAAAACATTATATGCATGTGAATTTATAATAGTATTCATGATATAAACAATTAAATACATTCATGGTTAGTATATACACAACAGAAAAGAAACATGTAGTGTATAAGTCATATATCCCACAAAAATAAATAGAAGGCTAAAATCTCATACCTTGAGTCTGATTGATCACCTAAATTATATAACATCATGAATAAATAACATATACTAATTTTTACTTTATTATTATCCTTTTCATGTAATTTTTCCATTTATATTAATTATTTTTATGTCATATATACTTCTATATCAACATAAGTTCACGTCAAATGTTTGGACGATATTCAGTTCATAAGTCCAGAATGAATTTGGAAGGTCCATTGTGGTCAAGGTGGTCCTTATTAAAAAATATCTAGAATAATAATCCTGAAATAAATATCATATTTTGTATATAAATTATAATATTATATCCAAATGTTAAATATGGTAATGAAAAATGAACTGTGTTACTAAAATGGAAACGGCGGGTTGCACGTGTTTATATATATCATTTCCATTTTTCAAAGAACATTATATAAAATATATAAGTATTCATTAATTTTTAAAAAATGGTAATGATATCATATATGTCATATTAATTCTTTAAATATAATGATATATACACAACAAATTTTATGTGGTGATGAAAATTGAATCACATCACTTCATGGAGGTTGTTGTCCACACGTACGCACGAATGACAATATTATTTTACAACCCAAGGAATGGTAAGAAGGAAAATGATATATTATGTTTTTTATTTATATATTTTTAAAAAATATAATATATTAAAATTAATTATATAACTATAGAAATTTGTGAGAGGTTGTGATGTAAAACGATTTACATTGGTTTGTGAGGTAGTAGTCTACTGTACACACGAATGATGGTTTCTTCTCCCATTTGATGGATTTTAGAGATAGATATTGGTCCTGAATTTTTCATAATAAAATCTACCTATATGTATTATACTAGTTTTATTATTTTCTCATGGTTTAATAATATTTTAATGTGGTGTAAGAAGATACAAAACTAATAAATTTATTAAAAACTATACAATTTTTTAGGGAAACCTCCTTTGATTAACACCTTAATCATTATAAGTATTGTCTTGTGATTATAATAAGGACTCTAGAATAAGTGAATGTATTAATATGGCATTTTTTTATTTACTAGATGTAAATAATGGGTTTTTTTATGTGAATTAATGAGAAAAATAGGTGACCTTTTATAAGGGAGGGGAGGGGAACTCCTGGAATTTCTCAGAATATTAAATTAATATAAATTAATATTCAACTAAAAAAGGATCCAAAGGGAGGTATTTTTAGTATAATATGAGTATATATTTAAATATTCACATATAATATTACATATACATGTTTTCACAATATTTATATCGTTACCTTTTGGTATTAGCCCATATACAACCTCTTCAACTCTTACCATGACAACATAAATTGTTACTCTTTGAGAATCAATATAGTTAATATAAAATGACCAATTTATAATAAATTATTCACTTTTGATATTTTCAAACCAATAATAATCACATGTAATAAATAAATATTTTTTGTAATTTTATTACATTTAATCAAACATTATTGATAATAAAATATTCATAATGTCAAATTATAGAACTATACTTAACATTAACATATATACAATTAAGAAAACTTCTAAAATTTGAAAAAAAAAATCATATTATATCCCTAAAATATCATTGTACTATATAAAATAATTTATTACCTTATTTATCTCCAAATAAATTTATTATATTTTTTTTATTTAATTTAATCGTTTATTGTTTGAATAATTACTGGATCAAGGCTATGTAAGTATTTTTGGAAATTATATCATCACTAAAATTTTAAATTTAATTACCATGATAAAGATAAACACATTATCTTTTAATATAATATTTGTATGTTGTCCTTTTCTAAAGATAACTACATGTAAAAAATATTCTAGTTATTAAAAATATGTGTGTGACATGTTTGGATTTTCATTAAATAACATATTATAAAAGTAATTATTTCAACCAAGTAGAGCCAAAAGGTAAATAAATTTACATAAATATTATTATGGATGATATAAAATAAAATATATAGTATTTAGTTATTTTTAATAATAATTTTTTTGTCCTTGTCATTTGTTTTAACCATTAATTGCCTAAATTACTCTTTACCGTGGGAAAAATTACTACATCTACTATTTATATTTACTAAAAAATAAATTGAACCTGTTCACAAATTTTGGGCTCAGTTATTCCAAAAATAAAATCCATTTTCTTAAATTCAACATAAAATAGGGGAAAATTAGATTTTAAAATAAAATTGGAAGAACACAATGAAATATAGTTATATGAAAATTTCATTTTTTAAATATAAATAGTTTTTACAAAAAAATCAACTATAAATTCTAAATAAAAAATAATTATATAATTAATTTAAATAAAAATAAATGAATTAAATTTTATTAATAATCCAAAATATTTTTTGACTATTATAAATACATTAAAATAAAATTATTTTTTTCAATAAAAATTTGTCATTTTCACTGTTCAATGAATGTTGAATCATTTTACAAAATTTTAATAAATTACCTATAAGAAAATTATGAAATTAAGAATAATAAATGAAAATAATTTTTTAATTTTTTTATAAATTCTATATATTAATTATAATATTCACTCATGAAAAGATAAAAAAACGCATTTATGAAGAAATCAAATTTTTGAGGACTAATATTACATTAATAATGAATAAGTGATTGTTCCCTAAGAAATTTTCATTAATTTTATATTGATTAATAATTTTTTATTATTTTCTAAATTAGTTATTTCTATTCATAACCACCAATTTAATGTCTAGGCTATAACTTTTTTATTTTCAAAAAAAAAATTCAATATTTGTTTAATTGTGATGTTTTATATCTATTATGATATTGAACATAGTATATAATTTTAATATATTGAGGAATTACATTCTAAACCATTTAATAAATTGAATCCTTGTGATTTGAACTAATTAATGGAAACCTGGGGTTAGAATTTTGAAAATTTCTTGATTGAAATAACAAATCATAAAAAGGGACAATAAAACTTTTACATAAAAGAAATATATAGAAGAATAAAGGTCATCTAGAATAACACATCACTTGTTTTACATGTATAAAAACATTAATGGGATGTTAAAACCTTAATATGGAAGAGAAAAATAATGAACAAAGATTTCTAATGATTGATAGAGTACATATCATGAGAAATTTAACCATCATAATACCATAAATCTCTAATGGGTTAAAAGTAATTGATTTATTATTAAAAAAATAAACATTCAATGTTTTATTTCAAGATCATTTTCTAATATTTGTGGAGTTACTTTAATTATTTTTTTAATAACATGAGTAAATAAAACTATTTGACAAGTACAGTTTTACCCTTTAATCAATTTCCACCACAATATCATATTTTTCTCCAAATGATGAGTATTTAAGATGAATTGTTCATGCATAAATCACTAAAATAAACTTATAATAGATCTCATAATCCATAATATAGTAACAATCTATTCCTCATATATTTAGGTATTAAAAAACAAAAATGGTTTGGACAATATAAGATAATTCCCAAAATGATTAAAGACTTTAAATGAATAATAACTACTCTAACATTTAAAATTCAATAGTAATACCCAATGTTCAACATAGATTAGTAAATAAATAATTAACCTTATAATTTCACAAAATATTCCAAAGTAATATTGAAACCCAAAAATGATAGTCATTTTATCACATAGTCTTCCAAGATAAATTCATTTTTTATCTCCTAAAATTTGAACACCCTAAAAATATAATCTCTATAACATCTTAACCATTTTTATGAATAAACCAAATAACAATTAATCGATAATAAAATCATATACTCTTAAAGAAAATTTTACAATTATTACTCAAATAAAATTTCCTAATATTTTGTTTACATAATCATATATGGTTCCAAGAATAGTAAATATATTTCAAAATAATCTTAATCACTTAACACCAAAACAATTATTGATTTATCTATAAAATAAAACATTTTTCACAATATTAACTTAAATAATAAATAAAAAAAATTCATACTAATGATTACAACACATATTTTATCGATATATGATATACCATTATCGTCCATTTTTTTTGGGTTTAAACCTTGTGGCCTTGCTTAATGTGATGGGTGGTCACCAAACCCGCAGTTTTCTTCATTTTCAAACTATATTATTAGTTTAAATGTTATAAAAATACTCAAAAATTACTTTAATATATTCAACATTAATTAAAGTTTTTCACCTTAAATATTGTCTCATACATATTATTTTCCACCCCAAAAAGAAAATAACACATACTAACATCAAAATCAAAGATCATATAGAAACTAAAGTTTATAAATAACATCAAAAAATTTAAAAAATCATTAGACTCCTTAAATTTTGATCACTTAAAACCTATAAATTGGTGTATAAGACACAAAAAAATATACTAAACCTCAAATGTGTACACCCATGATGGTATCCATTACTCTTAAAACAAATTCTCATGAAAACATAATAATATCCAATTTCTTATAAACCCTTATCTGATACCAACTATAACAGACCAAACTCACAATTCCTAATGTGGTTCTAAAACATAAACATCAGATTTCTATATTTGAAATCGATAATTGTGACCCAAATTTTTCTATAAAAAACATAAAATATAACATGGATAATTTGTATCATATTTATACACTAGGAACTTTTATGATTTGTGTTTCATAGAATTAGGAAAAACAATCAACAAATTGGGTTCTTCATAAATAGTTTCTTAAGATCATCATAATCTCCTAATATACTGATATTTTCATTATCCATGTTTTGTCTTCAAAATATTCCATAAAATTCCTCACATATAAAACCTTTCTAAAAAAATCATTTATAATATTTCTTAATAAACTAAAAAAACAAAATAATGGGTGAGATAAAGTACTTCGTGTGGGAAATAGTGGGAGATATCAATCAATAATCATATGAAGGAAATGAAAATCATAAGAATATAAGATCTTAACCATAACGTAAAAATATGATACCCAATTTGAAAATGATCATAATCAGGGGTTATGATATAAAACATTAAAATTTTCAAAATACATGAATCATAAGAATCATAATTTATCATTACCAAATTATGAACCATATGTTCATTTAACAAATTTCTGTAGAATCGTCATCAATGTAAAAATATCTTCAAATATCATGGTAAACTACCAAGACCATAAAATCATGCATAAAAACCTATTTCACAAAAAAGATCGAGAATATAAACTTTTTTCTCAAAATATATAAAGCACATCAAACTTTTTCCCGTAAAAAATAAATTAAATATATTATTTCACATAACTTTCACAAGATATATAAAAAATCCCCCAATTAATTTGAGGTGGATATAATTCACACAAACCAAATAATGAAAAACATACATATGTACAACATAAGATCATAAATCATTCATTATATTAGAACCCATAAAAAATGGGTTTCATAAATTTTTCATCTTCTAATTGAAAACATAAAACATCCAAATAAATAATAATGATGGTATCCTTGAATAATAACACGAATAAATTATATGTAACATCAAATGATGTTATATTAGAACGAAAATTATTTTCAAATATCACTCGGAACAATTCTTCATGAAAATAAATTTTTTATTTTAAAATTACTTCTCATTTAGAAAACTAAACACATTTAAATGGAAACATTTTCTTTGAAAATAAACATGAAAATTAGAAAAGGAATCTTAAAATAAAATATTATCCCTGATGGTAAGAAATTTTTTTCATTCCATTATATTTAAATAAAATTTCTGTCTATATTGTTTAGGAAAATTAAAAAATAGCCTCATTTGGGAAACAAAAAAAATATTCCTTTCAAACTATTTTATAAATACTCAATCATGGGGAAAATGAATTTAAATAATTTTAACAGAATAATAAAATCCTTTTTGAATTTTTTTATAAAACATGGAAAAAGAAGCATAATATTCCATAATGGTAACTTAGAAAAAAAACCTAAATAATAATTATATTGTGAAGTAATCTCTAACCCCATTGGTATCTTTTTAATCATAAGACTCCTGAAATAAATACATTTATATGAATATTTATTTTCAATATTTTTTGTGAGAAAAATAAAAGAAAATCATGGGTAGTATTTATACCACACAAAATAAACATATAGCATATGAGGCATATGCCCCATATAAAGAAAAGTAATATAAAAATACCTTACCATGAGTTTAATTCCTCATGCACATTCTTTATCTTCTTGAAACACCTAACAAGAGAAAAAAAAAGTTTCATGATTTCTATAGAAGAATGAATCTTCAATTTTCATAATGTCATATCTGATAAAAGAATCATGGAGGGGAATGCTATACATGAATATAAAGATAATTTGGGTGTGTAAAACATGAAAATAGATAAATTAATTAACATGGATAATTTAGTGGTTCGATTAATAGATATTACAAGAATAATGGATTGAATAACATACCAAATAGGGATTACTGTTTAACTTTTTTATGTTATGGTCATTATAAAAATCAATTTGCTAAGGGTATATCATGAGAAAATGAAAACAAATGTTGTAAGAGTAATTTATTTTCTATTTATTATAAAGATAAGATGAATGATATATGAATGTAAAGTAGTTTTACGTAATAATATTATGATTCTTGTTTAATGGATTAATATGGAACTGGAATGATCTAAATTATTATGTTTTTGTATTTGATAATTTCATGGTAAAATTTTTTTATAAATAATACTCTAGATTATGAGAATCATGTGACATATATATATTGATCCTTAGTTGTTTTTCTTTAAATAATTGTAATTATTTGTTCAATTGATCCAATAATCATGAAAAGTGATTCAGTGAAAATATGATATTTTTTTAAAACATAATATTGAGGGAAAGCAACACCAAAAATATGATAAATATTAAGGTAATAATGTTTATTTGAGATAAATAAATGATTGACATTGATGTGATAGTATTCATAACTTCGAAATTTGTTAGTGTTTTGATGAAAATCAGATTTGGGTCATATTTGATATATTTTATATCATTTTTTATTTAAGGTACATATTGATTAATCTATATTATTTTTTATGAAAATGAATAATGTGAGTTTTTTAAATAATTCATGTTTTCATTAGTTTTCCATGTTAGTTTATTTTATTACCATGTTTCCAGAGAATATGTGAACAAGGTGTTAACATATTAGATATATGAGATTAAGAGATACTTTTGGGAATTAATTTTTTGTTGATTTTGGAATCATAGTGATATTATTTATAAATATTTCAATCTTGGATTTGGAAAAACATATTTTGGATCTGTTTTATTATTATCAACTTAGGGATTGGATTAATATAATCCTTAGTAATTATTGTCAATTTTTTTTAAAGAAATTTATTTATGTAAATTGTATAACTTATGTTAAATATTTGGGTTTTGGTAAATATCTAATGAAATTAAGGGTATCATGTTATCCATTTGAGAATTACTTAATCCATTAAAATATTATAATTATGCCAGAGGAATTAAATATTCATCGTTTTCATTATTTGTTTAGAAATATGAAATTTTAGTGGAAATTGATTAAACGATGAAATTATATACGTCAAGCAAGTGAATTTCTAGATGTTCCTAGTATAAATGGTAATGGAATTACTCAACACTTGGAAAATGATAATCAGATAAATTTTTTCCTGATAACCTTCAATTATAATGATTTGACAGTCTTCTCCCTATTTTGGTTTTTTATTTTTTGATCCTTAACCATTTTAATATCATTCACTTTATTATATTCAATTGTCACTAGAAAATAATTTTCTTCCCTATTTATATCTTCACTTCCAAAAAATTTTATTTTATATTTAATGCTCATATGTGAAATCCTAGGTGAAAATTATACTTCCTATTTACTCTTTTCAAGTGAAATATTTATTAACCATTTTTATAGATTGTATTTCATGAAAAAAAATTAAAATTTCATACAATTGGTTTTTATGTACACTATCATATTATAAGGAATCAATTTATTAAAGGGGTAGAGATTGTAACACATCACGATTTTGAAAATTACTTCTCTTTAAATAATTAATTTTCTTTTATGGATTGCATTACATGCAACACCAAGTTTAAACGAAACTTAATGCACTATTAAAATATTATTATTTAATGTGATAGTTATAAACTAGATGTTAATTTAGGGGGTATTAATATCATTAACTAATAAAATATATATTTATATATATCCTATTCAAAATAAATTTATAAATAAATTCTTATTAAATAATCATTTATTTTTTAGTAATTTTATTTTTTATTCAATAATACATTTTCTCCAAAAATTGTTCTTATTTTTACTAAATTTAAAAACTATAATCTGAATGTTTTAGAAATTTAAATTTAATTTTTTTATTTTTTTATTCAACATGTAAAAATAATCTTATCATTATTATTTTAATATTTTTTTATAAAAGACTAATTTTTTACTAAATAGCGAAAAATAATAATTTTTATAAAATTGGCATTTTATTTATTAGAAAAAGTCCCTTAATGTTTTGAATTTTATCACAAAATAAATTATGTACTCTCTTAATAAATGTATTCTAATTAATTACATTTCAATCATCCTTATACCTTACTTTGTTATAGGTACATTTTTTATCTTAAAAATGCATTTTATAGGAAAAATATTTTATATTGAGTTTTGTTTAATTAAGTTTAAATTAAATTATAGATTTTTTCTGAGTTAAATATTTAATAATATATTCCATATATGGAATTAATGGGTCAAAATGTTTCAAATAGATTCATTTTTTGGTCATTATGAATAGTAACAATAGTAATTTAGATAAAACGATATTGGTATACCTTGTAATTTTGGTTAAAGATTAAATTTTAAGGAATCTTAAATTACCCAAAATCATGAAAAAAATTATTTAAGGAGTTGCGCTCATCCATAATAGTACAATATTTCTTTATATAACCTTTTATAGCCATTTTTATGACATTAGGACCATTATACCATATTATCATATCATACACTTATTTTTAATAAGCATAATATTTTAATAAAGGGTTATACAAAGGATCTTAAAATCCTTTATAGTAATTTTTGTAATAAAGTTTTATGTATCATTTTCTAACTAACCATTTTTTATAAAAATGTATTTCTTAGTTAGAAATAAGATCCATCTGCATCATATTCTGGTCATTGGATCCCAAATAACCAGAGGAAGAAATTGTTGTTTACTGGAAATTTTCCTCTATCGTAATCAGTGAAAGAAATAAGTTTCTAAGTGAATAATTAATTTTTTTATTGAATATTTTTGGAATAATATATTTATGTTAGTAGTTAAAAAGATTTCATAATTTCTAAACAAAATTAGATGATTCATTTTCGATCATAATGTTATCACAAATCATGAAAACTCACATTGTAAATGATTTTGTTGAAATTTTGGATAGTTTTGAAGAACATAATAGTTACATAATGGATATTTTATAGTAATGACAATTCCATCATAATGGTAATTCCATAGTAAATGGAATTCCATCAAAATGGGAATTTCATCGTAATGATAATTCCATCAAACTGAGATGAGAAGGAAACATAATTTGTAATGAACTGATAAGTAAATTGAAATCGTAAGGATCTGTGAAGGAAACAAAATTTGTAATGAGTTTAAAAGGAAATAGTAACTATAATGTGATAAGTAGGAAATTGAAATATTGATAAGATGATAAATAAACAGAAATCTTAATGGGTTGATGAGGAAAAAATCATAATGATATGTGAAGGAAAATGAAATCACAATAAGATAATAAGTAAACGGAATTACAATGGACTGGTAAGGAAACCAAAATCGTAATGAGCATAGGAAGAAACATAAGTTGTAATGAGATGATAATTCAATAGATTTGTAATGATCTAATGATTAATAAGACTAAAAATAAAATTTCAGATGTTTTATGAAGATTTGAAGAGTTCAAAAATGAAATCCACTTTTTTATAAATCTCAGATAAGTATTGGTAGGTTTGAATAAGACAAAGTTGATGTTTAAAAGAGAGATATTTTTAGATATTTCTAAATTTAAATATTCTTTAGAAGTTGTCATGTTTCATGATTTTTGTTTTTGAGTCACCTATAAATAATTTCTCAGATCATTTATTCGTTTTTTTACTTTGAACGCAAGTAGAAAGGGGGAAGCAATGAAGAAATATTGTTAAATCCATTTATTGTCAGAGATCTTGTGAGGAGGATCATACAACTGAATGTTTGATTACTAGATTGAGACATCATATTTAGTCAATCATATTGAAAATTTTAGATAATTTTCTCTTATTCATGTCGATAATGGGTTAATAATATTGAGTCCATCATATTAAGGATTTGAGAAGAGTTTGGTAAGTATATATTGAATAAGGTATAAATATATTAACCTAAACATATTGAGAGAATCAGATCGAGACTCATTATATTGAGAGAATCAAATCCAGCATCATCATATTGAGAAAATGGGATCAATCCAAATCATACTAAAAAATTAGACTAAGAAAATTATTATAATTATCAATAATATCTTTATAATTTAATTTGGGTCAATGTTTTTTAAAAAAAAGTTTAAACTGAATGTATTTAGTGTAATCTTTCCTATAATAGGATATACGTTGTCTAATAGGAGTTTAACAAGTTTTATTCACTTTTTATAAATAGTGAATTTCCATTAAACCACAATAGTGGCTATGGAATTAATGAAGATTCTCCCAATGACGTTGAACCATGTAAATATTATTTTCCTTACATACCTTCCTAATTTTTAGTACATGATCTTTTATAAAATATGATTAGAAATTAATGCTTAATAGGTTGTAGGGGTTTTGTTTTGAAATGGATTGAAACTTATAAAAATTAAAACAATTAATTCAAACCCCATCCCCCTTTTTAGTTTTTATTAGATCCTTTGGAACATGAATTTGTATTAGAGGCATGTTACCTTATTTAATTTTTGTCATAGATAATATAAATTATGTCAATTGTATGGGAATTACAACTTTTTATGGCACAAAATATTATGTATGGAAAAATATAATGATTCCTTGTCTCCTATCTTTTGGCTGGAATGTTTTTTATGATACTATTATTGGGTTTCCACCTATTGATAAATATTCCCCAATGAAGTTTATTGATAAGATAAATATATTAGTTTTTGGAATGGCTAGAGATTTTATTCTCATGTATATATCATAAAACTTTTATCAAAAGGTGATGAGTCTCAAAACATCAAATATAATGTGGCATATTATAGAATGTTTTTTAAGAGAATAGAAAAGTTATCTAAGAAAAGAAAAAAATATAGAATATTAAGTATGAAGAAATTATAATGAGTGATGAAGAAACAATTGATGAATACTTCACTTGAGTAAATGATATTGTTTGAAACATAAGAGGATTTAGAGATTCCATAGATGATACTAAAATAGTGAAGAAACTTTTGACCTATATTCCATGTAGGTTTCATTATAAAATTTCTTCATTATAAGATTAGGATGATTTATATGATGATAAATTATATAACATTTTTATTTCATATGAAATGAGAAAAGCTCTAATTCTTGAGAAGAATATTGATTATAATGTGGATTTTGAAGCTATGAGAAATTTTAAAAAACTAGATGTTGATGAATCTATTCCTTATGGGTCCTAATATAAATTGGATGATGTGTTGAATGTAAAAATCGTGTCTCTTAAATAAAAGAACTATCGAAGAGGAAGAGGAGAATATGGAGGTAAATTTTATTTCAATTTTTATGAGTGTGGTGGAATTAGACACTTTGAAATTAATTTCACCAAGAATATAGTTAGATAATATCAAGATGATCCTGATGAAAAAACATGATGGATGAAGTGTATCAAAAATAATAAACAAGAAAAGTATCCAAAAATACAAGAAGAATTTGGCTGGAAACAAATATGTATATTAATAAGAAAGTGGAATCAGAATTAAATTAATACAATAATTCTGAATATTAATGTTCTTAAAAATTTAGAAGATTCATTACAATATTTAAGAAAAAAAAATTCCTCATATAGTTTAGATGGTGGTAATGAATATTACATAGAGTATCCACTCATTATAGAACATGTTGCTTGTCATGAGAAAAAAAACTAAAGAATGAAATTAGAGTTATGAATAAATATTTTGAATATGTTTCTGATGGACGAAAATATGTCATATAGTAGGAGGAAGAATACATCATAATGATTTTATGTTACAAACATAGAATTTTTAAATAGGGAAAATACAATTAAATATCTTATTAAAAATATGGAAGATAAGGAATAAGAATTTAACATGTTTTAATAACAAATTATTGAGTCTGAAAGTACATTTAGAAATATTAATGAAAACATCAACAAATATTCAAAAGTAGAATTTTAGACTTATAAAGTTTCTGAGAAGGATCAATTTTAGAATCAAGTGAAATGTTATCATACCAAAAATAATGCTTCATCTTATTCCTTTAACATTTCATGTTCTAGAAAATTTATTGAGAAATATTTGGTTTGCAAATAATTTGAAAAACCTATCAAATCAAAATTAGTAGAAAACTTATGATCCACATCTTGAGTATGTTATATAAAAAATTAGTGACAGAGCTCAATAATATTTCTACTAAGAATAATATTTCAGGAATAAAAAATAATTTTTTTATGGATATTTATGGTGATGTGGACACTATGGGAATAGAGATTATAATTTTTGTAAAACATATCTCTACTTTTAAGAAGGTTTAAGTAAACTATAAGATGCATTGAAAGTAGAATTAGTAACATTAATAACCTATAGAAAGATGGAAATGTGAATTATCAATATATTAAAAACATTCCAACAAAAATCATCTTCATTTCTTAGAAGAATTTCATGGAAGATGTCATTTGGATTTCCATTATTATGAACGATGTGTGAAATTACATTTAGAACAAATTACTTATGATAGAGACGAAAAAGATGATGAAAAGAAGAATATCGAGGAAGGAGATTTTGTTATTGAGAAAACATTGAAATCAAGTAAAATAAATTAAACATGTATACTTGACATTGAATATTCTTCATATATGAAAAGTTATATAAAAATCTGGAAATATGTTTAATGTAATGATTTAGGAGTAGTTAACTTTGGTAATTATAGTTCCTTAAAATCAGACGAATCCAAACGACAATGATTAAAGCCAAAAAGTTGAAAATTAAGTATTTTTTATTTGATAATGTGTTAAAACATAACATACATAGTGAATGTCTGATTTTTAATAAATAAAAAGATTTTTTTTAGAAAATATTATTGTATCATTAACACACGGAAGTCATAGGACGTTGAAAAAAAATTATATTCCTAAAACAACGTAAAGTAGGACTCGGGTCATCTCATGTGAGAAGAATTTTTTTGATTCAATCACTGATTTTAGTTCACCTATTCTAATTCTCTTTCATTTTTATATTATTTATGAAAATTTTAGTTTTGGGTGTTTAGGAAAACATGCAATTAAAATAATTAAATTTATAACGGAAATATAAATATTGATAAAAATAAAATGAAATTATGGAATAAAGGGCTTGGCCTAGGGTTTTATAACACAAGATAATATTTTATTTATTTTTTTTTTAAATTCAATTTGATAATTCATTTTTTGAAACATCATTAATGAATTACATAACATTTATTTTCATAGTGTATGATTTTAGAAATCCTCTGACACACCAAACCACACCTCCTCCAATAGTCAAATAGGGTAACACCTCCATCGATAATGTTATTACTAAAAGATTCATCTCCATATTATAAAGATTCTTCCCTTATAGAAATACCAAATCCACCGTATGATGGGTTTTCCTGAAAGAAGGGAGGGAAAAATGAATCGATGAAAAAGAATGGATTTGGAAATATTGCCATGGTGGATGACCACAATACTCGTGAAATACTCCTACATCAACCAAAAATAGAATTTAGACATTTTGAATTGAAGTGAAATAACAAATAGCACTATAAAATCTCCCCCTGGGTTAAGGCTTGGGTTAGTTGACTTTTATTGAAAATTGAATAGGGATCATGATGGAAATATGGAATAGAGATAATGAGATTAGTGTTAGAAGAAATAGATAGATGGAAAAAGAAAATGAAACAACTTGATTAAAATATGAATGCATGTTTCATGGGAAAATAAAATTAAAATAAAAAAGAAAAGAAAATAGAATTCGTAAATGAACCATAAACTCCTCTCCATGGTCCCCTAAATGAAAAGGCATCGATTGTAATGATTTGAGAAGGATATCTCACCTTTTTTACAAGAAAAATTTTATCTTCAAAATTCACCGCATGTTAAAACCGTTAAATAGATGATTCACACGTGGACCCCATCATAATTTTTATTCCCCCTTTTTTTCTCACATATCTCATAAAAATATTCAGTGTATTTGTCCTTATGGAGAAGGATTTATGACCATTTTACTCTAAGAATGTAATATTCCTGGACAGCCTCTCCGCATTCCATGTATCTTATTTTCCATGATTTAATGGCCTTCCAATGGGCTAATTCCTGCATTTCTTCCATAATATAAGTTGTTAATAAATTCATTATCTATATATGTGTTGAATTTAATCCACATTGTTCTAGACGAAAATGAGATATAGGCTCAAACATAAAACTTTCTAGATATGTGAAAAGTTTTAGAGGTCATTTTTTTGAGCTAATTTTGTGCATCTAATTAATGGATTCCAGAAGGATGAATTATATCCCAAGATGCCTGGGATCCTTAAAAAATTATTTTACAATTTTATTTATTTTAGAAACCATTATTTCCAAACTAAATAATAAAAATTAAGAAGTTAAATTCAAAAAGTAGTCCATTTTTATAATTAAGCTCAAATTTCCACAAAAACATAAAAATATGTCAATTTCAAATAAAATAAAACATTGGAGGGACTAAAAAATTTAACTTAAATGAAAAATTATTCAAAATATTAATTTTGACAATTTCCCCACACATAAACATTTATTTATCTCAGGCATAAAATCTCATCATTAAGAATCATAGGGCACTATGTTGTCAATATTTATATTTCAAAACAATATAATCAAACATTTATCGATATCAAATCAAAATTTATAATTACACAAAAAATATCAATTAAATTTCTCATTTTTAAAAGAAACAATTAATTCATTTATTTTACATTTCCCTTTTGAAAAATTGATGGAACATCTTCTATCATTCATTCAGTCTTTTTAATTCATTATTATTTTACATTTTAGGTTATGATAAAACTCACATTTGATTATTTTCTCTCATCACTAATGATATAATTAATGTATATTTATGCTAATATCATGAGAACATTTTCCTTATATATAATATTGTCATGTATCCACTTTCTCGACTTCGTAAAGTCATTAAGAACATTAAATCACGAGGACATCAAATTATGGCTCTAACGGATCTAAGGTTTAATGTTGGTAGTATTTGATGTTTAAAAATAAACTCAAGGAGTAGGTTTTACATTAAAAGTGCAATGAAATATATTCAAGGTAAAAAGTTTAACGAAATTATCCCCTTGAAATTGTAACAACTTTCCCCTTTCCCCAAGACTCAAAGTAAAGATCATGATCAGTTTAAGCATAATGAATTATTTTTATACCCTCATCATTGATTTTTTTTATTTTTTGTCAAATAACCATTTCATTTTTTTTTAATTTTATGATTTTTATTATTAGAATAGACCTCACATCCACCACCTAACCATGTCTGATAATTTTCATTGGTCTAGTAATGGTGATTTTTGGTTCCCCAAAATCACAAACTATTTTTCCCTTTTTTCTCATTTACATTTTATTATATTCAAGAGGGGAACATAAATATAGATCAATGAATGAATAAACAACCTTAATTTCCCACAATAAGAAACCACACACCTTTTCATTACAATGTGATTCATCACTTCTACCATGAATCCCTTCACCCAAACACATAAATTTTAAAATATCATTTAAATACTAAGAGTGGGGTAGGAATGGGTTTCAATGGCTTGAAACATGTCTCATCCCTATAAAGGTCAATCATAATCACGGTGGGATAAAGATTATTAATTTAAAGGTGGTATTTTAAGGATTTGGTGATTTGAAAAGGATTAATCAATCATTTTAAATTTTTTTTTCCATAGTCATATCTTTCAAAAGATCATATTAATGTTCTTATAGGTGGCATATCCCAAGATCACCCATGAAATATCCTCAAGAAAAAATAGGAAGTATTTTTTATTCAAATCCTATGAGGAATCAATATATGATTTTGGACAATAAATCAAGGTATGATTCTTAATAAAAAATCAATTCAAATTAATTTTAGAAATTAAAATCATGAAAAAATGTTAGGAAATTTCATTTACATGAATCAATCAATTTCTTCAAAACACAAGTCCAAATTTTAATATCCACGCATCACATAAAAATTCAATTCTCCATTTTACACATTCAATATCTTTAATATTAATATATAAAACATGAAATCATAGGATTTCTAATAAACTCATTCCTCTTAGATTTTTAAATTAAAACACAATTCATGTTTGGGAATGAAATTTTATCTTAGAAGCCCCAAACATGCATATGTTAATAAAATGTAAGTAGTTAAAAGCATAAAAACTAAAAGAGAAATAACTTTTGAAATGAAGCTTAATCTTCTTAATTCATTGTTTATTTTGTGATTTCTTATGCTATAATGAACCTAAAAAATAAAATTACAAATTAAGAACAATGATCATTTCATTTAAGCTAAAAATAAAAAGAGGGTGTGGGTTTTATACTTCACAAGTTCCTAAGAAATGAAATATATTTATAAATTCCTAGAAAGCATGAAATAATTATTCCTTCTATGTTCCACTTTTTGGGTACTGAATTTTTATTTCCTCTAGAAGGAAATATCCAGATTTTATCCATAATCTATCTGTGTGTAGATTTTTTAAGACATTAACCACCACATGGGGATTTTCCCAACATTTTCTTCTTTGATGGGGGAGGATAATAATCCATGGATAGATTATACTGGATATATCCCTTTCAAAATTAAGTACACCGTTCATGGTAGGTGTTGGATAATGAATAGATCATCCTCATCTTTTGTTGCTATGTGGGAAACATTATCCTTCTTTTAAAATGCTTTCTCAACATGGGATTCATGAAATGAATGATAAAGGTGTAAGTAAATTGGTATAATTACATGAATCAAATTCAAATTTTAAAAAACATATTTTCTCTCATTTCATCAATGTTTCTTATTTCTTGATTTCCTTATGATCAGCAACTTGGATCTCTTCATGATGTGGCCACTCGAATGTTTGTTCATCAAAATCAGGGAGCACATTTGTTGCTCAACAGGTGCACATCTAGGATCTTCTATTTCCTCCATGGAATGGAAAATATTTCCTAATTCTATATAATAAATATTATAAGTAGTGATGAAAAATTAACATTTTATAAAATCAAATTAGATAGATTCAATGAAAGGTTTAACTCCTTATGTTTGTTTAGATTCAATCAATGCCTCAGTGGTAAGTGTGTCTTGGAGAAGACTCTCTATGGATGGAGATAGTTAGTCGGGATCCTCCATTTTCACTTCAAATTCGACAACTTGGGTGCTCTATTCCTTCACTGATGATGGATATTAATCTTTTTAGGGTTTTGAGATATCAATATTTTCCTTACATTAATTCAATAATCCATCCAGTTCTTATTGATCCCCCATAATTATCTCAGTAACAAAGTCTTCCTCATTTGCCTCATCAGGTATGGAAAGTGGATCATCTTATGGTTCATGTTCATACCAAGGTTCAGGTTCTTCAAATGATTCTTTTAAGTATACAGTTATCCAATCTAGTTCTCTTATTATATATTAAACCTTTTCGTCAACCTCTTTAATTTCGTACTATAGTTTTTATTTTTACACTTTCTCCAGGATATATTCTAGTGGAACTTCGTCAAAATGTTTTGGTATGAATCATGGAGTACCTTTTTTTATTTTCATCTTCAAGATAGAATTTGGGGAAGTTCTCCCACAATTTAGTGAGCTAGTTATCCAAACCGTCATTAATAAGTTTCTCCAGGTTCTCCTTCAGAATCTAAATGAGGTTTTTTAATTTTCCACTTTAAAATTTTGGCTCCATGCTACCATAAGATACTTATCCTTAATTTAAGACCATCTTCTATAGACCATGGTCCATAAACTACTAGATCATTTAGCTAAGGGTAATCTTCCAATTCATATGTATTTAAATTTGAATACATATTGAAAAAAGAGTTTTTTATGTTATTTTTCAAAAGGGTGCCAGTTTTGACACTCTCATATTTTAATCTTTGGAAAAGAAAAATTTATATTCCTAATGCAGCATAGTGTCCGATTAGGGTAACCTAACATGATGATCGTTAGAGTCGATTCAATCACATATTTTACTTCACATATTATAATTATATTTGGTTTTTGTATTATTTATGAAAATTTTTATTTTCGTGTTATGGAAATGTTGAAATTAAAATAATGAAATGAAGAATTTTAATTTAAATTTAGATGCAAACAAAATGAAATTATGGAAGAGATGTATCATTCTAGGGTTTGATAATGTGGGATCAGTTGTTATTTATATTTTGTTAAAATTTAATTTGATAATTAATTTTTTGAAGAATCATTGAAAAATTATATTTCTTTGATTTATTAAGTGTGATTTTAGCAAACCTATGAAGCACTGAACCACACCTCCCCCAATAGTTATATTAGCTAACACCTCAACCAAGAATTTAATTCTTTAAGCCCTCATCTGCACCATATGATGTTTCATTCCTTAAGGCTATCCCAAATCCACCGTAGGAATTGTTTTCTGAAGATAATTGAGGGAAAACTAGTGAATCAATGAAAATTAATGGATTTGGAAATAGTGTAATGGTGTAAGACCACCTTACCCATGAAATACTATTTTCATCCACCAAAAATATATTTAAAACATTTTTTATTTAATTCTAATAAGAAAGAACACCATGAAACCTCCCCCATGGTCAATCCTCAGGTTAGTCACTTTATATTTCATATTAAATGGAGATAACAATGAAAAGATGTAAGAGAGAAATTGATATAAGGGTTTGAAGAAAAAGAGACACGATAGAAGAAAAGTAAATAGTTTAATAGAACTATAAATGCATGTTTCTTGGGAAAATAAAAGGAAAATAAAAATAAAATATATACTAAATCCAAAATGGAACTTGGAATCCTCTCCTTGGTTCCCCAGATTTAATGGGATGGATTGGAATTATTTGGGAAGGAGGAGCTCTCCTCCTTTTATATGCCATATTTTCTCTTCAAAATCCCCCACATGTAAGACCCTTTAAATAGAAGATTTATGCATGAACCCCTTCATAAAAGTTGTTCCCCCATTGAGATTCACATATCCCCTCAACATTTGCGAATATTTGGCCCTATAGAGAAAAACATACAACCATTTTACTCTGAAATTTGAATCTACCTAGACAGCCTCTCCATATTCCATATATCTAGTCTCCCTTGATTTAACGGCCTTCCAAATAGTTGATTCATGAAATTCCTTCTTAATGAAAGTTGTTTATAAATTCTTTATCTAGTATCAAGTCAATTTTTAGCTTCATTGAGCCATACAAAATATATATATAATCATAAATATAAAAAATTATATCTATGTGAACAATTATATAGGTCTTTGTCATGAGATTATTTGGGGCCTCTAATTGATGGACAGAGCATGTGGTCCAGAAGGAAGAAGGGTATCTGAAGATATGTGAGATTGTTAAAAAAAGAAAATTTTAAATAAGTTTATAAAAATTTATTGATCATTTATATAATATAAATAAAACATTTAAATCAAAAAATATGGCCATTTTTACAATAAGCTCAAAATTCCAGAAACACATAAAAGTGTGAAAATTTACTATAAAATAACACTTTAGTTGGTCTAGAAATAATGAAATTCAATGTAAAATGATGAAAAATATTCATTAAATCAATCATAAAATATGTTAACGAAGAAAACATTATTATAAAAGGAGAAAGAAAATTTGGGAATCTCTTCCAAATAAAAGAATTCAACAACTCATGTTAATTGATTACAAAAGATGAAACAAATTGAAGTTTCAATGACTTAGTAACCTTAGACAAAAATTATGAACAAACTATATAAAGTTTATGACATTAGAAATTTTCCAAAATTTAAAGTAAGAGGTGAAATTTTTATTACTTCCCAAAAAATAAATATTACTAACAAAATTCAGAAGAGAATTGAGATTAAAAATACCCAAGTTCTTGAACATAATAATTATGATTTATTTGGGCTGATGATACATTAATTAAAATGTATATTTATACTTTATCACTATTATTTATGATATCATTTGGATAAAAAACATCTATTTTATGAAATATAGGTCATATGTTGAGAAAATATTTAAGATTTTTAGAATATAAGTTGAGAAATAAATAATGTATTATATAAATAATTTGAGAAGCAATTATAGTAATGAATTCACAAGAAATTATTTCGAATCCTATATGAGAAAAAATGGTATAAAACCTCAGTATAGTGCTGCATATACTTCAAAACAAATTGATTAACATAATGAAATAATAAAATCTTGGTGGAAATGGGAATGATTGTTTTATCAAAATACAAACATTCAACGTTTTACTCGATAGAAACTATTAGTAATACATTGCATGTTCAGAATGTATTTTCCATGATACTTTAACACAACATTACTCCTTATGAAATGTGGTATACCAAAAAAAACTTTCATTTATGTACCTCAACATTTTTAGATGTACATTATTATGTAAAATAAAAAATATAGATTTGGGAAAGCGTGACAATGAAACTGATGAAGTAATTTTTTATGGGTTATTCACCAAAAAGAATAAGTTACATATGTTGGAATAAACATTTAATAAGGTTGGTAGACTCATATGATGTGAATATAACCGAATATCAAAACTCCTTAACAAAAGTTTATGATAATGTTGAAGAAAATAAGTTAGATATTTCCAATGACAATGGTTTTAATTCAAAAAATCCTTATCAACATCCAAAAGAATCTCCTGATAAGTAAATTTCAATTAGAAAAGAAACTGTCAAATTTACCACATTAAAAAAACATGTTGAATCCAAAAAACATTTTTAGAAATTAGAAGTAACCAGTTCAGATAATAATAATTTTTATATTAACAATAATAATTCACATATCTCAAAAATTGAACTATATTCATGTGAAAGAAGCTATTCGACATAATTAATGGGTTGATGCTATGAAAGAAGAGTAGTATTAGACTGAAAAAAATAAACAAGGGATATTTTTTCACAACCCACAAATAATAATGTTATATAAACAAAGTGATTTTATAGAATCAAATTGAATTATCATGTAGAGTTTTCAAGAAACAAAGAAATACTTATTTGTAAATGATATGCACAGGTTAAAGGAGTGGATTTTGATGAATCCTTTTCCCTCGTTTCAAGAATAGAAACTATTTCAATATTTCTTTTAGTGGATTCCCATCTGAGATAAAATGTTTATTAAATGGAATTATAATTAGATATCTTAAATTGTTATATTGAGGAAGATTTTTACATTGAAGAAACATGTGGTCTTCTACTTAATGACGATTAAATTAATGTTTGTAAATTGAAGGAATATTTTTATGGGATCAAACAATTACCATGTGCACGAAATGGATAACATGAATCTTTTTTGAGATTATTTGATTTTTATAAAGGAAAAATTGATAGAAACTTATAAGTGAAATATGTTGACGTTGGAACTATAACTATAAATTTTTATGTGAATTTAATATTTTTTTTCTGAGGATAGTGAAAGTGTTTGTAAAAAAATTATGAAAATATAATGATGAATTTTGGAATTTCAATATTGAGATAATTAACTTCCTTATTTGGCATACAATTCCAACAAAAATAAAAGTACATTTTATTATCTCATGAAAAGTATTCCAGGGAATTTTAAAATAAGTTTGGTATGGAATAATACAAATTAGTTTTAACTAATACTTTAGTAAGAATAAATTTGTAAAAATATAAATCTAGAAAATTCTGAATTAGAAATATTTTCAGATGAAAATTCGTAGAATAATTTTGTTTATAGCCTCAAGGCGTGATATTTTTTATGTTGGGATTTTGTGTTCTCGGTATCCAATTATTCCAATAGAATCACATATGTTGGCCATAAAAAATTATAAATATATTCCAAAGGAACAAAATCACATGTGTTTTTATAAAAATATAGTGAGACAATGTTTCATGGTTATAATGATGTTGATTAGGCTATAAATTATAATGATAGAGAAAAATCCTAATAAGGTACATTTATCTTGGGTGAATGTTGTGTGAGTTGGAATACAAAGAAACAATGTTCCGTAACATTGAACATAACTAAAACTGAATATGTTGCATCTTCTCAAGATTGTACTCAAATGTCAAGGATGAATGTTTTTCCTGAATAATTTAATGTAAAAGTTTCTAAACTATTGAAGGTGCTTTTTTATAATCAGAGTAAAATTTATATTTCTAAAAATCATGTCCAATATTCAATTTCAAAACACAATGGTATAAGGTTTCACATTATAAAAGATAAAACTGCTACTAGAGATGTTTTGGAGAAATACATTTTAAAAATGAATCATATAGATGATATCTATACAAAAGAAATGTCAAAAGAACATTTTGTGGAATTGAGGTTTCATCTTCATGTTCATCCTCTTATGATGTCATCCTAAACCTCATTTGGAAGAAACACCCACTATTTTTGTATTATGTTGAAAAATGGGTAGATAAAGATACTACTTTGTACTTCATATAATGTTTTTTTATATCATTATATTATGATTATGAAGTTATGGTTATCATAAAATGTGGTAGAGGAAACAAAAAAGTTAAATAGGAAAAAATTAAAGTTATTAAAGCTTATATTTACAAGGCTAAAATATTTTCTTTCCTCCAAGGGATGTAATTAATTAAAATATATAACATTTTCCAGTAGTGTGTTGTCAAGGAACACTCTTCTGGGAAAGTATATGTTTTGTAAAAATTCAAAAAACATGAGATGATTAAAAAATGTGAGTTTTGAAAAAAATTATGTGAGTTATGAAAACTTTCATATAGGGTTTTCAACAAATCAAAGAGGTGAAATTAAAAAACCGTTATGGTTAAATTGTTTTATGAAGGTTTTTGGTTGTTGAAAACTATAATTTTTTTATAATAATGTTTTTGTTGTCCTGGAATCAAATCCATCCTTATCGTATTCATATTGTCTGATCAAAAATAATGATAGTTAGAAAATTTTGATTACTAGATGTTTTCCTCTACCATAATCAGAGAAAGAAAGAAGTTTATGAGTAAAGAATTAATTTTTTTGTGAAGATATTTTGAAAGAAGATTGTGAAGTGAGGAGTAAACTTTTTTTCATACATTCTAGACCAAATCAGAATATGATTTTATCATCATAATGTTCTCACATAAAAATAAAACTCTATTGATAAAATATTTTGGAGAAATGGTGGAGAGTTTTGATGAAATTTAGAGATACAATATGGATATTCAACCATATTGGTAATTCCATAATAATGGGAATTCTATCATAATGAAAATTCCATCCTAATGGGAATTCCATCATAACGGGAATTCCATCATAATGAGGATTCTATCAGACTAAGATGAGAAGGAAACAAAACCCGTTATGAGATAAGAAGGAAACAAAAATAATAATGAGCTGAGAAGGAAATAGAATTCATAATGAGTTGATAAGGAAACATAAATCACAATGAGTTGAGAAGGAAACAGAAATCGTATTGATCTATGAATGAAACAAAAATAATTATCAAATATAGAGGAAATAGAAATATTAATGAGATGAGAAAGAAACAGAAATCTTAATGAGTTGTGAAGGAAATTGAATCGTAAGGTTCTGATAAGGAAACAAATATTGTAATGATCTGAGTAAGAAATATAATTATTAATGAGATGAGAATGAAACAGATTCATAATGATATTATTACGATGAAAAATCAAAGAGAATATTTCATATGTTTTATGAAGATTTGAAGAGGTAAAAAATGAAATCCGCCTTTGAATAAGTCTCAAAGAAATCTATGGATGATTTAATAATTCAAAGATTTAGTTTCAATGTGATATATTTTTATATATTTTAAAATTTTAGTAAGAAAGTAAAGTATTCATTTTTACATATTTTGTTTTCCTGTTATTCTATAAATAATTGGGAAGATCATTCATTAATTTTTCAACATTGAGTAAAAGAGGAAAAGGTTGAGTAATGAATAAATCAAGTGGAAGTCATCTATGAAAAGAGATATCATGAAGAGGATCAGATACTTGAATGCTTGTTTACTATATTGAGAAACATAATTTAAAGTCTATCGTATTAAAAAGATGAGGATAGTTTGAGTTTTTCATATTGATAATGGGTTCATAATATTGATCCCATCATATTGAGGATCTGAGTAGAATTTGATATGTATAGGCTGAGTAATGTAGAATCATATTAACTTCATCATATTGAGATAATCAGATCTAGACATATTGAATAGAGTGCATCACACCCAACATTATCATATTGAGAAAATTGGATTCATCCCAATCGGATTGAGGATTCAGACTTAGAAATTTTGGATCAATTTCGATAAAGTATTTATTCTTTTTCTAAAATTGTTTTATAATAAAACATTTTAAACTAATGGGAGTCAGTAAAATATCTCTTTTTATGATATAGAAGGTATCTAATGGGAGATTCACCCATGTTTTATTCGGTTATTCATAATAGTTTATTTCCATTGACCTTGGGGGGTGGCTCTGGAACGGATGTATGTTCTCACACTAAGGTAAAACCTTTTAATTTTTGTTTGTTTTACTTTCTTTCCTTCTATTTAAAGAATTATATTTTAAAAAATATGATAAAGAAATAAATCTTAATAGGTTTTAAGGATTATTTTTGGAAAATCCCGGAATCCTATAAAAAGTAAAACAACGGATTCAACCCCCCCCCCCCTCACACACACACATTTTTATTTTTTATTCTATCATTTATAACCATAGATATAATAGAATATAAATATTATTTTTAAACCGAAATATTTATATTTTTTAGGGAAATTTATTTAAATCTTTTAGGGAAGAAATAACAAACTAAAAACATACACGACATTTATGCATTAATTATTTAATTAATGAAAAAATCGAATAGATGATATTAAAAATATTAAAAATACTATAATATGAGATAATTTATGTGATACATAAATCTTATAGAAAAAAATTTAATTCTACAGATGTATAAAAGGATTTTTTTTCAAATTTAAATTTTTTATTCATGTTATTAATATTGATGTAATAAACATTATTTAAATATAAAATAATGATATTTTATGACAATAATATTTTATTAAAATATTTAAAAATAAAAAAACCCTAAATAAGGGAAAATGGGATATTATATGGTCTAAAATGTAAACCCACGTGAGTTTATATGATATTTATAATTAGTTATATCTATAATAGTCTTATTATAATTTAATTTTTTGAGAAGTTCAAAAACTCTCCCTAACTAAAATTATAAAAGGGCCCCTCCTCCTCCACTTATTTAAACCACATTGTGTGTTCTATCACAACCATGCCCTAAAATTAATCTTATATAATCACTTATTCACATTTAATAGTATTTAGTGTTTCAAAAACACCATCCTTATATCCCATTAGAGGATATCAAAAGGAGACCTATCAAATAAGAGGTAATCACCCAAACCGATCACTTTCTTTTTATAACCTATTTTATCTTCTATAAGTATGTGACATTAATCATAAAATAAAAAATTCATTATTCTAAATATCCTTACATTTATTTACAATTATAAAAACACCACTATACACCCTCTTTCCCATCAAATAAGAAATTAAAGTACCGCTTGTGTGTATGAACAACTTACCATCTCTACATAGCGATACAATTCATTTTTAATCCCAAATTTTTATGGATGACTATAATAATGGGTTTATTGATTATATATATTTTTTATAAAGTATTTATACTTCATAAATGGTAATATCATATCTACCTTTTTAACTTCTAAACTATTAGAAAATGATAATGTCACTTATGAGTACATATGAACTACCACGTCCATGAAGAAATGCGATTTGTTTATCATTTATATTTTACTTGGATGTTAATTATGATGTATATGATGAATATATGTGATATATATGGTATAATAATTATTCTATAATGTTTAATATTTATTTTTCTTTCCTTAAATCCATCCTTTACAATGTAAATACAACGTTTATGTGTTTTTTTGACCTACCATCTCCATGAATGGTCTAATTAATTTTCTATATATATCATTGTGGATGACATTATATATATAAATATATAATATTCATTCAAATGAATCTTTTTATATATTTATAATAAATTGTTAAATTATTTTACCGGTGGTAAAAGAAATTTTAAAAGGAAAACTGACATATGGTAAGATATTATAATCTAAATTTTATTTTAGTGGGTCAAATGCCTTATACACAACTTATTTCTTTTTTGTGGTGTATATATTGAAATTTATTGACATTTATGATAAATATTATGAATATTATAGTAATTTACCTATTCGTATATGTTTATATTTTTCATGGGGATTACAATTCACATATTACCAAAACAGAAAAACATCATCTGATTAATTTATCATTATTTATGATTTTTATATTTAATTATCCACTAAATTATATTATTCCTACATTTCCATTTTTATAAAAAAAATTAAAAAGGTTATTATAATTCTCCTATAATTGTTTAAAATAAATTCTACCCTTCTTTGACATTTTATAAAATGCCTTGATGGGATATTGTTTTCATTATTTAAAAGAGATAATTTGTGAATTTTCCAAAACAAATAAAGAGGAAATATTTTTTAAATTTTAGGGTATTGGAAGATTTTTCCACCATTATGATACCTCATTTCATTAAATATTAATTTATATGTTAATAATATTAATTTCAGAGAAAGTTTTTTTCCTGTATAAATGTGCAACATAAAAAAAGATATTTCAAAATAGAAATGTTATTTTTCTAAATAATTATACCAAGTGACATTTTAAAATAATTTTTACATCCATGATGACATCATTTGATGTTACCTATACATTAATGGTTTTATGATTCAACGATACCATTCTTATGCTTTCTTTATATCCTTTAGGTTTCTAATTAAAAGATAAAATGTTTATGAAAACATGTTCCCAAGAAAAAGAATAATCATAGTTGTTCTGGTATGAATGATTGTGGGGTGGGGGAGGGGGGTTTGAATATTCCATAATCATTCACATCGGGTTCAGAAGTTATGGATAGATTCAAATGGGTTTCATTTTTTGAGCTACAAAAACCAAATGGTTCCATTACTGGAACCTTCTTTCAAAAGGAATGAAGTTATAGGGAAGTGGTACAATGAAACTTGGGGACTCACAATGGCCAAGAGAATGGGTGGTCGGTCTCATCACACCCATTGGGGGTGTATTGTTTCCTACTTTGGGAATCTATTATAAATTTAAGATATGTTTTTGAATCCTTCATTAATTATTAGTTATGACGTAAGAGACTCTTCAATTAATCTTAAATTATTAGCATTTATATAATTTATAATCATATGAACTTATCTGAGGCACTTCATAGATTATGGTATATATATGTATCTGAAGTCATCCAATAATGGTACACTTTTTTATGGATTAGAGATCCGTTTTTCATTTATTATTATGATTCTTTTTTTAAACCACACAATGGGGTGATCTGGATTTTATCATAATTTAGGAATATGGGATTTGTCTTGATTCCATGTTTGGGCCATTGAGATGGGATTTATATGTATACATTTGAAAATAATCAGAACCCATGTAGTTCGGTCCCACTTAATGGGACACGTCATAACTTTTAATGTCATGTGATGAAGACCAATCTATGATGTTTATCATCATAAGGAAAGGAATTCTAGGATAAAGGTTCCTAGTCAATGTTAGTGTGGGACTTACGTTGAAGAGGAAAAATGAACATGGAAGGGATGTGGGCCCCTAGGTTCTATATGACCATAGAGGGATTTTTTCCTAGAGAGAATTATGGTTTATTTTGGAGTGTTGGGTTTAGACCTTAGAGACACTTCCTAGGTATATCATTTGGATGAGAGTCAAGTCATACATAGTTCAGTTATGAGGGCCCACACCAATGGAGGCCCTTTGAAGGATTGTATCATAAGGTAATTTTTCCTCTAAAATGATTAAGGAATGATTTCATAGCAAACAACATTTATATAGATTCCATTTAGTGTGGTTATATGATGAATTTTCTTACTCATGGAGATTTAGAGGATTGGTTAAGGTATAAACATAAGAGTATTCCCTTGGACATTCTTAATTGGGGATATGGGCCATTTGAATATAAAGAAGTGTTTTGGGGGATTACGCCATATAGGGGTGCCCTTTGGTTCGATACATGGCTTTGAGGACCCATGTCTCTTGATTCCCTCTGAAAGAAAGTGATATGAATATCTAAATAAAGATTGTCTACCAAGACATGCATCTAATCATATGGCTTTCATGATTAACACTAACCTCTATGCCCAAATTATTCATGATCAGATGTGAGAAACAAGAGGAAATAGAATATTTAAAAAACCACACAATCCTTTTCCACTACTATAAGTGACTAGGCCGATGAGAGAAAAAGAAATGGATTTTATATTTATATCTACGTAGATTTCATTTTTAATGTAGTCACTTTAGACTACGCATTCGAAAACATCTGATAAGAAAAGTACAAGGGAATACATTAGGATGGAATCCCTACTACAGGTTCTAGAGAATGGAGGAGTACATGATATTATCATTCAAAGGAAAAATAAACCATTTTCATCCCCTCCTATCCTAGAATAAGAGGTCATTGGTCTAATATGTGATGATGTAAAGGAATGACCCAAGACCACATTTCTATGAAATGGATATCCATGACACTACCACTAGGTTCGGGGTCCTTATGATGAATCAGATTCTTAAATAATTTCACCCCAATGACCCTACTCATCACGTAGGAAAAGAGTGGTGCACCTATGATTGATGAAATGAATAACCAAATGGGTAACACACTAGTGTGTAATTTTTCTATTATCATGTAGGTTTGCAGGATTTGGTCGAGGATTCATTATGGTACCCCTCATATGAGGGTTCCAAAGTATGGTTATACCTAATAATAGAGGCTTCAAAGAGGTCTCGGAAGGTGTATCACATAGGTCAATGCTTTTTTAGAATAAGGTGCTTCGTGTAGGGTGACCTAAGAGGATACAAAAGTGATTCGCATAGGGGTATACCTACATGAGAGGGATATGACTTGGGTGACGGACCACCTAGGAAACAACACTTGGGTGAGGCCTTACTCTAGCCATCAAGGGTTTCATCATGTTTCCCAGGAAGGGTCTCATGTAGGTCTCAAATTTGGTAAGTGACCTTCATGATATTTCATTTAAACTTGGTGGAAGGGGTCCTCGTGTAGGTGTATTGGGTATCAGACCCCTAGAGGAACTACGGTCCCACTATCCCCCTTAATTTGATCTTATCTTGAGCTTTGATAGCTACCTGGAGGATTTTTTAGGAGATAAAAAAATGGATGCATGACTAGATCTTTGAAGGTTCGTCTATTTTTCCTGTCTTGAAAATAAGAAACTATAAATTCTGATTTATAGGTAAATAATGAACCTTGGTCAAAATAGGTTGTATGTGCAGGAACCTAATGCAGGTACTCAGTGTAGTTACCTAAAGCATGGGTGGTTGATCCTTCACAGTTTTACATGTCTGTTGTTTATTATTATCATCCACGTGTCATGTGAATGGGTGGCCTCTACTCCTAGGTTGCATGCACTGGGCATGTGCCATCTTGTTGGTATGTAGGACCACCTGGGTAAACAACTAGAGGGAACTGATTACTCCACACCATGGGGGCTATAACCCCACCCCCAATCAGGATCAGTGATGGGTTGTGGTCCTAGTCCATTGGGTCATTCATTTTGCTATAGTCATTGACCCATATGAATAATGGAGAGTCACATCATAAAATTTTCAGGCCAGGTTGAGGACATTTTGGGTTACGACACATACATCCCACACCTCTGATTCCAAATACATAGCCTACTCTCATTGAGAGGTTCTCCCAATTGTTCCAATATATTATGTAATATTTTTGAGGAATATTCATCCTTCAGTGTGGGAAAATTCTTATGGCACAAGGAAATCCAATTTTTCCCTTCTAACATAAAGATTTATTTCTACACAAACATTGCATTTATCTAAAAGAAAAAGTGTTTTCACTGTGATTTTTTAGCGGTGTACATAAAACCACCGCTAAATATCTTCTTTATTTTTTTATTTTTTTTTGTCTTGGATTTATAAAACCACAACAAATTTGATTTTATCATTTTTTTATTTTAAAATTTAATTTTATTTGTGGCTTATTAAAACCACTGCTATTTAATAGGAGAAAATATTAAATATTAAATTATGATTTATTCTTAAAAATTATGACTTATTATTTGTATTCATTTATTTTTTTTATTATTAACTTTAAATAATTATAATGTGTTAATTATTAATTATATATAATATTTTGATAATAGTTATCTGGAATATAAATTAATTCTTGTGTAAGTTGAAAATTAAAATTCAACATCGAATGACATGAACATTTGATTAATGTAACCTTTTCAGCTTCACTTCTAGTAAAATCAAATCTTGAGAAATGAACTACAATAACATTAAATTAAAATTAGCTTATAATAAATAAAATAAAATTTAGCAAAGTTTTAAGAAAAATTGAAATTTAAAATCAACTTCAAATGATCATAACTTTTTATTTGGGTGTCCGTTTGGGCTATACCACATATCAAATCATAGTCTGCGATGACATCAACACTATATTAACTACGGAAAACCCATGTCACTATTTTTTTGAGTTCTTAAGGGGGCTTAAAGACCTATTGATTTTTTAGATATCATGATTTTTTAATGTTTGATGAGCTTTCATTTAGTTAAAGGGTGTCTTCATTTTATTTTTTGGTCACATATAAATTTATTCATTTTATTTACATTCCAATTGATTTGATAGTGTGGAATTTGTTTTCATTTCCCCTCTTTTTGCGATTTATTATTTATTATATGTATATATATATATATATGAAATTTTATAAATTTGTATTTATTCATTTACAATTTATCTATATTTATCATTAGTTCATTACTGTTAAATTAAATATTATTTATAATCTTTTTAATATTTTTTCATTAATTAATTATTTATTATTTGTTATTTATTTATTATCTATTAGCTACTTATTTATTATTTATTATTTATTAATTTATTTACTTATGTATTATTTATTTATTATTCAATAATTAATATTTAATATGTGATATTTATTTATTTATTATTTATTAGTTTTTTGTTTTTTATTTTTTATTCATAATTATTTATTTTTATTTATTTTTATTTATTATTTATTTACTATCTATTTGTTATTTATTTATTACTTATTACATATTATTTATTATTTACTATTAATTTGTTATTTATTATTTAATATCATTTATTTCATATTTAATATTGAATATTTATTTATTACTTAATTTTTTTTATTTAATTTTTTTATTTCATTATTCATTTTTTTATTTGTTAATATATATTTACTTCTTATTTATTTATTATTTTTATTTATAAATAATTATTTATTTTTAATTTTCTATTTATTTTTACTTATTTATAATTTATTATAATTTAATATAATTTTTTGTTATTTATTATAACATATTATAATTTTATATTTTTTATTATTTATTATTTATTCATATTTATTATTTTTTTAATATCTATTTAACATTTTTTTATTATTCATTTATTATATATTTTTTATTTTTGTGGTATTTATATATTTTTTATTTAATATTTACTTATTGTTTATTTAAAATTTGTTTATTAATTATTTATTAATTATTTATTAGTTGTTTTATATTTATTTATTTTTATTAGTTGTTATTTTTTATTTTTATTTTTATTTATTTATTATTTTTTATGTATTGTTTATTGTTTTTTATTTTTTATTTTTTATTTATTATTATATTATATTTATATTTATTACTTATTTATTACTTATTTATTATTTATTATATATTTATTATATATTTATTTATTATATATTTATTATTTAATTATTATTTAATTACTATGTATTTATTTTATACTTAATATGTATTTATTTATTTTGTATCTACTATATATTATTTACTAATTTTTTTATTTATTATATATTTATTATATACTCATTATATATTCATCATTTATAATTCTTTAATATCATTAATTATTTTTTATCTGCTTATATATAAGTATATTACATACCATTTTCTCACCACATGAAGAGCCTGTTAGAGTGGAAATTTCTTTGTAGAGTACTAAGATATAAGGGGTTTAAATCTCTCTCACCGCAAATATCTGACAAATTTATGTATGAAATATTCATGCGTGGTAGGATAAATAAGTAACAAATTCATAAATAAAATATATTAAATAAATAATCAATAATAAAAAATAAAAAATAAATAAAAAATAAAAAATACTGATTATAAGTAATAATAATGATAATAAATCAATAATAATAAATAATAATTTAACTGATTAAATAACTAAATAATAAAAACTAATTGTATATTAATTAATTAGGTAAATAAAATAAAATAATAATATAACATAAAATATATAAAATAAAGAAATAAAACAAATACCACTAAACATCTTATATTGGTTAAAAAACCAACACAAAAAACCACCGTGAAATGATTTCCAACACCCAAATATGTGGCTCTTTAAGAAAGCGTCGTACATCATTTAGTGGATGTTTAAACAGTTACTAAATGCCAAAAACACCCATTGGAAAATAATGCGTTGGTTTTGATTGGTTCTTAATGGTGTATCATATCATAAATTCTACAACAAAGTGTATGGAACACATTTTCTGGTGTCAATAAACCCATTAATCTTCATGGTTTTTAATATAATAAATATAATATGATCCAATGAAAAACATATGTATGGTTTTAATTGTGTGATGGGTGGGACATATATCTCCCTCAAATTTATTTGGTAAAGTATTAAATCTCATGAGATAGTTATGAGAAACAAGTCGATGTGTTTGATCTATTATGAGGAAAAAATTGATGTGCTTGATTCTTTATAGGAAACAAGTCATGTGTTTGATCCATTATAACAAAGAAGTCGATGTTTTTTTACCAATTATGGTTAAATTCTCTTAAAAAATAAAAATTACACTTGTTTTGACTATATTTCTATCCATAACATTTATAATTAACCTCTATTTAACCTCTTTAACTCGTACTATGACTATATAAATTTTTACTCCTAGTGGATCAATATAGTTACTATTAAATGACCAAAGACACATAAATGGACCACAATTAATATTTTCAACCTTATCCTAATCAATTGGCCAAATTTATTATTTTTAGGATTTTTTTAACAATTAATAAAATAGTGTTTACTATAAAAGGTTTGTAATGTCAATATTTAGAACTATTCATTGCTTTTAGTTTTTTAATATTAAGAAAATATATAAAATTGGAAAAAAAATGATATTTCTAACATGTCAGGGTAATTTATAAAATTTGTTTGTCTCATTATTTATGACGAATTATATTTATTATTACATGTTTATGTCATTTATTAGATTTTTTTCATCTATTGAATAATCATTTCGTCAACATTATATAAGCATTTAAAGTAGTTTTTAATTCTTTAAAAATTGAGATAAATTAAATTTTGGAAGATAAATGCTTTATATTTCAAAATAATATTTATATTCCTGCATTTCATCTAAATAAACACTTTTTGAAAATATTTAATTTATTATAATCAATATGCAGACCTATTTGACTTTCTTTTTATAAAATATATTGAAACTAGTAATATCATCCATGTGTCCCCCAAAGGTCATAAATTTATATTTTTATGCTTTCAGATGATACATAAAGATCCAATAATATTTAGGCCTGCTTTAAGATAATTATATAGTCCTTATCATTTTACTTTTAACCATAAATTACATGATTTAACCTTTACCATGGTAATGAAATTACTATAATTACTATTCATAATGAAAAATAAAATAAAATGGAGCTATTTACAAAAATTGGAAATATTTATTCCGAATAAAGAGTCTATTTTTTGAATTTCAACTCACAAAAGGGTCCGAATCAAATTTAAAATTAAACTTCCAAAACGTAATATGGAACTGGTATTAAAAAAATTCCATTTTTAAATATTAAATTTTTTATACTAAATTCAAGTATAAAATCCATTCCAAACATCCTTACTGAATTATTTTATATCAAAAGTAAAAAATTAAATTTTATTACTAATACAAAATATAATTTTAGTTTTTAAATAATTTAAAGGAAAAAACATAACTTTCAATAGAAAATAGCATTCTTCAGTATTCATTGAAGATTAATCTTTTTAAAAAATTAACAAAAACTAATTTTAAAATAATTATGACACGATGAATTAAAAAATGAAATTATTTTTTAAAAAAAATTCATGAAATTATAGAAATTATTTTTAACGTTCACTCATAAAAATCTTAAAAACATGCTTTTAAATAATAATAGTTTTAAAGAATTAATTGGCTTTAATAAAAATTAAGAAATTATTTTATAAACACTATTTATTGTATTTATGATGAGTAGGAATTATATATTTATTTACCAAATCATATATTCCTATTCATATACACCAATTTAATTTCTAGATTATAAGAATCACCTTTAGAAAAATATTTCATTATTCATTTAAGCTTAGTGTTGCATATATTGTACATTATTCATTATGGTCTTTCAAACAAATTCTCAGGGATCTATAGGTATAATGATAAAATCATTTTGCTAAATTATATAATTTTTTTTATAGTTTTAAACTATCTTGGTGTAAGTTCACTATAGTATAAATATGATGATGTATGAGATCACAACTTCAAATATTAATAATTTCCTTCATTACTAATTTTGTTTTTATTATCTAGGAGATTATTTCATCGATATTCTCCATAGATTTATTTGTGATATAGTTATTGATTAAATGATATGTGTGTTAATTTATTTACCATTAAATATCTATTATGTCTTATGTAATCATTACAGTCATTCTATTTATTTATTGGAATGTGTTTAATGTTATTTACCTTTTCATATTTATCATATCATATTGATTTATGATAGATTTATTTGTACTTAATCCTTATAGAGAATCAGATATCATCCTTATTTTTTTCTATTCCCAAGGGTATGATAAATAAATATTTTCATGTGTTGAAGGATGAAAAATATTTTATTTCATAATCTTGTATTTCATGTATTCAAATGTAATGTGAAATTCATGTATGAATCACTATTTCTGAGACTAATACACTATTTTCTCCATCATGATGTGATCACTTATTCCTTATTACAATGTATTAATGTAACCACAAGCATTGGGACACTATGGTTATGGACTTTCTAGATACAATCATGATAGGTTCTTTAGAACCCTTGGGAAATATATTCAGGAAAACATATCTTATACAATATATATATATAACAGACATTGAGGATATGTATAAGTATAGGATGATATCCTATAGTTTTTGTAAGGTAGATATTCTTTTTATTTTGTTAGTAATAAAACCCATTATGGATACAACAAACTGATTTAAATCTAAAATAGTTTCACCTAAGGGTAATAATTATGAATAGGGTGCATTGTAATTTAACTTGATCATCAACTAGTGCACAAAAACAGTCCTTGTTGCACCCATGATATGAAACTACAAAGGGATATTCTTATGTTAATTGAAATTTTAATTAAAAAACTTCATAAATTATTTGAATAGATAATAAAAATTAATTACCTAGATAAACCTATGGTGTGATAGATTAAAAACAAGGTGTGGTGATTTCAAAATCCAATAAAAGATTATATGGTTTTCCTTATACAATTATTGCTAATGAGTGTATGTCATTTGGTTTGAACCAATTTACAGAACCAGAAGGAATTTTTTTAAATTTGAATATGGAAGAAAATGTGGTGGTTATGAGAAACCAAATGGGTTGATTAATGGAGTTAAATATATCATTATTTAGACTAACTGGTTTTAACTATATTGGATTAACAACCGACACCTTACTTTCTCTCAGCCTCACCAAAGAAGAAAATGATAGACTCTTCTAAGATATTTAGTGGTGGTCACCAAGGATGAAAGAAGGTTTTATTTCTTTTAAATTATAATTATGAAAATACTAACTCTGTATACTATCTCAAATTAAAAAAAAGAAACTTTTTATTTTGAAAAGATGTTCATAGATTGATGAATTCCTAAGGAAATGTGAGGATTTCAGCAGGGAGAAGTAAATTCCATCCATGAAATAAATTTATTGTTCATTGTCTTAAGTGTACGTAAACTATGTATTTTCTATGTCAGTTATGTATTTTAAAGGATAACACCTAATAAAAGAAAAACCCAATGTTTATTTATTTATTTATATATTTATCTTTAATAATTATATTATATATAATTTTCTCAATGGATGTTTGGTTATATAAATCATTAAAAATATATTGAATGTGTTAATTTTTGTTAATCATATATACAAGCATTTAATAATATGATATGGTTTATGGATACTATCATGGGTTTATGAGTCTAAGTTTAATCTTCAGTTCAAAGTCTTAAACATCCCTTTTGAGGTTTTATGGGATGGTAGTTTATCAATATTAGGGATACTTTGGTAGACAATTATGGAAATATTACCCATTGGTTTAGTATATTTTTTAGTGAATATGTTTAAGGAATAATGACTTTATATTTTGTGGACATGAGTTCAAATATATTTATATTCTTTATTTATATTATTAGCATTTATTTTATAATAACAATACTCAATTAATATTATTTGATTTCATGGGAAAAAATATGTCGCCTAGATAAACATAGTTGCTAAAATGTGAGTTTATTATTAATGTTGTTTTTTAGTATGCTCATCATATTATTGGTAAAATTATATCAATTATATTAGTATGATTTTATAAAAAGTAAAAGCCACATTCATGGTGACAGTGTGTCACATTTGGCTAGGATGTGAGGATTGAACCGACAACTAGATGGAGAAAAGGGTGTAGCTCCTACCACAAGCCTATGTGATCTTCTGGTTAATATGATATTGTTTTTAGTTAAACTGTTTCAGGGATAAATATTATGTTAAACATTGGGTGTAATTATTGAGCAGTAGATATTAATGTATTATATTGGATAAATCATGCTAACCATTTTGGATTTGAAAAATAGTTAGAGCCATATAGAAATAATTCAATCTCTTTTATGGATATTGTTATCTATTTAAAGTAAATTTTAGTTCTCAATAATAAAAAACATAATTTGATACACTAATTTCATTAAGTAATATGTAATGTCAATATTGATCAAAGCATAATAAAATAATGATATTGTGATGATGAAATAGAAATATATAAACTTATAAAATTAACATATATTTTTAAACTAGACAATAAAATAAATCCTCAAATCTTGGAATAAGATCATCAAATAGAAATACTAACGTATTTACTTCATATTTTATGAATCAATTTCCCTTTAACCTATCAAATTTATATGGTTTTGTGGTTTTAACTTTCTATTGGTCATTAAATTTCTTATGATCAATGATCTCTATCTCTCCATATTTATTTACACTTTGCCTAAAAGTCAATATTTTCACTTCCAACTAATGTTTTACAACTTGGAAACATAGTTATGTGTTATTCTAGATGACCTGTGTAATTCACATCCTCCATTATCAAGAGCATGTCTTAATAAACCTTTTTACTATAAGTGTTTCCATAAAATGGATTTCCAAATTTAAAAACCTTGTTTTTCTAAGCATAAGTTCAAATTACAATGATGTAATTTATTGATGGTTGGAAAAATTAAACACTGTGACATTTTGTAGAATATTTCTTTTAAATAAATTTAATCTCTTCGATATATTCCGATAAACGCAACCTAGAGCCAAAATAAAATAAAATTTAGTAAACCATCATAACCTAGCCATTAAATTTTTTTGTATGAATATCACTAAAAAAATTGTTGAAATTATTTGTTTTACAAATGTATAAAATTAATTAATTTCTTATCAGTTGATTTGGATTGAAAATATAAATCATTTGAATGAAATAGAAAAGATTTTATAAAAAAAATTTATAATCATAATGTGTTTTTATCATAATAAATTAAATTAATCAATATTTTTGAATGATTTTAATGAAATTCATCTATTATAAATTCAATAAATTGTTTTATCATTAATATAATATTCTTCTAGGTATAGGATAAGAATAAATCATTTTTTATGCTTAAAACAAATTTTTTCTATAAAGGGGTTTCGTCCCACTTTACACACTTGATATTATAATTATTTTTTCCATTAAAATTTAATTTTAATTATTTTTTTCAATCATCATGCCAAAAATATTATAATGTGAATTTTTTAGAATAATATGAAAATAGTATTTTCGAATGAAAAGTAAAATGGATTGATTTTTATTGAAAAAATTATTTTTATTTAAAGTAGATATAGAGTTTCATTTTATATTAAAATGATTTAAATGAACAATTAGTTCAATTATAGTATTATTAATCCAATATTTCTAATTTTAATATATTTTAACTCTAATTTTGATTTAAAAACTTTTTAAACTTATGAAAACTTTTCATTGGAATATAACTTCTTAATCACGTCCATAGGTGTAATTTTATATAAAATTATTCCACTTAAATGAATTAAATTTGGGAAAATAGATTCCATATTTCTAATAATAAAAAGTAATATTAAATGAAAATTTTAACATAATTTCTTGTCATAATAAACAGTAAAAATAGTGAAAATTATTTCGTGTGGTTAAGGTTAGAATTTTTTTTCAAGGGTAAATCTAGAACGGAAATGCTTCAAATTACCAATAAACCAATATAATTATTAATGGTTTCATTATTTATAATTTATATTATCTAAGGAAATATATTAATACATTTTTTCCTATTTCATGTAAAAAAATGTATTATAATTGTTTTCTTTTCAATACTTCCAAGGGTGTCTTCTCCCCCACTTATAAAAGAAAAAACCCCCTCTCCTCTCCACCTCACACCTTCAAATACATTGGTCAATAAAATAACTACCCATATTCATTCCATAAATCCATTTCCACTGCATGTAGTAAATTTTTTATCATAAAAATATTCTATGAATTCTTTAGTAATACACCTAAATAGGTTCCCTGAAGAAGAGGTATCGTTCTTCACCATGCTTCTTCGATTTATTTCATCCTCTACCAACTTCAAATATTATCCAGATGTGATAAGATAATAAATAAATTCCCTAAAATAAAATGGGATATTATTATTCTAATAAAATTACTTATATCCAACTCCACCACCATTTAATGGAAAATGAAATCAATGATTGTTTGTACTGCAGACTACCGCTTCCTGAACCAATGTAATTTTCTTTTTATCACCGCCTCTTTTAGATGGATGAAATTTTGGATTATATATATATATATATGTGTGTGTGTGTGTGTGTGTGTGTATGATATTTATAACATAATTAAACTTATTTTATTCTAACATCACATATACCTTTTTTACATTCTAATCTATTGGAAAATTATAACATCGCATGTGCATATGTATTCCCTACTGCCTACACACGGAGATATGATATGTTTTTCATTTTATTTTTAAATGTATGGTAATGAAGATATATTTAATTAATATATATGATATATATGATATGTTAATGACACAAAAAATTTTAACTAATAGTCACAATTCTTTCCTTCCATATTTCAAAAAATTAAAACATGGTTTACAAGTATCTACACCCTACCAATCCCAATAATTGTGTATCACATTTCTCGGTCCTTAAATTTTATGAAAAATTGTAAAAAAACATATTTATTGAATACATATGATATTTATATGATGTTTAACATCATTTTGATGATGGAATCGTCATAAAATTTTAAAGACCAAAACTACCAAACAAAAACATACATAAAAAAGAAGCATTTATCACGCATAAGAGTAATTTTAGTAAAGAATTATTAATAAACAGGTGGTAAAATGTTATAAGATAAAATATAAGGTATTTTATATATTATAATTTTTCATTCATAAAATTATAATAAATATATAATTAATTTTATATATTTTTAGACACGTATGAAGAATTCAAACCTAAGGTAAGGGACTTCATTGTAATATGGATTCAATATGGCATATTTTATTATTATGTACCTAATTTATTCTATATGGTGTATATATATCCCATTTAATATGTTATATCATGAATAATTTATAATTCATGTTATTTTATGTTTCAATTAAAATTATTTTATCCAAGGATATTTTACATGAATATTACCATGTGGTAAGTGTTTCGTAACTCAATTTCTTCTAATTTGGTTATATTACTTATCCATTGTTAGTGATATTGTTAGATTATAAGTGTAATGTCTTCTTATTATTTTATGTTGTATTTCCACTTCATTTGTATGTATTTAAATTTTATACACCAAATAAATTCATTGATTAATTCCCACTATAATGGTATGATCGTTGTAAGTGATTGCGTCTCAATTTCCATTTCATTGATACATATTTATTTGAATACACCTATTCAATTTTATGTTGTGTATATATTAACCATTTTAGGTATTTAAAATAAAAACCTAATTATTAATGATGATTAATGATTCAATTAATGTTTTTTTCAAGGGTTTATACTTTAAATGTCACCAAAGTGGTAAGAGGGTATTTTATAATCTCACAATATTTTGGCATTGATTATATTTTAATTAATTTTATATTATAATTTATAATTAATAATATCCAATAATTAAAATATCCATATTATTTATGATGAATATTATTATTTATTAAAACTTATATCATATTTATATATAGTGTTTTAAATTTAATTTTCTTTGATTGAATGAGGTAATATTGACAAATTTATATTCTTTAATAGATACAAATATTTTTTAATAATAAATATGGTATATGAATTTTATTGATAATATGATATAAAATTAATGATTAGTACATGTATTTATGGGTGTGGCCTAAATTTATATAGCCCCTAAATTCATTAACATGTCATATGAGACAAATAAGTTGGAATGTTTTAATTATTTATTACCTATAGAAATACACTATCTTGGATAACGTTATATATTTCATGATGATTAAGATAATGAAAACTAGTATTAATAATTTCCTTAATTGAGAACATTGATATTATTATACATGAGGTTATTTCATTGATATTATCAATGGGTTCATTGTGTGCGCAAGTTACTGATTAAATGGAATGTGTGTCGAGTTATTTATTACCATTCCATATTTATTCTGAATTATATAATCATGATAGTCTATTTATTAATTATTGTGTTTAAATTTATTTAAATTAATATATTGGATATTCCTTGTTGATTCATGAAAACTTTTACCATACATAATCCTTACTAATCATTGGTCCATAGCCTTATTTTGTTTCATTTCCCTAGGATGTGAAGAAGGAATATTGGAATGAGTTCTAGTTGTTTAATTTTTTTACTTTAAATATGATTTAGTTATTGTTTTAAAATATAATTTTTTGTTCAAGTAGTTATATATTTTACCAAGGTTATTAAAATATTCATTTCTTCAAGATATGATCACATGTATCTTATAAAAAATTTCTAAAGTAATCGCTTGCTCTGGGTAAATAGGTTTTTGGTATTTACACACACATTGTGTATTTAAATACACCCCACATATAATAAATAAACATTTCTTGATTTATTTATAAATTAAGTTGGTGCATTAAACACAAGTACACAACATGTACTGATGGGTTACACAGTATGTATCCTTTCTCTGATGGACAATAATCCTCAGAACCTCTAGATGAGTTTTTTTAATGTTTTTCATTTATAAAATTAATTAAATTGGATAATATGTTTGCAATAAAAAAATGGAAGAATAGAATATATTAGGATTTTTATTAGGTAATGATTAAACTGTAATTGAATACTAATAACAAATTTATAAGTCAATCAAATATCTATAAATAATTATAAATAAATATTTGATCGTTTTACTACCACTTCAAGGATTTTTACATAGTGGAAGTGTTTTATAGGGTATTCTGAACTCATATTTTTTCATAATTGATGATTAATCTGATATTTACATCGATGATCAATTTTGTGAACAATATAATTAAATCAAAGATTAATTGATGATAGAGTGTCATAACCAAACATAGGATCATCACATATTTTTTATAACTAATTTTAATAATTAAAATAAGTTAAATGAAATAAATTATTTCTTTTTTGATGAATATGTGAATTTATATAAATTTTCATATTGTTTTTTATATGAATCATGTGTAGATTCACTCTAAAAGTGATCCACAATTGTTCCACAAACCATTGAACATCACTATAAGAATCTTAGGGTGCTTGTGTGATAGATCCTAATGATTTCATTATTCTTCATTGATCACCTCGAGAATCTATTCGAGAAGAATCCTCTTTTATCACTCTAAAATCAATAGTAGTGGTGGAGGAGGAGCACTCCCTGTTCTTGAGATCATTCTTATAGAAGGGATCTCTCTAAGTACTTTAGATAATTCTCTAAATGATATTGTAAAAAATAAAAAATGGAAATATATCTTATGAAATAATATAATTTGGATCACATAATACTGGGGTTAGAAAATAATAATTTCACATACACTCTTTTTTTATAAATCCCAATGGAACCGCATGTCTATAAAAAAAATAAAAATATTAGTATTTATTGACCTGCTAAATGATAAAAAATTATTTAAATATATTTTATTTATATAAAATTTATTATATAATATTTATTACTAAACTATAAAACTCTATATTTTTTCAACAATAATATTTATCAGGACCCGAATAATTAATATTCATATAATAAATTTATATCACTGCATTATTTTCCATTAAATAAATAAATACTAAATTCACTAAATGAAAAGAATATATTTTTTAAATATTTTTAACAAAATATTCCATCTAATAACTGGTTATATAATATTATTGATCAAGAAAAAATAATTAATTATTAAACCATTTTCTAGAATAATATTTACTCTACTTTTTAAACAATAAATAATATTGTAATTTTACTATGATTTTGGATACACTAAGGGTGTGACTCTATATTAGTGAATTTTGGAAAATTATAAAAAAGTCCAATGTTAGTGTCTATAAATAAGTTAATGCCCCCAAAGATAATTAATTTAATATCATAATTAAATAAACCCTCATATTTACGTTTACTATATAATATAATCTTTTTATAATAATATGTATAATCAAAAAGGTTACATGAGGGTGTCATTAATGTTTCTTCTTGATGATTCTTTCTTGTAATTTTCAAAAAATTGAACTTTCCTACACAATACCTTGTCCATGGATTTAATTAAGATATATAATTTCACTAAAGGGACTAGAATATAAACTTAAATTAATGAAAGTAAGGGAAAATCTCTTATCTCGTTATTCAGTAATTAAATATTATTTATGAAAAACCCAATGTATCCTAATTCGACCCGAACATATGTAATCATGGTTTTCATCAATACATGAAAGTATGTGTCTCATAATATCCATTAATAATAATTTTAATGTCTATGGAATAATATAAATGGTTGTAGATGGGAACATCCATTGACACATAATAATTTCAATTTATTATTAGAATGTATCATTCTCAAGATCTATTACACTTTAAATTAACAAGGGTGCACACCATGAGTAAGTTCCTCAAGGTACAATTATTATCTAACCATGATAGCATATATTATTTGTGTCCCTAAACTAATTTCATATGTATATTGAATATATATATAAGTGTATTTTCATGGAACATCTAGGTTATCAACTTTAGAGGCTAATTTCTATAACCTTTTAGTGTGAAATCTACTCTTTGGATGTTATCACATGATGTGTCATGTATAATAATAATAATGATGAGATATGTATTTTTTTATTATTCAATACTAAGAAAACATGTATTCATAACGTCAAAATAAGTTTGTTCTAGGGAAAAAATTCTAACATTTTGATTATTTCATAGTATTGGTGTGTTTTAGTCTCTTGAGTTACTCATGTTGGATTATGAGGGGAAGCAATAGTAACCATTGATGATGAGGTAGGCTATGGATTTTTCTTCTAGTAAATATTTTTTGTATATTTGATAGGTTGAAAGAGGAGTCTTGATCAGTTTTAAGTCCTCATATAGCCAGTTAGGGACTTCATCATATGTTCATCTCTTTATAGTGTGGCGTTTTTATAGCCTATATTTTTCATTTAAAAAACAATTTTTTAGATTTAAAATTAAAAAATAAAACATTAATAGAATGAGAATTCATTTTCCAAGTTAAACATTTAAACTCCAAATTAATAATAAAATATATTATATATAATTATTTACAAGTTTTACATAAAAATTCAAAAATAAAAAGTGAAACTTGATTTCATGTTCCCAAAAAAGTATAATTATTGAAAATCATATAAGTATGAAAGTTTATATGATATTCATCTCACCAACCATAAGTAATCAGGAAATAAAAATAGGAACCATGAACCCCTATTACAACAAAGTAAAAGTGAAGGGAAATCATTGTGGCATATACTTTAGAGACAATCCTATTTATAAATCTCATTTTGTGCCTCATGAGTATATTTTATATCATAATATAAGAATTATAATCATGCTAACCATAATATTTCATCACAACCAATATACCTCATAATGAACATCTATTAGAGAGAAATCATTTCAGAGTCTATAAGTGTAATTTTTGTTCACATAATGATTATATATTATAATTGTGAATGAATGATGAAGTGGAAACTAACTTTTTTATAACATTATATATTTAATATTATTATGATTTGTTAAGAATACTTAACAAAACCATACATTATTTCTCATCACATCATATCCCATATGGTTGACCACCATATCGACCGTATATTTTTCTACACTTTTAGGGTATTTTATATTTCATTAAATCTCAATGTAATTTTTTTAAAATATCTATATGATCATCTAATAAAATCCTTCCACTAAACTCATTTAGTGGGTAATTTATATGAAATAAGCTAGTTTTAATAATGGTGATACTTAGGAACAACATTCCTAATATTCAACTCCATTAACATAGTATTCATACTTTTTAAATTCACAACATCCAATGTTATGATGTTAATAACTTATGTTATCAACTTAGTACTCTTTCAAATTTTATAATCATCATATTTCTTGAAAAAATTCCATAGAATGTTTTCCATGACACCATATTGGTGAATAATGTAACTATTTACTTAATTTATTTATTCTCACATCCTAAACTCTTTTATGATATAATGTGATATTCATTTAATCAAGGTAATGAAATGTAACTCTTTTAAATTTCTATTTACTAATATTTTCTAAACTAATTTATGATAATTAGGTAACACTCACATTATATTTTCATTGGTGTAATATTTTATTGGTTATACTTTGAATTTATATTAGTTTAACTGTGATCCTAGAAGTCTCCTAGACAATATATTCTCATCATAATACCTTGCTGATATAAAAAGATCCACCTTGTTTAGAAAATAACAAATATTCTTATTTTTGTGAGTATTTTTGAATTAAAAAATTTATATCTATATCTAATATCATATTATATATTTTTGGATTATTAATCTATAAATCATGATTTATTCCATAAAATATTCCACCTACTGTGGTAGGAAAATATCGATCAGATTTTAGAAAACATATTTGGTGAAAGATTTTATCATTAATAAAACTTATTTTATCCATACCTTATTTTCAATCATGTTATATAATTTTATAAATCATAAATTATGTGTATGAAATTCATCATCTTATATTGTTCATAATAACACATTGTTAATTAAAAAATTCACTAATCATATAAAAGAAAAGGGAAAACTATACACATCTTTAATTTCGATTCATTTGAGTTTTATAAATTCTGTTACATTCAATTTTATGATTAAAAAACTTTTTTGTTTCAGCATTTCAATGAAATATATAACCTAAATTAATTTTTACCTTGTTTGTAACAGTTTCATATTTACAACCTTGGTAAAATATACATTTAGTGTTAGCTACCCTAACAAACTACAGAATTTATTTCTATAACATTTGTACCTAACATGGAAATTCAAAGGAGTTTTAAAAACCCCTTCAGGTATTTTAGAATGTTACATCTTATTGAAATTTTTCCATCCATTTTTAATATTTCTAACTTTAAATGATCTAGAAGAGATACAAGAATTTTTTTTACATTCTAACAAATATCTTCTTCATCTGGTTTGATAATTTTCCAATTTATTCAATCAAAAATATACAAGAACATAGAAATTGTATATCATAGTTCATCTATTATTAAATATTTTTAAAATATATTAAACATTTCTTAAATACATTTTCACATATAAAACATTTAAAAATGTTTACAATAGAATGAATTACATAACCATAATATGTCATAATAAAACATTCTGTGTCCCTAAGTCGTTAACAAATCTAATTATATTAAATTAATGATCTAAAACCAAAATTACACTGGTTATATTTCATATAATTTCTTTTAAACCTCTTGTGAATCAATTTATGCTTCTTATAAGCATAAAAATTCATTTTTGGAGAAATTTCAACAGTCATTCACTCAATATAGGATTCCTAACATATATAATTTTTTATCATACTTAATAAGAATTCATATGTTTATATACCAGTGTAAGAGATTAATTACATTATGGTTATATTTCTCTTAATATTGAAATGAATGTAATTCTAGCTGATAATTATTTTATTATTCCTGTGGAAAAATATTTTATCATATGAATTACATGTTCTAAAATTATTTAATAAATATTTTTATTCAATGTTCTCTAACATGAATGATAAAACATTTTATATTCATCATCTCCATTAGTGGTTATAGATCTATATTTCACTAAAAAATGAGTATAAACTGATTTTTTTTCCTCCCCATAGAGATATTTTCTTAGGGAATTATCTCAGTAATATCACGTGTGAATCTTAGATGGTTAAGTGGAAAAAACATTATCCAATTAATTATATGGTGAAAAACAACAACACTCATATGGTATCCAAACTCATAGGGATTCCTATCTAAGTGAAACCCAAGTATCCTAATTTTATATGGCTACCTAGATATTGGGGTTATCCATTCACACCATTCCCAAAATAAGATAACCTATGGGTACTCGGCTTTGGCCTAGAACTACTTGGTAGGATTACAAGGCCTTCACATCTATTTTTTTTGGGAATATTATGAAAAATTGTATTTTAAAAGGGATTTAATCTGAACATCTTATCTCATGTATTCCCTTTATATATAAATGATTATAATGATTTAGTTTATAATACTATTCCATACGAAAAATAAATATGTTAAAACCATATTGTTTTGTAACTCTTTACATAACTCTTAACTTTTGTTACCAACCCAAATTAAAATCCAACTATATTCATACACATCAAAATCTATCCCATGAGTAGGGTATATGAAACCTATTTTATATAAATACGTTGAATCATATGAAACTAATAATCCCCACAAGAGTAATCTTGGTGTGAAAGATATGAAACCTTAACTTTTCTAGACAATCCATAAGTATCTCCGCCAGTGAGAAGTCTGACATAAATTCCCTCTAATTAAGGATACATTACTCAAGTGCGATTTGAATTCCATGATAAATCTAACACCTAATATATATAAATCATAATTATTTTATTAATTTATGTTAATAGCGTAATAACAATCTAGAGTAAAGTCAAAAGAAACCTAAATTACCTTACCTAGAAATTAACTCCTCATATACATGTATAAAATTTATAGAAGTATTTTATCAATTTATGATAAATCATACAACCATATTTAATATAATAATTATATTCATGATTAATATACTAGGGAATAATCTTAATAAATGAAAAATTCATATATAAGTCTATTATAAACACTTAATAAGAATATAAATATAAAGTCATCATATTTATTCTCAATATGAATGAATTTATATTATACATTATCTGACACAAACATTAAATATATTATATTATATTAAATAAAAAAATTTATAGTCTAATTATATTATCTATGAATTTTGCATAATCTAAATATCACATGTTTGATATTATTTAAATTTTTATCATCTCATTTATTATAACTCCTTTTAATATGGTTTAACTAATTTTATCAAACAATACATGTAATAAGATTAATTCCAATTAAATACTAATAGTATTTCATATTATTAAATATATTTTTTGTATATTTTTTTCTTATTTTCTATTCTATAAACAATTTATCAATAAAACTTACAATTTCAATTTAAATATTTTATATTAGAACAATAAATCACACAATATAATTAAAAAGTCAATTTTATACTTACATTTAATATTTATGGAATATTTATTTAATAAATGATTCATAAAATTTTATCAATTAATTATAAACATTATAGAATTTATTAAATTATAAACACTTTTATAAATTAATAAATATCATAATATACCATGTATTATTATTTTTACACTTATAATTCATATAATTAATATCAATATTGAAATTTTAAAAAGTTAATTTTCTATATTATATCATATTTAATGATATACATTATATCATAATGTAATATATATAAGACCACAAAAAATAAACTATTTAATTATAATTAATAATTTTTTATGGTTTAAAACATAGTTTCTTATTTGTCATAGTGGCTATCAAAGATAAACTCGGTGTGCTATGAAATCACAACTTCTGATAGGCCATTGTGTGATAATAAATCATTGGCACAATTGCCAATATAGGATTTATCCAGTGGTTTAGTTATCGTAGCCTATGATAATAAATCTATATTGGATTAAATCAACAAGGAGACACATTTTATGTGGATCCACAATATCGATGGTATGATGAGACACTATTTTTTCTCACACAGAATTAATCTAACATAGGAAATGATTTACCATATTGTATTCTATGAAATGATATGCCAAACGAAATTAAATTATATCATCTATTAATATATCACAATTCATAAAAGATGCATAATATAAAATTTATATCAAATTTTATGACTAAATTTTTGACATACATATGATATGATTTTTTTCATCTTTAACATGATCATGGAATGGTTATAATTCCACTGAAGGGTTTCTAGGTATCTATTAACACTTAATAAATGGAGTGGGAAAAATAAAAAACCCCATAAAATTAATATTTAGGATACCTGAAGCCAAAACCATGAATAAGTCATATTAATTATAGCTTGAAATTCCTTACACAAATGAATGTTTCTACATAAGTCTCCAATCATATGTTTGATGAGGAAAACAAAGAGGGGAAAAAGTACCCACTCCTTAATTGTTTATTCATGAGATATAACCAAATCATTCAACACATGAGTATGATCCCACTTCAAAATCATATCATTATAATTTCCTATCAAGTAAATAGATTTTTAGGAAGTTAGATATTTCTTTTAGAGGGAGAATTAGTAAAAAAACAAAGTCAATATCGAAAACTGTATATTTATGGGGATTTCATTCTTACATTGCTCTTAGGACTCTACTATGTTACCATACATTAACTCATAGCTTAATAATGTACTAGTTCATTCTTTTTTTCAATTATGAATTCATTACTTGAATGAATATTTTGATCCTCTTGTACATATCATCCTATGAAAAATCATATTTATGACAACTATCTTTGGATATTCTCAAATGATAATTCTTATCATTCTAAAAACTATGGTATTGTATGATATATGGTGAGTTATATAATATGATTCATGAAATTTTACACATCTTAGGTAGTCCCATATTATATCTTTATATTGTATTATATGATATCCCAGGGAATTATGAAAACCATGCGTTATGATATCCCCCTATCATATAATATTATAACGACCCTAAATTCTATCAATGTAATATCCCTTATTAAGTTATTACATATATAATAATAACATAAAATTATAATAAGAACATAATAAAAATATTATGAATGAAAAATTAATGAGATAAGTGGCATTTCTAGAAGTTAAGGAACATATACCAAATGAATAGTAACTTGATCTTTAGAATAGTAACATGACCCTTAAGAATAGTAACATGAATTTTGAATAGTAAAATCACTAGTTAAAGGATAAATAAAATTTATCTATATTATTAGTGACAATATTACATAATTATATTAAATTATATGTAAATATAAATTTTAAAATCTATTAATTATTTGTTTTTATTTTTATCAGTCATAAATATTTAATTAATATTTTATCAATAATTTCATAATTTATGAGAAAAAATATTTTAATAAAATGTATTCATAAATTATTATTATTATTTATTATGATTATAATATTATTTTATTAGACCTTAGTTAATTTTATAAACAATTATAAAATCAGTTTTAATTTCAAAATTTGTATATTTCATGTAAATTATGATCATAATAAAAAAATTAAATTTATCTTATTTATAAAACTATTTTCATAAAATGGAGTTAATTTTTTTAACTTTCACATTAAAAAATTGTCATGGTGAATATTTGGGATTATTCTAAAATACATGAATTTTGATTGAATAGTGAAATAATGTAATTTGTGGTATTTATACATTATAAGTTCAATACATTATTCCTTGATTAATCGCTAATGTAAGAACCATAATCATGAACTTACCTTCATTATTTTAAAACATGTTATGATAATTCTCATATCATTCATCATCATCATCCAAAATAATAAACTAATGAATGAAATAATGAGAAGATACCCCTCTCCTCCACTATAAATAACACCCCTCACCACCCCTTCTATTCACATCTCTCAAGCTTGGATCCCTATACAAATTATATTCAAATATCCTCCCAAGAACCTCCCTGGAATCCAAAATCTTTTTTTCTAAATATAAGAGAAAAAAATATCCCCTAAAGATGTTCTCAAGAAAAAGGAATCGAGAGGTAAAACCCTATTCCTTTTCTTTTAATTTATTTTCAAGTTCCTTTATTTTTTTCACTCATCGCCTAACCTCGTAAAATTTTTATGATTACACAAGAACCTTACATGTACAAGAATTTTTTTTCTTCTGAGGTAATAATTCATCATAATCTTTCATTCACCCTCATTTTAGTCTAAAAATAAAAACATAGTCTATGATGTGTTAATTTATCACATTCAAGGACGGTGAAGTTTCCAATTTCCATTACAGTCTTCAAGTCTAGTCATGAAACCATTTTTATGGTTCAAAATTATTATTATATATGTATTATGTCTTATTTAATGTTTTCTAATAATTTTTTACACATTATATAAATTTATAAAAAAAGAGTTTGCTGGGATCGAACCCTGCCAAAATAAACCCAAACGATTGTCAATAACTCTTTATCTAATGACTATTCCTCATCACATAAATAAAAAGAATATATAAGAACAATATATCATCTATAATATAATTAATAAAAAATAATTTCAATTATTCATAATTACCCCCACTTTACATGACCTTTCGTACATGTATACAAGTAAATCAACCAAGAAAACCAAGGAAACCAACTCTCCCAAACAATGAAATTGAATCTCTTAACCCACCAAAAAGGCCATATATAAACTTAAAAAAGTTATAATAAATCAACAAATGTTTAAAGGGTTATATAATTTTTAGTTAATAAATCTAATTAGATTATTTAGGACATTAAGATCATGTAAAAACGCCTTTGGATTTAAGGTAAGGGATTCTACCTAAACGTCCATTATTAATTCGTGTTAATCATTATCTCCTCTTAACAAAAATAAAATTTCATATATTTTTATTTAAATGTTATAGATTTTGTTTACATGTTCCAAACTCATGTATCAAGATCTTTTCATCTATCATTTTATGGGATATACATGCTTGTAAAAGGTTCCCCACACGATTCTTCCCGATAAGTTTGCCGTATTTAAAGGAACTTCTAGAATTCATGCCCATTTTCAAGTGAACAATATAGTATATTTTGAAACATCATTATTTTTATAAAATAAATCATTTTATTATGAAAATTATTTTGGTTCACTCTTGGTTTTATATATATAAGATTCTGATATTTTCTACTTTAAATGCTCTTTAATATTTACCTCAAACTGCACTAAAAAGTTTTAATTTTAATGTTTATTAAATTATATTTTTACATGTTATAAATTTAGTTTGACATAAATTATCATTATATATGACTATTTTCCATTATTAATATCCATTTACAATGTAATGCCTTTCTTTTATTGAAGCCGTTATGATATTCCCATATGTTATGTCTTTCTGACACGATTATGATACCCAATTCATTCCATCGGTAACACATGTGTTTATGTTTGATTCTTTATGTATGATTCTTTATGTGGGAAAATATTCATGAACATGTTTTGATGGGTGTTCCCAAATATCTCTCCAATTCCATGGGGTAATTTTTAGTCTCATGAGACTTCATTGGTAATGGTCTTGGTGGTTAGCCTTGACTCATGCTTCATGTGATACGGTCTTAGGGGTTAACCTTACAACATAGTCCTTCAGGTGAAATGAGAATTGGATCATTCTTATGAATTATTTTATGTAGTCTCCACATCTCATATCTTCTAATTATCATATATTTTATTCTTTCTTATGTATGTCCAGGCCTTTTAATTCATCTTATTATGCTTATTAACCCATGTGCTATGCATTATTCTTATTTTTATTCCCTTATGGGGGTTTTTAGCTCATCCATTTAATCATGTCATCCCTATATTATCTTATAAAAATATAATGGATCAAACAAATTTAAGAGACCATAATGGATGATAAGTAACAAAATTATTTATTTAGTCCCATGTTTTCTATTTTATGTACCTAGTCTTCCACCGACACTAGAATTTGCGATCCTTGGCTTGTAATTTGATAGTTAGTTATGTTAAAAATCATGTAATATTATGTTTAAATGGTAGGGTCTCAATAGTTGGTATCATATAAAGGTGTAGTTATATTTATAGATTAGTAATAAATCACTTTAGTAAGAACCCTAGTGATAATACTATGTCTATTAAAACATCCCAAAATTTTTGTAAGTATAGAGTAAGTGGTTTACCAAGATAATACATCCTTGTCTAGACAATACATGTGGATGTGGTTCTGAAAAATATGTACCTAGGATAAATAACTCTGAAAATGTGTTCCAAGACTAACACATGTTATCCTAGTAAATGAAAAGGGGCCTTTCTACTCATCTAGTTTGACATTATCTAAGGATATACATTGGTAAATCCTTAAGCTCATTATGAACCATTATTATGAAATAAAAAATCCATAAGACTATATGTTTGGAAATAAAAAATGGATAACCTTGATTGAAACCTAGGAATCACAATTTAGGAAATAATTTTCATTTAAAATTTTATATTTTTTATGTTTAAAATTTGTTTTTGACATTATTATTAGCTATGTAAAAAATCCCTCTAACATCACATTCATTTTCTTATCTAATAGAGGGAAATATAATAACACTATCCAATAATCAATGTGATAGTAAATGTGATGATTTTCCTAATGATATTACAAATATGACGGGTATGAGTTCTGAAAAATTTATGACTCTACATGATCATATATCTCAAGTTAAGAATGATAAATTTAATCTTTTGGAAAACCCTCTTTATCCAAGAAAAGAGAAAATTTACATCGAATCCTTCATGCAAAAAAGATGCCCATATTTAGTGGATCTTCTAATCCACCTCTCATGGAATAGTTTATTAACTCAATATAAAATATATTATCTCTCCTCTAGTTATCAAAATAAAAGAGAGATGTTCTAGAGGTCTCTCATTTTGGAGATGAAGCTGATTAGTGGAGGGAACTGATAAGAAAATATGATGTTCGAGGAGAAAATTTATTCCATGGATTTATAGGAATACTAGAAAATGTTTTTCAATTATTTTTTTCCCCAAAAACTCAATCTCAAGTTGGAAAGATAGTTTGTTAGACATAATCCAATGGTATATGATTCTATTGGAGTGTATGAAGAAACATTTACATGGCATGAATGATACACCTCTGCCATTTTCATGAATATAAAAATCAAGGTGGTTTGCTTCTTTAGTAGACTAATTCTGAGTCTATTAATTTTTAATGAAATTTGATACGTTGATAGCTATGAGAATATTTTAAATGGTCTCTTGGAACCATAAAAAAGAAGAAAATTGAGTCTAATATGGGTGGATCAAAAAAAAAATCACATTATTGAAAGAATATTGAACATCCAATATGTCGAAATTCTTAGAAGAAGTATCCTGATAACTGTCTAAAGGGAACCATGAAATGATTAAAAGGAGGAAGAATGTGTCATCTAGTTAAAAACAGCTAAAGGGACATGAATAATTCCACTAATGTGTATGAATAATGGACGGTTTAGATAAACAATGATCCTATAGTGCAGTTTTTCAACTGAAAGGGACCTAGGAATTCTTTAAACTAATGCTCTAAACTCGGGTTTATTAGAGTAGATCACTAACAACCTAAAGGTAAACATGTAAGAGAATATGATATCACTTCTACTAAGGTGTATCTATGAAATAATCTAGTGATAGGTATAGTGGTTATTCATTCAGTAATATTGAACTTATTAATTAATTATTTTTCTATGTATTCCTTCATATATTGCATGTTTGTTATAACTATTAAAACACCACCTCAAAATATGGACATTGTGTTATCTGTGATAACGGAAAATTGGGAAATTTTTTAATCCAATGTATATTACTTCTCCTGGTATATTGTTTTGGACAAAACATCCCATCAAATCTCATCATACTTCCTTTGGTGTAGTTCAAGTCTATATCGGGGATGGATTGTCTATCATTATACAAAACCTTCTTCAAATTATTGGGAATGAGAAATTAGTTTTCACATCCAAAAGAATCCTTCAATTATATAAAACTATAAGGAGGTTGATGAATATTTTTTAGATTAATTATCTTGAGTGTGGATATTACTGCCTTATAGGAAAGCATATCTAGTTCAAAATATTGAGACAAAAGAGATAATATTGCTCAAAGAAATTCCCATTATAAGTGACTACACTGATGTATTCCCCCAACGTGTTTTCTGGTCTTCCATCTGACCAAGTGGTTGAGTGATAAATTGAACATATTCTCAGATATCTGCCAATATCAAAGAAACCTTTCAGAATGGTCATCGTAATGCTAGAAGAATAAACGAAGTAGTTATTGGATAATCTCGATAAGGATTTTATACACCCGAGTGCTTCACTCTAGGGTACACCAGTCCTCTTTTTCATGAAGAAATATGGTTCAATGAGCCTCTTAATTGATTATCAGGATATCAAAAAAATCATGGTAAATAAAAAGTATCATCTTTCATTGATAGATGATTTATTCTATCAGTAGTGTGGGTCCAGTTATTTCTATATGGTGGACCATCAATTGGGATATCATTAATTAAATGAGATGAATGAAGATATTCCCATGATAGCCTTTCGGGTAGGGTATTCACACTATGAGTTCCTAGTGAAGTGCTTCTGAATCACTAATTCTCTTAAAATTTTCTTTATTTAATTAATAGATTATTTAGGGAATATCTTGACCAATTTTTGGTAGTCTTTATTGATGATATTCTGAAACACTACAAGAGAAAGGAGGAACATGAGAAGCATTTTAATAATGTGTTTTTTACATTGAAATGGAGAAAGATCAATGAAAAGTATAATAAATGTAGATTATGGATTGAAAAGTATCATTCTTGGGGAATGTTATCTCTAGATATAGAATATCTGTGGACCCTTCAATGAAAATGGTAATCAAAGAGTGTCTAAGGAAAACATATGTAATAGAGATCCATAGTTTCCTTATCCAAGCTGGATATTACAAATTTTTTTTGAAATTATCAAAATTTTTAGAACTATAACCGAGCATACGTTGATGTGAGTGATGTTTTGTAGAATCCAAAATGTGAGGAATGCTTTAAGGAGCACAAAAATAAGTTGATAACTATGCCAGTACTCACACTCCCAACTACTATAGAACACATTATGGTATAGAAATATGCTTTCAAGAATGTAATAGGCTGTGTAATGATGAAAAATGATAAATTAATATCACGTGCCTTATGTCAGTTGAAAATTCATTAGTAAAACTATCCTATGAATGATCTGCAGTTGGAAGATGAGATCTTCGCATGGAAAATCGGGCTGAATTGTCTCTATGGTGAGAAATGTGAAATATATAATCATCACAAGAGTCTCAAATATATATAAACATATAAATATCTTGATATGTGCTAGTGAATATGGTTAGAGAACATCAAGGATTATTACTACTCAATCTACTATAGTATTTGTAAGGAAAATAAGGTGGAAGATGCTCTAAGTAGAAAGTATTCTACAACTTTATCAATTATGAGATTTGAGAAGGATACAATATTATTTGACTTACAATCTATGGATAAGGGAATTAATAATTGAGTAAAATATTCAATACATTCTCAAATGATTACTCAACCACACATATTTGAGAAAATAAAAGATGATCAAAGAAATGATGTGGAAATTTAAATAAGGGTGGAATCTATCTAAAATTATGAATATTATCAGTTCAACATTGTTAAGGGGGGATGCATAATATTTGGGTCATGATTATGTGTATCATCTGTTCTTGAGATAAAGAATGTTCTTATTAATGACACACACAGCTCAAATTTATCTATTCACCCCAGGATCAAAAATTTAGAGAAAAAATCTTGATGTACATGGACATTACATTTATTTTACATAATAATTATTACACTACAAAAACAAATTCTCAAAAACTGTATTATTTTAGTGTATTTGGATTCTCTGAACCTAATCTTCTAGTCATGGTGATTGATCTTCGATATCTCCCAAAAATATTTACCCATTTTTTCCTACCTAAATCTTTTCTTTATATCCTATTGAATGAAAACATAAAAATGGTGAGATCCAATGCTCAGTAAGTGTAAACACGGATAACATAAAAAAACCATTAACATTTGAATATAAAAAACATGAACATAATGTTTAAAAACCAAAATCTTGGGAAATGACATAAATCTTAGTGGTAGGTAAGGAATTGATCCTAAAGGAACATTAATCATGATAAAATAGCATGGGATAAAACACGGAATTATGGAAAACCATTAATCACATAATATGATTTCTATAGTAGCCAAGCCATTTTTTCCAGACCATCATAGTGGACAAAGTCCATTAGTGAACCAGGTTTAATTGTTGTTCCAGCCATGTATTACTGAACAAAATTTATCTGATATTCCAGTAATGTCTATTTCATGAGATATAAATATTTACCCAATGTATTGGAGGGAGATATAGGTCCCACCCATCTCATAATTAAATTATTCATACATGTGCCACAAAAACATAAATCATTCATCATAGCATAACCTGTGAAATAAAATGGGACTCTTAAACATCATGTCATCATAACATAATCTATATAAGATAAATGGAATTAATAAAAATATTTCCATCATAAATTCAATAAATAAAATAAATAATTGGTATAAAAACATAACCCTATTTTATCTTATATGTAAAAATAATTTTCCTAAAGAACATAAACTTAGTTCTTGAAGAAAATTTCATTTCTTCTTCAAAAACATTTTCTTTTCTCAAAATGCCGTGAAATTTTAAAAGAAAAGATGTTAAATAAAAATAAACATAAAAAATTATAATGTAATAATAATGGAAATAATTCATTATTCAAGCGTAAAAATTTTGTTCATGTAATATATGTTAAAAAAACATTACCCTCTTAATTTTCCCGAAAAAGTCAAAAAGTACCTCCTATGGTAAACAGAAGAAAGATATCTTCCAAAACATGTAAAAAAAGTAAAAATAGGTAAAAATGAATTTAAAAATACATAGAAAAATATTACAAATTATATGAAATATATTCCTATAAAACATTGACATGGATGATAAATATATCCCCAGTAGATACTTACAAATAATCAATCCCGGATAGAATGAGATTGGAAAAGCTATCCTATACCTTGGAACCAATTTCTTCTATATGTGTTTGAACCTCATGTATAGTGGGTTTAAATATATTATTAACTTGTAACAGAATAATAATAATATTTATGATATCATATATGATTCACTTATTACTTTATATTACTTGTTCATTTGTCAATTCCATGTCAATACAACATTTTGGGTAATAATCATTTCATTTATCGTATATGTTTGGAATTTTTAGTCATCATATAATTACATAGATCATGATTTAATTACTTCTAGAATTTAAAACATTATTTATATATATATTATATATTCAGTATATAAATATATATAATAGATAGATAAATGAAATGGAATACACTATTCATGGAGACGGTAGGTCGTACGCACGCTTGAACGTAGTTTTTTCTTCCTTATTGAATTGGATGGATGTAAGTAAATGAAATATATAAATATGCATAAATATTGTAGCATTATTATTTCATATTTTCAATGATTATTTATTATATATAATTTATAATCATTCTTTAATGGTTAACATGGATAATGAATCTAATTGTGTCATGGAGACGGTAATACATACGTACGCACAAGCGTTGAAATCGTTCCCATAATTGTTGAATGGAATTTAAGTGGATGGTGTATAATATCTCATAATTAGTATGATATCATAATAATCATATATATTTATTATTTTCACCATTATACCCATCAATGTAAGGTGGTAGTGAAAAACAGATTACACCACGTCGTGGAGACGATAATCTGTACGTACGTATGTGCGGTGATTTGGGTTTTCATAGGATGGATAGAATGTGAAATAGTGTTGTTTAATATTTATAAAAACATATTATTATATTATTTATAATGATGATATATCTTTATAATAAACACCTAAAGTAGAGTATATATAAGAACATATAAATTTTAATGAATCGAACGAAGAGATTACGTCTTCTTCGATGTGCCTCCTTTAAATTTCCCCTTAGGTCACCATAGTTGGTCTTTTGAGAAAACGAGAACATCTATAATGTTACTAGGTAAGCATAGAAGATAAATGGGAAGGTTTTGGCTGACCTTTAAGGCATAAATTGTAGTGAAGAGGAGAGGGATGAGGTTCCCTTTTATAAGAGAAGAGAGGGTCACTTTAAGAAACTTTCAAAACTATTAATTTATAATAAAATCCAATCCTACCAGAAAACCTCAAAAATGTTTCAAATTAGAATATGAAATGATATATGATTTTAATCACATCATACAATATATTTTGTACAACGTCTTTTTTCAATTTAAACCTTATCTTTTTAATGGGCACTTAGTTCTTATATTAATTTTTTAATTTGTTAAAAATATTATAAATATTTAATGGGGATGAATATTTACTTATGTGGTTTTAGTTGTCCATGAATGGATACATTATGGAATTTTAGACCTTATAATTATCAATTTTTAATTTTTAAATATTTTTAAGATTTTAAATAATTTAATAAAATTTTATGTTTATAAAATGTCAATCTTGTCTATTTTGAAACTATTCATATATTAGACTTTAAATAAAATCCTCACAAAATCTAAATTCAGACAAAAATATTTAATGCATTCCTACTATATTAAGGTGACCTAGAAAATTTGGGGATCACTTTAATGAGATCATATGATGTTTCCTTTAATATTTTTACAACCATTTATTTGATATTACTTTTAATAAAATACTTTTTACATCACTATTATGTCATCACTAATGATAATTTATTAATCACTAAAAATTAAAAATAAATTTACATGATGTAGAAAATTTAATTATATTTCACGTGACTATTTAATTTCTATTTTTTATGATGATTATCATTAAATTAAAATTATTACACTTATAATATATAAGAGAGTGACATGTTGTCACTTTCTTTTGTTTTAATAATAATTTAATGGTTTTCAAGTAAAAAAAGACATGAAATGAATCTATTATGACCCTTAGGTAATGTGGGTCGACTCTTATTCATCTAATAAATTTTTTTCATGTGATAGGGTAATTTTATAAAATTATATTTACCCCTAATTAACCGATTTAAATTTAACTATGGTAATAAAAATAATTACAATATGTATTATACATAATGTCATAAAAATAAAAGTATACTATTAACATCAAATGGAACAAATGATTCCAAATATGGAATAAATTTTTCAAAATTCAAAACACATAAGTTGTAGTAATTAATTTAAAATTAATCCCGTTGTTGGGAAAAAGGTTTTAAAAGTTAAATCATTGAATAAGATTGAAATTGTTTTACCTATGAATTCAATGTAAAATTAATTTTAATGACATAAATTATATTTAATGATATATATATATTATATTTATACTTTAAAACCATTAAAAATTACATTTTAATGATAAATAATTTTCAGGATGATAAAAAAAATTTAATTAAAATTTAGCATATTTTTAAAATAAATCAAAATAAGAAAGTTATCAGAAAAATATCAAAAACTTTCCGAATTAAAATTTTATATCCTGATTCCAAAGAAGAATATTATTTTGTAAAATATATTTTATAAACGTGTCCAAAAATATATTTAAAATGTGTATTCGATTAAAATGGGACAAAAGTGCATTTTTTAAAAAAAATTACTTATTTTTTCTGAAAAATTCATTTTGTTCTCATATCATGTTCTATAAAATGTTTAAGATGAATGATAATGTTTTAAAATTAAAAATTTTTATAATAAAATTAATAATGGAAAGTTTATATCCCATTAAATAATAATATTTTAACTATGTATAATTGTTTAGTGAAGATAGGTATCGCGAACAATGCAAGATATCGAGGAAGATTGCTCCTGCCTGTAACGCACAACAAGTTAGTATTACGTGTAGGGAAATATTTGTTTGGTGTTTCTTATAACATAATCAAAATCACTTTTACTTATATAATGAACAATATATATATCTAGTGTTGCGGGAAATGAGTTCTATCAAAAGAACTTGAAATTATGTGCAACAAAAGCCAAGAATAGTGTGGTGTATACTACAAGCTAATACAGTGTTGTTTATAGAGAAATCTAATCTTGGTGTAGCGTAAAACATAAGACATCATTGAAATTAAAAATATTCTATCTTAAAAAATCTTGCGGGGTTACATTCTACCCCCCTTAAAATAAATTTCTGCCTCTAAATTTACATGGTTATAGATGGTTTTCTACATGAATGTTTCTTTCATGGAATCCCACATCATAAAAAGGGATACTAAGACATCATTTTAAATATAAAAGTTATAAATGTAACGGTTACCCAAATTAACTCATCACTAGGTTTCAAAATAGGAGAACTTAGGTGTGAAGTGAAACATGGATATGGAAGATAAATATAACCGTCTTGTTTTAATGGGTAGCGATAGAGAATAAGTTTTGGATAAATATAATTACCAGAAAGCCGTAAATCCACCATGATTTAATGAACCATCTGATTTAAAGGATAATAGGTAAGTAGGATAACATTTTTGGGTTTCAATATCACTTCCCTAAATATGAAGAATAAGGATAAATAATTACTTGATTTCAGTGTAATATCACCATTGGTCATTCCCTAAAAAAGTTTCACTTCATATCTTATTTGAAGAAATAAAGTTGAATTTTTCATTCTTGAAGTGTTAGTAGATCATATGATAGAATTATAGGTCATTCAATCTTTCTCAACCATAATACTAGAACAGATTACTAAATATGCATAAGTCTACCTATAGTGAGATAATATATTAATCTTACAAACTTCAATGAGAATATAAATTATACTATCCATAAATGGATAATATTACAATCCTACCAAAAACTAAAAATATTAAAATTGATAAGGAGGCAAACTAAATCAACTTAAATTTTTTCTCCCATATCACATTTTATATTTCATGTTTGTCACATTCCAATCAATAAATACATTAATCATGTATTCCCTTTAAATATGTCCATAACATAAATTACCATTTAACTATAGTGACAACATCTATTCTATCAAAATTTACTCTTTCCACATACAAAATATACTAAAAATTGATTATACTCAAACCATGATATCACTTATTCCTTATATCAATCTTGAACTCTTTAATATTACCAAACATATTATTTTACCATTATCTCTTCATTATGCGCATATCATCTACTTTCCAAAAATATTTCAATCACTTTTCATGGTTACAAATACAAAATAATTATGGAAAACCATAATAGGCCAATACATAGATATTAAAATATTCTATAATAAAATAAATGAGATTCTGCAACACTATTTTGAAATCCCATTACATAAACACTTAATCATTCCCCTACATCATTGTCATACTCAACATCACTAATAGTGATCATATGTGACCACCCTTTGTCTTTTCCATAAGAGTTTGTTGATATAGATCATCATTAACCCTTGGATTAGGGAATTGGTTTCCATAATGACCCTATTTACTTGAACTTATAAAATTCAAGTGTTGGTGACACATTCTCTATAATTTATTCTCCATTCAATTCATTAGCAACCTTTTTCCCATTACATCAGCACTCAACTGCTCGATGGCCTTCTTTTACACTCTTGAAAAGTTTTCTAATCCCTTTAAGAAAATAACCACCATAATTATTTCCACACATTGATCATAAGGAAACATTTATCTTCCTTTCACCATTATGTCGAGATTTTCCCTTGAACATCATCTATAATTTCTGGTCAATACCATGAGATGGATATGTAACAATAACTTCCAGTTCTACCCCTACAACACAATGCAAAATCTCTTCAAATATATTGAAGTATCTTATAACTAATTCCCTTCGAAGACTTTGTTTTAATCTACTAAAGAATCAAGGAACGTTACTTTTAGGGTGGATGATAAATCCAGAATCATACCTTACATGTCTTGTAAAATTTTCCTTGTATGTACCAACAGATTCATCATGCATTTTATTAAGCTCAAGGAACTCCTTTTCCATCTCTGTTCTAATAATATAAGGAAGGAACTTATTAAAAAATAAGTTTTTGAACTTGACCCATTCTATGGATTCAATATCATCTTTCTTCCTTGTCTTCTTAATTAGAGTTCACCACTAGTCTACTTCACCTTCAAAAAGATAGACTGGAAAAATGAACTATTCATATTCTGAATAGTGATGGATGGGAAATATCTTTTCAATGGTAATGATCTGTTATTCAACAAAAATTTGATCAAAAGACCCACTGAAATAAGGTGGATGTTGTCTCATAAAGGACTCAATAAAAATTTGTTACCTTCTATGATCATTTTAGAGTCTATAATGAATCATAGTTTGTGTAAGTATAGAAATAAGATGTTACATTCCATCTCTCATAGCATTTTCTTCTTCAGGAGTGAAATCATTTTATTTCCCAATGCATTGATAATTAACATGGTTCTTTTGGGTTCCATCCATCATCTAAAACCCAAAATTAATAATGTGAGAGGAAAAAATCATAATATTAAAACAACATAGTTAAGGGATAGTACCTTTAATCTCTAACATATTAGGTTTAATTATAGGTTATTCGTGATCATTACAAAAATTTTAGGATTGTAGCCTATACTTATCATTAGGGACATCCCTAGGCATACCTTAGAAAAATATCTTGGGATCTCACTAATGTTTTCGCATCCTATTTTACTATGGTTCACTAAAACATCTCTCTAATACCCATTGTAGATATGGAATCTAAATGTAAATGAAAATTAATTTTATTTTGTGGAATACTTAATACATGACACAAATAAATTCCCAATGACTGTATTAGTTTAGTTTCTTTGGAAACTTGGAACATAATCTTATAATCATGGTGAAAGATCATCAACATCTCCCATAAATATCTTCCCCTTTTGTTTTCCTACCTAAACCCTATCTTTATATCCTAAGGAAAAGAAATCATAAAAGGGTGAACTCAAATGCCCAGTAAAGGAAAACACGGAGAACATATAACAAACCATAAACATTTGAACGTAAAGACATGAAAATAAATTTTAAAAATCAAAATCTAGAGCAATGACATAAATCAAGGCAGTACGTAAGGCATGGATCATAAACGAACATTAATTATAATAAAATAGCATGGGAATAAAACATGGAATTATAGAAAACCATTAAGAGAATAATATGATTTCTATAGTGGCCAAGGATGTTTTTCCAATACTATCATTGTGGACAATCAAAATTAATGAACTGGGTTTACATGTCATTCCATCCATGTATTACAGAACCCAAATTACCTTCCATTTAAGTCATGTATATCTAAAGAGATATAAATATTTAACTAATTAATTGGAGGGAGATATAGGTCCCACCCATATCATAATGAAATTATTCTTACATGTTCCATAATAACATAAATCATTCATCATAGTATAACCGAATAAAAAATTATCTTCTTAAACATCAAGTCAACATAACATAATCTATATAAGATAAATGGGCTTCATAAAAATAATTCCATCATAAACTCAATCAAAAAAAATCAAAAATATGGATAGAAACATAACCCTATGTCATCTTACATGTAAATTTAATTTTTATAAAACACTTGAACTCGTTTCTTGAGGAAAATATCCTTTATTTTCAAAAATGTTTTCTTTTTCTCCAAATTTTATGCAATATTAAAATAAAAGAAGGTAATTTCATATAAACATAAAAATATATAAATTAATATTCATTTAAATATTTATTTATGAATGGGTAAAAAATATTTTCATCTTATATATGTTAAAAAACATTATCCTCATACTTTTACCAGAAAACTATTTAAGTACCTTGTATGGTAAACAAAAGAAAGATTGTTTCCAAACCATGTAGTAAAAGTGAAAATCGGTAAAAATGAATTTAAACATACATTGAATAATAGTAAACATTATATGAGAATATTTTTTTAGAAAAAATGGACATGGATGATAAATATATCCTCAGTAGATACTTACAAATAAACAATCTCAGATAAAACGAGATTGGAAAAGTTATCCCTTACCTTAGGTCTGATTTCATTTGTATGTGTATGAAACTCTTATATAGTGAGTTTAAACATAATATTTACTTCTAATAGAACAATAATAATATTTATGATATCATATACGATTAACTTACAACTTTATATTACCTTCTCATTTGTTAATTCCATGTTAAACCAACATTTTGGTTAATAATGGTTTCATTTATCATACGTGTTTGGACATGTTATTCTTCACATGATTACTTAGATAATTATTTGAATACATAAGTAATATAAAACATGATTTATATATATCTTATATATTAATTATATAAATAAATATATATATATATAATAGATAGATTATTGGAATGGAATACACCATTCTTAGAGACGGTAGGTCATACGTACGCATGAACGATTTTTTTGTTTCCTTATTGAATTGGATGGAAGTAATTAAATTAAATATATATATATATATATAAACATAAATATATTAGTATTATTATGTTATATATTTCGTGATTATTTATTATATATAAATTATAATCCTTCTTGAATAGTTAACATGGTGAATGAATCTCATCGCGTCGTGGAGATAATAAGTCATACATACGCACGAGCGATGATATCATTCCCATAATTTTTGAATGGTATCTAATTGAATGGTGTATAATATATCATAATTAGTATAATGTTATAATAATCATATATAGATAAAATTTCCACCATTACACCCATCCATGTAAGGTGGTTGTGGAAAATAGATAACACCACAGTGGCGAGACGGTAATTTGTACGTACGCACGCACGGTGATTTCATCTTTCATAGGATGGATAGAATGTGAAATATGGTTTTTTAATATTTATAATAACATATCAGTATATGAGTGATACTTTTGTTATTACATTATAATGAAACAACTAAATAAAACAAAGTAGAAGAAGAAATAAATTTTAATGAATCGGTAGAAGAGATTACCTCTTCCTAGATGTGCCTCCTTTAAATTTCCTCTTAGGGAACTAGAGATGGTCTTTTGAGAAGTACATAACCTCTAGAATTATACTAAGGAATTTGAGAGTTGAAATGGTAAAGGTTTGGCTGAGCATGAAGGCACAAAATGGAGTGAAGAGGAGAGAGAGAAGGTGCCCTTTTTTAAGAGAGGATATGGGCACTTTAGGAAAGTCTCAAAACTATTAATTTATAATAAACTCAAACCCCAACCAAAAACCACCAAAGTGGTACAAATTATAATATGATATGTGATAGGGTTGTAATATAATCAACCAATAAATTTTGAAAAACTTATTTTGTAAATTTAAACCTTATCATTTTGATTGACACTTAGTTATTCTATTAATTTTTTATTTTGGTAAAAATATTATAAATATTTAATATTATTTCATGTTAATGGACCATAAATACATAATTTATGAGATTTTAGACCTCATTATTATTAATTTTAATTTTTAAATATTTCTTTACTTTTTAAATAATTTAATAAAATGTTATTTTTAAAAAATGTTATTTTTAAAAAATGTTATGTTTATAAAATGCCAATAGTGTCAATTTTGACACTATTCACTTATTAGACTTTAAATAAAATCCTCACAAAAGATAAATTGTGAAAAAAACATTTAATACACTCATAAAATATCATAATATCCTTTAAAATTAGTGGATGACTTTAAAGAGTTTATATGATATTTCTTTAAATATTTTCAAAACCATTTATTTGATATTTATATTAATAAAATAATGTTTATATCACTATTATGTCATCAATAATGATAATTAATTAAAAATTACAAATTAGAAATAAACTAACATGATGTCGATAATATAATTATCTTTATATTGACTATTTAATTTATATATTTTATGAAGTTTATCACTAAATTAAAATTATTACACTTATAATATATATAAGAGTGACATGTTGTCACTTTCATTTGTTTTAATAATAATTACATCATTTTCATGGAAAAAAGGACATGAAATGAATATACTTAGAACCATAGGTGATATCAGTCGACTTTTATTCTTCCAATAGAATTTTGGAAGGTGTTAGGGTAAGTTTTAAATATTGTTTTCACCCTTAATTACCTCATTTACCTATAACTATGGTAATAAAAATAATTATCAAAGTTACTATTCTTAAGGACCAGAAAATAAAAGCATCCCATTAACATAGTCTTACCAACTAATTACAAATATGGAATAAATTTTTCATAATTCAAAACACTAAAGTTGCAGTAATTAATTTAAAATTAATCTCGTTGTTGGGAAATCGGGTTTCAAAAGTGAAAACAATGATAATGATAGAAAAAATTTAACCTATGAAATCAACGTAAAAATAATGATAATGACATAAATTATATTAAATGGTATAAATATATTCTATTTATACTTTAAAACAAAGCAATATTATATTTTAATCATATAAATTGTCTTGATGAAAAAATTTGTTTTTAATTAACATTTAACATATTTTTACTATTCATCAAAATATGAATGTTGTCCTAGAAATATCAAAAGTTTATCCAAAGTAAATTTTTATATCCTGATTCCATATAAGATGTTTATTTTGTCAAATTAATATTATAAATGTGTCAAAAACTAGATTTAAAATGGGTACACCATTATAAGGCGGCAAACTGCATTTTTTAAAAAAACATTTTTTATCCGAAATATATTTTTTTTCACAAACAGTGTTTAAAAAAATTTGTAATATGAATGATAATATTATAAACATAAAAATGTATTTAATAATATCCATAACATCTAGTTTATATCCTATTAAATAAAACTATTTTAATAATATGTAATTGTTTAGTGAAACTCGGTATCGTGTACAACACAAGCTATCTAGGAAGTTTTCCCTTGCGTGTAATGCAGGAAAAGTCATTATTGAATGTTGGGAATGCTTTATATTCGATTGTGTATAACATAATCAAAACCTAGTTCTTTTATACATTGAAAAAAAATCTACACACAATGTTGGATTAAATGAATTCTATCAAAGTAACTTGCAGTTGTGTGCATCCTAATCCAAGAATAGAATTGTGTATACCTCAAGCTAGTATGGTGTTGTTTATTGATCAAGATAATAATCGTGTAGTGTAAATCACAGGACATAAATGAAATTAAAAATAATATGTCTCATAAAATCTTGAGGTGTTACTACAAAGACGTATTGAGATCTCCAAGAGAACTATTGGTGGGATAATATAAATAAGTTTATTTCTAAATATACATCGAAGTGCCTGGTATATCAATAAGTGAAGGGTAGAATGGAAAATACTAAAGTGGTTATGAAATCATTACACATACCAACATGTATATAGGAAAACATCACTATAGATCTTTTCATTGGAATTGCAAAGACATCAAGTGGAAATAATTCTATATGGATTATTTTGGATCATCTTACAAATAAATCACACATTATCACAATTTCATGAGACCTCCCATTAAATAAAATTTAATGTATATATATCAAAGAGGGGGTAATCTTTCCTGGATTACCACTATCTATTGTATCCGATTGAGATTCCATATTCACCTCAATGTTCATGAAAAATATCCAACATGATATAAGTACTAAGATGAAGTTCAGTATGTTCTATCTTCCTCAAACTGATGGCCTATCTGAGAAGAATATTTTGAAATTGGAAGACATGGTGATAGAATGTACTATAGACATAAAAGGAGGATAAGGCCAATATATGGCTTTGGTGGTGTTCTATTAGAATAATATTTTTCACTACAGTATCCAAATTGTTCCATTTTTAAACCTCTATGGGAAAAGATGCATAACATCGACATGATAGAATTAAGAGGTTGAGTGTAAGATGCAAGGACCTGAAATGAAAGAAGAAATTTTGGAAAAGGATAAAACCATTTAGCATAATATCATGGAATCCCAAATTTTACAAAAGAGTAATGTAGACAATTGTTGATAAGACATTGAATTTAAAGTTAGAGACATTGTATTCTTCCAAATATATCAATCGAGGAAGGACATGAGATTTGGGAAGAAAGGAATGCTTAGTCATCGGTACATCACCCCTTTGATATAACTGATCACGATGGAGTTGTGGCATATTAACTAGCACATCCAAAAACCATTTCTCAAGTAAATTATGTATTCCACATATCCTTCTTAAGTATGTACATAATGAATCCTTCACATGTACTGACTTTAGAGGTGGTACAGTTGGAGAATGATCTCTCTTATGAGAAGCATCCAGTGAGGATCATGAATCGTAGAGATAAATTTCTACTTAACAATAATACATACCTAGTAAAAGTACTTATGTGTAACCATAAGTACAAAGAGTAAACATGGGAACCAGCGGATGTGATGAAGGAAAAGTACCCACAGTTTTTTCATCTTTGAATGTAAATGAAATTTCGAGGGTGAAATTTCATAAGGGCGGAAGAATGTAACAACCTTGGAAAATATCAATTGAAATTCCTTTATTATAATTATTTCATATAGAATAATTTCATTAATAAGACAATAAAAACATTAAAAATGATGAATTAATGAAATAAAATGCATTTCTAGAAGTTAAAGAGATTATTCCAAAAAAATAGTAACTTGAACTTTTGAATAGTAACATGAACCTTATCAATAGTAAACATGAAAATTGAATATGAACCTAATTAATGATTTTATATATAAACTTAATTCATCTTATAAGTGACAATATGAAATAATTATATCATTATATAAGTCAATAAATATTTTAAAATTTATTAATTGAGTGTTGCTATTTTATATGCGATAAATATTTAATTACAATTTTAGGAATATTTTAATAATTTAAATGAAAATTTATTTTCATAAAATTTATTCATAAATAATTAATTTTATTTCTTCTAATTGTAAGATAATTTAATTAGGCTTTAGTTAATTTTCAAAAGTTCATTAAAATCAGTTTTGATTTGAAAATATGTATTTTTCATGTAAATTATGTTCTCATTAGAAAAATTAAATTTCTCAAATTTTGAAAATTATTTATATAAAATGGAGTTTATTTTACAGTTATACCAATCTAAAAATGGATAGGGTGAATTTTTAGGATTTTCTAAAATACTTGTCTTTTTGGTAAATAGTGAAATACAATAATTTACTGTATCTATACATTATAAGTTTCATACACTATTAATTGACTTGTCATTGATGTAAACACCCTAATCTAGAACATTACTTCATTATTTTAATATTTTTTTATTATAATTCTCATTGTATTCATTTAATTGACCAATAATAGAAAAACTAATGATTTAAATAACAAGAAAACACCCCTCTCCTCCACTATAAATATCACCCCTCACCGCCTCTTCTTCTCACACCTCTAAAGCCTTAATCCTTGCCCAAATTTTACACAAATATCCTTCCAATACCATCCCCCATTTCCTGGAGCTTTTCTGTTAATAAATTGAAAAAATGGATCCCCAATGTAGCTTCTCTAGAATAAGGAATCAAGAGGTAAAACCCACATCCTTTTCTTTTAGTTTCTTTTCAAGTTCCATTCTTTCCTTTTTCTCTCCTCCCATCCCATCATACAAATGATATGATAACTATAGAGCCTTAAATACACATGAATTATGTTATGTTAATATAATATTTCATCATTATCTCTCTTTCCCCATAATTTTATTCTAAAAATTAAAACATCTTCTGTGATGCGTAAATTTATCACATTCGAGGACAATGAGGTTTTAAATTTCCATCACTGTCATCTAGGATTGTCATGAAAATGATATTATGGTTGAAAAATAATATTATATATATATATATATATAATTTAATGTTAGGTAGTAATTTTTTTACACATGATATTAATTTATAAAACAAAATTATTTCGTTGATGTCGAAAACTATGAAAATAATCCCAAACGATTATCATTAACCATCTATCTATTGATTCTTCTTCATTCCATAAAAACAAATGATATATTACATGAATTTATCCAATTTAAGATCATTAAGAAAAATAAATACAATTTTGGATAATTAACCCCACTTTATATGAACTTTTTACGTGTATACAAGTAAAATGATCATGAAAACTAAGGAAAAAAACACTCTGAAATGATTAAATTGAATCACATAACCAATCAAAAAGACCCTAAATGAATATAATAAAGTTATAATAGATAAAATACATGAATAAATGGTTCTATAATTATTAATTAATGAATATAATTTGATTACCAAGGACATTAAGATCAAGTGATGAACACCTTCATACAAATGAAAATGGATTCTACCCAAACTTATATTATTCAATTTGGTTTAATATTTCACTCTTTTAACCCAAATGAAATTCTATTTTTTTATGATAATATTCTAAATTATTTATTATTCTCCAAAATCATGTATCAAGATCTATTTACCATTCTTTTTTTGGGATATATAAGTTTTTAAAATTTTCCTAACTCGATTCTTCCTGTTATCTAAGCCCGATTTAAGAGAACTTATAGAATTTTTAAAAGATTTAATGTGAAATATATCATATTATTGATAAACCATTATATTCACAAAATAAATCATTTTATTATGAAAAATACTGTTGTTAAAATTTCCTTTTATATAAAATATTATGTCATTTTCTACTTTAAATTATCATTAATAATTACATTAAACCTGAGTAAAATGTTTTAATTTGAATGTATTTTAAATACTATTTTTATATTTTATCACATTAGTTTGAAATATCATATTATTATCCATTACAATTTCCCCTTATTAATATCCATTTATGATTAAAACCCTTTTATTCATGGACACAATTGTGATACTCCATTTTGTTAAGCCTTTTTTGAAAGATTATAATACCCAATTCTTACCATGGGTAACCCATATTTTTATGTTTGATTCCATATGCATGATTATTAATGTGGAACACGTATTCATGAAAATGTTGTGATGGGTGCTCATAGATATATCTCTAATTAATTGGGTAATATTTAGTCTCATGAGACTTCATGCGCAACATTCTTGGTTGTTATCCATGATTGTGCTCCATGTGTAACGGTCTTGGTGGTTAATCTTCACTCATGATTCATCATGTGAAATAATCCTTGTACTATTATTATGTCATGTTGAATATTGTTTCCACATATCATACGTTTCTATGATTACATATGTTAGGATTCTTCAAGTATATTCATGCCTTTTATGTCATATTATTATGCCTACAAACCCATGTGCTATGATTTATTCTTTTGTTTATTCCCTTGTTGAGATTTTTAGCTTATACATTTGTTCATGTTGTCACCATGTTATCCTATAAACATGTAAGGGATCAAAGGAAGTTAGGAACTCATAATGGATGTTAAATGAAGAAATTTTTTATTTAGTCCCATCCTTTCAGTTTTATGTACCTTATCTTCCAAATACACTATAATTTATGATCATTTTCATGCAATTATAAATTTTATTATTTTTAAAATCAAGTAATATAAGATAAATTGATCGGGTCTCTATATATATGATATAGGTATTTTTGGAATAACTCATTTAATAACTAGAGTGAATGGGTTATAGTGATCAAGGTGAAAAGGTTGTCACCATAATAATAAAAAGTGTGCTCAGGATGTCTCTATAATAGTAATAAGGGTGAATGATTCATTACCATATTAATACATGAGTACCAATGAATGATTCTTCACCAAAAAAACTTAACCTATGTGATCAAATTAACACTAATTAAATTCATTGTTTCAGATGCTTTTGTTGGGGAGCACATCCGTTATTTTGGAGGATACACTCCTTGGTGCCCCGCATTCCCGCATTCCAAAGGGGAGTAGAATCAGTCGCATATTCAGGGACATTTGATACTTGATCAAAATGGGATGATGGGATTTCGGTGCCTCGTTCGGTGGATTCCTCCTCAGAACTTGTTACCTAGTATGGGTCTCCCGTAAAGATTAATACATTTTTCATGAATCTCATTCCTGGTGCCATATTTTTCTGGACAACATTTAATTATGCTACTTTTATATATACATTCTAATGGGTATTGACATGGTAGAAACCATTGGTCAGAGTAGATGACAACATTATGCATGTCTGGGCATCTCTGGATGCATGGAAATTTGGAAAACTGCATTCTTCCTCATCAGAGGGCATCTCAAGGACACAGAACCTGAGGCATCCCACGCCGAGTGTGGGTAATTATATGCCATAGGCATGTCTCTGAGGTTTTGTCAACATCCCATGTTTAAAACGGCCTATTCCATGAGTTTGACATATTTTAGAGACAGTTATTCCAAAGGCATGGGTTATTAGGTTTTCCATAGGCATACCGTGTTTAACATGAGGTAGGTCATGAGTTTACCATCATTCGGAGACGGTTACACCAATGGAATGAATCATGAAATTTTACACAATAATATCATTCTTAACATGAGGTTGGATGAATGTTTAACATCTTACAGAGACAGTAAGAGAGTGATTAGAACATCCCATAGAGATGTAAAAAATTGGTATATCCATATGAGGGAACACATGGAATGTTTACCAGATGGATGGATTAGAATGCCAGATGAGGATGGATCCGAGGTGGAGTGTCCCATAGAGGGAAGATATCACACCATGAAGGATGATCTAGATACCACTAAGGGAAGTTCCGAAAGAGTGCTCCTTAGAATGGGGAAGACAAGATGGATAGGTGAGAATGCCTAATGAGTGTCGACCCATAGTGGTGTGTCCCAAAAAGGAAAGATGTCACACCATGAAGGCTAATCTAGACACCACTGATGGTATATCAGGGAGAGTGAACCCTATAATGCAGAACATCATGGTTTACCATCAGATAGGATTGAACCTCATGGAGGTTTCCCTTGTACCCTATGTAGAAGACTGGGATCAAAACCCAAGTAGTTTAAAGGGGTAATGAATCGAGGTGTACACAAAGGACGATGACTCGAAAACATGCTAGGGATTATGCATGGTTAGTGGTCCTTCGCAAGAGAAGTACTCTTGGTTGGATGGTTATGGATTGTGTAGAGATTATGCATGGTTAGGTTCCGGATTATTGTTAGGAGAAGTGGGGAAGTGGGTGACATGATGTTATCGAGTTGTGGAAGCCTGGATAAGAATCAGGATGGATATTGATGGTAGAGTGCAGTAGATGTAGAATGAGATGGAACCGTCGTGAAAGTGACAGTGGCCTTTTTCTTAACCCTCATAGATGCTTCCTACGTATCCCCATGGTAGGTAATCTAAGTACATGTAGTTCAATAGGTGGGATGATGGGACACCTGAGGAGGAGGCCCATGCGAATGGACACATGGATGGGACCTAGAGGAAGTAGAACTTCTAGGATGGCGTGTCACCTACAAAAAACACATAGGTTCAAGGGAGAGACAAGTATGGGACATAAATTATGGGCATGAACCATAGGAAGGATTCCTACGTATCCACAGGGAAGGGAATCGAATTCCACATAGTTCAGGATGGGGGTATTTAATCAGGGTGTACATATAGTACAATGAACCGAAGATATACTAAGACTTATGCATGGTTAGTAGCTCGGGTTGGTCTGATCCCACGACAGAAGACCATATATGTGGGTATCATCAAATGGACTAAAACAAATTACCTTCGATTTCAGACTACAACATTTTACTAATTTTTAGGCTTCCAACAGCTTACTACTGTTTGGGATTCCAATGACTGACCACTGGTTGGGGTTCTAATGGCTTACCACTGGTTTGGGTTCTAACAGATTACCATTGGTTGGAGTTCCAAAGGCTTACTGCAAGTTTGGGTTCCAACAGGTTACTACTGTTCAGGGTTACAATGTCTTACCACTGACTGGGGTTCTAATGGCTTACCGCTGGTTAGGAATCAAAACGTCTTACCGTCGATTGGGAAATGCAATAACTTTCCATTTATTGGGAACCAAAATAGATTATTGTTTATTGGGAACCATATTGGAATATCATCGATTGGGATTGGACCTCAGGGAGGCTTCCTACTTACCTTGTCTAGGAGTTAAGGATCAAATCCTAAATAGTTCGAATGGGTATAGTTTAATGCCTTGTGGGACAGAAAGGGGTGTACAGTTTAACGTTGTGTGGGATGAGGGTGGACTTATGTGAAGTGGTTGGGACCGATGGGTGTTGGGCCTAAAACTCATGAAGGCCGACTAAGTACACTGCCTATGATAAAATGATAAACGTCTACAATTTTTGGAATGGGGGATACAGTTTGACAATTTGCAGGTTGAAGGTGAACTGACACGAAGGGCTCAAGACCAGCATGTGTTAGGCTTGAACCTCAGGGAGGCTTGCTATGTACCTTTCCTAGGATACAAAGATCAAATTCCATGTAGTTCAGAATGAGTTATATAATTTAACGTCATGAAGTATAAATTTGAACTGATGTGAAGGGTTCTGGATAAGTAGGTGTTGGTCTTGAACATCAGGGGGGCTTCTTATGTACCTTTCTTTAAGAAGGATATGATCAAAGTCCACATTGTTCGGAAGGTAGGGATGTAGTTTAATGTCATGTGGGATGAAGGTGAACTGACGTGAAGGGGTAGAGACTGATGGGTGATGGTCTTGAACCTCAGGGAGGCTTTCCACATACCTTGCTTGGAATGGGGAAGGATCAAAGTCCACATAGTTTGGAATTGGGGTTTGTGGCTTACACGCTAAGGAATCCCAAAGAGGATTCCATGCTCAATTCTTACTCTAAGATCACGTGATTCATGCACGGTGTGGGAAACAAGATGCAGAAATAGACCTGAAAATTGTGGTGTAGAGTTGCATCTATGAGGGATGGTGAATGGTGATTTTGCATGGAATCTACCCGGGTGCCGCTATGGAGTGAAAATTTTATATGGGGCTTACACATGGATCTTGCCCAGGTTCCACTAAGTAGTGGAAAAGGAGAATGTGGAATACTCTTGGAATCTTACTCGGTATAGCTAAGGAGTAGAAATTGTGGATGGGGAATACACATGGAAGCTACCTGGGTGCCGCTAATGAACAGAAATGGTGGATGGGGATTACGCATGAAAGATGCATGGGTGACAAAAATGAGTGCAAATGGTTAAGGGGGATTACTCATGGAAGATGTCCGAGAGCCACTAAAGAAAGAAAATGGTTGATGGGGATTACGCATGGAAGCTTCTCATGTGATTCTAATAAGAAGAAATAGTAGATGGGGATTACACGTGGAAGCTTCCCATGTGCTGCAAAGGAGCGGAAATGGTTGATGGGGCTTACGCATGGAAGCTTCCCATAATGTATTCCAAATATATATCTATGAGGGATTCCGAACTCACTGGTTGGATGAGGCATACAATTGACTCCTACACCTATTCACTATTTCATAATAGAGATAACTCCAAGGGCGTTGGAATCAATCCGAACAAAGGGAGATGAAAAGTGTGAATCACATGTGCAATATTTGGTATGTAATGAGAGTGTCGTGATGATGGAGGATAACTATTGACCATGTTCGAAACACAACATCAATATCATGTTATCAAACAATCTGGATAAAAAAATGAGGGTAAACTATTGACTGTGTTCGAAAAATGGGACTTGACTCAAAGTGTAATCTATAGTATTATGGGGTGTTGGCCCAGAATTGTAGGTGAGTCGAGGCAACATGGGAACAGGCTATTAGGGGTTCTATTCAGACATGAAAGATGATGAATATACAAATGAACGATATGCAAAGCATGAGGTGTAGTGATGGAATGATTGAAAAGATTCCAAAGCTTTTGAAATTATGCCACTATAATCATGACATGAGGTATCTTATGCTAGTCACATAAGACATCTCATATTTTTAATAAGAGGCATCCTATGATTAAATTATAGGGAATGCTACAGTTTAATGTCAGGTAGAGAAGAATGTTTTCATATTTTTCTCGGAGAAGAAGGAATCTCTTATTGGAGCAAGAGGCATCCTATATTTGACACATGGGGTGTACTCCACTTTCTAGTCATGTAAAGAGGACTGTTGGGCATATTATACTTGGAGAATAAGGCATATCTTTTTTTAGGAAGAGGAATCCTATATTTGTCATATAGGGTGTACTATAGTTTATAGTCATATAGATGTGAATATTAGGTATCTTATGCATGGTGCATAAGGTATGTCATGTTTAGAGAAAATGGCATCCTATGTTTGTCATAGAGGGTGTACTACAATTTACAGTCTTGTAGAGAGGCCTGTTAGGAATTTTATGTTTGGCGCATAAGGCATATCTTGTTTAGAGAAAGAGGCATCCTATATTTTTCGTATAGGGTGTACTAAAGTTTATTTCATATAGATATGACTATGAGTCATAAGGCATCTAGAAATGGCTGTTGTTGGGGCTTGCGCAAGAGAAGCCCTTTTTGGTTGAAAATGTTTTAGAAGTCAGGAAATTGGGTTTGAAGGAGCTACGTGAAGAATGGTTCGACTTAATGTGCTTAAGGAATTGCAGATGAGAATATCAACTCATGACATGTGAAAGGGATCAAGAGGAATATGTTGACTCAAGGTATTTCATGGAGTTCGGAAGAGTATCTCAAATCCTGGTATTCCATAGGTGGAAGATGGATGTGAAGGTAGGAGCTTCACGAATGATAGGGATTCATAATGGGAAGGGGTTCGTGGAGCTTAGGTTCCCATAGAGAAGGGAGATTCATGGAACTCAGGGTCTCGTGAAGCATGGAGTTCGCGGTGTAGGGGGCTTTGTGGAGATGGGGGTCTAACGAAGCAGCTTCACAAATGTAGGTTTCTCTTGGGGCATGACCTCACCTTAGAATGAGGCACACAATTTAGAGAGGGATCTATAAAGGCTTTATTCTTCACAAATCCTAAAGCAACCCAAACAGGTCTCCCTCCTTCGAAAAGGGTGGAGGCCTTCATGAAGGGAATCACTTCACGGTACTCAGGAGCTCTGTGAATTGGGAGATCAACCGCCAAAGGGATGGAATCATAGTCCTTATAAAGGGGGTGAGCCGAATATTTATAGGACATGAATTTTAGAGGTTTTATGGAGCTCATATCAATGAAAAATTGATCCTCAATGCACATAGATTCGTGTGGGTTCACAATGGACAAAAACACTATAGAGGTGATGCCTACACGATTGGCTCCACAAAGGGAAAGTAACACCGCATAGGAGATACGTTCGTGATCCACTCCATAAAGGGAAACTGACATGATATGAGAGATACATTTGCGATTGGATTTTTGATGAAATTTAACTTCATGAAGGGGATACGTTCACAATTAGTTATGAGAAGGAGCTTCATGAATGGGCTTCGTGAACCATTTTTCCAACCAAACATCAAACGACCATAATTTCTAATCCATAACTCTATTTTGGCTCAATGAGTAGTCAAATCAATAACTGTGAAATTAGATACACTCTTTAATAAAGTATGGAAAAATTCAATGCATCTCATGGACGTGTTTTCCTATGCCAACGCACATGAAGGGTAAATAGGTAATCACCTCAAAATTATCATGAAATGTGTGAATGAATAATCACCATAACATAATAATTAACATGGATGAATGAACAGTAATCAATAAGATATCAATAAAAATAATTGAATGTGTTATCACTCTCTATGTATAAATACACACGGGTGAACAATATATCACTCTTCATATAAATAAGAATGACTGAATGGGTTTTGACTCTAAGTGATGGATATGAAATAAAAATATTTGAATATGATTCATTAATATCATAGGCCTAAATATACATGTGATGAATATTATATCTTATTATTAAGAAAATATTAGGTGGAATAAGGATGACTTGGTCATACAGTGTGATATCTTAAATAGCCTAAGATATGTGATATCTAGTGTATATCTTCTACCAAATATTCTAAAATGGTTCCCTTAAATTAGGAATCGTATAGAGGGTTTATAAAGTTATTGGTAAATATATTATAATTACTTAAAATTTACATATTATTATATACTAACAAGTATACATTATGATAACACATGTCAACTACCATGCATTGGGAAATGTTGCTCGACCTATAACCTTGAATGAGGTGAGCCTATATGAGTATCAGATCATCCTGTTGGTTGTGTATGAAATACTATGAAGCTGAATATGAAGCTCTCTCTCTCTCCCTCTCTCATTCTTACATGATTCTTATTTTTATTCTTAGAATATGGTTCTCTAACCTTTAATGTCTAAGGGGTCCTCTCAAAGAATAAACGGATTCTTGTGGATGACATACTACATGTGCAGATCAGATTCATTGGGATTTCAATTGATTATATCTATTAATATTACTATATTGAGATTATCTAGTATGGATAACACTGATCATGATTCACATGTTTTATCAATGATAATAGAGTGTATTATTTAATGGTTTACTTCCACTGTGACAGACATAAGATGTTCTTAAAAAACTAATTAGTGGTATCAAATAAAAATTTATTGTTTATTCATCATTTTTCATGTTAATTTGATAAAAATGATATATATTATAATGAATTTAATGGTATATCATAATATAGAAGTTGATGTGGCTTAAATTTAACCACTATATTATTTGAAAACTTCATATGATTTGGGATATCAAAATATGAAATCCCCTAGTTTTAATAGTCATAGGGTATGCCTGAATAAATCATAGTGCATGATTCATTGAAACTCATTGATTTTATTATATGTTGTAATCTATGACCTCGTTTTTATAGGCTATATCTGATAATACAAGTTTCAAAAAACAAATTACCATATCATAGTAACAATATGGTTGATGCTTCCATATATTATTGATATCCCACATAAAACATGATTCATGTAAGAAATAAATATTCATCTACATAATAAACAACATGTCTCATCCCTACAATCTAGCTAATCATTAGAGTAAACTAAATCATAACTAAAAATATACAGTTTCAATATCTATCATAAAAAACTATATGTGCTTAAAAATGGGAATGTTTTATTTTAATGTAAAAATTATTATATTTTATAAAAATATTACAAAAGATAAGCACTGGGAATTATAATTGAAATATTTTTATAACTAAATTAATTATGAAATGTTCATATTAAATTTTCATCTTGGAAATTAAATAAAATCTTTATAAATTTATTCATTCCCTTTTAATACTCATATATATATATATCATATTTATATTATGTGAGTATTATGCATGCTTAAATTATGTTATAAATTTATTATTATAAAATTTTCAGGCCATACTAGAATTTGAACAAATATATTTAGTTTTTAACTACTTGAATCTAGTTTGTTATTAATGATATTAATAACAGTTTAGAGATGTAATATAGAATATATATATATATATATATTAGGTATTATAGTTATGGTGGAATTAAAATCTCTATTGAGTAATGTAACCTTGGGTAGACAGACATTGGTTTAGTCTTTTTACTAGACTGTAGGATTCTTCATTTTATATTAAAGTAGATATTTGTTATCTATTTATCTAAGATTACTCCTTTGGGGATTATTGATTCCATATATTTTAAGACTTTATATTATGGAGTACAGGTACCTTATTCATATATTGTATTTGGATATGTGTAAATATTTTTGGATTCTTATTTGTATATAAGTAACACAAAATTTGATTTTTAAAATAGTTTCATATTAATATGGTTTGAATATATTATTGCGGTCGATGGAATAGGGATTCCAAAACTATATTTTTAGAGTCAATCATACATAATTGAATAAATGATGAGATAAAAAAATATTTCAATTGATGAAATATATATTGAATTAATATACACATGACATGAATTAAATATGGTGAGAGATTAAAACCCCCACCAATACTAATTTTGTTATTCCTTCTAGAGAATGAACATGTGAAGAACTTGATCATATAGTTAATTTGGTAATTCTGAAGCAATGTTCCCTTGAATTATATTCTCTGAGGCATGTTGGGTATGTCTGAACCTAATTAGACTATGTACCCATATTGTAACTACCCAAGGTTTTTCAATAGAATTTCCCTTCATATAATTATGTCATAAAATAACATGAACACACAACATAATGAACTACTTAGTGATAAGTGACCTTTAAACATAAGTTTGTCACTTCTGTGTTTAAAATTCTAAAAATATGACATACATGGTTGTGTTAAAGATGATTTTTGGAGTCTAATAAAACAAAATATAATTAGTGAATATTAACCTACCCTTATGAATATTAACATACCCTTATGAATATTAATATGACCCTTATGAATAGTAAATCATCAAACATAAGAGTAACCTTACACATGAATAATTAAATAAAATTTAGACATCTTAGAATGTGACAATTTGTCCTTGGTAAACATTTTGGTATTTTAAAAGTCATAAATAATAAATTATAGTTAATTAATTAATATAAAAGAAAAATTATTTTCATAAAATGTGTTCATTAATTATAAAATCAAAATCTTATAGTTTTTAGATAATTTTATATGACCCTACATAATTTTTTAAAGCACTATAAAATCAGTTTTAATTTTAAAAACAAATTTTTAAATAAATTATGATTTTAATTAAATATTAAATTAATAATATTTATAAAATTTTTTTAAAAAATGGAATTCATTTTTATATTCTACACGTCGATAAATAGTAGGGTTATATTTTTGGGATTTTTTTATATATATTATTTTTTTACGAATAGTGAAATATTGTAATTTAAAAAAAATCTAAACAGGATAATTATAGAGTCATGTGTGATGTTCTGTTGATGTAAGACCACTTAGTTCGGAATCACATGATAAAATTACTATTATTTGTCATTCAAGACTCACTATTCCTTTTCATAGGGTAAATTAATAAAATAATTAATTTTATATTAAGGAAACTCCTCTCCCATCCACTATAAAAACCACCCTTCACACCCTCATTCCCTCACACATATAAAGATCTAAGACATCTATAAACTCTACCCAAACATCCTCCTTATCCCATCTCCCACGTTCAGGAGTTGCTGGTCTCCTAAAAATACCAATCCTAGATTCTTTAAGGAGGATCCTAAGAGAAAGACTTAAGAGGTAATTTCTCTCCCTCTTCTCCTTTAATTTCTTTTCATGTTCAAGTTCATTTCTTGTTCTCTCCCCATATATCATCATCCAAATGGTATTTTAACTCAATTATTATACACACTACTACAAAATAAAGCTATATCCATGGTTTGGAATCGTGGCTATAGGTCCAAAAACTGTGGCTATAGGTTATAGCCACGGTTTCATAAATCGTGGTTGGTATTGGCGTGGCTATAGGGTAAAACCTATAGACATGGTTTGAAATCATGGCTATATCCCTATAGCCACGGTTTTAACTGTGGATATATCCATAAAGTCATGGTTTGAACCATGGTAATAGCCTCTAGCCACGATTTTCAAACCATGGTAGAATTTGATGTTTGGAAATATATATAGCCACGGTTATAAACTGTGGCTATTGGCCTGTTTCGACAGTTTCAAACCGTCGTTATAGGCGTTTTCCATAGTTTTAAACCGTGGATATAAGTCCCCCCATTCCATAAAAACCATCCCCCACCTCCTCCCTTCCCCAGCACTGCCCCCTGCACTCCCCACAGCCCACTGCACACACCCCTACCCCCTGCCCACTGCACCTCCCCCAGCCCACTACATCCCCCCCTGCACACACACCCTACCCCCAGAACACCCCCTGCCCCCTGCACTTCCCCCCTACCCACCGCACTTCCCCCCAGTCCACTACAAACCCCCCTTCCCCCAGCAAACCACCCCTTCCCCCTCACCCTATCCCCTACACACAATCCACGAGTTGTTATATCTGAAAGGAAAAGGAGAAGATCTCACATTTCTAGCACATACATCAATAAGTATGGGATTATGATCAGAGTGATGCTTTGGTAAGATGAGTCCAAAAATAATCAAGGGATCATTCCCTTCATCGATGCAGGCCAAGCATCTATCAACACGGTTGGCTTTCCTCCCATTAATGGTGTACCTGCTCTAGGTGTAATCACCCCCATGGTGGTCACTTCAACTAGCCTACAATTGTCAATGCAAGAAATTAAGTCAGAAGCAGCCATCCTATTGAAGTTATCAACACTTTTCTCCTCTAGTCGGAGAAAAATATTAAAATAACCCAATGAAATCTAGTTGTTTGTCATTTCCTTAGAAATATAAGTGATATCCTTCCAATGCTCCCTTCAGTTCATATAGGTGTTAGTGGAATAAACAAATACTTTAGATATCCCAATACCATGGAACTCCATATCAACCGGGACACTCTGATTATCATCATTGCAGGAAAGAACATGATCACTTTCATGCTTGAGGACCCATAAATCTGTTGTGGAATCACAGGGAAACACAACAACAGAAACGAGGGAAAATGAAGGAAAGAACGCAAGGGACAAAAGGATATACGTGGTTCGATAAAAATCCCTACGTCCATGAGAGTGCCCGAATTCACTATATCTTGAGAACAAAATTACAAAGGATTTTTGAAGTAAACCCTAGCCCGAAATGGGTTACATATGAAGAAGACGGTCTACTGTTCTGAAATAGAATTCTGTGTTGCAACAGTGGTCGGTGGCCAACTTTTTCAAAAGTGCTATAGTGTCAGCCGGCTGGAAGTCAAAAGTGCTACAGTAAAGTTGACCCCGAAGTCCGCACCGCTATAGTTCTTGTCAGTGTCGGTCGACCCGTGATAGTTACGGGCCACAAGCATTCTTCCCAACCAGATTGGGAAACACCAATCCAACAAAATACTCATCATCATTTTCATTCACATGTTATGAGATTATTGAGTATCCAATTGAAGACCATTTTTTAGCTTTCCCACTTGAGAACTTAATTTTCAGTTCAGCAATGCTAATCATTAAAGGTTTGTTGGTCATAAGAATATTCCTAAGGGCTTTTACTGTATGAGGGTTCCCATGCCCATGAAAATTCCAGAAAAAAAAATTCATTTATTTAGATCGGACTTGCCTCTGGTTTGAGGCCCCCCTTTCTTCATGTTTTTCAGTTTATTGGATTTAGTGTTCTATTTAGCCTTTCCATTAGAGGCCTTATCCTCAGGAAATTCATCAGTTTCCCTAGAGGAAGGGGAGATTAATCCTTCCCATTTAATTAAATTGTTATATCTTTGGATGGATCACTTTCATCTACATCTTCCACCAATGATTTCCCACTTAGAGGCACGAATTTCATTAGAGAGTGTGCGAAACCTACGTCTGCGGCTCTTGAAACTCGCCTTTTTCCGGATTTCGCAGGCTCTACCTAAGTAAAAGAATCCCAATTATGATAATCATGTCCAACCAAATATGAAGTAGGCATGGCAGATGCATGCCCAAAACCATCACTACCCAATTGTCTGTCTGGGACTACTTCATCATAGCCATATATAGTAGCACCGAGGTTCTCCTACTATCCACCAAGTGACTCTCCTGAACAATGTAGTTCCTTTCCTGAATTGTTGATTTTCACATTATGCTTAGGCATGGTCATAGTAGGCATTTATGAGTCTAGGAAAACTTCATCAATGCCACATTTAGTATTTCTAAAGTTCTCCTGCTTTTCATCAAGAGCATGGTCTTAGTCGTGTATTTCATGGCCTGAGCTGTGGGCCTTCTTATTCTATTCCAAACAATCATTAGATGGGGCCTTATAAGCCTGTTTAGAGACCACAATCAGTTGATGAGGCTGGGAAGTCACATAGGACACTTGGATATCTTCAAGCACACTCTCCGGATTGAAATCATCATGATACTGCATTTGATTTATTCAGCCCCCATGTTGTAAACCAATACAGATATCCTGCATGTCAACAACCATAAATGGATTAACAGATTGCTGGAGGAGAACCTCTATGTTATCCCCCTCTAACTCAACAATGTCAATAAGTGAAACCAAATCAGGATCCAGTCCATCTGTATGTTGTGAGTCCAGATTATATTCCTCACCATGAAAGTTGGAGCCTGCACTAGAGTTTGCGAAAGAAGTATCATGAGCTATCCCCTTGACATTTTCCAGGCCTCTTTTTCAAGTTTCCTCAACACAACCCTTCAAATCACATTTTTCATAAACCATTGAGCGATTGAAATCAGATAAGAGATATACAAATAGACTAAAACCATCACAAAACAAAGGCTTCCATTCATAAACAATGTATTAGTTAAATCTATAATTTCTTATGGTAATAACAACTTCCTCTACCAATGTACCTACTATATCAACTTCAACAAGACTCTTGTAAAGTGACCATACCTTGGATTTTTGGTTTGCTTATCAATTCTGATGGGATTTTCAACAGAGGATGCAATACCCAGAAAAATCTAGGATGCCAATATAGCCAATTGATTTTAAAGATGTGGATCCATAAATGAGTATGTTAGTTTTGGATAGTAAATGGATCAATGTTCTGCCCCCCAGCCAGCACCAGTCCCCCTGCACCCCCATGGATGGATTATCATTATTTAATCACACCCATATTTGTATATAATTTGTTTTTAAACCATGGGTAATAGATAAATATGCATGAGTAAAAACGGATTTATCAGGATAGTCTGTCACATTCCTCCATGAGCTTACAGTGAAAAAATAGTTGATCAATTAAAGTTATATTGACACAATTATGAGTCTTTTTGTTAGTAATATTATCATCATTAGTTTGTGTGGTAGATACTCTTATTTTCCTAAGAACATGTAATGATTCAACTTGGGTGACTTCTTCATTTAAGATCGCTATAGTATTTTAATTGATTGTGGTCACTAGAATGGATCATGCTCATCTAATAATGTGTTAAATCCAAATGGATAATGAAGACCACTGATGATGAAAAATGGAAGAAAACTTCCTTTGGAAATTTTTAAAAAAATGAAGTTGGAAGCACTATTCCCAAGAAGTTTTTAATGAAGGAAGATCATACATCCTTGGGTAATAAACCTAAGAAGTCAAAGCCAAGTAATAAATATAAAAGGATCAGTTCTTCTATCATGGAAGAAGGAGAAAAACGTAGATTCATGCCATCAAGCCTTGCGTATATGTGAAAATGGAGGCAACAAATAGCATAATGGAGGATTTGTCCAAGGAGAATACAAATATAGGTGGAAGGGGTCTGGTGTGGGCTGGATGTGGCTGGAGCAGGGCCAAACCATGGAATTACTGCGGTGTGACTGTGGCGTGACCGCGGCGTGATTGCGGCATGACCGCTGCGTGACCGCGGAGTGTTGGCCCAGTCTAGCGACATCTGCGGGGTAGCATCATTCGGACAGGAGTGAAGGGAGTGGGAGGAAGCTAGAATATTGGTTGAAGGGGTCTAGTTTCATGTGCTGGGGGGATGGTGTGGGATGATTCTATGGTGGCAGGGGGGCTGTTGCGGGATGGAAAGTTGGTGGCAGCGAGCTGAAATGAAGGTGGAAGGGGGTGGTGTAGGCTCGATGTGGCTGAAGCAGGGCCAAATCACGGCATTACCACGGCATGACCGCGGCGTGACCGCGACGTGTTGCCCCGGTCCAGTTTCATTATGTTATTTTATGGGCCTTTTGATGAGTTATAGGGTTTAAAAACATTGTTCAGGAATGATCATTTTTATGGTTTTTATGAGTGGTTCACTTGTATTCTAAAATGATTATTCATGTAGAACATGGATAAACATCTAGAAGTGATATTTCATGTTATTAATGATATTGAAGTAGTTTAAATGATCTTATAATAAATTATATGATATTCTAGGTGAATGAATCCTTAGATAAGAATTAAATGATGATTGTTTGGGTTAATTTGGGTGGTTTTTCGACCACAATGAAATTATTTTGATTGATCATTTAGTAATATGTACATAAGATAGTTAAAGAAAATTAAATAGGTCACCCTTTATCCAGTCCCCCCCTGCCCTCCTCCCCACTACCCTGCAGACACCCCCCCCCCAGGCCCTCCTTTACCCTCCCCCTCTGCCAGTTTTCCCTCCCCACCATGCCCCCTGCCTTCCCCATGCACCCCCTACCCCTGCCCATTCCCCTTTGGCATCACCCACCCCCTGCCAATCACCCCATGCCCCTGCAAATTCCCCTCTCCAGACCCTGGACACCCCCCCCCCACTCCCCCCTGCCCACATTCACCTCTCCCCTGCAGACCCTCCCCCCTCCTGCACCCCTCCCCTATGCCCTACAGAGCTTCCCCCCTTGCACCCCTCCTCACTACCCTGCAGACCACCTCCCCTACCCTCCTCCCCACTCCCCTATACAGACCCCCTTCCCCCATGCACACTCTCCCTCTGCTAGGTCCCCCCCACCCTCATACACCTCTCCCCTACTGCCCCCCCCCACTCCCCCCTGCCCTCCTCCCCACTGCCCAGCAGACACCCCCTGCCCATCTACACCATCTCCCCCTACCAGTTCCACCCCTTACCTCCTGCACCTCTCCCCTGCAGAACCCCCTTCCCTCCTGCACCCCTCCCCTATGCCCTGCAGACCCCCCCCCCCCTCACCCTCCCCCCCACTACCATCCCTCACCCTCCCCACTTCCAATCCCCCCCCCAACGAACAAATCCCCCCCAAACCTGGACAGGACCCCTTCCCCTTGCCTACTACCACATCAAAATCATCATAAAAATTGATGAAAAATGGATTCATGAAGATACTACATTGAACATCCTGAAATTATAGGACATTCCTGACTATATAGACTTTGATATAGCTTCCCAAGCAGGATTTTCGTCATGAAAAAATAATAGGGGCCATCCTCAATCATGAATGTTCCTAAAACCAATGACAACTGTATCTATTCACTTCTGCAATACCATAAACTACTTAATAACTAGACAATTCATAACTAAATATTAGAATAATACATGAATGGTTGAAGAAAGGGACGTAAAAAAGAGGCATAAAAACTTACATAATAGGACATTTAATCATGTGGTAGGTAAAAGAGGTGAGGGACACATAACAAACAAGTTTGTTGGATTAAAATATCATTTAATACATAAATATACAACTCACAAGGCCTAGAGGATTTATCTAAAACTCATTTCAAAGTGTATAATTCACTAATTTTAATTTACTGTGCAAAGTGTAGTTTTGTTTAAAGAAAGTAGTTCTAAGATTAAAAATAACAAAATCTGGAATTATTCTATCCAACAAGGGGACTAAGGTATGAAATTAATCTTTGGAGGCATGAAAAGATTTTTTTTCCATCATATATCTTGTGAAAGAAGTTTCTTGATAAAGGGGGAGTAGAGCTGAGAATGAACACCAAATGTAGAGAATTTTGTAACCAAAGAGCTTGTGTGTTGGTGTTTAAAAAATAAAAAATGATGTAAAATGTATAAATCATAGGAATATATTAAGGACATTATAAAAAGAGAATTCTTAAGGAGATATAGAGAATTGGTTAACAACACTAATATGAAAAGGAGCAGATCATAGAACAATATCCTGAGAATTTATATGAATTAATAGGAAATGTCTTTAACAAAATAATATATTGTGCCACACATAGAATGAGTGTGGAAAAATTAGAATAGGAGATTAATTATCAAACATTGAATGAAAGGTGTAAGTTGTTGGAATATATAAAACTGTTATAGAAGAAGCTACGGAAAAGAAGAGGATAATACTTAACATATTGAATATCTAATTTTTTAGATGTTGTAGAAAAATAGTAGCTTAAGTATTTTTCAAAAATAGATTTCATAGAATGAAAAATGAGTTTCACCAATAAAATGTGAAGGTTTACATAAAAAAATTGTGTTCTCAATATAAACTTGAAACAAAAAGAAAATTAAATATTTCATACTATTGAGTATGAAGATTGAATTGTTTTAGTACTTCAAACATATTTTCGAGAGCTTGCATCAGAAGGAAAAACCTGTAATACAATGAAATTTATAGTCAGACCAAAAAAAATAATGATTCATTATAAGAAAAATGGGTATTAATAATGTATTTCTAAAGTCTATTATACTAACAATATAAAAAACAGCAATGTATAATAATCAAATGTATTTATTATGATAAAATTAATTATTGGTTGTGAACATAAATGAGTTAGATCAATTATGATTTTAAATAAATGCACAATTGTGATGTACTATTCATAAAAAACAATAATACATAATATTAATTATACCAACATAATTGAGTTGGATCTCTTATGATTTAAATTTCAATTGTAGTTTATAATTGTTGTGTTAACAAACTTGATTTTAAGTAGGTTTTTTCTAAATAAACTCTAATCAACTCCCCTAATTGAAGAAAGAACACATCCTTGGTTATTATAAATACATCTGATTATTACATTCTATGTATAATTGATGTTATAAAACCAGTTTAAAATACATCATTGTATATTAATCACAATGAATTTGTATGATTTCATCAATTATAAATTATAATTTGTTAACATACAAACTCATTTTATATTAATAACAATGTATTAGTACCTTGAGAATTTACAAGGAGAAACAAATCTCTCATGTCATCGGCCCTGATACATTTTTCTTTGTGCAGTTTTTCATCAAGCTGTGATAGTGTAAAAGTATAATGTATTTAGATATTAATACTAACATTAGAATTAATCATATTTAATAAAGGATACCCATATGTATACCATGAAATAAGGGTATGTTTGAAAACAATTTTTGAACAAGGCTTACAAAACTTATCACTTATGACAATTAGTTCAAAAAAATAAGTGGCATTTATTCTGTTTCCAGAAAAAAACAATTAGTACTTACATTTAAAAAGAAAATCACTTAAATAGGTGGTAGAAAAACACATTTTCAATAAGAAAGTAGGAAACACTTATATATAAGCACTTATCATAAGTGATAAGTGTTGTAAGAATTTTTATATAAATATTTTCAAACAGTCCCGAAGCATATAACCAATTAAGCTTCCACCAATGCTTACCCGTATTCATCAAAATACCAATCACGGCCATCAATTCCAAAGTCCTCCCTGAACACAACCTACCCAAGAAACAAAGGTGAAAATATAATGGTATGATGAACCATGATTACTGCACAAATAAGCACAATAGATCCAATCACAAGATTAGTAAATAATTCCATAGTAAAGAATCCACACTTGTACATTATCAATGTTATCATGATTCCAAAGAGGTAAAAGGAAGAGATTAGAAAACTGAAGAACCAGCTACAAATTCAGATGCCATTAGAATAAAATCTTGAGATCCAAGAAATAAAAAATTATATAATTCATGGTTTGGAAATCATTAACATGAATATCACCAAGTTTTGAACCAATTCCTTCCCCAAATAGAGATCAATCTGATAAACCTGTGATTCATCAAATAAATCTCCAATTTGGGACCTATGTTGCTATGGAGTATTTAAATCCCTCTCAAAAGGATTTTCAAAAAAAATTCTAGTCCATCCACCAAGATCAGCTGAAATGGAAAAAGTGAATTTATAAAAAATAAAAAAATACACAACTACCATTATTTATTTTCTGCAATGTTATAAAACATCAATTGCTGGATAGAATGCTAACTGAAAAAAAATTTGGATAAGGGCAGCTTATTTTGTTATTCTAAATGCTCAATCAAGGCTAGAAATAAAATGGAAAAGGAGAAAACCTAAAACTTACATTTGTTCATGCAATATTTCTGGATCATCATGCACACATATGGATATACAGATGGTGGAAGTGTGAGATAAAACAGTCTTCGAGAGGAGCCTTAAACACTATTTTGGCATCTTCATGCTCAAATATGTTCCTATACAATGCTTGGAATCCCTCTTTAGAATCATAAGAACCACTTATGTATTTGTTCTATAGATTACTCAGAAATGTATCTTTCCAACCCAACAAATAGAATAACAGAATTTCAATTAATAATAAAGGTACTAACCAGTTCGAAAAACCTAAACACAACTTCTGTGTGCTCTAATGAAGCACCAGCATGGTCAAGATAACTATATTTATAATAAAAAATGAAATCAAGTAAATAAACTCATTACATAATGAAAAAACAATAAATGGAAGAAGTGGCAGCATAAAAGGAACCTCTTCAACAACAACAAAAAGTAAAATAAATTTCATGTCGAAATTTTCAGATCTTTGTCATTTAAATTTCAGCGGTGAAGTTTTTTGAAATAAAAATTAAAAAAAAATTAAAAAAACTCACCCTCGTATACGGTTTCTCAACTCATCATCAGAAATATTCGTCTTGGCATAGCCAAAAATATGAAATTCATCTAGGTTGAGAAATTCCTGCTTGCACACCATCCCCACAACTAGTATAATTGAACGGTGATGTTAGATCAATGAAACCAGAAACTAGAAAATAAAATAAATCATGTAAAACTGAAAAACTAGATGAATAGTATTGAGAATGTAACAAGGGAGATGCTGTATTATTTTGAAATGAAGCAGGAGACAATGAAATTTCCAGTTTCTCATATGAATATCTCATTTTTTATTTTTCTTGCAAATCAATCCATGAACAGAGCGGCATATACAGAACACATTATAGGAAACTGGTCACTAGAGATTTTGGTAGTCATATTATCTTGTACTTCTCAATTAGAAACAAAAAAAAAATGAAGACTAGATTGATAATAACAATGAAATATACAGTACAACAGCATCAAATAAATCTTAAGTAAATAAACATTAATAAGACTGCCTCATCCAGTAAGCAATATTTATAAAACCTGTCGATAAAGGTTAAACAGTTCTGGGAAAGTCTTCTTCTTCACGAGGTCACCTGAGGCAACAAGCACGATTATGGAGAGAGACCTGGTATCAGGTTTAAACACTAATTCCCTCTTAGTTTTAAAACTATCTCTCTTCTCAATAGTCCATGCACATGATCCCATTTCATAACCACAGAGCTAGCCTCTAATCTGCATGGAGAACAGATTAGTAAAATGTTGGCGATTGACTATATTTTTAGAAACCATCCTGGCTAATACTAAAGGAATAAATATTTTATTTTAGACACAGTTGTTACTGAAAATTCGGAGGCGATGAAAGATTCATATCAGAAAATTAAATGACCTAAAGAGTTGCATATTCCTTAGTATTCCCCAGGGAAGAGGGTCGAGGGTAGGAGGATAAAGTCGAGCATGAGGGTGGGGAGGCCGCTTTGAAACACTGATGGCCGGGAAGTGAAGAAGCGATGTCGGGGAGGAGTTCATGGAGAGCAGTTCCAGCTCGAGGGTTCAAGGAGTCATGGACAGTATAGAGGAGGAGCTCCTGGATCGGGGGAGGAGGGGAGGAGAGCATCACCGAGAGCGTCGCTGAGAGCGCCGCTGAGAGCATCGCCGAGAACGTCGCCGAGAGCGTCGCCGACTGGGGAGGAGGAGCTCGCGGATCGGGGGAGGAGAGGAGTCACATAATGGGGAGGACGATCCCGATGGTAGTCAAAAATAAATAAAAACATTGCGATGGATTTTTTTTATTTTGTGGCAATAAATTACGATATAGCCACAGTTTTATTAGAATTGTGGTTATAAACTAAGCTATCGCCACAGACTTATAAAACTGTGGCTATAGGTCTGTGGTTATAGCCTTGTTTTCTATTAGTTACATGTACTAGAATGTTATGATGAAAATGGGATATTATATCATCCAACCCCCTTTCCCTCTTCCTATTTATTTTATTAAAGAGATAGTTATTTTTGAGGTGTTAATTTATCACCTTCAAAAAAGACAAGTTTTCTTCTTCCATTTCTACCTTCAGATCTAGTCATGAAACCATTTTTTTGGTTGAACCAGAACCTTTTATATGTATTATCTCCTATTTAACGTTCTGGAACTAACTTATGAACATATTTCTAGTGATATAATAAAACAAGTTCATTATGATCAAAAAATCACTCAAATTATCCCAAACAATCATCATTTAATTATTATCTAATGATACATCCACATGGATATAATATGATTCATTATAAGATCATTAAAACTCCTGTAATATCATTAATAACATGTAATATCTGTTTTGGATGTTTTCCCATGTTATACCCGAACTTCAATTTAAGAATTCCAGTGAACAACTCAAGAAAACCATAAAAACAAACATTCTCGAACAATGTTTTAAAACTCTATAACTCATCCAAAGGCACATAAAATCACTTAATGAATCCATAATAAACCATATTAATTTACACAAAGTTTTGGATTTCTAATTAATGAATATAATGTCATTATACATGACATCAAAGAGAAGGTATCTTTTGGAAACAAGGTAAGGGGAAATTCTTGATCCCAACTTTCATCCTTTGTTTTATCCCTCTTTCACTCTGTTTTTGATATTGTTACTCTGTAAAGAACATTTTTTAATCATTGTCTTTCCTTTTCTGGGATATACATATTTTTCAATGGTTTTTATGTCAAACAAAATGTTTTCCAAAATAACCCTTCTTTTAAGAACTCCCCTTTTACTTCTCACTCATCGTGGATGGTTCTTGTAACATGTATGTTATTCCCTCCTTCTTTTGGGAACCCAATGTTTATGAATGTGTTCTTATGAGATGAAACCTATTCCATTCCATGGGTTAGTTATTTAAATTTTTTATATTTGTTCTATGTGGCAAGCATGATAATGATAATGTTATGATGTGACGGGTGCACCCAGAATTATATAGCACAATATGAATGTTTGAATGTGATGGGTGCACCTAAAATTATACAGCTCTCCAATGAATTGGATAAAGTGATTAATATCATGAGTAAATGTAAAATGATGTTTGAACAATATTTTATCTTCGTTTACAAGTATGTGTGTTATTTAACCACTAAGACATGATGTTTTTTTTATGCATTTCCACATTTCAAGTCTAATATTTATGCTTCCTCTCATGTTCATGATCTTTTTCCCATGTTATGATTATTCTCACCCCATGCTATATTGTTCTAATCAATTCTCTTACTTGTCTTTTAGCTCACCCCTTTTTATCTATATCCTCAGGTGGCTAAATGTACTAAGGAGGGGATAAGTGCTAATAAGAATCTAGAGGAGAAGAAATTAAATAAATGTTTGTTCTTGATGTTGTAGTTGTTATTTAGGGTCCTAGTTTTCCCAAGAAACTAAACCTTTGTATCCTTTATGTGTAATACTATTATATTCTTTATCTTTAAAATGATGTAATTTTAATGTAAGGAAAGGTTGGGTCGCTATAGTTGGTATCAGAGGAAATGTTTAGTTAATTTGAAAATTATGAATAGTGAACCCTAGAGAAAAACTATACCATGAGACTAAGTACAAATATTCACACAAGAATATATAAATATGGATCCCATATGTTATTTTGTTAGTATAAATCGTTAAAATGAATAAGCTATGTATTCATGTATTTTTTACTTATGTTTTGTTTTAACCTTTTCTATTTTAGAAAATGGTGGGAACCAAGAGAAATCATGCCAACCAATCGTGTGAGGGATAATGCAATGATTACCCAAATGACATCCCCAATGATTAGGGATTTGGAGTTCAGAACATCATGGCGATGCTTAACCAATAATATCAGGTTATGAACAATAACCATAATAATGGGGAACATCCTCCTTCACCAAAGAGGGAGAAACTGGCTATCGAATGTTTTATGTGGAAATGACCACCAACGTTTAATGGATCTTCTAATCCACTATTTTTGGAACAGTGGGTCAACTCCATGGAGAAGATCTTTTATGTTATTCACTGTTTTAAGACGGAGACAGCGACCTTAGCTGTTTATCATCTAGATGGAGAAGCTGGTCAATGGTGGCATTTCATTAAGAACACCAAGACAAGGGAGAAAATTGAAGAGATCTAATGGGAAGACTTTAAGATAATGCTTCATAACAAGTATTCCAAAAAACTCTTCGCACGAAGATGGAGATAGAATTCATAGAGATAAATAAAAAATAAGGATAATCTATCACATCCTATGAATTGAATTTCACAAGGATTTTAAGTTACTCTTCAGGTTTTGTTTTCAACGATGATAGAAAATTTGATAGATTATTCAATGGATTAAAATGACACCTTTGGAAGGATCTTGTAATTCAAGACTTTGGGAGTTATGAAGAAGTTGTTCGATGTGCCCTCAAAGTGGAGATGGAGTTTAGAGAATGGTCCCATATCAATGGGGATACGAAATGAAAGATGGAGTTTCAAGATGGAGGTTCTAATGATAAAGGTGGGAAGAAAACTCAACGAACCACATTCCAAAATTGTGGAAAGTGGCACCCTGGGAACTGCCTTGAAGGGAAGGGGAAATTTTTCATGTGTGGGAGAGAAGGAAACCATGCTCAAGAGTGTCGAAAAGACACGAAAGGGAAGGAGAATGTAGCTGATGAAAGGATAGAGACACTCATGGTTCAATGCTACAACTGTAGGGATCTATGGCACTATGCAAACCTATGCACTAAACCTCGGGTTCTCGAGGGTAATCAGCATCAACAGCCACCAAAGACAATGGAACAAGGGAATTCTTATTCCATCACTACAGCGGAGGTGGATCATGCTAAGGATGTCATGCAAGGTACACTTCCTATTCACTCAATAATGTCAAAAGACTTATTTGATTCTAGGTCTACGCATTCTTTTATATCTTGAATGTTTTCTAGAACTATAGAATTGAATCCCCGAATCCATGATGTAGATATATCTTTAAAAACAAGTGGTGAAATTATTGCAACCCAAGTGTTTCACTCCACTACTATTGGCATATGTGGGAAGATTCTTCCAGCAAATCTTGTAATACTTCCTTTGGTGGAATTTGATGCTATAATGGGAATGGATTGGATCTCCTTATATATATCACATATCAACTATTAGGAAAAGGAAATATCTTTTCATATTCCAAAACATCCAATGTTCCTCTACAAATGCAAGGAATATCATGAATCCCCTTTGAAAAATCCTTCAATGGTGTGGGTGTTGATTCCCTATGAAGAAGCATACCTCGCCCAAATGGTTGAGTCAAATGAACGTGCCAACCTTGATGAAATTCCCATTGTGATGGAATACAATGATGTATATCCAGAAGAGTTACCTGGAATACCCCCAGATCGCGAGGTGGAGTTATCAATTGAACTCATACCCAGAGCTACTCCTATCTCGAAGTGTCCCTATAGGATGGATTCTATCGAACTGAAGGAGTTAAAGAAGCAACTGTAAGAGCATCTGGATAAAGGGTTAATATTCCCTACTGCATCACCTTGGGGTGCGCCAATTCTCTTTTTGAAGAATAAGGATGGAACAATGCAGTTGTGTATTGATTATCGGGAACTCAACAAGATCACCATAAAGAACAAGTATCCTCTCCCAAGGATTGATGACTTGTTTGACCAGTTAAGAGGAGCTCAATACTTCTCAAAGGTGGATCTTCATTCTGGATATCATTAGTTAAAGGTGAAGAAGGAAGAAATTCAGAAGACTACCTTCCGAACAAGGTATGGGCATGATGATTTTTTGGTGATTCCCTTCAGACTTACTAATTCCCCTACAATCTTCATGGATTTGAGGAATTGATTTTTTATACATTACCTTGAAAAATTTGTGGTACTCTTTATTGATGATATGCTCATCTACTCCAAAATAATGGAGGAACATGAAGAATATATAAGACTTTTTTTTGTGACAATGAGAAAAGAGAAGTTCTACGCCAAGTTTAGAAAGTGTGACTTTTGGATGAATCAAGTCACATTCTTGGAAAATGTGATCACAACTAAGGTAATTTCTGTAGATCCTTAAAAATGGCGATTGAGGAATGGCACAGACCCTCTAGTGTCACAGAAATCCCTTGTTTTCTAAGATTAGTTGGGTACTATCGACGTTTTGTGAGGAACTTATCACGATTGTCAAGCACGATAACTAATATAACAAGGAAGGGGTAAAGTATGTCTGGATGGAAGAATGTGAGGGAAGCTTTAAGGAGATAAAGAGAAGGCCGATCACTGAACCTGTACTCACACTACCGAAAAGAGGATAAAGTTTTGTGATATATAGTGATGATTTAAAGAATGGATTTGGTTGCGTAATCAGGAAAAATGATAATGTAATTGCCAATTCCTCATGACAGTTGAAGATACAAGATCAGAACTACCAGACACATGATCTAGAGCTGGAATCCGTGATTTTTGCCTTGAAAATCAGGTGGCACTGCCTTTATGGTGAGAAGTGTGACATATACAATGACCAAAAGAGACTAAAGTATATATTCACATAAAATAAGATCAAAAAGCATCAAAGGAGATGGTTAGATCCAATCAAGTATTACGATTTCTCTATTCACTATCATCCCGGAAAGGTGAACAAGGTAGCTGATGCTCTAAGAAGAAAAGAACCTGCTACTCTATCCATGTTGCGGATTGAGAAAGACCCTATCTTTTGGATATGAAACGAATGGATTTGGAAATCATTAGGGTAGGGGATACATCCTACCTTTCCCAAATGATTGTGAATCCTCCATCCAGGAGAAGATTAAGGAAGAACAAATGGATAATGTGGAGATACAAAAGAAGGTGAATGCAGAAAATGATGGGAAGCTGAAAGAGTTCTATATCGACGATGATGGTGTGATTCGGTTTGGAATGCAGAATTTTGTGCCTTCACCACCTGGGATAAAGAAGGATCTATTTGACAATGAAAATAGCTCAACACACTCTATCCATCCTGGGAGTACCAAAATGTATCGTGATCTCCGAGAACACTTTTGGTGGGATAACATGAAGAAAGAGATTGTAGAATATATATCATGGTGCTTGGTATGTCAGCAAGTTAAATCTGAGTGACAAAAGTCCAGAGTTATGATGCAGCCATTGCCTATACCCATGTGGAAATAGGAAAATGTTACTATGGACTTTGTCACGGGTATCCCGAAGATGTCGAAGGGAAATAATGTGATATGGGTTGTGGTTGACCGACTCACCAAGACTTCCCATTTTATCACTATTCAGGAAGATCTCTCACTTTAACAACTTACAAAGATATATGTGAAGTAAGTGGTGAGGCTACACAGTGTTCTAATCTCAATTTTCTCTGACTGTGATCCAAGATTCACATCTAAATTTTGGAGGAGCCTTCAATATGCTTTGAGTACTGAATTAAATGTCAACACGACCTATCACCCCCAAATTGATGGCCAGTCAAAAAAAACTATTCAGATGGTTAAAGATATTATAAGAGAATGCTCTCTAGAATTCAAAGGTTGATGGGATCAGAATCTCCCATTGTTTGAGTAATCATACAACAATAACTTCCACTCGAGTATTCAAATGGCTCCATATGAAGCTCTGTATGGAAAGAGATGTAGAACTCCAAACTGTTGAGATGAAGTTGGAGAAAGAAAGCTACTTGGACTAGATCTTGTTCATGAGATGACATAGAAGGTTCAAGTCATCCAGAATCACATCAGAGTTGCTCAAAGTCGGTAAAAGAGCTATGCTAAAAACTATCAAAGGGACTTGGAGTTCATCGTTGGAGATAAATTCTTCCTTCGAATATCTCCATGGAAGAGAGTCATGAAATTTGGGAAGAAAGGGAAGATAATACCATGGTATATTGGCCCCTTTGAGACCCTTGACTGCATAAGAGTTGTAGCCTATCTTCTTGCACTTCCATCAAATATGGCTCTAGTTCATGATGTGTTTCATGTATCACTACTGAGAAAGTACATACCAGACCCATCACATGTACTAAACTTAGAGGTGGTGCAGCTGGAAGATGATCTCTCCTATGAGGAGAAGCCATTAAAGATTTTGGATCAGAGAGATAAGGTTATACACAACAAGAAACCCCATCTTGTCAAATTTATGTGGAGGAACCATATGTTTGAGGAAGCGACTTCGGAACCAGAAGAGTCCATGAAGGAGAAACACCCTCACCTATTTGTTTAAAGTGAAACTTCAAGGGCGAAATTTCTTAAGAGGGGAAGAATGTAATGACCCGAAGTTTCTCAATAGAAATTACCTTATTATAATTATGTCATAAAATAACATGAAAACACAACATAATGAACTACGAAGTGATAAGTGAGCTTCAAACATAAGTTTTTCACTTTTGTGTTTGGAATTTTGAAAATCTGACATACACGGTTGTGTTCAAGATGCTTTTTGGAGTCTAATAAAACGAAAATAACATTTGGTGAATAGTAACCAACCATTATGAATAGTAACATACCCTTATGAATAATTATTTGACCCTTATGAATAGTAAATCATCCAACATAAGAGGAAACTTACCCATGAATAATTAAATAAAATTTAGACATCTTAGAAAGTGACAATTTGACCATAGTAAACATTTTTGTATTTTGTAAGTCATAAATAATTAAATATAAATTATTCATTATTTTAAAAGAAAAATTAAGTTCTTAAATTGTGTTCATTAATTATAAAATCAATTTCTTATAATTATTAGATAATTTTATAAGACGCTACATAATTTTTGAATGCACTATAAAATCAGTTTCAGTTTTAAAAACTGTTTTTTATGTAAATTATGATTTAATTAAATATTAATTGAATAATATTTAGAAAACAAATTCACAAATGGAATTCATTTTTGGATTATACACATCTATATATGGTAGAGGTAAATATTTGGGATTTTTCTGAAATACTTGAATTTTGGATGAATAGTGCAATACTGTAATTTAGAAAAAAAGCTAAATAAGCTAATTAGAGAGTCATGTGTTATGTTATGCTGATTTAAGACCACTTGTTTTGGGATAACATGATAAAATTACTATTCTTTTTCATTCAAGACTCACTATTCCTTGTCTTAGGGGAAATTAATAATGTAATGAAATTTATATTAAGGAAACCCCTCTCCCCTCCACTATAAAAACCACCCTTTCACACCCTCATTCCCTCACACCTCCCAAGCTCTAAGCCTTCTCTAAACCCTACCCAAAAATCCTCCCTAACCACTCTCCCACGTTCAAGAGCTGATCTCTTAAAAATACCAATCCTAGCTTCTTTAAGGAGGATCTTAAGAGGAAGATTAAGAGGTATGTCTCTCCCTCTATTCCTTTAATTCCCATTCATGTTCAAATTCATTTCTTGATCTCTCCCCATATATCTTCATCCAAATGGTATTTTAACTCAATTATTATACATTTAATATAATTTTATGATGAAAATGTGATATTATATCATCCAACCCCCTTTCCCTCTTCCTTTTTATTTTATTAAAGAGAACGATGTTCGTGAGGTGTTAATTTATTACCTTCAAGAACAACAAATTTTCTTCTTCAATTTCTACCTTCAGATCTGGTCATGAAACCGTTTTTATGGTTGAAAAAGAACATTTTATATGTATTATTTCCTATTTAATGTTCTGGAACTAACTTATGACCATATTTCTAGTGATAAAATAAAACAAGTTCATTTTGATCGAAAAATCGCTCAAATTAACCAAAACAATTATCATTTAATTCTTATCTAATAATACAAGCACATGGATATAGTATGATTCATTATAAGATACTTAAAACACCATTAATATAATTAATAACATGTAATATCATTTTTGTATGTTTACCCATGTTCTACCCGAACACCAATTTAAGAATACAAGTGAACCACTCAAGAAAACCATAAAAACAAACATTCTCGAACAATGTTTTAAAACTCTATAACTCATCCAAAGGATCATAAAATCACTTAATGAAACCATAATGAACCATATTAATGTAAACAAGGTTCTGTATTTCTAATTAATAAATAAAATTTCATTATATAGGATATTAAAGAGAAAGAAGTATTCAGATACAAGGTAAGGGGAAATTCTCGATCCCAACTTTCATCCTTTGGTTTCTCCCTCTTTCACTCCATTTTTGATATGGTTACTCCTTAAAGATAATTTTTTCATCATTTTATTTCCTTTTTTGTGTTATACATGTTTGTCACTGGTTTTTATTTCAAAAAATTGTTTTTCAAAACAACGGTTCTTTTGTGAACACGCCTTTTACTTCTCACTCAAAGTGGACAGTTCATAGAATTTGTATGTTTTTCCCTCTTTCTTTTGGGAACCCAAAGTTTATGAATGTGTTCTTATGAGATGAAACCCATTAATTTCCATGGGTTACTTATGTACATTTTTTATTTGTGTTCTATGTTGTAAGAATGATAATGATAATGTTATGATGTGACCGGTGCGCCCAGAATTATATAGCGCAATATGAATGTTTGAATGTGACAGGTGCGCCCGGAATTATACAGCACTCCAACTAATTAGGTAAAGTGATGAATCTCATGAGTAAATTTGAAATGATGTTTGAACAATATTATATATTGGTTCACAAGTATGTTTGATATTTAACCACTAAGACAAGATGTTTCATTTTTTATGCATTTCCACATTTCAAGTCTTATATTTATGCATCCTCTCATGTTCATGATCTATTTCCCATGTTATGATTATTCTCACCCCAAGATATATTGATCTTAAATATCCTATTATTGGGATTCTATCTCACCCCTTTTGATGTATATCCTTAGGTGGATACATGTACTAATGATAGGAAACGTGCTAATAAGAAGCAAGAGAAGGATAAATTAATTAATTGATTATGCTTGATGTTGTAATTTTTCTGTATAGTTCTATTTTCCCCAAGACACTAAACCTTTTGATCACTTATGTGTAATACTATTATGTTGTTTATCTTTAAAATTAAGTAATAGTAATGTAAGGAAATGTTGGGTCACTATACATATTCAACTATAATCTTTGTGTTACCCTTGTATGGAAAAACCTAATAATATTATGATACCATAAGAATATAGTTGAGCTCTTCTATATGATGGAATTTTTTAAAGGTTTTACCACTCAGATATCTATGAGTCATATACGATATGATTATCATTATTACATACTTAAATATATAATTTATTGGATAAATGATAAATAAACCTAAAACATAGAGAAATATGGATCATGGCCCACTAAAGGTAATGATGTTTGGGGCCATCATTTTTGCGGGAGTACTTAGAATAAAATTCCTTTATGAAATAATATAAAATCTGGTAATCATCCAAAGATATATTTTTTATTAGATTATGGAATGAAACATTATTATCATTTTTAAGTATCATACTGTTATAACTGATGAAATAAATCTATATTAAAATCTAAGGCTGATAAGTACTCACAAATAGAATTATTACAAGAATATGAATGTGAATGTTATAGAAATAATTCTCTCTAACATTGACCTAGGGTAATGGATACTGAGTGTGTATCACGAATTTTTGTAAAAAAAAATAAACTTGGAAATGTGATATAATTGATGAAGGTTGATGTAGATATATATGTTATAAATAGGGAAAGAGTTTCTACGTTTGAGATTAGAACATATGTTCTAAGTCAAACTATAATATGAATTTATATAGTGAATTTTTTATATATTACTGATATCGATAATCATGTCTGTTACATGCTAATTAAGAAGGAAATGATTGATTCTTACTCGAAATAAAATTTTCTTTATCACCTTATAAAAAAATGACAAACACATTCAAAGACACTATAGATATGAATTATTGGAATCATTTGACCAATTATAATCTTGTTTATTATGAAAAATGAATGAAATAACTTTTTTGTGGAAAGAGTGAGAGGTATGGTGGGATAATGGATTCAATACACATTAATGTAAGTGTAAAAATGAGTACTCAAGAATGTAGCAAGTAAATGATAGATCTAATATTTTCAATACCTTTTCGTCATTATTCCAGGATTCAATTCCCACTCATTTTTCATACTTTTTTAAATTGCAACATTTTTTTTCAAGGATTTTTCTGTAATAATAGTATGAATGGTTGAATATAATGTTTTTATGTGTTTTTTAGTAAATTATATAATTCCCGGAACAATCCATGTTTCAATTTGTTTTTTGGAAGACACCATTTATTAGATTAAAATTTAAAATTTTGGCTAAGCCTAGTATCTCATCAGACATTTCATTCAACATCATATGATATTTTCTACAAGAGTGATGTTTTATATTACCAAATTTTAACCCCTAAAAGACATTTTTGATCCTATATAATAATTTTTTGATTTCTATAGGATAATTTTCATCTCGTATTAGGATTTTATTTTTCAAAAATAATTTCACGTAATACATTGTCACTGTATGTTTGAATTTTAATGTCTATGTAGGAGAGTTTTCATCCCCATAGAATAATTATCATCCATATGTGATAATTTTTTATATGTATGTTATTTTGGAGTGTCTATATTATATTTTCCTTTTCCAAAACACTGAGTTCAATTAGTGTTTCCCACTTCATATAAAATTGTGAGGCCCTATAAGAGATTTCCCCACACCCATGAGGAAATTTTAGTTCTAATACATTTTTTTTGAGTCACATAGAATATTTTTAATCTCATAGGATATTTATTCCAAAAAAACATTTTCCCAAAATGTGTATGATATTTCTTCGTGGAGGTCCTTTTATCCCAATAAGATATTGGATATCGTTTGATTTTTTACTTGAGATTGCCATGTAGGATATTTTATTTTGTGAACATTTATGATCCCATTAGGAAAAAGAGTTTCACACAATAATATTTTAGCTAACAAAATATTTATACATCTAGATTTGTTTGAATTGGGAGATGATGAGTTGAATATTTTGGGATAATAAAAGGGGAAATAAATATTTGTGTAAATGGTAATTAATTTCTCATCCTTGTGAGGAATAAATTATTGTTTCTTCCACCATGAGATATATGCACATTGATTTTATTGAGGTGTTATTGAAAGTCATCATCTATTTTAAAATACATTCCATCCATAATGGGAGTATGAGGTGGACAAAGAATGTTTTATAGATGGAAATAATGATATGTTATTTGGACGATTCAGAAATGTGCACTAGCTTATGAATTAGAATGGATTAGTTGTATAAGAGAGATGGGGAATAATATAGCAGTTTTTTTCATTCTTAGATATACTCCCCAATTCGTTATGACTATGGAAATATATGAACATAATTCTTTAGTTTCTATTTATTTCATTTTATATATATATATTTTCCTTTGAAAACTATATTTTTGAATAATAAAGTTGTTTTTCATCTTTGAATTATTTTTTATACTAAATTATTATAAACTATTTTTTATTTTATGAAATCAATGTGATTATTTTCACTATTTAAATTTATTTATAGGGGTCTTTTTGTTGAAGATAGTGGGTTTAATTATGTTTAATTTCCTAAATTTATTTGATATTTTTAATCATATTCATTGAATGATCAATATGAATATTGATGTTTTAGTATAGTATTTAGGTATATTTAGTTTCATAGTTTGAGGTCTTTAAGTATTTATTATTATATTCAATTGGATAATATTTTTAGTAAAGGGTAAAGGAAGATGTATAAATTTCTACACCAATCCACTGATAAAATTTTAAATTATACTTTCACACACGATTTTAATATATATATGTTTACAATTAAAAAATTTTGACCTTTATTTTAATTAATTTATTTACTTTTAATTTTTTTACGCAAACGAAAAAAAATATCCAATTTATATCTTTCTTTTAAAACAGTTATATTTTTCTAAATTAGTTGGAATTCTCTTTCAGAGACAACACTGACACACCCAAATTAAATATTTTTTAACTAAAAAACCATCTAAAAAATAGAACAGTCAAATATTGAGATCAAATTAATATAAGGTATTTTACATTCCCTATAAAAGGAGTTTCTAAGGAATGGTTTTTATATTCACATTAAAAATGATTAAAAATTTGAAGGAATTGAAAATTTATTTTATTTTAATAAAATAACAATCCTTGAACAGCTACCATATGAAATGGAAAACTATGGTATCAAGAAAAATAAATATGAATATTTTAATTAATATAAGGATAAATATAAGAGATTTTTTTAGTTTTCCCGACTATTTTATTAGTGAAGAAGATTATATTAAATACTTTTATATTTTAAGATTTTCCTCTAATTGGATTGTGATTGATTATTTTATATTAGGAGATTTAGTTGATAAAATACCACATGATTAAAGTAATATCTTTGAAAAAATGGCACGAAATTCACAATTTTTTTGAATAAGATCCATTTTACGTATAATATTTTTTCATGTAATTTAAACTTATCATTCAAAAAATCATATTTATGAGACAAAATAGTGATATTACCACTATAGTTTGATTAATGATGTCGTCCAATACTCCAAAACCCTTACTAAAAACAAGAAATAACATTTTCATAGGTATTTAACTATAGAATTTGTGATTCTAGTGAACATTTTAGTGACCAATGTAATGAAATGAATGAACCTTATGAAAATCACAATGTTTTTTCTCTAAAAGTCCAATTAAATAGAACCCAAAATGGTATTTTCAACCCTACCAATATTTTGAAAAAGGATATTATAACTAACCAAATGATTGATTTATCTATTCTAAAGAACTAAAGAGAATTTTCAAAATTAGGCCAAGGGATTCTAAAACAAAAAAAATTAAATGATAAATCCAATACTCATCCTAAATGTAATGTTTATACTACTTAAACCACCCAAAAAAATATCATTTTATAAACATGGAAGAAATAATAAAAAACATTCGAAAATAATAAGAAAACAAATAACAATAATATATCATGATGAATAAATTGATGACCTAAATGGATCAACTAGATACAAATACTGGAAGTATAATAAATCCTATTAGTGGAGGTTTTCCGTAATAATATCATGTGAATCAAAAAGTAAAAAGGAATGAAAAATGCAATTTATATAGAACATAATAGTGTCTCTAAGTTAGAAAATACACAAACAGAAAATTAAAAATATAATTTTAAATTCAATTTCTTATAAGAAATTTCCACCCGTGTATCGATTGTTTTATAACACATTAGGGATGGAAAATGTTCTGATATTCCTATAAAATATTTAGATTTTTTGAATCAGAAATCATATTTATAGAAAATATTTTTTTGGATTGAACCAAGAAACAATAGAAAATGATTATATGGTCATATGTTTCATAAAAAAGTTCTAAAAATTGTCGAGAAGTGTTCTAACCCACACTGTATTTCGCTAAGTGTGACACACTAATGAAGAAAATATTTGAAAATGATTTGGATAAATAAGTATGAGAAACGTTTAGAATATTAAAAGTCAATATCCCATTATTTGATTTTGTTAAACAAATTACAATGGATGAATAATTATTTACAGAAATCAGTTCTTATAAAAAGAAATTCAAGGGAGGAGAGAATGTAAAATTACGGGGATTTTTTCCTCTATGATATAACATGGTTTACTATTAAGTGTAAAGATACAAAAACATATACCATTCATTAAATTGTAGGGTAATATTATTTTGAGGATTTGATTCTAGACTTTGGATCAATAAAAAATTTATTTCCTCATTCGGTTTACTTTAATTTATATCCTTGAGAGCTAAAACTTGTTGGAATATTAAATCAATTTTCCAACTGAAGCACCATTAAACAAGAATTAGTTATGAAATATGATTTGGTTAAATTAAATGATAAGATATTTTTGGCTGATTATTATGTTCGTGATATGGAAGATGATAGGTTTTGTACACATGAACCTCTCATTATGGGGATTCAGTCTCTAATAAATTATTAATTATATCATTAAAGTTCATAAAAAATCATTTTAACTTGAATTTGCAAGGCAACTAGTTCACTTAAATATTTTTTTATTCCATGATATATCCAAATGTGGCACATTCATCTTCTCATGTTAAAATAATTATTTATATTTCTATTGAGAAGTTTAGTTATTTCTCAATTAATGAATAACAAATTGTTTTAAAATTAATCCTAAATTTTTTATAAAACCAATTTAAATACGACTGAGTATAATGTTTGGTAGGATAGTTTAATAATTGGACTATTGTTTTTAAACCCTTTTATTATGAAAGTTTTTCGTAAATTTTATATTAAATTAATAAAAAAATTGAATATTATGATTTTTTTACTGTTTTAAAAAATATGAAAAAACATTAATGTCATAAAAATGATGTGTTAATTAAAATTCATAAAATTGATACTTTTGATGATACTGGATAACACTTTCCTTAAAATTTCTCTAAATCAAATCAAAACTTTAAAATTTTAATAAATGATTTATATTTTTGAAAATAATTATAGATTTAATTTCATAACAATTTACAGTTCCGAAAAAATAACAGTCTTAATGTGGAAAATTTAGACGTTACATGTTCCTTAAAATCTAAAAATTATCGAAAACATCACAGTTATAAACATTTAGTTGGATATCCTAGTATCCCAAATTCTTATCAAAAATATTTTTGTTTTCAAATTGAATAAAGAGATGAAATTGATATTTTGTAGTCCTATAAACCTTTCATTATCAATAAAAATATCCCATATTGATTTGAATTGGAACCATTTCCAAGAAACATAAAAAATTTATTATTGGATAAAAATGAGAAATTAACTATCAAAATTTTCAAAGATTTATCAAAAGGACAACAAATTAAAAAAAATTAATCCTTAGAACTCAAAACAAATCCTTAGTATTTAATTTTTTTGGATTTATCTAGATTTTTTCTTTTGTGTTTCCTGAATAAATATTTTTATAGGAGAATTAAAAACATTTATACAATTTCAAAAGAGATTGAATCCAACATTGTAGGATATTTTTAAAAGGAATTCACTACTTTGTGAGTAAATGGAATTATATTTCAGATATCTAATATCCAATGGGTAATCCATGTACTATTTATCCCTAGAAAGAGTGTATTTATAATCTAAAATTATGAATTTAGTAAACGTGTTCCTGATAGGAATAGAAATAAATTAAGGGTGAACATTGTTTACATAAAACTAAATATAGTTACTATGATGGAAATTTTCTAACTTACTTTTCTAGATAAATCCTTTATATATTACCTACACAGAACCACTATTATTTTAGTGAGTTATATTATACTAAAATTCAAATTCATATTTCACATAAGATCAAGAGAAAAACAATTTTACATTCCCTTTATAACTTTTACCAATTAAATAATATCCATTAGTTTTTATAATACACTAAGAACTGTGAAAAGAATTATGATGAGTATTTTATTTTAATATTTAAAAAAATTTGATTTGTTTGAAGATGTATTTACCATTTATGGACCTCTTTTTGAGACTTATTGGAAAAATTTGAGGTCTTTATTAAAAAATAGTGTATAAAAAACTTTTTTAAAAATATTAAAAACTCCATTTCTAGGTAACTAAAAGAATTTTTATTGGTCATTTTGTGTCTTAATATAGACTTCAAGTTGAAAAATACACATTTTAGGTATTCTATTATATAATATACCAAAAAATAGTAATATGTGTGAGATATTCCCTCAATCAATCTTGTTTTTATATTTTATATTAAATATTTAAGTAAAATGTATTTTATTTTTTTCTAGTTTTCGTAATGAAAAATCATAAATTATTTTGGATGATAGTTATAAATTTTTCTCTAAGGAGATAAATCAATATATGATAACCTTAATCATTGTTCAACCACTATAATGGGATATACCTTTTGAATTAATGATCAATGCCTTGGATTTTTCCTTTTGGGTTTTTTTAAGACAAAATATAGAAACAAATATCATATAATTGTTTATGAATCTAGGAATATATATAAATATCAATATATCAATACCATTACTAAGAAGGAACTTATTTTTTTCTTTATATTTTTTGATGTAAATCTTTAGTCTCCAATGTAATTTTTTCCTTCACCTTTATTCGATAATATTTTTAACAAGAATCATGACAAAAACCTATGATTTATTAATTTATAAAATAATTTAATTTTAATATCATGGATAAGAGAATAATTAATAACCTATTTGTTTGATATTTAATCCAAATACCCACTAATTTTAATAAGACACAGCATATTTTTTCACCCATTAAAGAAACCATTCCAGACAAAGATTTTTATGTTCTTAGGAGTGAGGTGGTATGGTTTGATAAACTTGTAAATTATTTGAATTCTTAATAAATTACTCAATTATTTTCTATGAAATAAATTTATAACCTTTTAATTCATTCCATGAACAATATTTTGGATGATCAATAGTTTAGTTATGTGGGTAGCTATCAAATGATTAAATGATGCCTTCTAAATATTGAGGATTATTTAGCGCTTATTTTTTTTACACATTGAAATATATATGTAATTTTTGAAAATATATTACTACTAATAATGTTATTTATTTTTTTATTTATTGGATTAAAAATTTTAGAGATTCATTTTAAATTTTTTAGATTTTATAAAACATTCTGATTTCAAGGTAAAATTTACAAACTGAAGGAAATTCTTCGACAAACCCTGTTATTTTTTTAAGTGTTTGATGGTTGGGGTATGGATTTCATGGTGACCTTTAATAATTGTTTTGGTAACCTATATATATTAAATTTCATATATTATTTTTTAAAGTTGGTAGAAGTTATTCCCAAGAGAACTGCTGATTAAAAGTATGTTCTTAAATTTGTAAAAGGTAATTTTTTGTTAATTTCATTTACAATAATTTTTAATCTTTTATTATGGTTACCATTTCAATAATATAAATTTAAAACATCTCTTAATGAAATATGGAGTACATAATAGGTTTTATATATAATACCACACCCAAAATAATAGAGAAGTTGAATTACCAAGAAGATAAGTCAAATATATTTTAGACAAAATTGTGAACCAAAATAAAAAATAATGGAGTATGAGGTTATATTATGTTCTTTGAAAATATAATAATTATTTTGAAACTCCAATTGGAATGTAACCCTTTATGATTATATATGAAAAATATCTTTTCCAATAACATCCTCTATTTTGGACTGAGTTTATTGTCTATGAGAATTTGAAATTTTTATTTTTTTTATATGGGATAGATCTAAAACATACCCTCAAAATGAAAATTCAAGAGTTGGATCTCATGAATGTGATGTTTTACGATAGGTTTTATGTCTTTAGATGTGTCTCGGGTGATTATTTTAGTTTCATAACCATCAGTAATTGAAATTCCTTTTACGGAAGGATTAGGCTGAGGCACATGGTTAATAATGAAAACATGGATCAACCATGTGTCCCCTAAATATATTATCATGGTTTGATAATTTGAGAATGGTGTGATTCATACCCATGTTTATTGTCTATAAATTTTTCTAGAGATGAATTTATTGTCTATGCATGATTTTTCAAACCATGCACCTAGAAAAGAAAGGTGGTCTCCCTTCAGACAGTAGCACTATATGGTTGGATCATGGTTTTCCAAACCCTGTTGCTCGTTAAATAGTCTTAAATTAATGTTTATACAATACATATTTTAAATATTCCACCTCCTTTTTTATACCCATCAAGAACATTCTCCCTCTAACCAAGGATCTCATCCTGTCCATATCCTGTGATTTAATGGTTCTCCTTTATCTGAACTATGATTCAAGCATTATCAGCTGTGTTCAAAGAATTGTAGTTGGCCTTATCATACTATTACCTCCTTTATCAGTTAATGTTATCTCTTTTGATTCCATCATTATGTGAGATCATATACCCTATTTGTAAAATGTTGGATGATTCTTCTATTTTCTCTATTTCTATTTCAAATCAATGAAAGATAATCAATGATTGAATCATCTTAAGAAAGCGATATCTAGTCCATGATTTTTCACATAAAATGTACCAGGTTTAAAAAATATCCTATTATGCCACACACCAAACTCTCCATATATGGCCTTTTAACTTGAATTTGATTACGTAATTTGTTAATGACAACATTTTCATGGTCCTCATTAACCTTAATGAACCATTTTAGGATGCCTACCTCGAATAAAGACACACTTTTTGTGTGTGTTTCTTGTATTCCATGACCCTTGTACATTAAATTAGAATTAAAATCACCCTTTGAGGTGTGTTAGAATTCCATGTTTTTATGTGAAATGTTTAAATGGATTGAAATGAACAATAAGTGGTGTTCATGACCCACTTTTCTTATTATCATTATTTATATTATTCTAGATCCATCCTAAAGATATGGCCAATTAGATTTCAGTGGGATGATTTTGGAATGTATTTATCCTTAGAATTGACCAATTTGGTAAATGTAAATCTTGACTCATCTCACTTAACCAACTGATAATGAGGAATTGAATTATTAAATGTATGATTACATGACAATATTAGTTACTTTAATTGATATACTAGTTGAATAATTATGATGAATCATATATAAATAGCCAGAATTAATATATATGGCTTGTTTAAAGAATTAAATGTCAACTATCTACATATGCATTATTACACATTGAGTGATCTGTGTATTCCCAAGAATATATACCATTGATTGGATCATAGATAAAATTGAATTACATCATTCCTTCAAAGATATTGGGTTCCCCTATAAGGAATGACTTAGATAAGGCCTCATAAGTTGAGTGAAATTACATATATATGATTTCTACTAAGAAGACTTGGTTAAGATTTTTGGATATAAAATTTCACAACCCCTTAGTATGGGATGTTAAAATTTTCATTTAGCATCCATTTTTGAATTTTTTTACTAGGAATTTCACATTATTATTAGATTGTTCAAAGGTACTACATGGGATTCTTGTTGTGATCCTTTTATTGGTTGTCACTTTATCATATTTCATGGAAGTACTGCCTGGTATTTTTCTTATGAGAATAACATGGCATTATATTGGACATAGTGATTCACAAAATTTATTGGGATTATCAAGAATGGTTCTCTACATCCCCTATCCAGATTCTTTGGATTTCACCGATATTTAAATAGGGACACTTGTGATATTATTATTATTATTATTATTATTATTATTATTATTATTATGAATACCCCAATCTTATCCCTCGGGTCCTAATCAATGCATTTATATCCCTTCATATATATGTCTACATATATGATTATATATACATGATGGAATTCTATGTGATATTCCATATTTGGCCAAAGAAGGTATGGTCTTCCAAGTGGTACTTGATTCGATTCAATTAGATTTATTTATTTCCTAATTAATTATGAAACCTACATAATATAATTATTTATATACAAATAATATATTTCATTAAACACATTTATTGGTAGCCTACTATATATATCACACACCCTATTCAATACACCTTTTAGTACCCAGACAGACCTCTCAGTTGCAAGTGGGGTTCGTTGTTATACTATGTGTTGTTTCTCTTGGTTATGTGATCTTAGGAGATGGTAATTGGATAGTTATAGGGATTATCATTGAGATATCACTTGAGGAAATTCATATTTTCATTATTCATGTATTTTATATCTACATCTTGGTATATTTTGGTAATTTCATGCAAGGTTGTATAATTGGTGTTGTCTTGGTAATTTGTTTATATTTATTTATTCATTTGTTATTAATTGTATGTTATTATTATCCTTTTATAATTTATTATTAAATTTATTTTACAATTTTTTATTTCTTATACAAACTTTCTACTCTAATAATGATGGTATATTCTCTCAATCATACTTCCATTATATCCTCAGTTCTAGTCAGCCAGAAACCTCTAGCGTATAGGGAGGCACACTTGAGAAAATATGGTGAATCGACTTAAAGAACCATTTTATGTCTACCACGATTGGATTTTACAAAGTGGTATCATAGGTTTCTTTTCCTTTTTTTCTATTTTGGTATGGTATATAGAAGACAAATAAGAGGTCGATACATGATAAATAGCTCATGTATTGATTATTCCAAACCATTCATGGGGAAAATATCAGGTTAGATTTGATGGGATTGTTGTTCATATTGTTGTTATTATAGTTGATTATTATTTATCCTTGAGTGATTGATGTACTTCCAAAGGTGACTGATTTATGAGATTTTACATTCGCTTGGTATGGAAAGGAATTGTTGTAACATGCATCATTATAGGCACAAAAATATTCATATTACATGAATATCCCATGAAATATAGATTACATTATTTATTGTTGGATGAATAATGATCTTCATGATATTCATTTAAGGTTTATCATCATTCTTATCAATATCCCTTCTTGGGTTATTTTTACCATGCTTACCTATGTTCATTTCTTCTGAGGTAGCTTTCCATCTCTACTCTCATTCATTTCCCTATGATAGAATTCTTGTTGTAATTATGATATATTATTGGTTATTAAATGGTATAAATCTATCGAAATGGTTTATACCTATATGTATCGATATATGAACCTTAATTAACAAATTATGAAATTTTTGAGGCATGGGACATTGATTTCATGTGCTAAAATAATTATGAGTTTAATTAAATGGGTTCCAATAAAAAATTTTACAAGCCTCTATAATTTATGAAAGGTAACACATTTAATAAAACTATAATATATGAACTTGTTATATTATGAGACTGATGGTTAAAACCTAGTGACATTTACAAGAATTTGAATTGTAACATATAAAGGAAATTATGATAATAAATTTGGAATGTTAGTTCTTCTAACTGAACTATGGAAGATATATATAAATCCTTCTACTTCAATTATTTTGGAATTATGAACCATATAAATGAATCCCTAAATTCATAAATAGACCCAATATATTTCATTTGTGGAATGTTCCTTATGAGATACACCCACTACAGGTGTAATTTAACTTAGTAAAAAAATTCAATTGTGATTCACTTAAATGGACCTTGGTTGGAATGACATGACACTAATTATTTTTCTTTATCTTTTATATTATATTGATTTACCCTATTGGGGTATATTCATGGCATGTGGGATGATTATTTAAAGTTTCATCTACCAATTTTACGGATTACATATAAATACATAGTGGAATTTTAATAAACTAATCCCCTTTAATGGACAAAAACCAATTATCTATTTTTGAGAATTATTTTACAAGGTAATAGTAAACTAAAATGGATATTAAAACCTATAGGGTGTTTTCCTTTATACCACAGATATTGGAATTTCCATCAAATTACCCAATTTTAATGAATTATGGATGATTTTAAATGGTTAAGAAGGAAATTAAATGTAATTTTCAAATTTTCATCCACAGATTTAGTTGAATAATGTTCCAGGTATAGTTTGAAAAATTTATTACTTTATAAATTTAATTTTTCTTCTTTATATATTTGAGATTTTAAAGTAGTAATAAATGTGAACTAATGTAATGGAATAAATAAAATCATAATTTGGTGTTCCTATCTTCTACCCTTGAGTTAGGGTTTTCTTGAAAATTTACTTTATATGGGGACATGGATATTACCAATAGGCCTCAATTGGAATTTTTAATTTATAGTAACTGAATAGATTAGAAACATTGTTCTAGTGATCTTTTTTTTCAGGAACAAATAAAGGGTTGAAGAATTATGCATTAGTAATATGATATCTCATTTGAGGTAGTGCCCTCAAAGGTAAATATGGCTTGGTAAGTTATTTCTTTCATTTTATATATGAGAGGTTTCATTTATGTGTTGTTTCAGTCGAGAGGGATCTTAGATCGTACATTGACCCCTCGGTTTGTTGGGTAGTCATGCGCTAGTGGATCACGGTTGGAATCATCGGTGTCATGTAAATATCTTGTTTAGTGAGTTAAACATATCTTGGGAATGGTCAGTATAACAAAACAAGCTGGATTGTCATCCAAATCATGACTCGACCTGGTTTATGGCATGGCCTGAAAGGTTCCCTTATTCCCTATAGGCTCGTAACTAGAACTTGGGTATCAAAAACATATGTTGGGAATAATTTCAAATATTTTTTTATTCATAAAAAAACTAAAGGAATAAACATAAAAATAACAAATAACCAAATCCAAAAATGGAAAAATAATTTTTAGATTCAATATTCATAACATTAGACATAAACTAGAAGTAATACAATAAAAGGGGGAAATAACTTTCCCAAAAACCCCCACACAGTAAGTTGAGCATCACCCTCAAGCCACCACCTCCAACACCTACAATAAGTGGTACTATAGCAACCTCTTCTACCATCACCATGACACATATTTACTTTACTTGTTTAATACATAAAATAGTATACATACACCCAAAGGTGTATATAGTGTGTGATCCAAATACTAGTAGGATTCCACCAAAATGAACAGATTTTATGCCATAAAATTTTAGAAAAAATAAATATGAAAGTTTTAATAAATAACATGGAATAATTTTTAATAATAAATTTTAAGAAAGAATATTTAAAAAAACATCCTATGAATATTAAAATTAGCGTAACATCCACTGTATTCCTATGGTATATACAACATGATAAGAGAAGCATGAGAAATACCTAAATATACTAGAACTAGTGATAAAATATGAACCTTGTGTCTCAGTGAAACATGGTATAAAACCATAACCCATAATGTAATCTGTCATGGGACATGATAGAAAAATACATTCAATGTTCTATTGGTATCCAACCATCTTTATAATTTAGTTATTTTTGTAATTGAAAATCCTTCTAGATAAATTTGGTCCAAGAAACTTCTAATTCAACTAGCATACTAGTCCTAGTCACAATACCTTGATGCCTAGCATTCAATTTTTTCTCAATTCCATTTCACATATCACATAAATGAAAAGTTTCAAACATATATGTGAGGAAAGATAAGCATACATGGAAATCACCATGAGAAATTTTTATAATATCCATTTGAAAATATTATAAGAAAAACATACAAGGACACCAACCTTTTCCATGGGAGAAGCCCCATTAAAATCCATACATAAATTGAATTAATATTTGTTCTAACTTGTTTCCCATAATATTAACATTTAAAAAATCAAATTATTGTTGAAAAACAAGGTATCCAACATTCTATAAAAACCCATTCCTTGTGAAACCCCCTTTTTAACACATTTTGACCTCAAGTTCCCATAAAAATACAATTTTCACCTTCCACACACTTCATATACCATTTTCATGAAACATAATAATGGGGAACACATAAAAACACAACCATCTTATTTTCTAAAATGAAGTTCATCACATATTCTTGTCAAAATCCATCCAAAAAATGTTTCACACCCCATTAGTAAATCATATAAAAAATTTGGGAATCCAATAAATAATATTAAAATCATATAATAATGTAAATGCATAGAACCATCTACCTATCAATTGAAAACATCCAGAAATTAGTGTGAAACCACAACTGCACCACTTGATGACCCAAACAATGAAATATTTGATGTAAAACATCAATACATTACCTAAAAACAAATTTTCAAACCCAATAATGGTTATACACCCCATTTAAAAATAGAAACTTAAGAATGATAGGAGAAGAAACCCTAGAAAAATGAAGAAACCATGGGAGAAGGGAATATACTTGACGATCCTTAAAGATACCTAACCAATACCATCAATGGAATGAATTAAAAGGTATCCAGGAGGGGTATATGGAGGCCTCAAAGGTTGAGAAGATAAAATGGGGTGATTTTTGGGGGATTTGAGGTTAAAATATGAGAGGACACAAATGTAATTTCACAAATTTTAATAACCTAGACCAATCTCATATTTTTTCCATCCACGTGGTTACCATGCACCCCTCTCTACCATGGAGGAATAATTTGTATGGTTATCTTGCACCATTTGACTAACCACGCACCAACCGTGTATTTCTTCACTATCTAAAATGACATTTGTCCACATATTTTCATAGGGATGGGTAAATGGTGTCACTAAACCATAGACCAACTATGTTCCACCTATGGCAAGCCCAAATTTAGTATTTTTCACCAAAAAATTCATTGGTATTCCAAGAGGAAAATTATAGAGAAAAAATAAATAGAGAAAATACCTCAAATGAAAACACAGATGTGATACTTATCCCCACAATGAAATCATTCTACCCCATGAATGTCAACCCAAATCCTGATCAGAAAATAAAAAAGGATTTTCCACCTCAACCCAATACTTTCTCTCAAATGACTCATGAACATTGATTTTATTCTTCCAAAGATGATGGACCAATTGAATGGACTTCCAAAAATCAATTTTTTTCTTGGAATCCACTATCCTTATTGGTCGTTCAGACAAAAATAAATCAATATCCAATTCCAACTCTTCAAAATTCAACACATGAGATAGATCTACTTTGTAGTTTGTTAACTATGAGACATGAAACACATCATAAATAAATTTCAACCACAAGAGAAAAGAGAACTGGCATGTCAAAATACAAATCCACTTAGTAATCTCAAAGGCCCTGAAATATATTGGTTTTAGCTTCACACTATTACCCAAATGATGATGAACCAAATGAGGTTCCACTATTACAAACACCCTATTACCCCCAGAAAAATCCAAATATCATATCCTCTAATCAGCTTTAAATTTGTTATAACTCTATGCTATTAATAACCACTACCTGAGCAAATTTAATTTATCAAAATTCTTCTACAAAAGTCTTGATCCCAACAAGGAGTTCTTCCCTACCTCATCAAAAAATAATGTAGACTGACATGGAAGGCCCTAAATTTCCTCAAAAAGAGTAATTTTAATCATATATTGGTAAATATTTTTATATAAAAACTAAAAAAATCTGAAATTTCTATCCCATGAGCTTAAAATTATAAGGCACTTTCCTACAACATCAATTATAAAATATATTTTTTCTACTCTGTTTGACCATTCATTTAATGATGATATGTCATGATCTATTTGACCTACATCCCAATTACCTTTTGAAAGACTTCCCAAAATCATGTGCTGAAATATGGGTCCCTATTTGAGAATACCTTTGACAGAAAACCATGAAGCCTCACAACCTCATAAACATATAACCAACCAAATTCATCCACCATCACTAAATCTATGATTTGTATAAAATAGGATGATTTGGTAATATGATCAATTACTTCCCAAATGGATTCCCCCCCAGGGTGTACAAGGTAATCTGAAAATAAAGTCCATGGTGGTCTTATCCCACTTCCAACTAGGAATGGGTAGTGGACGAAGAAATCAAAAGGGCAATTAGTTATCTTATTTAACATAATGAAATGTATAACACCGTGATACAAATTCTTCTACGCCAATCCTCATTCATGGACACTATAACTGCTGACGCACATCATAAAACAACACGGTGACACCAAGATGAATGGACAAATGAGACTGGTTGATATCTTGCACCACCACCTTCCTCAGTGATATCAAAACCATAACAAAACCCATGAAGCAAAAAACTCCCTTGGGATAAAATGACCATTCATAGGGAATCTCCACTCCATTTAAGAATTTCATTATCTTCTGGATCAACTCATCACCATGATTCTTCCATGGAATGTTTTCTATAAGGGTGGTTTCAACTGAACACTAGCCAAGAACACACCTCCACTATGATCCATTGTCTCCAAATGTAGTTGATCTAACATCACCATCAGATCCCACACACCAACACAGTCCTTCAATGCTTGCACTAGAACATTCCTTCTCTGAGAATCACCCAAAACATTCCCTTTACCTAGGGTATAGACTATATTGAAATCAAATCTCTAACGGTACTCAACCAAATGAAATTACCTCAAATTCATATCTTTCTAGGAGAAAATGTATGGTAAACTCCTTTGTTTATAATAAATTTAAAAATTATCCCCAAAAGATATTAGTTCCACATTTTCAAGGCATGAATCACTGCTTCCAACTCTAGGTCATGGGATGGGCAATTCTTATCTTGTGGTCAGAGTTATAGTGATCAACAATACACCACATAATTATTTTATATTAAAACACACCTGAGTCCCATACTTGAGGAATTACAACAAACTACATAAACCTTTCTTGTATCTGGAAAGTTCAAAATAGGTATTGTGATAAACCTTCATTTAATTAACTCAAAGGATTATTAACACATTGGTATCCATTAAAAAATTTCCTATTTGTAGGTGATTTTTATTATTGGTGAAGCAATATGAGAGAAATCTCAAAAAAAAAATTGTGTGTAATACCCTACCATGACCAAAAAACATCTGATCTCAAAAACATTCTTCAGTTGTTCCCATGAAATCACTTCTCTAATATTATCAGGGTACACTGAAACCCCTTATTCTATGACAAAATGGAATGGAAATTTCACCTCACTGATTGAGAATGGAACTTATAAAATATAGTATAGTTACGATGCTTCCGATGAGTGCACATCATAGTCTGCAAATGCTGCTCGTTGTAATCCAAAAATATAGAATATACAATGATGTCATATATAAATAACACAAAAAAAGATTCAAGGTACTAATGAAATCTTTATTTCATGATCACCATAAAAACATATAGTGAATTTTTTTTAACCCAAAAGGTATGACCAAATACTCTAAATGGTTATACCTTTTTCAAAAATTTGTTTTCGGGACATCTGCCTCTTCAATTTTAGAACGGTGATACCAAGAATGCAAATTAATCAAGGAGAAACACCCCCACCCCCCACCCCACCTAAACTGATTGGAAAGATCATTAATATGGTGTAATGTATTCATAATCATGATTGACACTTTATTCATATTTTGGTAATAAATACACTACTAGGGAGATCCAGCAGCCTCTTTTGCAAATAGAACTAGGGTTCGCAAAGGTGACATGCCCGGTCGAATGAATCCATTGGCATCTAAATATCCCAACTATACCATTAATTCCATAAACTCATTGGGCGGAATACTATATGAGGGAAGAGATATTGGTTGTGTTTCTAGTGCCAAATTGATAGAAAACCCTACATCTTTTTTTGTGGGAATCTTAAAAAGTCTTCGAGAAACCCCTCTGTGAACCCATCCACCACAAGTGGTAATACCCTCTCATGAATAATACCAGTTTACACTAATGTGAGTGATGATGTCTGATTTACAACTATTCCCAACTCTGGAAGTGGAGGTCTAGCACGACACGACCGAGGATCCCATTCCCCATGGAAAACATGGGTAGTGTCATTTGGTGCCATAGAAATCACTCACCACATATAAAAATAGATGTGCGCCTCAAAATGAACTATCCAATCAATATCAAGGATCACATAAAATAGGTCCATATCTAAAAATAGAAATTAACATTCCAACTCAACCCCTAACATGGTGAGTGAACAAGCCGTGCACCTGAAACCTTGCTCTAGCTTATTACCAAGCATTTTTACCAACTCCGTTATATGCCAATCTCCCTTGGAAAACTCTAAAAAATCTCCAGATATGGAAAAGGCAAAAATAGTAGGACAATATATTTCATGCTTTCTATCATGCATGACTGAATCCCACCACTTCTGACTGAGACCTTCTAAAAAATTATGTACATTTCACTCTAACTTCTTCTAGATTGTCAATAAACTCAAAAAAATTCACTATTTTCTCAATACACTCCTATGCTTCATGATTTTCCATTATAACTTATAATGGAGGAGGATTATTATTGAAGAAATATAAAGAGATTTCCCTTCCTAGACTTGGTTCAGCTTCTCTAACCTGAGCAGCACTACATCCCTCACCTTTTCCCAAATCATGGAATTTCTGAACCACTACCTCAACCAACCTTTTATCAATTGGTAAAGAATAAATCTCTAAAGACTCTTACCATGGATTTACAAGAAGTATCCATGGAGGTATATCTGAATAACAAGTAATAACCATAGATAAAACCACAAATACAACCATTATGAAAAAACTAAGAAATAATTACAATTATCAAAAACTTCCATAAATTAGAAAAAATCAAATTTATCTAAATAACAAGGAAAACCAAACTACTCCACCCCCCCCCCACAAAGTTTAAACATACAGTATGAATCTTGTACATCTCAACTAGAGGAGAAGTAAAATCAAATCCCAAAATTCCATGTTGACTCAAAAACTATCATGAGGTGTGTTAGCTAGGAACCCTTCTCTAAATAGGAACTTCGAGCCATGACGATTCTAGCTTCGGTATATCTATAATTTTTTTTCTGAAAAACAACTTGACTCAAAAAAATAACTTCACCCAAAAATAGTGTGAAATACTATAATACCATTTTTTAATGGACCATGAATGGACTTCATCTAACACAACACCCTTCTCAGTTCAAGGCATGACCTAAAGGGAATTCCTGATTCCCATGGGTAGGCAACCAGTGCCTGGGTATGAAAAATATTATTTGGGAATGATTTAATCAATTTTAATTATGATAAAAACCAAAAAAAATAAACATCACAATAATAAATAACCATATAAAAATAAGTAATGATACATTTTAGATTCAAGGTTCACAAATTTACACATAAACTAGAAATGTTAAAATAAAAGGGAGAAAAACTATGCCTAAAATCACCACAAAACTATTGGATACTCACCCTAAAGTCACTTCCATAAACACCTATAAGAAGTGTAACTCTAGATACTGAATCCACTACATAATGATATATTAATTTTAAGTAGGTCATAAAAGAAAAATACTACAAACATCTAAAATTTTATGCATGGTGTGAGACAAATCCTACTAGGATTCTGGACAAAAGAAACCATTCCATTCCATAAAATAAGAATAAAAATTACTATGAAATTTTTAATAAAGAAATAGAAATCATTTTTGATAAGAGATTTTATGAAAAATTATTTTAAGAAATAATATTTTCAAATTAACATAATAGTGAAGTTCACTATATCAGGATGGTATGCTCAATATCACATGAGAAAAAGGGGAAATTCTTAACGATACATGCACTAGTAAGACACTAGAAACTTATAACTCTGTGAAAAATGGTCAAACAACCATAACCCACAACATTCCCTTGTAGGATCCACTAGATATGAATCTATCAAAATTTCTAGTGGAATCCAACCACCATTATAATTTAGTTTGTGTTTTAATTATAAATCCTTTAGATAAATCCAAGCCAAGTCACTTCTGAGTCAACTAGAAAACAAGTACTATTCTTCCCGCAAATATACATAGGATACCCTTTTTTCTCAATTTAATTTCACAAATCCCATAAATAAACTCTTTCACATATAAATGAAAAGCACTATAAGAACAAAAAGAAATCCCCTCTTTATCATTTTATAAAATCCATTGGTAAATATTATAAGAAAATTGTAAATGTAACCCAACCATTTCCATGGTAATAACCCCTTTCAAATACACACAAAAATAAAATTCATATTTTTAAAATATACTTCCCTTCATTTTTTACAATTAAAAAACCACATTAATGCCGAAAAACAAGTTAGAAAACATTATACATAATCCATTACTATCAAAAACAAGATTTTTAACACATTATCATCTATAGTGCCTATGAAAATATATCTCACATTCGACACACTTCATATAGCATTTTCAAAGAACATAACAGTGGGGAACAAATAAAAACACAATCATTTTCGTTTAGAAAAAATATATAATCATATATGATTGTCAAAAACCTTAGAAAACATGTTTTACAACCCATAAGTAAATAATATAACACATAAAGGAAACCAAGAAAGCATATTAAAATCATCTAATAATGTACATGCGTGGAACAACATACCTTTCACTAGGAAACATATGAAAATTGGTGTGAAACCAAAACCACACCACCAAAATGCCATAAAAAAGATATATTTAACAAAAAAAACATCAATATCTTACCCATAAACACTATATCAATCCCTCCCTTGTTCATACACCCCACTAGAAAACAAACACGAATGAAATAAGGTAGAAGAAATACTTGAAAAGGGAGAAATCATGGGAGAGTGGGAATTACTTGATGGTACTTTTAAAACCACACCAAAATCACCAAAGGGAGTCCCAGGGTTCCAAGAGTGACAGAGGGAGGAATTTAGTGATGGGAAGCTCTAAAGGGGTGAACAAGTGGGATATTTGGGATAAAAATATAATAGGAAACAAAAGTAATTTCCCAAATTTTAATGAGCTGGAAAACACACAAGGATTTTCACATGGTTTTCCAAACAATGTGGTAACCATGTTCAAATATCTTCCAAGTAGGAATAATCCTCAATTTTATCCCTGCACAATTTGACTAATCGTGCTCCAACCATGTGGTTATTCATTGTTCAAAATTACAGTTAGTCACATGGTTTCTTAGTAATGGGAGAACAGTTTCCCCTATCCATACACCTATAGTGTGCCTCCTGATCATAACACCAAATAACTATTTTTCACTAAAACTCATGATATTTACAAGAAACAAATTCTATATCAATAAAATAAATAAAATACCTCAAATGAAAACACAGATGTAATAGTCATCCCTTTTTTTGGGTCATGTGATCTTTATTATTTTATAATCAGGTATGAATTGAGACTCATCAACATGATTGTATTCATATGTATAAAATAAATATAAATTTTTCAAATTGAATTGTATTTTATTCTCGGAATATATAACACTAGTTATAATATTTTGATATCTTCATAGGAATAGTTGTTGCATGAGGTGTCCATCTAGAAAAAATATATTTCTGTTAAGTCATATAATTTGAGTGACAATAGCACAAAATAATTTAACCCATTTGATTTAATTATTTCATAAAAATATTCATGATTACATGAAGGCTATATTCATCATCCATATCTTAAATATAGTGAACTAATAAAAAGAGAAAATGAGTTATCCCACTTTTATAGGATGGTGTTGGATAAATTATTGGGTTTTTTAATATCGCTTAATGGAGTTGTTTTTGGATGTTAAGTATTATATAGAGTGATTTTAAGTGGCTATTTTTTTGAATCCTAATTTTTTTTTCTTCGTATAATTGATTTGGAGGCATTTGTAACATATGCCCTATGGTGGATAGAGTGTGTGTAGTGGGATAAGTTTCTATTCATATAAAATGATAACTAGGACACTCTTAAGGATTCAAGAATCATGTAAAATGTTTTTAAGTTTTTTCTACTAGGTAGAGTGAACACAACCATAAAGAAACATTTGGAAATGGTTAGAATGGATTTAAAAACATTAAGAGCTATCAATTTCCTATTTTAAAGTCTCAGGGGAGATGATGAGTTTAAAAACTCAAGTTTCATTTTAAGGTGGTCCTTGATGATAAATTCATGATTAGGATGAATAATCATTTTGGGAGTTTGATAGTTGAGTGATGTGTAAATTATCGCAATGTATCATGATGTGGAAGTGGTTGGGTGTGTAACCAATAGTTGATGAACACCATGATATAGGATTATATTTTATGGATTCAGTAAAATGATCATAGGTACCTTTGGATTTATGTTTATGTGATCGAGCTCTTAAATATTATGTCGATTGTTAATCAAGATGTTTCTCAATAGATCATTTTGGAGTAATTTCACTGTTTCCTTGGTGATAAGATATTAATGGTGGGACGAGGCCAAAAAAAGATTCATCTATTCTATAAAAAAAGAATTTTTAGGGTACTATGTGGTGGTTGACCCATAGTTGATCCTGATTACAAATAATTAGTAGATTTAGAGTTAGTAGTTTATTCAAATCAAGTAAAAAAAATTAAAGGAGTTTGGACTGGGTGATATACACATGAGAATCTATGATAATTCTCACTGATCCCTTATGATAATCCCCATTAATAGATGATAATTTCCCCAATATTGACCTCATCTTGAGTATTATAAATGAGTGTCTATTATACATCATAGTAATTACTGATATTTTTTATTTTAATGAGTGGGATCAAATGTGATAAGTGTCAATAGGTTTTGAGAATAATTTTTTGGGGGATTTTGTTTGTAATTTGATGTCATCATATTATTTAATTGCTGGTATTTAGGATAATAGAGGTCACTATAAGTCAATTAAATAGTTAAGTGAGTGTGCTTGAAATGACCTCGGTGGACCTTGGAATTAATGCGCCAATATTAGGTTTCACAATAGGTCAGTAGTTATTGTGACGTGTTTTTGGGGAATGTTGATCAAGGATGGTTAGAATTATAGTTTCATGGTTAGTTGAATGTTTCCAGTGAGTAACTACATTAAATATGTCATTGGAGTAGATTATATTTGTGTAAGATTCTTATGAGTCTTTTCAAAAAATTGATGACATGACCAGTTAAAGTGTGGTCGGTTGTGATTTGAACATAATTTTATAATCTTGGGCTATGATTAGATTCATCCTATGATACCATGGTTCATTATTTGAGAATCATATTGGGATCATCATTGAAATTCTGAGGGGTTTTTTTGGAGATTATGATAGTGGGGAGTACTGTGACATGGAATAGGACAATCAAAGTTATATTAGATGGTGAAAAGTAACATAAGAGGTATGAGGAAATATATAAATACATGACCATTTCATGTCTTTGATAGTGCCATGAAATAATTTTATTTGTGTTTGAGTTTTGAATATGATCATCATATTGAGTTTTAGAAGCTTATGTATCATGTGTTTAAAGTGGCATTTGTAGATGCATTGGGTATGGGAATTTCAACATTATTGTTTGAGTGGAAATTCACAAGCTAATTAGGTTTGGTGATGCTTTAATTATACCAAAGTTCTTCATTTAGAATTGATTTTCTATGGTGGGGTGGTTTTAACATCTCCTGTTTTTGACTCACATGAAAAATCCATGAGAAATGTAACATTAATTTTGTAGAAGGGGAAAATATTCAGCTGATCCTTAGAATGTATATCCGAGAGTTAAATAACATAGATACAATTTTTTAGATGGGTTTTAAGACCTATGAAATTTATTATGTGTCTATTTTTTATTCGAATGATTTTGGATTCAAAACATCTATTAATTAAGGAGAATACTAAGTTCCATGATTGGTGTATAGTTAGTAGTAAATATGAGGCTCAACTTTATAGCTCATAAATGGAGGATAAAGGTATGATAAAACATTAAAGGTGTTATTAATTGATTTAAATAATATATATATAAAATATTAGTGGTGATATCACATGCTACACATATTTTTTCAAACCATGTGCCTAGCTGTGTGAGGGGTGTCTTATTGGACAATAGCACTGGATGGTTCGCACACGGTCATCTAAACCATATAGCCAAACTATGCGGATCATTAAGGAGTTGGAAATTATTTTGTTTTCCCACTAAAATTTAATATTACCTCCTCTTTTTTTCTCCCACTCATACACAGAAATCCCCCAGTAATGGTACCCCTCCTCTCATTATCATAGGCTTGAATGGTTCTCCTTCATCTGGGCTATGATTCAAGAACTCTCATGCACATTGCTTGTGCAGATGCTATACTATGACTCATCATTCGAATTTAATTAGTATATATTTTCCTTTTTAATGAGATATTTGTGAGATCCCTCATTCCCTATTAGAAGGTTGTTTGACGATTCTTCTATTTTTCTCATTCTATCTTGAATGAAATCATAATAATTATGAGTGATGTGTTCAAAATTGTATGTCGGTGGTCTATACGTTTTCCATTAAATTATACCATGTTTATTAGATATTATATTATTCCACATTCTAGACTCTATATTCATATCTTTTTTATATGAACTAGATTGATTAATTTTTTAATGACATAATTCAGATAGTCCTTATGAACCTTAATGTACCATTAGAGGATTTCTACCTTGAATTGAGCCACCAATTTTAGGGTTTTCACTTATATGACATGCCCCTTATTCTATATCATTGGAATTAAAATCACCCATTGAGGTGTGTTAACATACCACTTTTTTAGGTAAAAGTGTTAAATGGATTTAAATGAATTATAACCGGTGCGGATGGCCAACTTAGCTTATGATCATTATTTATAGTATGCAAGAGCTGACATAAATAAATGGCCAATTAGAGTCAAGTTAGATGTTTCAGGAAAGGATTTACTATTGGCCATGATCAATTTGGTAAATATAATGATTTAGTAATCTCACTTGACAAACCAATTATGAGAAAGTGTATTATGGACTGTATGATGACATGGTCATATCAGTTATTTTAATTGTTGTACCAATTTAATAATAATGATGAATCATATATAAATACAATGAATGACATGTCATGGCCTATCATAATTATTAAACGTGAGATTCCAACTCATGATTTTTACACCTTATTTTAACCTTGGATTCCATGGTAAGAATATATATGATGAGATCATTAGTCCCAAGGATTACATCGTGCCTTGAGAGATACTTAGTTTCTCTCTACAGAAAACCATGGTTAATGGATCATATTAACAAAGGATTATTTATTCATGATTAATATAAATATTCCTTAGTATTTTTGGACATGATGTTTTACACCCTCTTGGTGTGGGATTTTGGACATATCATTTCTCATCTATTTGGATGTGGGAAATGGAATTTCCCATCATTATCTGATTTTTTTGGGGACTACTTAGGATTATGATTATGATTCTTTTGTGGGATATCATGTTATTATATTTCCCAAAAGTAATTCCTAGGATTCTTCTTTTGAGCCTTATATTACACAATTTAGGAAAAGTAGTTTCATATCATATATTGGGATATCTAGGCATGGTGCTTCACATCCCCTTTACGGATGATTGCTCTTGTGCCCTTATTTAAATAGTGAGACTTATTATACTATTATTATTATAATATATGTATTATCTGGTCTTAATCTTGAATTCCTAGATGATACATGAATATACCTATATTTATATGTTTCCATGTATGATTATATATACATGATGGGATGTTCAGAAAAAATCCTACTTATGACAAAGCATGTATGGTCATCGAGGTATTCCTAAGAAACCTGAAAATATTTGATTACATTTTTTTATTTACTACATTTTTATTAAACTTGAATAATACATTATTTAATATTCATAGAAAATATTACATTAGAAACTACTATTGGTGGCCTACTGAGTATATATCACAACCTTTACAGGGCTCCATTTAGTACACAGAAGTCCATCTTATTTACAGATAAGGTTATGGATTGTTATATGTGTTTTTACTCATGGGTATGGGATATTAGGAGAACAAAACTAGGTCTGTGCTTAGAATTTTCATGGATATAGTCCTTGATGAATTTTTCACTTATTTATGCATATATTGTATGTATATTGTGTGGTATATTAACTCATGTTCATACATGGTTGTATATTGGGAATTGGATAGGTTATCTATTTATGTTTATTTATTAATCAATTATTGATATTCAGTTATTATTATCTTCCACTTATTCATTATACAATTTATTCCACTGTGGTTTCATTGTATATGCCATTGTGATACTCTAATCATGACTGTATAGTGTCCCCATCATACAATAATTATACCCTCTCTTCTAGTCAGCAACCTATGGTGTATGGAAAACTGTGCTTGAGGCCATATGGGGAACCATCTCAGGGCACTATTTGAGTGGCTCCTAGGTCGAGATGATACAAAAATATTCTATTGAGTCAGAATATTTATTTTTTTGAAACTGTGGTATATAACATGAATATTATTTCATATTGAAAAGAATGATATTTCATTTTATAATAACTAGATAATATTGAAAAATTATAATGGAATTTTATGGCTATAAAAATAAAAATAAATGTATTCATGATAAAATTATCATAAAAAAGACTTTAAACAAGAATATAAAATTTTATTGTTTTAATCGAGGATAAATTTTTTTATATATGTAAATTTACTTCAAAATAGTCAAGATCTTCCATTGTTACTCATATTATTATTTTCTGTGTTTTCTATATTAAAGAAACATATGAAAAATAACATTCACAGTAAATGACCACTGATTAACATTTATTATAAAAAAAATTAATGAGGCTCTAGGAGAGGAGATCCCCCCTTCAAGAAGAGGAATATTATTGAACACCTGGTTAATTATTTTCATCAAAAACATTTCTATAATTTTTGTTTTTTATTTTTACTCTATAAATTATGGAATGATGATAAACTTTCATCAAAGAAGTTATGGGGTAAGAATATATTTGGATGATTATGATATATTTGTCTTCTAAAATTTCTATTTTGATTTTGTTTTTCAGTTTTGGTATTAATTATTGTCTATTTCTCATTCATTTTTATTGTTTTTGAAAAACACAAATGAGTTAAATATTCATATCTTTTAATTTTTGAAACTCATTTTAATTAATTAAATTATTTGACTCATGTAACTGAAATTATATAAATTCTAAAATAATTTAATTCTATATTAAAAATCATGGTAAATTAATGAAAATACTGCTCAAATTTTGAATTAATGACCACATTTCACTATCATGACTTTATAATAACCTATTAGAGAAGGCTATAAGCCATTCCTTATATATTTTTCACAATAATCTCATTTCATGAGTGAACCAAAAAAAATTATGATGACAAAGATTATATTTGTTACTACCAAAACCGAAGATTTTTAAGGTACCAATGTGGAGATTATTGAGGTGCATTTTGTTAGTGTAAAATACCAATTTTTAAGAGAACCATATTATTTATTCCTTAAATTACATTTTATCCTAATATGACCTTAATTTCCATGAATATGATATTAGTTATCTACATTACAAGCCATTTTTACCTATCCAACTAACTCTAAAAGTAAAATTGCATGATCTAGTTCAACATTATCGCAAGGGATTATATATTTTTTGGGTTTATACATAAATTTATGATTGTTTAAAGGGATATATAAGGTTAAAAAAAATATTGGAGACATTATAAAGTGTTGTTCTTGAAGACTATTCGTACTAGATTTTGGAAACACATTGATGAAAAAATATCCAATATACTAGAGATGTTATAAAAAAAATAAAAAAAAATTATAGTGATGAAGATAATTAAATAATTAAATGAAAGTAATGGGAAGTCTCACAAACCGTTTTATGTTTAAAATATCATCTATATCCTCAAACATGTCAAATAGGTGCTGAATTTTAAATTTGAACAAAACATGATATCATTGTGGTAAAATGAACTACGAGGGAGGAATACTTTTTTTCTAAAGTGTTTGTTTTCCCTTTAATATTTTTCGAGTGGTGGAGTTGATTCAGTTTTATTAAGAGTAAGGAGGGATACAATTGTGTAAAGTGGAACATATAATATTTCTTTATAATAAGAAAAAAACTTATTATTCTGGATCACACTTTTTTGTATCTGAAATTAAACAACCTTAATCTTATGAATATCCATATAAAATTGATCATAATAAACATAAGTCCTTAACACATCTGGGTGTATATTTATTATTTTATCAAACCTATGGTTTCCTTAGAATTTATTTGGATAAGAAAATATTTTCCAAAAATAGAAATTTTCGTGATCAGAGAAAAATAATTAGAGGTATGTGTTTTGAGTTCATTTTAGGATAAATGTAGTGGAAAAGTGATTAATAAAAATAATAAAGAATATCAAATAATTTATTTTGAGGAGGCATGATAATTTTGGGATTCTTCAAATTAGGTTTTTGAATACTAAGGGAGAGTGTTTTCAAGAGTCTTGTATTTTTTATATTCTTACATGTCCTAGAGGCCATGTCTTAAGTATGATGTAATTGATAGAGCTAATATTTAAATTAATTTTTTCGTGTAATTTAATGATCTAATCACAACACTTATGTCATATTATGTGAAATTTCAACATTTTTTGTTTTAAAGGATATTTTTGGAATAATATTGTAAATGTTTTAATTCAATGTTATTATGTATTTTTAATGAATTATAATATTCCATGAAAATCCATTTCTTATTTTTATTTTAATAAAATGTCATTTTAGCTCAGAATTGGGAAGTTTTTTCTATTTTTGGTCTATCATAAGACGTTTAATAATGAATCATATGTTATTTTCAGTTTTGATAAAGTTTTAATTTTCCAAATATTAATCCAAAAAACATTTTGACAGCCTTTTGATATTTTTGAGTTCTGTAGGACATTTATTATCTCATTTGATGATTCCTTTTTTTCTGAAATCAAGTCTTATAAGAAATATTCATGTATAATATGAATTTTGGAGTCTGAATATTAGAATATTCATATAAATAAAAGAATAAAAATCTATATAAATGAATCCCGGCCATTTATTATAATTGGGACTGTCTATATTATTATTTCTCTTGCAAAAAAAGCTACCCATTTATAATGTTTCCCAGGTCATATAACATTTTAATCCTCCATAAGAGGTTTCCGCACTCTTTTATGACATTTTTAGATCCTATTTGATATTTTGTGATCCATGTATGATATTTTTATTCCATAAGATATTTCACATATAGGAAAAAAATATCCCTAAACCCAGATGATATTTCAATTCATAATTCATTTCATCACCATAAGATATTCGATCTTGAATAACTTTTTCCATGATCTTCAATATTTTTAGTTATAAAATTTTATGATTGCGTGGATAAAAATATATCTATTACTAAATATTTTCATTGACTATATTTTTATCCATGTGGTTTTATTTAAATATGGATATGAAGAGTTAAATTGAATGGAATGAATTAACAAAAAAATAAAGGCTTGGTGCACATAGGAATTAATTTCTCATCCATGTGAAGAATAAATTGTTATTTGTGCATTGAGAGACAATCATAAAGAATTTTTACATGTAATTTGAGTTTCTTATAGTGTGGTTTAAGAGTGTAAACAATATGAAAATATTTTACCTCCATTATAGGAGTGTGAGAAGGATAAACCAAGATCTGTTGAGGGAGAACATGAACAATCGATAGGTGTAATGAGATACATGTTTCGGATGACGAATCGACACATAGATATTGTATTAGAGGGGGGGAATAGGGAGGGAGTTGATATAGTTGTACCAGGTTAAACTCCCCATGTTATTGTAACTATGGAGACCTATAGAAATTTTTATTATGAGTCTTTTTATTTTATTTTATTTATTTCTATACTTCTATTGAAGCAATATTTATTAATGAAAAATGAAAAATCATATCTTTGAATTATTTTTTATTATAAACTATTATAAATTGTTATTTAGAATATGAATGTAATGTTTTTATTCACACTGGTAAAATTTCTATTAGGACATCTCACCTTTGAACATAGTAAGTTCGGTCAGGTTCAAATTCATGGAGGTCTTTGAGCTTTTGAATTACATTAACAAAAATATTAACACCTATATTGAGGTATTAGTATGGTATTTAGGCATATTTAGGGTATACATTGTGGTTTTGAAGTGTTCATTGAGAGAATCAATTATATATCCTATATAGATAAGAAATAAAGTGGATCACAAAATTCCAGGACTACTTCATTTTAGCTTCTTTAAAATTTAGTTTCACATTCATTTTCAATTAAAAATTTTCTTTAAAAAAAATTAACAATCATTTAATTTAATTTTTATATTTAAATTTAATTCTCATAATTCAAAAAGATCCCCAATTTAGATATTTATTTACAAAAACAATATAGTTCTCTAACTTAGATTGCATTCTATTAAAGTAACAACTCTGGGTGTTCTATATTGAATTTATTAAGTGGATAAATTTGGTTAAAGATTAAAAAACATAATTTTCTATATAGATACATTTTAACATTTATTTTTGGCTTTAATCAGTATGGTTATATGTTTCACAAGAGAAAAATTTGGACACCTTTGAAAATTTCTTTTTTTTTAAGTAATGCATATAATAAATTGATAAAAAGTATTAAAATTACCTAAGAATATTAGTGTGGTGAATACATGATCTAGTAATTCACTGATCATCTATGAGATTATGGAATTACATCACAAGTCACTCATCTAGAAACATCATAGTGGAATGGTATGTCTAGGAGGTGTAATCAATCCTTTTTATACATTTTTCAATGAATATTTAGTCAATATGACCTTACTCATTCATTATAAGGATATGGTCAAGAAACATTTGTATTCATATTTAAATACATTATATATAAATCAGTTATAAAGACATTATATGAGATAGAAACTCGGAGGAATCCAAATATTTTATATAAGAGGATTTGGGGTTGTTAAGTATACGTAAGATATATGTTATCATATAAATGTATCCCCAAATCAAATACATTTTCATTTATTGTTTATCCTAATTAAATTATATAATATTTTTTCTAGAGACCTACTAATAACAATAAACATGAAATGTTCCTATGATGGAAGTTGAGTTAGTTCTATAAATAGATGTTGAAAAATAAATGTCTCAGTTTATTTGTTAACCTCGAATGTATGATAGGATTCATCATTAAATCGAGATATGTGGGTGTCTTATGGAACATTATGATGAATTAATGGTTATAAAAAGGAAAACTATTTCCTATAAAGAGGCCATTGAGTGTTATGATTCCATGAAATGGTTAAATTACATGAAATATAAAATAGAATCCATGTACACCAACCATGTAAGGAACTTCGTGGATGCACATAAAGGGGTGATGCCAATAGTGTTCATGTAGGGTTTATATAATAAAATTGAAATTTATGGAAGAGTCTCAACATATGAATATTTTTTTGGTAAAAAAATGATATAAAAAATTATTGTATGGACTGTAAAGAATCATTTTCTCCAGTCACATTAATAAAGTCCATTTGAATATTTTTATCTATAATATCCCATTATGAGTATAAAATGACTAAGATGGATTTCAAGACTACTTTACTTAAAAGTAATTTAGTTGAGGGTGTTTATATTATATAACCCAAAGGTTTTAAAGTTGAAAATGAGGCTTCTATATTCTGAAATATTAAGATGTATATTAATGGATTAAAGGAAGATTCATTATGTTGGAGCACATAGATTGGTGGTACAATCTAATTGTTTGGTTTCATAAAGAACATCGAAGATTCATGAGTATATAAGGGGGTTAGTGGGAGTTATGGGTAATTTTTAAAATTATCTGTGGATTGAATACCCTTAATCAAAAATGATATCCAAAAATTACATTATGCAAAGGTGTTATTAGGAAAATGAATACTTGTGAAATACATGAGTGAATATACTTATATATTTTCTATGAACATCTATATAGATGTATCAAATATTTTTATCAGACTTAATCAAAAAACATGTATTATTAATGTGATTAATCATTTTTTCAATGAGAAATCTTGAAAGGGGTCTACAATATTGTTTCAATGAATAACTCTTAGGTAGATTCCATATCCATGGATAGGATTTTATATGAATCCTTTATGGGATCTATCATTTATAGGATGCTATATACTGAACCAGATGTCAATTATGATTTTATTATAATAATAATATGTAAATATAATCCTAGTGGGATTCACTATGTTTCTATTAACAATTTCCTTAAGCACATAAAAAATGTTTTGATATACTCTTAGACTATGGATAAGATAATCATATCATTTTAAGAAGTTTCAGTAATTCAATTATTCAATCTAAAAATTTTATATGATATATATATCTAGTTTTATGTTTTGAAAACAATGGTGGATATTTTAGTTGTATGTGATCCAAATAAGAAAAAATGTTGGAATTGACAAGATGCGTAGTATATTATTACTTCAAATGTTGTGAATGAAGTTATTTTTGAATAATAATTTAGTCATTTTATTTGGAGTTATTCCTAGTATTGAGAGATAAATTAGGTTTTAATGTGATTATAATGTTGTTATTTATCATGTGAAGGATCCTCGGTCACAATGAAGGACCAAACCCATCCTTTGATAATACCATCTCTTCCAAGAGATCATTCATAGTGGTGATAAAAAGATCTAATGGATGGATATAGATGAAAATGTAATAGATCCTTTGATGAAATAATTAACATAATAAAATCATGAGGGTCATGTTTTATCTATTAGTATTATATACATGGTATATTAAATGTGGTGGTTGTAAAATGTGACATGATTTTGTAATAAATTCAATCCCCATTCATCATACATTCATGTGTGTTATATTTATATTACATGAATAGTGTAATGGAAATTTGACATCAATGTATTCCTTTATTTATCCCCAATTGATTATCGACATGGATTGTTATTGGTTCTAATGATATTAAAATATTAGAATGAGTATAATATTATATTTGATATAAATAGTTTCATTTGATACAAATAATATACTTGGGGTTGATAAAAATGAAGTATTATTTTCCTTTGATACAAATAATGTACTCAGGATATAATAAGTTAAGTATTTTTTATCTATACTAACCAACTAATTTATATCACATGTGATATCACAAAATCGCTGATATACATAGGGTTTTATGATTGTTATAAATATACATTACTTGAGGTTAGAAAAATATTTAGAATGTGAAACTTTCTATTTTGATACCTTTCTTACACCAGCCTTGAGGGGGTGCTAAACAATAGATGGTTGGGTGTGTTGATAAGCATGTCAACATTTGGGTTTTTCCAAGAAGATATTTATTAAGTAGTATTTTTGGAAAATAAATTTGATCCCATTATTTAATTATATAGAAGAAATTCATTCCATTCTTAGTTGAGGGATATGTTATATCCCTGATCACATAGATGAATGACATGTGTTGAATTGATTTAAACCATCCTATTTATTTAAGAGTCATGAATTTGTGAGATAACTCATGCTATATTGATATAATAAATGTCTAGTGGTCACTCTATCCCATGGATAAAAAGATTATGTTATTATACATATTAATTATATGATAAATATTTTAGAAAATATGTTCATATGAAGATATAGGTGTTTTTGATCAAGATTGCTCTAGACCCCTTTATAGCATAAGTAGTAAGGATATTTCACTAATGACTACTCTTTACTTACATATAGGGATTATGAAATTAATACCTTCTATCAGTGATACAAAGGATGATAAGGTCATAATACTATGCATGATAATCAAGATTGAATTTTAGATATTATTTTTCTATATAATGAACATAGTTTGATAATTCATATACAAAAAAAGATTAGATGTATTCTGAGGGATTTGGGAAATTTTTATTAAAATCTATATGAGATTTTAATTAATCTAGGATATTTTTCGATATGAACTAAAAATAAGCGAATATGACTCATCTATATCATAGGACTATATATTAATTTAATGCATATAATAGTTCACTGATAGGATAAATCATATAAGGAATAAGTATTTATTTGATACACTATATGATATATTTAATGGACTGTGAAATGTTATATCACATGCATAGCTCATAAAAAGTATTATAAAATGGATCCCATAAGTTATGAATTGAAGATACAGTTCATTTATGGATTCAAAAATATATTAGAACCATTTGAAACACTTAATTGATTATGATCAATGGACATGCATTATATAATTTCATGTTCAATGCCAATGGTCATCCTCCATCACTATATTAGGTGATCCTATATAAGTATTGGATCCTCTTATTGAGTGTGCAAGTGATGCTGTCAAGTTTAATCCAAAACAATTCTTCCTTCTATTTTATATTTTTTCACAATAAAAGAACTCCATTAAAGTTAGAGGGGTCCTCTTATAATAAATTAAGAATATATTTACTAGTGTCGTACTTGTGGAGTAAAGAGTCCATATGATATTTCATAGTGAAATCCATCATGATTACTCCATCAAAATCATATAGAATAGAGATCACTATTAAAGATGTACACTATTTTAAATTATTGTCTTCATACAATTGTTGTATCTATGATAATAGATTGGGGTGTTTAATGGGTTATTTCCACTTTGTTATACATGATATAATTCGACAAAACCATTACATAAGAATAAATATACCTGATTTAATTGGTTATCAACCTATATATATATTAACTTTATTTAATGGGTCATCACTCAAAGTATCATTTTAACCAATCCTACTAAGTAACTCTACTACCCCTCTCATTTAGTGTACACATAGTCAAACATATGTCAAGAAAAACCTTCGATGGTATGAATTAGAATATCATATAGACACCCCACTCACAAGGTTTATTCAATAAAGGGAAATAATATTTAAAAATTTCCATAATTATTCTAATCCACCACTATCCAAACTTATGAAAATGTTTCCCTTCAATATCGGATTCTCAAGGATTCCCTACAAGGATCAACAACTCATGTCACAATCAAGGATACTATTCACAGTTTCCATTTCTTTAAGCATCATACCACTTTCCCAAGTTTATATGGCCATTAATGACTATGAATTAAAACAATATTGTTCATAGGAAATTTTAGGGTTTATATAGTCATTAATCATTACTCAATATTTAAGGAAACTAAATTCAATTCTATTTCAGAACAATCATAAATTCCCACTAGTATATGCGTTTCCAAAGACAAATTATACTCATAAAAATCACGAAATAATGTATGGACCACCAATATTTAATTTTTAAATTTAACACAAAAAGGATCATTAGATGAATCTATCTAAATTAATTTAAATCCCTAAAATAGATGAAAAAATATAATTTAGGAATTTAGAATAGAGAACTAGGATATAGTGATACAAATTAAATATTAAGGTTCAAGGTATATTAGCCTTACTAGTTATAGATCAATTCTAGAGATGTAACTTGAATTTGTAAAGAATAAAATGAGAGGGGTGAAAATTATCCAAGAATAAGTATGATTCAATCTTTCTTCTTATAGGAAAATTGCAGAGGAAACTAGACTTCTCGAAACTGGTGGGAAGGGGGGAAAGACTAATATAACCCTTTTAAAATTGTTACTCTAGGTTCCCACCAGAGGTTTAGTGGACCGCATTAGACTTCTGGTGAGTTAGATAATGTCCCCTACCTTTATCAAGGCCACTAAAAGTTAAATATCCTTCTATTGGGATTCCAAAGGAATATCTTTTACATAGATGATTTTTCCTACCAAAATCCTTTTCCTAGTATTTTAATCTCAAGACTTTTCCACCCACTACTATATCCATTAATGGTGATAATACATATAATTTAACCAAAATTCAATCAAAATAATATTTCGTATAGATTATTTAATATAAATAAAGGGGGTAATAAACAAAATAAATTGAAATTTTCAAAAATTTAGAGTCGACGTAAAAAATTTGTGAACATTTAAATAATATAAAATTATAAGTTTTAAACTAAACATTTTTTATGGATATTACATAATATAAAAATTATATAAAAATTATATACATACCTCATATATGAACATTTATTTATTAATCAAATATGAACTCTTTCATTTTACCAATTTATATAGAATTCAATATGACCCACATTAAAACATAAAATATATGATATGGATGGAAACATTTATAATCATAAAAATATTTTATTTTATTTAAACACTTTTAATAAACTAAAAAAACATTTTTAATTTTATTTAAACCCTGATAAAATCTATTAACCTTATTTTCACATTTTTAAAATAAAATTCCAAAATAATTCTATTAATATGAACATCCAGTTTTCTTATATATTAACACCTAATCAAAAAAATATAAACTCACTTATTTAATTCATTATTTTATAATTGATAAATAATTATAAATTGGTAAACCATTAAACTCCACTATTAAACTAGATCAAATATACTAAAAAAATTAGTATTATTCAAATCCCCTCTTAGATTTGGAATACAAACAGTGGTATTGTGTCAGTGAAATCTTTTGATAATTTTAAAAAATATTAATTCTTTAATAAAATGAAACAAGTCATTTTTATTATAAATCAGTATTTGGATTTATATTTTGACAATTCTTTCCTAGGAAAAGCCCTTTTTGTCTTCATTGATGAATATTTTTTGACCCATGCCTTCAGAAGACAAACTATTAAAACCACAATTTGGTTTCACTTTGATATGACATGAATTTATTATGGAAATAACATTTTAATATTAATCATAATAATTTCATATGTAAATAATGATGTAGTCTTATCATCTAATAATTTTTCTTTTTTATTAAAATTTTCCATGAATTTTTTTCATAGAACACATCGGGGTATTACTAATTTTAATAAACAATACTAATTTTATTCATCAAACACATTATAGTCTGGAAAATATTATGAACCATGAAGTTTTTTTAAAAAAAATACAACTTTAGGGGAAATTATATAATCCTAGTTTATTCATTTATCGAAACATTCAATATAAATGTTATTGAAGGATCTCTAATTCCACTATTTTTTAGAGGGGAAAACACTTTTCCAAACACATAGGAAAACAATTAATCAAAAATAAATTATCCCAATATCCATCTATAAAATTAAACTAAATAAAAATATTAATTAATCATGAATTTTTCTCTTATGAATGGATATAGTAAATATATTTTACATGATACTGAGAGATTTACCTAAGAAGATAAAGGTTCTGGACTCGGTTGAAGCATAGATCAGGCCTATTCCTTATATGGATTTAATCACATTCAATGAAAAATTCCCAACAACATAATGAAGAATCAACATGTCTAATGAATATACAAGATGTAATTGACCGATAATCTGAGAACCAATATAGAGGATATTACATATTAACCATTTAATTAATTTAATAGTATAAATTACCTCAATCTTGGGATTCCTTATTTAATGAATATGTAGACTATTCAAACTCATTGTTCATGTTTTTACATCTTTGTGATGTGAGGATCCAAAATAGAGTCCCTAGAGTGGTTATCAATAAATTTTAATTATCCTTTGAATGATTCAAATGGAATAATAGGAGCTAGAGTGAATAATTCAATCATCTATCACTGTTCATCCTGATCATAACAAAATAATTTGATGTTGATGGATTCTCTTTTTTTCACTAATTATTGAGAGTGAATAAAGAGATGAAGGATATATCTGAGTCTTGATAGTAACCCTTGAAATGTTCTTAGTGTAGACAATTCTCAAGGGAGTAGAAATGGTGTGCACAATGAAATTATTCAAACACCCTCTCTAATACAATAAAATAGGGTGTATGTAGTATGTAGATCTAGGGTATATTACTATAAATTATAAAAATTTAATTAATAAATTAATAAACCTAAAATATAATATATGCCAATAATAATAATAATAATATAATGCAACACATTTTCGTGCATGAATAAATATCAATTTATAAAAATATAATTTATTATTTATTTAAATTATATTTAATATTATTACATTTCATCACTGAGCACTTAACTAATTCATCCATATTCCTTGGAATTTATCAAAAATTGAAAAGTAAATAAATATTATTCAAAAAATAAATAAATATTATTTTCATGATCATGTCAATTGATATTTATTTTAATTTCATATAACTAAATAAATATTATTAATTACCTTAAAAATACGGCTATTGAGAAATAAATATTTTATTTAGTGATCTTTAAAATAAATATTTATTTGAATATTCAACTCATATTTATGACTGAATAATTATGATCAATAAATCCTAAATAAATTTTATATTTTTGTCTTATGATTGATATTTATTACAACTATTAAAATATAAATTTTATTTAACTAGGATCAAAAGAATAACTATGTGTGTTAACATGAAGGCCTATTACTCAGTGGAATTATGTGATATTGCCTAAATATAAATTTCATTGTCTAGAAACATGTTAAAGAAATTATAGAGGGTGATGGTAATGTAACAAGAAGAAAAAAACATAAAATAATGATCAATGTGAAATATGATCCTTTTGTCATAATATATTTTATAAATACAGTTGTATACATATTTTATGAAACTAGGTTCTGGATATATCTTCCTTTGACTACCTACAATGATGCCATCAATCACCATGTTCATGGAATTTTAATTTTAATGTTTTATTCAAATCAAATGGATTGATAAATTATATTCCGTAAAGATGGAAAAGAAAAATCATTTCATGAATTATTCATTAAAGTGATGTCATTCATTATGGACCCAATGTATCTTATTACCAATGAACATCTTTCATCATAGTTTTTGAAAATACATAAAAATAATAAAAACCATGATATATATTAACAATAATATCAAGGCTAAGGATTATCACACACACTCAAATATATTAATATCCAATATCACTCAATCATGTGGAATTTCTACTGGAAATTCTTTCCTTATAATATCCACTAAGATAAATTACCAATTATGTACTTTATGATATAACTTATCATATGGTTATAAGAAAAATCATATCGAATTAACCATACTATAGGTTTAATCATATATGGTTTGTGTGATTGTGTTATATAAGTTTAGGAATATCTTGATTTAACCTCAAGGTTATTATAATAGTGTGGAATTGTTATTACCTTTTCATATGGTAAATACTTTAATAAATTAACAAAATATAGGTACAAGGAATATTAATCAATATGTGTTATGTTATTTGTTAATATTTTTCATTTGAATATATTAGATATTTAACAAAATTATTGGTTTAGGGAATTAAATTAAATATAAATCTACTTAAAATATAGCCAACCACCAATAAATCCTAGTCTACTAGATTTCAAATGATATTCATGATTATTATATGTTAATGATTCCACATTCTATTCCCTAAAAACACTACATACTATTATATCAAATGTATGATAAAAATCATTAATGAGATGATTCTTATAATGTATGTGGTTCATCTACTAATGATAACAAAGACCCTTTGCCTGAGACACCAAAAAATAATTATCATTATATAGTGTGATAAGATATTTACTACGGGGAATTAAATCATGACTTTTTAAAAGTTTGTGTATCCACACTGATTCCTTAGTAGAATCCTAATCAACAATATACTTGCACTCTACTATATAATTGGAATCATATTCATTCATTGACCTATTATATGTCATACCTCCTCTATTAAGTGTGAATATATATATATATATCTCCATTTTAATTCCAGATCATCCTGGTCAATTTAGAAAAAAAAAATAGATATCCCATAATAACTACCTCCTCATCTCCTCCATTAACTAAGACTATATCCATGTATTCCTTAGATAATTATGGATCTTTTTGACTTCCATATAATAGTGTAAAGATGTATTACATGTGAGATTGGAAACAATCCCCTCTTTGATTGTTCCATAATGAATATTTTTTTGTAACTGTTCATTGTTTGTATCATGACTTATTCCAATTAGCTATTTTGATCTATATCAATGGATCACGATCAAAAGAATGTATGTTTCTTTAACTATTTAATTCATTGAAAAGAATGTGTTCTTCTGCATCTTAATAGACTATGAAACTAGTATGTAATTTATAATTATGAATATGTTACCAAACATAATATCATGAAAATGATTTAATTCCCATAGAACCACTTGTATACAATGTTCTCAAATTCATTATTTATGAAACAAAATTACCATATGGCATCATCAAAGAAAATGTTACAACCCCTGGATACTTCCTCTAATATATAAATTAATCTCTATGACTTTCACACCTTATTGGAACCCTTTATAGTCACAAACCCTTCTATTTATTCTATATACACATATTTAGCATGGTTCACATTAACAAAGGGTATTTGGATATCTTTTTTCCGAATCTCAAAATCTAGGAAAGTTACCAAGGAAATTATAATTCTCACCGATTTCTAAATAGAAACTTTTGAACATTTTTAACCATAGTAAATTAGTTGACTCTATTTAATCCCTTTTTCAACAATTTTTGCCTTATAGGTTATGAAATTTACACCCATCTCTATTTTCTTATTGAACACCCACTTGGAACCAACAGGATTTATATCCACTAGAGTACCTACTAGGATCCAATAAACGTTTTTTTACATGAAATCTATTTATAAATTCATGGATTCTCTCTATTTTTCAACTTGTATTCCACTTAATGCATAGTTATAGGGCATGAGTTCATTATTACCAATTAACAAGTTGTCTCAATCCACATTAACATGAGAATAAAAACTTTTTTAATTCTATAACCTCACTAGTGAACCAAAATTATACTTATATATCAGGAATGTCATCTCCCATAGGACTTCGTGGAATATATTCATGTTCCATGTCCTGTGGATCTTGATCCATGATATTAATGATATATTTACCCAAATATATTTATTTCATATGTGAACCTTCACTAGAATAATGGTTTTTCTTTACACTATTACCTTTCAATTAGTGGTATATCATAGGTAATATCCTCTTATTTCCATTGGATACCATATAAGGATACCGTCTATTCTAGGAGGTGAATGTTTTATAAAAAATAGGCCTTAGAAAACTATTTTCTTTCCCATTCAGGTTTTTTATCCAAAAAATATTTCCTTTCACACAAATTTTTATAAAAAATACCATTATTCTCTTTTTTCACTTGGCTTGGTGTTCATGATACTATCTATAATGCGTGTCTCCAAAAGGCTAAGGTAAGACTTATATAACTCATCATTGGTCTCGTTTTGTCTAACAAGGTGTGGTTTATCCTTTCACTTACACTATTCCATTTTCATGTATAAAAAAGTGTGAGTTAAAATAATATTCCAAACTCTCATAGATAATAAATTAATACTAGGTTAATATATTCTCTCCCATAATCTAGTCATGGTTTATTTATCTTATTCCCGGGTCAGTTTTAAACATCATTCTTGTATTCTAGTAATTTAATAAAGGAATATAAATAATATTTCATTATGTATAAATATACATATCTACTAAATTCAATAGTTAATGTTATGCAGTATGAGAATCCACCCCTTTATTCAAATGGAAATTGTCCACAAACATTTTCCTGAACAAATATAAGAAGCTTTCTGGTCCTTTCTCCCTTTCCAATAAATGGATTATTGGAAATGTTTCTCTTTATACAAGAAAGACATTTACCATGTGGTTTTATTTAAAAATAATATAAATACCCTTCATTCATATAATATTTTAAAACACTTTTCATTAACATTAATTATCTTGTGATTCAATATTTGGGTGTGATATGAGTCATGAAAACTAAATTCTTTTTCTATTTATAATACTTGGTTTTCATATTCTAAAACATAAATATCTTTATTACGACGTATCAAACAATAATATGTGATGTATTTGTAAAATACGAAATTTTTCGTAGTAAATTTAAAAATAAAAACATATATATCAAGACTAAAATAGAGATAATGTTTTTGGGAATGATCAACACATAATAATTCTTTTTTTAAAACTAAGATCATTCTAGTTGGAAATGTGAGGTGGTAATCATTAATTGTTACAATAGGGATTCCTATAACAATTATGGATTTTACTTCTACATAACCTTGTGAAACTCTTATGAATATACTTGTTTCTTATAATTTGATAAAATTGTGAGCACCAAATGTAACACCCCAATATTTCATAGTATGTTTTTTCATCAAAGTCATTTAAAAACTTGCACAACATGCAACACCGAGTTTCAGTGCACCACGACTTAAAAAACTAGTTGTTCAAAATAATTTACGAATAATATTCTCTAAATTTTCAATTTAATATATTATATATAAATTTTAACATCCACATTATTTTTTTTCTTAGACATAATATAAGAACAAATTCATTTTTCAGATAAAGGAATTATTTTTCAAAAAATGAAATTTTACCATCTTTTAATGGTGAACCCTTTTTAAAATCCAATATTTTAAAATGTTATATATTGAATGTGACAAAATAAACCCCTCCTTTATAATAGGTTCATAAAAATTTAGTTTCAATAAATTTTTTGTGTCTTTCTAATAACTTTCATATTTAGGTGAATAGTGAAAAATACTAAATTTTAATTGAAAATAACATTTTTAATAAAAATTATTTATAGTGTTCAATTATATAATTTAATGCTTTGGAAGTATAATTACATTATATTTTTATCATTTATTACAATTTTTGTCATTGTAATTAATTTCACATTTAAATTTGACATAAACACATGTCAGTCGTTTGATAGTTTTTACTTTTTAAAAACCCTATTTTTTTATTTGATAATGGGAATTATTTTAAAATTAATAAATGAAACTTTTATATTTCTAATTTGGTAAAATATACTTCATTTTTGAATTCAAAATATCAAAATTAGCTTAGGTAGAATTTTTTTCCCTTTTTGAAAACTTTCAATTTTTTATGAATAGTGAAAAACACTACGTTATTATTTAGAACTGACTTTTTATTTAACTAATTATTTATTTTAATTAAATTTTTTTAATTAAAAATAGATATATAATATCTATATAAGTTAACTTTAATTCATTGGAGTCATTTTATAAAAATATTATATGTATAAAACTTTATTGAACTTTTTAACATTTTTTACCCACCTTTAAGGAGCATTTACAAATTTGCAGAAAACATAATTTTAACTCTTATTAGAGTTTAATTTAAAATATCCAAGAGACACAGTTGACATAAGTAAGAAAAATGAGGAACAATAAGATGAAAATAATTTTTTTTGAATAATTTTTTACTTTTATTTACCAGGGTCAAAAGTAAATAGGGTAATTAATGCGAAAAATGATATTATAATTAACCTAAAACGTGTCATAATTCTATTGAATAAGTGTAATTCGACAGAAAACAACCTTAGGAATAAAATTTTACGCTTTAGGTCCATTTGGATTAGATTAAGACATTTATTATTGTTTTATTTAAAGAAGAGTTAAAAGTGTTAAATTCAATTTTTATTAACAAAGCCATTATTAATATTGTGTTATATATAAGATTAATTAGGCTATAAATATTGATTATAAATATATAAGTATCTCTTAAATAATGATATTTTATTTATAATTTTTAGACATTAAATAAGTTTACTTATTTATGACACAATGATGATGCAGTAATTAACTTATTAATGAAATATAAAAATTATTGATATTATAAATATAAAAATAAATAGAAATTCAGAATTATGATGAATTCCACTATTTTTACCAGTAAATATTTCATTTTAGGGTTGATTAGATAAATTGTTTTGGAAGTGATAAAATTGTTATGACTTTCACAAAAACGAAATAACAACTAGTGTCAAAATTGACATAAATTAATTTTTAAAACAAATACTATATTTTTAATGATATAATATTTCTAAAAAACTAAGGTTTATCCAAAAGACTTATATAATCTTATATAAATCAATAATTAATCATTGGGGTTCTCTTGGCAGTTTGTTTTCTGTTTATTAACAATATAATATAAAAATATAAAGGTTCATGGTAAATGTTAAATTATTTAAGTAAGAGTTAAATATAGAATGATAAGGTTAATAGGGTGAACTAAACCTATATTTAACCTATTGGTTGAGTGGTTTTTGAAACATCTCCACCGTATCATAAAAATAAATCATTTGGGGGCCATTATAATCCAAAAACAATTTTATAATAAAATAATATTTCAAGGTTTTCCTAACGTGACCCTCACCTCTCTTATAAAAGGATATTTACCCTTCTCTTAATTTCACACCTTCGAAGCCATTTGTATCTTGTTTCCCCTACCCAAATATCTTCCCAACATCCCTCATGACAACTTAGAGGCCTTAAATTGTTTAGAAAGAAATCATAAGAATCTCCTTTGATCTACTTAAAAGGAAACACCCGAAGAATAGTTAATAATTTCAACACCCTCTTTCAAGTTCTTTTCTTATTCCACGTCATCTTTCATGGTTGTTTCCATACCAAAATAATAAATCCAGTACCTTCTACATACTATTATGTTATTATAAATATGTTACTACCTTATTTTTTATTCAATATATCCTATAAATGTCAAAGTCACCACACGTGCGTACGTGCGGCTTACGTCTCCACATTGTAGTGTAATTTGTTGTTCAAACACTTAATTATTTGTATTTGTATAATAATGTGTATAACTGATGTAAATAATATATATAACATGTCAATGTTTCTATATATATGATATGCCATTCAATTACATACTATTTCACCATTAATATAATGATATTGTCGCTCGTGGGTACGTATGGATTACCATATCAATGAACGAAATAAGATTCATTCCCCACCGTAATAATTCAAGAATAATTTTCATTTTATGATTAAAATTAATGTTTAAGAACTTAATATCATTCTGTATATGAATCAAATACATACTATTCATAAAAAACATGGCTTAAGTAACCAATAATTGAACGGAAAATGAATTAGTTCCCACCCAAAACGATGAAACTACTGAAATATTATTAATAAAGAAATATTAGAGGATCATATATAATATCATATTTATGTATATAGTTCTTGTATAATTTAAAAACAATGTGTGAACTATTTCAAAGTACTTTATCATACCATTGACTATGGAAATGTACAAGGTAAGGGTTAGTTCTACAGTCTCTTTATATATCTAAGGTTGTTAATACGTAAGTATCTACTAGGGCCTCTTTATCATCCACATCCGTGTTTTCATAAAAATGTAATTCAAAACATTTTTACTATTTACTGGAATATGGGGTTAAATTCATTTATATCATTTTTTCATATATTTTTTGAAACGAATCTTTCCGTCATTTTCCAAACAAGGTAAATTATGACCTTTTCAACAAAATTAAGATAAGAATGTCATTTTTTAACTTATACGGTGAGTGCGGCTATTTTATAACATTATAAAATCATCGAAGCTTCCCATACAATATTATAATATTATCTTCAAAATAAATTTTTTATTTTATAATTATGTGACTTTTTAAAGGATTCAAAATAAGAAGAGGTATTTCTTTGAAATATTTTTTAATTCATCTATGTCAACATCCTTTGTTATATTTTAAACTTGTTTGATGTTGATTTATTATGATATGAATCATGCATATTTTATTGAAGGTTTTGTGATATGTTTGATTGTTGATATTTTATTTTTGTATCTTTCATTGTTTATGGATAATGTATTTGGCATTTCTTATACTTATTTTAATATGAATGTATATGTTATGTTTAAACCTTTTCATATGAGGAATGCATTGGACTTAATAAGTGACAGGTGGAGCCCGCTATAGCTCCTAGATGCATTGGTAGGTCTCATTAGACAAACTAGTGTCTTGGAACATGGCCTTGACATAATCTTATTTGTATTCTTGGCACAAGGCTTTGACTAAGTGTTTATGAAGGCTATCATTATACATTCCATCATAAGAAAATTGGATATTAATATTACATGTGATAATTTGACTAGTGGAATATCAAGGTTAACAAGTAAATGAAATTATTTGATTTATCATTGTCATATTATGATGAAGTTTGAGTTTAAAAATCCTGTTTTTTAGTATTATACATTTCCTTAAATGTTTATGCTTATTTATAAAATTTTATGCTATATTTTTATCCTTACTGAGCATCTAAGCTCACCCCATTCATATGTTTTATTCTCACAGTATTTCAAGAAGTGTATTATGATAGATAATTAGAGTTATGATAAGGGATTAATGGCATTATCAAAGGATCATTTATGTTGTGTTTGTTTCTAATGTGTACTGTAACGTTCGTGTATGTAATATATTTTCCAAGACTGCTAAACTGATCGGACTTTCAGGATATGATTCATTGTAATCATTCTAATGTATTAAAATAATTCACAGACTCTGGTCTTTTGAGGTCTAGGCATTATAGTTGGTGTTAACGGTTAGAAACAACCATGGAAATAGATTTATATAAACTCTGATTAGAGAACATTTCCCTAATATAGACATTGAGGATTAGTATAGAAGAACACCTTGAATTTTGGTAATGCTGATATTTTTTCTATTTTCAAAGAAATACATCCATGTATAGATATGAGCAGGGAGAGGCGGCTCCGGCACAGATGTACCTAGGAGTGAAAACTCTGATAAGGAGTTTTGGGTTTGACCTAGGGTATCCTAGTACACAATAATGGGTCTTGCTCCACTCTTGGTTATAAAACTCTTGAGGGATATTCTTAAGATAATTCACATTTTCTTTATAATCTATTATGAAGTATTTAGGAGTAAATAGTTCCTCAAAGAAAACATTTTATGATTATAGATTATATGTATAATATTTTCAATTTAAGATAGGTAATTTAAAAGTTTGGAATTATGTATTGAAATTCATAAACTAACCTAGTGTATGCCATTGTTTAAAAATGGCACCTAGTTGAAGGAATGAGAATTCTAGTAATATGCATGATCCGAAGATTAAGAAGGATCATATATTTCTTGGTATTAAGACACCATTTAAAAGGGAAATAGTCTACCATGTATTCTCATTTTAAGAAGAAATATTTTCATGTGTTAATAAGATAAGTAAATAATTCTCTAAGTCCTATGGATTTGTAGGGAAGCCAGAGAAAAAAATGATGGAAGAGGGAAAGTTGGATAAAGGGAAGATGGGAAAGAAGTATTTTCCCATATGTGATAATTGTGGAAAGAATCACCTTGGTAAATTTTTGAAGGGAATGAGAGTTTGTTATATGTGTGCAGAAAAAGTACCCCAAGAACGTATTGTTATCAAAGTAAGAAAATGGTTTCAAATTTATAATGTTTTCGTCTACAAGGTACTGGGACACTACGTGAATCAATGTCCAAATCATCAAATAATTCCCCAAAGGATTCTATTAGATAATAATCAAGTTATGATACTACTAAAGATAAAAAAGGAATGATTAGAGTTCTTATATTATTATCAAAGTATTGTGTCATTAGAGTATTGTCTTAATTATGTACCTATTATAAGAATTATAGAGTATATAAGGATTGTATTGTAGTACTATTTCGTTAAGGAAATTGAGATTCTGTTGAACCAAGAAAAGTGACTCAATAATAGGTTAATTTTTTTGGAAAATATATAGTTGAAAGAAAGATAAAACATAATATGGTTCTGAGAATTAGGTTGTGATTTTGGAATAATATATTATTGATTTGGATAAATAATATTGGATATTCTTTACTACCTTGAAACAAATTAATGATATTTCATCATTATTAAAGTCTACAACATTTTTGGATAGAACGATTGTATCAAGTATTCAATATGGAATAAATGAGAATGAAAGTAATAAATAAGGTTTTATATTAATTATGGGTGTTATATTGTTTCAAAAGAAAACAAGATTAAGTTATTCCCATGTTATTAGGTGGAAAAAAGGATCTTCATTGTGATTACATTCCTTATAAATTTTGGACTATGAGTTTAGAAAAAATTATTTTGGATAAGTCTAAAGGTTGGAATCAATTATGTTTGACATTGGATACTATTGTTAAGGTTATATAATTTCTTAAGATTATTTTTGGATTATAAAAAAAGGACAACCCCAAGGTCGGGAGATAACTCATCTCATCCGGCAAGGCCGTGAGACTTGAACCCGCAACCGAAGAGAGACAAGGGTGGATCACCTACCACTGGTATACGTTATGTCCTAGTTTTTATAATTTAGTTTTTCTAAAATAGTTTGAAAAATGTATTATAAATTCATTATTGTTGGAACCCTATATGATTAGGATAAATATAATATTTATGAATTCCATTAACTTTTGGAGTGAAAGATGAGTTTGTGGTAGGAATTAGTTGAAATATGAAACTCTACTTTTCAATTATATTTTTTTCCTCTTGTTTTATGAATAAATTAATTCATTAACATTAAATATGGGATCTTAAAACCAAAAATGTGTTATCCAAATACCTTATGTTTTTTTAATCAATGATATTTAAAATAATCATAGATTGATGGAATTGAGGCCCTCAATTTTACTCTTTTTTGTGATTGATTACCTCAATCACTCCCTATGAATATTTAAATTTTCCCTCCAATTTTGTCTCCCTAATTTCTTCAATTTTTTCTTAATAGAGATCTTAATTTGGTGGTGACTTTTTCATTTACATTTCTCTCTTATTAAGACTAAATTTTTTTAACCCAATTTCCAATATAGGTTTTCCACAAAGGTATTTTTCTATTTTTAACCTTTTATTTTTGAGAAAAATATCAAATTGATAGGACGCAATTTATTGAAGGAGGGGAGAATGTAACACCCGAAGATTTTATAGTACGTTATTTCTTCCAAGTAATTCAATAACTTGTGCTACATGCAACACCGAGTTCAAGCACACCACGCCTTACCAAACTAGCTGTTCAAAAGTGGTTATGAATAGTATTTTCAACATTTTAAATTTTATATGTTACATATAAATTTTAATATCCATATTATGTGTTTCGTAGACATAATATAAGAAGAAATTCATTTTTTCAGATATAGGAATTATTTTTCAGAAAATAAAATTTTACCGCCTTTTAATGGTGAACAACTTTTAAATCCAATATTTGACACATTTATATATTCAATATGAAAAAATAAACACTTTCTTTCATTAAATACATAAAACTTTAGATACAATAAATTTTTGGTGTTTTCTAGATAACTTTCATATTTGGGTGAATAGTGAAAAATACTAAATTTTAATTGAAAACAAATTTTTTAATCAATATAATATATATTGTACAATTAAACATTTTAAATGTTTTTAAGTATAATTATATTATATTTTTATCATATAGTACAATGTAGGACATTATAAGTAATTTCACATTTAAATTTGACATAAACACACGTCAATGTTTTGATAGTTTTTATTTTTATAAAACCCACTTTAGTTCTAACAAAAAAAAATTTAATTAATAAATAGAACATATATTTTTTTAATTTGGTAAAATAGAATTCATTTTTGATTTTATAATATAATAATTATCTTAGGAGGAATTATTTTATTTTTTCTGGAAACCTTCAATTTTTGACGAATAGTGAAAAACACTGAGTTATTATTTAAAACAGACTTTTTATTTAAATTATTATTTATTTTATTTAAAATTATTTTAAGTCATAATAGATATATAATACCTATAAAAGGTCAATTTAATTCATTGGAGTCATTTTATAATAAAATTAGGTGTATAAAATTTTGTTGAACTTTTTAACGTTTTTTACCCACCTTCTAGGAATATTTTCAAATTTTAATAAAAATAATTTTACCAATTCTGTGAGTTGAATTTAAAAAATCTGAGAGAAGCGATTGACATAAGTAAGTAAATTTTGGACTAATAATATTAAAATAATTTTTAGTGAATAGTAACTTTTGACTTTTATTTACCATGGTTAAAAGTTAATAGGGTAATATAAGGTGAAAATGATATTATAATTACCTTAACCCATGTCCAAATTCTATTCAATAAGTGTAATTCAACCAATAACAATCTAAGGAGTAAAACATGAACATTTAGGTCCATTTGGATTAGATTATAAAAATTTGGTTATTAATTTATTTAAATAAGAGTTAAAAGTGTCAAATTCAATGTTTATTAACTAACCCATTTTTAATATAGGGTAAAAATAATATAGATTTGACTATAAATATAAAAATATTTCCTACATAATGGTACTTTATTTATAATTTTTAGACATTAAATTAGTTAATTTATTTATGACAAAATGATGATGTAGTAATTACCTTATTAATGAAATATTAAAATAATTCGTATTATTAATATCCAAATAAATGTAAATTGAAACTTCTGATGAATTACACTAATTTTACAGGTTAATAATACAAGTTATGGTTGATTATATAAATTTTTTTTGAAGTGATAAGGTTGTTATGACTTTCACAAAAACAAAATAACAAATAGTGTCAAAATTGATATAAATTAGTTTTAAAAACAAATACTATATTATTGGTTGATAAAATATTCCTAAAAATATAAGGTTCAGACAAAGAACTTAGATAAGGTTAAGTATATTAATAATGAACCACTTGGGGTTTGATTGACCATTTATAGTATGTTTATTAACCATATAATATAAAAATACAAAGGACATGGTAAATGTCAAACTATTTAACTAAGAGTTAAATCTAAAAGATAACATTAATATGGTGACCTGGACCTATCTACAACCTATTTGTTGAGAATTTTTCAACCCATGCCCATATTATCCTTGAAATAAAACATTTTGGATTCATTAGAATCCTAAAATTATGTTAATATAAAATAATATTTCCAGCTTTTTCTAATGTTACCCACACCTCTCTTATAAAAGGGCACTTCCCCTTCTCTAAATTTAACACCTCCATAGCCATTTGGATCGGCCAAAACCTACCCAAATATATTCCCAATGTAACTCAATTCAACCTATATGCCTTAAGTTGATTATAAATCCAACTTATAGATCCCTTTTGATCAACTCAAAAGGAAACACCCGAAGAAGAGGTAATAATTTCACCACCCACTTTCAAGTTCTTTTATTCTTCCACTTCCTCTTTCTTTATTGTTTCCATAACAAAATAATCAATCCAGTACCTTATACATACGTTGATGTTTTTATAAATATGGTACAACCATATTCGTTATTATATCCATCCTATAAATGACAATGTCACCATACGTGTGTATGTACAGCTTACCATCTCCACGTCGTGGTGTAGTTTGTAATTCAAACACTTCATTATTTTCATGGGTATAATAATGAGTATAACTAATGTAAATAATAAATATAACATGATAATAATAATTTATTTATGATATACCATCAAATTACATATGATATCACCATCAATATAATGATGTTTTTTCTCATGCGTACGTACGGATTATCGTCTCCACGAACGCGATGAGATTCATTCCGCATCATAATAATTCAAGAATAATTTTCATTTTATGATTAAAAAGAATGTTAAATAACTTAATATAATTATGTATATGAATCAAATACATAATATTCATAAAAAACATGGCTTACGTATCCAATCATATAAAGGAAAACGAATCAATTAATACCCAAAACGATGATACTACTGAAATATTATTAACAAAGCAATATTAGAAGATCATATATGATATTATATTTATGTAGATATTTCTTATATAATTTAATAACAATGTATTAAATTTTATACAGGAGCTTACCGTACCATCTACTAGGTAAAAGTACAATTTAGGGGTTAATTCTACAATCTCTATGCATATCTAAGGTTTTTAATACAAAAGTATATACTAGGACCCCTTTATCATCCACATCTATGTTTTCATAAAAATATGATTAATTTTTTTACTATTTACTAGACTATAGTTTAAAGTCATTTATACCCTTATTTGACCATATATGTTTTGAAAGTAATCATTCCTTTGTTTTCCAAACAAGGTAATTTATGACCTTTTCGACAAAATTATGGTAAGAATGTCTTTTCTAACTTATACAGAGGGTGAAGATATTTTCTGTAATTATAAAATCAAGAAAGCTTATAATACAATCTTATAAGAATATTTTCAAAATAAATTTTTTCTTTTATAATTATGTGACTTTTAAATGGATTCAAAATAGAAAGTGTATTTCTTTCAAATAGTTTTCATTTCATCTATGTCAACATCCTTTGATGGATTTTAAACATTTTTGAAGTTGATTTATTATGATACAAATATTACATATTATATTAATGGTTTTGTGATATGTTTATCTATGGATGATTTTTTATACCACTCATTGTTTATGGTTAAAGTATTAACATTTAGTATGCTTCTTTTAATATGAATGATAGTGTTAAATTTAAACCTTTTCTGATGGGAAATGCATTGGACTTATTAAGTCTTGGGGGGATCCTACTATAGCTCCTAGATGTATTGGTAGGTCTCATGAGACAAACTAGTGTCTTGTAATAAGGCCTTGAAAAAATCTTATTTGTAGTCTTGGCCCAAGACCTTGATTATGTGGTTATGAAGTCAGGAATTATGCATTGCATTATTATGTAATTTTTTATTGACATTACATGTTATCATTCAACTAGTAGAATATCCATGTGAATAAGAAAATGAAATTATTTTTTTTATCTTTTCCATATTATGATTACGTTTATGTTTAAAATTATTTTGTTTAAGTATTACATACTTCCTTAAATGTTTCTACTTATTTATGAATGTTTCCGCTATATTTTTATCCTTACTGAGCATCTGAGATCACCCCTTTCTCATGTTTAGTTATCCAAAGATCCCAAGTAGTGTATTTTGATTTATAAAAAGGTTTAAGCTAGGAGATTAATGGTGTTCTCAAATGATCATTTATTTTTCATTTTATTTTTTAATGAGTAATGTAACATTCATGTATATAATCCTTTCGGGACATGATTCCCTGTAATCATGCCAATATATTAAAATAATGTACCGACATTGGGCTTCTGGGGTCGGGGAATTTCACAAAAACCTATATCTAATACGTAACTTTTATAAATAGAAATATTACACTCGATAATGAATTCACTTGAAGCATCCCATTTATTCTCAATCATGGTGAAATTTGTAATGAATAAAACTTTTAATACATAAATATCACATATAATATATTAATACTCATTACATAACACAATGATCGACTCTATTCTCATTTAGGTCTTTTGCTATTGGGAAAATATAAACATAAATAACATGTTGATAGGTTGACTACATATTCTCCCAATAAGTTCCCCATATCTACCACCCTTATAAGACAAATAATACATAAACCTTTATTCATAACCTATGTAATAAACCATAATAAATGGTGATATAATATGATTAATAATAGTATAAAAGGATATGTCAAATGTCACTTAATAATAACATGAGCATAATGATATGAGAACATGAACTTAACATTTGAATACCATCCATTGTATATCAAAGATCATAAAATTGATTCATGGATTAATTTTTCTAAGTTCATAAGACATTAATCATAATTTAATCAATGTAAATAATCCTTTATAGAATATCCTTATAATAATACCTTGATTTTTTACATATACATTAATTTATAACATTGTGAACATGTAAAAATAGAAACAGGTTCACTCATTTAGTTAAGGGAATGAAATCAAGCCAACACATAATCCTATGGACATGAAATCAAGTACATGTATAAAATATTGAACGTGAATTCAGGTTCTTTTACAACATATCATTACCCAATTAATTTGAGGGAGATATAGATATCACCCATCCCCTTTTATAACGATACCATTATCATTGGTTATATCAGAACCACTATATTTGGTTATAATATAACCTCCATCCTTGGTTATAATTTAACAAAAATCCTTGGTTTTAACACTACCATAATCACATAATTTAAACTATACATATGTGTTCTAAAATATCATTAAACATTCATCATATGAGAACCCTAAAAAAAGAAGTGGGATTTATTAACATTTCATCATAATATAACCCATGGAAAAGTAATGAGTTTCACTAAAATATTATCATCATAAACATAAACCACATAAGGTAATAATACATATGGTATCATTGGATAATATCCCTACTAAAACATTAGTATCATCAATGGATTTCTTCTTAGATGGAAACTGATTTTGAGAGATCACTTGATACAATTCTTGATGAAAATTACCTTTCTTTCGGAATAAAATTTGAAAACAAAAAGTTAATAAAAAATTTTGGAAATAAATTTATTCGAATAATATTTTGAAACATGTTTATGAATCATCAAAGCATTGAGTATTCATGATGGAGGGAAATTTTATTCATTCCATATACATTAAAATAATGATTCCTTTCACAATATTAGTGAAATTCCAATGGGCTATGTTTGGGAAACTACCTGAAGATTCCATATATTTTATTTAAAATAAAACAGGTGTAAAAAATAATTTAATTTTTTTATAATAATAAAAAATTACCAAATTATTATTAGATCACATGTATATGGAAAAAAAATGGGTTTCAACTAAAGAGATAAATAAAGGTGGTATACTTTAAAACATTATTTTGGAATCTTGAGCCTATAATGAGAGTAAAATGATGGGAAAATGTATTCTCAATATATAAACAAATTAGAATAAAATTCATGAATTTATTGAGAAATAGATTGAATAATTTCATTATTGAAATCATAATCCCAAACAATCCTGATAAACAGTGAGTTTGTAAAATCAAACTCTTACCATTTTGGTAACTTTTGAATAGTAAACTCCATTAAAGATTAAATCAAAAAGGAAATTAAATACCATGAATATATTAAGTTTAATGATTAATGATGTAAATGTATAATTTTAAATATCTTATAAGAATATACTGGTTCATAACACAACATTTATCTCAAAGTATGAATATTAAGACAAAAATACATTACCTTAAATTTTGACATCTTTTTACATGTCCAAAATCATATATAATAAATATAAGATTATTATTAATATATTAAATATCAATAAACTTTTTTATCATATAATATGTGATCCATTAATGAACTTTTATTACCCATTTATTAACAATTCCTTATAAAAATCACATTTCAGGTAATAAATATTTCTTTTTTCATGTTTGTTTTTGTTTGGTATATTTGGTCGATTAATTTTGATCATGGTTCCATAATATATAGAATTTTAAACATGATATAATTATAATATATTTTTATTATATAAGTTTTCATATTAATCCATTAATTTTGGAGAAAAAAATTGAATTACACATTTCATTAAGATAATAGTCCTTATGTTTCCATGAATGTTGTTTCCAATTTCATGATTAAAGAAAAAAAGGTAAATAATATATTGAATTTTAAAAATAATTTTTATTTTTTATATATCAAATATATTCATTAAACAGACCCTAATTACTTCCATGAAAAGTGTTATTGAAAAACTGATAGCATCACTTCACAGGAACGTTGACATCGTATCCCCCAAGGAATGAAAAGTAATTACGTATATATGTTATAATAATTATATAAGTATTATTAAATTATATATTATTTCAATATGTCCTTAATAATATCCAAATAAAAAAGAAATTAAAAACACATCACATCAGTTTACAAGGCGGTAGTCTGTCATACACACTAGTGACATTATTGTTTTCCAATAAGTTGGGTGGTGGGAGGGTAATGGAATTATTATAATTTAATTGGTTTAATAATTTTATAAATATAATATATTAACATTAAATTCTTTATTTTATAGATCTGTTATAGGTACTAATGGAAAATGAATAACATCAGTTTGTGTTGCGGTAGTCCACCGTACACATAATTGACAGTTCGGTTTCACATTTGATAGAAGAGGATATGAATATAGGCTATTAAATAAGAATAATAAAAACTAATTATATTTAAAATAATTGTTTTATTATATAATTAAAATTTAATAATATTTTAATAATTTGAAAGAAGAAATAAAACATAATGATAGGTTAATAATTTTACCTCTAATTTGGAGAACCTCTTTAGGATTAAACCAAAATCCTTCATAAGAGGTATTCCTAATATATAAAAAATTAATATATAAGGTATATATGATATTATAGAATATATTTCGTGATGATTTTTCAAAACCAAATGGATTTTGAAGTGTTGATATAAGGTGACATGGGGCGGCCTTTTATAAGCGGGGGAGAGGATACCCATGGAATATTTTAAATGAATATAGTTTACTCATATTTTTTACATGAAACAAGGCACAAAATGTGTTATTATGAAACCAAATAGGTTATAAGGTGAAAATATTTATATAAAATGTTTGTTAGAAAAGTTTTTAGGTCATTTTACCCCTTATATTTTTAGTTTAACTACTGCTAATCTCTTTTTAACCTTAACTATGGGAACTAATTTTTACTATTTTTATTATCAAATAAAAAAATAAAATTAATTTTATAATATATTATAATTTATATTTATTCAAAATATGGAATCAAAATTTCAAAATTCCATTAACAGAAGTGAAAATTTAAAACTTAATATCAAATCAACAGATGCAATGAAAATGTGTTTTTCTAAAGATAAAATTTTTATAAGATTAAAATGTTTTTATATAAAATTTCCATATAAATTTATCCCGTATTTAATATATTAGATATATAATAATAGAATTTATCTATTTTCCCTTTTAAAACCATTTAATAATGGAACCTTATAAATTATTTAAATAGAAGTGAACTTTTCAATAAAAACTAGTATATTTTATTATTCATTGAAAATTTAATCCATTCAAAAAAATTACCCTAAGACAATTTTGAAGTATTGATTAAAAAATTAATTTCATTTTTTAAAATTAATTTAAAAAAATAACCAAAAATAAATTATATTATTTGTTCAGAAAATAGAGAAAAAAACATTTTTTGAGAAAACAAGTATTTTTCAAAGCGTATAACAACTTTAATAGAAATTTAGTACTTTATTATCAATATGATTTCATTATAAAAAACAAATATAAATAATTTTTAAATTTTTTTTTCTTATTCAAGTAATTAGGTTTAAAATAAAAATAATAATTGTCACATTTAAATAAAAATATTTATAGTTTGTCATGGTTCATTAAAACATAGTGTTACATATAACCCAAGCTATAAGAAAAATTAAATTTATTCAAATAAATATTTCCTAAAATCTAATATTTCTACACAATTTTTCTTCTAATTTCCATTATTTTCACATGAAATTTAGAAAGTAACATCCCCTTCCTACAATCGGGGCCTCCTCAACTTGTTCACCCATTATAAAGAAGACTTTGACATAGGGTTCATTATGGGGCCTTCTATCCTTTCCTATACATTTGTTCACTTAAATAATAAAAGTAATATCCTTCATCATGCCATTATCTACCTAGATAAGTAGATAAGTGAGATCTCGAATATCATTTTCCATATTGTTCATATTAAAATTTATAACAAAGATCGAGATGATCTAAGGGATGAAACAAAATATGAGATAAGTGAAAATTTTATTGGGTAGTCTAAACCCTAGAATGTCTTGATTATAAATTTATCCAATAATATAGACTACTTGAAGTCTAGTTGAAACCCACTCTCTAAGATTTCTTGTAAAAAGTACATTATAGAGCTTAAAATTCTCTTATCTATCTATCTTCTAATAAATATCCCATAAATTTTTGAGTATGATATAAGTATCCATGTTCTCATGTGAATTATAAAGTTAAAAAACTGAAGATTATAGAAGTGAACACAATTCATATAGTGAATCATTCAAGTATTTTAAGTAGATAGAAAGGACTTCACTCACCCCCTTAGTAGGAGGACCAAAAACTAGAGATTTTTTATGGTAGATCTTTTTTTTTCATGGTACAATTCATGATCACCAATTCCTCTTATAGAAGTAAATATTAGCTAAATAATTTCATTCCCCAGTATAGATTATATAGGTATTATGGTCAATTAACATCATATTATTCTATAAGAATATAAAAGAATAATTTATTTACATTAATTTATTACCAATGGTGACATATTATATTTAATTTTATTAGTATCACACTATTTTATAAAATCCTAAAATAACTCACCTTTTGGTTCAAACTATCCTATAAAATGAAAATTATAGAGGTAAGGTTCCATGTTTCCCTTTTTGCAACTCAAGAGATGGTATGTTTAGTTAATTTAAAGAATTTAGGTATATGGTCTTGCTAACGGATAACATTATTCTTCCAAAATCATTGTTTTAGATCACCAATCATAAATTATTGATATATATTTCCTCAAAAGTTTCCTCTAAATAACATCATGTACAGAGATGACTATTTCTACTCATACCTATATTGTTTATTTGACCTAAAGACTTCATAAGAACTATTTATTAAATTTAAGTATTTTTGTTGGGGAAAACCATCACTTGGTTATATGGTTCCATAATTAGTAAAGTAATGGAATGATTTTATATCTTAATATATTCTTATGGTTTTTTTATCATATAAAAATTTCAATATTTTACCATCTACATACAATTTTAATATTAGTTGGATTATACATAAATAATCAACCATGTTTTGGAAAAAGTGTGAATAACATATTTACTTTGCAATATCTTACTTTTTTATTTTACTTAATTTATGATATTAATTTTAAAATTATATAAACATGGATCACATAAAATATATAACCATTCATCCTGTAGATCCTAGATCCTGTTAGGGTACCACAAAGTGGGGGGAATAGTGATTCCTTTTTATTTTTTTGTCAAATTATTCATTTATTTTTAACCCTAGTGACATGTTAATGTCATGATTCACTATTTTTTTCCTTCTGTCGAGTACAATTCTTTACATATCACAATAAAATTAGGTTGATTTCAAATTATAAAAATTATTTCACAGTTATTTCATAGGTAATATCCACTTCTCTATATAGTAAGGTATTATCCACATCCCATTGTTAGAATACTTATCATTTTTTATATAAGAACCACCTTTACTAAAAAAATGTATTCATTCACTATAGAGTGAACCAGACCGTAAATGTTTTTTACTTTAGTATAATATACATGATTTCCTTCTATAAATTTCTCTATTGCTAGACCAAATAGATTATAGTAGTAATAGACTAGCCTTCCTCTCAATATTTCAAAATGAAAAACCTATGTATGAGAGCATAAAGGAGAAAAACTCACAATCTTCATCTTTAGAAGAAATATTCTTGATCATCGATAGTATAATAAACATTCTCGAAACTCTTCAAAAAAAAGAATGAAATAATGGGCAATGTTTCTAAAATTATTTTTTATCAAAAAATGTATCATCCACTCTCAAAAATCATGAAAAAAATTTTACTTATCATTTCTTTCAAATATATTCCCTCATAAACAAATGTTTTTACAAAAACAGTTATTTTTTTTAACTTTTATTTTCTCCATTGAATAGAATAAACTAATATATAATTTCTTAAAAAATAGAAGAAATGATTTTGAATAATAATCTCAAATATTTGGCTTCAAATTTTTCATTAAGTCCATGTCATATTGTCATTACATATAATTCCCTATGGACTTAGGATATTTACATCTTTTAAAATTCATTGAAATTCATTGGTAATAACCTTTTGGAGCCTCCTTATTTTAAAGTTCAAAAATCATAGATATTACATTTCTAAAAAGATTGATGTTTCATAATGGTAAATATTTTTATAATTTACTATGTGAACGAAATATTAAAGTGTTGATATACCACTAGTTTATCTAGATATACTGGTTTGTTATACCACAAACTTGTGTTATTGTTCACTCATGTACCACTAGTGTTCATCTTCCAGCAATGTTCATCTACCACCAGAGTTCATCCACCTGTTGGTTTTATTAACTGTCATTGTTGATATACCTCTACATTTTACCTACCATCGGAGTTTATCTACCGTCAGTGAGCACAGACCACCAGAATGATAATTTTTCTATTTAGACTCTTATTCAAAGTTAATTCCTCCAATAGAAAGGTTATGGAATTTAATTAATTCAAGCTACACATGGATTAAAGATCCATTATTCTTAAACCACCACATAGATTCATTGAATAAAAATTCATAAATCCTAATTTATTTCCTAGTACGAGGACCCATAATTTTATTTTTTATTATTCTTTGAAAATAATTTGATATGGAGAGTAATATATTCTAAATAATTTCTTCATTTATGTTGGTGGGGAAAGAGTTAAAAACTTATATTGAATATAGAAATTATCCATTATTGTAATTTATTTAATTTCATATTCTAATCTAGACACATACGGATGGACAGATTCTGGTTTTCTACATACTAAAAAAATAAGGACATTTTAGATATCCACAACATTGAATTTTTCCACTGCATTCTGAGAAATATGTTTGAGATACTTCCATAGTTTGATTCAAGGATATTAGAAAATATTAAACATTTTAGAATGATAAAAAACACTTTATTCCATATTTAATCATTGTCTATTTTGATAAATTATTTACCTTTGAGGGGTGTGTGGTTGTACTTTTTTTATATATTCAAATGGTCTCTTATTAATAAACGGTTTTGTAGTCAACTAATTCTCTAAAAACTCTTATTTAATTCCCATGATTTTCTTAGAAGAGTTCCTTTATGATATCATATTTTTTTCCCACGTATAACTATGGAAGATAATTTGGTCCTACACATCATTGGTTATTTTTTATTATGAAACATGATCTAGGTTGGGGATCAAGATTGTAGTTTAATGAACTAATCAATATTAATTGTTTTCCTAGGGGATGGAATTATTTATATTCTTGAGTGTAAACCAATTTTTTAATTTTTTCTGTGTTTTATCAAGTGATTTTCATATTCCAAATTTTAATCTATATGTGTTCTTAAAATATATAAAACATTACTTTTATAGTTATTCTTAGTTTTTATTTATATAAAGTGTTCGATTAAATAACTTTACTTCAAAATTTAATGTGATTTCAATAATTATATTGAATGATCATTAATAATTCGTTGAGAAATTATTTGAAATAAAAAACATATCTATTTCTATTATTTTGGCTAACTAGATGTTTTAATTAATTTTGGGGATTCCTTATTATTTTTTTAAAATAGAATTTTTTTTCGGAACTCAATTTACCCCCTCTTAAGTAACTCTCTCCGACTAATATTTTCTATCAGAGATTCTGTAAAAATATTTTTTAGTATTATTTAGATGTATTTTAATGACCTTAAATTTTTATACTTTTAATTTATTTTATTTTTCATAATTTTATAAAATATAAAACTTCCACTAATCAGCCTTCTTATTTTAATTGAAATAACAATTCTCTATGGAATATTTCGATTCAAAATCATATAGAGAGCATGGTTTATTATATTTGAATTTAAAATAAAGATAAATATGAGAAACCTCAAACTAAAAGAGATACTCATAGTGATGCTAACAAAACTACTTATGAAAATAACTGTAAAGGTAGGAATTATTTTTATTTTGCTTTGTGTAATGATTAATTTTACATGATATCTTATTATGCTACTTCCACTGAAATTTGGTATACACTATCCATTTCTAATGAATAAAAATATAATGTTAATGAAATGTTCATAAACACTTACACTATTAAATACAATACATTTAATAAAAATATTGATGAGTTTATCTCTGATATTTATCTATAATTCAATAAGGTAGTTCACTTTTCATGACTGGGAAATATAATCACGAACAAAGATCTTGTTTCATGACTTCTCAGATTCTTACTTAAAATATAGAGAGGGACATTTATTTTAATAGAAAAATAGTGTGATGTTAGAACAATTATAGTAAATGGTATTATTATAAAGTTAATGATACATGAAGAAGAGATTCAAGTAATGAAGGAAGAAGTGGATGGACAATAACCAAAATCTATAGCATTTAAACTACTACTTCAAAAAAAAGATAAGATAAAAGTTGAGTAATAAAGTTATAAAGAGTCTCTTACTATTAGTGATTATGAAACGACACATTTAGATAGGTATTTAGAAATTTTCTTCAAAAGGAAGAAGTTAATTAAAAAATCCAATTACATTGTACATTTTTACAAAGGACTTTTGAGAAAAGAATTGGAGAAGTACGATTCACGTAATGAAATAGTTTTTTATGGATTTTAGAGAAAAAAACATATCAAATCTAACTATCCTAGTGTATTTTTTAATAAAAATTATGAGGATAAGGATACAATATATAATAATGTTACGAAAGGAACATGGAGTGCCGTAGAATATAGTCCAAGTGAATTAGATTCATGAAGATTTGATAAGAATGATAACTCCAATATGTGTTTTATGAAATTCAAATCATAGTTATTGAATATTTTTCCTCAATCTCTTACACATATTTCACATTTTTTTGATAATGAATATAGTTAGGAAAATACATCTACCAAATAAATTCGTGAGTACTTTAATATAATGAAATATAACTTAAATGAACATAAAGATAAATATATAATTTTAATGAATAATAATTCTCTTTCTCCTCACTTTAAAAACAATAATAATGTATAAAAGATTAGAAAATCTAAAATTCTAAGATAAAATACTAATATGAATTTATCGAATGAGTAATTAAAAATAGATCTATAAATATTTGAAAATGGATGAAATAAATTAACCCCAATGCATGGGAAAAAATGATTAAAAAATATATTACAGCACCAGGATATTATCTTAGAAAATAATTATTATAAAATATAATTTTATTCCTATATTTAATTAATCTAATTATATAAAAAAATAATATTCTAATATACCAAAAGAATTCATTCATTCAAAAATTTTTAGATAATTTTATATGTAACCAATTAAACTAATATAGAATAAAAATATATTGTTACTAACATTTTTTTGACCTACAAAATAAGAAAACCAAAGTAATTTTTGGGTTGAATATATTTTTTAAGAAACCAATGTGAAGTGTTCCAATAAACACCAACTAGTTCTGGATACTGGCTACTCTAGACACCTGAATTGGGACTATTAATGTTTCAATAACTTAAACAAGGTTAATAGTGGACATGTAATATTTAGTGAAAGTTATAATGGGAAGATAATTGGTCATGGATAAATTTTTAATTCGATAAATATTTTAATTTTAAACATTTTATTTTTAGATTTATTAAAATAAAATCAGGTTAGCGTTTATCACTTCTAATATGATGGTTTCCTTGTTAAATTTGAGAACAATAACAATATTGTTTTTTATTCTAAAAAAGTTATAGTTTGTACTTTTTTAAATATCTAATATTATTAACACTATAAATATTGATACATTATTTTCTCAAAATATTTTATTTCTATTTTCCTTTCATAAAGAATCTCATATTTGGAATAGTGGACTTGTATATTTCAATATTTATTCACATAGAAAGATAGATAAGAAAAGGTATTAATTTATATTCATAAATTTGAATTCTTAAATGATGAATTCCATAACCCTTTTCAAAAATAGAATCATCATAAAATATCTTTCAAATCAATGAAATAAGTCTCAAATACTAAACCACTAGATTTGGTTCACCTGTATTTATTTGGAACTTTTGTAGTTTCTAGCTCAAATGGTAAGCACAATGTTTATGTTCCTGAATATGACTTTTCTAGATCCACTTGGGGATTAATTCTAGCTCAAAAAAAGAAGGCTTCTTCCAATTTTACTAATTTTGTTAAATATGTAGAATATATCAGTGGACTTAAGATTAATACCATAAGATGTGATTGTTTTCATGATTTTGAAAATAAAAATTTAGAGTCATTATTCTCACAACATGGCTATAATAATAAATTTTAAGTTCCTAGATAACAAAAGTATAATGGTGTAGTGGAATAGCGAAATATATACCTTCAATAAATTTCTTTAACCATTCTCAAAATTATTTACCTATTTACTATTGGGGAGAGGTAGTGAATACATCTTGTTATATAATTTATAATGTTTCAATTAAAACAATTTAAAAGAAAAACCAATATTAATTATGGAATGGAAGAAAATAATAGGTTAATTACTTTATATGTTTTTGTTGCAAAGTCTATATTCTAAATATTAGGGATAATATTTAAAACATTACCTCCAAGAGTTATGGATTAATTTTATTGGATACTCAAAAATTAGAAATTTATATATAGTGTTTTATAAAAGGAAAATTATTGTTTCGGATTCTCTGTATGTTAAAATTGATAAAACAAATACACATGAGTCTAAGACACCATTATACAACATTAAAAATAATCTAAAAATATAAATAGAAATGAAAAACCATCGAAAAATTATGAGGAACAATCTAAACCTGAACCCATAGAGGATAATGAGTTATTTATCCATTATTTTCCTATAACCATTAGGACTCATAGAAATAATCTCTTTGATTTTTTAGTTGGATACCTAGATAGAGGAACACATTCTAGAGATTCTCTTATAAATTAGGTTCAACATCAAGATTTATTGTCACATCTTGACCTAATGAATGGTGATGATGAATTTAATAATGAATTCTAGGTAATGTAAACTCTTAATGACCAAAATAAATTCGAAATAAATAATTTTTGGTAACTAGTGAAATGACCTAAATACATTTAGATCCATTTCACAAATAGGGTATTTATAAATAAAGTTAATGAGTTAGGAATTGTAGTTTGAAAACATATATTTATTTCAGAATAATATAGTTGATAATGAGGAATTGAATATAAGGAAACTTTTTCCCTAGTATCTAGACATGAATCCATTAGAATGTTTCGTTCCAATGTAGCATATTTTAACTTGAAACTATATCATATATACTTTAAAAGTCCATTTTTGAATGGTTATATAGTTGAGGATGTATTTGTGGAACAACCCATGGATTTAAAAATCCCCATTTTCCAAATCTTGTTTTCAAAATAACTAAATATTTATGTGGTTTAAAATAAGATCCTAGTGCTTGTTATGATATAATCAACTCATTTATTATTTTTAATGTATTAAATAAAGTAATATCCGAACCTACTCTATTTAAAATTAGAATTTAGAAAGATTTTTTAATTGTAAAAATTTATATTTATTATATAATTTTGGGATATTATAAAAATAATTGGTATACTAATTTTTAAAAAATGATGAAAAGATAATGTAAAATGATTTTAATTGGTGAACCTAAATTCTTTCTTGCTTTTAAATTTTTTAAAAATAAATAAGGAATTATTTTAAATGAAATAAAATACAGAAAATATTATGTAAAATGATTTCTTATAGACAGTACTAATGTTAGTGATACACCCGTGATTATTAACTGTAATTTTGATCATAATGAAGTTGGGAAATCATTTGATTGAAGCACTTATAGAGGTATGATTGGAGTCTTACAAAACATAAATACTATTAGACAAATATTTATCATATTAATATGTGTTCATTTTAAAGAAACCCCAAAATAATAACATCTAATATTGAAGAAATTAATTTTTAAATACCTCAAGAATACAAAAGATTAGAATTTCTTTACTCCAGAGGGAAAGAATTTGATTTGGTCAGTTATGTGGATACATATTTGGGTGCATGTATTTTTGATAGAAATAGAACATATGGGTCATGTCACATTTTAGGAATGTTACTAGTTTCATGGTGAAGTAAGAAATTTTTTTTTTCATTATCTAATGTTGAGGTTGAATATATAGATATAGGAAGCTATTGTGCCCAGATAATGTTGATGAAACAAACATTACTATATTATGGATATCAATTTTGACATGTCCCTATAAATTTTGAAAAATTGAAGTGAGATAAATATCTCTAAGAATCCAACATCTCATTTTAGGACATAACATGTTGATATAAGTCAACATTTTTAGAGATATCATATCCAAAAATTTGATAAAACTCTTTAATTCATTGGAATAGAACATCATCTAACTATAATTTTTTCAAATTAATTGAATTCTATGAGATTAAGATATATCAAACATGAAAAAGGAATGTTAAAATTTGGTTAATTATTTTTATTCAATTTTTCTTGTAAAGGAGGTCCATAATTTTTTATCCACTGTTTTGTGATCGGTTGTTGGTTAACCACTATTTGTGATTCAATATTGGTGATTGACCATTTGGTGATTAACAATTGGGTGATTGAACATTGAATAATCTACCATTAATAGATCCACTATTGAATAATTTACCATTCATGTAGTTTTAAATATCTTCTACCACTATTATTTGTTGTTATTAATTTTTATTACATTTATTTTTGTATATTTTATTTTATAAAAATTATAACTCCCTCAATGATTAAAATTGGAATAAATAATATTTATAAAACCTATTTCTTGCACCTCTCTTCGAGCCTTTTGTTTTCCTTTCGGTCTCGAAATTAATTCTTCATTACACTCCCCCTTCTACCTTTGAATTAATCCAATGGTGAGAATGAAACACACCTCGGTTTAATATATTAAAGGATCACATCCCCAAAATTAGTCTCAATGTATATATAGCTGGATATTTGTTGTCAAACCAAAGAACCCCCATCTTTTTCATCGAGTTTTCATTACATAAAAAAGAGATATATGTTGAATAGAGTGTTTCAAGCTAGTCTTTAGTGATCAACGTAATAAAGTACCAAGGATGAGTGGAATAGTTTTCAAGAAATGATCAAATATTCATTAAAAGGTTAGTTGATCACTTATATTAGTATACTGAGTATAATTTTATTGAGAATAAAGATATTATTAAAAATATTATTTATGAAAAAAGTAGTTGTTCCTTTAAATATAAGGGAAATATTTCTAATTGTACCACACAAATGTATTTTTGGATTCTTTATAAAGTTCTATTCCCAGTAATAGTGATATTTTATATCAATATTCCCTACTGGAGTGGACTGAAAATATTGTGGTTCAAAGACCAACTGCTATAATGATTTTGGGGCAGTATAGACTATTTTTTACGTTTATCTAATAAATTATTTTTCCCATGTATGGGTCTTTAGAACCATGAAGTACCAAGATGTATTTTTATTATTCCTAATGAAAAGGTGGATAAGATTAATCTATGTGGATATCACATGGCTCACATGATAGAGATGGTAAATACCTCATCGATTTAAAATTCATTCACTTATGCTAATATCATTTATTCTATATTCGAAGCCATTGGTTTAGTGGATGAAGAGGAAAAAGTTGTTTTCTTTTATGGTGGCTTTCTTTTAATTTAGTTGACATGAAAAAGGATGATGGTAAATTAGATACCATGGATGAAGAAATGGGTGGATGGTGTTGAAACTCCTTATGATAATTTCAGTTCTATACAAAATCCCTCTATATCTAAGGGAATTTTTGATCCTATCTTGGATTTTGATGATGTTATATATTATTCTTCTAATGATAATTTTAAAGAAGGATTAGCTATAGTTATAGAATAATTTAAGGAATATATTTAGCTCTTTGATTGTAAAAAAATATCATAATCATCCAATTTCACATGTATCCAAAACATTCTAGTGCAAGCTCTAGTAGCATTAAAATATTTAGCCTCAGTTGTACTAAGTGTAAATGATTTCAATTTCTTGTATTTTCAACTCCCACATGTGTCTCCCAAGAGTAAAATTACACATAAGGTGGAACTTAAATTATCAAAATAACACTGCCAATTAGTTTTTGTAAACACAGTAAGAAATAAATTAGATACCCTCTTATAACTAATCCCATAACTAAAAACTAATTTGATATATCTGGGAACACTTTTGGCTATCATAATATGTGACTCCTTTGGGTAACTATGAGATATAGAACAAAGGCTCACAACATATACAATATTATTTATTAATGTTTTAATATAATTTGGACTACCAATTAGTATTTTGAAATATCTTTAGTTTAAAATCTCATCTTCAACATCATTAAACAACTTTATCCCCACTTCAATGGGTTTATACACTATCATTGACTATGCTGTCACAAAATTATTTTATAGTTCTCAATAGTACATCACTTTGGATAAGAATAGATTAATTTCTCCTAATTTTAATTATTGATATAAGAAGTATCTCATTTTACCTAGTATTTACATATCAAATAGATTCATTATTTAATTAGAAAATTATTGACATGAATTCTCATTATCACGGAAAAAGATGGCATCATAAACATATACAATTATAATAAGTGTACATGTATTAATTTAACTTATGTATAAAATGTTGTACACTATAACTTTAATGAATTTTAACACCAATATGAATTTTTTCAAGCCATAATACTTAGAACATATGGATTATTTTTTGATATTAAGAGACTTCTTCAATTTTAAAACACACATTCTATCATTATCAAGAACAAAATCATTATGCTTCTCAATATACAAATCTTTTTCAATATCAACATCTAAACAGGGAAGACTTTATATTCATTTGATAAATTTTATAACACATGTAGGTTTCCATATCAAGGAACATAATTATGGACTCCTATCTTGAAACTAGAAAAATCATATCTTCAAAATCAATCACTTTAGCTTGAGAGTGCCCCTTCCATACAAGTCTAGATTATCTTCTTATAAATTTTCATTTTTAATACAATATTTTTATCAATATCCACTTCGTTCTAAAGATTTTTTTTCAATGGAATATGGAACAAGATTCTATGTATCATTCATATAAATTTGATTTAACTCTTCATTCATATCCTCATTCTTATTTTTATATTAAATGTATTCAACCACTGAATTTGGTACAATTTTGGGGGATTTAAGCTATATAATCTCCATCCAACATCCCTATTCCCACATGATCTAGTTTTTCATAATTTAAAATAATATTATCTACAATTGCATGCTTAATTATCTATTAATACTAATATTTTCACACTCCAAAACATCCTCTATGTGATCATACTCAACTATATTTATAACGGGTTCAACTTCATGATATTTTTCACTAATATAACTAAACATATGTTAAATGTTTTCATCTTATTCTTCAAAATATTCTATACCAAAATCATAATTTATGGGTTAGTTTTAAATTATTTGTACATCAAAATTTTCTACTAACTTGTAAATTGTCTTATTTTGGTACTTTTCCCCATCTCACTAGTTAAGTTTCCATGGAAGACACCTTCCTTATATTTCACAAAACATTTACATATATTTGATTCTTTTATTTTGAAAATAAAATCACTTCTAAATAGTATAAATTATTTTAATATAAGATTCCTTTTTCATCACATTTTATATTATGTTACATTTGAATTTTTCCTCAAAAATCATTATTTTTGTATCCGCACTGCAGTACACACTGCATCACTCTAAAATAATTTTTTTCTACCAAATTCATCATGAATTTTTCTACCTATTTATATAACACTTCTATTCATTATTTTAGTATCCCCATTTAGTTTTTTTTGTATGGTGTGATTTATTAATGTTTTACCCGTGTATTTCATTATAATATTCAAAATATATTCCACTATACTTTTTACCATTATTAGATCTAAATTTATTGATGTGAATACCATGTTATATTTCCACTTATCTTATATAAATCTTGAATATGTCCACTTTTCATGAATTATTCTTTAAAAATAACACTATTTTCATACTTTTAAATTAATTAAAAAAAGTGATAAAATTAAATTCCCATTTTTTCTATTTATGCCTTGTAGTTTCATAATATTATAATTGAATTAATTTAAGTGTCCTTGTTGATTGTGAATCCACTATATAGTGTGTTAGTTGAACCATTTTCCACATTTAATAGGTTGTAAAAATATAATCTCTATCATTACTAGACAAGTTTAGATCCCTCGCAAAACATTATTTTGAAATCATACTTAGATTATGTTGGCCAATATGGCATATTCATCTATGAAATGTAGTTTTTTCCTATTTGGATAGGAGATTGCATTAATTTCATGGATTTACAATCTAAATTTGATTCCCACTAATTAATTATCCCCGAAAAATAGCTATTTCATACTCTATTATTTTAATGAGGAAATTATTTTTATGAAATATTATCACATTACTCTCATCACATATCTAAAAAACTGAAAAACTATAATTTTTTCTACAAAAACCTTCAAGAGATTCTGTTTTAGTGGATCAATTTTAGCAATACCAATTCCATTAATTTTCAATGATCATTTATTCCAAAAAGTTGAATCCTCACAATCCTAATACTAATTATTTTTATAAGTTTTTTAATAAAATTTGTGATGAGCATCCACTGTCAATAATATAGGTTCTTATCCTCTTTAAATATTTCAAATTTAACTCCAAAATCAATGCTTTTCATCTATTCCTTTCTATTGATCTACACACCTTTATAAATATGGTAGTGTTAACCTGTAATCATGGTCATAAACTCCTCATCAATGTGACCTTATCAGCCACGCCCACAAAATATATTCTCAAACCCTTAAAATAATTTGTATAGGCATCACATATGAGTTTTTATTTTCTATATATTTATTATTTAGTCTATTGGTTGTTTTATCTGTGAATCTCTAAAAAAATTGATTGCTTTTTTGATTCTAAGGGAGAGATATATTATATGAGAAAACAAAATATTTATTCCCATATGCTCAACAACTGTAGTAGTGGACCCTAAATTTGGATCTTCTAAAAAACTATAAAGTTTTCTATTGAAAACCTGCTTGCTATTTTGTTATAATATCAATCCTATTTTTTATGTCTTGAAGAGTCTTTCTTAATTTAATCATCATTTTTCACATTAAATATATAATAATTATTCATAGGGTTTCTCCCAACATAGGATTTATGAGAATTACTCATAGAACCTATCACGTTTTACTGTATATTTGTTGTATTTTCTTATTTAACTGAAAGAAAAATTACATGATTATCCATGTAACTTTTCTGAACATTATAACATGAACCAATCATAACATAAATTTCATTTTTATATTAGTTATTCGTTTTTTCCAGAGTCTAATCATCCTTAATACTCTTTTATTCATACGTCCTGTGATTTTATTCTGGAGTATAAATATACATCTTTTCTTCTTTCATAAATATATCTTACTCAACCACTTTATCATTAATAAGTTTTAACACTAAAATATATAGATTTTTATAATATGAAATTAATATTCAACATTATACAACAAAAAATACTTTTAAATTTATTTAACATTGTTCTTGATCCTAGTGTCCCTTTCTAGATAGGATTCATGTTATATCTTTAACAAGTTAATAATTTATACTACTTCTTCTTCTTTATCTCAAAGGATGAAACTATATTTATTAATTACATCATGAGACATAATGATAATGTATTTTCAACAAAATTCCACCACTTACTATCCACTTGAGGAAGATATATCATCTTTCTATTTTCTTGGTATACATCTCTCCTTCCATAATGATTCCTATTATTTATTATCAAATTTAATTTCTCATATATTTTTTTTAATTTGTAGTTTTTAAATTTCTTCTTTATTATCGTACTCCATAAATTTCATCTTCTTAAAATATTTGATTTTTTGATACAATTATGTATCAACCTATTAAAATTCATCATAAATATTTTATTCTTCATCCACTGAAATTATATTCCCTCATACAATATGAAAAAATATCCGACAATAATATTTTTTTAGACTCCATTCTTCTTGGATTCATCAATGATCTCGTTCAATGATTTCCTAAAAAATATCATAAACAATCATGAGGGATGATTTAAAATATTTTGATTCTAAATTTTCATGTAGTATTCTTGATCGTATCATTAATTTTATGTTCATAAGGAATAATTATATTTTCATCTTTTACATCATCCTGAATTCCTTTGGTACAAATATTCATTTAAAAACATCCATATAAGTAAGCAATGATAATTTATAAATTTTCTTCAGTGGTGAGGAACTAATGTTCAATTCCATGTTATCTTGGATTGAATAATGATCTATTAAAATAGTCATTATGTTTACTACATGATTAATAGTCCACAAAAATCGTCTTATTTAACATATTTTGAATGTTGAGAATTTGGAAACTCATCTTTTTACTAATATTAATCTCTTGCGTATAGAACAATTTTCTTTCATATAGATCAATTTTATAACACATGAATAAATTCTCCTACACACATAAGATAAATTCATTTTCTCTTTATCCAATTATTAATGACAAAGATGAATCTTATTACACGTTATCCAAATCACTTCCCCATAAATGAATTTATTTTATTGTTTTTTTGAAAAATATTCGATGAGATGAATTATATCATAGTCCCATCAACATAGAGGAATTCCATTTAACATTTTTAGAATATATACATGTAGATTAATTATCTGATATAATGGTTTATGTAGATGAAATATAATTTTCATTTCCACAAATAATTTTTGTATATATGAAATGTCATATGTATAGAATAAGTTTTTTTCCAATTCTCACAATTCATACTAAACAACTAGAATATGTTATGTGTTGGATAAATTTATTTTTCAATTTTAAAAAATCATTCAAAAAACGGTGAATCAAATATTTATTCAGGTCAACTTGGAAACACTTCAAATGATCTCAGAACATCTCCACCACTTCTAAAACATTGTGAAATAAACTCCAAAATACATCCCAAGAAACTCAATATATTTATCATATAGGGTTGAATTCAATGAAAAATTCTTCAAAAATTTAAAATACACCTATCATATAGTAATATAAAATAAGTTTTATAAATTGATCATGATATTCATATTATTTAATTTGTTATATGGTTAATAAATCAAAATATGACTATAAGGGAAAGCTATTTGAGTCGGTCTTGTCTCGAGATTCAGCATCCATCATTGGTTCTTTAATATTCTTGGTACATTTCTTCTCTACATGGGTTATTTTATTCTTAATTCCCTATCAGATCCATCATTTAATAAATTTTACTCACACATAGGTGAGGGTAACCATTTGAATTTTTATTTTGTTGACATAAAAGAAACCAAGGACACATAGGTCCAACAAAATAAAGGTAGAATAGGTGATATGTAAACCATAATATTTAATAAAATAAACCCTTATCACTTATAAAAAAAATAATATCATATTAAATATAAATATATCACATGCATTAGTCATTAAAACCCATGATCAGTTGCATACATGCAATGAATATTCATTTAATACAACTTGAAAGAATTAATTTCAATCATTATTTTTTATTAAAAATTATACTGATGAATAAATTAATTATATTGTTAATTAATTAATTCCATTATCTTAATGGTCATATATAGATTATTAGAGATCCACATCTACAGTATTTTTAGAAAAATTAAATAAATTAATTTTATTTAAAATTAATTAAGTACACGACATGTACATGGTAGCAACATGACATATACTATTCCATCTAATCTGGAATCTGGCATGGTCCATAACATGTACTATGAACTAACATAGAATATCGCATATGCGAAGAGTCACATGATTACAAGGATTGTATATTCAATTAAAGAAACATGGTAATATTTTAAATTATATGGATTGTACCTTTTTTAGTGTATTTGGAGTACATGGAATGTAATGACCATACACAACAAGTATTTCTGAATTTCAACATAAAAGTAATGTATGAAATTGATATTTTTTAAAACCAGGAACATGGTCAGTACTATCAATTTATGAAACACGTATAAGTGTTAATTAGGTTTAATATTACAATTAATTTTTATTTATATGAATATTTTTTGTGGTGTAAAACCTATCTTGGTTTTACTCTATGTAAACAAGTATGCAATACACAACATATATAGCTAGTTACGTGTCATTTGCTACTTTCTGTGGCCATTTTTGATACACGAATAGGGACTCCAAGTTCATTATATGTATAAATTTATGGCCTATATATCAAGTATGTCATCTACAAGTCTTGTATTTTCTCATTTTAAATACCTTACATGTTATGTAATAAATTCGGGATGTATATTTCACCACAAAGTTTCCATAAAATTATTATTGATATCCATGCAGGACTACATGTCATTTAAGAAAGTTATATAGTGTATAGTCCCTAAAACTAGGTGATGGCCTATATTGGTAAACACATGGTCATGTAATGATGTCATGTATCCACTATACTACTAGACATGTTTATCGTTGTTGTGTCTTGGTGTGGTGAATATGGGTACCAGATATGTACATTAAAGTTTCCCACCATATAGTCCAATGTTATCTGACCAAAATCCTCAACACCTCTATATGGGTTCTTTAGATGTTCATCATGTGTTATTAAATTTTTATTCATAATATGAAGGTAAATTAAAGAGATATCTCATATCTTGAATTAAAGGATGAATAAATTAGAAATGAAAAAGCATAAAAAATTCAAATATCTATCAAATGTTAATAAATAATACTAAATTTTAACATGACCTCATAGATAACACTTGAATGTTTCAGGTGTAGTAGAAGTGTCAGAAAGGCTTATACTATACATATATATTTTTCATATTAAATGAATAATATTAAAGAATATGATGTAGAATCCACATGTCCAATTAATATACTCAAATAAATTTAAAAAGAATCCTGGAACCAAGATATATGATCATACAGGTTAAATTATTAATTAATTAATTAATAATATATCCCTTGTAATGAGATTATTTCCTTGATGATGATAATTATCATTTGAACCCCTAATTTAATTACAACCATCATTGAAAATATATTACATAATATAGAACCCATAAGAAGTTAACAAAAAACAGTTCATCAATCTTTGAAAATGTCAATGGAATGTTGAGTATTGTCAAGAACAATCTTACCATCTTTAATTTCCCTTCATGATCACAACACAATCCTTTAGCTTTGAAATATTCTATCATATTATCACATTCATGATAGGAAAAATGAGGTGAATGATATCACTATATGTTTAGTGGATGTTTCCATATTCCAATAGTCTAAATAATTCTCGAGGGAGTTAAAATGTTTTTCACAACAAAATGATTTTCACACCATCTCTAAAATGATATAACGTGGTATATACATAGCTATAGTTTATTAGTGTTAATTTAATAAAGCACCATAATGAAATAATAAATGAAACATATAACTTATTCCAATAATAATAATAATATATAATAACACATGTCGACTAGCATGAATATTTATCATTTTACGAAATAAATAATTCCTTATTTTTTCAAAATATCTTTAGCATTATATCATTCCAAACTAGGAAATTAACTCGACCTATCAACTACCATCAATATTTGTTGAACCTCAAATAATAAATAAATACTTTTTTATCATTAAATTAGTCTTAATTCTTACAATCATGTAAATAAATATTTATTTAAATATTTTCATAAAATAAAAAATATTATGTCTTACCAAGTAAATAACACAAGGGAAAAACAAAAATTTTATCCTATGGTATTATTAATAAATAATTATTTAAATATTACACTCATATTTGAGAAAAAAATTCAGTCCATAAATATTGAATAAATTTTAATTTTTTTCCTTCAAAATAATATATTTTACAAATTTTAAAAAAAATGATATTTAACTGAGATTGATGAAAACACTTACTGTGTGCCCCTATTTTTCTCTTCCTCGTTGGAATTAAGTAATAGTTCCTAAATTACAACATCAGTGCCTAGGAGCATATAATGAAATCCATATTGGATTAAACCAATGTTAAAATTATGATAACCACATATGAATCCTCATTGTATTATACGATCCATTTTCATGATAACATTAATCAACAAGTTTTCATACTTGTATTATCGGCCTATTTTCTCAATATATCTTTCTCTGATTTACTAAAATGATCATTTCAATCACTGAGACCATAAAATTTTAGAATGACAGTTTCATTCCAATAAATGTTATTAATATATTATCTTCCATAATAATATATGGGAAAAATAATTTCATGAATTATTCATTAATGAAACATCATTCAGGAATAACCCAATGTATCCTAATCCTCACAAACATATATTTTCATGATTTTAATAAATACATAAATTTATATGAGTCATGAAATTAATTAAAAATAATATAAATTATATGGACCATTACTCATGCTCACTTACAACAATACCCAATAACACGCAAACACATGGAATTTATACTAGTAGTTCTATGCTCATAATATCTGATCATTAAAACTAACAAGTTCATACTTTTTATTATAAATTTACATACATTTATTAGTAAATGAACATGAAAATAAACACACTATTTAACCCATAAAAGAATGTTACCAAGACAGTAGGAAATATGTTTATGAATATCTTCATGGAACGTAAAGGTTCTCATTATAGTAGGGAACAACTATGAATTTTCAATTAGATTGATACCGTAGTGAATTGTTACATTAAATTTACATAGAAGGATAATAAATATGTGATATCAAATTAATTAACATTTAGGTATCTAGATATAAAAGTTTTCAAAAGTATAATGTAATTGATTCTAGAGAACTAACTCTAATAGGAGCTTCCAAAATACCCCTTCCCCTCCAAGGTGTCCATTGGTTGTATGAATCTCCCAATAGTTTGAAATGATACCTTCCACCTCATGGTCTTATAGATCCATTGATCTTTATTTACAAAGCAATCTTCATCTAAGAGAAATCTCAGTGACCACTATCTCACACAAACATTCATAAACCATTATCCTATTAATATAATATATATATATATATATGGACCCTACTTGGAAACCGAAATGTTATAAAAACATTTTCTTATCAATGGGATGCTTCATGATGTTATAAAACCTCACAATGTTGGTTAATTTATTGTGATCAGTTGATTAATATTTAAATAATTGATATATAATTGTTTTCCATTAAAAGGCATGTGTATAATGCTTTAATGAAATCTGAAAATTCATAACAAACATTATCATAAATATTTCCTTTCTCTATCGTATGTCCACCCCAATCCCTTCACTCAGGTATAGTCTTTCCCTCTGGTCTTTTTTCCTAAGTGTTCTCACTCATGTACTTTTATTTTAACTTCTTTCACTTATGTGATTTAATAATGCATATTAACATATGTAAGGTTCACACAAATATTCTCATGGAACATCTTTCACTATATCGCTGTCACCTAGGTATTTCTCTATACTATATTTACACAACCTAATTTCACACACCTTCCTTCACCTAAATTTTTCACTAAATACCATTTCATGAATGCATAACTTATGTAAAAATAGATACCTTAATCCTTGAATCAATATTTTTTTGTTTCTAATAAGGAAGGATATGCCAATATTTAAAGAAAACTTTTAGACCTTTCACATAGCACTCTACCTCTGATTTTCACTTTGATTCGTTTATGAAAATCTACTTCGGTACAAGCCTCCATTATTGAAATCCACTTCCAATTATAGTAGTGTGTCATGTTCATGCAACTTCAACATATTTTTGGAGATCAATATCTACAATGAGTGGAAAAAAGTTTCATTATTCAGTACCTTGATAGTATAGATCTTCCAAACGAGCAGAAAATTTATTTGATTAGTGTGAAACTCCAAAATTTTCATTAGAATAAATTTTCGACTTCATAAAATGAACTTAATGATTTTAGAATTCTAAAAAATTCATTATTTCTATGAAAATTTATATAAAAAAATATTCCATATTCAATCACCTTGATCAAAATAAAATGAATTGACAGAATTATAATAAAAAAACTCCAAATCAAATTAATTAAGTTCCATCATTATATCCCTTTGGGTTTGTTGGTAATCTAATGTGATATTAAAATCATTACAAATTCATCAAAACTTATATATGAAAATAAATTCATTTATCATTAAAATTATATATCACCATTTCTAAGTGTAGAAAATAGGAGTTCATGAAATTATTAAATGGAACATGTATTTACTAATTCTAGAAGTTCCCCTAGATTATACAACCCTATCCCTAAAATAAATTGAATGAAAATAACAAATTATTTGAAAACAGAGACTTGATATTCCTTAAATATTTAATGAATCCAATATATTACTTTTAATTTTCCTAGTCTATTGATATTGAATATTACCACTATCATCCCTTTAATTTCAGAAGTCTTTATACCCCATTAAAAATAAGACTATTTTGAATGAAATTTATTCTTACATATCTTACAAATGTTATGTCGATATCACATAACACATTAGGGATTGTATCTCCCCCATAATTTTACACAGCTACAAAATTAATTTGAAACAGTTAAATGCATTTAGAGAGGGGTTAATAAAAATCCTTTCAAGATGAGGGAGGTGGTTTAACACAAATGTCTAATTTTTGTTTCTCAAATACTGAAGTTGAAAATGTCTTAGTCATTTTATCAGCTACTTTCTCTGTAGTTACAACATAATCCTTACTGATTACTCATTACACCAACCCTTATTTGATAAAGTGACTATATATTTTATTATGTTTGGTATGAGAGTGTTGTATTGTATTTTTCATGAGATTAATCACACTATTAATATAATGTAATATCACAATATACTAAAACCCTTATTAACTAATATTTTCTAGTTTTTTCTTCATACATAGTTGTTGAGTGCATACCTTTTTTACTAATATTAACTCTTCTTATTTCATGCTTAGTGAAGTACCTTCCTTATTCTTAAATAGTAATCCTATAAATTTTGTTACAATAAATAATAAAAACCTATTTTTGGGCATTTATTTTACCACATCACTAGCCCAATTTGTATCAAAAATAAAAAAAATTCATTATCCTTGTTAGCATAAAAAACTCAATCAAAATTTATAGTTACTTTGATGGAGCACCTAATTTATTTAAATATTGTGATATGATCTTCCTTTGTATTATTATGTAAAAGGTTGGCTAAATATGTTTCAAAATAATGTACTTTTTTGTTGTAAAAAAATATATATAAATATTTTAATTATCCTTTTATACAATGTGGGATCCATATATTTTCTGTACTTGTTCCTTCCAATCATATCTCAACACACAATTGGAGTTGACATTAGTTTGTAATCATTCATATTAAATTTCCATAGAAGTTCTATTGTATACCTCACATGATAGATAACAGTATATCATTCTTTATAGATTACATGAATCTATAGAAAATAATTGAGATCACCTTTCATGGACATTTCATATTGTGATCTCATTATATTGTAAAACACATATACAAATTACTAACTAAATCCAACAAAAAATTTGTCTCCATATAAACCAACACTATGAACTATTATACCTAATAACTTTTCATATATAGATTGTGAAATCAACCACCTATTTTGAATTCCTAATTCATTATGTATGAGTATGGTTGAGAATACCATGCATGTGGTTCCTTCTTTAGACTGTACAAGGCTTTCTTTAACTTACAAATTTTTGTTCTATAATTTCTAATTAATAATCCCATTGGTCATACAATATAACCCACCTTATAGACTACACTATTCGAAAAAAATCTTAACATCCATCTAAAAGATCTATATGACTCTTTAAATTTACATCTCTAAGAAAATGTGGATTTACTCAGTTCAGGACACTAGTGTGAATGATTCTTAAAAATCACCACCTTCGATCATTTTATGTCCTTTATAAACAAAAAGTGCCTAATGAAAGATCCCAAATCATTGTTCATTAATTATATTATTGGTTACCCATATCATTCAAACAAAATTATAATTTTCATGCTTCTTTACTATTTTATATGTTTGATTTTTTTTCATTTGATATAATTCTTCATCCGTTTATCTAACCCATGATTAAACATTTTTTATTCATCTCGTCATATTAGATTTATCAATAATAGTAGATCGACGTGATCAAAATTCATCATTTTTCATTCCTATATATGAGATGATTTATCTATGATAATCTTAAATGGGTCAACTCTTGTTCTATTATTTTATAATTTAGGGATTGGATATCATTCTTTAGAAATCAAATCATCTTATAATTCAACCTAGGAATATTCACAATTTTGAGAGGTTTGTGCTTCTATAGGATTTGTTTCAATATCATTTGCTTCATCATACATATAATAAATATTGAAAACCCCCAATTTATTCCCATATTTTTCCAAAATTAATTTTAAATCATTACTTTCTATAATTTTTTAGTATTTTGTTGAATCATTTATAAGTCATTCTCTTTTTTAGTAAACTATAAACACACCATATCCAACAACACCATACATTCCCCATTTTACATATTTGTTTCAAATGTGTTATCTTCATTCAATGTACTGAAAATTATTCAGTGAGGGATACCTTCCATATAAAATTTTTTATGATGTTCTCTCTTCCCATGTCCTTAGCATAATCAAATTTTGTGTTGACACCACAAAATGTAATAGTTCATTCCAATATTATCAATATAATAAAATTTAAATAAGAAATTTTTTTGAAATATTATTTACCTATCAGTTTCTCAATTCTAAAGATCCATTATATTTTGGATTTATTATAAATCATTACTCATGATTTATGCCATGTTTCTCATAATAATTCTTAGCTTCAGTGGATGTGGATTTTTTTACATTCTCAGATCATAAGATTTTGATTAGAAATTAATAGAACTAATATTTTCCACATTTTTTATATGTATTTAAAATATCTAAACCCATAAATTTATCAATTATAGCTTATTTTCATCATGTTTGAATTTATGGAGTGTTAATGAATAATATGAAAATTTATTAATATTTGAATTTTAATATTTTTTAATCAATTTGATATTTTAGGCATAAATTTTAAAACAGAATTCCAATTTTAGTGATTATTTTTTTATGATTCCACTATTTTTTCCCCATGTTTTTCTGAACAAAGAGTTGGTTTGAATAACTTGGCGCCTGAAAAAAAAATCAATTCAGTTGAAAAAACATTCGTATGGATATGGTGGACCCTACATACAGAAATAATGAATAATTCAGTCTACACACCTCCACTTAATGTTTTTAGACCTTTATTTCATATATTACTTGAATAATCATTTTACTGATAAATTTAATGGGGTTCTTTAGTCATTAATACGTCCATTGAGTTCTCAACATTAAATGAATATTTATGAATCATTCGACTAGAACATAATATAGGTTTAATTGGATTATAACTTCTTATACACAAGAAATATGGATCTAAAAATTTATATAAAGTGAGGAAGAGAAATCGGAAAAATGTTATAGAATACTATATATACAAATTCATCCACTAATGGGATCTACAACATGAAAACTTTCAGAAGAAAAATATGGAACCAAAATTGTAACCCATTTTTTCTTATAAAAATCTATCCCATATCCATAACAAAATATTTAAAATTATATGTTGAAATTTTTTATAGATTTTTTGTTTATAATCCATGTAATATTGAACCTTATTCGTTTCACATTCATGTTTATTTCTTATTATTTTCAAAGAGTTAGTTTATGGGGGATCTTAGTGGGTAAGGCGCCTTTGAGTCTCCACTTTCCGCATGTGACTAAACATTCTCTTCTATAATATTTTTCCTCAATAGAGGTGGTGGAGGTGTGTTCTCTCAGTTATCATTGACTGTCCAATATATTCAAAACCATATATAGAATATGATATACATGAATAAAATTTATTGTGTATAAGAAAATTTGGAAAACATAAAGAGACGATGAAGGTTCACTCTGGGTGTTCTTCTGGGACGATCTTATTTCTGTCAAACATGTTTCTATATGCATTAAATTTAACCGCATTTTATTTTATTTATATATATATTTATATTTATATTTATATATATCAATATTTCTTTATTATTTTAAACCCATACAATTTATATTTTCTAGTTTTAAATTAGTTATAACATAAAAAGTGACACTAGATATTCAATGTTGTGTGAGCTACCTCTATGAGAATGAACCACTATGTGTACTATATTTTATGCATAGGTAAATAAATTATTGATCAGGGAATGATGAAAAATCATCACAATCAATTTGTATCTATTTTTGGGGAGTCATGACACATTAACACACAATTTTCCGAAAAAACTAATAATTACTAAACTCCAAAAAAATAAAATAAAATTCAATGGTGTTTCAAATGATTATTTCGTCAATTCATGGAATAATTACACATTGGTTCAAGAACCAATTAATATATCACCTTTTTTGAAGAAGGATTCTGCTTTTTCTATTTTTAGACATGTGGGTTTATTTTGGAAATCAAATAATCCAGATCAGACATTAAAATAATTCATAGCTAGCTTGAGAGAGGACATGACCAATCATATTTTTGTAGCAATGTACCAAGAGATAACTAAGTCATCCTTTTTTATTGAATTGAAAAAATTGTCCATGGTAACAAAATTTTCATTATTATTCTTCCATTATTTTTCTATAAATATCTAAGAAAAGGATTATCCTGACTACCAACCTCCATTAGATATGACTCACCTTCAAGAGATATTTATCATTGAATAAGTGATTGATCTAAAAACAAATATAGCATATGACCCTTTCTTGAACTCTATATTTTATGATTTTAATCCATCTGATTTCATTATAAATCTTTATGATATTGTATTTTCAAAAAAAAATCAATCCTTTATTTTTCATAGAGGAATATAAAGAAAGTGTTATTGCGCATATTGAGGAATATATATAGCTCTCTATAAATCTTGAATACTTTTTAGAGGAAGTTCATGAGAATATACCAGTGGATTTTCCTAAGAAAAACAAGCTAAAATATTATTACAATGATGGGGAAGAATTTGATATTGACACTTTATGTGTTAATTTTATTCAAATAGAATTACACTCTAACTTTCCCTTGGAATATTCTTTTGATGAATCCTACCTTGAGAAACCACTAGACCGATAAGAATATATTTCACAAGTAACAACCAAAGATAAGGATGTTCCATAATTTATCCAACACCTTCCATGAAAACTATACCACATTGTGTAATGGGTGTATCATGTGTACTCTATACATGTAATTATCCTCGAAAACTAAAATTAAGTGTAATCTGTAAATAAAAACATATTGTGGTTCAAATCCAATAAACTCCACCCACCAACAGACTATAGATAACCACTGGTACTTCCCCTCTGGACTCAATAAAAATCTGAAGTCCCTTTTAGGGTATCATAGTAAGATTTATCTTTATAATCTTTTTATAAATTTATTTTTCAAAATCATTTTTATATTATTGTGAATTTCATCCCACCCCCATCCTATAATATTTTATCTTTTATAAAATAATCCATGTGCTTTATTGGGTAATTTTATTTTCTAGGTTCATGATGGCCCATGGATTCCCCAAATTTCCAAGGAGGAAATATCACTTAGATTCATTTCAAAAAGAGTTTCAATTTTAATTTTCTTCTTTTAAACCCACAAAATTTATGTTTGTAAACTTTTTTGAGCATTAAATTGAAATATTGTGAGCCCAGACTTGAATTATTTATTTACTTTACTTATCTAGGGGACATGGGTTTGTTAGGAATCATGTGATGGAATGTGTCATATTTCAATGGTTATGAATTTGAACTTGTAAAATGGATAATTTGAAGATTAAAATAAATAATGGACATTAAAATGGGGACTCATGATTTGGGGTAACTAATTAATTCTTATAAATGAAATTTTACTATTATTTCCTATGATTCAAATTTCTAAAATTCATGTGAATAAATTTTATATTATTAATCATTCCTTGAGTGATTATCTGAAATCATATGTCCCATTACCAATAGTATTTTTATACTAAGTAATTCCGATATATTTTTCTCATTTTTCTTGAGTTATCTACATACATGCTACCATCTAGAACATGCTTTGATCTTTTCAAAGATATGAGTGTAAAAAACACAATTAAAATGATTGAGGAGTCTTTTAAAAATCCATTGTCCATAAAATACAACCATTACAATATTCTTTTTTTAGCCCCCAGAGAACATGAATGATCTTTATAATGATGATAACAGTTTCAAGACATTTTTATCTATTTTTAACTAATCTGGGTGTTTTCATGACATTTTAATGATGAAGTGTGCGGGAGAATGGAATCGTCGTGGAAAGGATGATCTACATTGTAATTAAATGTGTGGTGTTCTTATTTTTAGAATAATATAAGTTTGATAATTCATTCATGATACTTTTTTCCCTTATTATATTACAAATGTAAAATATTAAAAAAGAACCAAAAAATGAAGAAAATGGGTTGTGATTTGGGAAAACCAAAGATAACTATTAATGGATAGATGATTTTTATAATATGTAGTTATATGGTGGATGTGAGGTTTATTATTCACATAAAATTTCAAAAAATGAAGAAAAATGAAAAGGATCCATGAACAAGAAAAATATATATATAATTTGAAAAAATATAATCAATAGGGTGCCCAAATCATTCTGTATACTTTTTTTGATCACAACCTTTACATTAAGTTTTCAAGAAATTGGAGATTCTAAATTAATGTATAGAATTAAATTACAAATTTATTTTTGATACCATGAATTGTAATTAAGAGGTAAACCTCCTTCGAGAGATTTAATTTTTAATGTATAAAATCCTTACAATTTTAAGCATGAGATTCATTTGAAGTTGTATTGCAAGTCCCCATGATTTTATATGCCATTTATCATTAAAATATATATAAAGTCATTAAATTAAAATCGTATGGATAAATAGAAATTATTCGTGTTATTAGAATAAATTTTATTTAATGTTTTCATGAATGATGAGATACAAAATTCAAAATATAGGTAGATCATGATTTTTTATGTTTAATAATACTGAATATAAGATCTTGAATGAATGAATGAATATGTTTCATCACATTTAAATGGGAAAAAAGTAAAATACTTGAGTTGATTATTTATTTTAAAAATTGAAAATTAAATTTATATTTTTATGTATTTTTTAATATTTGATTTGAAATTGAAAATTTTTCTATTCTATTTCTTTTGAAATTGAAAATTGGTAACATTGGTGCCCTCTGAATTCCATGTTGATATTTTATGATTAATGACAACTATTGATTATGAATGTGGGAGTTGAAAAGGATAATATTTTCCACATTTTATTATATTTATTTATATTATTTATACCCTTCCAGTTAATCAATTTTAGCTTATTTGTATCAAATTTGGATTTATTGTGTATTTTGCGCTAAAATTATAAAATTACTCAATTTTTTAATTTCAGATATTTTAACCACATTTATATTTTTTGAATAAAATAAAAATTTTAATTTCAATATGGGTGATTATTTTTTTATGATTCCTAGTTTTATGAAAGTATACTTTTTCTTTTTAATAAAGATCGGATTAGAACAACTTGAGGCTCGAAAAAATCTATCATATTGAAAACCCATTCGTGTATACTGAGTGGACCTACCACTGAAAATGAGGCATAATGTGGTATAAACAACTCCAATTAAGTTGATTCAAGTGTTATTTTTTCTATTACTCTAATAATTGTTTTAAAAATAAATTTTTTGTAGTTATTAAGTCATTAACGTCACCACTGAACATTCAACATTATTAAAGGATTTGTGAATCATTCTTCCATAATACAATCTTGTATTAATTAGCCTATAACTTTTCTTACACATGGTGTATGGAGTAAAAAATTTGTATTAGAATAGAAATAAAAATTTGGAACAACTTTTTAGAGGACTAAATTTACAAATTTAGTATTTAATTGTGTCTAACATGTGAATAGCCTATGAAAAAAAATTATAGAGAAACAAATATCATCCATTTTGCCAAAAAATATGTATCTATTCTGCGTATGGAAATATTGTAAATTCTATGTTGAAATTTTATATAATTTTTCAATTTTTGTTCCATGTAATAGTATTAAATGTATTTTTAATATATTTTACTCTTCTTCTTCATCTCATTATCATATTGTTTATATTTTTTTATTCCACCATGTTCTTTTCCACTATGATCTCTAAAACTCATGATCATAAGTAACTCTCTTAAGGATGTTCTTAGGGGATAAAAATAGTTTTAAATCAAAGTCATTGCACATTAATTTTTATTTTTTCTTATATTCTTAGAGTAAGGTAAAGGAGTATCTTAGTTGGTAAGGTGCCTTTTTGTCTCTACATTCCACTCATGGATTAACTTTCTATATTACAATGTTTTCCCTTAATTTAAGAGGTGGATGTGTGGTCTCTCAATGATCATTGAGTGAAGAATATATTCAAAACCATAGGTAGAAGGTGATATTCATACATATAATGGAGCATGTTCATTTAATAAATTTGAAACTAATAAAGATCTAATATGGGTTCTCTCTATGTGTTTTTCTGGGAGGATCTACTTTCTATAAATCAACATTATGACTAAATTAATTTTTTCGACATTTCATTATATATATTTATAAATATTTCATGCATATTTCAAACTTATACACCTTATATTCTGTATTTTTAAATAATATATAATAGAAATTGTTAAAATATAAATTTGATGCTGTGTGAGTTGCCTCCCTAATACCAACCCTAGGTGTGTACTATATATTATGCTTAGGAAAAAAAATTGTTGACTGGGGATTCGTGATAAATACATGGACATCATGCGTCTTTTCAAAATTTTTATTCACCTTATATACCTCTTCATACACTCCATAAATCACATTTTAAATTGAAAAAATATAACATATATAATTCTTCTATAATCATAAAATAATGAATAAAATACATTATCACATATCTTCTTGATATATTCATTGTGTTATAGACATCACTATACACTATGTCAATGATATTAGATACTCTTTTCTTATTTTTCAGTATGGATTTTGTACCAGTCCCCCCAAATTAAAGCACCACATGTCTTTTTACATTCACAATTTATATTTGGAATTTTCACTATGTTCTTTATCTTGGATATTTTATCTGTGTTTTGTTAGTTAATGTGTCCTAGCCTTCAGTGCAACAAGCTATTCTCCTCTCCAACTATTTGGAAACAAGTTTTCTCTTTGTTATCCACCAGGTATGAATTACCCTTAATCTCAAAACACTTAATGAGTGAATTATAATTTTGTCTATTGATCATGAATAACTATGTATTAAATTTGACCTAAAGTATAGAGTCAAAAAATTAGATCACACTTAACAGATTTTTTTCGAAAACAATACACTTAGAGATCTTCTATTTTTTTCATCTCATCACTAGATGATTTGGTATTACCACCCCCTTTAATTTTTAAATCATTTCAATATGTTAAATTAAATAGTACAATGACTCTTCCATTCACATTACTATGTAGGTTTACATTTTTATTAAAGTGGGATGAGCACCCACAGTTAAGAGTCCAAGTGGTACTATTCATTGTAACTTTTAGATCGATTTGATTTCCATTTAATAATTTTTTATTATTTTTATTCCATGTGGTAACTTGTTTTCTTGAGTCATAATATGGCATATAATTTCTTTTATTTCAACTGATTGTATAATTAAACTCTTTTATTATAGGTTCTGGGTGTTTTGGAAGTGCGTTAGGGGGTGTACCCAACACTAATTTTTGCCATTTACAATGATCAATCTGAGATCTGTCACGATAATAAAATTCCAGATATTTGGAATATAATGAAGAACGAAAGAAAATATGGGAGTCTTGGAACTATATATAGGATAATAAAATGTTGTTTAAAATTAATGTAATTAAAATATAAGAATTACTTGGATGGAATTGTCCTTCTGTTGACGTTTTTGGTCACAATCTAATATGATATATCATTTTGTTGTATAATCCAAGTTTAATACTCCTCTAGAAGTGATCCACATGTGATCAACATATCTCTAGATGTCTCTAAAAGGTTATCCAAGTTCTAGGGCGGAAGATCCTTTACTTGCGATGTCCACCTTCGATCACCTTGAGAGCCACTAGATAAGCACTCTCCTTAATCCGATGGTGGAGGATCTTTCTCATAGCCTGAGAGCATTATTGGAAGCAAAAAAAATCTCTCTTGGATTGAATGATTTATCTTGATCTATTGTTCACAACCCCAAAAAAATGGATAGGCTAATGGGTATTATATAATTTGGATTTTAATTACTATGTATAAAAAATGGAATTAATTTCCCAAAATCATTTATTCATTTCATTTAATTCATAGTAAGACCTAGATTATAATAATAACAGTTGACTATTATTATTACTTGACATGAACCCAGTGAATTACACCTAATATTATTTAATTATATAAATATTATAATTTTTGACAAATCCCAAGAAAAATAACCAAATGTGTACATTTGTTTTTTAAATTTGTTTATTTTCTCCACCACATTTATTAGAACTTGAATAATCGATATTTATTTCTCAAAAAAATGTAACTGCATTACTCACTAATAAATATATTATTTCTCCCACAATATATTATCTCAAATAACTAGTGTAGAAATAAATGCTATCAGGAATCCTTGAAAATTTATTAAACCACAATTGAGAATAATCTTTATTCAACATGTTAAATTAATTTTTAATTAAGATGCTTGGACACAATTAGTGTCTGACCCTCTAGGCCTCTTTCTCATTGGTATTTGGCAGATAAAACTTAATGTCCCAGTATTGGATCCAGAAGCAAGCTAAGTCAAACGTAATGAAAGATTTTAATTCTGCAACATGTGTCACCACCTATAAACGCTTACCGTGTAATGTAACCCCTTTGTCTCGATAACTCTAATCAAGTGAGTTGCATACTGGTACCATCGACACATGTGGTCGATTAGTCTCTCTTTGAGATCCCATAATTGAACTCTCTCATTCCTTACCAAGTCCTCAGATCTATTTAGGATATATCAATTCTATAAAAGGGCATGAGATATCTACTTTTATTATGGAATAGAAGGGAAAAATCTATTCCCACATTATCTATTAATGCAGTATTACTCATGATACACCAAACATATCGTACCATGCTGTGAATTGTGTCTCATCACAGTTTTCATCAATATATCTAATTGAACAATTTTTAATACCCATTAATAATAATATTTAATTCTAAAGACTAATACACATGTCTGTAGATAAAAACATCCAATTATAGTATGAAATGTGGATTTTCTAGAGTTGGGTCGCGTTCTCCTAATATCCTCCTGGATATTACCAAGTTCACACAACATGAGAAAGGGCCTCAAATTTTAAGGAGTTCTCACCCCTAATGGCATGTATTATTTGTGTCCCTTAAATAACATCATCTGGCCATAGAACATGTATTCAAGAACAATGTTATGGAACTTTTGGGTTCTCATCATAGTAGGGATCCGCTATGACCTTTTAGTGAAATAGGTATCCTTAGGACAATATCACATGCATTGTCATATAGAAGAACAATCAAGATGTGATAAGGTATTTATTAATAAATAAAGAACAAATTTATTGGTTCTAGGCCACCAACTTCAACATTTACATATTCCAATAAAAAAATTTATTTCTTAATGAAATATTGTATAGTTGTTTTTCAATATTTTTTATTGACTTCTATGGTGATAACTAAAATTTATCATTTACCTATAATCAATATTTAGATATCCAAAATTGTGGAAATAAATTAAGTGACCCTATAAATTATTAATTTTTTAATTTGAAGGATATTTCCACGTTATTAGATTCCAATATTAGGGAATTTCTTAATTCAAAAAACTACTTGCCTCTTCAAAATAAGAAAGGGTGACACTCATAAATCAAAAAAATGAAATTTAATAAGAGAAAACATATTCTAACCTTTATTCATACACATGTCCCCAACCTTCATAAATATTACCAATTACTTATCATCCCTTGATGATTAATAATTCTTCATAACCCTTGGATGTCATCTAATGGAATATGGCTTTGTCAATGAAACTAGTGTCTTATTAGTGATACCAAAGTCCCCAAACATCACCTTCCCTTTTTTATAATCATTTACTATTCCTATTTTGAATTATTATATATCATATCTGATTCAAATTTCACTTATGATTCCGGGTAGTTTTTCATTCAATATTTTCCCAATGCCTAATAATTTTCCCTTGGACCCTTCTAATAGTTCTCAATATACAAACCTCTAAATATAAAACTTCTTATTTTAATTTCCTAATTTCATTTATAATTAATTTTTTTACCAATGTGAAAAAATATTATTTATGTGATTATATCTTATTACTTTTCTCTTTTATACAATCATTAAGGTTATCAATCACCCTATAATTTTCTTCATTCTTGAATTTGAAATTCACAACTTCTTAAAAATTCACCATACTAAAGTTTTGAAATTCTATTTATTTTTATAGTAAAAAAATATCATTCTCGAGATTATCCACATATTCACAATATTCTTTTATAAATAAGTTGATATTTATATTTTTTAATGATGAATATCAGACACTTTAATAGATCCCTCAAGTTAAACCTTGAGATAAACCACTCCTTCATATTCATCCAAAAAATCATTATTTATTTTCAACAGTATCCATCATTTCATATTATATATTAGATATAAATTTTGTCTGAAATTATCCAAAATAGTATTCACTTTCATCCTTTTAGTTTATTACCAAACTCTTCCTTTGAAACATCATTCTATATGAGCATCCCATTTTTCTTTCCCTTTTGGGTGGAAATCTCTTATGAAGCATCCGTAGAAATTATGGGTCATTTTCTTCTTCGTTTAATCTTTTTAGACACCTTACTAAAAAAATTTATCTTTACCACATAAAAATATTGTTAAGGGAATATTTCCTTCAAATATAAAATTTAGACTCTTTAATTTTCTATGGACTATTGAGAGAAGTTCCTAATCTTGGTTTCCCCTTAATTTCTACCTTCATTGATATTGATTCTTTCCTTGTATTTGAATTAATGATCGTTAATGTAATGATTTAAAATCTCTACAATCATAACTCACATTTATTAAGACAAAAAAAATCTTATCATATAATTCATAGATATCTCGGTCGAATACCATTCATTTAGATCTACTACTTTAGGATTATATAAAAGTGAAAAGCATAATAATATCTTTTTAATGATGTCAATGTCCTTGGTTTCTTCACCAAGTAACTAAATAGATCAAACTACCTCTATAATTTTGTTGAATAAATTATCTACATTTTCGTTAAGAAATATATTTGTTTTGTATAATTTATTGTGTAGAAATTTAAGATCCATATCCTTCACCTTGTTGTCTCCTTCATATATATTAGATAATTTATGCAAAATTAACATGTCACTAGTTCAACCCATGATCTTAAAATAATTATATTTTGATAGAGCTCGAGATAAATTTTTTTTAAGCTTTAACATTAGTATTTAACATCTTTTTACTTTATTTAGTCACAAAAACTAATGATGCAACACTAACCTATTTTACATGCATAGTAGTATAGAAATGAGAGTATTGGTATGATAAAATTATATTATTTAGAATCTAATAATTGATTACATTGATCAGTGTAACCCATTTTCCATTGATTTTGTTCTCCAGCATGAACATCATCTAAAAAATTAAATTTCTGTAACATGGACTCTGATATAAATTATTTATATTTGATACACCCGAATAAGGGAGGGCTGAATCAGGGTGTGAAAATTTTCTTTCACTTCTTTGGATATTGTTCCTACATTTTTAGGAAGTTATTAAAGTCATCAATGATAGCTAAAAATATAATATAAAAACATTAATATATTAATTAAAGAAGGCCCAATAGATTTTACATGGTTCACCACTAAAGGATACTCTAAAGTACAGATGCAATTTTTTGTTCTATTGTAACTGAATCCCTTAATATTCACTAGTTTGATGGATATAATATCAATTCATAGAAACTACATTATTGGATCATATCCTTGTTCTATTGTTTGTTTTCATTCTTCGAATAAAAATTATATTTGGTTTTATGGACTTTATAAACTATATCACTATATAACATCTTGACCCCAATACAATGGATTAGAAATAACCATAATTCCACTCACCATGGGTGCATCCCTCAAAAACCAGTGGTCAACAATAAATTATAAGGGTATAATACATCATTTGGGGACAAAATACCCTCTAAAAACATAGAATAAAAAACGAAATGATATAAAATAAATATAACTAGTGAATAATAAAAGACTAACCAACTAAACACCAATAGAACATAACAAGATAGTAATCGTAGGTGTAACATAAATGTATAACCAAATGTTTCAATAAAACCCTAAAACAATATAAATAAAACCCTAAGGAAAAATTTTTCCACACATTAGAACGAACTCCATGCCCCATCCTCCATCTAAAATGACTACTACATCATGGTGAATCACATGAAAAGTATGAAACATTTCTATTTCCTATATCATGATAATTAATGTCTACATATTTATTAAAATGAATATATAGTGGGAGAGTATAAAACCTAGAAATAAATACACCTGAGACTTCCCACTCACACCACTATGATATGAATAAGTTATATCATAATAAATATATATAAAATAGGAAAACAACAACCAAGTCTCGTGAAAATATTTAAATAAATCAAATAGTGAAAATACCCACTATATGCACTGAATCCATCTCATATAAAACTAATTCACATATCCAATGCATCTACCATCAAAACTATATTTCCATAATAGACTCAACTCATGAATGGAACCCCTATTCCTCATTCCCAAGTTTTCACTTGGAGGAGTAAAACAATTTCCCCAATTTTCAATGGATCGAAGTACAAATCAACAAGTCCCCTTCTAATGCACTATAAAGTCATGCTAGTCCCGTAACCATTTTCAATTAACACAGACCAAATATTTCGTCAAAAAAAATCAAAATCAAATTGTTCAACAGCATTATATATAATTTTCCATTTCAAATTAAAATAATTTAACATAGAAACAACAATAAATCAATTTCATTACATAAATAAAATGGAGAGGAGACATATACCATTATAGTGTTCCTCCAATAGTATACAAGAAGGTGAATATAATATAGTGAGAATTTATTTAAAATTTCCAAAATTATTATCTAATTAGGAAAACCTAGTGAAGAGTTGAATAATTTGGTTTTTTATGTTTAATATCCAAGCCCAAAATATTTAATGAATCAACTAAAATTATCATGCAAGTTTAATTTTCAAATAACCTAAATTACCCCAATGATTTAGTATCAATTTCAGACATTTAAAAAATAAAATTAGTTGGAACCCTATCATTGTAATCCCCATTATAGTCACGGTGATTTTGAGCATGCATCACCCAATGTTGAGGATGACAATGTGGTAGATCCTTGTTCACCATTTTAAATGGCCACAAATTCCTCCACAACATGGAAGAACATCCCTATATATCATCCACCGCATCTATATATCTCCAAAACACTATTCCCAAAGCACCCTAAAAGTTATCACCAAACTCATAGTGATCTCTATATTTCCTATATAATGATTCTCAATACACAACATGAAAGAAAACTGTATCCCATGTGGTAGGGTTGCATATCTCTACCTAGTTAACTCACTACACCTACATCCCAACATAGAAAGCACCACCTCAACTATTACAGCCCCCAATAAAGAATTATATTGAGTAGTAATCCCTTTTAATATTTTAAAACCCTTCTAACACTTCTAGAAACCAATCAATAACATTCCAATACATCATGACGTATAATAAAATATAAAACATTTCTCAAACCTAGGTTATCACAATCTCCCCACCATTTGTATTTTCATCCATAAAAAGGTGTATAGTTGTGGTGTGTCATAAAATATCTTACCATTAATCCTTCATGAATTACTGATGTTCCCTATATTCCTCCTATTATCATCCATGATGTAAGAATTTCCATGCCAATTGAATACAACTACCATGTAGGATACTTAATTGTATGACTAGAATGAGAATAAAAATGTGATTGAAAGAGAAATCTAGTTATATGGTCATGTGATCCCAACTAATCACATTATTTGGGTCCAAAAGGTACTAATTTTGTTGATATATGCAGAAACTATTATGAAAATCAGTAATAATTATTTTAAAATCATGCTCATAAAAAAATTATGATGAATCTAAGAACTTCAAATTGTCCTACAAACCTAGGATCTATGTTTCTATGTATACCAAAATGATGATGGTATTATATTATAGACATTAAAAGGAAAACAAGGTAACAAACCTTATATGATAAAGGGTCATTATTATGATTAACATAACACTTCACATAACTTTACGAAATGTTTATGAAATTTTTACCATTTAGATTTTCTTAGTTGTCTCGTGGAAATGAATAGATATAATTAGTGAGTTTTCCGAAATATCTTCCCAAAAATGTTTTGATCGACTTGGTCTATATATAATTCCTCAAAAATTACTATATATATCAAAACATTGTAATTTTTTTTATATTAAAATTGCACTAATGGAAAATAGACTTTCATATACCACTGATGTTTGTTACACTGGCCATTAGCATATCCTATAAATTATTAATTTTTCATTCCGACTCTTTTTCATTTTGAGGGTGGTATGTTATGCTCATGGTATAATGTATTCCAAGGGATAATTTCAATGACCATAAAAATCATGAGGTAAATCTAGGATCTCATTCGGAGTAAATCTAAATGGGTATCCCAGGAAACATTACTATATTCTAAATATAAATATTTTCAAAGTCATCAAATGAATTCATTTACCTAAATGTAATGATGTTTTATATCATTTTATTATGATCAGAAATCACCCAAATAGAATCATAATTGAATCATATTTGGTCATATGGTGAAAAAATCTATATAAATCTTCTCTTAATTCCATATTAATATGAATAGTGATTGGAAACTTTTTGCTGGTAATTGATGTTCACGATTTACCTATTAATAGTTTAGGTGTCTTCCCACATTCTCAACTACCTTTCACTTCATTCCTGATAAAAAAAATTCTCATTCATCATGAAGTATATTTTTTAAATTCCCTGGCAAACAATCTACTTAGAATGATGATATGCACAAATTAAATGTTCTTGGATAGAAGGTGCACCTATAATCTGGTGTTGAAATTGCAACACTGAATAATCATCCATTGTCCATCAATCAACAGTCTCCCCGACATTAGTTTTTGACCTGTAATAAGTTATTTATGGTATAACCATTAATCTTCCTTTTCTTTATCTACTATCTTTGGGATAATTTAGACTAAAATTATATAAAGGATATCTTTATATCCCATACACTCCAACTTCATGTCAGTGATCACCCACATTAATTTCCACTGATCTAAATCATTTTAAACCAATTCATTATATAAATTCCATGTTAATTCATTAACCACTAAATTCCCGTTGTTTGTTTTTATAGATCAATTCAATGTAAAAAACTTATATTTTTTTCTATCAAATTTCATTAACAAGGGTTCAAATCCCATAGTGATAATATCTTCCAAAACAATTTAAGAATAATGAACATAATAAACATATCCCAAAGAATATATTGGAAATATATTCTTAACACAGCGCACACTTGAACAAATTTTTAGTCCATGAATTGGATTTTTCTTCTCATGTTACCATTGTTTTTTTTTATCTATAATATTTAACATTATATCCCTGCATTTAAATGCACCCCAATACCGGTGTGGAAGCCTCATAATTGACCATGTATCCCTCACCTAGTTATCCAAAGATAATAATGGGTTTTAAAGTAATTCATTCCTTTTCCTCCTAAAAATACTTATAATAATAATTTCTCTAATGTAATGTAATTCTATTTTTATTTAATGTTTTCATCGATGATTCTATGCATGATAAAGCATGTACAATGCGAGGATAATAATGGATCAACCCAAGCATGCATTTTTTTCTCAAAAACATTCTTAGTAAGCTACTATGATATAATAGATTCCACCTTTTCAAGGTATACAGATTTTGTAAAACCTCAATATTTAAGAATATATTTCTCTTTAACTAGTTTTATTTCTTTAGTAGAGTGCATTACATGTAACATTGTGTTTAAACAAACCATGTTATACTATTAAAATATTATTATGTGACATTTATTACTTAGAAATTGGATTGATAATATAAATACGAAAAAATAAATTACAAAACATTATGGTTAAATACGTATAAAATAAATTCATTGGTTATCAATTAATTATAAATAATAATTATAATCATTTTAATATAAAAATAATATGTTTTTCTAATACAAATTTTCACGCAATGGTTTTTTATCTTAATAAATCAAGTTAGTCAATATTGTTGAATTATTTTAATAGAATTTATACATTATATTATCAATTAAATATTTTAACATTAACATAAAAATTATATTCCATAGTATAATAATAACCCATATTTTTTTCTTAAAATTTATTTTTCTAAGAAGCAATTTTCATCACATTTTGTTGTGATTTTTTAAAATAAATATTTACCATATATAGAAATTGAAACATTAAAAAAGGGATTCCTATTTGGAATTATGATGTTCAAATTTTTTAAATAGGTTTATTTTACTTTTAGTCATTACAAAAAAAACTTACTATAGAAAAAATTTCACTTCGAAAAAGTAAAATGAGGATAATCATTGAAAAAACTAAATGTTAAGTAACTATTTTTATGTTTATTTTTTTGGATAAAGTTAATTTTTTTGTAATCACCTTAAGATAAATATTTAATTATTTATTTCATAATTTTCCTTGAAAATGAAATATATATAATATTTAATAAAATAAATAATATAAAATATCACTCTCTAAATTTTTAACATCTATTATGTATCTTTATAGGTAAAAAAGAAAGTTATGAATGAATATAAATGTATATCTTTAGAATGATGAGATTATTTTCATGATGAATATTTATTTACATTTTTTTAATTATATAATTACCATAAATTCTTATAAAATACCGACATAGTTTTTCTTCGATTTGTAAAAAACTAAAATAAATGATTTTAAAAATATTTAATGTAATATGATTTGAATGACATAAAATGTTGCCCGAATTTTAGATAGAAAAATAATATATTATAGTTATTTTGTTAAATGATTATATTTGAATTCAAAATTTGTATTTATGTCTTTTATTTCAAATTAAATTAATATCATCAAATATGACATTAATGATATTTTATCAAAATAATACATTATTAAATTATTTAAAGATATAAAAACCATGAAAGAGGAAAGGGTAAAAAATATATTGACTAAAATATTTTACCTCTTCCCTTTTTGTAAAATATTTTAGAATGATGAGATTATCTACTATGTTTGGGAGAATTATGACCAAAAAGAAATAAATGATATACTTATATCCCATACACTCCATGTTCATGTTAGTGATCACTTACATTAATTTCCACTGATCTAAATCATTTTCCCCCAATTCATTATATGAATTCCAAGTTAATTCACTAACCATTGAATTCTCATTGTTTGTTTTTATAGATCAAGTCAATTTAAATACTTTTATTTTTTTCTATCAAATTTCATTAACATGGGTTAAAATTCCTTTGTGATAATATCTTTTAAAACAATTTATGAATAACAAAAAAAATAAACATATCCCAAATAGTATATTGGCAATATATTCTTAACATAGCGCACACTTGAACGAATTTCGAGTTCATGAATTGGATATTTCATCTCATTTTACCATTGGTTTTTTGATCTAAAATCTTTAAAAATATATTCCTACATGTAAATGAACCTAAATCCTTGTGTGGAAGCCTCATAATTGACCATGTATCCCTCACCTAGTTCTCCAAAGATAAGAATGGGATTTAAATTAAGTCATTCCTTATGCTCCTAAAAATATTTATAATAATAATTTATCCAATGGAAAGTAATTCTTTTTTTATTTCATGTTTTCATCGATGAATATATGCATGATAAATCATGGAAAAAGTGATGATAATAATTGATCAATCTAGGGATTCATTTTTTCTCTAAAAAATTCTTAGGAATATACTATGAAATATTGGATTCCACCTTTCCAGGGTATAAAGATATTGTACCACCTCAATATTTAAGAATTTATTTCTCTTTAAATAGTTTTATTTCTTTAGTAAATTTCATTACATGTAACGTAGTATTTAAACGAATCGTGTTATACTATTAAAATATTATTATGTGACATTTATTATCTCGTAATTGGATTGATAATATGAATAAAAATAAACAAATTATAAAAAATAAGGTTAAATATGTATAAGATAAATTCATTTGTTATCAATTAATTATAAATAATAATCATCGACATTTTAATATAAAAATAATATTTTTTTCTAAAACCAATTTTCTCGCAATGGTTTTTTTATCTTAATAAATTAAATTAGTCAACATTGGTGAATTATTCTTATAGAATGTATATATTATATTATCAATTAAATATTTTAACATAAACATAAAATTTATAATTCATAAGATAATAATAACCCATATTTTTTCGTTAAAATTTATTTTTCTAAGAAGAAATTTTCATCATGAATTGCTTGATTAATTTAAATAAATATTTACCATATATAGAAATTGAAACATTAGAAAAGAGATTCATATTTTGAATTATGAGGTCCAAATTTTTTCACTAGGTTTATTTTTATTAGTCTTTATAAAAAAGTTACTATAGAAAAAGTTTTACCGGGGAAAAAGTTAAACGAGGTTAAAATTGGAAAAAACTAAATTTTAAGTCACTGTTTTTTTTTTAATTCTTTTTAGATAAAGTTAATTTTTCTTTTATCACCTTAGGATATAAATTGAATTATTTATTCCATAATATTCTTTGAAAATGAAATATATTTAATATTTAATGAAAATAATAATATAAAATATCACTCACTTAGTTTTTAACATCTATTATGTATACTTATAGGTAAAAAAGAAAGTAATGGATGAATGTAAATATATATCTTTTGAATTATGAGATTATTTTGAGGATGAATATTTATTTAATGTTTTTTAATTATATAACTACCATAAATTCTTATAAAATACAGACGCAATTCTTCTTCCATTAGTAAAAAACTAAAATAAATTATTTTAGAAATATTAAATGTAATATGATTTGAATGAGTTATAGTGTTGCATGAATTTTATATAGGAAAATAAAATAATATTATAATTTTCTTAAATTATTATATTTGAATTCAAAATTTGTATTTATGTCTTCTATTTGAAATTAAATGAATATCATCAAAGAAGACATTAATGATATTTTATCAAAATAATATATTATCAAATTATTTAAAAACATAAAAACCATGAAAGAGGAAAGGGTGAAAAATATATAGACCAAAATATGTATGTTATTTCAGTTAAGGTAACAATTTTTTAACCAAGTAGTTAATAAAAAATATTAGGTTTAAAATGACACAAAAAAAACTATCGAAATGTAATTTTCTAATCATATTTCAACACAAAAATACATTATATTTTGATATATATAATTTTTTTATAAATTTTTTAGATAATTTTTTTATTATATTTAAATATTTTAAGAAATACCAAGATTTACACTCCCCTCAATTATAAACTGACACCCATCCTATATCTTCTTCACACAACATTGTGTGTCACGACCCGTCCTCAGGGCCCGTGTCGTGACTACCACAACCCCGCCTTCCAAAGGCCAAGGGCAGGCGACTAGCACTAAAGGTGTAAATCCCTATAAAAAGGGAAGGCATTGACTTTATAAAAGTAAACAAACACAACAGAGTACGCAAGCTGGAGAAAACACAAAGTAAACAGAGTAAAAAATTAAGTGCTAGAAATTAAATGGGCCAGTATACAAACCCAATTGAAAGTACAGTACAATTGAGAAAGAATGTACAATAGCTGAAAGGAAAAGAAAAAACCATCGAGTTGTCCTCTGAGAATCCCACCTGAAGGGTTGGTACAGATATTCTCATCGGTACCTCGGGTCCATCTATCCACTTCGTGTATGTCCTGTGAGGTTTTACACCTCTGGATACCATCCAGCTCCACAAGCAATGACCACGATCAGTGTTGTCCGTTGTATTCAACCAACACAATGTAGTGCGGGAAATGCCCGTACAGTGGTGAGTATAATGATAATCAGTAGAAACCCCGAGACACCTGAATGTCTCCAAGAATCTACAAAGGTTAAACCATAAAGGAAAGATACAAGCACAAAGTATCCACCAACTCTACTTATGTATATGCCCATACATATACCTAAGTCATCAATCTCAGTTTGGCTCCAAACTCCGAGCCCATGCACAACCATTCCACACAGGAAAGAAGAAAATCATAAAAATGATAATGATTGAAATTCAAGACTCATCTCACAGTGGTATACTACTCACGAAGAAGGCTGGAGATGATTAGATGTAGCCTCTGAATCATCTCCTATGTTGAACCCACGTAGGATCCAAGTACAGAAGTCGTCGCTGCCGAACACACCTAGGATCCAAGTACAGTAACCAATTCTGTTAAACCCATGTAGGATCCATGTATAGTCTTCATCGCTGCCAAACCCATGGAGGATCCAAGTACAGTCGTCCTCGCTACTAAACCCACATAGGATCCAAGTACAGTCGTCATCGTCGTCGCAATCGTAGCTAGCTCCAGGGTTCCCGCACACAGCGTACTCGATTCCGGGAGGGTCCTCTCCTTCATTAAAAGGTGCCGATACATCAATAGTCACCAAGTCTAAAGTTGATGTATCCTGATGTTCTGTCTCACCAAAGAACCCAAAGTGAAAAATGGCTCATCAAACAGATGTCCGGTCTGAGAGATATTGGCTTTTCCGTTCCAGGGGCCCAGTTGGAAATATGCTTGTTCCAAACCTGGCTATTTACCAAAACTATCCAAACTCACATAGAGTATCACAAAAAGATTTTCTCATCGAAAGAGTCCTAGTGTCGCAGATGGCGCGTCGATCAGACACGCAGTCTTTACGAATTTCACATTTAAGTGAAAAAAGGGCCCGGACTGATGGGCCTGATGGGATAACGGGTTGGGTCGACTCGATTATGGAGGTTCCAACCCGGAAAAGGGGTCGGGGTGGCCCGGTGAGTCGCGCGACCTAGCCCGAGGAGCGTGGCTTGGCCCGAAGGGGCGCGGCCCGGCCCAGCAGAGCGTGGCCTGGGCCGGCGAGGCATGGCCCGGCATGGCGCGGCCCGGCTCAGCCAGGCACGGCGCGTCCCGACTGGGCATGGCCCAACTGGCTCGGCTGGTAGGATGAGCGGTCCGAGGTGGGGGCACGGCCCCCGGCTACCTGAACTGGCGGCGCCAAGCGGCGCCAACCTCCCCAAACTGGTCGGCCTTTTGGCGCACGTAGCTCACACGGGCGGGCCGTCAGACTTTCAGGGCGGCACCCTCCTACCACCATGGTCCAGCACCGACCGGCCGACTAACGGGCCAGCCGGTTCCTTAGTGTGGTGCCCTCCTGGAATTGTGGTTTGCCTCTGCCCGGTCGGCCGATGGGTCAGCCGGTTCTTCCGCCGAAGTGTCCTGCGATGCGGGCTGTGGTTCCTCCCGCACAGCTGGGGCGACGGCTCTGGCTTCCTTCTCCATGTTTCCAGCACGGCGCGACGGCACTGTTATTTCCCCACCTCCGATTTCTAATTCTAAAGATATAAAGTTCTAGAAGAGGGTCATCGGGCCGTGTTCGTTGAGCCCGCAAGCTCCGCGTTTGACGGTAACACATATCCATGAATGAACAAGGTTAATGAAGCACAACAAAACAATATTATTTTCAAAAAAATTGAAACAATTCACCCTACCTAAATAATTTATGACGAATTTCGGCATCGTGGTAGACAGCTTCGAGAGGTGAGGATTTGTAGACGTCGACGGAGAGCGTCCGAGGAGAAAGCGGCGTCTCCCCACTTGTCGTGGAGAAGAGAAAGGAATGTGTGTTGTCGTTGGTGAGTTTCCCCACATCGGTGTCTCCTCCCTTGTTGGGGAGGAAGAATAAAAGATTGGAGTAACGGGGTGCGTTCTTCACTGAGAGGAAAGGTCTTCGTTAGAGAAGGATCATTCTTCATTGAGGAAGATGTTCTTCAAAACTCTAGAGTTCTCCCCCAAATCCTCCTACACAACAATTTCCAACCCCAAAATAAAATAAGTCTTCTCCTTATTTTTTTTAATCTTTCCATGCAATTCAAAATTCAAAAATGAAACACTTAATTAATTCAATTGATAAGGTTCAACAACTAATTAATGTGTGTGTTTGCTAGAATTAAAGAGGTAGGGAGAAAGGAAGTTGAAAGGTTACTCAATAAAATTTAAGGGGTTTCCAACATTAAACAAAGGAGTTTAATGGGGGGGGTTTGACGGGTTTAGGTAAGATCAAGGGTTTGGGTAACGTGTGGGACCCACCCCACATATATCGTCCCATGGGAGGTTATGTGGGTGTGGGCCCCACCTTCAACTCCCCTTTGGAGGAATTAACCACCAACCATAAAAATAAAATTGTGCCACCAATTTTATTTATTTTAAACTATATCCCCAAAAAAATTAAATCTCAACCTGCTTAAAACGCAACTACGATAAAGGTCCCCTAAAGCAATTATTGACGCTGTGAGTTCATCAGTGCCCTCGGATTTCAATTCTGAGTACCGATTCAAAATATAGAAGAGCTCGCCCATTTTTTAACCGAATGTACCTGATCTAATCTTCAGAAAAATATTCCTGGCATATCGGGCCTCGGAATCAGGTGCCGTCAGAAACTGCATAATCGTAAAATTCCAAAGTATTTAAGAAAAAATATTTTTTGTAATTTTCAGGAATTTAAATAACTCCCACCTCAGGGATTTACGTTCTCGTAAAGCTACATCATAAACTAGGGAAACAAATGACAGTATTTTTCACGTATTTGAGACTCTCGCTCCCATGTTATCTCCTCAGGTTCTCGTGCTGCCAACAAATGCGCACAAGAGGAATCGACCATCCACGTAGGAATCTCTCCTTTAGATACTCGATCTCCACCGGGACCTCTACAAAAGTCTCCACATCATCGATGTCCAGCTCCCCATGATAAATGATGAGAGTCAGTTTGTGCGTGTATCTCCTCAGCTAAGATACGTGTTAGGCATCGTGCACCAGGTGCAACTGAGGTGGAAGGGCCAGGCGGTAAGCCACCTCACCTACCCTACTGAGGACCAGGAATGGTTCGATGATTCACAGAGATAACTTTCCGCCCAAGCAAAATATCTGTAATCCATGTTGAGGTGAGACCAATATTAAAACGCGGTCACCATCCTTGAACTCTAGTGGTCTCTGTCTTCTATCAGCACAGGACTTTTGTCTACTCTGTGCAGTCCTCATCCACTCCTGGATGATCTACACCTTCTCCGTCGTAGCCTGAACCATCACTGGTCCTACGACTGATGACTCCCCAGGGTCAGTCCAACACAGAGAAGATCTGCAAGGTCAGCCGTACAATGCCTCATATGGTTTCATACCAATGGTGGAGTGGTAGTTGGTGTTGTACACAAACTCCACCAAGGGTAGGTGATCCTCCCAGCTGCAACCAAAGTCAAGGACACATGCATGGAGAATGTCCTCAAATTTCTGAATGGTCATCTCCATCTGGACATCAATCTGAGGATGAAAGGCGGTTCTCAGGCGTAGTTGCATCCCAAATGCCTCCTGCAACCCCTTCCAAAACCAGGAAGTAAATAGAGCGTCTCGATCGGTGACAATAGACGATGGAACACCATGAAGTCGTATGATCTCCTGAACATAGAGGTGTCCCAAGCTCTCCACTGAGCCCTGCTCTATAATAGCTAGGTAATGGCCTGAAATGGTGATTCGGTCGACAATCACCCAGATGGAGCCATGTCTTCTAGAAGTACATGGAAGCCCCATCAAGAAATCCATGGATATCCCGCCCCACTTCCACTCTGGGACCTCTAAGGGCTGCACCAAGCCTGCTAGTACCCGATGCACCACCTTCACCTGGTGGGAGGTGAGGCATCATAAAATGAACTCTTCCACAGCCTTCTTCATACCCGGCCACCAGTGATGTTGTCCGAGATCCTGGTACATCTTCTCCACTCCTGGATGTACCAAAAGAGGGGAAGTGTGAAACTCCCTTAGCACATCCTCCTGTAGTGCAACTGGTACCATGTTACATGCCCTGAAAAGGATGACGTGCTATCCTCCTTTAGAAAATCCATCAGGCACCTACCCTGTGGAAATCTGAGAACATCGCGCCTCACAGTCAGTGTCCCCACATTGTGCTTCTCTGACCCACTGATGTAGTGGAGGAGTGACTGTGAGGGACTATTGGAAGGCAGTCCCATCACTATCCATGAAGGATATCTACAAAAAAGCTAACTGATATGTTGCCTCTCTAAGTAGTTGAATGCCCGATCTCTTGCTGAGAGCATCAGCCACAATGTACCCCCACCCATGAGTATATAATATCTCAAAGTTATAGTCTTGGAGGAACTCGAGACATCGCCGCTGTATCAGATTCAGATCCTTCTGCGAGATGTACCTGAGACTCTGGTGGTCAATGTAGACTGTAAACCGCTCGCCCATTAGAGAGTGCCACAACATCTTCAAGGCAAAGACCACTGCTGATAACTCCAGGTCATGGGTAGTGTAGTTCTGCTCATGTTGCCTCAATTGTCATGAACCATAGGCGATCACTACCTGCTCTTGCATAAGGAAAAACCTGAGTCCAGTTCCTAATGTATCATAGTAAACTACATACCCTACACACTCCTCTGGTAGCCTCAAGATGGTCGCACTAGTCAATATCTATCTCCACTCCTAAAAGCTCTGCTGGAATCTATCTGACCACACTAACGATTTCCCCTTCCTTGTCAAAGCTGAAAGCGGTGCCGCAACTCTGGTGAAGTCTGTCACAAATCTCCGATAGTACCCATCCAGACCTAGGAAACTCCGCACATCAGTCATGCTCCTGGGTGGCTCCCAAGAAAGTACTGCCTCGATCTTTGTTGGGTCCACTGCAACCCCAGCCTCTGAGATGACGTGTTCCATGAAATGAACCTCTCGAATATAGAACTGGAACTTCAAGATCTTACCATAAAGCTGGTGCTCTCGGAGTGTATCCATTACAACCCTCAAGTGTTAGGAATGAACCTCTTCAGTAGTCGAGTAAATCAGTATGACTTCGATGAAGAATATGACAAATTGATCGAGGTAAGGCTGGAATATCTAATTCATGAGACTCATGATCACTACTTGAGCATTGGTTACACTGAAAGGAATAACCATGAACTCATAGTGGTCATACCTACACCTGAATTCCATCTTCTCCACATCCTTGTCTCAAACTCCGAGCTGGTGATATCCTGACCTGAGGTCAATCTTCGAGAACCATTGTTCTCCCTTGAGCTAATCAAAGAGGTAATCAATCCTTGTGAGTGGGTACTTGTTCTTCATGGTCACCTGGTTCAGGCGACGATAGTCGACACATAGTCGTAAGCTCCCATCCACCTTCTTGGTGAATAAAATCGATGAAGCCCAGGGTGAAACACTAGGTCGGATGAATCCGTTTCCTTGTAAGTCCTCCAGCTGTACCCACGGCTCACGAAGTTCGGCGGGATCCATCCGATATGCTGGAGTGGATATTGGTGTTGTCCTGGGGTGCATGTAAATGTAGAAATATACCTCTCTGTGAGGAGGTAGTCCTGGAACATCGTCAAGAAAAACATCTGCATGCTAATCCCCCACAACAGGAAAACTCGAACTTCGCACATCAACCCCTTCTTGGATGTGACTAGACAACTGATGTGTGATCGACTTCCCTCTCCTCTGCGTAAGTCCATCCTGTGCTGCAAAGGCTCCCTTCTCTCCAGTGAAGGTGAACCTGCTCCCATCTGTGCGGACACACCGCACTTTGCGCCAAATATAGTCAATATGGGCATGGACTGTAGATAACCAGTCCATACCCAAGATGAAGTCGTAAGGCCTTGACGTCGCTACAAGAAGATCTCAGCCGAAGATCTCTCCTCATAGAGTAAGCTCACACTGCAGGCACCAGTGCGTAATCGTCAAGTCTACTCCCGTAGGAGTCTCTAGTTGTAAGGATCGATCCAACAACTCCATCAGAATCTCCAACCTATGAACATGGGCAGCAGCAATAAAATAATGACTCGCTCTTGTGTTTATAAGAACTACAGAAAGGGTGTAGTAGACACAGATAGTACCTCAAATCATCTCAGGTGTGTCGTGGTCGTTCGCCTCGACTGCTTGGAGATGAGCCTACCCCTGTCTGCCAGCTCCCTATGGTCGGGGTAGCCCTCCCGGTGGTGGTGGTGGTGGTGGTAGAGCCTCGAAGCATCATCCATAACCTACTGCTTGGACAGCTCTTTTTCCTTGTCTGCCTGCTCCTTGCGGATAGCCATGGTCGAACCTCTGCCTCTGCCTGGTTGGTCCCTCAACCGTCTGCTTCTCCTCTGAATGGCGGTTTGGACAATCACGAGTCATGTGGCCCTACCTGCCGCAAGCATAACTATGACAACCCTGCTCTTTATTACAACTTAAACATGCTTTATTACATAAAACTTCACTTGATACAACAAAGAAGATCAAGAGTTTTAGTGTCTTTGGGGCTTAGGATCATTACATAAAAACTTTAAACTTGAAATATAACATCCTTATTGAAAACTTCCTTTACATGACCACTACATTCCTTCGTACTTAGCATTGCATGGGATAACCTGAGGACATGCATAAGAAAAGGGTGAGCTATAAAGCCCAGTAAGGGAGTACATAATGAATAACATGAGGAGTAAAATACATGTTAGGCAATAGGCATATCAATAGAGCATAATAGAGACATGAACATAAAGGCATGATAAAGCATGATAATCATAACATGGAAATGTGGAAACAACACTTAACATTGAATTAGCATGAGCCAAGGCTCATTGCACATGGAGCATGAGTAAACCCTCATTGCACTTGAAGCACGAGTAAACCCTCGTTGCACTTGAATTAGCATGATTAAACACTCATTGCACATGACGTATCATGATACTATACTTTACCCAATGCATTGGAGCACTATCAGGGCGCACCCTTCTTAAACATTTCATTTCATGCATAAGTGTGCCACATGGATCATAAAACATGGATTCATAAAACATAATCATTTATTCCACGATAAAGGAATGTGGAATTAATACATGAAACTTTATAATCAATATGTAAATGTGCATAAAGGTGAATACCCTTGATGGAGAAATGGGCATGGTATTCACTACACAAAGACATTGGCTTAGAAAATCGGTGCGATTTCGGCAGCATAACGGCGTGACATAAGAATTCATAAAAAAGGTTGATGAGAGAGAAAGGGGTTCCTCATCACATTTACATGTAATGGACAGTAAGGAGATCATATATATACATGTCCCAACAATAGAAATGGAATTTAGATTCATGATACAAAAGTATTGCTTGAATATAAAAGAGGAGAAAAAGGTTCCTTTCGGAATTTCGGCATAGTAACGGGTGTACATGGGAGGCATTTAATGAGAGAGAAAGGGGTCTCCCATCATTCAAACTATAAAAGGGCAGTATGGGAGAGGTGATAAACCATACCCCAACATTCATAATTGAAATTAAAAGGGCAATACAACTTAAGGAAAATTGACAAAAAATGAGAAAGGAAGAAAAAACCCTTACTTGGAAGTGTGCTTCCAAAGGCTAGAGAGAGGCTTGTGAGAGGCTTCTTGGGAGCTTGGGGAACCTTGAGAGGATTCTAGAGAGAGTAGGGCAGAGGTTGGACGAACTTCAAGGGCTTTGGGTGAGGAGGAAGTGGGAGCTTGGGTGGGTTTATATAGGAAAGGTGAGAGAATTCTTTATTATTTAGGTTTGGGACCCCTTATATTAAAATAATCCAAACCACAAACCATCCCATGGTATTAGCCCATGGTTTCTGGAAAAGGAAAGAGGAAAAAAATATTTTACAAGTCCAAGGTCCGAACTTATTAAAAAATTAGGGTTGCTTATGTGGAGGTGAGTCACACTCCCATGGAAATTAATTTAAAAAGGCAAAGTGTTGAATAAGTCTTGAGGGCTCCATTAATGCTTTGAAAAGTGAGTCAAACAAACCCAAAACCTCATTATTTTAATGATAAAACATATATTGGCCGAACATAAGGATTATGGTATTTTATTACATCACCATTGGGTCATTATGATGTCATAAAACACATTATATATTTAAATGGTATTTAATTTTTACCCCAAAATTTGACTGTCTCAGAAAATTATGAAAAATTCACCGTTGGATAATTTCGACGTCCTGATTCCAAAAATAATATTTATTTTATCTAAATAATTTTCTAAATATGTTAATTTTCACTTTTAAAATAAAAACCGACATTTATAAAAAAATTCACGGGTTTTGACAGAAATGGCTTTCAAACCTTAATAAAAATTTTAATTGCATTCATAAAATTATAAGATCATTTATATTTAATAAAAATTAATTTAATATTAATAATAATATTTTATTAAAATATTATTTAATTCAAAAATCCTTTAATTTAATAAAATATAATTCTTAATTAAATAATAACTAAAAACATCATTTGTACTTTAAATACTAATTACAATGCATCAAAAATGACTAGAAATTATATTCATTATTATATACAAAAATAATGTACATGAACATGGTGCTACTTATTTGTTACATAACCCCTTAAAATAGCCGCATAAGACCTAAGGGTAAGGTGTGCGATGGTGACAGACTCTTGGGGTTGCTCGGATAACATCGCTCGAGTGGTAATCTCTATCAACTTCCATTTTTTCCGTAGACGATCACGTTCGAGCTTGACTTAATGAAGCTCAGCTTGGGCTTGGTCAAGGGCAAAGCCCAAAGATGCCACCTCCTTTCCGAGCTCCGACAAATGGGCTTCGTAAGGGGCAATTCTACTGGATGAGGCCATCGTTTCCTTTGTCTGAGTAGAAAATTGGTTCGTTAAAGCCTTATATTTAAACTACCCAGATGATCACTGTTCAACGGCTATAAAAGTAACGGTCACAAATCTTAACTTAAAACTAAAGAAGTTGACATCTTATAAAAAAACATTTTTCATAAAGAAACATTTAACTGGATCAAGAGAGATTTTCCATTAAAGAAATTTTGGGTCGTCACAACATTCCCCCCTTAAGAAATTTCGCCCTCGAAATTTTCCTTTTCCCACACTAAAACAAATGTGGGTAACTTAGCTTCATCGTATCCTCCGACTCCCATGTTGCTTCTTCAAACTTGTGGTTTCTCTACAACACCTTGATGAGGGGCATTGTCTTATTTCGTAGAACTTTTTCTCTACGATCCAAGATCTTCACTGGTTGCTCCTCATAAGAATGATCGTCTTCTAATTGTACCACCTCAGAAGAGAGTACATGTGAAGGGTCTGGTATGTACTTCCTTAAGAGGGATACATGGAAGACATCATACACCTTGGTCATAGCAGGTGGAAGTGCTAGTCGATAGGCCACAGCCCCAACACGATCAAGAATATCGAAGGGGCCGATGTACCTTGGACTTAACTTCCCTTTCTTTCCAAACCTCATGACCTTCTTCCACGGAGATATGCGTAAAAACACCATGTCTCCGACTTTAAACTCAAGGTCTCATCGACGATTATCTGCATAACTCTTCTGTTGACTTTGGGCTGCCTTGATATGCTGCTGAATGGTTTTCACCTTCTCCACCATTTCTTCGACCATTTCTGGTCCAAGCAGCTTACGTTCACCGACCTCATCCCAACATGCCGGTGTTCTGCACCTTTTCCCATACAGGGCTTCATATGGTGCCATTTGGATGCTCGAGTGGAAACTATTATTATAAGAGAACTCAACTAGAGTAAGATGTTGATCCCATCCTCCTTTAAATTCCATTGAGCACGCTCTCAACATATCCTCAAGTGTTTGGATAGTCCGCTCGGATTGGCCATCAGTTTGAGGATGATAGGTCGTACTGAAGTTCAGTTCAGTATTCAGAGCATGTTGAAGACTCTTCCAAAACTTAGAGGTAAATCTTGGATCTCGGTCAAACACAATAGATAGTGGTACTCCATGCAACCGTACCACTTCCCTGATATATATCCGTGCCAGTTGATCCAAAGAGAAATCCTCTCGAATAGCAATGAAGTGTGCAGTCTTTGTAAGACGATCCACAATAACCCAGATTGCATTGTTGCTTTTGGATGTCCTTGGAAGTCCAGTGACGAAGTCCATGGTGATGTTCTCCCATTTCCATTCTGGTATAGGCAATGGTTGCATCATCCCCTTAGACTTCTGCCTCTCTGCCTTCACTTGCTGACACACCAGGCACTTTGATGTATATTCGGCGATCTCCTTCTTCATATTATCCCACCAAAAGTTTTCTCGGAGATCTCGATACATCTTTGTGCTCCCTGGGTGAATAGAGAAATTTGAACTATGTGCATCATCCAAAAGTTCCTTCTTCAGCTCCGAACTTGATTGGACACATAGTCTTTTCTCAAACCGCACAATTCCTTCTTCATTAACATTAAACTCTGAGGATTTTCCCTTTTTGATAGCTTCCACTTTTTCTTGGATTCTCGCATCATCCTTTTGAGCATCCTTTAACCTTTCTAAAAGAGATGGTTGAGCAATCATTTGTGAAAGGATTGGTGATGTTCCCTTCTTTATGATTCCCACGTCCATCTTCATCAAGTCTAAGAAGATTGGATCCTTCTCAATTCTCATCATTGATAGAATTGCTGGATCCTTTCTACTTAGGGCATCTGCCACCTTGTTCGCCTTCCCAGGGTGGTAATGTATTGTACAGTCATAATCCTTTATGAGCTCTATCCATCTTCTCTGGTGCATATTAAGCTCTTTCTGTGTGAATATATATTTAAGACTCTTGTGGTCAGTATATATCTCACATTTCTCTCCATAGAGATAATGCCGCCAGATTTTCAAGGCAAAGATCACCGCCGCCAACTCCAGATCATGCGTTGGATAGTTTCGCTCATGGATTTTCAACTGCCTTGAGGCATAGGATATCACTTTATCATTCTGCATCATCACACATCCTAATCCCTTCTTCGAAGCATCACTGAATACCACAAAAATCTCCCCACTCGTGGGTAAAGTGAGCACGGGTGCAGTGATAAGCATCCTTTTCAACTCCTTGAAGCTTTCTTCGCATTCATCACTCCAAGCAAACTTTACTCCCTTTCGAGTTAGCTTGGTAAGAGGGTTGGACAATCGTGAGAAATTTCTCACAAATCGTCGATAATATCCAGCTAACCCCAAGAAGCTACGGATATCAGTTACCGATGTTGGCCTCGGCCATCCCTCAATTGCATCTGTTTTGGAGGGGTCCACAGATATCCCATTGCTTGTGATGATATGGCCTAAGAATGAGACCTCCTTCAACCAGAACTCACACTTGTTGTACTTGGCATAGAGCTTCTCCTTGCGCAAAGTCTCCAGTACAGTTCTTAAATTCTCCTCATGGTCCTCCTTGGTTTTGGAGTATATTAGAATATCATCTATAAAGACTACCACAAATTTATCCAGGTAATCTCTAAAGACTCTATTCATCAAGTCCATGAATATTTCTGGAGCATTGGTGAGTCCAAAAGGCATTACTATGAATTCATAGTGCCCGTACCTTGTACGAAAAGCAGTCTTGGGGATATCTTCCTTCTTCACCCTTACTTGATAATATCCCGACCGCAAGTCGAACTTGGAGAAGTATTGTGCTCCACGCAGCTGATCAAACAAGTCATCGATTCTTGGGAGAGGATACTTGTTCTTTATCGTGATTTTGTTAAGTTCATGATAATCGATGCAAAGCCGCATTGACCCGTCCTTCTTCTTTACGAAGAGGACTGGTGCACCCCATGGTGATGCACTTGGGCGTATAAACCCTTTATCCAGATTCTCCTGTAGTTGTTTCTTCAGTTCTTCAAGCTCAACCACAGCCATTCTATATGGAGTCTTGGATATTGGTAGCGCCCCAGGTATAAGTTCAATTGAGAACTCAACATCTCTTCTTGGAGGAAGACCAGGAAGTTCCTCGGGAAATACTTCAGCGAATTCCCTCACAATAGGCATTTCTTCAAGGGTGGTTTCTTCCTTGGACTCAATCATCTGAGCCAGATATGCGTGCTCATAAGGCAGTAGTATCCATGCTTGAGATGATGGAGCTAAAGGAGATTCATCTTCCTCCTCACACTTGTAAAGAATCGGGGGTCGATTCTCCATATGGAGTGTGATTTCCCTCTCCCGACAATTTATGTTGGCTCTATATAAGGAAATCCAATCCATGCCAAGAATTGCATCAAATTCCACCAAAGGGAGTATGACGAGGTTCGCCGGGAAATTCAATCCACAGATTATAACAGGGGAGGACTTATACTCATGGGATGCAATGATTGCCCCATTTTCCGTACTCACCGACATCTTTACTTCCATGATTTGTGGTGGTGCAGGGATTATTCTACTAAACTTTTCAGATATAAAAGAATGCGTAGAACCTGAATCAAAAAGTACGTTTTCTATTCTTGAATGAATAACTAGCGTACCTGTCACCACTTCGTTGTCGGGGTTCACTTCGGCAGAAGTGATGGCAAAAGCTCTTCCTTGCTGTCTTGGAGGTTGTTGATTGCCTCCGATAACCCTTGGATTAGGGCACTGATTCGCAAAATGACCCGGTTCTTTGCATTTGAAGCATTGAACAACGCGTTAAGGTTCGAACGGAGCGTTCCTCCCCTCCGTCGCAGCCGCGGGTCCTTCTTGCTGACAGTTAACAGCTAGGTGCCCTTCTCTTCCACACTTGAACCATTTTCTTGTCCCCCTAAGGCAATTTCCAGGGTGCTTTTTTCACACTTTTGGCAAGTGGGGTGCTGGAATTTCTTAGCGCCGTTGGATTTATCCATCAGACCACCAGCATTGAAGTCCACCTTCCGCTTCTTGTCCCCATGATACCCCTGTGATTCTCCGATCTCCATTTCAACCTTGAGGGCACATCGGACAATTTCCTCATAGCTGTCAAAGTCACGGATCGCTAATGCTTTCCGCAAGCTAGGCTTCAGCCCACCAAAGAAGCGGTCAACCTTGCATTCGGGGGTAACGACAAAGCCGGAAGCGTATCATGCAAGCCTTGTGAAGTTTGCCTCGTACACTCCCACAGATTCCTCATCTTTCTGCTTGAGGGAAAGGAAGTCCCTTTCCATCTTAAGACGGAGGGTGCGTGGAAAATATTTATCGAAAAACATCTTCCGGAATACCTTCCATTCCAAAGCCTCGATCTCCTCCTCAGGATTTGTATTTTTTATCAATGTCCACCATTGATCAGCTTCACCCTCCATACAATAAGCCGCCAGGATAACCTTCTCTTTTTCAGAGCATTGGAGGATGGAGAATATCTTTTCAATGGAGTTGATCCATTGTTCAGCAATCGTGGGATCGGATGATCCACTAAAAGTAGGAGGCCTTTGTCTCATGAAGCTTTCAATAGCGACTTTTTCTTTCTTAGGGGGGGTTGAACGTTCCTCTTGACCAGTGTTTCTATTCAAAACTTGAGTTAGCTGAGAGAGAAGCGTGACAAAGTTCGCGATTCCCGCTCCCATTGGATTGGGCATCTCATTAGTACAATCATCACACTGATCTTCACAACGGTTGTTAGCCCGAGTTCTCCTATTACCGGCCATTGGCTGGAATAAAAGGAAAGTTAGGGGTAACACATAGAGGGTAATCCAAAGACAAAAGTTGATGACTTATAAATAAACTTTAATCTCTTTAACTCATGAGTCTATAGGATTCAATCCAGGCTTTTCATGATCTTCCTTCTAACATATATCCTTAGGGGCATTTTTCCCTTAATAAGGGTTCATACTAAGATTGTGAATTTATCAAAACATATCCCCCGGGAGTGTCGTAACCAAGAGTGCAGCAAGGCCCGTTGTTGTGCACCAGTTCCCGTTCGAGTCTAGCTCAAAGCGGTGTTTTCGGGTTTTACCCCTAGGATACATCTGTGCCAGAGCCGCCTCTACCTGCTCGTATCCAGACAGGGATGTATTTGTTTGATAAAACACTTACTTAGTATTTACCAAAACTTAGGGATGTTTTTATTATGCTTATTCTTGTATCTAAGGCATTACTAGGGTTTCCTAATCCCAAAAAAAACTAAACCTATCCTCTGATACCAACTATGACAACCCTGCTTTTTATTACAACTTAAACATGATTTATTACATAAAACTTCACTTGATACAACAAAGAAGATCGAGAGGTTTAGTGTCTTTGGGGCTTAGGATCATTACATAAAAACTTTAAACTTGAAATACAACATCCTTATTGAAAACTTCCTTTACATGACCACTACATTCCTTCGTACTTAGCATTGCATGGGATAACCTGAGGACATGCATAAGAAAAGGGTGAGCTATAAAGCCCAGTAAGGGAGTACATAATGAATAACATGAGGAGTACAATACATGTTAGGCAATAGGCATATAAATAGAACATAATAGAGACATGAACATAAAGGCATGATAAATCATGATAATCATAACATGGAAATGTGGCAACAACACTTAACATTGAATTATCATGAGCCAAGGCTCATTGCACATGGAGCATGAGTAAACCCTCATTGCACTTGAAGCACGAGTAAACCCTCGTTGCACTTGAATTAGCATGAGTAAACACTCATTGCACATGACGTATCATGATACTATACTTTACCCAATGCATTGGAGCGCTATCAGGGCGCACCCTTCTTAAACATTTCATTTCATGCATAAGTGTGCCACATGGATCATAAAACATGGATTCATAAATCATAATCATTTATTCCACGATAAAGGAATGTGGAATTCATACATGAAACTTTATAATCAATATGTAAATTTTCATAAAGGTGAATACCCTTGATGGAGAAATGGGCCTGGTATTCACTACACAAAGACATTGGCTTAGAAAATCGGTGCGATTTCGGCAGAGTAACGGCGTGACATAAGAATTCATAAAAAAAGGTTGATGAGAGAGAAAGGGGTTCCTCATCATATTTACATGTAATGGACAGTAAGGAGATCATATATATACATGTCCCAACAATAGAAATGGAATTTAGATTCATGATACAAAAGTATTGCTTGAATATAAAAGAGGAGAAAAAGGTTCCTTTCGGAATTTCGGCATAGTAACGGGTGTACATGGGAGGCATTTAATGAGAGAGAAAGGGGTCTCCCATCATTAAAACTATAAAAGGGCAGTATGGGAGAGGTGTGAAACCATACCCCAACATTCATAATTGAAATTAAAAGGGCAATACAACTTAAGGAAAATTGACAAAAAATGAGAAAGGAAGAAAAAACCCTTACTTGGAAGTGTGCTTCCAAAGGCTAGAGAGAGGCTTGTGAGAGGCTTCTTGGGAGATTGGGGCACCTTGAGAGGATTCTAGAGAGAGTAGGGCAGAGGTTGGACGAACTTAAAGGGCTTTGGGTGAGGAGGAAGTGGGAGCTTGGGTGGGTTTATATAGGAAAGGTGAGAGAATTCTTTATTATTTAGGTTTGGGACCCCTTATATTAAAATAATCCAAACCACAAACCATCCCATGGTATTAGCCCATGGTTTCTGGAAAAGGAAAGAGGAAAACAATATTTTACAAGTCCAAGGTCCGAACTTATTAAAAAATTAGGGTTGCTTATGTGGAGGTGAGTCACACTCCCATGGAAATTAATTTAAAAAGGCAAAGTGTTGAATAAGTCTTGAGGGCTCCATTAATGCTTTGAAAAGTGAGTCAAACAAACCCAAAACCTCATTATTTTAATGATAAAACATATATTGGCCGAACATACGGATTATGGTGTTTTATTACATCACCATTGGGTCATTATGATGTCATAAAACACATTATATATTTAAATGGTATTTAATTTTTACCCAAAAATTTGACTGTCTCAGAAAATTATGAAAAATTCACCGTTGGATAATTTCGACGTCCTGATTCCAAAAATAATATTTATTTTATCTAAATAATTTTCTAAATATGTTAATTTTCACTTTTAAAATAAAAACCGACATTTATAAAAAAATTCACGGGTTTTGACAGAAATGGCTTTCAAACCTTAATAAAAATTTTAATTGCATTCATAAAATTATAAGATCATTTATATTTAATAAAAATTAATTTAATATTAATAATAATATTTTATTAAAATATTATTTATTTCAAAAATCCTTTAATTTAATAAAATATAATTCTTAATTAAATAATAACTAAAAACATCATTTGTACTTTAAAAACTAATTACAATGCATCAAAAATGACTAGAAATTATATTCATTATTATATACAAAAATAATGTACATGAACATGGTGCTACTTATTTGTTACATAACCCCTTAAAATAGCTGCATAATACCTAAGGGTAAGGTGTGCGATGGTGATAGACTCTTGGGGTTGCTCGGATAACATCGCTCGAGTGGTAATCTCTATCAACTTCCATTTTTCCCGTAGACGATCACGTTCGAGCTTGACTTGATGAAGCTCAGCTTGGGCTTGGTCAAGGGCAAAGCCCAAAGACGCCACCTCCTTTCCGAGCTCCGACAAATGGGCTTCGTAAGGGGCAATTCTACTGGATGAGGTCATCGCTTCCTTTGTCTGAGTAGAAAATTGGTTCGTTAAAGCCTTATATTTAAACGACCCAGATGATCACTGTTCAACGGCTATAAAAGTAACGGTCACAAATCTTTACTTAAAACTAAAGAAGTTGACATCTTATAAAAAAACATTTTTCATAAAGAAACATTTAACTGGATCAAGAGAGATTTTCCATTAATGAAATTTTGGGTCGTTACAATAACACTGTCTCCCTCTCGTATGACTGGATCTACTGCATGTGCCCCGCACATCTGAACCAGTATCTTGAGGTCACCAACCTGATGGCCTAGTCATCTTGGACCTCTGTGACATCTGTATATTGCCAGCTTCAGAAGACTCTTCTACGTCTCACTCTGTTGTGGGTCTCATTGCTGGCATCGGCTCAGCAAAAAAACTCTCCACAAGAGGGGCTTGATTCAGTACTCCTGCCTGCGTCAGAATGCTGAGGGAGATCCTCGAAGCCCTGCTCTCATGCCTCAATCCCTGCTCAAAGGTTCGAGCCCAGAAGAATGGATCACATACCATGTCCATGGAGTAGCGTGAGAGGTTGGTAAATCTCACCGAGTACTGGGCTACTGACATGCTACCCTTCCGCAGCAGTAGTAACTCCTGGATGTACACCGCATGGAGGGTGGCTGGAACAAACTCTGAGCGAAAGAGGCTCTCAAAGTCCGTTCAAAGTAGAGATGCCTTGTCATGCACCTAGAGCATTAGAATCCACCATCTACCTGATGATGTGTGCAGGAGACTCGCGAAAAGGATATCCATAAGATCTGGTGGTGTCCCTACCAATCTAAAGACTCGGATGATAGCCTCCAGCCAATCCTCGGCTGCCTAAGGGTCCATCTCTCTAAGGAACTTGGGTGGCCTCTATCACTGAAACTCGTGCAATACACTCAGAAGGTGTGCACTCTCTGCTACTAGGGCTGGGGGTATCAGTGGCCTAGCGGGTAGAGGTACTGCTGGTGCCTCTACTATAATGGGGCCCTACACCAATGCCTCGTCGCTTGGTGGGCTGTCATCCCGCACGTAACTAGGAACCAAAGATGGTTGCCTTCATGGGGCCATCCTAAGAAGAAACAGGTGTTCCACGGTTATTACAGTATACCTGGTGAGCTAACATAAAGTAATCACAAAGAAAACTTTTGAAACACACATGAAATCAATGTTTTGATGCACTGAGTTGGAAATCAGAAGTCAGGGTCCTGGTGTATGGATACATCGGCCACCACACCAACACTGGACTCCCTGGACTGATATAAACACTCAATACCATTAACACTATTGCTCCCCATAAATAATTTATCAGAGTCTTGAGTTCTGCGGTAGAACCGACTCCTCTGATACCAATTTTTCATGACCCGTCTTCGGGGCCAATGCCGTGACTACCCCAAGCGCGCCTTCCATAGTCTAGGGGATGGTGATTAGAACCAAAAATGTAAATCCCGGTAAAAAGGGAAGGCATTGTCTTTATAAAGGTAAACAAACATAATAGAGTATGCATGATGGAGTAAACATAAAGTAAACTGAGTACAAAAGTAAGTGTTGGAAAGTAAATGGGCCAGTATACAAAACCAACTGAAAGTACAGTACAACTGAGAAAGAATGTACAATAGATGAAAAGTAAATCATCAACCACTAAGTCGTACTCCGAGAATCCCACCTGAGGGGTGGGTACAGATAGTCTCATCAGTACCTTGGGTCCGTTCTTCTGCTCTGTGTACATCCTGCCAGGTGGTCCACCTCCGGATACCGTCCAGCTCCACAAGACTCGACCATGATCAGTGTTTTCTATCATCTACAACCAAAAAAACGTAGTGTGGGAAATGCCCATGCAGGGATGAGTATAACGATACTCAGTAGGAACCCTGAGACCCCTTAAGGTCTCACAAAATCCAGAAAGGTTAAACAAAAAAGTAAAGATACAAACACAAAGTATCAACTAACTCAACTTAGGTATATTACCATACATAAACCTAATTCATCAATCTTAGTTCGGCTCCAACCTCCGAGACCATGCACAACCAGTCCACACAGGAAAGAAGTCAGTCATAACAATGATAATGATTGAAAGTCAAGACTCATCTCACATAGGTATACTACTCATGAAGAGGGGTGAGGATGATTAGATGTAGCCTCTGAATCATCTCCTCTTCCAAACCCACGTAGGATCCAAATATAGAAGTCGTCACTGCCAAACCCACGTAGGATCCAAGTACAGTAACCATCGCTGCCGAACCCACATAGGATCTAATACAGTCATCATCATTGTTGAACCCACGGAGGATCCAAGTACAATCTTCCTCGCTGCCGAACCCACGTAGGGTCCAAGTACAGTCGTCATCGTCGTCGCAGTCGCAACCAGATCTACGGTTACCGCACACAGCGTACTTGATTCCAGGAGGGTCCGCTCCACGATTAGAAGGGGTTGATACATAAACTGTCATGAATTCTATATTTTATGTATCTTGAAGTTCTTTCTCGTCCAAAGGAACCCAATGCGACAGACGGTGCGTCAAACGGACGCCCAGTCTGAGAGATATTGGCTTTTCCGTTCTAGGGGCCCGGTTCGAAATATGCTTGTTCCAAACCCAGCTATTTATCAAAACTGTCCAAAACTCACTTAGAGTATCTCAAAATTATCGCCTCGTCAAAAGAGTCCCAGTGCCATAGACAGCGCGTCGATCAGATGCACGGTATTTAAGAATTTCACGTTTAAGTCCAAAAGGGCCCGGTCCGATAGGCCCGATGGGCTAACGGGTCAGGTTGACTCAGTTTTGGCGAGTCTGACCCGGCCAAGGGGTCGGATTGGCCTGGTGAGTTGCACGGCCTCACCCGAGGATCCCGGCCCGGTGGTGCACGGCCTGGGCTGACGGGGCGCCGCCCGTCCCGGCCTGGCGTGGCCCGGCTCATCCCGGCCCGGTGCGGCCCAGATGGCTCGGTCGGCTGGCCGACTGGTCCGAGTCGAGGGCGTGGCCCCGGCTGCCCGAAACGGCAGTGCCGCCCTCCCCAAACCATCCAGCTAGGCCGTACGGCCTTCTGGCGCATGCGACCCGCATGGGCGGGTCGCCGGTCTTCCAGCGCAGTGCCCTACTGACGTTGTGGTCTAGCTCCGCTCGGCCAGCCAACGGGCCGGCCGGTTCATCCGCCAAAGCGGCCTGAGATGCGTGTTGCGGTTCCTCCCGCACAGCCGGTGCGACGACGCCGACTTCCTTCTCCATGTTTCTGGAACGGCACGACGGCGCTGTTATTTCCCCGCCTCTGGTTTCCAATTCCTAAGGGATAAAGTTCCAGTGAAGGTTCGTCGAGTCATGTTCGTTCGGCCCGCAACCTCGGCGTTAGACGGTAACACATATCAATGAATGGACAAGGTTCACGAAGCACAACCAAACAATTTTGTTTTCAATAGATTTGAAACAATTCAACCGACCTCAACAATTTATAACAAACTTCATTGTCGTGGTATACGGCATCGTGAGGTGTGGATTCGTAGACATTGACGGAGAGTGTCCATGGAGAAAGCGGAATATCCCAACATGTCGCGGAGAAGAGAAGGGAATCTGTGTTGTCAATGGCGAGTTTCCTCACGTCGCTATCTTCTCCCTTTTCATGGAGGAAGAAGAAAAGATTGGAGGAAAGGGTGAAATCTTCACCGAGATGAAAGGTCTTCTTCAGAGCAGGAACATTCTTCGTTGAGGAAGGTGTTATTCACAATCTAGAGTTCTCCCCAAAATCCTTCCACACAACAAATTCCAACCCCAAAATAAAATAAGGCTTCTCCTTATTTTATTTAATCCTTCCATGCATTTCAAAATTCCAAAATCAAACACTTAATTAATTCAATTGAAGAGGTTGAACAATTAATAAAGGTGTGTGTTGGCTAGAATTGAAGTGAGAGATAGAGAGAGAGGGGAAGTGGAAAGGTTACTCAATTAAATTCAGGGGGTTTCCAACATCAAACAAAGGAGTTTAATGTGGTCGTTTGAGGGGTTTAGGGAAGATCAAGGGTTTAGGTCACATGTGGGCCCCACCCCAAAAATATCTCCCATGGGAGGTTATGTGGGTGTGGGCCCCACCTTCAACTCCCCATGGGAGGAATTAACCACCAACCCAAAAAAAACGGTGCCACCAATTTTATTTATTTTAAACTAAATCCCCAAAAAAATTAAATCTCAACCCGCTTAAAACTCAACTACAGTAAAGGTCCCCTAAAGCAATTATCGGCACTGCGAGTTCATCGGTGACCTCGGATTTCGATTCCAATTATTCGTTCAAAAGATAGAAAAACCCGATCGTTTGTTCACTGAATTTACCCAAGATAAACTTCAGAAAAATATTCTGGGCATACCGGGCCTCAGAATCAAGTGCCGTCAAAAACTGTGTACTCGTAAAATTCCAAGGCATTTATGAAAAAAATTTCCATGAAATTTCCGAGTCCTTTCATTGTGCCATATTTCTCAACCACCCCCTTAAAAAAATCACTTATAAAATTAAGAATCCACATTATTGTGGTTATAAACCTTCCAAAATACCTATCATGTGATCCTTAAGAGGATATATAAAGGAATTATTACAATGAATAGGTAATCTCCTTAACCAGAAACGTTCTTTCTACTTATTAATTATCTTCTCTTAATCTATGGGGTTTATCCATAAATAATTACTTATGTATCTTAAACATAAAAAAATATTATTATGATTATTAAGTCATTATTTTACACCCTCTTTCCCATCATATGGTATGTTAAATTATCACTTTTGTGTACGGATGACTTACTGTATCAATATAGAGATACAATTGATTTTCCACCACTATATTTCATGGATGGATATTATCATGGGATTTAATGTTATTTAGTATGCTTTTGAAATAATTATAATTTGTGAATTATAATACCACATCTACCTTCTTAACATTAAATCATTTTTAAAATTATATCTTCTCTTGTGTGTACATGTGGACTACCGCCTCCAATAATAAATGTGATTAGCTTTAATTTTCGTTTTAATTGGATGGGAATTAGGATATGTTTAATGAATATATATATATATATATGATATAATATTGAATTTGGATTGGAAAATAATTATTTACCTTTATTTTGTTTCATATATTTATAAGTGAAAACAATTTTCATGCATATGTACGGTGTACCATCTCAATAAAAAATGAAGCAACTATTACACAGAACTCAGATTTTTTATAACTAATTATTAATAAATTATTTCTATGATATCATAAGTAAATAATAATTGTTATTATAAATATTATTATGGTTATATAACACATTAATAATAAATATATATTCATTATACATGATGTTTGCACACGTAGAGATATGGAACAGACTTGATGTAAGAGTATGTTTCAGTCCAATTTTTAATCAAGATTATTTGTGACTATATGTTCCTTAAGGAAATTGTGTGAATCATATTAGATAAGTAAATTAAATAATTATTATACTTTTTTTACTAAAAATACATGTTTTAGTCATTTTATTCACTTTTAGTTCTTTAGAGATCGAAATAATATTTTTAATAAAAACCTTATTTATTTATCTCTTTGGTATAAAATAGTTTTTCGTCCATATGCATGGCTTGTAAAAAGGTTTCAAGAATGTTTTCAATATTCTAATAAGATTTTTTAAATTTATTTTTATACATGAATTATATATTACAAAATGTTTCAATGTAATATTTCTATCATTTTTTGAATGAGACACTTTTTAGCATCGTAAAAAAGTACAAAAAAGTAATGTTTTATTTTACATTATATAGAATGAATAACGTTTCCTGCTATCCTGACCACTCAAGCATTATTTATAAGGAAATTTTTTTACTTAAATTATTGTATGTTATTATATTTTAAATTGATTATTTGAAAATTAAAAATATATTTTAATTAAGATATGTTAAAATAATTATTTAAAAGAATGTTTCATATATAATAGCTTAATTTTATGTTAATTATGATTGTACATGGATCTGATTCAATGAAACAAACATTAATATTTATATAAATTATTTATTTCTATATTGATGAAATGATTATAAAACCCATTTGTTTTCTATTTGTTCTGATATGATGAAATAAATATGTGCTTATAAAACCTATCTTCTTTCCACAATTTATTTTATGATAATATGACGAATGTTGTATGAAATTCTATTACACATACGTATGTTTTCAAATATGTGATAGGTTTTCCTAGAATTATATATTCTGAAATTTATTGGGTAAATTTTTATATCTCATCAGATAATTAAGAAAAATAATTCAATGTTCTTGATCTTCTATGATAGATAACTCACTTTTATTAATACTTTATGGAAAACAAGTGGATGTTCTTAATAGATTATAGGAAAAAACTGTTTATTCTTAATCTGTTGTGATTTTATGGTCTCGGTAGTCAACCTTGACATATGAAATAGTGTATATACTTATGCTAGTTCCATAGTTTTATGACATGAATTTATTATTAATGATTTATTTATAAAGACTTATTTCTCTTATGATTCATGTATTTTGAAATGATATTGCATTATTACATGGCTCTTGTTTTTGAACTTTGATATATTGGGTATGAACATTGTGACTTATTGATAAGATCTCATACATTTATACTTATCTTATTATTTCATAAAGTCATCTATTGAAATCACCTATGTTTTCTGTTATTGGTTATTTTATCTCTCCATTTTATTATGATTCTGTTCCCTAAGTTATGAAGAATGGTATTTATTTTAATATGTATAAGAAGGGTAAATGTTAAGAACAAAAAGTGGGAAATGATGTAGATCATTTATGAACCATTTTTTTATGTGTCCATGTTTCCAAAATCACTTGACCTATACGATTCTAGCAGGAATCATTATTTTATGTAGTTTATATTCATATAATAAGATTTAATATATTTGTATGAAAAGTATGGGTCACTATAGATATTCCTTTTATAAAAATTAAATGTCATAGGAATGAAATTTATTCTATCAAAAACTCACACATAGTGACTTCCACTTAGAGATAGTGATCTCATAATATTCTTGCAGAATATCTTGGTTTCTTCATTATTATATATAGTTCATGGGTAAGATAATATTTTATCAATAAGAAACTAAAAAAACAATCCATGTATTGAAGGAAGATACAGTTCATCATAACGATAAAAACTATTGATGCATTCATAATACCAAAGGTCGTGACTAAGTACTCAAAGGGAACATAATAAATTTCAATAGATATTTTTTGAATTTCATCATCCCAAAATTGAATTTTGTTTTAACATGAACATTGATCAATTTTAGAAAATCATTTTCCACTCCTAAATTAATCAAACATATCATCAATTCAAGGAAAATGATATTAGTTTTTAATGGTAACATGATTAAATTTATTGTAATCAACATAGTGTTGAAGAGTTCCTAGATATTATTTCATAAAAAACTTAACCAACCTAAGATCATATACTTGGTTTTATAAATCGCTCAATTTTTTATTAATCCAATTGGACCTTTAGTTTGAGAAATAATATTGGTAAAATTTTATTTGAAGGAAGTTAAATATGACACATTCTTGATAGTAGGTTGATGGAAAACTCAATTTCTCTTTTAGGTGGATCCATAAAAATATTCTGGAAATCCATTAGGTAATCAATAACTATATAAGGAAGATCATTACTTACAATTGTATCAATATCCCACAAATTCACTATTGTTAATTGATATGAGATAGTTAAAACTAATATCAGTGAAGGTACTACTCTCCCAACAATTATGTCCCATTCTCTATTAAATAGATAAATATATCCATCATTATATGTCAAAGTGACCTAATTGGTTTTGTAGTCAATAAGTTATATGATTAATTTTAACCATTACATTACCAAAATTTGATCAAGAATTCATTTTTTAGATATTGAACTCCCATAAAATATAGATTTCATCAATGGTTATATAATAAGTTTCACACTTATTTCTCATGAACTCTTGTTTTTTGATATGTAACTTTATGTTTTGGACATTAAGAATAATGTGCACATGTAATCCCATTTTAGTCACAAAACTAGAATAAATAATATAAACGTAGGATTCGAGGTCAAATTAGACTTGCATTGACATATAACCAAGAAGAATCACAACTCACATCGTCTAAAGGACACAGTTCTTCATTAAATATTCCCTTCTCATTTCCAAAATTATTTAATCAATTCATCTAATATTATTCTAGTCTCTATTCTATGAGTGATCCTACTATGATATTGAGGTATCCCTATAATCAATTCAACTAAGATGATGATGATGTGGGGAGATACTCTGAAGATATCTTCTCAGTGGAGAATTTGAGGCTTGAATTATATTATATCCATTTCCACTCTATTAATTTGGTGGATACATAAATAAATTCATGAGATACCATATGTTTCCATAATTGTTACACTATAAAATGTTATAATACATTCACACTTAATGTGTTCTACAAAACCATATTGAAATAAACCTTCTGGGCTAATAGTTCCTAGAGGAAGAGAAAATAACCCTATAGATTGGGAATCAGGTTCTTAATTACCCTGAGAGTAGCTCACTCTCGTCTTGATTCCACCACTAGATTTTCCACATGTCCCACGATGGATAAAGGTGTTTAATCCACTAATATTTCATGTAATTTTATTTTCTACCACCATCACCTAATTCACTTTGTTTTTATAACTGTCAATTTAGAACATCACTGTAACACCCCAAGCTTCCACGGTACGTTTCCCTTCGAATAATGCGATAGCGTGTGTTGTACGCAACCTCGAGTTCTAAAACACACCACAACTAATTAAACTAGCTGTTGTGAATAGTAATACCTACTTTTTGAAATCATATATATATTATACTTCAAAATGGACTTCATTTTTGGATTCGGAATATTGAAATTATCCTAGGGTGAAATTTTGGTACTTTTCGGATAACTTTTATAGTGAAAATTACTAAATTTTAATTAAAAACAACTTTTTTAGTCAAAATAATTAATAGTGATAAATTGTGAATTTGAGTGGTTTTAAAGTATATTTATAATATATTTTTACCATTTAATATAATTTTGGTCATTGGACATAATTTTACAATTAAACCGAACATAAACAAGTGTCAATCTTTTTATAGTTATTATCTCTTAAAAACACGCTTTTTGTTTTGACAGCGGGAATTAATTTTAAATTAATTTCTGCCACTTCTGTGTTTTGAATTTAGGAAAATGGATTCCATCTTTGGAATCAGGATGTTCAAATTGTGTAAATAGGTAACTTTTATTTTTAGACATTTTGAATAGTTACTGTGGTAAATATTTTATTTACCATGGTTAAATGGTAAATCCGGTAAATAAGGGTTAAAAAATAATATTATAATAATACAAAATTACCCTAAAACGTGTCCTAACCTTATTGGTGGACACATACCCGACCATGGGCATCCTTGGGTCAATTTGGGGACCCCTTGGAGCCACTTGTATGTGGTAGGGACACATTATATTAATAAAGTTAAAATAAAAATAAAAATGGCATAAGCTTACATCTTTTAGAAGAACAATTTTTACATAGGGTTATACATGTTGGATTTTCGATTATAAATATTCATTAGCAAGCTAAAACGATTTCCTACATGATGATATTTTATTTATAATTTTTAGACATCAAATAAGTTAAATTATTAATGACACAATAATGATGCAATGTTTACCTCATTAATAAATCATTGAAATAAATAATATTATAATGATTAAAATATTATCTAAAACCTGTCCAATTCTTATTGGTTGATGTTATTTAGAATATTAGTCATCTTATCTTCGACCTCAATGATTTTTGGACCATTATAAACCGAATATAATTATATTATAAAGTAATACTTTCACTCTTTCCTAAAGAGCCCCTCTTCTCCCTTATAAAAGGAGACCACTTCTACTCATTCCTCACACCTCTCAAGCCACTTGGCTCGTCCAAACTCTGCCCAAATAAGCTCCCCACATCCCTCTCCTCCTCCTTGAAGCTTCCCCTTAGGAATAAATCATTTCAAGAAGTCCTTTGGTTCCAACCAAAGTGAGTTACCTAAATTAAAGGTAACGATTTCTCTTAAATTATTTTCATTTATTTTGCTTCTCCAACCCCCAAACTCTTTTTATTTCCTTTATTTTGTAACAAAACCAGTATCCTCAATATACTAGGATGTTTTTATAAGAAGGATTCAAACTACACATACACACAACTCCATCTAATGGATGATGAACATAATGTTTCTGTGGATGGCAAACTAACGCCTCACGAAACGATGATTGTTCAAATACATCTTACCGCCTCTCATGGTGGCCATTATGATGGCACTGTAATTAAATATTATATTAATGATATATATTTTATATATAAGCTTCTGTAATTCCATTTTATTTCATACCATTATTCGTTTCATGTTGTATATACATACGATAATTTCATTTGAGGAAGTGCGGACTACCGCCCCCTTAAAATGATATGACTCGTTCATACCACACATGGAACGTATAAAGGATGGTGTTAATGAACTTAAGTAACATATATAAAATATTATATTATACTGGAATAGTAATATACCTATGTAGAATTTGGATTTGATTATTTTAAAATAAAAATTAAATGGAAATAGCGTTCGTGCGTACGTACGGACTACCGTCTCCACGAACGCGATGAGATTCATTCTCCATCGTATCCATTCAAGTATAATTATCATTTAATGATTTAAAAATGATGTTTAAGGACTTGATATCATTCTGGATATGAATAAGATACAACAAACATGACTTATGTAACAAAACATATAAAGAAAATGAGTAAGTTAACACCCGAAACGACGATAATACTAAGATATTATTATCAAATCAATATTAAAAGATCATATATGATATCATATTAATGTATATGATTATTGTATAATTTAGTAACAATTATTTCACTATTATACAAGAGGTTAACCTACCCCAACCAAGGAAAAGTACAAGGTAAGGGTTTACTTTACAACCTCTTCATTATCCAAGGTTGTTTATACGTAATAATCTACTGGGATCTCTTTATCATCCACATCCATGTTTCTTAAAAATGCATTTCAAAACATTTTTACTATTTACTAGAATATGAGTTAAAGTCATTTATACCCTTTTTGACTTTTATAAGTGGTTTATAAAGGAATCTTTCGGTCATTTTCAAAACAAGGTCCTTTTTAACCTTTTCGACAGAATTAAGGTAAGAATGTTTTTTTTAACTTATACGGCGGGTGCGGCTAATTTCCACCGTTATAAAATCTTCAAAACTTCCCTTACAAGCTTATAATAATATTTTCAAAGAAAATGTTTTATTTTATATGGATATTAAATGATTTCAAAATAAAAGGAGATATTTCTTTAAAAAGAATTTTGATTTCATCTACGTTAACATCCTTTGATGGATTTTAAGATTATTTGAAGTTGATTTATTATGATACAAAACTTCTATATTGTATTGAAGGTTTTGTGATATGTTTGACTATGGATGTGCTATTTTTATACCATTCATAGTTTATGGTGAAATTATTGACATTTCGTATGCTAGTTTTAATACGAATGTTTATGTTATGTTTAAACCTTTTCATATGGGAATGCATTGGACTTAATAAGTGACGGGTGGAGCCCGCTATAGCTCCTCGATGCATCGGTAGGTCTCATGAGACAAACTAGTGTCTTGGCACAAGGCCTTGACAAAATCTTATTTGTAGTCTTGGCACGAGGCCTTGGCTATGTGGTTATGATAGTCTGGCATTATGCATTCCAACATTATGAAAGTGGTTATTGATATTGCATGTGATTATTCGATTAGTAGAATATCCATGTGAATAAGTAAATGGCATTATTTCATTTTACTTTTTCCATACTATGTTGAAGTTAAATTTTAAAAGGCTTTTGTTTTAGTAATTCATTGCCTTAAATGTTTATGATTATTTTGAATGTTCCGCTATATTGTTATCCTTACTGGGCATTTGAGCTCACCCCTTTTCTATGTTTTATTTTTCCCAGGTAGTGAAGAAGTAAATTATGAATGACTTGCAGGGATATTATGAGGGGTTAATAGTGTGGATATGAAGACTTTGTTGTTGTAGTAGTTTTTCACTTTGAAATGTAATGTAAAACATTATGATTATATCTAGTGTTTCCAAAGCTACTAAACCAATCGGTCTTTTGGGATTTGATCTTTCTTGTGATCATGCCAATGTTATGTAATAATGCACCGACTCTAGGTAGCTGGGGTCGGGGCGTTACAATCACTAATCCTGGTAAATTTTCCTAACCTAATCACCAATCAAACCTGAACACTTTAATAGATTTATTTTCTTTCATGTGTAATTAAAATTGACATAAGTACATCAATCATTATCTATATTAAAAAACTGAAATTTCATAGTGATTCAGATAAAATAATTTTATCAACCTCATTGTGTTGACGTTATATGGGTTTATTTTTTAAAAAAATACTAAAATACTTCTCATGAATGGACATGGTTAATATTAGGTTAGATAGGTTGGCCCCCCACTATATTTTCATGCCTTTATGTATATAGATCACTAGATTTACATTGATTTCAACTTGGGCTCCATAAAAATTGAATATTCATTTCATTATCCCCAAAAATTCCTTATTTTATTCAGGTCCTAGGTCATCAAGATAGATGAATGGGTTCTTCCCTTGAAATTATAATGAATTATCCACATATAATTTTTACTCAATGTAAAAATTTTTTCCACCAGGTGAAAATATTTCACAATTCTATTAATAAGGTGGTGGTTTAAATATGGTTCATGTGGAACAATATTTTTAGAAACGATGTCTTTCTAATTTCTAAGTATACTGACTATTGAAATGTTCCTACGGGTATAAAAAATTATCACATAATCACTACCCAATCTATAGTTACTCATTATACAATATAAAATTCCATAAAAATAAATTAATAATACGAAAATTAAAAATCATGAGCTAAAAAATAACATATTAATGATAAATTGAAAGAGGTGAGTGTATTTACTACTACATGATACAAAAATCTCCATAACAAAGCCCATAATGATGTGGTGACAATAGGACTAGATGTGTTCAACATCAAATTTTATGCCCAGATGACTTTGGAAACATTAAATTCAGTATATAGAGGTCAGATACACCTATTTATACTCTATATTTCTTGTCTTGACACATCTTATAACTACACCAACCATCCAAACTAATAGACCACACCAAAATATAACCTTTCATAATATCATAACCCCCAACCCATTGGATTGGGCTAGAACTGAATTCCACTCAAATGAGGTGAATCCGCATACACAAAGGGCTGATAATAATTAACAATGGTATACAATATCATTTAGGAATGATTTACCATCATACACAACATAACATAGAAAAAAGAATCATAATGATATAAAATAAATAAACATGATACAAGATAGAATACCAACCAAAACACTCCAATAAAACATATCATGACAATAATAAAATACACAAAATAAAATTATAGAAAAATTAATCAATAAAACCCAAAAGACTCCAAATAAAACCCTAGAACCATATGTGATGATCCACTATACCCTATTCCAAAACTAACTCTAAGATCTATCCTCCAGCATTAATGAACACAACATCAAAATGCACTGCTAGAAAAACATGGACCTAGGAAAATAAAAGGTTATATTGCAATATATATATATATATAATAAAGAGGATCAAAATAAATAAATATCTTGAAAAAATGTATAGAATAAAAATTGTGAAAAAAACCATGATATTCCCCCAAACTATGTAATATATAATTATTTAATGCATCCAATGAATCCCCTATCAAAATAGGGTTTCTATAATAATCTTGAATAATGATTGTAACTAATTTTCCTCTAAACGAATTCATCACTTTGAATAGTTAAACAATGTGCCTCAATTTGAATGATATCCAAGTCTAAACCATGTAGGCCTATTATAATTCAATATCAATGAATTCCAATCCCATGAAACTATCCATTTCACACACATAAAGTATTTCATTGAAAAATAATAACTAGAATCAATATTTTTTGGAGGATTATCTATATTTTTTCATTTGAATTGAAAATAAATTAACTAATATTCTATAAGCCTTCATGTTCATAAAAGAAGTAATATCTGGAGAATCCACCAACCTATAATGAATTTATCATGTAGTTTTCAAGATGGAAAACATAAAATGAGGAATAATTTTCCAAAATTTACTGTGGAATCTTCTTCTTTGATCACCCTATAAAATAGATCAAGAATGTTGGATTTTCATTGGACTAATAGATCAAAAATGAGTTAATGAATCCCCCCGAATTATCAAACATGGTTCCCATATAGATTACATAAATTTCTCTAAGATTCATATTCAATATCATCAATTTCAAATATCAATATGACTAGAAAATTTCAATAGTTATTACCATTATGGCCATGGTTTCATTGACCACGTCCCACCCTATAGAGACCCACCATGGTTTGGTGGATCCTTTTAAAAAAAATTAAAGGCAAAGAATTCCTCCAAATATTGAAAAAACTACCCTATACATTTTCCTCCTTAGATGTAGTGCTACTCCACATCATTCCCAAAGTACCCCCATGAATATCACCAAGATAGTGGTGATCACCACATTTCCCACAAGCAGTCGCTGAATGAACCTCACCTCCCAAAATGGTTTCCCCTATAGCATAGTGACTTCATTACACCACACCTAAAAACATACATATCTATATCCATTTCCTGATGTATAACTTCCACAACATGGATCTCCATAATATGGTAAAATCCAGGGATTCGAAACTCCCCTATTCCTACTGCTCAAACTACCAATACTTATCAAAACATATCCAAAACACCACAAATTTTAAATATTCATAATAAAATAATAAAATATACCAAAAATTGGGGTTTTCATACACTAATTATTATATATCACTTCTATTGAATGTTTTCCTCACTGTGTCCAATTTTTTTCAACTCCGTTTATCAATATGAAGTTCACCTCCAAAATATTAGAAATTTATTTCCATTTTTCACCATGAATTATTACGTATGACTCTCAATTGAAACCCAAAAAATCATAATAACCTTCATAAAAATACTTCCTTTCACTCTGGAATGATTGAACTTTTCCCTTCACTTAGATACACTCTTTCCCTCATGTGAGTTTTTCTTAAGTGTTCTCAATCAGATATTATTCATGAAACTCCCTTCAATAAGGCGAGTTCACCTAAGTATGTTCAATTATGTTAGGTTCATGAAATTATGCTCAGGTAACTTAATTCGCTCAACCTTCTTCACATATGTGTTTCTCCCTACCATCTTCATATAATTTCCCTTTATGAAAATTCTTATTCCCCAATATTTTTCTCAAGTCTAGTTCCGACAAGTAACACTTAAATTGAAATATATCCCCTAATCCTCGTATTAATCTTAATTTTTTTATAATTTAGATAGTTGGTCACATTTATAAAAAATCATCATCCTTTAATGTGTATCTCCTTCTATGAGTTTCATTCTACATTAGTTGCATGGTTATACTTTCTCAATGCCTCTATTCTCATAATATTTGTGTCACTCCACCATTTTTTCATGTTCACATAACCTCTACGTATGTTTGGGTACTCCCAACTAGTACGAGCATCCACATATAGTTTATATCATTTCATGACTAGATTTAAACAGAAAAACTAACAAAAATTTGATTTTAAAAGAAACAAACTCCAACATTTACACCAAAATAATATTTATACTTCCTTAAACACGCTTATATACTCATAAAACTTCACATAACTTATTGATTTAAGTGATAGATTCTTTAAACAACTTCCTTTAATCTTCAAAAAAATGATCAATCTAGAATGGTTTTAAAATGAACACAGAAAAAAATAACCTCCAAATTAGATCACAATGTATCCAATAGACTCAATATTATTTTTTCAGAAATATTACAAAACTTCATTATGAATTCCACCATTCAGTTATTATTCATGATAAGGACACATATTCCTCATCATAATGAGTTCATGCACTAGGGGAAACATATTTACATTTATTAAGGATATGGATGGTGGAAATTTTGATCTTAATATAATAATCCATTTAGATAGATGCATTTGATGATTTTGTACTGATTGAACCACTTGGGAGTGTTATTGCAACTACTAAGTTAAAAGAATTTGTTGGAGGTAGGGGTTGTTTCCACCCTTCTAAAAAATAAAACATTGTGAACTAAAAGTCATCTGACATAAATATTATAATATATAAGAAGTTTTATTTTTTCATTAATATTAATTCTCTAATTAATAATTTAATTTTATGATAATATAAATTTTTTCCCAAAAACTAAAAAAATGTTTTATACATCTTCAAGGTAAAGAGAAAAAAAATAATAAACTGATTTTGAATTAAATATTTTGTATACTGTGAAGATTATGTGATGTTTTTAAAAATATTTTATAGTTATAGAAAAAAAATACCAAAAATAGATTTTATTTTAATTTTTATTTATTTTTGTGGGTCTCAATGAAATTTCTTTAGGAAAATGGGTAACAAAAGCATGAAATAATTCATGTTTCCTCCAAAATATAGGGAAAGCTAAAATAATTAATCAACTTCACAATTTTTTTTATTTCTTTATGTACCAAGATCATCAAATTGTTTAATGATTTTATAATTTTTCATAATGAATTTTTTTTATAATGTTTTTTTTGTTGTGTAAAAATTCCAAAATATTAAAAAAAAATATTTTTTATATATAATACAAAAATAATGAATTCATTTCCCACTTTAGGTTTAAGAGTAACACTAAATTTGTTAAACAATTTAAATATATAACAAAATTTTAAATATTATATAAAATTCTATTATTTTATTTCAAATTATTAACATTAAAGTAATCAAAAAATATATTGAAAAACTCCACCCATATCTCCCTTTTATAAGGGAACTGGGGGACGAATTATTTATATATCTTAAGTATTTTACATATTAGATTTTTACATTATATAAAAGAATAAAAATAATAATATAATATTAATAATAATACTTGAATTATAAATATAATAATAAGTAATAATATAGTTAATAATTATTAATATAATTAATTACTAAAATTATGATTAAGAAAATATTAATTAACAATAAAAAATATAATTATTAATTTATATTATACTTACTAATATTGTGTCTAATTTGTGTTTGTTTTATTTTTTGTTAATGAATTTGAATCATTGATGGACTATGTTGAAAATATGTTGAAGAAAAATCATAATGAATAAAATAATTTCTTGAAAGTTAGTTAAGAAGAATCCAATATTATTTTGAAAAAAGAAGTTCCCAAGTCTTGTTTAAAATTTATTAAGTTTATATTAATTCATAGTAAAATCATGTATGATTAATGTTTTATGTTTTTTGAAGTTATTATGTCATTAATTATATAAAAAGGTAAGAATATTTTACCACAAGAAGTCTTGTAAGATTTATTTGTGTTGAATGAAGAAGTGATTGGGGGATTTGAGTTCTATTGAAGAATTTTAATGATAAATTATATATCTCTATGATTATAAATTTTCATAATATCCAGCCATGTTTATCAAATGAAAAAATTACGTGGTTGAAGTTACAAGGGATGAATATTTGTTGATGTAGATATGATTAAATTGTTTTATTTTTTGAGAAAACACATAAATCATGTTCAAACTTTCATTATGTAATGGTTCTCGTCTGAGGTCAACGAATTTTAGAAATATATAAAAGTAACCAGATCTGTATTTAATATGGTTAAAAGGGATATATAATCATTTGGATTTAATTATGAAAAAATTTCTATTTATTCATGTAAGTATATCAATTTAAGAGGATTTCAATTTGACCAGATTCGATGTATGTGGATTAGATGTAAGTGGTTCTATGCAAGTGGATTTACGAACTATGAATATATAAGGGGATTCATTGGTGTAATAGATTCACGTAAGTGGATTCCATATAGTTGAAGTTTAACATAAGGGGATTCACATAAGGGATTATTTATCTATACATGGATACTGAGATTTCCAAAACTAACAATTTTGAAGAATTAAATTATGAAATGCTTGGAAATGTTTTCTTTATGGATTATAATTACATGATGCTTTAGTTCAAGATTCTAGTTACTATTAAAGATAATGGAAAGAGATGAATAACCCTGATTTTCACACCACAAAGGTAAATCCAGTCGATTTAAGGTAAACCAAAAATCAATAAAATAAATACAGTGGTCTATTTATCAAGATTATATAAACATTTGATGCTGGATAATGATAAAGGATTTGTGAGAGATTTTACATCACAAAGAAGGAACCCATTACCACAATAGTTTCACACATGATTCATATATATATATATATATATTCAGTTTAACTGCAGGAGTATTTTCATTGGTAGAAAGAGAAATAATGACATGATTTTTGAATAAGGAAGTTATGAAATATTTTATTGATTAAATGTATGTGGTTCATGTATAACTGGATGAAATTATGAGGCAGTTATGAAGGTGGTTAAGTAATAATTATTATTCCGTTGATTCTATGATTTTAAAATATTTAAAATATAAAAATATAGTTGTTTTTTAATGTTTATATTTATATATCTAACAAAATATAATAGGGGAATGCTCATAAGAATTTGAAAATCCTAAAATCATAGTAATTAAAATTATGTATTAAATGAGTTCATGTGAATAAAAACAATGACAATTAAAGATAATTAGAAAATATAATTACTATATTAATTATATATTTATAAATTTATAAATTTCCAATCGATGAAATTGTTTTGTGGGTGTCATATCCAACACCAAAAATGAGAAAAAATATTTTTTAGAGTGAAGGATAAAATGAGAGACCAGAATATAATAAATCTTATAGAGTCTAAAGAATAAAAAAATGATATATTTATTATAGTCCAACAATAATGAAAAGAATATATATCACTAAATTTTACATGAACGGGTCTTATGTGTCGATGAAAACAAAAGAGAAGAGTATATTTAATTTTTTTTTCACATAATTGGAAGAAGAATAAGACAAAAAAATTAAGTTAGAAGAAGAAGAAGAATGAGGTGCTTTACATTCTATTTTATAGCAAAAGTATACGATTCTTGATCTTTTTCAATATAAGAATAAGAAAAACGATTAAATATTGGTATTCAATTAAGAAGAGGAATAAGGTGTTGTGTGTATTTCTCTATATAAAATTGGAGAATAAGGTACTTGAATGTTTCTTTACAGGTAAAATACTAGAGTATAAATGAAATTAACACATCAATAACTTTTAAAAGTTCTCCAGTTGTGGAATAATTTTTAGTTTTTATACCAACTATTTAATTTTAATGTTATTGATGATATTGGGTGTGGGATGAACCAGACCTATTTGTGCGAGATATAGACTCATACACTATTTAGAGACTATAGTGTAAACTTCCTGGGTAGCTACTTATTGTCACTAATTTTTTAATATTAAGATGAAAACAAAGAAGAGATTAATAAATCATGTTAATTAGTTTTATTGAATCAAGAAAGGACATATCTAGTCCCTAGGATAGTCTAACCTAGTGCTCCCTTTGGTTGCTCGGTTTTATTCACTCAATTATCCTTTGGTCTCTAAGCCTTGATCACCTAGGTCACCTACATGCACCACCTTACTTGCTTAAGACTGTTTCCCTACCCCCTATTTTTAGATATAAATAGACACCGTGGAAACTATATATAAAATTATTTTCCCACTACTATAAGATAAATAAATCCTCCCTGATAAACCTTAATCAGGACTTCAAAAATTACACTAGGAATCCTATGACACTCTAGTACTTTTGAAACATTACCTAAGTAGTATTAATGGATCATCTAAGGCCTTCCCCTGGGAGACCAATAGTCGGAGGCCTTCACCTATGTAATATATGGTGAACTAATATTTTCATACATAAATACTACATCTTATTAGTGGAATATTCATTACATATATATATATATATATATATGATCCATTCAAGAACCATAAAGGTTTAGATCCTTTGGAAAATGGATAAGCAAACAATTAGCACATAAAATGTCTACATTATTTTCCATTATATTCATCAAACGAAGAACCCTTCTTATAAATATCATAATTGAAACCATTGTTCATAAAATTTGGAAATGAAATATATGAATGGGGGAGTTGAAATGATTCATAATAGTGAACATAAGAGATATCAGTCAATTATCATAAATGATAATAATATAATAATAAGGTAATAATATCATGATCAAAACATAAAAAAAAAACATACCCAATATATCAATGATATTTTAACATGAATCGTGATGACTGTTTTTAATAATCAAAAGAATAAAATCATAATAGTGTGAAATCATTAATAAGTTTTCATTATCCATGAGAACATATAATAATAAATAAGACAAAAGTTTGTAGATTTCATATAAACCTAGGAAATCAATTCCTCCATTAAGGTTAACTCCCAAGAATTTCTCTACAAAAAAATTCCCAATATTAATAATCCTACATGATCATTTCTAATATTCTCTAAATAGTATCATCTATCCAATTAAATCTATAATACCATATTATTTTATTATCTTTATCATCCCTTGAGATTTTGAAAACTCTTTCACCATCACCTAATGAATTGGATGATTATAAAGGACCCACCTATCCTAAGTTTATAATATAATAACCCATAATTGGTTTATAATATAACCACTCATCACGAAAACATAATCCAATCATAATTATTCAACAATATGATGGAAACATTTACCATTAATTAAATGATTGGACCATGAGAATAAAACGGATTTCATAAACACTTAATCTTCAAAAAAAATAATCATCCAGAGTGAGAATAAATATGGTTGGATTGGATAATACCCCAAACATATCATAGGAAATATCAAGTTTTATTTTTATATACGAAAATAACTCTTACAATATCACTACAAATTTTTTTGAGGAAAATACTTGTTTCATTTTTAAATCACTAATTTGAAATCTTAAAAATTATAAATATGTTAAGGAATAAATTTTCATTGAAAAGAAAAAAGTAAACCTAAAATTAATATTCAATTGAAATATTTTACATTATGGTGGGGAAATAAATTCATGTAGTGTATGTTAAAACAAAAATCTATCTCACATTTTTTATTAAAAACTAAAAAGTACCCCATTTTGAAAATAATAAGATTGTTCTTTTAAAAAATATTTTAAAAAAGTAAAATGTGGTTAAAATTTCATTAATAAATATTTTTATAATATTAAAAATAATTATAAAATATTTTAATTATGATATAGACATGAAATAAATGATTCCTAACTAAAGATATATATGAGGACAGTTTTCCTTAAAAATATTCATTTGATATCTTGGGTACTCAAATAGAGTAAACTAAAAGGAAATAATTTTAATATCTTGAAATAAATATTTTATAATAAAAAATAAAAATTTGGAGAGATATATCATATAATTTCATCAATATAAATTTAATCATATACTATCCAGGTAAAATTGAGATTATAACATAAAATTCTTACATCGGGTATTTTTCGCTTCATAAGAACTCTATACTACGATATAATAAATTAATATTTATTTTAATTATATATGGAAATCATATTAGTACCTATATTACAATAAATGTTATACTTATACCATCATATCATCTATTCATTAACAATCTTTCATTGTCGTCATCGTTTCAAGTGTTAACTGTTTTATTTTGCATATATGTTTTGCTTCAGTAGATATTATACATGCACTTTGATCATGGTTAATTAAACTCCAAAATTTTAATCATGATAGTAATATCATATATATTAATTATAAACATATTTATAATAGTTCTTATATATTTAGAATTAAAAATGAATTACATCACTCTGTGGAGGTGGTAGTCCATACGTATGCATGAGTGACGTTCATTTTTTTATAGATGGAATGAAACAAAGTAAAATATTAATTCAACATTCAAGAATCAATATTATAAAAAAAATATAATATATAAACATTAAATCTATCATTATAAAAAACCCATTAAAGTAGGTGGTGGAAAAAAATGTATCCTTGTGTGGAGGTTTTAGTCCACACATACGCTGAAGCGATACATTCATTTCCATTTGATTAGAAAGAGGTGTTAAATGGTTATGTTATCAAAATAATAAAATTAAATTAAATTTCTGAGAATTTATTGATAATTTTTAATAGATACCCCATGTTTATATAAATTTTATTACGAAATAAAATTTAAAGAGATTGGATAAGATAAATACAACTTCTTTGAGATACCTCATTTGGTTTAAAATTTGAGCATTGAAATATCAGTCTTTTGAGAATAAAATAATTTCTAGGATGAAGATAGTTATTCTATAATGGGTTTTGAGTATTTATTTTCTATTATATAGGTCTAAAATTATTTATTTTTATTCCATGTATTTATTTCATTTTACTAGATTACGTTTCTTTAAGTGATATATTTTAATTTTAAATAAGCACACAAACCTTTATGAAAACCCATTCTAGAAAAATTAATCTTTGAGAATGAAACAAAATTTACAATCATTACTTTACCTATTAAATAATAAGATTTAATATATAATATATAAATTTCATCGAAACCATTAATCAATATATATTAGTTCAATTTATTAAGATAAAAACACAATGCCTATATAAAAATAGTTTCTATAAAAAAAAATTAAACCCCAAGATGAACATACACGAAAATAAATTATATTGATAATTATTATATTACTAATCATATTATTTTTATTTAGAGTAAAATAATGTTAATTTAATATAAAATTAAAAACATAATGGGATTTTTATTTGAAAATAAATGAAGATATTTACCAAAAAATGCTAGTATTCACAATTCATTCAAAATATATATTTTTAGAAAAATATAAAAAAATCAACCTTGATTAATATTTAAATGATTATTTAAAAATATTATTAATTTACTCAAATGATATTTATAAATCTGCTATAAATTAATTATAATTTTTTATGAAGAAATTTGATAGAAATAATTTTTGACGAAAACATATTTTTGAAGCATAAAATGTCCTTATAGAAAATTAAGTGCATATTTATTACTTATTATTCAAAACAATGTCCATATTGAAAATATTTATAAATATTTTTCACATTTTTTATTACTATTCACACTTAAAAAATTAATGGCTACGTTATAATGGTATTTATATCATGATTCATTTAGACCTATGGTTTCATGTAAAACAATCTATCAAATAATTAATGTTTATTTCAAAGAAAAACATATAAAATATTACTATGTTACATTATAATACCATTAACATGAGTTTATAACACAAAATTATATTACTATGGAACCAAAATATGAGAATATCTTTTCTTTATCACATCCTTATGTACCCATGTAGATTCCTCAAATTTATGAATTCTCCAAAGAAATTTAACAAGGTGAGTTGTCTTGTTGCATAAAACATTTCCAATATAATATTATATTTAAAGTTTTTACTATCCATATAAAATACCATTCTTTATTGGTATAAACTATGAGTAAAATACATTTTAAGTATCTTGTTTTTACGTCCTTATGAGAGATCCATAAAGCACATTGTGAAATTGAGAGAGGTTGAGTTGGAGTGAAAATAGATAAAAAACTATACTAATCCAATAAAGAATATTTAAAGAAAAAATATACAAAGGTATAAACCTTCACATATTAAAGAATATCATAATATTATTCCATGGCTAAATTCATAGAAATACATTGTCGTAAAAATTTTAGTTGAGATCTCACTCAAAATTATCAGTATTACACTTTAAAAAAATCTAAGCTACCTTGATATTATACTAAATGGATATAACCTTATCTACCTTTTACTCAGCTAAATCAAGACTTAATAGATTTATTTCTCCCACATAATACTATAATATTATATTTTTACACTTCTTTCTATATAAGGATTCATAAAGAGTAATACAAATTCTCAAATTAGTGGAAGATAATATTTCTCCCCTACATTCATGATTTCAAGGTTAGTACTTTGAAAATTTATTAATATTTGTCCTTTTATTATCATCATCTTAAAAAATCTAGAATGATGCTTTGAATCAAAGAATTAACCACCTTGTTCTTTTTCCTATGGTGGATATGAATTGAGAAGACATAATATTTAATAAATTCTCACCGTATTCTCTAGAGCAAATTAAAGTATTTTTTGATAAATATATACTTTAACCTTTTATGATTAGTATATATGGAATTCATTTATCCATAAAAATAATACCTCTATATATTTAATGTAAATATTAAAATTGAAAACTCAAAATCTTGAGTTGAGAAAAAAATTTCATGAAACTTCATTTGGAAAGAGGCATAAGCTATCATCTTATCTTTATTTAAAAGAACACATACCATCCATTTATTTCATGAATCTCTATAAATCCTAAACCCTTATCCACTACATGGTAGTATGAGCATACTTCATTGACAAGCCTTCTCTTTAGTTTCTTGAAATTTTCTACACATTCATTTATCCAATAGAAATGAAGACATTTTCAAGTTTACTTGGTCTGTAGAATAGATAAACATTATAAATACTTCAAAAACATTAATAATCTCATCCAATAAATGAAAACTATAGATCTGAGTTATATTTTTTTTCTAATAAAAAGTTAAATAACTTCAATATTTGACGGATCCACTGATATACCCTCTTTTTAGATTATATTACCTAAAAATGAAACATTCTTTATAAAAAAATCATACTTGGTAAATTATTCAAATATGTTTTAAGTAATTTTGTTATTCATTACAATGATCAAGATAAATTAATTTTCTTCCTTGATCATATAATATATTAAAATATATTCAATAAATACAACCAAAAAATGATCAAGGTGATATTTAAATACTCTATTCATTAAATCTATGAAGATAAAAGGTAAATTTGTAATACAAAAAAGAATGTCTATAAATACCTAGTGTTTATACAGATATTGGAAGTATTTCATGGCTATGTCTCAACTATTGACCCTCAAATGATAGTATTCAAATCAAAGATCAGCCTCCAAAAAAATATTTAGATCTTTAAAACTGATCAATAAAATCATCAATACAGGAATATGATAATTATTCATGATCGTGATCTTGATATGTTCCTAATAGTCAATGAAGACTCAAAGTTTTCAATATTTCATCTTTGATAAAAAGAATTTGTGAAACCCAAGGTGACTCACATTGACGAATGTAAAAATTATCAAGATTATTTTGGTGTTTTCTATTCAATTCATGTGTCTTGATTGAGGCTATTATATATGGATCCCTTGAAATAGATGTAGTACTGGTTTTGAGTTATATTGAAAACAAAAATGCATGATTCATAGGAAGACTAATACATTTTGTCTTAAATTAATCAATAAACTATAATCAATGGAAATAAATTTAATATTTGATTTATCCCTAAGCATATTAGATAAATACCCATAATTGAATGGAAATAAAAACCTATGTAGTGGATGTAATTATCATTGGATGTTCACAATTATCCTCGCACTGAAATATAGTCAAAGGTTGGTTTTGAATATAAAATTTTACATATCTTCCTTGGATATTGATTAGAAATTAATATAAATAATGTTTTTAAATACCCAAAATTACATCAAATTTAACTGGATGAAGAATAACATGATTTATAAGAAGCACATTCCCACAAACTTCAGTTGAGGAACAATCGTATACTTGATATGTGATTATCTTACCATTAATTAATTTTACTAATATTTTAACATCTATTCATTTTGGTGGTAGTGTGATAACTCTAGAAAATTCATCAAATATAAAGGAGTGTGTATAATAAGAATCAAATAATAAATTTTCATCTCTAGAGTGGATGGTAAGATTACTTTTCACCACTTCATTATCATACCACTCATCTGTAATACTAATCTAATTAAATTTTCCTTCATATCCAGAAATAATAGGTTAATGAAAATTATAATCATCATTATCCCGCGGATTTATGAACTTGATATAATAATTGACATACACCTTTAATTTGAAATATTTGATTGTAACTAGTTCATCTATTGATATTTTTTATCATTCCTTTCATTGAATAGTATTTTCACATCACTTTGTCACTATTTTCATCAATGTTACTCCTTTACAAACATAAATAAATTATTATAACCCTTAATACATTCTCTTATGTATTTTTTTACACACTTATTTCATAAATGATGACTCAACTTCTTCACTCTGTGAATTTTGTTATTATAATTTCCTTTGAATTCCATCATTCCCCTCTTATCAGAACCATGATATTGATAGGGGAATCTAATAACTAACTCTTCCATGATAGAATATTGAATGATTTATTCATATAAAAAGAATTATCTAATGTATTAAAGCCTTTAGTGAATTTGTTTGAAACCATTGAAGAACTAAAAAATATTACTTTCCACCTCAATGATAGTACTAGAATCATACCCTGATAATCTGGAAAACTATTCTTTGTAGGTACTAACAGATTCATCATCATTTTTCTTTTGTTTAGTAAATTACATCACTATTTTCTTATTAATAATTTTTTGAAATTTAATTATTAAAGAAAATATCCAAAACTCATCTCACTCTATGAAGTAAATTTATTCATATTGTCTTTTATTTTTATAAGATTCCATTATTGATCTGCTTCTCTTTACAAATGATAAATACATAGAATAATATTTTTTGATTAGGTCACTGGAAAATGAAAAATATCTTTTCATTGGAACATATCCATTTCTATAAAATTATTGGATTAATAGACCCACTAAAATATGTTGGATATTGCCTCGTGAAGGAATAAATAATAAATTATTCCCTCCTTTCCTCATTTGAATGTTTAACATGATTCATGCATTGAGAAAGATAAATAATCATAAAAATATGATTTTTTATTACAAAATCCCATATCATTTGATTGATCAGTATTAAAATCGTGCCATTTCTCATCAAATTTACCATTACCAAGGTTTTTTCTACTATCAGCCATTAAACGAATCCAAAAAAGTATAGTTTGGGTGAAAATAAATAATTGAAGGAAATCATATAATCATAGAAAATAATTCATTGGATATCTAAATCATGAAACCTTAGTTTTAATCAATGTCATCTGTGGTCATTATCTATTCCAATGCTCTATATTGGTTCACATAGAAAATGAATGTTAACCTAAGAATATCCCACAGAAGTGTCAAATGAGGTGCACTGTATGGTCTCATTCACCGTGCATTATAATAATAGTAACAATATATTCAATCAATTATTTTTGGGTTTATACCCTTAGATACATATATTCTCAAACCACATCCACTTTTTGTATCCAAATTGGGATATAAATTTTTGGGGGGACTACATTTTTTTATTCACTATAACATAAAATGGTCTCTTATTCATAATCTTATCCTAAGGATTTTATAAAAAAATCTCACCCTAGATTCAAAAAATGACTAAACATCACTCTAATACCAATAAATAAAACCTGAAAATTTCATACATAATTATTATATCTTGTTAGTGGAATATCAATTAAATATCAATACAATCAATTCCAAAACCTTAAATATTTTTACCTTTATAAAAATGGATACATAAACAACTAGTAAAAAATTGATCTATATTATTTTAAATTAATTTAATATAAAAAAGAATACTTCTTAGACATATCATACATAAAAAAATTCTTCATAACCTTAGGAAAAGAAATAAAAGAAATTGTGAGTTTAGAATGTCTATAAGGGTAAACATAACAGATTTAAATCTACGATCATAAGTGATCAGAAGACTAGATTAAGGGTGTGATAAAATGATCAAAACATAAAATAATCATACCCAATCAGTCAAAAAAAATTAATCATGAATTATGAAATAAGTTTTTATCCATCAATATACATATAACATAAGAGTTTAAAATCACAAATAATCAATATTCATCCAAGAGAACATATCATAACAATAAGACATAAGTTTTTAGAAATTATTTTAATATATAAAATATATTACTTTTTCAACGTTTACTTGCAAAGACATCATTGTGAAAAAATTCACATAATAGAAATTCATACACTATAATTTATCCACACTTTTCTTGGGGTGTGGTAAAAATAATATATTTCTATAAGGAGTGTATTGTTAGTGGTAACCAAGGGTTATCTCTAGAATGAAGGATAATATATCTAGTATGAATAGGTGAAAAAGATATTAATCAGAATTTTATTTCTAAGAATAGAAAAAAAAATAAGGCCTTTTAAATATAAAGGTGAGATGTAGCTGATCATGTTAGGTTTGGCTTCCAAATTATGATGAAATCATGTTCCTCAAAATTAAATCACCCTTTCCTTATTAATTCATAAATGAAAGGTTACACTATTGTTTTCCCTTTACACCTATGACTATATTTTGGTAATAGAGAAAAAGTCCTAAAAATTTCCTCTAATTTTACTTCTCTCCTTCCATTTGGTGAAAGATTAAATTTAATGAACATCACTTATATTAGGAAATACCCAATCAGGTATTTTTATTCCTAAGAAACTATGTAAAACCACTATGACTTCCTCATGTTTCAGAAATCATTGAACACTTCAGCACATATCCCCTAATCATTCTATCTATATAATGAATTACTAAATAGTGGGAGATAATTAAACATCAACTAGGGAAACACATATTATGATAAAATTAACATAAACACCATATACTACTATATTAAATTCTCTATTATATATTGAAACCAATTAACAATGAAAAAGAAACAATAATTTCATTTAAATATCTAAAACTCAAGAATCACAAAAGGTTCTCTATCCCATCCTCAATCATATATGATTATAAACCACTATTATAGATAAGACAAAAACAAATATAGGTTTAGGAGATATATCAAAATAAAAACTAAAATGAAAATAGCAATTCTGTGCAGAAGCCAGGTCTCCCATTATTCTCTATTCTCTAAGAATCTCTATCTAAATATTTCAATATCGATATTTATAATCATTGTAATCCACAGGTATGACCATTTTGAATCCCTAAAATATGTCTTAAAAATTTAAAATATTTTCCCATTGAATTTTATAGATTCTTATCTCCTAACTTCTAATTAAATATCCCTTTTTTATCTATAAAATAGTGATAGAAAACCTTTGAATTACTGGTGTTCCTGAATCATGAGCTTTAGGTATGCCTCAGTTTTATTTCCTTTCATCCTATATTTAAGATAATAAAATTTTTCACATTGTATGTGATTTAATTTGAGTGAATCATAGAATTACCCATAGAATATAGCTGAATATGTAGGTTCATGTAGCCATTTTTTCAAAATGCATGTTCATGTCGCTAATGTGTGATGTACCTATTTTATAAAATATATGAAATGTTCTATATGTTTCTGATTAATATGTTTCTCTATGTTAAATCATAACTTTTGTTATAAACCATAGATTTACTTTCAATGATGAGGGAATCCTTGTTTCATTATACTACTTTAAAACCATATCCCTTATATATAGCATGGAATATTTATATAACATGTCTTCATTCAGCATCATGGGGTTTATATTAAGCTTCAGTTTCTATCCATGTTAATATAAGGATTATTAGATGAGTTTTGGCTCAATCGTGGTCTTTAATAACATCATCCTTGTCATTTTTCAGTGGATTTAGTGACCCTTATTTTACCAATAAAAATTTCTAATCACCATTACATGAAATTATTAAAAATATCGTTACCTTTATGCATCTATTTGAAAATCCTAGTGTACCTTTACGTATCATTTCAAAATCATGAAATAAATTTACATATATCTTCTATTACATTTATGTGCCCCTTTAAAAAACCATGTTACCTTTATAAAATGCATTCCCTACTTATGAACAACTATGAATGTTCATGGTTACCATTACATAACTATCCAAAACATATGAACACCTCTACATAAAACTCCTCTTACATTTATGCAGCTCTTTTTTACAATAATGTACGATTACCTTACATTTATATAACAATGGATATCTATGGTACCCTTATATAGTGTCCATTTTCTATTTTTCGTCACATGACATTACCCTTATGTAGTGAGAGAAAATATCCGGTTATCCTTATATAGAAGATCCACCTTTACATAGCTCTTCTGACAATTATGTATCCTTCCCAATCATAGGGTTACACATACCCATCATTGAAAAAATTGTCCTACCTTAACATATCTCTTCAAAAAGACTTATATATAATGGTAAATCATATTTTTCACTTACAAATACCTTAAACCACATGTATGGGTAAAAATTCCAAATTTTCAATAATTTACTTAAATTAACCATTTTCCTCTCTTTTTCCAAAAATAAATTATTTAATGAGAATTAACCACATTTGATAAATCAATTAATCACTTGATTAAAAAAAATTAAACAATTAAATTAATTATAAATATTTTTAATAATTTTATTGGAAAAATATGTGCATTAAATCCCACCACACATGGACTAGGATTTCCCTCAAGCATTGAATCTAAAAATAAAATTAAATAGGAATGAAAATGATTCCAATATTTAAATTTCAAAGAAATTTAATGTAAAAATTTCACTGGTAAACCAAACATTCTAGTCCCACATAAATTATCAATTCAATTTCCCATTTTTCAAATAACAAATAAACCCAAGTATTTTTCTTTTCCCTATTGAAAATGGTGAGTCTTCTCTTTTATTCCATTCAAATTTCTAAATTCGTTATTATTAAAAATGATTAATTTTTATATAACTCACTTTGTATTATTTTATTATATCATCACTCATGGTGTAGATTCATTTAAAATTATGCTCATACCATGAGTACATTATTCTTTTACATAGGCTATAAAAGGGCATATATTCTCTACTTTGTAATAAAAAAAATCACATAAAATCACGAGGAATTTTAAATAAAGGTTTTCATGACTCTGATGCTTAAGGATTGTAGGTTTTCATGTTAAAAACATTAATACTTGAGGAGTATTTTTATCTCCAAATCATAAATAATGATATCAAAATTAAAATATCTATGGAAATATCCAATTAAAAATTTCAGCACCCTCTTCACAATATCAAAGTAAGGTCATGAACACTGATTGAATAATGAAAGAAGTACTCAGTATTTAATTTTCATCTACTTTTTCCATTTTTTATTTTTAAAACTTATTTTGTCTTATTTTTTAACATTTTAGAAATTTATTATTAAACTAAATCTCGCATTCACAACCAAACCCTATATGATAAAATCATTAATCTGGTAATGGTGTTTTTTATTCTCCCAATTCACAACCCATTCTTATTATTTTGATTCTTTTCCCTTTTTCATTTTTATATATTTTTTTCATGAAGGGAAATAAATATAAGTACAATGAAAGAGTCATAAACCTTTACCAATACCAAAACTATCACACCACAATCATTACATTCAATATAATTCATCCCTTACACCATGATTTCCCTCACCCCAACATATCTACTTTAAAATATCATGAATAATATCAAGAGGTGGATAAGAATAAATAATATTGGCTTGTAATTTTTATCATTCAAGACAAGGTAATTCATGGTCTCCATCCAACATTAAATTTTTATTAAAATTTCAAGACAAAAAATGCCCCATACAAAACAAGACTAATGAGGTTTAAAATAATGGAGTCCCAAAGAATCTTCCCAAACAATGTAGTTGCATGTATGTCGAAGAGATCCTAAGGTGGAAAACATAAGACATCGATTACTGGTGGTAATCCTAGAGGCTAAAAAATATGAAACATTATTCCCCTTGTGCCATGTGTGACGAATTATCAACTTTAAATCCAGAATACTTGTGCATTTGTGAATAATGTAGGCAATAGTATATAGAATTTGAAGCATCCCTCACATCAACCTGTGAAGAAATGCTACGTTAGTTTCCATAGACTCATGCATAAGGTTATGAGAACAGCATAGCTCGATACCTTTTATCATAAGATATGCCACTACCATAAGAGAGTCTCCCACTCTAAATCCATCAATGAAATCCACTATTACCACCCCTCGAGGATCACGAACCACTCCCCCCTCTCTTCAAACCAGACACACATAGCCCATCCAAATTGAGCTTGAGAACACTATCCCGACATTTATACTGCACCAAACATCCCTTTGTATTCACAATACAAAATGTGGGTCTACAAGAATTTCTTTCAATAAAGATAATTAACAAGTAGGTGGTCTCCCAACCCATAAAAATTGGGATCAAATCATTCCCAGTACTCCAAGAATGATCTACCTGAGACAAGAGTGAAACACTTGGATCCCCATGTTGCAACTGGTTGTGAGCACTCCAAAGACTCCAGCATCCTGAACTAAACAACACTGCCCGCACCTTTTTTCAGAGAGGGTGCCTTAGGATATTGATAACCATTACTGAAGAAAATACAAAGCTAAGACCGCAAGACCTCCTCATCTAATGACCTCACCCAAGAATCCCCAAAAACTAACCACCCAATCACTGGTGAAGAAAAGATGATCTGTTGACTCTTCTATAGGAATCGTACATCATATGAATTTAGATTCCATTGAAATCCCATTGCTCTTCACCTAGTCATCGAAAAGAACAAAATGATTTAGATGATGCCAAATAAGAAAATTATATTTCATCAGAATATCCTTACACCAAACTACTTCATTCTATATATTTGGTAAACCATGCACCCGAGCCACCAAATGACACCCCTTGGTCGAGAACAACCCTGAGGCATACCCTATGAAAATAAGTTTATTAGTGGTATAATTCAAAGTTATTCCCTTGAAAAACTTCATTTGGTTGTGCATGAGAATGTCCTGAATAAAGGGTCTAAAATTTCTAGCCATAGCAATGGAAATCTCTGGAATCGGACAACCTGGGAATCAAAGAATTTAACCTTCCCAGTTATCATTCTGGAAAATAACTTTCCTACAACAAACCTGAAATTTGGAGTGAGTACAAATCACTGATAGATATATAGATATCATGGGCCAAAGATAGAAAACAACTCCTCTTCCCTTGGTTAGTTGGTTTCCATATATATTATTAATAAACCTTTCTAATAACGATTGTTTCTCCATAAATTCCCCAGGAATCTTATATTTCATGCCTTTCATTTCCCCCCTTACACTTCAAACAATAATAACACCATCATAAACCTCTCTGGATATCCCTTCCCATGAGGTCCACTTTATTCGTCCCTCACTCTGTGAAACCCAAATAAACTTTATCAACACTTTTTCAATATTGTTCAGCACCACCTTTGGAACATTGATCACCGAAATCACATGCATGGGGATCAAATAAATAACACAATTAACCATCATAATATACACCCCGAAATAAAAGAACTGATTCTTCCAATTTTTAATGCAGTTTGTAATTTTCTTAACAAACTCGTCAATGTTCCTATACAAGTTATAGCAGATGGCCTATCCCAATATCACTCAATAAATATGATCATGATGGAATTGGAATAATTTTGTCTAAAAATACTCTCAATAATGAAAAATATGATTTAGTAAAATCACCCATTTCATGCATCAATAATAATATGTCATTCCAATGATATTTACAAATTAAATGCATGAAAATTTATAGTGAAGTTTCAATAACATGAATCAACCAATTAAATCAAATTATGATTCCTCAAATTAATACATATGCTTCAATATAATAATTAAATTCTACAAATTTCTCATTGAATATTATTAACTAATAATACTAAAACATTGAATAATGGGATTCTAATGAAACTCAAGTATTTTAGTTGACATGAGTAAATTAAATATTCTATTTGTGGGAATGGAAATTATATTTAACATATTAAAACATATTTTTAAATTTATTTGGAGGAAAAATATATAAATAATTTCAAATTGAACTCCCATATCCACATGAATCTCTTTTCCTACTCTAATCTTATTTTTTATGTTTATGGACTTCTCGGTGGCATCCTTTAAAGATGTACCTATAAAAATAAAATAGCTCGTGAATATTTAAGAACCATTTAATTAAATTTTAAAGTAGTTTAGGAAAATATGACTATATACAAAAATCATAATTCTTAATAAATAATTAAAACTCAGGTATCCTTCTAGAGTATATTTTTTAACAACTTTGTCCTAATTTAACCTCATTAGTAATGATAAATATATGGGTTGGAGTAGTATGAGCTCATCCACTAGTTCTCATGGTAGATTCCTAGGGAATTATTTTATCCATTTCCTATTGATGGGGAATGGGTTTAATTTTTCTTATTTATTTATTTTAATGGAACCAAAATTATATAAACAAGTAATAATCAAATTTCATTCCTTCCTGGAATGAATCATATATATAATTAAATTTTTTCCATTACATTATTTATTTTATTAAATAAAAAGAAGGAATTATCATAGTACAAAATCAAGGACTGAACTATGGAGGTATAAAATAGTGTAGCCAAATGGAATCCCATCAGAAGAAGTCGACGCTTTCAAATGGTAATGATCCCAAAATGGAAAAGTATGGGACCATCATACTTTGGGGGCCCTGGATGACATAAAATTGGAGACATTATTTCCCTATCACCAATTACGAAGGAGGTCCATGCCATTATTGATGATCCTTTTTCACCTGTAGATATAGTAGATTCCATTCTATGGGGTGAAACATTTCCCAAGAAAATTATTCTAAATGGTTTTAGAGTCATTTTCCAAGGCTATCAGGTCAATATTATGGAAATAAAGCTAAATACCCATCATCATCATCCTAGACTCTTCTTGAAGATAAATTCCATAGCCATGGGATGTAGTAAAGGAGAGAAAAATGGATCCCTTGGGTTCACCAACCACACTAACTCCCCACATCATACCGATAATGAATGATCCATCTATGTTGAGTTTGAATCCATACCAGTAAGAATTCCGATGAATCCAAGATTCCTATGGGTGTTCGTAGAATAGTGGGAAAACCGGGTGTGTGATAGAAATATAAGTGAAAGAGCCTCTGTCTAATTGGAAAAAAAGTTGAGATATATTGAGAATTAAGCACCTTGTTCTGAAAACCATATCCAATCTAGAGAAAGTAATACCCTCATAACACTCTGTGTTTCTATCCTCCCATATACACCAACATCCGACCATAGGGATACAATATATTTTCTTCCTTTATAGTTTATTGGTGTTAGTTACATGAAATCACCTTCTTATAAATGAATCAATTGAAGGAACATGGATATGAGATCCACTGAGTTGTACAAATGTTCGCCATACCTCACCAGCCCGACCACCCTCAAAACATAGTTTCCTTGACATTTCTTCTCGTGGTATCTCAAAATATAAACACTTAAATGAAATATGGATAATAGAATATTTTACTTCGTAATCATTTGATAATGTATCATCCTGGATATTCCAAGCAATAAATTATGGTTTTAAAGGTATTTCTTTACACCATTGAGAGTCACCCCAACTATACTGCATGGTTGGAGTATACTAAATTATGTGATACTAATTTCTTGGAAAATATCCCAATTATGTCCCTATAAATAAAAAATTATCACGGTATGATGATACTTCAATGAGGTCAAATAGGGCATGCTAGTTCTCATCCAGAACCACTTGAATTATAGAGAAGAACATGGTCTTTGATATGAAACTTATTCGATTAGATCAGATTTTCATCTGACACTTGAGTTATCTCTTTTTAAATTATTGAAATTATAAAATTCACTCTATAATTACTACTAAATCTTGTAGTTTCAATTTCATGTCTTTATAAGAACATTATAATCCCATATGTATCTTCTTTATAACTTAATATTCTTGGTTCTTGAACTACACCGATAATTGGAAACACTTTCTATTAATAAGATAGTAGGGGATCATACCTATAGGTATCTTATAGGATATCCAATATTCCCATAATTTTTATTCAAGACATTGAGTCTAATTTTTATAGTTGGGGTTAACCATTTTACCCAAATACTTTTAATTACATGATTATAAAATAGAAATTGGACATTTGTTTAGGGATGCTTGGGTATGGATGTCTTCTAATGCATCCTAGAGTTTTAAACATATACTCCATTGTTCCACTGAAAAATAATTCCCATCACTATTTAAGATGAATTTTGGTACTCTGAAACTACAGAGTATGTTTGACCTAAAAAAATTACAAAAAAAAAATTCACAACACAATATTTTGTCTCCTTGGGTTCCACTCATTTTAAGACATAATCCAAAACAAAATGTATGAAAAACTTTCCTAAAGGCATGGTAAAGGGTCCAACAAAATAAATTCCAAAAAAAATAAATATTTTACACAAAATGAAGTGTTGGTATCCTTCTCTTTTATTTTTGATATATTTCTATAAAATTTACCTTTTTTACATTTCAAGTAATATTCATTAGCATATATATACAAGTTTATCCAATAAATATCAAATTATAGGACTTTTTTTTCTATTATCTAAGGTCTAAAGTGGCCTCCACAAGCAAGTGTGGGACAAAATTCAAAAAAATATATTTCAATTTCTAACAACTAGCTTCTTATGACATGATCATTGAAAATTTTATAAATAAATGGATCCTACTAAATATAAAATTTGGATTCAAAATTTTGATTGTGATTTTTGTGAGAGTTTAGATGATATGGTACCCAATATGTGGACAATTAATTCACTATTATAGAATAACTTAGTACTTTTCCTTCCATAATGTAATTTTTCCCTCATTATGTGATAATTTAGGGGTTACGGATCAAGAAGTTTTGCTTCAATTGTGTTGGGAAGTCTTTTTAGGTGATCAACAAACTAATTTTTATCTCCGTTCTTTTCCTTTATATCTATATTGAAATCTTGAAAGAGTAGAATAAATCATACCAAACATTTCTTGGAATCAACATTCTTCATCAAGTACCTAAGGGAATCATGATCAGAAAAAAAATAGTTCTAAGAAAATACAATCAAAATATATCTAATTCAAAAAAAATCAAATAACTCGTTTTAAATGGTTTTGTAATTTATTTTATTGTAATCCGATAACTTTTAGGAGAAATATTTCACTTATTGTCTTCATTTAATTATTTTAGAGAGGTATACTCCCACGTCAAGTTTTGATCATTTACAAAGAATCTCAAATTAATGTTGTCATCTGTAGGTTGTATTATTAGTGGGGTAATAAACATTTTCTTTTTCTCATCTATTTCATTCTTATAAAAATTATTAAAATTATATTTAACTTCTTTTATAACTACTCTAGAAATATCAATACGATGGTTACAAATATTCTTAAGAAATCCTATATTGAATCCATTACTTCCCAGGAATGATCTAAAATGTTTCACAAAAGTGGGATATTGAAAAAATATATATATAATTGATTTTAGATTAATATAAATATATAAATTTTCATGAAATTATTTTTACAATTTCTATCTATTTCCCTGCAATGAATTTTCACCATAAAAAATTCAAAACAATATTTTTTTTTATGCATTTTTTCAATAATTTTCCCATATTTACTTGGAAATGATCGAAATAATTACCAAATAGAGTGAGTCCATCAAGAAATACCTAATGGTAGTCCTCCATTTGAAATAAAATTATGATGTTTTTAAACCATTGAAATGTAGATTGGTAATTTTATAACACAAAATGAATCCTTTTTTAGAAAAATGTTCTATAATGACATGTGAAGGATATCGCCTCTAGATATTCTAGAGCAATGGGTACCTTAAGATATCTTGAGAATCTATATAAAAATTTTAATATGTTCTTCTCTCTAGACATTAAAAAATTTGGTCTATGAATTTAATTTGAAATTTTTCTTTTATTATGACTTCTTTTAACTTAATATAATCGATAAACACTCTAAAACTATTATGAATTCTCATGGAAATTACATTATTATTCTCATTTTCCACAATAGAAAAAATATTTTTCATGAGAACTACATGGATGGGTCTAAACCATTGTATGATAAAAATTTGGAATATGATGTTATTTAAAATAAACATCAATATATATTTCATAACTACCTCTATGGTGGTGGGAATAATTCTCTATTGGGGCTTCTAAAAACGTTTCTAATATCCCTATAACAATAATCAATGTTTGAATATTTTGGGGTTAATTAAATGGATATCTCCTAAGATCCACCCTATTTCTGGGATGTTTCTTTTTTAAAGTTCAATAAAGGTTTTCTCTTTGCATTATGAAAATATTCTAGAAATTATTATAAGATATTTATTTTCCTTAATAAGGTATGTATATTTAAATTTACATGGGAGGTGTATTAATTATATATTCAAAGTTTGTTCAAGAAATGAGATCATATTAAGCATCGGCACATAAAAATATTGAATCTCTTCTTTACAAGAAATCATATCAACTTCTTTATTATCTAATAATTTATCAATGAAATTAAATTTCATATCTTGTTCCAATGTGAAAGAAATATTTCTTGATTCCTGGGAACTCAATTTTCTCATCATATTTTAAAAGGGAAAGTTATCTCATAAGTCTAAGAATTCATAGAGAATATCAAAATATTTAATGGGTTTAATACCTTCTTCATGGGGAATTAAAAAATGGGAATGATTGACTGATTGTTTTTCCTTAGAGTCAAGAATATTGAAATGTATTTTGTTATCTCCAAGCTCCATGGTAAGGTTTATTTCATGTAAAATGACTATGTTATTGGATCTCTTCAGGTATGGTCCTGCAAAATTGATAGTTTAATGGCCTAGTTTATCATCTTCTTCCTTGGAAAGCACATATATGTGTTCTTTAAATATCAACACTATAACTCTAATAGACACATATTCCAAAACTCCCACTAGAAATATAGTGGATCCATTTTATAATTGAATCACTAATCTAGTGGTTCTTAATTATTATATTTGAAAGGATGAAAATACAGAGTGAGGGATGAGATTTATGGATTTACCAAGATCGCATAATGTATAATAAAATTAAATAAACAATGGTGTAAAGAATAAAAAATTCCATAGATATTGAAATTTTTTAGAAAATGGTGGTGTGATCATAGTTAAAAAAACTCTTCCCAAGGATGATTTTATCATTCCCACCATGCCACATTATTTTGGTGGAAATATCTTTGAGAAATTTAGAATATTTAGGATATTTATGGATTGATTCTAAGAGACAGACTATGATTTCAACATTTTGAATGGTTTCTTGAATCTCCCTTTGAAGTTATTCTTCTTTTATAATATTGGACTATGTAAACCTAAAAGGTAATAATTATGGAATTTATATATTTTTATGTGTTTACTTTCTAATAGTTTTTAGGTATTTCCTACCTAAACCTTATCCTTATTTCATCATTCTTTTTGTCTTATCGTGGTTGTATGGGTTGGCCTCCATGAATCAATTCATAATTTCTATCCATTTTTAATTCATGTTCATCTTGAACATCTATAGGTTCATTTGGATAAATATTATTTACACTCCTTATGATGATAATGATTATATTATTTTATGGGTTTGGGATTATTTGATCTAAAATATTTCATTAATTACTTGATAGTATATCCATGATACATTCAAAATTACTTAAAAACAATTACTGAGTTTTTTTATCTTTTTAATATCTTCTCATTGTTAGTGGTGTTCATATGGATTTTTTTAAGGGTTTTTGTTTTTATGTTTACAGGTTATATAGTTAATTCTAAGGATGTTAAAAGGGGGGTTGTTTCTATAACTATTGTTGATATAGGATTTATTTGGGTATTGGTTTGGATGAAATAGTATAGATTAACCATTTTGGGTTCCAAACAATGGCTGGGAATATGAGTTTCCCAATAATGTATAAATATATTGAAATTTTCATGGTCATAACATTGTTTCACAACTCTCTATCCCTTTTATTTAATCACATTGATCATAAATGTGGATGGGTGATGAACACAAACTATATACCAAAGATGGAGCCAATTTATCAGCGACTTTATTAATATATATCTATTTCACTAAACATTTTATTTCATCATGTTTGGTTTCAACTAAAGTTAATTTAATTTATTATAAGTTATTACCTTGTTAATTAATCATGTAATGATGCATATTATTTTTAATTTCTATGAATTTTGTGATACATTTTTGATCCGGCTCCTAGCTTAAATTGGTGACATTTCAATCAATGATTCTCTGGATGATGAATCGAATAGGTTTCATTCATTTCATAATAGACCATAGTAGAATAAGTCCATAAAGTTATTTTATTCTACATGTTGATGGGGAAAATGGAAAAAATATTCCTCCGACATTCCCAGTAATTGAAGTGAGTTTCTAAGGATTATTATTAGATTGAATTAATATACTTCTGGATCATAATTCATTATGAGGATGAGAACAATATATTCCTAAAAGATCTTTAGATATCATCCTAGTCATGGATCTCTCCAGTTTTTAGCCTATACAACCACTCCTTGGAAGAACCCTCAAGTAAAAAGGGGAATTATATCTACTTGACTTTATCTCCAATGGCTCCTCGGAAAATTAAACTTAAGAATATATGGGTTAATTCTTGAATATGACCATTTTAATCTTCACAAACAAGTCTATAAAATTTCTATAGCACCTAAATTGTGTTTATTCATATTTAAAAATTATTTTCTATAGTATTAATGGTTAGTTGATTATGTTGATTGGTCAATTTTAGGGAACACGGTATTCTCAAAGTTTGATCTGGATTGATTTCTATGATTATTGGCTTAAAGTAAACACTTGAAGTTACACTTGATTATTCAAGTCTTAATTCTTAAAATCCATTTTATAAATTTAAATTCATATGTATAGTTAAAAAAGTTCATTTCTATTTTATGATCTTAAAGAAATAATTTATATTTAGGGGTCCAAGTCATGAAATTTAAAAGTTATATTGAAACTGACCCCTCATAAATAATGAAATCTATTTAATCACACTATTCATGGGGTGAAAAAAAAAGATAATTTATTTCCCTATGTAATTTAGTGGTAATGGTAACCTAGGTTGTCTTTAAATATGAGTTCTCTAAATCTAGTTTCTATTGGCGTAAATTAACTTAATAAAATTTCAATTTCTATGAATATCTAAAAATGAAAAAATTACTTTTAATGATCTAGTTGGGAGATAAGTTATCATGTTAGGTATAGCGTCTATTTTATTATTCATTCATGGTCTTCAAAATTAAATCCCCTTTTAATTTTTAATTAATAATTTAATGCTTAAAACCCCATTTCTCATTTTCACCCTTGATTAAATTTTGATAATAGTGAAAATAGTCTGAAATATTTACTTTATTTTTAATACACACCATCTTATTTGCTAATGATATTTTGAATCACAGTTAATTCCCTTATCCAATATCCAATCATGTATTGTTATTCCCTAATAACTAAGAATAACCCTTTTAAATTTTTTACCAATAAACAATTGTTAACCACTTCACTATATGGCCCCAAATCATTTATTAATTATGATGTTATACCAAGTAGTGATATATAATTAATCCTAAACCATGGAAACACATAATTTGAAAACATTTACTTAAAAACAATTTTATTAAAGATTAAATCTGTAAATAAATATTGAAAATAATTAAAAATTAAAATCGAACAATAATTTCATTAAAATATCTAAAATATAAGAATAAGAAAATGTTAACCATACCTTCCCCAATGAATGAGATGTTTCAACCCTCTATTAAATATAAAATCAAGAAAAATGGAGGGTTATATGACATATCCCAAAACAAAAAAGAGAACAAAAATCCAGGGAAGTAACCAGGTCTTTAATTATCATCCCTTATCCATATGCCTCTCTACCTTTATCTCTCAGTATATTCCATTCATGATATTAAAATAAATTAGAAGCCTGTTATTTTGTCCTTTTGAATCTAAAAAATCCATCTTCAAATCATCAAATATTTCAACGCTTGAATCAGGGAATGTATTCTCTTTTAATTTTCACTAGAATATCACATTTTTATCTATTGAATTGAGAGAGAATGACTTTGAATTACTAGTATTACTTGATACTCATTTTTTTATATATATTAATATAATTTTCCTCATACACATTTTAAAAAAAATTAAATTTTTCATTGATTTTCTAATTGAATTTGAGGGAGTCCTGGAATTCCTTGTATCACGAAGCTAAATTTTTAGGTTCACATAGTCATTTTTAGGAAAGGTAGGTTCGTGTAGCCAATTTTTGAGGTTCCTACTTTCTATAATATGTCCAATGTTATCCATATATTTGATTAATAAGTTTTTCTATGTCCAATCACAACTTCCATTATAAACCTCACCTTTGCATTTCATGATGAGGGAATCCCTATTTCATTCAAATTTTGGATTATAACCCATATGTGTAGTATGGGATTGTTCTCATATAATGTTTCATTCATTATAATAGGGCACATTTTGAGATTCAGTAGCTATCCAAAATTATCTGAGGCCTCATGGTGGTATTTTTGGCTTGACCTTGATCCCCAACTGCATCATCCATGTCATTCTTAAATTTCTCTAGTGATCCTTATGTGACCTTTAGAAAAAATGAATTACCATTACATGACATTAAGAAAAATATTGTCAAAATTACACATCTCTTTAAAAATATCAATTTACCTATTCATATTATTTCAAAACTACATGGTACCCCTTTGTATATTTATTGTTAGCTTTACGTGCCTATTTGTAAAACTGGCAGTACCTTTACAAAACCTATTCCCAACCTTTATGTAGATCTGTAAATTCATGTGTACCCTTATCTAACTATTGAAAGCCCCATGCTACCTCCCTGAATGAATCTTCGTGCCTTTAAATTCATTATTTCACCTTGACATAATAGTTCATTAACATTACGTAGTGATACATATATAGTGTACCCTTACTTAGTTTCAGGTTTTCCTTTACATAGCATGTTTATACCCTCACTCTATTAGTGAAAATCATGAGTAACCATTAAATAGTGGCGTACACCCTCATATATATCTTCTGATGATTATGTAGACCTTAAAATAAATGGTTTTACCTTATACATTATTAGAAAATAGTGGACTACATTTATGTATATCCACAAAAATTCCCATTCAAAAATATAAAGAAAATTTTATATTTATGTGGACCTTTGTCGATGTTTAAGGGTAAAAAACATCAAAAAAATATATAATTTCTTCAAATTAATCATTTTCCTCTCTTTTCTCTGATTAAATTTTGAAATGATAATTACCCACATTTTTAGAAATCAATAAATTACGTAGGAAAAATAATTATAACTCATTAAAAATAATAATAAATATGTTTTTCATTTTGATTAAAAAATATGTTCAACATAAATTTACAATATTCTATTAGGAGTAATTTCCATCCATTTAACATCATCATATATTATGATTTTATTAAATCTATTTTAAATTACATGTATAAAAACTCTCTCATTATTACCCAATAAATTTTAGGGCTATAATGGACCAACCCACCCTTTTATAATTTAACCACCCATACTTGGTTTATAATGGAACAACCAATCACATAGTTATAATACATTAATAATTTTTACCAAAATATTATGAAACCATTTAATATCACCTTATGGTTTAACCCATGGAAATAAAATATGTTTCAAAAACATTAAATCATCATATATGTGAACAATCATGAGGGATAATAAATATGGTAATATTGGATCACATCCCTAGTATCACATAATAAACATCAAAGGACGTTATGATATATGAAAAATACCTTTAAAGAAACACTAGAATATATGTTGAGGAAAATACCCTTTTGATTCTGAAACCACTTATTTAAAATATTAAAAACATATAAAATATGAATGAAATTTTTTATTTATATGAAATAAATGATAATTTTAAAATAATATTCATGAAAAATAGTATTCATTGTTTCATGGAAACTCATTCATGTTTTGTACCTTAAAAATCATTTTACAGTGCTGATAAAAAGACAAAATTACCACATTCTAAAAACAAAAAAATCCTTTATAAAATATTTATAATATGTAAAAAGGAGTAAAAATGAAATTAAAAAATAATTATATAAAATTAAAAAATGGAAATAGTTTAAATAAAATATTTACATAATAGACAATATTCCTGATTGAAGAGAGAAATAAATATGATTTTCCTCAAAGATGTTATTTTGTCCCCATGAGTACTTAAATAGGTAGAAATTAAATAAAAACATGTAATATATATAATTAAATAGAAGATAAGAAAAAAATATATTGTATAGATATGTTATATAATTTAATCATCAAATATTTAAGCATAAAACTTTTTGATAAAAATGATATTGTAACATAAAACCATCACCACATGTTTATCTTACTTTATAAGAACTCTATAATTTTATATAATAAATATAAATTTATTATAAATTCATAAAAAACCCATATTCATGAAAATATTATCATTCATGTAATAATTATAACATTTTATCACTCATTCCTTAATAATATTTTATTGTCATCATTATTTCCCTTATTAACTGCTTCGTTTTCCATTTAAGTTTTCGTTCAGAAGCTATAACCCTTTCAATATTATCACGGTTTTATCACCTATAGAATTTTATTCATGATATTAATTTCAAATATATTCATTAAATACATATTTAAAACTATTTGAATAATTTGGTGATAAAAATGAATGACATCATTATGTGGATATGGTAGTCCCTACGTACGTATGAGTAATATTTCCATTTTTTTGATGGATCAAATTAAAAATGGTAAATATTGAGTCACATTTATAAAATCACTATTATAAAATGAATATAATAAATAAAAATTAAATTTATAATAATAACCAACAATGAATGTTGGTGGTGGAAAATGAATCAAATCGTTATGTGGAGGTAGTAGTCCACACAAACGCATGTGAAATAATTTCATCTCTAATTTTTTTGAGAAGAAGTGGTAAATGGTAGTTACATAAAAATAATAAAACATAAGTATATATATTGTGCAATATTAATCATTTATTTATTCAGAAAACATGTTTATTGGAATTATATAGGGAAAAATTTTAAAGAGCACTGTTAAGACCAATACATCTTCATTGTGTGAACTCCTTTATCATACTCCTTAAGCATTGAAGGATTAGTCATTTAAGAGGGCCATAAACTATAGTAATAAGGTATTAATTATAGGAATGTTTTAGATAAGGCAGTTAATGATATATAAAGAGAAAATGGTGTGAATAAGGGTTAATAATAGTATCCATTTTGTATATGAGGGGAAGGACACACATGGAATTTCATAATATATTTCAATGATATAAGGTCTATTCTGTATAAAAGAGGATTAAAATGGATATTTATTAAAATTTAGGATAATATGATTTATGAATATATTATAAAAATAAATATTATACTTGTTTGGGTGGAAATACTACCCTTATCTCTAGTTTACCCCTCCCCCCTCAAGGTAAACTAGTTTTAACCATAACCATATTAACTAAATTATACTAATTTTATTATTAACAATAACAAGAAAATTAATATAAACCTAGTAAATTATCTTAAATATTATTATTAGAAATATTTAATTCATTTTAAAAAATTCAATTGCTATAAGTGTTAGAATTTAATTTCAAATAAACACATAAACCGTAATGAAACCCCATTTTTTATAAATGATTTTTTAATCAAAAGATACAATTTACTTTTATTAATTTCCTAGAAAAAGTTAAAAGGAATATTAAAATTCATGAATTAATATATAATATATACATTTCAATAAAATTGTTAATGAATATATATATATATATATATATAATCAATTTATTAAGATAAAAACACATTTAGCACCTAAAAACACTTTTTTTGATAATTGTGTTTTTAATCCCAAAAATGTACTTATACCAAAATAAATTTTAATGATGATTATTATGTATTTAATTATATTATTTCTATTTAAATGATATTTATGTTACATTAAAATTAAATAAAAACATAATGGTGTTTTTAATTGAAAATAAACTATATTTTTTTTAACAAAAATCAGTTTTTCAACTATTAATGGAAATTAAATATTTTTTAAAAAATACATAAAAATCACTCTAGTATAATATAATCATGATTATTTAAAAAATTATATTATATTAAAAAAATAAAATTTATAAAAATATTTTTTAATGAATTATAATATTTTTGTACAAAAATTTGATAAAACACATTTATGAAGAAAACATATTTTCTGAGCATAAATTGACAATAATAAAAATTGAGTACTTATTTATTGACCATTTATTTATACATTTCCACAATTTAAAACTTTTATAATTCTGTTTTTTAGTTTTCTTATTATTCTTACCTACCAATTTAACAGCTATTTTATATTGGTTTATTATATCATGGTTTATTAAGATTTAGGGTTGCGTGATAAGAATGTTATTAAATACTTCATGTTTATTTCATTATAAATTAATATAAAATATTAGGGTGTTACATGAACAATAACCTAGGGTCCTCACCTAGATGAATAACCACCCATGGTCTCCACTAGGGTGACCCATCACCTAAGTCACCCATTAGAGAATATTTTCAATAAGACCTACCTCATGTCAAATAAATTTGCAGGGATGGGTTATAGGGAACACCAGTGTTCTATATTTAAATATTGAATTCCCTTGGTAAATGTTTCCCCAAACTTTTACAAAATAAATGATGGAAAACACAAGGTTTTAATAATTATGAACCTCCTTTCTAATGGGGGCCCCAATCCCGGGTGTAGTGGTGGGAATAATCCGAACTCTAGAAGTGGAACATAATTTCTATATTCTACTTAAAACATGAATCATGGTAGGAAAGTTATGTTCCATTTTTTCAAATCAGTGGATACATAATTCCACTTCTTTGGTTTAGAATCCAAATGAATATAGGAAGTACACCCATCGAGAGAATCCCCCCAATAGTAAGCACCTATTCTTTTTTTTCTAGATGTCACTATCCTCCTTCCCCAATGTTTCAAAATCTAATCTTAGGTTTAGAAAAACATAGGAATATAGAGATGGGAATCCTTAAAAAAGTAATTCCCTTAGCCTTTATTATAGTATGATATGTCTGTCCTATCTTCAATACCCCCTCTGTCATCCATCAGTAGATGAGGGATAATATTTTATTCCACAATTCTTGTCTATGTGTAAGTCACATACAAACCTAATAATGTGATGTGATGGATATTATACTATCTATATTTTCTCACACTGTTCATGAATCATATCAGATTAGAGATCTACAGTGATCATACCATTAAATTTATGAATATGATTCCATTTATTGCCTCCTCCTTGGGTGTAATATTCTACTCCATCCAAAAGTTAATATTCAATTAATAATGTCCTATCTTTTCACTATCAGTATACCGTTCATGATACATAAATCACCATATCATTATCTTAAGCTACAAGGCAAATATCTTTACCACATGATGTTTAATTGCACGATACAATCCTTCCACACAACCTTAAATAGTGTGACTCATACTCTGTAGTCTGTGATTACTCTATTGACAATATATGAATGATTTATCCATGAGGTTCAAAATAATCACTACATTACCATATTTATTTGGTTATATTCCAGATAAAATCATTCCCCTACATGGGAGGCTACACTCTTTCTATCTCCCATCATTTCATCCTCATAGTGACATAATACTGATGGGATTGAAATTCATAGGGTCACATTCTTTATCATGAAACTTAATATCATTGGACCATATTCCCTTCAAGAACTACCAAAATGGATACTCATGCATGAGCCCTAGACCAACCATTTCTAGGAACATTTTTTTAATTCATCCTTACTATCTAATAAAAACTATATAAATTAGACCTTGTCGCACAAAAATAAAAAGTTTTACATGTCCCATTAAGATGAAATGAATAATTTGGGTTTAGATTCTTCTCACAAGGATATATTGGAAGCCTTTTCATAATCTTTGTCCCAGCACAAAAACAATCACTTATTTCCTAGGTAAAAATAAACTCCATGGTTCCTATTTTTGTAGCTTTAAACCATACATCCTTAAAACTATGCATCCCCATGAAATAATGAAATGGAATGTATAACCTATGATAAATATATATATATATATATTTGGTTTCACTATTAGAGAAAATTTGATACATAAAAATGGTTCCACTAGTAAAGAACCTATGATATCAATAGTTGTTGATGTCTGCAAATTCTAGTAACTAATTTCTAACATGGGGTGTAACCAATCCCATATCTGGATATGGGAAGGATTCACAAAAATAAAATAAATATATAATATAGTTTCAAATTGTTAAATAAACCATACCTCCCCCACACACTTAGACGATATGAGACTAACCTTCTATTATATTTAACAACATGCTTTTATTAAGCATCACTGGTAAGATACCCATTGACAACCTACCTTTGTAAAGTAGTTTAGTATCTTGACATAGATGTGGGACCATTGGGAATTTCCTGTTCCGTGAATAAAACCCATTGAAGAATATGTGAAAATGTGACTAAATAAATATATATATGAAAAATTTTATTCCTTTGGGATGGAATAAAAAATAATGAACCCAACATAAATCTTTATAAATCAAAACAACTAAGTTTCCCACAGATTGATTCATTTTGATTTTCATATTCTATGAAAAAAATATTGAACCAAATATGAATCCATTAACTATGAAATCAGTCAACCATGCATGATCTGGATCAATTATGATATTACTTTTATGGTTTTCTTGTTTTTTTTCTTACTTCTTAACCACAATATCCACTAAAACTCTCTTTAATACAAATGGAATATTCTCAACCATGATGGAGTGACACATCAAAATCCACACAAGTTGGAACCTCATTGAATCAAACGATATTGTTACCCACCAATAACCTTCACTTCTTGTTTGTTAATGCACTAATCCAAGAGTAACACCTTAATAGTATTGTTCTGATGATAGTAGGTTCTTTTTAATCCCTCTAAGACATAAATCCCCACCAACCACTTTCCCAACAATGAGTGATGGTAGAGGATCAAATGACAAATATTGCAATTTCAAACCATTGAAGGAGCCTCTGTTTAGAACAAAAAATCAAAAACACTGCATTATCATTGGGAGGTGTATTAAGAGTTTAACTATGAACTCACCACAACACAAGATCTTCCTCATGGGGGATCCTAGAAACAACATCACCACAAACACTGTGTAGAAAAGACACAAAATATCCCAATGAGGATTCTAGCCCATGTGTCTTAGATCAAGTCACTCAAACATGATCACCCAGGAAAACCTTTCAAGGTTATCATGATATTAATAACTTGGAATGGGAATAAATTTTTGCTTCTACTATATAATACAACTTATATATTATGGTGGAAACATGTGAGAAGGAACATATTCATTGAAGTGGGACATTGTACATGAAATTCATTATTCAAAAAATTAGACTACAGTCAACTAATTTTTAATATCTAAGAAGAAGTCAAACCAAGGTAAATAGGAAGTCTATATGAATTCCCAAATTCTTATTATGATTAATTATAGTGTTCTTTTGAGCCTCCAATATTTATATTGGTGTCCCAAGATCCTGATAACTCATTGTGAGGTCAAGGAAGTGTTAGTTTCGATTTTGAATGTCCTACCTATAATTTTGATACTAGTTGCTCTAGAGTTCCTCCCCAAAATTCACTCCATAAAGGATGTCATCCTTTTCAAATTAAGACCAACAACATGAACAATTGTCTTGATGATCATTGTAGATACCCTCTATATGGTAAGAAGATCATATGGTTATAAGGTCCTCCAATTTTCATTGTCCACCCTGAAGGTTCTCCCTAGGGTATATAGCGGTGTACTCCCCCGTGTCATTGGAAACTGATTCATGTTGGTAGACCTCCCCATGATGGAACTTTCTATGAAGCTCCTCCCAGTAGTGATATTTCATTTTAGTAGGAAGGTCCTCCCATTTCTGAATTAACTATGAGAAATCCCTAATATTTTTAGGAACTTTAAATGATGATCGCAACTAAACCTGATGACTTTTATTTAAAAAGGGTTACACTTTATCAACCATAAGACATCATGAGGATAAGTCATTCTCCAAACCACCCTTAAGACTTTTAAATTCCACTACAATATAAGAGATTCTAGTCACCCTTACTCTCTATACTATGTTATTCATGAAATTACCACACTGGTCAGAAAAAATAAAATAATAATTTGTGGAATATGAAGCGAATATAGTGATTATGAGGAAACAACTAGCCATGGAAAATATACCAAACATTTTCTAGCCTCTTTTCTCTCCTCATTATTGCATTATTACATCTTTTATAGTGGAATGTGTAAATCATATTCATTGAAGTATGTGGATGAATATTCATTACATAAAATGAAATACATTTCCTTATAATGTGTATTCAAATAACATTAAGGTAATAGAATAATTTCTCTAATAGGTTATTTTAGTTTCCCTTTCAGCTGTACAATATCCAAAATTGGGAAAGAATCATAAGAATTTTCAATGTACATTCCATAGTTTTTTAATATATGTATTCAAATTGACTATTTATGCTCCATCCAATGTCTATATCAAATAATGGGATGAGAGTGGAGAATTTCATTTCACATTTCTCCCCAACCAGAAAATCCATCCAAGAGTGACATCATGAAATGTCATTTATTTGGGTAAATATTTCAAATTATGCTCGGTTCGTGATAATTGGTATGCTCAGTATGGATCGTCCATGACCAAATCATAGATACATCAAACATAATGTGGCTGACGTGTCAATATACTCTTATATCATGTATCTAAAAATATTAATCAACTTTCTCATTTGAGAAAATACAAACCTCAAGTGGAAACATTTGCTTTTTTAGAAAGAAAACAATATTCAGATTTTTCTTTTCATCCAACTCAAGATCAATTTGAAATTTGTGAGATCAATAAGATAGTAGTAAGAACTACAACAATAGAAACATAAAACCAAACAGAGCCAATACAACAGGTGGAATATTTACCTCAACTTCGTCCTACCCTATAGAAAACTGCCTTTTATTGGTTGGGAGTTATATCACATAATAAGTCGACACAATTTTTCTCATCACATGACCCATTTTCATTTTTGGGAATATGTACAAAAATATTTGTGTGAGACTCCATTTGGATTACCATTCACCAATTAGTTTAAGGAGAATACTAGAAGAGAAATATGAATCCCTATAGAGACTGAATGAAAAAGTGACTCATTAATAAAGAAACTTCTTTAGAATATCATGAATCATTACTCAAAATATACTCCAAGGAAAACCAAGCCTCTTATACTTACAAGGAAGATTTGATACAAGAAGTACTCCATGTGTTGGTAATAATCACTAACACTAGTCCTAAAATTGATGTCGAGCATCAATCCAGTGTAATAGAAATTTTTTTTTGAAAGGTAGTGTTCTGGTCAATGACCAAAACAACAAATATTATTGATAAAAAAAGAGATTATATAAGTCTGAAATATGGAATTTTGTTAACATACCTAACATAGAGAGGGAGTAACTCAAGAGGAACATCGTCCCTCCAAATCATAGCATGAGAATCACCCATATTGGCAAGCCCGTTAGCAATCATGTTAGCTTCACGGTAGGTGTGATTGGAGATGAAGTTGATCTTAGAAAGGCAGTTTAAAAAATCAATCTAGAGAGAAGTGACCATCCAAGAAAGATGAATGGTACCACTCCAGATGGTCTGGATAATAGTAGTGGAGTCACTCTCGATCCAGATGTTGTTCTAGTTGCAGCACCTTATAAAAGAGATAGCATGGATAATGCTCAACATCTCCTCTTCCGGTGAGGAAGTAGTTCCACAGCATCCATAAAAGCATCCAAGATTATGATCCAGGTGATTCCTAAAATAGCACCACAACTTACTAGGCTAGGTTTTCCTTTTGTGGCACTGTCGACATTAACTTTAATCCATCTTGGGGGAGGAGGAATCTAGAACACTTCAATGGTAGACTTCAAATGAGGATACATCCCATTCACTCCAATCTGAAAAAGGATCCCAAAATCGTAAATCTAGTTGCTACATTGATCCTTCTGAATCGAGGGCGCCTCATAGATTGCCATGAGAATTTTAATTTTACATACATTAAGCATGAATGATTTATTATGAAAAATAAAATCATTTTGGCCATACCAGATTACATAAAGAAGCTCTGAAATAGTTGCATGAAGAAGATTTGTGATTTATTGGGAGTCAAAAAATTTCGTGCATCATTGAATCTGCAATGTAATAGAACTATCCATCAACCATATACACTCAAAGATATCATAAATATAATTCTAGACAGCATTTGTCGTATCACAATAAATGAAAATATGTTTAATATAATCTCTATGTTGATTACACATTTGACATTTGGAGCAAATATTAATCCCAAAGGATTGTAAGTAATCATCGGTGGGGATTATATAATGAGAAATGCACCAAATTAATGTGAATCTCGAAGTTTTATTCTATGGTTTATTAAAGTTTTTAATCCATGAAAGATTATTATATTCATTGATAAAGAGATGATTGTAGAATTTTTTTAGAATCAGGCATTCCATTGTGAAAAGCTTCCCAAATTAAAAAATCATTAGTGTTAGTGAAGGGGTGGTTCTCAAAAATTTCTTTTATTTTACTAGGAATGTCAGGTTTAAAAATTCTCATGAAATTCTTTATGGTCTAATTATTGATAAAAGTAGGGTGGTTATTGTACATCAAGGGGAACAAAGAAGATCAAGTCTAACAGTCAAACCAAAATCTTAAATTAGAGTCCATACTAGCCATCCATCTGAAATTAGCCATAATAGAATTGAACGTGTTCTTAGTACCAGTGAAAATAGAGATAGTAAGAAACTAAGCATGATTGTTTATGAGTTTATTCAGAAATATAGATCTATGAGAATTCGTAGAGGGAGATTCATTATGAATTAGGTTCCATGTAAGAATATCTTGGAGAGCTTTATTTAAATTAGCATGATTCATAATACCAACACCTCCATTATCAATTGGTTTACAGCATGTATCCCAAGGGACAGTAACCAATTTCTTCTCGAAGGTACTACCAGTCCAAAAAAAGTTTTTAATGGAGAAATTAATGTGCTTTAACATATTTTTTAGCCATTTATAAATCATCATAGAGTAGGAGAATTCGAAAACAATAGTGGATTTAACCAGGAAAATTATCCCAGCCATAAAAGATTTGAGGCCATGAAGGAGGAGATCTATCTAAGTGTTTGATCAATTATAGGAGAGAAATAATCCTATTTCAATCTAACCCAGAAAATAGGAACACCAATGTAAGTGAAGGCTATAAAACCGACTTTGACCCTTAAAAATTAGAAATGTTGAGTTTTCTGCCGGGGTAAAACTCTTTACCGAAATATATGTAAGATTTATTCCAATTGATGTGTTGACCAGACACATCTTGGTAATTAAGAAGGATACATTTTAGATTATTGAGGTTCTTTTTATCTCTTTGAATAAATATAATTATATCATCGACATAAACAAGGTGTGAGGGAGTGGTCAAGTTTCTAGCCGTCGTGATAGGTTTGATTTTTTGATTTTTTATAGATTGGATGAGAAACATACTGATGTAGTCTTCGGAAATAGAGAAAAGAATATCCAAAAGAGGGTCACCTCTTCTAACAGCCTTAGAGTACATAAAATAACATCTAGGTGAACCATTAATGAAAATGGAAATATGAGCCAAATTGAAATGTTTTTTAACACTATTAATGAAAGTTTCATTGAAGCAAAACTACCTAAGGTCCTTAAACATGATGTTCCAGTCAATGGTAACAAAATAAATAGCAATATCAATCTTAATAAAAACATTCCGAACTCTATTTTTTCTTTTTAAAAGGTTAGTGGACTCAAAGGCAAGACAGATACATTCTTGGATGGATCTTCCCTTGATGAATCCAAATTCGTTCCAAGAGACTATTCTATTTCTAATCACATTAATTAAATTGGAAAAAAATTAGTAATGATCTTGAAGAGAGTGTTTATGAGAGAAATGGGTTTGAAGAGGTGAATTTCATCAGTATTATTATTTTTAGGGATAAGGACAAGAAATTGAGCATTAAGGACATGAAAAAGAGTTCCTTTGGAAAAGAATTTTTTCACCATTCATGAAACACCATCCTGAATAAGATACCAGTGATTTTGTTTAAATAAATTATTAAAGCCATCTAGTCCAGGGGAACCATCCTTTTTTAGGATAAAGATTGTGTCTTTGATTTCATGATCAAGAGGGGTGATATTAAGTAACATGTTATCCTCACCAGTAACCAAAGACGTAATAACATCCGGCCTGATGTCCCTACCTATATCAGTTCAATTGAAGATATTGTAAAAGTGACAGACAGCATGGTGACAATGTTTTCCTCAGATTCAAGAATCTGCTCCCCATCTCTGAAGTAGGAAAGGGGCCTATGAGCTTTCCTCACTCAGTGAAGGGAATTATATAATTTAGTATTTATATCCCCATCATTAATCCATTTGGCGTTAAAGAGTTTCTTTATAAGATTATCCATAAAGTTAAGTAAATTGATAAGCTTAGAGGAAATATTTGTTTCGTGTTGAATATCATGATCGAAGTTATAATAAGAATTATGGTTTTGAAATTTAGTAAGTTCCTTTTCCAAAGAGTTGATATCATTATCAATTTCATTAGATTTTTCTTTGCACTAGTTTTTTATGATAGTGTAATAGAAAAGTTGTAGGATGTTTCTGTTCAAAATAAGATCCACATTGAAATCACAAAATAATATGTGTGCACATGAAACAAAATGAAAACTAAAAATTTGATAACTCCGTCAATATATTAATTATAACCTCTCTAACCATTTCAAACAAATAAAATTGAAAAGTTATGGATACATCCCACCTATTTTCTAAAGAAGTTGAACCCCAATAATTAATGAATAATTCACTTGGTTTGAGGTAGAAATTATGTGGTTAAAGAGACTCAATACATATTTACTCAAAAGAAATATCCATGATGGTTATGTTCTCTAAAAAGATTATAACATTAATCTTTCAATAGATATATCTCAATAATAATATACATTCATACCAATAAAATCATATCTAAGTAATCCACTCAATTTAATATTTTGAAACATAACTTCTTTATATCTAAATATAGATGGATTCTAGAAGTTTCCTTTATTAAGGATGTATCCTGGACCAAGTCAAATGAACTACCCCCGGACATCCCTTGATGTTTATCATCTGAAAATACTGGAAGGGACACTATGTTAAGATCCACCCATCATCACCCCTAGTAAAATGTATACTCTACTTGTCATCCCATTAGAACTCATTGACTCTATTAATTTATTAATAACCCAACTTGGTGTTATGGAAGGGTGATGTTACTAGTTTAGACAAAGTGAAATCCATACCATAAATTTGTGGATGTAACTCTCCACCCACCCAACTTTGGTAATTCTACTTTATTAACATTTAATGGAATATGGGATCTAGAGTACCACTTGATGAATTTCATGTTTTGGCTTGGATCCATGAATTGAAACATGTAGAATAAGGAAGAAGAAAAACTCAAATGATTCATATAAACTATGGATTGTTCAAATTCTATCTAGTATACCAATTTTATAGACAGTTCGATCACAAGATGTAAATACATCAACTGAAAATTCCTTTATCAATCTAGATCCACTCTGTGAAATACAACAATCCTTGATCTCTAATGTTTCAAACAATATTATAATGAGAGAGTTTATAATTTTATTTTGAGGTGGAGTGATTTAACCAACTCTCTAAAACTAACGATTCCCAATAATTATTTTTGGTCCTTTTATCGATAACATTATTGACTAGATATAAAAACCACTCATCATAGTTAAATATCCTGGTAAGTTCCATGAAATTTTCATGGATGTAAAAATATTGGAAGATTCTATTTGGAAAAAAATTCAATTATTGACCAATATTGACAGACCAATGTAAAATAACTGGTAAAATGGAAACTAAAACTATCACAAGTATATCAACCCCAAATCCTTCTCTATATCCCATTCCCATGAAGTGTCACATGTAATCTCATTCAAAATGTAAATAACAAAAGAAACATACCCACTTGTATTGAAGAAATTTGAAGAAGCACCCACAATACAAGGATCAGATGAATTACATTTATTCCAACATAGATTAGAAGGTTCATGGAAACTTCATCATAGTTATGGAGAAAAAATTGTGTATATTTCCATATCTAATATGTCTTGATCTAGTTTGAATATGTGATCTCTTAAATAATTTTCCATTCCACTCAATATTGGGCCACACTATCTATGAGTGTTTTTTTAATAATTCCTTCATAATATGGTTTATATTGGACAAGAAAAAATAAGAAAGCCACCAAAAGAAGTGGATATGTTTCTACACCACTAGTGGAAGAAATAATATGGAAATAATTCCCAAGTGAGGGTGGATAAAATTTTGATATCAGGATTGAAAAAAACATTTTCAATCAAGCTATGGTCATCCTACGGGAATTGCTAAACCATTGAGTTGTTTCCTTAGATTAATCTTATACAATGTTACCATCTTTTTCAGTGCCACAATATTCCATGATTCAGTATTATAAAACCGATTTTAACTAGTACATCAAGAATAAAATATAATAATATGAACCTATATGAAAACCCAAGGTAGTTTAAACCCTATTATATTTCATGCCTTCAAAACAGAGAGGATGGTCACTGCCCCTCAAAATGAAACCCTCATCAGATGAAGAGATACTCTCCATTCATGTTAAAATTATTCATTCAGTAGATCCTTTCACTAATGAATAGTATTAAAATAAATCCCAAATCTCTTTACCTAACATGTGAGACATAATTTTAGGTCATAGAATAATAGAGAATAATGGAAGACGTAGTCATGGTTAAGCCCAACATCGCATCCATATCCCAAACGTAGCCATATATGTGGCAATAATCCATGTAAAATCTAATTAGAGATCCCCAAAGGATCATGTATATTTCCTTGATTATTTTACAATTCATCAAATACCAATTACTTTGGAGCATTGAATAATTAGTGTGAAACTATTTAATCATCCTAAATGAGTGGGTAGGCTAGTTTGGCCCAATTCTTTGGGGACAGGTGTTCCATCAACTCTTGTTTGAGTGATTAACCCATATACATAAAACACTTAATCCCCTATAGCACATTACATGGATAAACCACACATTTGGATACACATTCCACTATATTAAAAATATGATATATTGATATAGTTGGTTGTGGTTACGGCCAAGAATCCAAACCTTAAAGCCCCTAATTTATAAAAGTATCATATTAACGCACTTTTATAGTTTCTATTAATCTCTAAAGAGTAATAATGTAACCCATTACATCAAACACTTCATCCCCTATGGAACATTCCATGGAGAAACCGCACAGTGGGATACACATACCACTAGATTTAAAATATGAAATCTTGATATAGTTGGTTGTGGTTCTGTCCAATAATCCAAACATTGAAGCCCCTAATTTCTGAAATGAGCATAGGGAAGCAATTTTCTAGGCCCTATAAATCTCTAACGAGTAAGAATATGATGTCACTATTTTTGAATTATATCATGTATAAATCAATTCTATGAAGTTTTACACACTAATATCTTTCACATTGTATGATGGGGAAACTATTTTGTAGGGACATATCCTACGAGTGTTAATACATTGAAGTAGGGTCCTTCCAAAGAGAATGAAAATAGCCTATAATTGATGATTTAAATCAGGTTACTACTCTAAATGGCTTGAAAATGTCCCCAACTAACCCATTTAAAGATATAGGAAATGAATATGTATTTCTCAATAATCATATTATAGTGAAAATTTATATTTGGGAATGCATTCATCGATTTTCATGATATCTATCGCATCAACCGAACCCAATAATAAGGATTATGTTTCTGATACTCTTAAAAATGGTAACTCCCCAGGTGAAAATTCTCTCACAATTCCACTTGAGTCTAAAAAGACCCATATGCCATCTCATAAATCATAAGAGACTCTCATATCACTAATATAGAGTCATAACGCCGCAATTTTTTATGATTTTTATGATGGAGACACCTCTTCAACCTCTTTTTTTTTGAAGAGAAGGGAGAAGGAGATTTAACATGGGGGCTCACTGATGAGGTCACTGGTATAGATACACCCCTATAATTTTTGGAATCTTTCACATCATATATAAGGAGAAAAAATTACCTCACCATGTTTTCTAGCTCCAAATATTCCTCTTCATCATCCATTTATCTTAAGACTGATGCAATGAAATAAGAATAATAACATCTTATAGATCCCCCTATATAATTTGTGGAAGGTGTCTATACCACTATTGATGATCTCTAGAAAATAAATATGGCTATAGAATAATATTTGTCACTTACATTCTTAGTGTGGTCCTGTGTTCCCAAGAACAAGATTCATATACTTATTTTCTGAAGTAGAATGAAGATATATTTTCCTAGAATTATAAAAAAAAATATAGCCTTAATCCAAGGGTAGATACCCACAAAATTGGTTTTCTAGAGGATCACTATTGTTATAAGTAGGCTTCTAGAAGGATGCATCTAACTTATACATCTAAGACTGAATACATGGTTGATAATACTATGAATGAATATTTCATTCTAGATGTTAAATATATTAAATGGTTCTCCCACATTGCCCTTTTCAAAAATAAAATTAGGAAAATAAAATTTTTCATCAAATTTAGGGATCTCAACCAGCATTGTTTGAAAGATTATTTCATAGCCCAGATTATAGAACTTATAATCAACGCAACTACTATAGTCAAGATATTTCTTTAATGGATGGATATTTAGGATACAACCAAATCCAAATGGATCATGAGGATAAAGAGGCAAATATTTTTTGGAAAACCCAAGAAATATACTTTTATCATGTGATGCATCTCTATTTGAAGAACTATGGTGAAACATATCAATGTTCCATTCACAAAATCCTTAATACCTTCCCATGGAAGACTGTTGAATGTTATGTTTAACATCTAGTCGTAAAATTCCAATATATTTTTTATTATCTTGATTATATTGAAATTTTTCCCACAAGTTACTATAATATATCTAAAAGATGAACCTTCTTAAATGTTTTTTCAAAGATAGCTCAAGATAGTTCCTCAAATTCATACTAAGTTATCACATTATTGATGTAAATCTATAGAAAACAAAGGTTATCCAGGACATGTATCCCCTAAAATACATAAAGAGTTTAGAGGACATTAGGGACTCCTTTGTTTCATCCAAAAAATCATAAAAAATATTACAGAAATTTTTAACCTTCAATAAGTTGATGAAAAAAGGAGTTACATATTAATAGATTGATGATTTTCTTGAAGAATTTGATAGTCTCATGAAATATATTTTGATCCTTCTGATACCAGTTCCTCCCATTTAAGTAAATACACTCATTTTATGTGTAACATACTAAGAGAAATCACTCAGAAACATTCATGAACAGAAAAAAATGAAACTAATGCTAATGTTATATATTAACATAGTAAAACCATGATTAGAAATGAGAATTGATATCCAAAAATTGAGAAAAATTTAAATTTCACTAATCATAAGAGTATATGAGTGGAGGTACTACCTAAAATACCATGAGGTGAATATAATCTCTACTTATAACTCACATAAATATATCTTTTTTCTTTGCATTTTTACAAGACATTTGGCATGGAAGGAATTAATATTAATTTAGTTTGACCTTCCTTTCAAACAGAAAAATGAAGTAAAGGGATGGAAATTAGAAAATTTTATTATAGCATATCCTTTTATAAAAATACATAATTGTAAACTAAGCTCCCTAATGAATAATTCTTTTTATATTCAATCCTACCCACAGAAATGGGAGATGTACTTTGATGACACTAAATGAATCCTAATAGTGAAAAGAATTGAAGACCTGAAACTTAACAAATTCAGTTTTGGAGTCATTATTTTCTCTCTAGTCAAGGTTTTTGTTATTTCTCATTTTTATTGTTGTAAATATGAACTAATAATGAGTTAAAATATTAATCTGTCATTGTTGGGTTCAAATTCGCATAGTGGATACCAATAGCCCACTTTAATAGAAATGTATATTTAGTGATCAAAATTAAGAATATTAATGGTGAATATTTCATAAAAAAGGAAGAACGTATTCCACTACTCAACTCTTTATGAGGAGTGATGGATAATTACCCCTAAAATCCAACACTTACCCACATCTTATGATTACAAAATGCCTGGGAAGATGCATTGGATAATGCAACTACAACCTTGGTAGATCCAAAACATAATGAAACAATCACCATCATTTCGCATCATAGTATAATGTCACCATTCATTTAAAACATTAAATAGAATATCATTGAGGTTAAATATACCCCTGAATAAAATGATTTTATTACTGGATTAATGTCCCCTATGTAGACTACCTATAAAACAAGATTCTACCATTGGATAGAGAAATAAAATAGGGAATCTAATTATGGGAAGTCAAAGCTACCCTTTATAATTGTCCAAAATGTTAGTAGAACCATTATAATTGAGGATGACATGGATCTCTCCTCATATTCATTAAAGGATTAAAAACACTCAATCTCATATTATATTTTCATTCAGGTTCTTGTTGTTCTTGTTTATCAAGGACCAAGATTTCTTATCATATCTAGAGGATTGGATATTTTTTACTATCAATGACACAAGATTTTGTTGAATTCACCAATAAATATCATGAATGTTATATACATTCCAACTTCATTCATTATCCACCAAAATTATTTCATACTAATAAATATTCATGTTCATTAACTATTTGTGGATTCGATGTCATGGGGACATATCCACCAGAAACAATAAGGAAAATAAATTATATCCTATTTCCACAAACTTATTTTCCAAGAGGATTGAATATATATCCATAAATCAATTGGGATAAATGCTATAATAAGTTTTCTAAAGACAATAATTATTACTAGATTCAGTTTTCCCCATACAATAATGAAAATTATATCATATATTTTTTAATATATGAATTTAAATGGTTGTATCAACAATAAGGCATTTATTATAAATAGTCATCCTACTACCATGAAGTAGAAAATATATCAGTATAATATTTAAAAAAATCCAATCCAATATACTCTAGAATATTGTGGGAAAGGAAAATAATTCTTAGTCTGGTAAACTATTGTGTGCTCTATGGGCTTATGTCACTGTAACCCATATGGCCATACATGCGACCTCATATTATCTTATGTATGGGACTAAATATTTTCTACACATTGAAGTATAGTTACATTCACTCTGAATTTTCATTTTGTGATTAGTTATCTAGAGATGAAAAATCATAGTAGTGTTTGGATGAGTTATAATAACTGGATAAGAAAATGATATATAATCTTCACAACATGGTGATTTGAATAAAATGATCGGATCTCCCAATAAAAAAATTTTATTTTATTCATTCCATGAATGGGAATTTTTTTCTAATCTTAAATCCCTAATGATACCAGGGAAGAAACCCCCAAAACTATAACCAAAGTTGGAAGGACATTGTATCATTTATAGGGTCAACTTCAATGGATCATATTCCCTAGTCACAATTAATAGAGTGTTTATTACACTAGTCACCAATGAAATTCTTATTAGGAAATTATTTTTATAATTTTTATATCATTATTCTAGGTCATATGACTTTATATTACTTAGAAAAAGTCCTATATGTATGACGTTAAACTGTATAGAACCAACATCCTAGCTATGATGTAAAACTACATAAAAATTGTCTTATTGTATGATGTTAAACTTCTTGGTAATAATCAATAAAATTGGACAAAAAACAACATGGTTCATAATTCCTAATCTATTTTACTTAAATATTAATACAACATCCCCATTAAAAAAATTCAAACCATGTGGTGTGTGTCAAAAATATATTTTACTAAATTATTTTTAAAATCTTGGTAATCTTTTTACTCCCTCTTATTTTTCACACAGATCATGACTCATGTGGACATTTAAAGAATACTGGAGAGGCTTGTTCCCAGACATTTAGTACCATTGATAATTGATACAAGATATCTTATATCATTGATTTTTCTACCAAGTCTTCTATATAAATGGGTAAGGCCTCATTCAAAACAATATCTAGTGTGTCTCATGATACCTACCTATGCATTGAGAGGATATAGTGGGCCCCACCCATAACATAAAAATTATAATGCATTCATCAAATAAAAGGGGTTAAATATAATCAATATAAAAATTTGTATTTAAATAAATACAAAATTTAACACCTTCCCCAATCAATAAACATAATCCTAAACAATCTAGAGTTAAATGCATGGTATCAACATAGTGTATCCCTAGTCAAACTGATTGAAAACCATTTGGAAAAAATAATAATGATTGAATCATTATAGTATATCCGCATAAAATAATAAGTAACATTAATTATTATTTTTATTACATGTAAATTTATCTTTAAATATATCTAGGAACATTTCTTGATTAAATTAACCTCTCATCGAAAATAGCCCTTTTTAATCTAAAACATGAATATTTTTAATTTATAGTCAAAATAATTTTCCAAGAAAATCATGTTTAAGAACTATGAATTTATAGAACATTAGGTAAATTTGTTTTGTTTAAAAATATCCATGTATTCTTTCAAGGTAATCATTAAATAAATGAGTATCACGATGGTAGATAATCCCATACATGTTATAAATGTTAAAAAGAACATTACTTTTTCAATGTAATTATTTTTTGAAAAGTTTCACATTCATAAAATGAAAATAATATTCCTTTCAAAAATAATAAAAACATCGGTAAAAATGTATTTAATAAATCATTTGGTTAATTCTAAAACATTTTTATAAAACATGGTTTTGGAAGAAAAATAGCCTCATCTAAAGAGAGAAATCAAGTTAGATTATCATTAAAACATTATCTAAATAATTTTAAGTACCAAAGTGAGGAAATTGATAATATTAATTTAAATTGTTAATTAATTACTATAGTATAATAAAATAAATTGATTTTAAGATCAAAATCTCAAATAATTCCCCAATGGGATACTTAAAAAAAATTCCTGAATAATAATGATATTGAGAAATAAACTCTTACCACTTAAGTAAATTTTGTGTCATAATCCCCTTGGATGAAAGAAAATTAAATTTAATGTTAAATTAAATTAATATAAATTAATTTATTATATAAAATTCTAAACATATAGTATATGAACCACATAAAATAAATAAGTGGTGAATATGGAATATGTCTCATGGAAGTAAAAGTGGGGTGAGAAACATTGAATTCACACTTCATTTTGATTGAACGTACATTAAGCTCCTACATAGAGGTTTTAAAAATGTTTTTAAATTATTACACAACCATATAAATAATATCATATAATATCATTTTATAATATTTTATCACTTTTATGTTAATAATCATTCATTATTCTCATCATTTCTTGAGTTAATTTCCTTATTTTTTCATCCGTGTTTTAAAATTAAAAATTAGGTTCTTAAAAGATTATTTAGTTACATGATATACAGAATAATTAACATCACCTAATAATAATATTTATATATAAATTATAATTTTAAAACCAATAGTGAATGTCGGTTATGAAAAAATAATTACATTACAATCAAAGAGATGGTAGGGCATACGTATGCATGATTAATGTTTCCATTTTTCAATGATCATTATATAAATAATTTAATTAATATATTATATTTAAATAATTAAAATAATATCATATATAACATACTATTTCTTTAAATATACTTATATATTTCATCCATGTGGTGTGGAGATGAAATAGAGTTGCATCGCTTCATGAAGGCAGTTGTCCACACATACACAAGAAATGTTATAGTTATTCTATGTAAATAATAAAACGATATATTATATTTTATGAATGATAAATATTTCATATTTATAATAATTATTTAATTTATATCACATATATTAATTAACATTATCTTTATTACCTTACATTTGAAGAGTTAGGGAAAATTGAATCGCATCGCTTCGCGAGGTGGTAGTCTGTTATACACACGAGTGACGTTATCGTAGCCCCTATGGAATAGAAAATAAAAAAAGTTTTATATGATAAAATTGATCAAGTGTAATATTTATATAATAGATATCCTATATATACTTTATATCCATCATTATACCCAACTGTGGGATGTGGTAATGGAAAAAGAATGTCACTGGTCCGTGAAATGGTAGTCTGTAGTACACACGAATGGTGATTTTGTAACACATTTGATGTAAGTGGGGGTGGTATTAGGTAATTATGATAACATAAAAACATATAAATGTATTAAAGACACTATTTTATTATATAATAATTCTATAAAAATAATTTATGGAGGTGGAGGTCGATATTAAATAAAAACTCTCATTGAAGAACATTACCTCTTCTTCGGGTATCCTTCTTAGGTTTTCACAAAAACCCTACTAGGATAGATTCATTCCAAAACTAAGGATTATAAAATGAGGGGATATATTTTTAAATTTATTTCTGAAGTTCATGGAATAAAAAAAGGGTTTATAATGTATGAAAAATAGTGGGGGTGGGTGGCCTTTTATAAGATAGTTGGGTGGCACCCCTTTAATTTTTGGAATGAAAAAGGTTTACCCACATCATTCACATGCCAAAAAGATAAAAATATGGATTATTATAGATAATTATACATTTTATGGTATATTTAATTTAATAAAATATATTTTAAAGAAGTTTTTAGTAAAATGTAACCCTATTTATTTTAGTTCAACCCCCGATAAATCCATTTTGACCTTAACAGCAATAGTTGATTTCTAAAATTTTCACAATTTATTCTGGAAAAAACATTAACATAAACTTATTATAAAATATAAATTATTATAATTAGAAATATTTAATCCATTTTTTAAATTTAATTCCCAGAAATATAATTTTTTATTTCAAATTTATAACAAATACATGATGAGAAATAGGGTTTTAAAAGAGAAAATGTTCAAAAACATACAGAATATTATATCAAAATTTTAATAGGAAAATGATTTAAATGTAATAAATTTTATTAGAAGATATAAAATTTAATAATTTCTACTTTAAAACCAATTTGAAATATAATTAATCTTTTAAAATAATTTAAATGAAAAGGTATTTTTCAATTTAAATTCAACATTTTTCAATATACATTGAAAAATAAAACATATTAGAAAAAATAAAATCACTCTAAGTGTTTTTTTATAGTATTATGTAAAAAATTAAGTTTATTTATAAAAATTATTTCTCTAATAGTTGTAAAATTTATTTTTAAATTATGTGAACAAAGCGCAACGGAACCACCTTTTATAAAAAATACAGTTTTCAATAAAACATTTATTTTTATTTCAAATGATTATTATTGTATCTCTTATAAATACATAACGATGTTTTATATAATTTATTTTATTATTATTCATACCTCAAAATATAAATAATAGGTATACTATATTAGGGTTCACTTCGACTTGGGGTTGTGTGTTCCACAAGCTGTTGAACAGATTAATTATAAACAAATATATTATGTGGGTTGTTTAATATCATTGTTTCATGTCACATATTCTTTCCAATACAATGTCATTATTTTATAATTTTGGGGAATTAAATTATCCGAACCTCAATTAAATTTTTTCATAACAATTTAACCTTGATCTCGTTAATCAAGGGGTTGACGTTTGGAAATACCATTGTTGAAAATCCCACATCGTAAAGGTGCTAATAAAATATCCTCTGAATAAGAGATAAAGGGAAATGAAATTTCATATAGAATAACACATAACTGTATCTCTAATTAGGATAAAACTTGTTTCAAGTGAAGATATTTATATATAAGAAAAGCATAAATAATAATAGAGAGTCATTGAGGTCATTGATACCATGTAAGTTAATTCTCAGTGGAAAGTTAAGGGCTTCAAAAACATAAATATGTGATGATTTAAAAACCATAAGGATCATCATGGATGAATATAATAGGATAAAATTTTTGTTTCTAGATCCATTTCCAATATTTGAGAAATTGTTTTACTATCCATGAATATAAGGGTATTTACTTGGTAAATTTCTATTTCATAAGAACAATTTAATTATTTGGTTGTGCTTCAATCAATTTCCAATTCATCGCTTACTCAATGAAATGAATATCCAAAAAATTAAATTGTTTTCTAAAAACACTAAATCTAAATTGTAATGGATTATAATATATATAATAGAATGATAAGTCATTCCTATGATATTAAGGTATTTTTAAGACAAAATGGTTTCCACAGGTTATTCAGTATTCATGAATATCTATAGCATGATGTAATACATTAATCACTAATACATCATCCAAAGTTCCAAAAAAATCATTTAATAAATAGTTAAACTTATGGACCGTAAAAAATATTAATATCCATAAATATAGAAATAAGAACACTAATTTTCCTAAATTAACTTATCATTAATCAATTCCTACATTTTTAGTATTATACAATTTAACTTATCCATACCCATCATCTCTTTATACCAAAATCATTATATCTATATTAGGAACATATTAAGGGTTGTTTTTCCTCAATATTTTGTTTTCCATGATTTTCAATATAACGCACTGTCCCTAGTTACCAAGAGTCAGTGAATTATTACATATCAATGGCAATATCATAATAGATAATGTCCCGAAACACCGATTACTTTAGTAGCCTTGGAAGTACTATATATATACACAAATTTTACATTACATCATGAAATTAAGAAAAACAATATTGTGTTCCATTTGAACACACTAATATCTCATAGCCTATTCCTATTGGTTAATCATGATACGCATCTTCACATCCTAGGAAAAATAAAATATAGAAGGGGGGAGCTCAGATACTTAGTAAGGATAACAATATTGTAGAAACTTTCTTAAATAAGCATAAACATTTAAGGAAATGTATAAGACTAAAACACAAGCTTTTTAAACAAAAATTTCATCATAATATGTAAAATATAAATCAAATAATTCCATTTACTTATTCACAAGGATATTCTACTAGTCTAATAATCACATGTTATATCAATTGATAATTTCAAAATTATGGAACCCATAATTTCAGAAATCATTAACACATAGTCAAGGCATCATTCCAAGACTGAAAATAATGATTTTTTCAAGGCCTTGTACCAAGACACTAGTTTTTTTCATGAGACCTATCGATGCATTGAGGAGCTATAGTGGTCTCCACTCATCACTTATTAAGTCCAATGTATTCTTCATATGAAAAGTTTGAAGGATAATCTAAACATTCATATTAAAACTAGAAACAAAATGTCAATATCATAAACACAAACCATGAATAGTATAAAATAGCACATCCACAGTCAATCATAACAAATTAAATACAATATGGATGATTTTATCAACCTCAATAAATAATAATTAAGGATATTTACATAGATGAAAATAATCAGTAAAACTATTTGAGAGAAATATCCCCTTTTTCTTTAAAGCATTTTAAAGTATCAATATTTATCAAGAAGCTATTAAAAATAGATATTTGAATCACAGTGTCCCATACCACATTTAAACATTTAAAAGAAATATTAATTTTAAAATAATCATACTCATATAAATAAATCGTTAAAACCATTTTCAAAACATCGACATTAATGAAAAATATTTAGAAGAATACATCTTTTAAACATTTAAAATGATATTTTAGTTAGAGTTCCTATCCAAATGAGACAATCTTGAAATAAATAATTGAGTTAACCAAAACATTATAATATCATGTGAATAAAGGTATTCATAATATACTATGTCAAAGTATAGTATACACACCATATAAAAGTGAATTGGCTCATAACAACAAATAAGTCTCAATGGAATGTAAATTATGGTGAAATCCCTTATAAAGATTGTATCATTAAGTTATGGATAAATAAATGACATAATTATGTACGAAAAATATAAATACACTCATTTTTATTGTATATTAAGTGTAAATCAATCAGTGTACACTCACACATATTCTTGTAACAACAACACCAATGACTTGGTTGTTTAACTCAGTGAATGGAAATTGAGTTATGATTACTCTTATCAAGTTCATATCGATGACTTGAGAATTTATAAATGGAGTTATTATGTGTATAAAAATTATATCCACACAAATTTTAGTGTAAATTACTAAATAAATAAATAAATAGTTATTTCACACATATTTTTGGAGTAAAATAATCAATGAAGTTTGCGTAAAACCCAACCAGTGGAAATTGAAATTAAAAATTACCTTACTGATTTGGTAACATATGAAACATACACCCAATTAAATAAGGATCATAAAATGAAGTATTAAATACCCATAAATTAAATTATATTACACAAATAACACAATCAGGGATAGTACATGAACCACACAATAAGAAATAGTGGAAAATATATCATGAATCTCACAGGAATAAAAAGTGAGATGAAAACCCCTTCCCTTGTACTTTTCATTGGTTGAGGGTAAGTTAACCTCCTATATAATGTTAAATAACTGTTATTAAATTATACGAGAACCATATAAATTAGTATTATATCATATATGATCTTTTAATATTTCCTTATAAATAGTATTTTAATAGTATCATTGTTTTGGGTGTAAACTGAATTATTATTTATGTTTTGTTTGGTAAGTCATTTTTGTTATGAATTGGATGTATTTCATTTGTATACAAAATCATATTATGATATTAAACATTATTTTTAATCATAAAATGATATTGATTCTTGAATGATTACAATGGAGAAAGAATCTCATTACGTTCGTGGAGAAGGTAATCTATACGTACGAACATGTGACAATACCATTCTATTGATGGTGAACTCATATTTAATTGGATGGTATATCATATATACAGAATAATTAAAATTTTATATTTATTATTTAAATAAATTATACGCATTATTATACCCATAAAAATAATTATGTTTGGAATAAAAAACTACACTACGACGTGGAGATGGTAAGTCGTAGGTACGCACATATGCTGACATTTTCATTCATAGGATGGATAAAATAATTAATATAGTAACACTATATTTATAATAACATCAAAATATGTATAAAGTACTGGATTTATTTTTTTTTATGGAAGAAAAAAAAGATGAAGTGAAAGAAGAAAATAACTTTGAAAGAGGTGATGAAATAATTACCTCTTCTTTGGGTGCTTCCTTATGATTTGACCAAAAGTGATCCTTAGGTTGGATTTCTAATAAAATTAATTCCTATAGGTTAAATTGAGGGTAGTTTTTAGTATATTTCAGTAGGATTTGTCCGATCCAACTGGCTTTGGAGGTGTTATTTGTAAAGAAGTAGAAGTACCATTTTATAAGAGTGGTGAGGGTCACTTAAGGAAAAGCGTGAAATATTATTTTATTATACAATAATATTAAGTTTATAATGCATCAAAAAGGATTTATTTTGATGCTAAGGTGGTTATGGTTATAAAACCGCTCAAAAAATCGGTTTTATACTAGTTTAGGACAACATATTAACCTTATCTTTTATATTTAACTCTTGGTTAAATAGTTTATCATTTACCATGTCTCCTTGTATTTTTATATTATATGGTTAATAAACATACAATAAAATGTCAAGAAAACACCATGTGGTTCATTAATGACATATATATTGTTATATATGTCATTTTACCGAACCTTAGATGTTTAGGACTATTGTATCATTTAATGATATAGTATTTGTTTTAAAAACTCATTTATGCCAATTTTGACATTATTTTGTATTTGGTTTTTGTGAAAGTTATAACAATCTTAATTCTTCTAAAATTTTAAATTTAATCATCCATAACATGTAATATTAACCTATAAAAAATTTAATGCATCAAAAGTCATAATTTACATTTATTTTAATATTTATAATATCAATTATTTTAATATTTCATTAATTTTGTAATTACTACATCATCATTGTGTCATACATAAATTTAACTATTTAATGTCTAAAAATTATAAATAAAATACCATGACATAAAAAGTTATTATTATATTTATAATGAATATATATAGTCGAAATTATATTATTTATATCCCTATATTAAAAATGTTTTAGTTATTAAAATTTGAATTTAACACTTTGAACTCTTCCTTAAATAAAATAATTATAAATGTCCTAATCTAAACCAAGTGGACCAAAAGGATCATATTATGTTACTAAGGTTTATTTTGGTCTAAATAAACTTATACAATAGAATTATGACATGTGTTTTTGGAATTATAATATCATTTTTACCTTTAATTACCCTATATATTTTTAACCGTGGTAAATAAAATTCAAACATTACTATTCATCGAATATTATTTTCATCTTATTGAACCACATTTTACTTACTAATATCAACCGCGTTTCTTTAATTTTTGAAATTAAATTCATATAAGAGGTAAAATTACATTTTATGCAAATTTTCTAATGTTTCTAGAAGGTTGGTAAAAGATGTTAAAAAAAATAAAAAAAATTATATATCTAATTTTTTTATAAAATGACTCCAAGGAATTACATTGAACTAATATAGGTATTATACAATGACCCAATGTTTCATAAATGGAAATTCCTCTTGATCTAATTACATGTCTCTTTATGTTTATATAAAATGTCAACTTCTTTCATTTTATGTTATGAATTTTGACCGTTGCTAATATAGTCGTTGAACAGTGATCACATGATTAGTATAAATATAGGACTTTAACAAATCCAATTTACTCAGACAAAGGAATCGATGGCCTCATCCAGTAGAATTTCCCCATACAAATCCCATTTGTCGGAGCTCATAAAATAGGTGGCATCCTTGGGTTTCTCTCTTGACCAAGCCCATGCTGAGCTTCACCATGTCAAGCTCGAACGGGATCGTCTACGGGAAAAGTGGAAGTTAATAGAAATTACCACTCGAGCGATGTTATCCAAGCCACCCCAAGAATCTGTGACCATCGCACACCTTACCCATAGGTCTTATGCGGCTGTTCTAAAGGGTTATGTAACAAATAAGTAGTATTATGTTCATGTACATTATTTTTTGTATATAATAATGAATATAATTTCTAGTCATTTTTGATACATTGTAAATAGTTTTTGAAGTACAAATGGTGTTTTTAGTTATTATTTAATTAAGAAATATATTTTATTAAATTAAGGGATTTTTTAATTAAATAATATTTTAATAAAATATTTTATTATTATTAAATTAATTTTTATTAAATATAAATGATCTTATAATTTTATGAATGCAATTATAATTTTTATTAAGGTTTGAAAGCCATTTTTGTCAAAAACCCGTGAATTTTTAATAAATGTCATTTTTTATTTTAAAAGTGAAAATTAAAATATTTAGAAAATTATTTAGATAAAATAAATTTTATTTTTGGAATCATGATGTCGAAGTTATCCAAAGGTGAATTTTTCATAATTTTCTAAGATAGTCAAATTTTTTAGTAAAAATTTAATACCGTTTAAATATATAATGTGTTTTCTGACATCATAATGACGTAATATTGTTGTAATAAAATACTATAACCTTTATTTTCGGACAATATATTTTTACCATTAAAATAATGTGATTTTGGGTTTTTTGACTTACTTTTACAAGCATTAATGGACCCCTCAACACTTATTCAACACCTTGCCTTCTTAAATTAATTTCCATGGGAGTGGGACTCACCTCCACATAAGCAACCCTAATATTTTAAGAATTTCGGACTTTGTCCTTATAAAATATTTTTTTCCTCTTCCCTTTGCCAAAAACCATGGGCAAAAACCATGGGATGGTTTGTGGTTTGGATTAATTTAATATAAGGGGTCCCAAACCTAAATAATAAATAATTCTCTCACCTTTCCTATATAAACCCACCCAAGATCTCACTTCCTTCTCACTAAAAACCTTTTGAGTTTGTCAAAAATCTTCCCTACTCTCTCTATAATCCTCCCAAGGTTCCCCAACCTCCCAAAAATCCTCTCAAAAGCCTCTCTCTAGCCATTGGAAGAACACTTACAAGTAAGGGTTTTTTCTTCCTTTCTCATTTTTGTCCAATTTTCTTTATGTTGTTTTTCCTTTTAATTTCAATTATTAATGTTGGGGTATGGTTTTTCACCACCATAATACTTCCCTCTTTATGTTTTAATTATGGGAGACCCCTTTCTCTCTCATTAAATGCCTCCCATGTGCACCTGTTACTTTTCTGAAATTCCAAAAGGAACCTCTCTCTCCTCTTTTACAATCAAGCAATACTTTTGTATCATGAATCTAAATTACATTACATTTTTTGGGACATGTATATATATAACCTCCTTACTTTCCATTACATTTAAATATGATGAGAAACATCTTTCTCTCTCATCAACCATTTTTATGAATTCTTATGTCACGCTGTTACACGGCCTAAATTGCACCGATTTTCTAAGCCAATGCCATTGTGTAGTGAATACCATGCCCATTTCACCATCAAGGGTATTCACCTATATGCACATTAACTTATTGGTTATAAAGTTTCATGTATTAGTTCCACATTCCTTTATCATGGAATAAATGATTATGTTTTATGAATCCATGTTTTATGATCCATGTGGCACACTTATGCATGAAATGAAATGTTTAAGAAGGGTGCGCCCTTATAGCACTCCAATGCATTGGGTAAAGTATATTATCATGATACGTCATGTGAAATGAGTGTTGACTCATGCTAATTCAAGTGCAACGAGGTTTTACTCGTGCTTTATGTGCAATGAGTATTTACTCATGCTCCATGTGCAATGGGCCTTGGCTCATGCTAATTCTGTGTTAAGTGTTGTTGCCACATTTCCATGTTATGATTATCATGATTTATCATTACTTTATGTTCATGTTTTTTTTATGCTCTAATGATATGCCTATTGTCTAACATGTATTGTACTCCTCATGTTATTCCATTTTTACTCCCTTACTGGGCTTTATAGCTCACCCTTTTCTTATGCATGTCCTCAGGTTATCCCATGCAATGATAAGTACGAAAGAATATAGTGGTCATGAAAAGGAAGTTTTCAATAAATATGTTGTATTTCATGTTTTAAGTTTTTATGTAATGATACTAATCCCAAAAGACACTAAACCTATATCTTCTTTATTGTATCAAGTGAAGTTATATGTAATAAATCATGTTTATGTTTGTAATAAAAGTAGGGTTGTCATAGTTGGTATCAGAGGATAGGTTTAGTTATTTTTGGGATTAGGAAACCCTTTTGAAGCCTTATATATAAGACTAAGTATAATAAAAACATTCCTATGTTTTGGTAAGTACTGAGTAAGTGGTTTATCAAACAAATACATCCCTGTCTGGATACGAAAAGGTAGAGGAAGCTCTGGAACAGTAGTATCCTAGGTGTAAAACCCGAAAACACCGCTTTGAGCTAGACTCGAATGGGAACTGGTGCACAACAATGTGACTTACTTCACTCTTGGTTATGACACTCCCAGGGGATATGTTTTGATAAATTCAAAAGCTTAGTATGAACCCTTATTAATTGAATTAAAAAAATTCCCCTATGAATATATGTTAGAAAATAGATCATGAAAATCCTAGATTGAAGCCAATAGACTCATGAGTTAAGGAAATAAAAGTTTATTTATAAGTCATCGACTTTTGTCTTTGGATTACCCATTATGTGTTTCCCCTACCTTTCCTCTTATTCCAGCCAATGGTCGGTAATAGGAGGACTCGGGCTAACAACCATTGTGAAGATCAGTGTGATGACTGTACTAATGAGATGCCCAATCCAATGGGAGCGGGAATCACGAAATTTGTCACGCTTATATCTCAGCTAACTCAAGTTTTGAATAGAAACATGGGTCAATAGGAACGTTCAACCCCCCCCCCCCCCCCCAAGAAAGAACAAGTCACTATCGAGAGCTTCATGATACAAAGGCCTCATACATTTAGTGGATCATCTGATCCCACGATCACTGAACAATGGATCAACTCCATTGAAAATATCTTCTCCATCCTTCAATGTTCTGAACAAGAGATGGTTCTCCTAGCTGCTTATTGTATTGAGGGTGAAGCTGATCAATGGTGGACGTTGATCAAAAATACGAAGCCTGAGTGGGAGATCAAGTCATTGGAATGGAAGGATTTCCCGAAGATGTTTTTTGATAAATATTTTCCACGCACACTTTGTCTTAAGATGGAAAGGGACTTCTTTTCCCTCAAGAAAAAAGATGAAGAATCTGTTGGAGCGTACGAGGAAAACCTCACAATGCTTGTACGATACGCTTCTGACTTTGTCATTATCCCCCAATTCAAGGTTGACTGCTTCTTTGGTGTGCTGAAGCCTAGATTAAGGAAAGTATTAGTGATCCGTGACTTCGACGGCTATGATAAAATTGTCTGATGTGCCCTCAAGGTCGAAATAGAGATCGGGGAATCACAGGGGTATCATGGGGAAAAGAAGCGTAAGGTGGAATTCAATGCTGGTGGTCCGATGGATAAATCCAACGGTGCTAAGAAGATCCAGCGCCCCACTAACCAAAAGTGTGGAAAGAAGCACCCTAGCAATTGCCTTAAGGGGATGAGAAAATGCTTCAGGTGTGGAAGAGAAGGGTACCTAGCTGTTAACTATTGGCAAGAAAGACCCACGGCTGCAACAGAGGAGAGGAATTCTCTATTCGAACCTCAATGTGTTGTTCAATGCTACAAATGCAAAGAACCGGGTCATTTTTCAAATTAGTTCCCTAATCCAAGGGTTTTCAAACACAACCAACAACCTCCAAGGCAGCAAGGAAGAGCTTTTTCCATCACTTATGCCGAAGTGAACCCCGACAACGAAGTGCGGATAGGTACGCTAGTTAATCATTCAAGAATAGCGAATGAACTTTTTGATTCAGGTTCTACACATTCTTTTATATCTCGAAATTTTAGTAGAATAATCCCAGCACCACCACAATTCATGGAAGTAAAGATGTCAGTGAGTACGGAAAATGGGGAAATCATTGCATCCCATGAATATAAGTTTTCCCCTATTATAATCTGTGGATTGAATTTCCCGGTGAACCTCGTCATACTCCCTCTAGTGGAATTTGATGAAATTCTTGGCATGGATTGGATTTCCTTATATAGAGCCAACATAAATTGTTGGGAGAGGGAAAACACACTCCATATGGAGAATCGACCCCCGATTCATTTCAAGTGTCAGGAGGAAGATGAATCTATTTTAGCTCCATAATATCAAGCATGGATATTTCTTCCCTATGAGCATGTGTATCTGGCTCAGAGGATTGAGTCCAAAGAAGAAACCAACCTTAAAGAAATGCCTATTATGAGGGAATTCAGGGAAGTGTTTCCTGGGGAACTGCCTGGTATTCCTCCTAGAAGAGATATTGAGTTATCAATTGAACTTATACCTGGGGTGCTACCAATATCCAAGACTCCATATAGAATGGTTGTTGTAGAGCTTGAAGAGCTAAAGAAACAACTACAGGAGAATCTGGATAGAGGGTTTATATGCCCAAGTGTTTCACCATGGGGTGCACCAGTCCTCTTTGTCAAGAAGAAGGATGGGTCAATGCGGATTTGCATCGATTATCATTAACTTAACAAAATAACTATAAAGAACAAGTATCCTCCCCCAAAAATTGATGACTTGTTTGATTAGCTGCATGGAGAACAATACTTCTCCAAGGTGGACTTGCGGTTGGGATATTATCAACTAAGGGTGAAGAAGTAAGATATCCCCAAGACTGCTTTTCGTACAAGATACGGGCACTATGAATTCATAGTAATGGCTTTTAGACTCACCAATGCTCCAGAAATATTCATGGACATGATGAATAGAGTCTTTAGAGATTACCTTGACAAATTTGTGGTAGTCTTTATAGAAGATATTATAATATACTCCAAAACCAAAGAGTATCATGAGGAGAATTTAAAAACTGTACTAGAGACTTTGTGCAAGGAGAGGCTCTATTCAAATTATAGAAAGTGTGAGTTTTGGTTAAAGGAGGTCTCATTATTGGGCCATATCATCACAAGCAATGGGATATCTATGGACCCCTCCAAAACAGATGAAATTGAGGGTTGGCCGAGGCCAACATCGGTAACGAATATCTGTAGCTTCTTGGGGTTAGCGGGATATTGTCGATGATTTGTGAGAAATTTTTCACGATTGTCCAACCCTCTTACCAAGATAACTCGAATGGATGTAAAGTTTTCTTGGAGTGATGTATGTGAAGAAAGCTTCAAGGAGTTGAAAAGGAGGCTTATCATTGTGCCCAATCTCACTTTACCCATAAGTGGGGAACTTTTTGTGGTATTCAGTGATGCATCGAAGAAGGGCTTAGGATGTGTGCTAATGCATAATGATAAAGTGATATCCTATGCCTCAAGGCAGTTGAAAATCCATGATCGAAACTATCCAATGCATGATCTGGAGTTGGCAGCTGTGATCTTTGCCTCAAAAATCTGGTGGCATTATCTCTATAGAGAAAATGTAAGATATATACTGACCACAAGAGTCTTAAATATATATTCACACAGAAAGAGCTTAATATGCGCTAGAGAATATGGATAGAGATCATCAAGGATTATGACTGTTCAATACATTACCACCCTGAAAAAGCGAACAAGGTGGCAGATGCCCTAAGTAGAAAGGACCCAGCAATTCTGTCAATGATGAGAATTGAGAAGGATCCAATCTTCTTAGACCTGATGAAGATGGACATTGGAATCATAAATAAGGGAACATCATCAACCCTTTCACAAATGATTGATCAACCATCTCTTTTGGAAAGGTTAAAGGATGATCAAAAGGATGATGTGAGAATTCAAGAAAAAGTGGAAGCTATCAAAAGGGGGAAATCCTCAGAGTTTAATGTTAGTGAAGAAGGAATTGTACAGTTTTGGAAAATACTACGTGTTCCATAAAGTCCGAAGCTGAAGAACGAACTTTTGGATGATGCACATAGTTTAAATTTCTCTATTCACCCAGGGAGCACAAATATGTATCGAGATCTCCGAGAAAACTTTTGGTGGGATAATATAAAGAAGGAGATCACTAAATATACATCAAAGTGCCTGGTGTGTCAGAAAGTGAATGAAGAGAGGCAGAAGTCTAAGGGGATTATGCAACAACTGCCCATACCATAATGGAAATGGGAAAACATCACCATGGACTTTGTCACCGGACATCCGAGGACATCCAAAGGAAAAAATGCAATATGGGTTGTTGTGGATCATCTTACAAAGATTTCACACTTCATTATTATTCAGTAGGATTTCTATTTGGATCAACTGGCATAGATATATATTAGGGAAGTGGTAAGGTTGAATGGAGTACCATTATTTATTGTGTCTGACCGAGATCCAAGATTCACCTCTATGTTTTGGAAGATTCTTCAACATGCTTTGAATTCTGAACTGGACTTCAGTACAGCCTATCATCTTCAAACTAATGTCCAATCCGACCGTACTATCCAAACACTTGAGGATATATTGAGAGTGTACTCAATGGACTTTAAAGGAGTATGGGATCAACATATTCCTCTAGTTGAGTTCTCTTATAATAACAGTTTCCACTCGAGCATCCGAATGGCACCATATGAAGCCCTGTATGGGAAAAGGTGCAGAACACCGGCATGTTGGGATGAGGTTGGTGAACGTAAGCTGCATGGACCAAAAATGGTCGAAGAAATGGTGGAGAAGGTGAAAACCATTCAGCAGCATATCAAGGAAGCCGAGAGTCGATAGAAGAGTTATGCAGATATCCATCGATGGGACCTTGAGTTTAAAGTTGGAGACATGGTGTTTCTATGCATATCTCCATGGAAGAAGGCCGTGAGTTTTGTAAATAAAGTGAAGTTAAGTCCAAGGTACATCGGCCCCTTTGAGATTCTGGATCGTGTCGGGGCTATGCCCTATCGACTAGCACTTCCACCTACTATGGCCAAAGTACATGATGTCTTTCATGTATCCCTCTTAAGGAAGTACATACCGGACCTTTCACATGTACTCTCTTCTGAGGTGGTACAATTGGAAGATGATATTTCTTATGAGGAGCAACCAGTGAAGATCTTATATCGTAGAGAAAAAGTTCTATGAACTAAGACAATGCCCCTCGTCAAGGTGTTGTGGAGAAACCACAAGTTTGAAGAAGCGACTTGGGAGTTGGAGGATATGATGAAGCTGAGTTACCCACATTTGTTTTGGTGTGGTAAAAAGAAAGTTTTGAGGGTGAAATTTCTTAAGGGGGGAATATTGTAACAACCCAAAGTTTAATTAATGGAAATCTCTCTTGATCTAATTAAATATCTCTTTATGTTTATATAAAATGTCAAATTATTTGGTTTTATGTTAAGAATTTTTACCGTTGCTAATATAGTCATTGAACAGTGATCACATGATTAGTATAAATATAGGAATTTAACAAATCTAATTTACTCAGACAAAGGAAGCGATGGCCTCATCCAGAAGAATTTCACCATACAAAGCCCATCTGTTGGAGCACAAAAAAGAGTTGGAATCCTTGGGCTTCTCTCTTGACCAAGCCCAAGCTGAGCTTCACCATGTCAATCTCGAATGGGACCGTTTACGGGAAAGTTGAAGTTAATAGAAATTACCACTCGAGCGATGTTATCCAAGCCACACCAAGAGTCTATCACCATCGCACACCTTACCATTAGTTCTTATGCGGCTGTTTTAAGGGGTTATGTAACAAATAAGTAGTACTATGTTCATGTACATTATTTTTTTATATAATAATTAATATAATTTCTAGTCATTTTTGATACATTGTAAATTGTTTTGAAAGTACAAATGGTGTTTTTAGTTATCATTTAATTAAGAAATATATTTTATTAAATTAAGGGATTTTTGAATTAAATAATATTTTAATAAAATAATATTATTATTATTAAATTAATTTTTATTAAATATAAATGATCTTATAATTTTAGGAATGCAATTATAATTTTTATTAAGGTTTGGAAGCCATTTTTATCAAAACCCGTGAATTTTTTATAAATATAGGTTTTTATTTTAAAAGTTAAAGTTAACATATTTAGAAACTTATTTAGATAAAATAAATGTTATTTTTGGAATCAGGAAGTCGAAATTATCCAACGGTGAAGTTTTCATAATTTTCTAAGACAGTCAAATTTTTGGGTAAAAATTAAATACCGTTTAAATATATAATGTGTTTTATGACATCATAATGACCCAATAGTGATGTAATAAAATACTATAATCTTTATTTTCAGACAATATATCTTTTAACATTAAAATAATGTGATTTTGGGTTTGTTTGAATTACTTTTCAAAGAATTAATGGACCCCTCAACACTTATTCAACACCTTGCCTTTTTAAATTAATTTCAATGGGAGTGTGACTCGCCTCCACATAAGCATCCCTAATATTTTAAGAAGTTCGGACTTTGGCCTTATAAAATATTGTTTTCCTATTACCTTTTCCAAAAACCATGGGCAAAAACCATGGGATGGTTTGTGGTTTGGATTAATTTAATATAAGGGGTCCCAAACCTAAATAATAAAGAATTCTCTCACTTTTCCTATATAAACCCACACAAGCTCCCACTTCCTCCTCACTAAAAACATTTGGAGTTAGTCCAACCTCTGCCCTACTCTCTATAGAATCCTTCCAAGGTTCCCCAAGCTCCCAATAATCCTCTCAAAAGCCTCTCTCTATCCTTTGGATGCACACTTCCAAGTAAGGGTTTTTTCTTCCTTTCTCATTTTTGTCCAATTTTCTTTAAGTTGTTTTTCCTTTTAATTTCAATTATGAATGTTGGGGTATGGTTTTTAACCTCCCTCATACTGCCCTCTTTATGTTTTAATTATGGGATACCCCTTTATATCTCATTAAATGCCTCCCATTTGCACCCGTTACTATGCTGAAATTCCAAAAGGAACTTCTCTCTCATCTTTTACAATCAAGCAATACTTTTGTATCATGAATCTAAATTACATTACAATTATTGGGACATGTATATATATAACCTCATTACTGACCATTACATGTAAATATGATGAGAAACCCCTTTCTCTCTCATCAACCATGTTTATGAATTCTTATGTCACGTCGTTACACTGCCGAAATCGCACCGATTTTCTAAGCCAATGCCATTTTGTAGTGAATACTATGCCCATTTCTCAATCAAGGGTATTCACCTTTATGCACATTTACTTATTGATTATAAAGTTTCATGTATGAATTTTTCATTTATTTATTGTGGAATAAATGATTATGTTTTATGAATCCATGTCTTCTGATCCATGTGACACACTTATGCATGAAATGAAATGTTTAAGAAGGGTGAACCCTTATAGCGCTGCAATGCATTGGGTAAAGTATAGTATCATGATACGTCATGTGCAATGAGTGTTGACTCATGCTAATTCAAGTGCAACAAGGGTTTACCCGTGCTTTATGTGCAATGAGGATTTACTCATGCTCCATGTGCAATGGGCCTTGGCTCATGCTAATTCCATGTTAAGTGTTGTTGCCACATTTCCATGTTATGATTATCATGCTTTATCATGACTTTATGTTCATGTTATTATTATGCTCTATTGATATGCCTATTGTCTAACATGTATTGTACTCCTCATGTTATTCCATGTGTACTCCCTTACTGGGGTTTATAGATCACCCTTTTCTTATGCATGTCCTCGGGTTATCCCATGCAATGCTAAGTACGAAGGAATGTAGTGGTCATGAAAAATATGTTTTCAATAAAAATGTTGTATTTCATGTTTTATGTTTTTAAGTAATGATCCTATGCCCCAAATACACTAAACCTCTTGATCTTCTTTGTTGTATCAAGTGATGTTTTATGTAATAAATCATGTTTATGTTTGTAATAAAAGTAGGGTTGTCATATATTATGTATCTATTTTTACATATAATAAATTTAAATAAAATAAATAATTATTTGAAAAAAAATTTGGTTTTTAATCAATAAAGTCATGTTTTTTAATATTCTTCAAAAATTGAATGTTTTCAGAAAAATACCAAAAAATATCCCTAAGATAATTTTGATATTATGAATCCAAAAATGATGTCTATTTTACCAAATTCAAAACATATAAGTTGCCTTAATTAATTTAAAATTCATTCTCATTGTCAAAACCAGAAAGTAGGTTTTTGAGAAGTATAAACTATCAAAGGATTGATATGTGTTTATGTTTGGTTTAAAAGTGAAAATTACATCCAATGAAAAAAAATGAATGAAATGATAAAAATATATTCTAATTATACATCAAAAACATTCAAATGTATAATTTAACACTATAAATTATTTTGATTAAGAAATTTGTTTTTAATTAAAATTTGTATCTTTTATTATTCATCAAAGATATGAAATTTATCAGAAGAACACCAAAATTTTATCCAAACTAAATTTTTATGTCCCAATTCTAAATAAGAATTTAATTTCATTAAATTGAATATATAAAAGTGTCACATATTGTATTTATAAATGGTTTTCTAGTAAAAGGCGGAAAAACTGCATCTTTTGGAAAAATATTTATTTTATCTAAAAAATTGAATTTTCCTTATATAATGTTAAGAAACAAAAAATTTGAATGTAAAAATTATATGGTATATATATAAAATTAAAAATGTGGTAATTACTATTCATAATGGATTTCTAAATGGCTAGACTGCTAGGACGTGGTGCACTTGAACATAGTGTTGCGTACATTACACGCTATTGTACTATTCAAAGAGAAGCGTATCGTGGATGATTAGGGTGTTACATTCTTCCCTCCTTCAATAAATTAAATTCTCACAATTTGAAATTGTTTTTTGGAAATAAAGGGTTTAAAAATAGAAAATACCTTTTTGGAGAACCCACATCAGAAATAGGGTTAATAAAATCTAGTATTAATAAGAGGGAAATGGAAATGAAAAAGTCACTACAAAATTAGGATTTATAATAGGAGAAAATTGGTGGCAATTATAATTGGATGAAGAACATGAATATTTATATGGAGTTATTGAGTTCATCAATCACAAACAAGAGAATGGAAAATTGAGGGCCTCAAATCCATAAATCTATAATGAATAAAATAATGTATTAGGATAATACATTTTTAGGTTTAAGATCATTTGATTAATATTTAAGAATTAATTTATTCACAGAAAAAAAAAGATACTTGATAAGTAGAGTTTCATCCTTTAACTAATTTCTACAAAAAACTCATCTTTCACTCAAAATGATGAGTATTCAAGATGACTTGGTCACACATGAAGCACTAGAATCAACTTATAGAGAATCACATAATCCGCAACGGATGAAATATATATTTCCCTTTACTTTGGAGATTAACCAAAACCAAAATGGTTAGTACAATATCAAATAATCCCCAAAAAGTATAATCCTCTAGAGAAAGAAATACTAATATTAATTTCTAAAATTAAACCAGCAATACCCAAAGTTCAATAAATACCATTCAATAAACAATTTCCTTAAAATAACTCAATATAATCCAAACTAAGATTGAAACCCAAATCTCAAAATAATTTGATTACGTAGTCTTATGCATTAAATTGTATCTCCAAATAACATCAACTACTCGTAAAGTCAAATACTAAAATGTAATTAACCTAATCCTATATTTTCTATGATAGGTTAATCATTTCCATAAATAACACAAATTGATATAAATCCACAATAAAAACATAGATTAAAATACACTATTACTCCTCAAATGAAATCCCATAGTATTCTATTTTCCTTAGGCATATAGTGTTCCAAACAGAGTGAATGTCTTCTAAAATAACATTTATCACTTAATCACTAAATCATTTTATTACACTAAATATATAAATTTGATAAAACATAAGATCCTAAATAAACTTTTTATTGATCAATAAAATCATTTACTAAAAATAATTAGTCACACTAACTAGGGACTTCATGTAGTACAGTGGTAGGTGATAAATCCTAGTCACACTATGGTTATGGGTTCGACTCTCACAGCATTGTCTGACGCGAGGGGTTGTAACACATTCTACCTATTCTCCTTTTTCAAAAATTATATTTAAGAAATTTACCAAAATGTGATAAATTCCAAAAAATAACCATAACATAATTTAATAACAAATTTTATCTCATACCTCTCATTTTCATCATAAAAATTAATAACCTGTAATTACCTCAAATTCAAGGATCATATAAACCCAATTGGTTATTTATAACTATATCCACATTATAAAAGATAATTCTACCTTGTATAGAATTCTCACATAACAAAATGTAGGGTTACACAAATGAGAGAAAAATGTTCCAAAGTAATCCAATCAACAAAGAGCACTAATACTTTTAAACATTTTTTCATCCATTTATTTCCACATAGGTTCTTCCTTGACCAAGATGTTATCCTATAGAATAGGACATTGACCCGTGTAATTACCAAGTCCCCTAAATTTATGTAAAATTACTGTAAATGGATTCTTGGTATCATTTTTATTTTTCATCCATAGTACTCTTCATTTTTCCGGGTTAATTTCTTATTTTATGTCCTTATTTCCCACACATAAAGAATTTATTTTTTCCATTGAGACACTTTCTTGGGTGTCTCCTTTCATATTTAATACATGATGGATATAGATCTTTCATTTCTCCATGGTCTCGACTACTGGATCTCTTATCATTTACTACCTTTCTCTTCCTTTTTGTGTCTAGGAGTTGGTTAATATATATGTTGTTGATCATATTTTTTGGAAAATTTCTTCTGCATGAACACAATATCGTTTATGCCTATCAATATTCCAATTCATTTCTCATTTCCACCACCGTGAACACCTTTTACATCATTTTCAATTTTTCTATGACTTCCATGGATTCCAGCCATTGAATAAAACCAGAAAGCGTTGTGTGAGTAATAATAGTCATAAAATCATTCAGAAAATATCTTGACACCTTATTTTAAATCTAAAACACCGTAAGATTAACCAAGGTTATTTATTCTCATCTTATATTAAAATAATTCAAATAATTTTTCAACGAAAATGTGAATTATACTGAGCATATACCCCGGGAGTGTCATTTCAGAGTGTTGAAAGGCCCGTTGTCATGCACCAATTCCCGTTTGAGTCTAGATCAATGCAGTGTTTTTAGGTTTTACCCCTTGGTACATCTGTGCGAGAGCCGCATCTACCTTCTTGTATCCAGACAAGGATTTATTGATTTAAAAATCCATATATTATTTTCATTACAAAAAAAATGGATGTTCGTCTATGTTAATATCCAATTTATATCTTAGGGTAATGTTCTGTGATCAGAGTATTTCTAAATCTAGTTTCCAAGGTTGGTACTAAACTTTCTCTAAAACCAAATGTAATGCCCTAACCCAAGTTACCCAGAGTTGATTCATTATTACATATCATTGGAATGATCATAAGAGATCAAGCCCCAAAATATGGATTAGTTTAGTATCCTTGGAAGTACTAGATACATACATGAGTTTTACATTACATCATGAAATAAAAAAACAACAGTTTTCCCCTATTGAACACACTCATATCCCTTTTCCTATTCCTGTAGGTTAATCATGATATTCTTCTTCACATCTTGGGAAAAATAAGTCATAGAAAGGGGTGAGTTCAGATACTCATTAAAGATAAAAATATAGTAGAATATTTCATAAATAAGAATAAACCTTTATGTTAGTGTTTAAGACTAAAACACAAGCCTTTTAAATTTAAATTTCCAAATATTATGGAAAATATAAATCAAAAAATATCATTTTCTAATTCACATGGATATTCTTCTAGTTGAATAATTGTATGTAATATCAATAGATAATTTCATAATGATGGAATGCATAATGTCAGACATCATAACCACTTAGTTAAGGCCTCGTGTCAAGACTACAAATAATGATTTTGTCAAGGCCTTATGTCAAGACTCTAGTCTGTTTCATGAGACCTACCGAGGCATAGAGAACTATTGCAGGCTCCACCCATCACTTACTAATTCCAATGCATTCCTCATATTAAAAGTTTGAAACATAATCAAAACATTTTTTTTAAAACTAGAATATGAAATGTAAGTATTTTAACCAAAAACCATGAATGGGATAAAAATAGCACATCTAAAGTCAAACATAACTAATTCAATATAGTATGGAATATTTTATCAACCTCAGTCAAGAATAATAAAGGATATTAACATTGATGAAAATAATCAGTAAAAATATTTGAGAAAAATATCCTTTTTTCTTGAAAACATTTAAAAGTATCACTATTAATCAAGATTCTATTAAAAGTATATTTTTGAATCAAAGTTTCATATACCACTTTGAAAAATTTAAAAGTAATTTTAATTTAAAATATTAATTTTCATATAAATAAATCCTTAAACCCATTTTTAAAACATGGACATTAATGAGAATGATTTAGAAGAACAAATCTTTAAAACATTTAAAATGATATTTTAGTTAGAGTTACTAACCAAATGACACACACTTGAATAAAAATAATTGAGGTAACCAAAACGTTATAATATCATGAGAATAAAGGGATTCATGATATACTATGTTAAAGTACAGTATATACACGTTATAAAAGTGAATTGGTGCATAACAACAAAGAAGTCTTAATGGAATGTAAATTGAGATGAAATCCCTTATAAAGATTCCATCCTTAAGCTAAGTATAAATAATTGACATAATTATGTGTGACAAATATAAATACCCTCATTATTATTGGATATTCTGTGTAAATAAATCATGGGACATTCACAAATATTCTTGTAACAACAACACCATTGACTTGGATGTTTCACTCAATGAATGGAAATTGAGTTATGATTTCTCTTTTCAAGTTCATATTGATGACTTGAGAATTTATCAATGGATTGATTATGTGTATGAATGATATATCCACACCAAGGGTAGTGTAAATTACTATATAAATAATTAAATTGTGAATTCATACAAAATCTTGGAGTAAAATAATCATTAAAGATTGCGTAAAACCCTATGAGTGGAAAACGAAATTAGAAATTCCATTACAGATTTGGTAACTTATGAAACATAATCCCCATTAAAGAAGTAACATACAATGAAATTTTAAATACCCATAAATTAAATTATATTACACAAAAAATAATAATGGACAGTACATACCCCACACAAAAAGAAATAAGGGCAAATATAGCATGAATCTCAAGGCAATAAAAAAAGAGATAAAACCCCCTTACCTTGTAATTTTCCTTAGTTGAGGTTATTCTAAACTCCTGTATAATGGTGAAATAATTGTTATTAAATTATACAATAACCATATACCTAAATATGATATCATATATGATCTTTTAATATTGCTTTGTTAATAATATTTCAGTAGTATCATTGTTTTGGGTGTTAACTAATTCATTTTTCTTTATATTTTTTTTTACATAATTCATGTTTTTTATGGATAAGATGTATTTTATTGGTATCCAGAATGATATTATGTTCTTAAAAATTATTTTTTAATCATAAAATTATATTTTTTCTTCAATGGTTATGATGGGGAATGAATCTCATCGCGCATGTGGGGAAAGTAATCTGTACGTACACACGAGCGACAATACCATTATATTGATAGAAAAATCGTATTTAATTAGATATTATATCATATATAATTAATAATTAACATGTTATATTTTTTATTTACATATACTATTCTCATTATTATACCCATCCAAAATTGTTGAATAATAAACTCTCCCATGACGTGGAGACGGTAAGTCGTACTTACGTACGTATGGTGGCTTTGTCATTCATGGGATGGATATAACAATGAATATGGTTGTAGCATATTTATAATAACATAAAAATATATATAAGGTACTGTATTTATTATTTTGGTATAGAAAAAACAAATAAAGATGAAGTGGAATAAGAAAAAAATATTGAATGAGGTGATTAAATACTTTCCTCTTTTTCGGGTTCTTCCTTTTGATTTGACAAAAAGGGCTCCTTAGGATGTCTTTCTAATCAAATTAAGGCCTATAGTTTAAATTTAGGTTAGTTTTTAGGATATTTTAGTAGGTTTTGGCCGAGCCAAATAGCTTTGGAGGTGTGATTTTTATATAAGGGTAAGTAACTTATTATAAGAGAGGTGAGGGTCACTTTAGGAAAACCTGGAAATATTATTTTATTATACAATCATATTCAGTTTATAATGGCTCCAGAACGATTTATTTTAAATCTAAGGTGGGTATGGATCAAAATACCATCATGAAATTGGTTTTAGACCGGTTTATGTTACCATATTAACCTTATCATATGGATTTAACTCTTGGTTCAATAGTTTAACATTTATCATGTCTCCAAGTATTTTTATATTATATGGTTAATAAACAAACTATAAATTGTCAAGAAAACCCCAAGTGGTTAATTAATGACATATCTACTATTATATAAGTCCTTTGGATGAACCTTATATTTTTAGGACTATTATATCATTTAATAATATAGTATTTGTTTTGAAAACTCATTTATGTCAATTTTGACATTATTTAGTATTTGGTTTTTTGAATGTTATAACAATCTTATTTATTCAAAAAAAAATTGAATCAACCCTAACATGTAATATTAATTTTGAAAATATGTGTAATTAATTAAAAGTTTCAATTTACATTTTTTTAGTTTTTATAATGACAATTATTTTTATCTTTCATTAATTAGGTAATTACTGCAGCATCATTGTGTAATAAATAAATTTAATTATTTAACGTATAAAAATTATAAATAAAATATCCTGATGTAAGAAAAATTATTAATTTATAATGAATATTTATAGTCAAAATTATATTATGTATAACCCTATATTAAAAAAAATTAATTATTAAAATTTGAATTTAACACTTTTAAGTTTTCTTTAAATAAAATAATAATAAATGTTTTAATCTTAACCAAGTGGACAAAAAGGATAATATTTTGCTTCTAAGGTTGATTTTTTTATAAATACACTTATCCAACAGATTTATTACATGTGTTAGGTTAATTATACTATCATATTTACCTTTAATTACCCTATTTACTTTTAACCGTGGTAAATAAAATTCAAAAGTTACTATTCACCAAATATTATTTTCATCTTATTGAACTACATTTTACATAATGATGTAAACTGTGACTCTCAGATTTTTTAAATTCAATTCACATAAGTTCTAAAATTATGTTTTATGTAAATTTGATGACGTTCCTAGAAGATGGGTAAAAGACATTAAAAAATTCCATAAAATTTTATTCATCTAATTTTATTAAAAAATAACTCCAACGAATTACATTGAACTAATATAGGTATTATATATCTATATTTATTTAAAATAAATTTAAGTATTTTTAATAAATATTTAAATAAAATTTTAATTTTTAAACAATAACGTAGTGTTTTTCACTATTCATAAAAAAAATTTAATGTTTTTAGAAAAATACCAAAAAATCACCCAAATCTAATTTTGATATTCTGAATCCAAAATGATGTATACATTACTAAATTTAAAACATAAAATTTATATTAATAAATTTAAAATTAATTCTCATTGTCAAAACCAGAAAGCAAGTTTTTGAGAAATAAAAACTATCAAAATAATGATATGTGTTTTTGTCCGGATTAAAAGTAAAATTACATCCAATGACCATTATTTGTTTAAATGATAAAAATATAATCTAAATATACTTCAAAACCATTAAAATGTATAATTTTTCACTATAAAGTATTCTTATTAAAAATGTGGTTTTCAATTAAAATTTAGTATCTTTTAGTATTCATCAAAATATAAATGTTATCATAAAAACACCAAAAATTTATGCAGACTAATTTTTTATGTCCTAATTCTAAAGAAGAATTTGATTTCATCAAATTGAATATAATAAAGCATAAAATATTTTATTTTAGAAAGGGTTCTCCATTAAAAGGTGGAAAAGCACATTTGTTGAAAAATACTTCTTTTATCTGAAAAAATAAATTTGTCATTATATTATGTCTAAGAAACACAAAATATGGATGTTAAAATTATATGGATTAAATATAAAATTAAAAATTATTTTATTACTATTCATAATGACTTTCTAAATGGTTAGTTTGATAGGTCATGATGTGCTTGGACTCGGTGTTGCGTACATCACACGCTATTATTTTATTCAAAGAGAAGTGTATTGTGGAAGCTTGAGGTGTTACATTCAACATTCCAATAAATCTTTTTTTTTAATCTACAAAGTTCAAAAAAATCATTCAAATCCTTAGAGAAAAATTAGTTTAGTACAACCCTCAAACAATTCAAGAATCCCATTAGTAAAATACTTTTAGAAAATATTTCTTGAATCTAAATACACAATCACAATAATCATTCCACTTCAACTATATTAATATCATTATCATTACCTTGAACCCTTATCTACTTTTGAGTTATTTTCACTTGACTCATAGAGAATTAATTTTCATAGTCTCCCATATCCTTAAAATGGAATAATTTCAAATTATAATATTCTTTCTCTACCTTTAAATCATGATCATGGTGGCATTTTTTCCCACACTTAAAGAAAAATGATTTTCCTTTTTATTATGTACCAAGGTGTTTCATTTCAGAAGTATCACATGTTGGAGAAGAATTTTTTCCCTTGATCCATTTATCCTTTTTTTCTATACCATCATATTATTCTCTTTTTTCCCTTTTAGTCCATAATACTTATGGAATTATTTCTTTATCTTTATAGCACATGATACGATGTATTTGTTTTGTGATAATGTATGGGAGAATACTTCCCTTCAATTAATTGGATTAATCCCCCAAAATAAATGATCCATATTGATCTTTTAATTACATACATAGTTCACATCATGCCTTGGTAACCTTGTAAATTTTGGTTCATACATAGAAACATTTTACTCTTCTTTCTATATTAGAATCAAGAAATTTCCTTCCATATCCACTCATTCTACATGAAGAAAATATTTTTTTAAGATGATTACAATGAAATACATCCACTCTGTTCTTGTTATATCCTCTTCATACGTAATTTTTTAAATCAATGAACACCATTGATCTGCATTTCCTGAGAGATTATAAACTATCATGACAACCTTATCCCTTTAACTATATCCTAGAGAGAGAAATATATTCTCCTAGGAACGAATCCATTTCTTAGCTATAAATGGATTCTAATTCCCATTTAAATAAGGATTTTACTAATTAATTCATCAATATGACATTATCACATTATATGTTGGGTCAACAGGTTTCACCATATGGGAAAGGTTATTAATTATAACTTGATTCAGCAGCCCTAATATGGTTATTATTTCATTAGATCTAGGTACATCCCCAACTTCAATATCTTTCCCTTAAAGGAAATAACTATATATAGTACGTGCATTTATATGGTTCCAATTACTTCCATTAGAATTCATTACTAAATTATATAATACACTATATTAATTCCAAATATTACAAAACATAATATAAAATAGCAAAACTAGTTAAACAACTAACCTAAATTGAAAATTTTATGCATAGAAAATCTCATAATAATAAACATGGTTTCTTTAGGAATATATTTATTTTAAAATCCTTCATAATGGTATCTAAGGAAAATTTTAATTATTTTAACAATATCCCTTGGGTGCTTCAAACTAGGTGTGATGTAAGACACATTTTCATGCACAAGGTGATGATCAGGTCAAGCCCAATGCACCCGTTTTATATTTATTTCCCCAATGTACATCTGTTCTAGAACCATGCCAACTTATACTATCTTGAATGAAATGTATATCTAAGAAAAAACCAGATAATATTTTCCTTACCAAAACAATAGGATTTGATTCTTTACTTACCCCAAAATTTTATTATAGTGCTATTTAAATAAATCTAGGTTTTCCTAAATCTAGTTCCCATTATTTATACTAAAATTCCCCTATTACAAACTCTAGAAAACCCAACCCTAGTGGACTTGATTGGGTGTCTGATTTATTAAATTGTTATAAGATACATGGAATCTCATCCCAAAGAATATAATAGTTTAGTTTTATTGAAAAACTAGACACATACTTGAAATTAACATTACATTTTAATACATTAAATAAAAACATTTTCTTTGAAATTCCATTATTCCCCTTATAATATCCTTTAATATAAATCAAAAGATAATTATTAGTTTCCTCATAAAAATAGACCATAACAAAGGGGTTTGTTAAAATTCAGTATGGGTAAGTGTACAATTGAATCTTTATATAAATAAGGAATAATCAATATTAAAAGGTAAATAACATAAACACATTCCATTTAATCAAAAACATGAGAATAATATGGATGGAATAAAAGATGATCAAGTAATTTCATTTAAATAATCTCATGATCATGAAACATTACCATGGATATTTTAGCTAATATAATAATAACTTGGATTATCAATAACAGAATTGGAAATGTTGAAATGCATAATTTTAGACATATAAAACATATCATTCAGGCTTTTACTATTACACCTAATGTATTTTATTCTTGAGCTAAAAAATTTAATCCCATCAATAATTTCTCAAATACATCTATAAAAATTGGTAATTCATTGGACAAAATCATATCTATTTTGTCTCATGAGACCTACTGATTCATCGAGGGGATATAGAGGTCCTGACCCATCACTTAAAAAGACTAATACATTCTTTAAATGGAAGGGGTGAATAAAATCAACATAAACATTCATATTTTAACTAGAATCTAAATTTTAAATACTTTCCCCAATCAAAAACCATAATATTAAACCATCTCGATTAAAATGAATAGTACCATTAGAGTACATCGTCAGTCAAGCTGATCATAGACTATTCAGAGAAATAATAAAGATGCTATTATATGAGTATATCCTTTTTAAATCATAAGTAACATAACATAATTTTTTCTTAGATGGAATAATTTTTTTAAATGTGACTTGAAATATTTCATAAATAAAATAACATTTCTCTAAAAATCTCTCTTTTTATTTTAAAAATAAAAAAAAACATGAAATATTTTTAAAATAATCATATTGAAATTAAATTTTATGAACTAATAATTTTAATAATATTAGGTAAAAAAATTCATTAAAAATAACCTTGTAATTATGAACTGTAAGATTCCAAGAAATTATAGTTATGAAAATGTGTAATTGTTTACTTTCTGTATAAGTTAAAAGGTACATTCATTTTAAACTGTAAAAAGGATAGAAAAGTGAATTATTTAGAAAATGATAGGAAAATTCCTTTCAAACCATGTTTTTAATTCAAACATGGTTAAAAATTCTTATAATAAATCATTTGTTTAATGATAAAATATTTTTGAATAGATTTTTATAAAACATTGTTTTAGATGAAAAAACATTTTGACCAAAGAGAGAAATAAATTCAAATTATCTTAAAAACATTTTTATAATAATTTTAAGTTACAGTGAGAGAAAAATTTATTATCACTTGAAATAGTTAATTAATAACCACATGATAATAAAAAGTATTTATTTTGAGATAGAAATATCAAATTACTCCCCAAATTGTGATATAAAATAAAAAATCTTGAATAATGATGAGATTTTGAAATAAACCCTTACTATATATTAAAAAATCATAATAAACATTGATGAAATAAATTAAATAAAACATTAAATACCTTTAATATAAATTAATTCATGATATAACATACAAAAAGATTAATATATACAACACACAAAAGAATTAAATGGTGAATATGGTGTATGTCTCATGAAAGTAAATGTGACAGGAGAAACCCTTACCTCACACTTCTTTTTAGTTGAACATAATTTGACAACATGTATAGTGGTTATAAAAATGTTATTTAATTAATAAAAAACAATATTAATAATATATTTTATGATAATTTTATAATATTATACCACCTAGTCATTAATAATATTTCATTATTCTCATTGTTTCAGGTGTTAATTTTCTGGTTTCCTCGGGCGTATTTTGTATGATTGATCAGGTTATTTAAAATATTATGTTGTTACATGATCTATAGAATAAAAATTATCATATAAATATCATATTTGTAAATTAATTGTAATTTTAAAATGAATCATGAAATAATTTATGAAAAATGAACTATGTTACAATCATGGAGACGGTTGGTCGTACGTACGCATGAGTAACATTTCTATTTATCAATGATCATTATGGAAAAAAGATAAGTTGTATTTTATATATATATAATGATAATAATATAATTTATATATAGTACTATTTATTTGAATTTACTGATATTTTTCATCCATGTGGTGTGGTGATGAAAGAGAGTCACATCGCTTTGTGAAGGTTGTAGTCCAAAAATAGACGAATGATGTTATCATTTTTCAATGTAAAAAATAAATTGATATCTTATATTTTTAGAATGATTAATATGAAATTAATATAATAATTATGTTATTTATATAACATATATTCAATAAAATTATCCTTATTATATTCCATGTAAATCATTAGTGAAAAATGAATCAAATCGCATCGTGAGGCGGGAGTCTGCCACTAACATGAGCGGTGTTATCATATCTCATGCATAATATGAAGTAAAAAAATTGTATATATGATATAATTACTATATTTTTATAATTATATTATAAATATAACATATATATATATATATATATTTAATATCGATCACAATACCCAACTATTAGGGGTGGTAATGGAAAATGAATGGCATCAGTTCCAGAGGTAGTAGTCCATCAGACACATGAATAATGATTTCATAACCCATTTGTTGGAAGTGGGAGTGGTTGTAGATAATTAATCTAACAAAAAAAACAAATTAGTATATTTAAGATATTGATATTATTATATCATTATTTTTTAATAATAATTTAAATTTGTAGTTGAAGAAATAAAATAAAAACACTTGTTGAAGAATGTTACATTTTCTTCAGGTATCCTCATTTAATTTTCACCAAAAGAATTCCTAAGTTGGATTTATTCCACAAATAAGGCATCTCGGATGAGATTAAAAATATTTTAAAGTTATTTTGGTAGGTATGTTTTGAACAAAATGGTTTTAAGGTGTTGATAAGAGTGGAGAGGGGTGGACTTTTAAAAGTGAGGTGAGTGGCACACATATATGTTTTGGAAAGAAAAAGTTGTACCTCCATTTTTAAAATTGAAAAAGTTACAAAAATGAATTATTATTAATTATTATATATTATAGGGCTTAAATATATATATATAATAGATTTTAGATAAGTTTTTAGGTCAATATTTCCCTTATCATTTTAGTTTAAACCCTAGGTAAATCCATTACTACCTTAACCATGGTAATTAAGTTTTATTGTTTTCACTATTTACAAAGATCATAAATAAAGTTAAACGTATTATAAATTATAAATTGTTCTTATTAAAAATAGTTAATCCATTTTTCAAAATTCCATTCACAAAATTGGAAGATATTAATTTATAATTAATCCCATAGACGTGATAAGAAAGCGGGTTTTCAAAGAAAAAATGTTCGAGATTTTAAAAAGTGGTTGTAAAAAAATTCAATAAGAAAAAGATTAAAATTACCAAAATTAGATTAAAATATATATTATTGAACAAATTTTACTTTAAAACAAACTCAGAATATAATTTAACTTTTTAAATAATTTAAATGAGAAGGATGTTTTCAATTAAAATTCAGTATTTTCATTATTCATTGAAAAATAAAACATTTAAGAGAAATCCCAAAAATTAACCAAAATCTAATTTTGATATTATTATTTAAAAAATAATTTTTTTTCAATATTAATTTTCTATAAGTGGTAAAAAAATAATTTTAAATTAAGTGTGAAAAGCGTAACTAAACCACCCTTTAGAAAAAATATAGTTTTTCAAAAAACGTTTCTTTTCTTTTAAATGATTATCCTTTTATCTCAAATAAATATATAACCATAATTTTCATAATTTATTTAGTTCTATTAATATCCAAAAAATAATAATGTCTAGGTATACTATATTATTATTCACTTTGACTAAATGTTGCATCTTCCAGAAACTATCGAAGAGACTAAATCTATAGAAATATATTTCATGTGTTTTCTAAGAATGGTGTTTTGTGCATCATACTATATCAAATAAAATATTATTATATCAAAAAATTTGGGTCTTACAAATGAATTTATATCCTTATTATATTCACATTGGGTATATTATTTACCTCTTGATAAGATATCAACTACCCAGTCAAAGACAAATCATGTATAAATGTCTATATTATTCCCCATGGACATGTTACTTTCAAAAAATACACATAATGACTTTAAAAACTATACTTTTATCAAACCATCACCTTTTATTGGTGATTATCAAATTTTAATTCAAGGGATGCTTCTATTTTTACTGAGAATGATATTCCACAGATAATGTTGTGCATATCAACCCTTGACTTGGTCTGTTAAGTAGAGGCATATACATCCTGAGTATAAAGATCCTATTATCTTTGTACATCATAAAATCCATATAGTGAAACCCAATTTTTAATATAGTCCATGTTTATCCATTATTTACCTGTTTTATTCTCACACTTCATAACTCGTATCCTCAAGTTATTATTTATAGTATCCCTCTCATATATCAAAAGGTGCTTGAATATTCTTGGCCTTTGATTCCCATTAGTGCCATTACACATTTCAATTGGTCCATGATTCATGTCCTTAAACTATGTGAATTTATTTATGGAATATATCACATGTAACATCTACCCACTATGAAAATATGTTCCCAAAAAAGTCATATAATTAAAATTTTGTTTGAATTATTCTTGGATAATCCATTCCACAAAAACCTACATCATGAATAGAAGATGAAAATATTGTGTGGTCCACCATATGACCTTGGTAATAGTCAAGTTATACTCACTGTCCCCATAGCTTAGGAAAATTTTATATAACTATTCTTTCCATGACATGTTGGCCCATTTCATTCCTTTGAACTAAATAATTAATCATTATAGACATAATCTAGATCCCCGGTAATGGTATTTTCATCACACAATGAGCCAATCCTAGGGGAAATCTGTTATGGATAAAGTATTTAAACTCAAAATTAGGTTGGATTAACATTTTAAATAAAATTGAAGTGTTTTAGTAATTTATATGATAATAGATCTCAAAAATACCAAAAATGGGGAGAGAAGACAAAAATATTCCTAAAATTCAAATGATTTTATTCATTGATGGTATATAATAAGAGAAACATACATAGAGTAGAGTCTTTCTCCATTAATAATACCTTATTTTAGAATATTCTTTGTAGAAGCCTAAATCACATCAAGGGATAGATTGGGCCCCATAATGATTCTGTGAAATTCATCTGATTGTGTAGGCTCAATGTCTTTAATAAGGAGAAGGCACTCTATATAAGTAGTTTCTCTTATCCTCTTATCACGTCCATCAACTAAGTCATTGATGTCCCATAAGATTGACCTTAGACCTATATAATTATTTTTAGAGTCAAATTAATTGAAAATATTCTCAATTAAGGAGAATTTTTTATCCTAATTCCTTGATTGTATAATGGGATGCATGTTGAAACATCGTAGCTCGATGTTTGGAAGATTATACCTTTAGTTATTTTTATTGAAGGAAATCTTCTCCTCATTCCCAATCCTTAATGAAATCATTTATGATGGATTTTAGGTTATTAAAATCAAATCAACCACTACCTATGAGTTTGAGGTAGCATTATATTCGATGCATATATATGTACATCTCTTCCCTAATTGTGTTAAAGATAATCTTTTATATTCTCTTCCAATCATGTTGATAGCTAGTCTATAAATAATTGAGAGACTCTTTGTATGGATAATGGTGACTCTTAGAAACCAAAATTTAATCTGAAAAGAGTTTTATAGTATATATCAACGTGCATTGATATAGGTAGGTGGGTATTAGGATCTCATTTTCCATAATAGGAACCTCTATTTTGTATAAGAATATAAAAAAATGTAATAAGAAATATACATCATTGTTCTACCTCTGAGGTGGCACATTTCAGGTGGGGCAGAAATGGGACAATGAGGATCATCATCTATCCATTTTTTCAGATTTGTTTTCCTATCAATTTCACCATTCCTTTTGTTTTGACCCATTCTTTTTCATTATCCTCTAAAGAAAGTTGGATTGACCCCATGAGGACTGGAAAATTCACCCCCTTCGTATTGCGAAGGATATTCCACAGTCGGTCTATCTCAGCAGATGATTGTGTGGGGTCTTGTATTTGCACAATCAGTCCTTCTTGGATATAACTTCCTTAGACGGTCTCCAATGAGTTTATTTGTGAATCCATGAATACCCAACGAACCTGGTATTTATGAATCATGGACCTTGTTTCCAAAAGTAGGCTCTCGTTGATTGATGATACAGCCAACAACACTTAAGGACTCCATCGGTCGAAAGGATGGGAGGTCACGTTCACCGCACCCTTCTGGGGGAAGATAATTTCATGTCTGGGGAATCTCTTATAGATTTAAGTCTTGTTTGTATGTTCATGAATCCTATCTCTAATCCCAAAGTGTGTGTCCATGGGATACCCTTTATTTGTAGGATAATCGTAGGCATGCATATATTTAACACTACATAGGTGACATAATGTTGGGATCAGACCCATATGATGGGGTTCCTATATATACTCAAGAGAAGAATTAGAGACCACGTAGTTCGTATTGCTTAGGGATTATGCATGGGGCCATCCTATTTATGGAGACATGATTGGGTGGACCCTTTATGATATGAATCCCTTTTGATCATGGGCCTTTAAGTAGGTGTCCTACATATCCTGATTTTATGAGGAATAATATTTCTTGTAGTTTATATTTTTTGGGGATTATGTATGGGTGTTTCCAAATTATGTAGACATGATTGTCTGGACCATTTATGGGAGGGAACCTTTTGGAGCTCGTGCCTTCAAGTAGGCATCCAACATATCCATATTTTATTAGGAATTATCATTCTGGATGTTCAGAATTTTTGGGGCTTAAACATGGGGGATTCCCATTTATGGAGACATGATTTGGTGGACCCTTTATGGAAGGGAACCCTTTTGAGGTAAGGACTTCAGGTATGCATCCTATGTATCCTGATTTTATCAGGAATTAGAGTTCTCATTGTTCAGATTCATTTAGATTTTGTAATCATCAGAATCCTTTAAGCCCACATGAGTCATGCTCAGTGTGAGAAACAACAGGATGTCAAAGATTCAAAAAATAAAATGCTTCCTCTCCTGTTATTAGGGGAGGGAGATCTCACGGCGGAAGAGGCCAGGGAGACCATTGGCAAGGACACAAAGTAATGAGCCTTTCAATGTGAAATGACATCAAAAGTCATGTGGCACAACCTCAGAAGAATGGGGACTTACCTCATTGGGAGTGACCTGAAATATGTTCTAGGGAGGGGATTAGTTTCATCCTCATCAAATAGAGAAGTGATCATAACACTTTTGACTAATAACTATTCCTCATTCAATGGAAAAGAAAGAGATCATATTTAATCCGTTGAATGGGGAGGATCACGTCGATATCCCAAGTTTGGACACTAGGTTACCATGGTAATGTAGACCCACAATGATTATTGAAGCCCAAACCGCTGTGGGAAGAGCCTTTGTGACTCCGCTTACCATGGGTATGTAGACTCAAAGGGGCGTGTTGATGCACCTGATGGTATGATCATATGGGTCCGATGGATTTGGAGGAGGCTTTGGCTTAATTCCAGAGGACTGTTTCACAGAGGGAGCATGAAGGATGGGACAGTAATGGTAGGGTGAGGTTGGAACCAGAGTAAATGATGCCCGAAGACACCCCATTCTGCATACTGGTTTCTAATGCGGGATGGGGGAGGCTCCACATACCTTAGTGTTATGAGGTAATAGTCATAATATATTTACTAATATGGTATGTCGGAATGGGTACAGATCACCACGTACCATAGTGGTATGCTTCCCATCACACCTCTTTGGGTTCCATCTTTGTATGGATGCAGTATGTGGCGCGAGGTTCACTCCACATAGTGGTACACTGCACGGAGCACCATATTGAAGGAGGGTCTGGGGGATTATTGTTCATGGTGAATTCATCTGGTTGAATTATTTGGTTTGTGTATCACTAGTAATTCTCACAATTCTATTATTATTATTCAGTTACCCCATTTTATTGTTCGTGGATGGTTGTACCTGCGAAGAGAGTTGTTCGCAATTCATGCTCTGCCGATGAATCAAGACTAGAGCCAGAATCTTCTCTAAACTTTTTCTTCCAACCTCTGAGTCCCATTCAAGCTTTCATAGTTTGTCCCTCATACTTCTACTGTTCTCTTTTTATAGATAATCTTGTCAATTTTATCTATTGGGAACACAAAACCATTTGCGGAGTCCCATGAAGCAATATACTAACCCGTGGAAGTCATGGTCAACCGGGGTTTGAGAAGGATTTGGTTCGTAATCATGGTTTGTGAAACCCCATTAGTTCGCTTCTTCTGCGAACTAATAAGTTCAAGGAATGGTAAGTTGATGTCCTTCGTTCACACGAGTCCTTTGGTGACGTGATTCGTAATATGCCTTGTTCATTGGACATTGCCCCGTGGGCCAGTGTCTCACAGATCATTCTGCATACCTAGTGGTTCACGATCCAGCTACTCCACGAACCATTCCCGGTGATGGTATATGGACCATTTGAATTTCTTTGAAAATGGGAATATCTTCAAGTTTTTTTCAAATCTTGCAACTCAATTTGAGTCCTTTCGCTTTTCTATACTTGTAGTATTACTTTCTTCCTTCTAAAAAGTAATTTTGGGGGTATTTTCTTCCCTTGGATGAATTTTCAGGACCATATAAATGGACCCCATCAGAATGGGGTCCGTTCAGAATGAAAAGGGGACTATTCGGATGTAGAAGTGGTCCATAACTAAAATAGTTTGTGGTAGAACAGATGGGCCTAGTAGGAGGGGTTCGCACCAATATATAAGGACCCGTGTCATTTTTCTTTTATCGTTTCTCACAAGTAAAAGTTATCTCAACTTCTCTGTCTTCCTCTACACTTGTGTACAGTGCTCCTTACAAAAATCCCATTTGTGGACCGCTTCGTAAGTACCACAAACCAATAATCTCACTATTGCTTTATCAGCGTACCATTTTTTAGGTTTCACGATCAACATTATGGAATTTTAAGACTATAATCTGGATTCCATGTTGGAGGACACTATGAAAATGGTGTGTCGGCATACTAAACTTGGATTGGTGAACTGAACATTAAATATTAATAATCCAAACATAAAATTTAATTTGAGAATTTTGAACATGAGCTTAATAAAGGCCTAGGTTCATGGTTTGAGATTTTCCCAAACCTTTTTATTCTTCTGTCAACGATCCATGGGCCAACTCCTCACGTATGGTTTGTTTACCATGGTTTTACATGGTGATATGAATCTTCATACCATTGTAGTAGGTGGGGTTTCTTCTACAAACAATGTAACATGCAGATTGTGTCATCCACATACTATCTTTGGAAATAGTACGTGGAGCCCTATTTGGATATATTTTTATTCATTTAGTCATTACTTCATAGCATTTATCCAACAATTTTTATTGCACTTACTTTTTGTCGACTTTCGGATCTTCTTGTGTGGGAAACAATGGTTTCTTCACAAGTTGCTTCTAAAGTCACTGCTTATTTTGAGGCTACTATTTCTACACCTATTTATGCTATCGATGAAAGATCAAAGAACACAGTGTCTTAGGATGATGACAAAATTCTAGTCATCTTGTTTCACCAATTTCTAGAAAATCTTCTTACAGCAGGATAACAAGAGTTCTTGGTCTCTGATAGGCTTCCTTATCATGGGTTTGGTTTATTTTCTAACACAATGATCTCGGTGCCAAATCCCATTGATTAGCCTACTGCCTGGATAATTGACACCTCTATTCTAGAGGCTCTAATTTCTTACCTGTGAGGTACCTTGAGAGGGATTCTACCTACAGGTCATTGCTGAACTACACACCTAGAACCCTAGAGGGAGTAGAGTGAAAGCCTGACCAGATGGACCACTATTACCAGAGCATTGCTATAATGGATGCAGTGAATGAGCCACATGGTTGGTCATCATGGAGAGATCTTCACCCTGGGGGCTCATTTGGATTGGACTGGGGGTGGCCCTTTTGGGTTCAATAGAGTTGCGAAGAATTTCGAACCGGGATACAGATTGTGAGATTGTACGAGGCCTCTTCGGTTTCCCAGACATACACCGATTGTCCTACTACCCTTATTTTTCACCTCTTAAACAGGTGGAGTTCAGATACCAACACCATCCATTTGAACCATGTGGAGGTTGGAATCAGTCTATGGTTCATTTGGATAATTTTGGGAGTCGCTATCATTGGGAACATGTATGTGGAATTTCTTCCTCCATTCTCTATTTGAGATGACGAGGTAAGAACCCCCCCCCCCCCCACCCCCCTAAGACAATAAAAATATTTTCCAAGAGAATTCTATTCTGAAGGAAAGTGATCCTTATCCGAATAAATACATTTGTTTTGATGACTTGTTTGGAACTTTTGTCTGGCATACAGGGCTAGAGCCCGATCTATGAAGACCCATGGATTTTCCTACCAAAACCAGCTGGAGGTGAGTAGGTACTAACTAGACCACCCTAGAAGATAAGAATTTTCAGAAATTGGGATGGGGGATCATCACTGACGTCGATCGATTATTTTGACTCACGGTATTCTTGGCCCTGTTTTTTAGTGGGTGGATCCTACCTGTGTTGGAATCAGGTGGTGTACAAGCCTCATCATTCATCATGGCTACTCATTTGTCCACCGGTAGATGTATAAATTTTTTTATCATAGTGTAGGCTAAGATATACCACCTAATATCTCAAATCAGGGGGAGGGGGTTTACCTTACCAGATGACTCGATCCTTCCAAATTCATTGGGGATGGAAGGGAACCCACGTAGAGGGTTATGTATTCATTAATTCCATACCAATTCTACATTCCACCCTCTAATCATGCCTTCAGAGCACTATTGGAATCATGCCGGTTTCTTCGGCTTCACAGGACAAGCAAGAGTAGAAAATTGAAAAGAAAGATAAAGACTTAATGGATTGTCTCAAAGTTTATGAACATTTCTCTTACAACACTTACAATTCCCCAAATAGTAACATTACAACAAATTCATCTGAACACATCATCAACCGAGTCTACTTATTTTCATTGTGGTAAGGCATCATGGTATCCCGTATTAGAGGGGAACTTATATGTTAGGGATATGCACCCAATAGATTTAGTTGACAATTTAACTACGTTTTAATGTTGTGTCCCCCTACTCTCAATAGTTCTCATTAGAAGAATCATCTGATGATAACTCATCAATTATGGATAATGTTCACCCAGGAGGACACCCAGAGCCAGGCCAGACTTTCAGATCCTAGGTATTATGTGCCCTTAATTACCAAGAACTATGTTGAGGTCTGGGTTAAGTCATACCCAGATGGCCAATTAGCTAACCTGGTTCTTATTGTGACAACTTCCAAAGCATTAATGGTGAAGGGAAAAGAGAGGTAGAAGGGATTTTTTGAACTCTCTCTATCAGGAAAAGTTCTTGTAAGGCCTCTTGTGCCCCCTCCCCCCAATAATATTTGTGACATATGGGGTTATGACCTCATGGGTGGCTGAACAAACAAATGTAGGTGCCATCGGGATTCCATCATCCATTCCTTTAGAGGATGATTTTCCAGTGGTCTGAAGGCAATTATACCTTTTGAATGATTATCCATATACCTATGAATGGTCCTCTAATGATTTATGGAAACTCCTCATGACTAGGGAAGTTTCCCTTACTAGAATTAGATACGTGTTGGAACCATCTGGCCTTTATTTTGATGAGGATCCAAATAGGGTTGGTTTCTATCTTAAGGACCTTGGGACCCTCATCCATTCCCAAATTGGTCTTTGTTATTAATTTCATTAGGTACTTACCATTCCATGACCAGAAGCCATTGATGAGGATGACGACATTGATGTCTTACATATTTTGGTATCCGTGGAAAATGATTACTATTTTCTCCCATCGCTTCATAAATGTTCCTCTTCTCTAGGTCCTAAGTTTATAGAGACACCCAGTTAATGTTTTCAATTATCGAAATCCACTCATATTCCTTACACCAACCCTCTTGTTCTAGCCATCCCAATTATGGTTTCATTCTAGTATACCTGAAGAATCAAGTATGAATTTTTTGTGAGCACTTAAAATGATGATATATGGAGGCTTTTTCATAGGGAACACTTCGATATTTTGGGTTTTAGGGGATCCATTTCTCAAACCAGCATTTTAGCTAACAAAGAGCCTGACGAGGTGGATGCTTACCGAACTGAAATGGATAAGTGTATTCTTTCTCTTATGGATAGATATTATTGATCGAACCCCATCACATTGATGGTGGTATTACCATGATGGACAGTAGAGGTTTTATATGAAACATCTTTACTTAAATTATTTTAATGTGTAGATGATAAAAGTTTCCTCCTTCTTTATTTTTCTATTTTTCATGGGCCTACAGGATCTCGGGAAATTGATTTTTCCTTGATTTATTCTCTTGGAGGTACTATGGATGGGGAGTTCACCCCATCGTCTATATAGGTACCACGGATAGATCCCCAGAATCCCAAGAACACATGTAAGCGGTTATCGCATACCCTTCCAGGGTGTTTCCTCCGCTAGCTCCTCTTGGTGAACTTATTAAGGATTTATCCCCCCAAAAATCAAGGAAACACAAACAATCCTCCCGGCTATTTAAGAGTTTTCTAAGAGGGGTCACAAGTAAGTATCTGTTTATATGGTGATTGAACCAAATACCTTTATCTTATCAACTCACTAGTACATATACACACTATGAAGCAGGGCCTATTGGTGACTAGAAGAATACCGCTTAGGTGTCTACAGATCATGTACCTTTTAGGGTAGAGGAATGGTCGCCATCTATTATGGTTGATCGAAATAGGGAAGCAGGACCATTCGAAGAGAACGGGGGTGATGATAACCCCTCAGGTGTGTTTGCTCCAACATAAACAATATCTTCCCCATCAATAGAAGGGCATCTATATGTTGGGGGATCACTTGATTGTGCAGGTCCTACTCTCATGGAGAGAGACGGGGTGGCTTTTATAGCAGGTTCTGAGTCTAGTGGTGAGCCCCAAGCCTTTCAGAATCTTAGAGGGGATTAAAATATCTTGGATCCAATTAATCTCGGTCTAGAATTTTTTACCTATGTTGGGATTCACTTCCGAGACTGATGTTCTTCTTGCTCATGGTGGATCTAGGGAAGTCACAATCGCAGAGGTTGATATTCCGACCCCTACAAATTTGGAGGGGGCTATCATGCACTTTTTTCTAGTTTTTAGAGGGTATATGTCTACTAACCCCTATATTATAAGACCAAATCCCTTTATCTATAATGACTATCCCTGCAATACTAATATCAATCATCAACCTTTTGAGGTCCGCCTTGACGGATAGTGGTTCGGCCAATCTTGGCCCCAAGTATTCAGTATTCTCGTCTATCCACGGAGCATGAAAGATGATTGAAGGTATAGCGCCACCTGTTTTAGATAGAGGTATTGCTTCAGAGGTGATAGTTATTGATGTCAGATCCACCCTATCCTCATAATCACAACCAGATGCCTTATCAATGGCAGCAGATGCCCCTACATTGTCATCTATCACAATTAATAGAGATGAGGCTGTTGCAGAGTCGAGCCATGTTGTAGCTATCAAATTCGGTCCCTCTCTGGTGACATTCATTCCTGACTACATTTTATCATTAGGTAATTATTCAGAGACTAATCAAGAAATCCTATTTGATCTTTGTCCCACTTGGTAAAAGGCATAGAGGAACATTTGGAGATTATTCTCCATAATTCAATTTGCTGATATGAAAGCAAAACATCCAAAGTTACACCACTAGTTTGTGTTACTATACTTTACTGGATTTAACTGTAATGGCATTTATGATAGAGTATGGTAGGTTTTTTCTACTTAGGAAGACACTAGTGTGCTTGAATCTTGAATTTTTGGGGCGGAGTAGACGACATATCTTGCTGGTACATGGAAAATTCTCATTGACAAACCTTCCACTCATGTTGGTTCCATTGAAAAGTTCAAAAATGAACTCCTAAAGAAAGAGTATTTGATAGAATAACTTGATCATGAAGTGGAGAAACAAATCTAGAAACTAGAGCAGCTCAAACCGGAGTAGGCCCGGGCTACAACCACCATTGTGGAGGGGCAATGGAAAATGAAAGAGGGAGAAAGGACTGGCCTCCAAGCCCTGAGGTAAGAAGAGGAATTGTGGGTGAGAATAGAGGCTGAGACTATGAATTTATTGAATATTATCTATTCCTTTGAGGATTAATATCAATATTTTATGCAACTCGATGACTCTGTCGAATGTCTTTTATAAAGGTCCTATCTTGGTTACAAGGAGAGGCTCCAGGCTGTGGATGCCCACCATATATTTTTATGGAATATGATGGAACAAATTTTCCTTTGAATACCTCTTCTTTTCCTTTTAATTTTATGTCAACTAATCATAATCAATCATATAAACATCATTTCAATCAACTATTAATTTTAAACCATGATTTAAAACCTATAAATTGAAATAATCTAATCGAGATCTAACTTTTTACTGATCCATGGGGCTGAGTGAGCATAGTTCGACTACTGGTGAGATTTTATGGAATACCTCACAAAATTTTAATTATTTTTCATTATTACACTATTTTTTTATTAAGACTTCTTGACATAGGCTTTGCGGGCACAAATTGATTTTTTTTTCTTAGGCCCCATTTGCAGGTTTTTGACCCAACAAGCTTTACGCCTTTTGGGGGGGCTCAATGTTTTTCTTAATGAACCAATACTAGACTTTTACCCAAAGGCTCCTTCAAAAGATTTTTCCTCATGAAAGTATGGTGTATTTTTTGCTAGATGTTCTGAAAACAAGGTCGATTATCACATATCGACTGTTTAATGTTCTGATGCTCTACTAATGTTTATATCATCACTCAGGTTGAATCCTCAGTGATTATTCTTTTTATTAGATGATTGTTTTTAGTTGATTGTATTTTGATTAGGGGGTAAATTTACAGAGCTAAAATGAAGTGATTAATTATTGGTTTTTTATTTAACAATTTGATAATGATTGGGGTGAGTTCATCAATAAGTATTTAATCTTGTGATATCCTTGATCCTTTCTTTATTTTGCATTAAATTAACACACATGTCACAAGTTGATTTGATAGGAATTCATAAGTGTTGAGGATTTAATCAAAGACTTAACATAACTAGGATTATAATCTCAATCAGTACTTGATTGTGGTAGTGTATTTATGGTTCCAATAATCCATGGAATCCATATATTAAACAAAATATGGCATTAATCCATCACATGTTAAGTCCAACATACACAATGATAATTCAAAGAATACTCATTGAGCATAATCTCTCAATCGCTTAACATACCTAAATTATAACTCACCCCAATGAGAGATTTACTTAGGAATTTTGGTGTTTAATAATCAGTTTATAATTTTAGGATGAATAATAAACATGTGAATGAAAAGAAAGGGATTTGAAATGTGTTGTGTGTTGAACACACACACACAAACAGTGAAGGGAATTAAATACTGAATTTAGATTGAATGAGAAAGAACAATGAGGGAAGGGGATTCAACTATATTTAAACCTTATTAAGACCACTAATATTATTTAATAGAAGTTGGATGAGAATAATAGATGAATAAGAATAAAATTGCATTAAAATAGAATTACAAAAACAAACACTTACACGATTACAAATGAAGAACAATACAAAAGTAAATGAAAACAAAGAGAGGTTGAAAGGTCTATCAAGTGAAAACATGAGTATGGAAGGTCCTCCCAAGACTATGGAAAGTCTTTGTTCATGATAATATATTCTTTTCTCTTCTAAAATGCCAACCCTTTTGAATGGATAGGAGAGGATGTATTTATAGCCCAAGGTGGTGGACTGTTTGCATTCCAAAACTACCCCTCTAATTGGATTTAGGATTTGGACATCTAGATAGATGAATATAGAGATATATCCTTCTTAAAATATTTATATAATAATATTTCTAGACTACTCTCAAAAGTTGGAGGCATTTGTACTTATAGATCCAATTTTATGGCGGTTTGATTAAACAATTTTAATCTATCCATTCCAATCCAATCTTTTTAGAGGACAAAATGTGAATGGGTTTATCAATTGAAAAATACCTTAAAATCTGATAAAATTCATCAAAAATGTTTTATGCCCATGTATTGGATTTAAAAATGGAATATTTTATCCATATTTGATTCCTAGATCATAATACAAGTCATGAATACTGTACTGATTTTAATTCCCGGCTAGAATGGTGGGCTGAACATAAAAGTTTCATTTGGGCCCCTTGTTTTTGGATTTTGGCTGGAAATTTTTATTCAAGACTCCTTGAATTGTTATTAGATTTTCTGAATAGAATTAATGAATTTTAACTTCTTGATTGATCCCAACAATTCAATCTTCATGGATGGTCCATTTTCTTCACATATTATGTGTGCCTTCTTCTGTGGTCTATGTGGACCTTCAAATGGTTGAATTGGCCCAAGATTACTTATAATGAAATGTTTTATATTTAATGATAAATCCTAAGAAACAAAAAATCACACATTTTGGATCAGTAGGGTTATAATTATAAATAACATAGTAAAGTGACTCAATTCGACTACTTCTAAAAATTCTCAAAAATTATATTTAGTATTAAAACATTAATATTTCACAAAAATTATGCACATTTCATATAAAATCAATAAAGAGAGTATATAAAAATTTATTAAAATATTAATAACATTAGGTTCATATTCTTTCTATTCTATCTCATTACGGATGTTTTAAGTAGAACATCTTTGACCAAACTTATGGGGCATGGCCCTGACTTGGGACCATTAGTCAGAAATGTTCTAATATCCTTCATACATAGACTACAAATTTTTATTGACCCTATATTTGTGAGTTTGGACATGCATGAGTCTTCGTAGATTTTTTAGGTGTATGGAGGTAATAAAGGACTCTCTGGGGGACAAATTTTCCTTTGATCGATGATCGTTTTTGTTTTGAAACATATTCATATCCCCTAAGGCATAATGTGTATAGTCCAAAAAAGGTTTCTATAGGACACTAGCCTTCCATTTATAGTGGCCTGGTGGGGTTCTTCAACATTTTTTATTTATTTTGATGTTAGGGGCCACAGCGGGGGGTTAGCCTGAGTAGTGGTGTCTGAAAATATTAGGGACGTTCATGTCAGCTTTATATGGGAAACTAATCTCACATGGTTCATACTTTCATGGGGGAGATCCGATGAATGTTCAGTTTAGATAGAAGTATTTTTTATGTCAGGGGTATTAGAAAATAAGAATTTATTTAATTTGTTATCAAGGAGTTTTCCAAAATCCAGGGTGTGATAGGACATGAATGTCATTTGAGCACATGAAAGTTGGAAAGGACTCTCCTGAGGAGAAAATTTCCTTTGATTGGGAGTCATTTTTGTGGGAAACATATGCAGGGCCACCAGGGCATTATGTGCATAATCAATAAAAGTTTTCCACATGACACTGGTCTTTTTTTCTGATGGATATGAAGGATTTTGGAGATTGGGAACTTTCTAAATACTATTTGTGACAACCAACAAAGGGTGCACTAGAACACCAAAAAGAGGAATTTTAACTGAACAACTTCAGGGAAACATAGAAATGACTGGGGGAACTCTTCTTTTGTATGTGAATAAACTTCATGAATATAGATGGTGTATCTTTAGAATCCTCAAAAGGTACTAGATATGAATCATGCCCACCTGTTCTGATATATCAATGATGTGTGTAGGAAGGAAAATTTAAGCCATGACATTAAGGCCCCTTGAATCAGGATTGATGGTGCAATTATTGGAATCCATTGAGCAAACTAAGATAGGATAGGACTCTCTTGGGGATGACTTTTCCTTTTGATGACGGCTATTCTTGTGGGAAACATATGCAAAGCCTCCAAGGTTTGATGTGCATAGTCAAACAATGGTGTTCACATTGCACTGGCCTTCTATCTCAAATATCCATGAATGAATATGGGGATTCAAGATTTCTCAAAATTGGAGTTTAAGGTATAGAAGGAGTGTTTTCGGAAATATTGGGGACATTTGGGCCATGATTTACTCATGGGATTAGGTATCCCTTATATATATTTGACTCATATGTAGGGTGATGCCTTCTTCTCATTATTTGGGGTACCTGGTCATTTAACATCGTATGGACAAGATGTAGGTTTTTTCTCAGGGAAGGGAACTGTGACATTCCTTTTAGGGTCATGCTACTATGACAAAAAAATTTGTCTATTTTTTCATAATGTGATGGTGGATCTCTTGTCAAGATCAATAAGATCAGGTGACCTATGTTAGATGTGAAGGATTCTAGATCATTACCTTGGAATAGAAAAATCAATATCAGAGGGAACTTTGGGCTTAAACCACTGCTATGTATTTTAATGTCAAACAGAATGGATGATTTTGGCCTTTCAGTTTAATGTCGTGCGGTGAGGACATGATGTTGTGTAGTTTATGGTCATGCAGCGAGGATAATAATGTTTCCATAAAGATCATTAACATATTTAATTTAATCTTAATCAGGATGCTCTGGAGTTCCCTATATGTGAGTGATTATAAAAGGTGTAAACCATAGTCCCGGGGAAAACATGAACCATGAAGGATGATATGGGACTTAGAAGTCGTTGGGTGTACTGAGATAGGATATAACTCTCCTAGGGATGAATTTTCCTTTGATTGATGACCATTTTGGGGGCAATATACGCAGAGCCTCTAGGGAATGATGTTCAACGTCAAAAAAAAAGGTGTCTGCATGACACTGGCCTTCCGTCTTTGATGGTCTTTAATGATTATGGGGATCCATGTTTTATTAGGGTATGGAGTTTGAAAAATGGGTGAGATCTTCCTGGGAACGTGAGAAATATCCAGATTGTGACTACCGATTAACTATTGGAGCTTCTACATATGTCTGACTCATATATATATATATGGGGGAATCAGGATATTTTGACTTCACATGAGTAGGGGGAAAGTGTGGGGTCTCGTAACACTGATTAATGTACCACACATAACTCTTGCCGAATTTCACAATTTACCATCATGATATTTGGACCTTTCATGGAACCCCCATACAAGTCTGACCTATGTTTGGGGGAAATGGGAAAATTGTTTTGGTGGTTGGGTTGGGATTCCAAATCTAGGTGTGACTATAAATCCTTTTAAGTGATGAATCAAACCACACGTAGTTCTTAATGTTCCCAAAAAATGTTTTGTCGATGTGTAGGGGATTTTGAGGGGATTTTTTTATGATGGCTGGGCTGAGATTCCAAATCTGGGTGGCTTTACGTTTCTTGTGGGGGTAGAAATCAAGTCGTACATAGTTCTTAATGTTCCATATTCTGATATACCTCTGTTTATATATAAGGAAATTTTTTCATTTTCGATGGGTGTCAGGTCTACCATATCTCCCTATAATTAGTTTTCATAAGAGAATAATTTACACTAATCCTAATCTCACGTGAGTTATACTGGGTGTGAGAATCAAGGAGTGGACATAGAGTCTCTTTCACAAGTGTGGGGAGGTATAGAATATTATCGGGGTGTTTTTGTGGGGGATGGGCCAAGATCGAGGATCGAGGCATCACTATATATCCTGTGAGGTCAAGAATCAAGTCATACGTAGTTTTGAAAGATCCCAAAAACTATTTTCTCGATGTGTAGGGACATATTTGTTATATCAATCATGGTTTCTAGGTCTACTATGTTACTCTATAACTTTTTTTCATAAGACAATCCCTACCACTGATCCTAAACTCTTGTGAGTTATACTCGATGTGAGAAACAATGATTGATAGGGGTTTCCCTTAAAAATATTGGTTGATAAGGGGCATGATAGAGGAATTTTTTATTGTGGGGGATGGGCTAAGATCAAGTATCGATGTGTCACTATGTATCTGGGGAGGGTAGGAGTTAAGAAACACTTATTTATAAAAGAGATCATGCAGTTTACTGTCATATGATTAGGATGCTTTTTACCGTGTAGTTTAACATCTTACAGTAAGGACATGAATCAAAATTTAATGTCATGTTTTAGGGACGAGTTCCTTACATTTTAACATTCTGTGGAAAAGAAAAGTGACTCATAGATTAAGGTCATAAACTTTGGACCGTAGCATGGGGATTTCACGGTATTTATACTCATTGTTTAAGGTATTAGAGCTTAGACTATAGAATCATGGTTTAATGTCATGTTTCATAGACTAATATTGTATATTTTTATGTCATTTGGTCAGGAAAATTTCTCATAGTTTTGTTTCGTTGATCTTGGATCTTATAATAATGGTGTATTATAACTCATATTTTAGGGTCATGGAGCTTGGACATTAGCATGGGGGAATTATAACTCACTGTTTCGGTCATGGAGTTTGGATCTTAGCATACGGTATTGTAACACGTAGTTTAGGGTCTTGGAGTTTTCACCATAGCATGGGGGTATTATAACTCATAGTTTTGGGTCATAGAGTATGCACCTTAGTATGGGGTATTATAACACATAGTTTAGTGTCATAGATCTTGGACCTTGACTTGGCGTTTTATAACACATAGTTTAGGGTCATATATCTTGGACCAAGACGTGGAATATTATAAATCATATTTTAGGGTCATAGAGCTTATACCATGGCAAGGCATATTACTATGGAAAATACTTCTTGAAGAACTTTGCATTTGTGGGATCTATGATGAGTTGTTCATCCATTGATATCAGGGCGTCTGCTCCAATGGAATAGACCCTATGTATTACATATGGTCCTTCCCAATTTGGTTCAAGATTTGGTGGCTTCTTTCCAAGTATTATCGGTGTTCTAAGGACTAACACCATTTCTCCTTCATAGAATGTTTGATGGAGAACCTTTTTGTTGAAGGTTCATGCAATCAGATTTTGATATATTTCTAAATGGTGTAGATTGTGCACATTTTTTTTCTAGTTACTCTAACTCATTAGAACATATCTAGGATTTCTCGTACATGTAAATTTGATCGCAAATTGCCACACAAAGTGATGGTACATGAATTTCGATAGGAACAACCGCCTTTGCATCATATAAAAGTGAGTATAGGGTTTTCTGGATGGTAGTAGGGATTATGGTCTGGTAAGCCCACAAAACGTGAAGGAGATTATCTGGCCACGATTTCTTATCCTTATCAATCATATTTTGGAGTATTCTGGATGGGGGAATTTTAAAAGCCTTTATTTTCCCATATTCCATCGTTTGGTAGTGGGATGACTAGTTGGATTTAATTCCATACTCTGGATATAACTTGTCCAACCCAGTAGAGTAGAAGTTAGTGCCAATGTCCGTTAGTATGGTATGAGGGACACCAAATCTGGTAATTATGTTGGACTTCATAAAGCTAATGATTTCTTTCACCCTGACTTATTTAAGAGTTATGGATTTTTCCTGTTTGGAAATGAATTGGTTACTATGAGTATGAACTTGAATTGTCTGGATGTGGTCGGAGGATATAGTCCCACAACATTCATCCCCCAGGTGGTGAATTGCAAGGAGTACTTAGTTGTATGAGGCAACTCTAGGATACAGTGTATTAAATTAGCATGAACTTGTTAGGAATGGCACTTCTTGGTGAATATAGAAAAATTTTAATTCATAGTGGGCCTATAAAATCCAAGCCTTTGAATTTGGTGAGAGATCTTGGATGCTGATTGGTGCACTCCACAAGCTCTAGTGGGCACTTCTTTCATGACAAAAATAGTATCTTCTCTATCAATGCACCTGAAAAGGACACCTTCAAGGCCTAATTTGAAGAGAACCATTTCTTTGTTTACCCCGTTGTACAAGAAAAAGGTGATTTCCCATCTTCGAACATGATCCCCTCCATCCCTATCTAGTGGGAGTTCCCCATTTCAAAGGTAATTTGTAGTGGGCGTCATCCAGATTGGGGTGTGACCATGAGGCTCTAGAACAAGGCTAATATTTTCAATCTTCAATGTACTTTATTGGATGAATGGAAAGACCACCCAGTGATGGTAAATGATAAAGACGGTTTCATCTCGGTATGGATCAGCCAAGCCAGTGGATGCATTTTCCAAATCATCAGCTTGGGAATTTTGTGACTGAGGGACATAAGTAAATGTTTGTTTTGATGGTAAGTCTACCATAAATTATCAAACATGGTTCATCATGGGGACCAATAATTATTTCTTAATGGAATAGTTACCACTAACCTATTTAATGACTAGATCTGAATCACCCTTTATTTTTAGGTGTTTGGATCGCACCTGATGTGTCATTTATAGGCCTACAACGAGGTCTTGATATTCCGCTTCATTATTTGTACACCCTTCAGAAATAAGGAAATAGTAAGACAAGAATTAATTTTCAGGGGATATCAGTATAATTCTTATCCCCGCATTTTTGAGCTTGGGATCCTCCATCCATTCCTCTATCAGGATATGGGAAGCACCATCGAAGTAAATATCCCATGTCTGGGGGTCCTCTCAAATAGAAAACACTAATTCATCAGGAAGTTTTAAATCCAATAGTGTTGTTTCCTCCAAGGGGTGATCTTCTAGGAATTATGCTAACACATGGCCTTTGAAGGCCTTATGGGGCATGTAATGCATGTCAAACTGTTGTAGGATGACCACACATCGTGATAGGTACCCATTTAGCATGGGACGGTTGAGGATATATTTTAGCTGGTTGTAGTGGGAAAAAAGGTAGACATCATGGTGATGTAGGTAATTCATGGGTTTCTGAACTATAAAGATTTGGGCTAAGTGGTTCTTTTCAATTTTTGAATACTGATTTTCCGCATCAATCATTGTTCGGCTGAGGTAATAGAGGTTGTTCTCACTACCGGCATCATTCCTCTATGTGAGGAAGGAACCTAATGGTCTTTCCTAGGTGGTTGCGTACAAAATGACTGGTCTTCCCTAAACTAGTGTCATAAAAACCAAAGCGCTTAGAAGATATCTTTTCATATTGTCAAACTCTTCTTAGAAATCATTTTTACACTCATACGTAACTCGTTTCTTAATAATCCTGGTGAAAGGTAATAATTTACCTACTAGGTTGGCTATGAAGCGCCGAATGTAAGTGAGGTTCCCCTAGAGATCTCTCAACTCAGTGTTGTTTCTAGGTGGGGACATGCCAAAAATGGCATTTTCCTTCTTGGGGTCGACATTGATGCCACAATGACATACAATGAAGTTGAGGAATTTTACTAAGGTAATGCCAAAGGCGTAGCTTAGTAAAATCATCTTTAAACTATTCTATCACATCTTTTTGAATAAAGATTCAAGATCAGATAGGTGGTTTGAGTGCTATATTGATTTAACAACCATGTTGTCGACACAACACTAGACAAATTTTACCAAGAAGGGCTTGAAGATGCGATGCATGGTGCACTGATATGTGGCGCCTGCATTTTTTAGACCAAAGGGCATTACTTTATAACAGAATGCTACCTAAGGGGCCCAAAAAGTGGTAGATTATTCCTCTCCTTAGGCCATCATGATTTGATTGTATCCAGAATATTCATCCGTGAAAGGTAGATCCTCATATTCAGTTGTGGCATCGATACACAACTCTGTGATCGAGACTAGGAAATTGTCTTTTGGTAAATGCTGGTTGAGGTCCCTAAATTGAATACAGATTCTAATCTATTCATTATTCTTTGTGATATATACTATGTTCACTAGCCAGATCGGATAATGGAACACCAGTATGAAGTTGGTTTTGATCATCTTGTCAACTTCAGCCCTTATTTTGGAAGTATGCATCGGGTGGGTCCTTCTGGCTGCCTGCTTATAGCCCCGATGGTCTTCTTGTAAGCCTAGGTGATTAGTAGAAACCTCAGGATTGAGGGCTGAAATTTATGTTTAGTTATAGTTAATCACATGTTAATCCTTCTTTAAGAAAGAGGTATATGCCTCCTGGTCCTCGACAAGCATGGACACACTAATTGGAGTGGGCCACAAGTTGCCTTTTGTTCCCAGATTTATCTTCTATAGTTCATCTATTATAGTGGAGACACCTTCTGTGAATGTAGGAAGGTCATTTTTGAGATATTTCTCCTCATCTTCGTCTTCTTCTTTGTCTTTATATTCTTCTAATGGAGAGAGGATTTTTTAGATGAACTCTCCAATATTGGGAGATAGATCATCTTTTTCCTTATTGAGTGAGATAGGGGTAGTTTGAGGTCCCATGGATGGGACATGATCATATTTAATAGGGATTTTCCTAATATAATGGGATAATTTCCACTTTTCTATGTCTTTGGACTTGGTGGTTGCAATAGTGATCATGCAGACAATTGAGTCTGCATCCAGAACTGCATGTGTTCATTCAACTTGGTTGATGGGTAGTATGTAATCTTCCCCAAGATGCTGGTGGGGGTATGTAGGAGCCATTTCTAATCCATTTGGGGAATTGATCTAACCGATATCATCATCCAAAAGAAGTTTTTAATCTGATTCATAAAACCCTATTTAAATGTAATATGACTCATAGGACTCAAATGGGTATTTATCGGCTTGCAATGTCCCATTTTTTCCATTAGTGTAATATTTGACACACAGATGGTATGATGAAAGAATTATAGAAGGATGATGCAGTAGAGGCCACCATAACAGGATGTTTATGGTCTTAATTTTCCGTACTACCAAGAAATCAAAATCTGATCTGAGATCTCTGAGCCAAGTTTTAAGATTGATTCATCCCAACAGTTTCTGCTCATATTTTCATATCCTAGAAAAGTCATATTAGAGGGTGTCAAGATGTATTCATAATAGCCTAGTTGGAGAATTATTCACATCCAGAGGAGATTAACTCTAGATCCATTTTTAATGAAGATCCTACAGACATAAATTCCACTTATCTTTTCGGACACATATAAGTTTTTGATGTTCCCTTTCATGATGGGGTCTTCATCCCTTTTCATTAAGAAGATGATTGTGTGACATTTTTCCAGACTGGTCTCTGATTGGTAGACTTTGAGTGATGATACATCAGCCTCAAACTCTTAGTGACTTATTAAGGCTTCTATGAGTGCCTATCTAATATCTAAGGATAGACTTAACACATTCAAAATTGATATTTTTGCTGGAACTGAAGCCATCTGCTTTAGAATATCATACTTCTTCTCTAAAGGTCGGTGCTTCCTGGTTTGGGGTTTCTCTTTCACAGAAACATTAGGGGTTAGGGATTTGGATATAGAGGGTTTATCCACTACAGTCTAGGTCAGTGGTGTTGTGGTCTTTTCTATGTTTGGATGAATTGGTACACCTGTATGCCTTGGGATATTTGATATTTTTTCTTCCCTGGATGGATATTCTAAGATAACTGGGCATGGATTTCATCTGATTTGAGAAAAGAAGTTTTCTCGTTTTTTCTTTTTGTTGGAGGGTCCTTTTGGTATTTTCCATGATGTTAACCATTTTACTCATGGCCTGGATAGGAATTGGACTCCATCCATGATCATTCCTTCCTGGAAACCTCTTTCCTCTGTGGACTCTTCCTCTGGATCTCCAGATGGGATTAGGGAATTTAGGTTCATGGCCATAGTCTCTATCATGGAAGGGGTCTATCAAGTGAATGAAATTGATGGACTGAAGACCAGTTCTTGATCTGACACTATTTCTGTAAGACTGTCTTCTTTTGATGGTGATGTTTGGTGGGATGGTTCCCGTTTTACCATTTGGTGGGGTGGCGCATGTTGTGCCATTTGACAGGGCGGCACCTGTTATGTCATTTTGAAGGATGGTTCTTGTTATACCAAGTCTATTTTCATGATGTCTGAAAGAATCAACACTAACTTAAGCTTTGGATTCATCTCATCTTCTTGCTCTTTCTTTCTTCCCTTCCGGACTTTATAGGTTCGCAAGGCCGAGGAGGAGGTTTGCGTTCTGTTGGGATCTTTTCGGGGCACAGTTTGTTGTTTCAACTATGCTAGGGGGATTCCAAGAACTCAACTGTCAGTTGTTTGGGTCATCCAATTGTCGATATTTTTCTCCTTCTTACTGGTGATTTTTTTCCATTCATATTACTCTCTTGAGTATGATATGGAAACATATGCCACTTATGTTGGTGGTTGGACCAAATTAACTTTCTCAGAATCCTCCATCTTAGAAAGTAGATCTGTGAAAACGAATCATTCTTGGATACTGTTTCTCAGTATCTGGTGATAAAGACAATAATATGGATGGTCGTTAAGACCCACTTCATCTGCTCGCTTTGGCTCCGGTAGCTAAAGCAAGTTTCAATTCACAGAGGCTATGAAATAGCCACAGACCTGGTCAACTCAAAAAAAGTAAGCTTTATTTATTCATTCTTTGAACTGATTTCTTTTAGCACCTCATAACTCATCTTGCTGAGGTGGGGGTGGTTTTTGTCATCCATGGAGTCCTGCGTGGTTTAGTGGGGGCCCCACAGCTAGAGCTAGTGCTGAGGGTGGATTAAGTGTGACAGAAGAACCTTTGGCTTTTCCTGTACTTTTATCAGCAGATAATGGGGCCACCCAGGACTTAAGATATGTCTGTTTCAACGAGTATTATATTCATTGGGAAATGGCAGAGAAATATCTTAACCCACTTTTTTTCGTCACTCGGATGAGCGATGTTCATAATTCTTCTCAAAGGTTATCGACTCACATGGAGAGCATCTCATCCTGGGGGAGTAGTCAGTTAATGGAACATGTTAAGCCTTTCCATCTATAAATGATGCATATGACTCTTTATTTCTCTCACTATTTACAGTTTATAAGATATCCAACTGTAATTTGAGGCAGTTTTGAACTGAATTGGAAGAGAAACTATCGTCGAAGGTCCTACCAGCTTTTGATTGAATTGGCCGGCAGGCTAGTATACCATATGAAGGATGAGCCCTACTGGGTTTGTATGAAGAAACTATGTTTTATTACTTTATTCCTCTCAATATTTCCCATCATGGGGTCATAGTAAGAGGTGTATTGCATTAAATGTTGTTCAGGGTCCTTAGATCCATTGGATACCAGAAATATAGGGTTCCCAAAGTTTGGAGGTGGAGGAACAATTCTCACCCAATCAGGGTAAGGTTTTCACTCTACCAGTATCAGAGCACATCGCACCTCTATGGATTTTATTTGAGTAGTTAATTTCTTGAAATTGTTCAAGATAAATTGATTCATATATTTTCATGATTGAGCTTCAGCTGGTGTGACAGTGGAAAAAAATTGGGTGTGGTGGTGCTACTGGAATTTGGGGTTGATACCCAGTCGGGGGTATAATTTGTGGGTTTACCTGGATATATTCTGGCTGCCTTCCCAGTGGGGGGGGGGGTAAGTCTAGATGTCCTTGTGGGGCAGATTGAGCAGTCCTCCAATCATGGATTCATTCACCAGGATAAGTTCATGTGGTATAGGAACCTCTTCTAGAAGCACGTTCTGATGTTCTGTAGGGGGGACACATATGGAAAGGTAGCTCCCTCAATCCAGCTCAACATTAATTCTTCTAAGAACATTCATTTCTTCCTATGGCTTGGAGAACCTTTCCTCAAGAGTGAGGGACACATTTATAGGAGAAGGATGAGGTGGTTCATAGATGAATTTGGACATATTATTCTCCCTGTTAAAGTTTAGCTGGGGAGTTAGTGATGGATTAGCTGAGGGGGCACCCAGATTTAGGACCTCTCTCTAGTTTCAGGTATGCACACCACCAGGCTCGATGTGGGATACCTCAAGGAGGGAACCATCTTCCTTCGTGTCTTCTCCCTCTCCGTCTTTTCCGATGAGATCCATGAAGTTGACGTTTACCATGTTCACTGAGTCATACCACGTTGGGGGTGGTTTACCCAGTTCTGAATGGTTGGAAGTATTTTTTTTTCCCTTTATTCGACTTTATCCTTCCATTCTGCAGTATGCTTCATGTTTCATGGTAATGATTGACCCGAAGGGAGCCCTATTGTGACCTTGTAATGCACCTTTCTCTTGGAGGGTGGAAACCACAAGAAGGGTTGGAACTTGGAACTCCTTTGTCCATTGTTCTTCCTAGATGGTTGAAGATTGATGTCCAATGCACAGGGATTTGAGGTAAAAAAAATTCCCCAACATTACATTCTGGGGTTGTTTTTGTTCTTATATTGATGCGCTACCACCTGGATTTTCCTGCCTTATGCGAAAATTTTTATTTAAAAATTCCCTCATCCCTATGGGTTGAGGTTGTTCCTACATTTCGGCAGTAGCCACCATTATTTCCTCCTTTTCAATTTAACATACTCTCTCATATGTTTGGGACGAGTATGGAATTGGGACTACATAGATTAAATGTTCTTTTTAAGATGTGGGCACATCTTGTAGGTTGGATTCTCTTAGGAGAGAATCCTGATAAATGTTCCTGGTTTCCTGACTAAGAAGCTTTTTGATGGCTTGATCTCTTCGGTCCTATTGATTTTGAGACATACCTTAGGCCAGCTTTTTTTAGTATCCCATATTTCCTGAGCATAGATTTCACTTTATTTCTTCCCCTAGGTGATGACACTGAAGGATGGAATTTCTAATGAGGTTTGCTGGACGGGACATGGGGTAAAGTGTAGAGCTCTATGTTCTCCCCATATTCGAATGTAAACTCCAGTTTGGGCATTTCCAATGAGGCCAAGAAACTTATGCAGTGCATGGAGATAGTATAGTTCAAGGTTTTTATTTCTTCTTTCTGACTGTGGCTATCGTTCGAATGGGAGAGCATCCAGGTTAATTAGATAGTGAAGCTCCCCTATCGTGCTGACATGGTACACATACCCTTCATAGGGTAAGAATATTTCTTTTAACACATGAAGGGTTGTCTATATATTGAGGTGAATTTCATGCATGCATTCCCTACACAAATATTTGGGTATATAGATATGAGATGTGGTCATATGCTAATACATCATTTTTATATTATCCTCATCTATTTGTCTTCTCACAAGAAACATATCCTGGTATTTTTCTTTAACAGGCTCCTCTACTTGATAATCGCAACTTTATTGGTTCTTAATAATTTCATTCCAAGAAATCATGCTTCTGGGAGACTTATTGATATGTGAATGGTGCAAGAGTGTCTCAGAAGATGATTGTGGCCCCAGACCATCCTCTACTCGAGAAAGAATATCACTCGTTTTAGACAGAGTGCCTGATGTATCTGACTCCTCTCTGAGTGCCTCAGCAAAAGAGGGCTTTCTCACATTTGTTCCAAAAAGGGAAGGAACTTACTGCCAGTATAAATTTTGATTGTGGTGAGGACCAACAAAATTGGTGCTACAATGGTGAGGGATACTATTGGAACTTGGCACCCGACCGTGGGAAATTTCTTTACGGAGTATACCACGAGGATGACCTTTTGGGTGGGGTGAAATGAGGTGAAAACCTTCTTTCTCCTTGATTTCATTGATGGTAGGACGTTCAAAGAAACTTATATTATAGGGAGGGCCGTCGCAATGACCATCATCATGGAGAGGACTACCATCATGACTTGATACTTGTCTATAGGTAGAATTTTTGCAGGGCACATCCTGGGGAGGGCCTTCAGGATGTACAGAAATGAGGGGAGGAACTTCTCATTTTGTTTCATTACTATGTTGAGGAACATCATAGAATCTGTCATTGTAGAGAGGGAATTCACAATGACTTTCATCCTGTCAAGGAAAACCATCATGACTTGAGTTCTGACTATAGGATGAATTATATCTGTAGTTTATACCTAGGGGAGGACCATCATGTCAGACGACATCAAGGGGAGGAACATCTTGTTATCTGATCTTTAGGTCAAGGGGAGGGATACTGTGGCATGCATCAGTATATGGTCTCTCGTGATCGATCATCCATGGCCCACGGAGTGAGCCCCCATGGGTTCTCTATGGAGGACCTTCAGAGCGACTGGTAGTGACATTGCAGGGAGGGACTTCACAACTATTGTTGCCCCTTCCATAATTTGGTGATGGACAGTAGGGTCTTAATCCTTCATTAATATATATTTATGAGGGAATCAAAAACCCCAGTTTCTAACAGATAAGGATCATGTATATGCTATTCATTTTCTAGTTTCCTTTGGTGCCTTTCATTTTTGGGCACTCTCTTGTGGGTAACCGGGGCCTCCTGTAGTTGGTAATGGCCTTCGTGTATGTGTCCCTATCTTTTTGGGTCCCATGATTCTTCTGATATATGTTGACGGGAATCTAGAGTTTTGGCAGAAATATTTGCCTACCCTGGAGCGGCCACCCCATTGGACCAGCATCCCCTAGTTGGAACACGTATTTTTCCCCAATTTGGTTCTCTGTGTATCGTGAGATATTTTCATCAACCCTCCTATACTATAACAGCAATTAATAACTACTCTGTAGTGACTAAATCATTTTTTGAGTGAGTCATTACATTCGAGGAAACTAGGTCGTGGTCCCAGTTTCTCACTTTTGGCTCTGATGCAATGATATCTTGGCATGTCTGGAGGATATAGTCTAGAATCAACATCTAATCATCCTTAATTTCAATGATGTGTTGAGATACATCCTTGGCTATAACAAGTAGGAAGTCCAATTCTGATGTTGGATTACGAGTTTTTGCCTGCACAGGTCCTCTATGAGTTTCATGTAGATATTAGTAGTTATCTTGTGTTGGGACAGAGGAACGAGTCTGCCATCGGTTGTCTTCTCCAGTTTCCACAATATTTTACGGGTGTACATCATATTCACAAGCATTGATTTTCATCTACTGACTTTCTGCTGTATTTCCCTCCCAAGATGTGTATGCATCCACAAGAATTTGACTCCACTTATTTTTCTTACCTCCATGTTTGGATGGCCAGCTTGAAATGCGTCAGCAAGTATTTTTTTCGGTGTATAGCTGGTTGCTACCTTATTTGTATGGAAGGATTGAAATGAATCAACCGATATTTGTGCCTATGTATTTCTAGTTGATGCCCTATTTGGATGATGGGGTTGATGTGCATCGGCAGATATCTGCATCTTCCTATAGCTTGATGTTATGTATTCACGATGGGACCGGTGAGCACTAGCAGGACAGTGCATGTGTTCGTATTGTGCCACCCTATTTTTATGTTGGGCTTGAGTAGAGGGGGAAGAGTCTTATGCCTTCCCATATAATGACTCCATGTTAGTACGACAGAGTTTCTCCTCAGTAACTAGTGTGATAGCATGTTCCTAATTATATATTTTCTTCCCTCGAGGGGAAGCTCCAAGGGCCTAGGTCTTTTGGACTTTAGTAGGTTCCCTCGGTATAATGTCCTCTTCAGCGGGAGGAGGCTTGGTCATCTGGTGTTGGTGGAAACGTTCTCTAGTGAGGGCCCTTGAGTAGGACCCATGTTTCGTTGAGATTAGTTTTTCAGCATCGACTTCATCTTCCTCCCTAAGATAAGGGAGGTACTCATTGTCACGTTCTAGGGACAGGCTCCCGGAATAGTTTGAGACAACCACCGGGGCCGCCTTGTGTAGGGGTTCCATCCATGGTTGAAGTGGGAGCTGGAAGAACGTTGTTTACTAGAGGGATTTTCTCGGGGCCTCTAGTGTGGGGAGAGTACCATTTTGGTGGTACTCTTTGATCAGCATGTTGGATACCCAACATTGAATATACTGGGTAGGTGAGGCTTCCTGCTCTTTGTCAGGGCCCCATCCACCTGTGGGATCATTGATGTTTGTATCTGTATTGTTCTTCTGGATTTCATTTGGATCAAAGGATTCTCTACAAGAACCTGCGACATACTTATAAGGCATAAAAACCAAAAAAAATCATCAAAGTATCATTCTTTCAAACATATTCATATTTTTTGATTCTGTTTGGCCCCCCACCCCTTTTCTTTATTTTTGGGGATATGGGGCTTAAGTGGGGAAAAACTGCCACCTTTGTTAAGGATTCACGTCAGGTTCACAATTTTTGTTCTGCCTTTGAGGTGGAGCATTTAGCTCATACAGGGGTGAACAAAATGGTCCAACATTCAATATCCATTTCTCTTTTATCAATGAGTTAGAACCTCCACTGTGGTTAAGGATTCATGTTGGGTTCACCATTTCTTGTTCCACCTCTAAGGAGGCACATTTCTGGTGGTGTAGAAATGGTATGATGAGGATCATCACACGTCCATTTTTTCAAAGATAGTTTCCTATCAAGTTCACCATTTCGTTTGTTTCGATCCATTATACATCATTATCCATTAAAGAAGGTTCGCTTGACCCCATAGGGACATTCAAATCCCCCCCCTTCGTATTAAGAAGGAGATGCCATAGTTAGTCAGTCCCAGTGGGTGATTGTATAGGGTCAAGTACTTGTGAAATCATTTCTTATTGGATATAACTTCCTCAGATGGTCTCCAATGGGTTTATTCATGGAGTTAGGAATTCCCAAAGACCCTAGTATCCATGATTCATAGAACTACATTCCAAACATAGGCACTCATTGATTGATGACTCAACCAATGAAACTTAAGGACTCCATTGGTCTATAGGATTGGAGGTTAGGCTCACCGCACCCCACTAGGGAAAGATTATTTCATGTTTTGAGACTCTGTAATATATTTAGGATTTCATCATATGTTCCCTAATCCTTGGTCCATTCCTGAAGAGTGTGTCCATAGGCTACCCTTGATTTGCAAGATCATCATAGGCATGCGTATATTTGACACTATAGAGGTGATGCTTACTTGATCCATATAATAAGGCACTCTGGATATTATCATCATCCAGAGGGTTAGAAGGTTACTTAATGTTTGGATCGGACCCATAAGATGGGTTTCCTATGTATCCTCAAGTGAGGAATTAGAGCCCACGTAGTTCGGATTGGTTGGGGCTTACACATGGGGTCTACCCATTTATAGATACATGATTGGGTAGACCCTTTATGGGAGGTAAAGCTTTTGAGAATGGCCCTTCGGGTAGGGGTCCTACGTGTCAATATTTTATTAGGAATCAGAGTTCTCAAAGTTTATATTTGATGGATCTTACACATGGGGGTTTCCCATTTATGGATACATGATTGGGTGGACCCATTATGGGAAGCACCCTTTTGAGCTCAGGACTTTATGTATCCATACTACGTATCCTAATTTTATCAGGAATCATAGATATCATAGTTCATATTTGTTGGGGATTACACATGGGGGATTCCTATTTGTGGGGACATGATTGCGTGGACCCCTTATGGGAGGGTACCCTTTTGAGCTCAGCACTTCAAGTAGGTGTCCTACATATCCTAATTTTATCAAGAATCATAGTTCTCATAGTTCATATTCATGTAAATGTTGAAATAATCACAAATATATAATCCCATGTGAGTCATGATCAGTGTGAGAAATAAGAGGATTTCAGAGATTCAACAAAGAACATGATTCTTCTCATGTTGGTGGGAGAGGGAGAGCCTTCAGTGGAAGAGGTTGTGGAGACCATGGGTGAGGGCATGGATCAATGACCCTTTCAATGTGATATGACATCAAAAGTCATATGGTCCTGCCTTATAAGATTGGGGACTTACCTCAGTGGGAGTGCCTCGAAATATGTTCTTGGAAAAGGAGTTTCCTCCCCATCAAAACTTGAAGCTTACATAACTCAATTGATTGATCACTATTCCTCATTGAATGGAAAACCAAGTGATCAACTTAATCCCAAGAATAGGGAGGTTCATGTTAGAATCCCATGGTTGTAATCTTTTTTACCATGGTAATGAGGACCCATAGTAATTTTTGAATCCTGAACCATTATGGGGAGAGACTTCGTGGCTCTATATACCATTGGTATTTAGACTCAAAGGGGAATGCTGATGCATCTGATGGTATGATCATACGGGTCTAGTGGATTTGGAGGAGGATTTTTCCTGATTACATAGGATTTTTTCATGGAGAGATCATGGAGGACTAGACGATAATGTAAGGGTGAGGTTGAAACTAGAGGAAATGATACCCAAAAACACCTCATTACGCGTTCTGTTTTCTTGTGCGGGATGGGGGAGGCTCCACATACCGTAGTGGTAAGCAGGCATAGGGGTCGTGTATATACCAATGTGGTACACGATCATGGGTATAAATCACCACGTATCATATTGGTATGTGTCCAATAACTCCTCTTTGGGTTTCATCAACTTATTGATGCAGTATGCGACACTGTGTTCAGTCTACATAGCGTTACACTATACAGAGCACCATATTGATGGAGGGTCCGAGAGATTATCATTCGTGGGGAATTCATCCATGATAATTATATGGTTCATAGTAAACTAGTTATTTTCTCATTTATATTATTATTATTTAATTCCCTAATTTTATGGTTCTTGGTTGGATGTACCTAGGGAGACAGTGGTTCATGATTCGAACTCCACTGATGAATCAAGACTGAAGCTGGAAACTTCCCTAAACTCTTTCTTCTTACCTTTGTGTCCCCTTCAAGGTTTCGTTGTTCATTTCTCATCCTTCTATTGTGCTCCTTTTATAGAGCATTGGGGAAATTGTACTTATTGGGTATGCAGCACCATTTTTGTAGGCCCATTATGCAATGTCCAGAGGTGCTGAATACTTTGATAATCAGGGTTTGTATAGGCTTCAGTTCGCAATTGTGGTTCATAAAACACTAAAGGTTTTCATCATCCACGAACTAAAAAGTTAGCAGCACATTATGCGAATGGAATTCATGTGCATGAGTCCTTTGGCGATGTGGCTCACAAGATTCCTTGTTCACTAGACATCGCTCTATGGGCCAGTGTCTCGAGGATCAATTCTCATACATGGTGGTTCACTATTTAGTTGGTCCATGGTCCAGCTGGTTCACGAACCATTCCAAGTGATGGTTCATTGACCATTTGAATTTATTTTAAAACATAAATCTCTTAAATTCTCTTCTAATTTTTACAACTCAATTTGAGTCCATTCACCTTGCTAAACATGTAGGAGTACTTGATTCCTTCTACCAAGTGATTACGGGGTTATTTTCTTCCATTGTTGGAATTTTCATGACCCTATAATCATATTAGTTGTTATGAGTTTTATGATAAGTAAAATAAATCACCCTCCTCATCCACCTTTTTTTTCTTCATTGTGTGATACCCTGACAACATAAACCACATAGTACTTCTCTTCAATAGGTTCCTCATTATCAATGGTCACAATGAAATCAGTCGTCTATGTAGACCTATTTTTAGGTACCACTTGGTCACTTTCATATACTATCAAAACCTAGACACCTAACGAATCTAGATTTCTCTCTATATAGGATGCCTCTTATGAAAGGTGAACAGAATCCTCTGGTAGGGATGAGCATCTTGAAAGAGATACAGGGTAATTCTTTAGCAACTCTAACTGCATATTGTCCTCTCCAAGTTTGGTTGAGAAAGTGGGGTCATCAATATCTCCCAAGTTATCCTTCATGGTGTGTGAGGACTCATAAAATATAAAGGATGCCAATGATTTCCCCCCTATTGAGATCCTCCTCTCTACCAAAGGCATTTATTTCTCTAATTATGGGCCCTCCACCTTGATTAACCCCTCTATAGTAGGCACGATCATCCTGTTAGAAGAAATTTTAGCCTTAATTAGGGAACCTTCATCAGTAACCTTGGGTTATACTTCATAATTCCAAAAAGTGAAAGATCCAATAGTCAATGGATTAAATATTTATTCTTCAGAAAACTAATAACTCCCATATATATTATGAAAATATAAATATGGTTAAAAGTCTACCACTCTCTTAAAGAAATATGTTCTTCAGTAGTGTTTTTCCCATCCGATGGTGTTTAATCTCTGTTAATTGATGGGCATCCCATAATATTGGTTTGAAAACAATGTGTGAAGGTAAAATAGAATAAATAACATCATTTTCTTCCTTTTTCATAATTTTTTTAATTAAATAGTTTTCCCTTATCAATGTTATCTTCATGGTAATCTCAAGAGGGGGCCCTTTCTTGATACTAGGTGGAGATAACCGCTACTGTTATCGTGCCCACTTCACATTCTGGATCATCTTGAAAATATTACAAATATATGCATAATTAAAGGTCTCTAGGATGAAACATTATGAATATTGAAGAGATGATCATACATCCTCTAGTTCAATGAGTGGGTCACATTCCTTGTCTATGGATTTGATGAGTATTCCCTCAAGAGTTCCCTGATCATTCATAGCTTTTACCCACTCAATGAAGGGAATCCTAGAATCATTGTCTTGGATTATCATATCCATATTCTAAATGTTTTTCCTAACAATTATGAGGTTGGTATCACAATAAAAGTCTGACTATATTTCTAATCTATGGAATACGAATTCCACTTCATAGTTGGGACTATAAATCTGGATTACTGGACAAGGATTTTCCTACATTCCAAAACATGAGATTGATGGATATATCATTTCTGAATCATCTATCAGCATATCACATTGATCCGAAAAATATTTTTACCCCTTCAAATTAACCAACTAATCTTGTATTTTGAGCATGATCCAATCCACTTTTTGTCAATGCCAGCTAGACCGCCTTAGCACAACCTCTAGAGGAATGATCTATAATCTCAGAAGTGTGGAAGAATGGTTTTCAATATTATTTACAATCATAGGTTCCAAGGTCATGGGACACCTCATAGAGTAATTCTTGGTCACTAATTCCCCATGAATGAAGGAGATTCACAAGTGACTCGAGGATCTGTCTTTGATAATATTCCCCGTGAGTAAGATGATGTTCATGTGTTGGTGTAATTAGGGAACAACCAAAATAATTCTCCCTTGGGGAGAAGGTTATTAAAAAGACCTACCTTCTCATGGGACATAATCACCAAGAGTTTAATGTTATGATAGGGTTTTTATATTCTTTTGATTCTATCAAAGGGGGTGATTTTTTATATTGAATTCATTAAAAAATTGCAATGCAATAAGGAATATTAGGCTTGCAGATGAAATCAATATCAATCTAAGACACCTGAATACTATATATCAGTAAAATAATATAGGAACACAAATAATATATTTCCTCATCAAATTTAGTTATTTTTCCAATATAATTTCGTCCATTAAAAAAGAATGAGTACTACATGGATAATTAATACCTTAAGGGGGGCCTCACTAGTCAACGAAAATGGATTGATGCTAGAAATAGACTGCATAAATGGTATAAACCAACATCATTGGATCCCTATGATTTTGATGAGAACATTGGGATTGAAATGGGATTCCCTATTGTCATACATAATCTTGAATGTCCCTAATATGTTAAAAAAGGTCTTCTTATTGTAGATGTTATACATGAACTGATGGATCTTTTCAAATATTGACATGGACAAACCCATCTACTCCCCCATTTCTAGTTTTTATTCTATAAAAAAATAAATCATCCTAATGTCATTATTAGAGTCAAATACTAGGAGGTGATAACCACTTTTCCACATGGTCAAGAACCCAACCACAAAAGTCTCCACCAGTATTATTGGTACAATGGAATATCCCTGAAAATCATACTCCCCCCACTCAAGATTGAACCAAAATTTTATAGGTATTACTCATTTTCATATGAAAATACATACTTGTATGTGATCTTTTGTTCATGAGAAACAAGGAATTCATCAAATCCTTGAATTTTACGTCAACTAGGGGAATAGGCTCTTTCTCCGTGACAATCCCGATTATTCTCATTAATTCCAAAACTATGTATGACACTCATCAGACATCCCCAGACATAGACCAAGTTGGGATGAACTCATTATACAAAACCTATGTATTATTTCCCTGGATACCGTGTATATTTCCCCCAAAATTATTCTTACTTTTCCATGAGTGATATGTAAGGTGTTGATTTTAGGACTCTAGTGGATCATAAGATAAAGGATCAGCCCTTTTTTATAGAAATAGTTCTGAAAAATCAAAAATACTTCCTACATATCATCCATTTTTTAGTTATATCTCAAACTCTATACATGTTACCTTGACCTAATAGGCCCACGTCCACTCAACCTTGAATCTTCCATTAGGATGAAGGTCAAATTTTTCATTTTATCAATTGTTCTGATTAATAGATGAGAGATGAAAGATGGAGGAGTATCAGTGCGTTTTAGACTCTATTATGATCTTACTATTATCTAGGTTTGTATTTTATAGTGTAGTATACATGACAAGTGGTTTTTCCTTTAAATACATAAGTACGTTTTTCAGATATGTTTTCCCCTACCATGTTTTTGTACTCAGGATTCCATAAACTCAGTAGAAAGGATTCTAGTTAAGGGATATATATATAAATCATTAGTTTGTTACCATATCAGGGAAATATTTTGACATTATTTTATCTTGATGATTATTATTCATGATGTTGAATAAATATGATAGGGAAGGTTATTTCTAACCATAGAACCCCTACTCAACTTCAATGTTCATGATCTTGATATGAAAACCTATTATAGAATCTGTGACAATGTTGGAAGAGAATGACATTTTAAAACATAAAAAGTATTTCAATAAAAATGTCATCCCAATATATTAACTAATACTAAGTGTTATCCTAGAAAGAGGATAATATAGATGTGAAGATAATTTGTTGAAAATTTGACAGTCAAAGAAAATTCTCAAGTACCATCACCTAGATGGCCTTTCTATAGTGGCCCCACAATGGAACCGCATTTGATGGCCCCACTAAGGAACCCATTAAAATTTGTACCTAGTAAATCCCCTATATAGGGTGTCCTAGAAAAGGACCCCACACTAGGGTAGCCCCATCTATGTCCCCCATGCTAGTTTGGCCCTATTAAGGCCGTACACTAGGATGTCCCTACTAAGACCCCATAATTGGGTTGCCCCAATAAGCTACCCCATCCCCCCTTGGTTTACATACTAATAAACTGCCTCTAGGATGAACAAGCTAAGTAATCATCACTAGGGTGGTCCTATTATGTTCCCTAATTAGGGTGTCCCCACTAAGGCCCCCTTTCTAGGGTGGCTTGATTAGGGGAATGGAACCATCACTCACCTTGGATTTGCAAGATAGTTAAAGTTGAGATAGGATTATATATTCACACACATAGGCCATGGAGGGACTGTCTCTATTTATAATAAAGTGGGTCACCTTTCTTAGCTCTGCTACTGTGGATCACTTTGTATGGCCAACAAGGCCCTCTCTAACTATCCAGTGTGGCTAGACCTAATTATCTCAGTGAGCGGGTTAAAAATACCTTTTCCTTATCACATCAAATTTTGGGGTGACCTTAGAATCTGATACTCATTAGTATAATCAGATACCATTTTGATTAGGATCATTTATTATATATCCCTTTATAAAGGGGAAATGAAATAGGTGGCCAATCAATCCTTGGAATAAGTTCCACTTCATCACCCAAAGTCCCTTATGATCACTTGTTCAACCTTATCTAGGGTTCCCTATTATCTCTAGGTCTTCCTTGTTTAAGTCTCTTCATCTTTCCCTTCCATCCTCACTCAGGTCACATATGGTCACAGCCTCACTCACTCAGTCCTCCTCCACCTAGTCCCCTATTTTTTCTTATAAATTGACACCCATTCCCATTGTATAACATGGATTTTCCCATTTCTTGAAAAGAGAGAAACATTCATGGTATTATTTTCTCATGACTTCAAAACATCATCTATCTTACCTATGACACTAAAGTACTTAAGAAAGCCATCATAATATAAATTAAGGGATAATTGAAGGCTTTCCCAAAGGTGATTCATCCTAGGGGCCTTCACTTGATAAATGTATTGTTAAGGGCCTTCACTTTGAATACTAACCACATAATGTGGTCCACCTTAGTGACCCATCACCTAGGTCCTTCACCTGGGTGACATATTACCCGAGGCCTTCATATCATAGAGTCTCCACCTAGGTGTCCATTGCTCAGATATGTCCACCTGGGTGACTCACTTCCTAGGACGGTCCACCTAGGATACCCATTTCCAAAGGGCATGACCTAGGTGATTAGCCCCTATAGTTTTCCACCTATGTGGCCATACACTTAGGGATTCTTCTTAAGAGACCAACCACCCAAGGATATATATGTATGTAAACATTCATGAAGGGTTTATTATTCCTTTAAATTTCATCCTGATTTACACATGTCTCCAATTTCGGAATGTTTTTATCATGGCCTACACCATAGTCACTCAATTTTCATGATTAGGGTATAGGGTATTATCATGCTTCCTCATTAAATCATGCATTCCATTGCTAAAGGTTATCCCCAAATTTCACTTTCGAATTGATAGGATCCTTGGGGTTTTTTAGATCATAAATCCCCTTGGTAAAGAGTTCCAAAATCCTGGAGGTTGTGGTGGGAATCTTCTTAGATAAAGTAGTGACACTTAATTCTTACATAACTCTTGAAATGAAATTTGAGATATATAGAATATTAACTATTTATTTTCTAATCATAATATGTGTACAAAAAATATGAGGTTTTAAAAAAGGAAAAAATATGGGCAGTAGACTCATCTAAGGAATCCCTCAGAATGTAAGCCCCTAGCCTTTCTTATTGGATGCCACTATCCTATTACCACCATGTTTTGAACCCCAATCCCAGGTTTAAAAACACACATAAAGGCATAAATGGAAATCAAATATAGAGTAAGTGCCTTATCCTTCCTTTAAATATGCTATATACATCTTTCCATCAATATCCCCTTATTTATCAATTAATATATAAGGGACAATATTCCATTTTTTTCTTGTATAGGGTAATTCCCATCCAAATCTAATCATTTGATAAATCTTCTGGTATATATTGTTTCTCACACTGAGCAAGACTCACATGGTCATAGAGAATTGTAGTGATAATAACATTATCATAATGAAAATGATTCTATTATGGGCCTCTTCCTTGGTTGTATGCCTCAACTCCATCCAAATAGGAATATTTAATACATAAGCCCCATGTTTCACTCTATAATTGAAAATTTTATGATTCATTCGTACCTATATAAAGATGTAAAACTTTGTGGCCAATTCCTTTAATGTATGACGTTAAACAATATGGCATGTTCTTGCCACATGACCTTAAACTATGTTACTCAAACTACATGATAATTGATTTGTGTCTCGAGAGGATATATAGGATGCCTCCTTGAATTTTACACCAAACATCTTCAATCTATTACCATCTTTATTGTTCCTTATTCCCAATAAAATCACACCCCTGCCTAGAATTCTATAATCCATTCTAGCTATGTAATTTCTCCCCATTTAGTTTATACTTGTGATGGGGTCCATCTCCACTGGGTCATATTCCTCGTGATACAACTAAATAGAATTAGGAAATATTACCTATAAGAACTACTGGAAATGGTTTACAATGTTTAATTCAACCAAAAACTATTATTAGGAACCTTTCACCTATTCATCCTTACCAAATGAAAAAAACTGCATGGATATGTCCTTGTCACACTACCTTAAAATGTATGATATGTCCCATTAAGTAGCACCAAATTTCAAGGGATCTAATTCCTCTCACAATGATACATAGGAATCTTATCTATGGAATAGATCCCAACACCAAAAAAATCATTTCCCTATAGGGTGATTATAACATTCAGAGTTCCCAATTGTGTGGAATTAAACCATAGTTACATAAAATAAGTCATCACCATGAAATACTGAATCAATATTGAGAACATTTGATATATACAGATGATTCTATTAAAGGATAAAATCTGATAAATATTGATATTTCCATTGATAAAGATCCTCTAATATAAGAAATTGTCACATCTTCACATGCTAGAAACTAACTACTAACATGGAGGTAACCAGTCTTATTCCATGATTTATAAAGGATTTAGGAACACGATATAAATATATAACATTTTCATAGAGTAGGTGTTAATTCCTCCCAATCGTTTGGATAAGTCTAGAATCCCATCCTCTTGACCAATTTTACTACTTAAGTATAATTGGTATGATACCCTAATGATCATATTCTTTTTGAAAGCAGGTATATAGCCTATCACGATTGTGGAACCATTGAGTGTTTCTAGTTCATGAATAAACCCCATTAAAACCATCCAAAAATGAGAGTAATTTCTCCAAAATGAATAACTATATCTCATCAGTTCTAAACCATACTATTGGGTTGTGTGAGTGTGATGTAATCCAAGTCACACAGATGTTTGGCCTTCTCACTTTGAGTGTTGGACCTTATAGATCATTTTTCCTTCATTTGTGCATGTTTAGAAGGTTTTTCAATTGAATACAATGGTGAGAAGAAAGAATGATAGAATAATTCACCATAAAATTGATAGAGTAAAAAATAATATTAATAAATAATATTTCCTTTAAAAGTGTAATCCCATATGTTCATTTGAGAACTCGATAATTTAAGAATAATTTGAATTTTTTATTTGGACTCTAGGTTATATTCTTAAATGGGAATTGGAGTTTAGTTAAAAGGATTGTTATAACTCAATATTGGTGTTTCATACAGAAGAAGATTCAAGAGAGTCATCTCTGGGGGTGCGCATGAGTGGTTGGGTGGCTATTATAGCCAAGGCTGCAGCAGATCCACTAGCTATACGGTAGTTTCTAGCTGTAACATGTTATATTTCATGTGGCCACCAACTAGGTGGTGGGGATAATAAAGGGATTAAATGGTCCTTACCCCCATATAGTTTAAGTGGGGAATCCACCTTCCTATTCTTTCGGGTGGCACGTGCATCAGGGGTCATCACCCCTTTATTCTTACCCAACTAGGGAAAAAAGGGTTTTCACAATAGTGTTTTTTAATTTTTAACATCAGTTACACCATAATGTTATTGAAGGTGGTGTCTGAAATAGTTTTATCACATTTTTTATTAATGATAAGAATTATTAATATATTTATGGAGGATTTTTTCACATGTTTTTCCATAACCAATTTGATAAAGTCTATTATTTATGGTTCTTAATGTCGATTTTTGTAACAAAATGATGTTAAAAGATAGACTAAAATTCATACTATATTGGTGGTTTTCCATGTTAGTTTTAATATAACCAATTTGAAAAATAATTTATTACATTGATTTAAAAATAAATAAATTTATGGACACATTATCACATCATTTTTTCATAATAAACATTAAAAACAACATAAAATTAATTTTTTTTAAATGTTGGTGATATAATAACTGATAGTGAAGAGAATATGTCATAATTGTTTTCTTAAACTGATGTGAGTAACCTTATTTTAAAAAATAATAATCTCTATTATGAAAAAACTAATGTGATAAATATTTTTTAATCAAATTCATTATATTCAACCCTCTCAAAAGTATTACAGTATACAAAAAATTGGAAAAAAAGTAGCAGAATAAACATTTACAACTTTAACTTCAAACATTACAATGTATATTAAAAATAAAATAAATTCCAATTATACCTCTTAAATTTTTCTCATATTCATTTTATAAGTGTCTTATATATTGCATATTTTAAAAACAATGGTCATAAAAAAGCTCCAAATTGAAAATAATGTATTTAACAAGTATTTTGAATAAAATGAATAAAAAAATAATGAAAAGGTTTATAACAAGATATGACCTTATAAACTATTTTAAGAGTCCTAATACATAAATAATATAACATATTATCTGAATTCAATTACCCATTATTATTTATGACACTTCTATTTAAAAAATAATTTTTCAATTAAAAAATAAATAAATACTTACAGTCAAAATGTAGTAGTTGTAAATAAAAATTCACCTCCTCTTTTACATATTTTATCATAAAAGTATTCTATATTATTGTATCTCAAAATAAATTTCATTCCATATTTAAAAATAATATGTATGAATTAAATTAAAATGTAATTATATTAGATACAAGTATTCTAATTTTCAAATTTTCATGTCAAATAAATTCTTAAAGTTATATAACACATCACCATAGATAGAGTATATCCACTAATGTGTCCTCTATCATGAAAAAAAACACCTAATATCCAATGGTGAATAATATAAAAAATATATATAACTTGAATGGTTATTCTATTAAGATATATAAAACATTATAATATATATGTTTTATACTAATGAAGATAAGGAATCATCTAACACTGAATAATTTCATTCTTCTAAAGTCTTTCAGCAATATAAATTTTTCATTCTACATCAATAATTTTCACCACAATTGGTGAAATAAATATTTATTCAATAAATACATATATTTTTATTTTATCATAATGTATAAAAAAAATTATAAATATACCTAATATTAATAAACATAAATATAAATTTTCAATAAATTAAAATAACTGAAAGATATATGGTAATATACATACATAGAAAATACTTTATTTGTGTTGATGCCCAGCTCATCTCTAGTTACAATATCTATGAATTATTTTTTTAAAATCATCATATTCATTCAATTATCAAAAATATTATCTTCCATTTTATTGTCATTAACATCTAGCAACAAACTTTAATATGTTTATAATCTATAAAGTCTATAAAAATTTGTATCTGAAGTCATAAGACCCTATAATTGTTGTTTTATATACATTATATCTTTAACATTAAAGTTTTATTATAAAAAATAGATAAATTTATAGACTTTAAAATGTTAAAAAAATAAATCCAATATTAAATATATGATAAAATCGACACATTCGTCAATGGTAATTTTTTGAACAATTCTAGATGGCCAAACTAAGAAATTGGCAGATAATTCATCTAACTATACTAACCTCATTTGTAATAAATTTTATTCATTATAATATATCTATAATATCTTGTATAGTGACCCTAATATTCTCTATCTCGATTTGTTGATGATAAATAGTACAACAAATATAATATATAATCCCATATGAAATAAAATAATATTGATGATCCTAAATGTATAACTCATAATAAATTTGTATCTATAGAGGATGAGGTGTAAGAGTTGGATAACTAGGATTACATGAAGGAGTTGGATCAATAGGAAAAGTGGGAGGTGTTGGATCAAATGGTGGAGATGGAGTAGTGGGATTATTAGCCAAAAAATAGTTTTTTCATATCTTTAAACATTGATTGTACCAAATCTCTAATCTTATCTCCCATCATCTCACCCACATACTAAACTTTTTCTTCAAAATATTATATTTTTTCATTAATAAACATCAACCATTGAATAAGTTTTAGACTTATTGAACACTTGTGTTACTCATACACCTCTCAAATATACATGTACACAACTGAGGTGTTTGAGGTTTCCTAATGTTGTGGCTAAAATATCCTTGTCACTCTCATCCATGAATATTCCCTATATTCTCTACTCCTAAATGGAATCCTGTATAAAATATTTGGACAATTTATAAGTGAATCACAATATTCAAATATTATATTTAACATAAAGAACATATATAATTTAAATAAGTTCTTTCAATCTTCTCAAATACAACCCTTGACTCTTCTAGAATATATTGACCATTTTTTTATCTTTTGTTCCCTCTTCCATTTTGAAATTCTAGCTTGGGGATTAGTTTTATACTCTTCAAATTTTGAAGACTTATCTATTAAAATTTGAAAGTTTCCCACTATAATTTGATATTCCAATGACGAATACCCTTCACATGATAAATTATGAGGGTATATGTCTTTAGATTGGATCTCTTGATGAGATCTCTTAATTTTATGAAAATTGAGAATAATTAAATCATTAATATCATCATTAATATAAAAAATGATCTAACACCTAAAAATTCAGATACCAAAATCACTTCTTATTATGTAATTTTATAAAATAAACTTCCATGTATCTTCATAGAGAAAAGGATAAATATCACACGGATCTTGTTGATTTATATCCCTAAAACTTAATTTTGTTGTGAGGCTTGATTTAAAATACATTCATCTTCTACAATCCAAAGATAATAATTTCTACCTCATTCTTTCATTAATAGTCATGTCGTATATCATATGATAAAAAGGAAAAATCATTATTAGTAAAAAATCATGATAAGTAAAATAATAACAATATATCCTACCAAACAATTTTCCCATAATTGAGATATAGTCATTTTTTCAACACTTCTCCAATCAGAAATTAGAAAACTAACATTTCCTTAAGCTTACACAAAAATAGAAGTACAAAATTATTTTTCATTTAGACCCATAGGAATATCCATATCAAAAAAATAAATTGTTATCTTATGCTCCTAGATTTGGGGAACTGCTAATTTTGGTAAATTTGAGTAACCACATTTACCACCCCTCTAACTCTTTTTCCCCTATAGAATTAGATGGTACCTATGCAAAAGGATGAGGGGGAACCTCAATAGTATTATATGTACAGATCTCCTCAGAATTATGTGTAGGGTCTTCCTTTGAAATATTGGTTGTATCAAATCTTTATCTAAAAATATGCTACTAATCAAAGTAACAAACTATTAGTATACAAATATAAAAAACCAAATATTACATATAAAAGTAAATAAAAATTAATAATTATCAATCAAAAAGTAAAGTAAAATATATACATTTTTATTCATATTTATTAAAATAGTTAACTCAAATACTAAAAAAATTAATGAGATTTGAAATGACATAAACAAATGAAAATAAATCAAAAAATGGTGTCTGAATAAGAAACAATTATTACACTAATATAAAAATCCAAATATTATATATAAAAGTAAAAAAAATAAAAAAGTGACCCAATAAATTGTAAAATAAAATAAATATATATTTATTCATATTTGTTGAAGTTGTTAAAAAAATTCTAAAAAGATTAATGAGAGATGAAGGGACATAAACGAACGAAAAAAAATACAAAAATGTGTTGTGAATAGAAAAAATTAATACAAAAATAAAAAAAATCCATCTATTAAATATAAAAGTAAATAATAAATAATAAATTGTCTAACAAAGAGTATAGTAAAATAATGATATCTTTAATTCATATTTGTTAAAATAGTTTACTAAAATGCTATAAACAATAATAAAAGATAAATAAACTAAATGAATGAAAACAAATCCAAATATGGTTTGTGAATAGTAAAAATGTCCCAACATATCATACAATTTTTACACTTAAAACAATATTCTTTGAAAGTAATATTTTTATACTATTTTATTATTATTTAATATATTAGATTAAAGTTAGTTGTTTTTTCCATAAAATGAACAAACAAATAAGTTTTATAAGGCTAAAAATGGAAAACTAGAAAAAATTAAACTAATATAAACAAAAATTTTAACTTAATATTTATAATATTTTATTTAATAAAGAAAATAAAATTAATATATATATAATTTTATGAAAATTTATAATGTAAACAAGAAAAAAATAGATGTTACATATAATATTAGGAAATTACAAAAGGACAGTTTTCCAAAATTCCTTCCTCATGATCATTCTAAATGTCACAAAAAATTTCCCTAATGTGATCATCAATATTATCTATTAATACTTACATAGAATTAGGGATATCACGTTAATCAACATATTCGTCTAGTTTTTAATCCCCAGAATATTGTTTTTTTTGTAAAAAGATATACCATTGTATATTGTATTGATTAGTAACATAGAAATTTTTTCCCTGTGTTTCTATGATAAAAGGATTAGATATGTATTCTTTTCTACTCTAATTAACTTGTTTCATACTGAATTCATCATGTTTGATATTTTTGTTAGTGATAACCCATTTTCAATTAGACATTGAAACATTATATTTATTATAATAAACCTCCCATATTTATTCAATGACTCTGGGATATGAACATGATGTAGTGATTGGTTATTTGTCTCTATAACTCAAAAAAATCACAGTTTCTATGAACAACAATACACTAATATAGTGAGACGAAGTTCCAATATCCTAATCTTTAATATTAAATTTATATCCAATAATTTCATACCTGGACTATGTTATAAAATTTATTCTTGGAACAATTTTGAGTTATACCAATGTTTCTGATGCATCTAATATACTATGCACGGTCTCTTTAATCCATGGGAAGACATTATTATTATTTGAAATCCACTTATCATTATACATTGGATAACATTTTTTACCACATTAATTTAGAAAATATATATATATGATCATCATATATGTTATCTAAGATTCATAAATGTGCTTTACTTATCTATTAATCTCTCAAAAAAATTACTTTCAATCCAATGATCCCATTTCCCCCATAATTGACTCATTTATTGTGAGATGTAGTCAAACTGATGTGCTCCAATATAGAAAAATAACTTGTTAAAAACTCTGAAACCTATTTAAAAGTATATTTCTCAATAATGTAGGCCTTCATAAGAAATGGATTCTTAATATCTCATAAAGATATTTTAAATATTTTATAAGGAAACATCAAATGTAGTTATATAGGTCTGTAAAGATTTGTTCCTTGCACTGAATGAACAATTAGAAGAAAAATTATATCAACAAAATGGAAGAAAATGTATATCTCATTGAGAAAGTTAAGAAAATGCATCTTATTCTAAATTTTTCTACTAATTAAAATTAATATATATGTTACAATTTAATTTGAAAATGTATCACACCTTCATGATAGTCATTTATATATAGATGGGAAAACATTAATCCAATGCAACTGGTGGGATCTATTTCATCGTGACATGATGATGATGAGATTTCATTCCTATAAACTTAAAATATTTTAGTGACACAAAATTTTTTATTCTAGAAGAATAACCCTGATGAACTTTGATACCAAGTAGAAAATAAAATAAACTAATTTTATACAACATGGATAATGTATGAAAATATAGAGTTTGGTATGTTTTCCTTCCATCGGGAGTGGGATAAAACTAAAACTTTATTCTCATGGAGACACTCTAATAGACATGTCCATGTATCACACCATCATTGAAGTGAGAATGTATTTTATTATACCCGAATCCCATGATGACTAATATTTTCTTCGATTTATAATGTGAATATAGAAGATCATTTTCTTTAAGATACATGTCTTTGAAAATCATTTGAAACTCTATAAAACTCTTTTCACTCCTTCCATTTTTCACCTTCATGTTAATCAATATTAACATGATTCATAAAACCATAAATTCTTTACAACCTAGATAAAAAAATTTCAGAATCACCATATATACGCTAAATTTTAGGTTTTTTATCAATTTCATCTACTTCAATATCATGAACCATTTATTTAAGTTAATTAGACTTCTCATCATGAAGATCATCATCATCAATAGATTTATATTTTGAACTAGTTTCACCATTCTAAATGCAAGGGTTTTAACTCTTATTAAAACTATGAAAAATTAAATTATCCTTGATCTCTCTGGTTTTAAACTTTCTCATGTATAAAAATTTTAGGCATGGAAATAAAAACAAGTCATATATAGAGTATTTCATTTAAAAATTCCAAAATGGAATCAACACTATTCTCACATTCATCACTTGTTTCTAGTGTAGTAATAAAAATTTAACTAATTATTTTATATAAAAAATTTAAAATAATTTATTATATTTTCAAATTTAATTTCAGGTTTAATTTTACAAATTATAATAAAAAAATACCATAAAAATTTAAATACCACATATTTGATAAAATATATAAATTTAAATATATATAATTATAATTCATTAATAAAAAATCACCAAAATATATCTAAAATTGATCATTCATAAACTAAAAATGTGAATAATCAGAACTAAAAATACAAATAGAAAATGTAAAGTCACATAAAAATAAAATTGGAACTAAAAATAAAAATTAAAACACTTTGGATATATATAAAATTGAAACAATGAACACAAACTGAAAATTGATATTAGAACATGGATGATTGCGAAGGAACCACCAATGGGATAATGGTACAATGGGTGGTCGATGATCTGTGATTGTGGCCAACGGTGGTGGATATAAACTGAAAGATGGGGATTTAAATGGAAAATCGGAACTTCAAATAAAAATTGAAAATAATTTGGAAACATGGAAGATAAAAACAATAAAAAAACCCATAAATTGATATTAGATGCATAATGATTGATAAGGTGACACCAATGGGAAGAAAGCATAAGTGATGGCTAATGAAAGGTGATGGTGGCTGGAGTTGGTGGATGTAAACTCAAATATAAAGTGAAATAAATAGAAAATTGGAACAACAAATAAAAATTCAAATTAATTGGTTATATGGAAAATGGAAACCGTAAACTCAAACCATAAATATAAATCAGAACTGGGATGACTGGGAAGGCTACATCAATGGGAAGAAGGTGAAAGTGGCAGACAATGACGAGTGATGGTGGATAGTGGGGGTGGATTCCAAATGAAATATATTGAAGTCTATAGATCAAATGATGAATATATTTGAAGCCAATGATCAAAGATTTAAAATATTCACAGCCACGGATCAAATATGAAAGGGTTGGGGTTTATCGCATCAGAGAAAATCAAAGGATATCGCATGAAATAATGAATCCAAAATGATAACTCTTGACCCAAGATTAAATATACAAAGCCTTTTCATGTCATTTATTTTGTAATAAGCATAAAAAATATGATTATTTATAACAATTATTGAATATCAGACTTCATAAACCTCTTTTTCACATGGGTTTTGTAATAACTGATGTGATAAATAATGGTTCATTATCTAACCCATTGGTAATTTAATAACATACATGTTAAATCACTATTCTAAAAATTTTTTATTAAATATATGAGATGAAAATTTTCAATTATGTATTTACTGCATCAGTTATTTAAAAACTAACATGGTAAATCATGTTTTCTTTTTAGTTATTAAATAACTGATGTGGAAAGTAATATAGTTTTATTTACTAAATCGGTTATTCAATTTCTGGTGTGGTAAATCATATTTTCACATCAGTTATAGATAATTGGCATGAAAAAAAATCAGGATAAATAATTTTTTTACAAATTCCCTCCCTTTCCATGATCGATTGGGAGTTTTGAGGGTATTATTCAGTGGTTTTTGTTATGTTCTCTCCTATGGTGATCTGTCCTTCCCTTATCTTACTCTAAGTTCTAATTTTGAATTTATAGTTATGGTTTTCAATTCTGTTTCCACAAGGGCATGGTGGAATCATATATTGATGATTGAGATCTCACTCTACCTTGAAAGAGGGAGACCTGGGATACTGTTTTCTTGTAGTCGTGTGTTGTTTTGTTGAGGTATTCCACAAATTGAAAATTTTTATGGTTTTCAGCCTTGATTATAATTATATTAATAGTGTTATTTTGGTTTCATGTTAAGTATTTTTCCCATTTTTATGTCTGGGTCATTCCATAGGTGGTTGGTGTGTAGTTTTTTGTGGTTCCTATGTGACAAGGTCAATCAATGACCTAATAGAAATTCAATCCTTTTATAATTAAAATTTAATTTTTTTTAAATTTGTTTATGGTCATTTAATTTAATTTAATCTGATTATAATTATCTAGTTTAAGTGGTTTGGTTTTGTGATAGCTTCCTTAGGTCTTTATATGATGTCTATATGAGCCTGGAAAGCCACAGATTGAGCTATCGAACTACTTTGGGAATATGTTCAACTTTGGTTTAATGTAAGTGGTCCTTATGCATCTACCATTGATTATTTATGAATTTATTATATGTATATAGTATGCCTGTCCATGCTAATTTATTCAGTTGGCCTCTATACATTTTTGAAGTTGTTTAACAAAAAGAAAATAATACAATCAAATTACATAAGGTTATGAGGCCCCCAACAGATCATCGTGTACTGGATGGACGTCTTGGACACTTATGACCAAGAATATAAAGTGAAATATGTTACTTAGGATGCATGTCAAATGTAACACCTCGATATTTTATGAAAAATATTCTTTTAATTTCATTTATGTCTTGTGTTTTATGCTACACCAATATTATCTTGTACAATACGCAACACCGTATTAGCTAGGAGTATACACAATACTATTCTTGGCTCGTGTTACACACAATTTCAAGTTTGTTTTGTAGAAATTATTCTACACAACATTAAGTATAGATTTTTTTTAATGAATAAATGAAATAAGTTCTAGTTATTTTATAATATACACCAAAGGGATCTTGCACTACAAATAGCCCTGACTTTTCTTGCATTATACGCAATCGTGACCTTCCTCGATAGCGTGTGTAGTACGCAATATTGGGTTTCACTAAACAATGATTTATTATTATAATATTATTATGAACTAGCCGTTATGAATAGTATTAACTAAATTTTTAATTTTATAACATTATAATTCATCTTACACATTTTCTAGAACATGGTATGAGATCAAAATAAATGTTTCGGGTAAAATACATATTTTTAAAAAAATGCAGTTTTGCCGCCTTTTGATGGAGCACCCACTTTAAATCTAGTTTTTGACAATTTTATTAGTTAAATTAGAAAAAATAAAATTCTTCATTGGAATCATGATATAAAAATATACTTTGGATAAATTTTTCATATTATTCAAATAACTTTCATATTTTAATGAATAGTAAAAACACGCTATATTTAAATTAAAACAACTTTTTCCATTGTAATAATTTATATGGTTAAATTATAATATTGAATGGTTTTAAAGTAAAAATAGAATATATTTTTACCATTTAATATAATGTATGTCATTAGAATTTATTTTACATTTAATTCATAGGTAAAATCATTTCAATATTTTGCAATGTTTTAACTTTTAATACTCGTTTTCTTAACAATGGGATTAATTTTAAATTAATTTCTACTACATCGGTTGTCACGACCTGCCCTCGGGGCCCATTTCGTGACTACCCCAAGCCCGCCTTCCATAGTCCAGGGGCTGGCGACTAGCACCAAAGGTGTAAATCCCGAAAAAAAGGGAAGGCATTGCCTTTATATAAGTAAACAAACACAACAGAGTATGCAAGTAGAAGTATACACTAAGTAAAATGAGTACAAAAGTAAGTGCGGGAAATTAAATGGGCCAGTATAAAAACCCAACTGAAAGTATTGTTCAACAAAGAAAAATTTAGTACAACAACTAAAAAGTAAAACAACAACCACTAAGACGTCCTTCGGGAATCCCACCTGAAGGGTGGGTACGGATGGTCTCCTCGACTCCTCGAATTCGTTCATCTGATCCATATAACTCCCACCAGAATGTCCACCTACAGATACCATCCCGCTCCACATGTCTCAACCACAATCAGAGTTGTCCGTTGTCTGCATCCAACACAACATAGTGCGGGCATACCCCGTGCATGGGTGAGTATACGATACTCAGTAGGGACCCCGAGACCCCCGAAGGTCTCAAAAATCCACAAAATATAAACCACAAAGGAATGATACAAATACGAAGTATCAACAAACTCTAATTAGGTATATGCACATACATATATCTAAGTCATCAATTCCAGTTCGGCTCCAATCATGATCCCAAGTACAACCCAGTCCACACAGGAAATCAAAACCCAATCCACACAAGAAATCAAGTCAATCATATTGATGATATTGATTTAAAGTCAAGACTCAGCTCACATAGGTATACTACACATGGAGAGGGGTGGATATGATAGATGTAACCTCTGAATCATCTCTCCTGCCAAAACCACGTAGGATACAAGTACAGAAGTCGTCGCTGCCGAACCCACGTAGGATCCTAGTACAGTAACCATCATTTTCGAACCCATGGAGGATCCAAGTACAATCATCATCGCTGCCAAACCCATGGAGTATCCAAGTATAGTCTTCGTCATCGTCACAGTCACAGCCAGCTCTAGGGTTCCCGCACACAGCATACTCGATTCTGGGAGAGTCTGCTCCTCGAGTCAGAGGGGTGAATACATCAACCGTCACGAAGACTAGAGATGATGTATCCCAACATTTCGTCCCACGTCATAGGGGAAAAACTGAGCAGAACGTGTCCAAGATACAGAGAATAAGATGACCAAGTCATTTCCCTAAAAGTACACGGCGTGTAGGTAAAAGGTACACGCCGTGTTATCAGACACAAGGTAGTGCTCGTGTAAATGGCCCGTGTCATGGGGATGGTTGTGTAAATAAGTAAGTACACGGCGTGTGGTATGGTTACACGCTGTGTCTAAATCTCTAGGGTCAATTCCATGTTTGCTGGCCATGCCTGGCCGTGTGATGGAGTACATGCCCGTGTACTCCAGCCCGTGTCCATGTATTTCTGGAATACATGCTGAGTCATCATGAATGCTCTTCTTCCATGGTGAGGTAGTACATGCTGTTCCCCTAGTTTTCTGGTTCTTCCCATGTCCGTGTATCTTCTAGATTACACACTGATCCTCACGAAGCCGCTTTTGCCTTTATATGAAGTGAATACACGTCGTGTTACTTGGCTGTGTATTTCTGTCTATGTCAGTGTATTTTCCCTGAATACATGCCATGTCCATCGAAGCCTCCTATGACAAACAGTTTGGAGAGTACACGCCGTGTGTATAGAGTCACACGCCATGTGTTACTTTTCTAACATCCGAAACGGAACCCATAGTATGCTTGTACTACATGGCGTGTGCTTCTGGAGGACACGCCGTGTATTCTGGAATTTTTTCCGAAACGACGCCTCTGGCCAGCATGCCTTATGAGGTGTAAGTTCTTCATTCCGATAATCCGATTTCAACAAAACTTCCATTTCTAGGTCACCCCGATGCTCTGAGGCCATTTACGATGTTTTCGGGCCTCCGATCGGCTCCGAAAATATAACTTGATTCACTGCTCAAGAACGATTGTAGAACTCCACATATTCACAAGAACGGCGGAGGAATCGGTCCATGTTAATTTGGTTCGGTCCCATCCACATTAGTCCTATAACATGTGGTTTAAGATGAACAACAACATGGAAGTAAAACCAATCATTACCCAATCCAAACACACCCCTTCCTAGAAGGAAGTTCGTGGTTGTCAAGCACTGCGGATGATGGTGTCGTTGGTGAATTTCTGCGTCGTTGTTTCCTTCCTTTCTACAGAGGAGGAAAAGGAAGAAGAATCCAGGGTCGTCGAGTCGATGTTCTTCGTCGGAGTCTTGGCATTCTTCAATAAAGGAGATGAAGTTCTTCAAGTCTCAAGAGCTCTCTTCCCTTTCTCTCAACACAACAATCCCACCGAAACCAAACAAAATAAAATAAGGCTTCTCCTTATTTTATTAATCCATGCCATGAATTTCAAATAACAAAATTCAAAAATCCAATTCACTTAATTAATTAAACCATGAGTTCTCTAGTTAATTAAGTGATATGTTGGAAAGTTTAATGAGGGAGAGAGAGAAGAGGGAGAGGATAGGGTTCACAAGTTAATATGAGTTACAAATTTTAAGAGGGGGTTAGAGGAGTTTTAAGTAATGTGAAGGGGTGGGGCTCGTGTGAGCACCACCTCACAAATATCCTCACATGGGTAGTTATCTTCTTTTGGGTCCCACCCCAACTACCCCATGTAGGATATTAACACTAGGATAATAATAAAAATTGTTCCACAATTTTTATTCAATTCTTTATTAAACCACAATTTTTAACAACTCCTACCAAGAAAACACATCTTTGGTAAAGGTCCTCCTAAGCAATTACATGCGCTGCGGTTTCATTGGTGCCCTTGTATTTCAATTCCGAGTACCGGTTCAAAATATAGAAAATCCCACTCATTTTTTCACTGAATGTACCTAAGATAAACTTAGGAAATTGATTTTGGGCACACCGGGCCTCGGAATCAAGTTCCATCAGAAACTGCGTACTCGTAAAATCCCAAATAATTTAAGAAAAAAATTTCCTTCAAATTTATGGGTCTTTACATTACTCCCACCTCAGGGCTTTACATCCCCGTAAATCTACAACATAAACTACGGAAACAAATGAGGGTATTGTGCATGTGTCTGAGCCTCCCACTCTCATGTGTTATCCTTGAGGTTCTCGTGCTTCCACCTGATGCACACTAGAGAAATCGGTCATCCACGTAGGAATCACTCCTGTTGATCCTTTATCTCCACTAGGACCTCCGCAAATGTCTCTTCGTCATTGATGTCCAGCTCCCCATGGTCGATGATATGTGTCGGGTCATGCACTTATGTCCTCAGCTGAGATACGTGGAAGACATTGTGCACCGGGAGCAATAGAGGTGGAAGAGATAGGTGATAAGCTACTTCACCTATCCTGTTGGGAACCTAGAATGGTCCGATGAAGCGTGGAGATAACTTGTCTCCATAGTCAAATCTCCATAATCCACGTCGAGGTGAGACCCGTAAGAAAATGTGGTCGCCATCCTCGAACTCTAGTGGTCTCTGCCTACTGTCATCATAGGACTTTCGTCAGCTCTATGCAGTCCTCGTCTACTCTTGGATGATCTGTACCATCTCTATCATAGGCTAGACCATCTCTGGTCCTACAAGTGCTGACTCCCCAGGGTCTGTCTAGTACAGAGGTGATCTGTAAGGTCGGTCGTACAATTCCTCGTATAGTTCCATTCCGATGGTGGAGTTGTAGCTATTGTTGTACACAAACTCCACCAAAGGTAGGTGATCCTCCCAGCAGTGACCAAAGTCGAGGACACATGCATAGAGCATGTCCTCGAGAGTCTGAATGGTCCTCTCTGTCTAGCCGTCCGTCTGAGGATGAAAGGCGGTTCTCAGGCGTAATTGTGTCCCAAATGCCTCCTACAACCCCTTCGAAATCTATGAAGTACAACGAGTGTCTCGATCAGAGATGATAGATTATGGCACACCATGAAGATGCACGATCTCTTGAATGTAGAGGCATCCCAAGCTCTCCACTGAGCCCTGCTCTCTGATTGGTAGGAAGTGGACCAACTTGGTGAGTCAGTTGACAATCACCCAGATGAAATCATCTCCTATAGAAGTACATGGTAGCCCTGTCACGAAATCCATAGATATATCGTCCCACTTCCACTCCAGGACCTCTAAGGGTTATACCATGCCTGCTGGTACCTGGTGCTCTGCCTTCACCTGCTGGAAGGTGAGGAATCATGAAACAAACTCTACCACAACCTTCTTCATACCCGGCCACTAGTGTTGTAGTCTGAGATCCTGGTACATCTTTTCCACTCCCAGATGTACCGCCAAAGGGAAAGTGTGAAACTCCCTCAGCACCTCATCCCGTAATATAGCTGGTACCATGGTACGTCTCCTAAAAAAGATGGCGTGCTCTCCTCCTATAGAAAATCCATCAGGTGCATGTCCCATGGATATCTATGCACGTCGCGTCTCACAGTCAACGTCCCCACGTTGTGCCTCTCTGACCTGATGAAGTAGTGGAGGAGTGATTGTGAGCAACTGTAGAAAGACTGCCCCATCTCTATCCACGAAGGATATCTGCAAAGCAGCTAACTGCTATGTTTCATCTCCAAGTAGCTGAATGCCCGACCTCCTGCTGAGAGAATCTTCTACTATGTTCCCCTTCCTAGGAGTATAGACTATCTCAAAGTCATAGTCCTGGAGGAAATTGAGTCATCGCCTCTGTCTCAGGTTCAGGTCTTTCTGTGAGAAGATGTACCTGAGAATCTGGTGGTCAGAGTAGACTGTAAAGTGATCGCCCATCAGATAGTGCCGCCACATCTTCAAGGTGAAGACCACTGCTACTAACTCCAGATCATGGGTAGCATAGTTATTCTCATGATGCCTCAACTATTGTGAACCATAGGTGATCACTTCCCACTCCTTCATCAAGACACACTCGAGTCTGGTCCCTGATGCATCGCAGTAAACTACATACCCTACGCCCTCCTCTGGTAGCCTCAAGATGGGTGCACTGGTCAATCTCTATCTCATCTTCTGGAAGCTCTGCTGACATCTATCTAACCACACGAAGGGTTTCCCCTTCTTCATCAAAGATTAAAGTGGTGCTGCAACTCTGGAGAAGTCTGGCACAAATCTCTGATAGTATCTAGCCAGACATAGGAAACTCCGCACCTCATTCATGCTCCTGGGTGTCTCCCAAGATAGTATTGCCTCGATCTACGCAGGATCCACCGCAACTCCCACCTCAGAGATGACGTTCCCCAAGAAGTGGACCTCTCGAAACCAGAACTAACACATCGAGAGCTTACAATAAAGTTGTTTCTCTCAGAGTGTGTCCAATACAACCCTCAAGTGGTAGGCATGCTCCTCCTCAGTAGCCAAGTAAATCAAATTGTCATCGATAAATACAACGACAACCCGATCAAGGTAAGGATATAAGATCTTGTTCATGAGACTCAATAACACTTCTGGAGCATTGGTTACACCGAAAGGCATAACCAAGAACTCATAGTGGCCATACCAACACCTGAAGGTCATCTTCTGCACATCCTCATCTTAAACTCTCAACTGATGGTAGCCTGACCTGAGGTCTATCTTCGAGAACCAGCATGCTCCCTTGATCTGATCAAAGACATCTTCAATCCTTGGAAGTGGATACTTGTTCTTCATGGTCACCTGGTTCAGGCGACATTAGTCGACACACAGCCGCAATCTCCCATCCACCTTCTTGGCGAACAAAATCGAGGAAGCCCAGGGTGAAACACTAGGCCGAATGAATCCCTTGTCGTGCAAGTCCTTTAGAAGTACTGGTAGCTGACGAAGCTCAGCAGGAGCCATCTGATATGCTGGATTAGATATAGGGGTTGTCCTGGGGTGGAGGTCAACATATAAGTCTACCTATCTGCGTGGAGGTAGTCCTGAAACGTTGTCTGGAAAAACGTATGCATACTGATCCACCACAAAAAGAAAACATAGACTCCGCACATCAACCACGTCGAGGATGAGACTAGCCAACTGATGTGTGATCGGTTGTCCTCTCCATTGCGTGAGTCCATCCTGCACTGCAAAGGCTCCCTTCTCGTCGGTGAAGGTGAACCTACTCCCATCTGTGCAGACACACCGCACCTTGTGCCTAATACGGTCGATCTGAGCATGGAGCGTAGATAACCAATACTTGCCCAAGATGACATCGTAAGGCCTAGACGCCGCTACAAAAAGATCCCAGCCGAAGCTCTCACCTCCCAGAGTAATATCACACTGCTGGCACTAGTGCGTAATCATCGAGTCTACTCCCGTAGGAGTCTCTAGCTGTAAGGATCGAGACAATGGCTTTATTGGAATCTCCGAGCTCCGAACAAGGGCAGTGGTAATGAATGAATGACTCACTCCTATGTATATAATAACTGCAGTAAGGGTGGAGTAGGCACAGATTGTACCTCGAATCATCTCAGGTGCGACGTGGTCATAAGCCTCCACTGCCAGAAGCTGAGCCTGCCTCTGTCAGTCGACTCCTTGTGGTCGCGGGTGGACCTCCTGGTGGTGGTGGTGGTAGAGCCTCGAAGTGTCGTCCACCACCTGCTTCTCGGCCAGCTCCTCTAACTCGTCAACCTTCTCCCTGTAGACTACCACGGTCGAACCTCTTCCTCTTCCTAAGTGGTCCCTCATCCACCAGCTGCTCCTCTGCATGGCGGGTTGGTAAGTCATGAGCTATGTGGCCATGCCCGCTACATGCATAGCACTTCCTGCATCTCGTATGACTGGCTTTGCTGCGTGTGCCATATACCTCCGAACCAGTATCCTGAGGTCTCCCACCTGATGTTATGGTTCTCTTGGACCTCTGCGACATCTGTATACTGCCGGATTCATAAGAATCCGCTACATGTCTCCCAGAGGTAGGCCTCGCTGTTGGTGTAGGCTCATCCAGAAAGATCTCCACAAGAAGGGCTCACTCCAGTACTCCTTCCTGCGTCGGAATACTGAGGGAGATCATCGAAGCTCTGATCTCATACCCCAATCCCTACTTGAAGGTCGGGACCCAGAAGAATGGGTCATGTACCATGTCCGTGGAGTAGCGCGAGAGATCAGTAAATCTCACAGAGTACTGGGCTACTGTCATGCTGCCCTGCCATAGTTACAGTAACTCCTAGATGTGCACCGTACAGAGGGTGGCTGGAAAGAACTCTGAGAGAAAGAGGCTCTAGAAGTCCGTCCAAAGTAGAGATGCCTTGTCGTGAACCTGGAGCATTAGGCTCCACCATCTACCTACTGCTGCGTGCAGTAGACACACCGCAAGGATCACCATGAGGTCAGCTGGTGTCCCCACTAATATGAAGACTCAGATGACAGAATCCAGCCAATCCTTGACTGCCTGAGGGTCCATCTCTCTGCGGAACCTGGGTGGCCTCTAACGTTGAAACTTGTGTAGTGCACTCAGGTGACGTTCACTCTCAGCTGCTGGGGCTGGTGGCATCGGTGGCTCGGCGGGTAGAGGTACCGTCAGTGCCTCTGCTGTAATGGGGACTCACACCGAGGCCTCGTCGCTCGGTGGGCTGCCATCTCTCACAAAGCATGGAACCCTAGCTAGCTATCACCATAGGGCCATCCTAAAAAAGAAACAGGTGCGTCAAGGTTAATACGGTTTACCTGGTGAGTTGACACAAAGTAATCACAAAGAAAACTTTTAAAACACACATGCAACCAATGTTTTCATGCACAGAGTCAGAAATCAGAAGTCAAGGTCCTGGTGTATGGATATGTTGTCCACCGCACCAACACTGGACTCCCTAGACTAATAACCACTCTCATTACCAATAACACTATTGCTTCACATAGAATAAATTATCAGAGTCCTAAGTTCTGCGGTAGAACCGACACCTCTGAAACCAATTTTTCACGACCCGTCCTCAGGGCTCGTTCCGTGACTACCCCAATCCCGCCTTCCATAGGACAGGGGCTGGTGACTAGCACCAAAGGCGTAAATCCCCAAAAAAAGGAAGGCATTGCCTTTATATAAGTAAACAAACACAAAAGATTACGCAAGCTGAAGTAAACACTAAGTAAACTGAGTACAAAAGTAATTTTTGGAAAGTAAATGGGACAGTATACAAACCCATCTGAAATTACAGTACAACTGAGAAAAATAAAGTACAACATCTGAAAAGTAAAATAGAAACCACTGAGACGTCCTCCGAAAATCCCACCTGAAGGGTGGGTACAGATGGTCTCCTCAGCTCCTCGAATCCGTCTGTCCGATCCGTGTATGTCCTCCCAGAATGTCCACCTCTGGATACCGTCACACTCCACAAGTCTCAACCACTATCAGCTTTTTCCATCGTCTGCATCCAACATAATGTAGTGCAGGCATAGCCCGTGCAAGGGTGAGTATACAATACTTAGTAGAGACCCCGAGAGCCCCGAAGGTCTCACAAATCCAAAAAAGATAAAACACAAAGGAAAGATACAAATACGAAGTATAACCAACTCTACTTAGGTATATGACCATACATATACCTAAGTAATCAATTCTAGTTCGGCTCCAATTCATGAGCCCAGCTACAACCCAGTACACACTGGAAAGCACAACCCAATCCACACAGGAAAGCAAGTCAATCATATCGATGATATTGATTGAAAGTCAAGACTCAACTCACATATGTATACTGCTCATGAAGAGGGGTGGAGATGATATATGTAACCTCTAAATCATCTCCCCTACCAAACCCACATAAGATCCAGGAACAAAAGTCGTCACTGTCGAACCCACGTAGGATTCTAGTATAGTAACCATCGCTGTGAAACCCATGGAGGATCTAAGTACAGTCGTCGTCGATGCTGAACCCATAGAAGATCCAAGTACAGTCGTCATCATCGTCGTGGCAGCAGCCAACTCTTGGGTTCCCGCACACAGCATACTCGATTCCGGGAGGTTCTGCTCCTCGAGTCAGAGGGGTGGATACATCAACCATCACGAAGACCGGAGATTATGTATCCCAATGTTCTGTCCCACATCATAGGGGAAAAACCAAGCATAAAATTTCCAACATACATAGAATAAAATGACCAAGTCATTTCCCTAAAAGTACACGGTGTGTAGGTAAAAGCTACATGTCATGTTATCAGACACCAGGTACTGCCCATGTAAACTGCCCGTGTTATGGGTCTGGTCGTGTAAATAAGTAAGTACACAGCATGTCGTATGGTTACACGTTGTGTCCAAATCTCTAGGGTCAGTTCCATGTGCGCTGGCCATGCCTGGCCGTGTGATGGAGTACATGCCTGTGTACTCCACCCTGTGTCTGTGTATTTCCATAATACACGCCGAGTCATCACAAAGACACTTCTTCCATGGTGAGGTAGTATAAGTTGTTCCCCTGTCTGTGTGGTTCTTCCCCTGTCTGTGTATCTTCCAGATTACACGCCGAGCCTCGCGAAGCTGCTTCTGCCTTTCAATGAAGTGAATACACACTGTGTTACTTGGTCGTGTATTTCGGTCTATGTCTGTGTATTTTCCCTGAATACATGTCATGTCCATTGAATCCTCCTCTGAAAACAGTGTGGAGAGTACACACCATGTTCATAGAGTCACATGTTGTGTGTTACTTTTCTAATGTCTGAAATGGAAGCCACAGTACGCTTGTACTTCACGGCATGTGCTTATAGAGGACACGTTGTGTATTCGGTAATTTTTTCAAAAACAACGCCTCTGGCCAACACGCCTTCTGATGTGTCTGTTCTTCGTTCTGATAATCTAATTTCCACAAAACTTCCATTTCTAGGTCACCCCGATGCTCTAAGGCCGTTTATGATGTTTTTGGACCTCCGATCGTCTCCGAATACATAACTTGATTCACCGCTCAAGAACACTTGGAGAACTCCACATATTCACAAGAACGGCGGAGGAATCGGTCCATGTTAGTTTGGTCCAGTCCCATCCACATTAGTCTGATAAAAAGTGGTTTAAGAGGAAGAGCAACATGGAAGGAAACCTAATCATTGCCCAATCCAAACACACCCCTACCTCAAAGGAAGTTCTCGGTTGTCAAGAACCGTGGATGATGGCGTCATTGGCGAATTCCCGCGTCGTTGTTTCCTTCCATGCCACGGAGGAGGAAAAGGAAGAAGAATCTGGGGTCATTGAGTCGATGTCCTTTGTCGGATTCTTGGCATTCTTCAACAATGGAGATGAATTTCTTCAAGTATCAATATCTCTCTTCCCTTTCTCTCAACACAACAAGCCCACCAAAACAAAAAAAAAATTAGGCTTCTCCTTATTTTATTAATCCATGCCATGCATTTCAAATTGAAAAATTCAAAAATCCAGTTCACTTAACTAATTAAACCATGAGTTATCTAATTAATAAATTGATATGTTGGCATGTTTAATGAGGGGGAGAGAGAAGAGGGAGAGGATAGGTTTCACAAGTTAAGATGAGTTACAAATTTTAAGAGGGGTTAGAGGAGTTTTAAGGAATGAGAAAGGGTGGGGCCCGTGTGGTCCCCACCTCACAAATATCCTCACATGGGTAGTTAGGGGTTTGTGGGTCCCACCCCAACTACCCCATGTACGATATAACCTCTAGGACATGAATAAAAATTGTTCCACAATTTTTAAAAACTCCTCCCAAGAAAACACATCTTTGGTAAAGGTCCTCCTAAGAAATTACTGGTGATGTGGTTTCATCTATGCCCTCAGATTTCAATTCTAAGCACTGGTTCAAAAGATAGGAAAACCTGCTCGTTTTTTTACTGAACGTACCTGAGCTAAACTTCGAAAATTGATTCTGGGCACACCGGGCCTCGGAATCAAGTGACGTCTGAAACTGCGTACTCATAAAATCCCAAAGAATTTAAGAAACGAATTTCCTTGAAATTTACAGGTCTTTAAATCGGTGATTTTAATTTGAATAAAAGGATTTCATATTTAGAATCAGTAAGTCCAAATTATCTTAATAGGCTACTTTTTATTTTTGGAAAATATAAATAGTAACTACAGTAAATTTTATTTACTATATTTAAAGGTAAATCGGGTAATTATGGGTAAATATAATATTATAAAATTACCCTAACACTTGTCTTAATATAATTGGATGATTATATTTTATCCTAAGTAATATTTGGGTAGAAATGGAACCCATTGGATCCCACTTGAATGTGATTAAGACCTTTAATTTATTTTATTTTAAAGAAAGTGAAATATGTCTCACACAAACTTTAAAAATTAAAGTAATTTTAATATAAGGTTATATAGAATATAAATTTGATTATAAATACTCCCTTGAATGATGAAATTTTTTTATTTGTTATAGAAATTGTTTTTAATTTTTAAGAGATATTTAATTGCCTTAATAGCTTATACATTAATGATGCAGAAATTATTTATTTAGTGAAAAATCAGTAATACAGTTTTTATTAATATAATAATACCAATTAAAAGGACCAAAAACCTAACCAAAAAATATTGGTTGTATATAACTAAACCATAACGATCCAATGGTCGAATTTATGACCATTTGGAGCGTTATAAAATCCTTTATGACACTTATATTATTTTATTTTAAATGATGTCAAAGTTTTCACCTTCATAATTTAATAAATACAAAAATTTACAAGATGTGATTTTAAGATGATAAATTCAAGTAAAAGTATTATTTTGAAAGATATTATATTTATCATCATTATAGTATTTTATTTTTAATTTTTATGCAAAAATAAGTATATTAAATTATTATACAAAAAAAGATGTAGTAACTGTTATATTAAGAGAAATATCAAATAAATGGTTTTATAAATATTAAAATAAATATTATATGAACTAATTAATGTTCTAAAAAAATTTCTAGATGAATATGACATATTATAATCTATTAAACTTTTTTTTTAATATATCCTCTGTGTGGATTTTATTTAAATTCTAATAAATGAATAGTGTCAAAATTAACACTATTGTTATTTTATAAAAATAACATATTATTAAATTGTTTAAAATTCACAAATAAATCTTTAAAAATTATAAATTGAAATTTATATGGTTTAAATGTCATAAAGTACCCAATTATGGATAATTCGAAACACATAAGTAATTATTTATAACAATTTAAAATTTAGAATATTATTACCAAAAATAAAATTAAATAGATTAAATAAGGATAAATCTTGTTGATAAGGTTTAAAATAAATTTAAAAAATGTATAAATTTTATTGGTTGATTAGAATAAAACTCTATCTCATATAAGATTCGGATTTGAGTCATTTTTAATGTTTTTAAGTGGGGTTTGAATTTATATTAAATTAATATTTTTGAGGCTTCCAAATGTGCCCCTATCCTCGCTTATAAAAGGGAACCTCCTCCCTCTCCTCTTCACAAAAATTTGATCCTTCAACCTTTGCCATTTTAGAGACCCAAAGCATGAAATACATAGACATTACATTAATTTATCATAATATCTAATATATAACAAAAATAGACACCAAATGAACGTAATAGTTTAGTGTATTTAGAAACTCAGAATATAATCTTTTAATGTTGGTGAAATATCTTCAACATCTCCCATAAAGATATTCCCTTTTTTTCTTACCTAAAACCTTTCCATATATCCTGGGGAAAAGAAAACATATAAAGTGTGAGCTTAAATGCTTAGTAAGGGTAATCAAGGGGAAAATAAAACAAACCAAATACATTTGAACTTCAAAACATGAACATAATATTTAAACATCAAAATCTTGAGCAATGACATTAAACATGGCAGTATGTAAGGCATAAATAATAAAGAAACATTAATCATGATAAAATAGAATGGAAATAAAACATGTAATTGTGGAAACTGTTAAGAACATGTTATGATTTCCATAGTAGCTAAGGCTTTGCTGCCAAGACCATCTTAGTGTACAAACTCCCTTTCTAAATCGAGTTCACTCCTCCTTCCAGTCTTGTATCACTGAACCAGATTAACTTTATGTTCCAGCCATGTCTATCTCATGAGATGTAAATTTTTAGAAAATGAATTGGATGGAGGTATAGGTACCACCCATATCATAATGAAATCATTCTTAGGTGTGCCACAACATAAACATAAATCATTCATCATAACCCAAATAATAAAATGGGTTTCATAAACATCATCCCATCATAACATAATCCATATAAAACAAATGGATATCATTTCATCATAAGAAAAGTGAAAACATGTAAATCATAGAGACATTATACTTTAAACATACAAATATTAAAATAATGTCATCTTAGATGTAAAATGGTATTGATAAAACACTTGAAATGAATTCTTGAGGAAAATATCCTTTCTTCTTCAAAATCATTTTCATTTCAAAAAATGTCATACAATTTTAAAAGAAAAGGATTTTGTTGAAAATAATCATGAAATATTGTAGAGTAAGCTTCATGAAAATCAGGCATTAAAAAAACTGTAAAAATATGTTCATTCCATATAAGTTAAAAAAACATTCTCCTCATACTTTTGTCTGAAAAGTCAAAAAGTACCACGTATAGTAAACAAAAGAAAGATTCCTTCCATAACACAAAGTAAAAGTCAAAGAGGGGTAAACATGACTTTAAAAATACATGGAATAACATTAAAAACTTTATGAAAAACATTTTTATGGACATTGATTAAAAATACATCCCCAGTAAATACTTATGTATAAGCAATCTTGAATAAAAATGAGATTGAAAAATTATCCCTTACCTTAGGTCTGATATACTTCGTACGTATCCAAACCTCCTGTATAATGATTTAAATAATTTCATTGACTAATTACAGAATCATATTAATTGTTATGATATCATATATGGTTCACTTATGACTTTATATTACCCATTATTTTGTAAATTCCATGTTAAAGCAGCATTTTGGGTAAAATCGTTTTGTCATACGTGTTTGGACTTTTTGTTCTTGATATTATTATTACTTATATCATGATTTAATTACTTCCAGAATGTAAATCATAATTTATATATCATATATATTCAGTATATATATATAATAGATAGATAAATGAAATGAAATACACCATTCATGGAGACGGTAGGTCATACGTACGCATGAACGCTGTTTTATTTTCTTTATTGACTTGAATGGAAGTAAGTATGTGATATATATATCTAAATATATATCTAGTAGATTTATAATGTCATATATTTCATTATTATTCATTATATGTACTTTATAATCATTCTTGAGTGGTTAACATGGAGAATGAATCTCATCGCGTCGTGGAGACGGGTAATCCATACGTATGCACGAGCGATGATATCCTTCCCATAATTATTGAATTGAATTATAGTGGATGATATAATATCTCAGAATTCTTATTATTTTATAATAACTATATATATTTATTCTTTACACCATTATACACATCCAAGTAAGGTGGTGGTGGAAAAACAGATTACACCACGGTGTGGAGATGGTATTTTGTACGTACGCACGCGCGGTGATTTTGTTTTTCGTAGGATGGATAGAAGGTGAAATAGGGTTGTTTAATATTTGTAATAACATATAAATATATGAGTGATACTGATTTTATTAATTTATGATGAAACAAATAATTAATAAGAAGTTGAAGAAGAAAGAAACTTGAAAGAATCGGTAGAAGAGATTACCTCTTCTTCAACTCACCCCTTTAAAGATTCCACTTAAGGAACTAGTGTTGGTATTTTGAGGAGACAATAACCTATATAATTTTTATAGGGAAGTTTATAAGGTAAATATTCAGGGGTTCGCCGATCTTGAAGGCCCAAAATGGTGTAAAGAGAAGAGGGAGGATAGGGGCACCTTAGAAAAAACTTAAAATATTATTTTATAATAAAGTCATATTCGGTTTTTAGAAGCTCCAAATTAATTTATTTAGAAGCTATGGTGGGTATGAGTAGAAATCCTTCCAACCAATAGGTTTTAGACAAGTTTAGTTTTCTATTTTATCCTTATAATTTATATTTAACTCTGAGTTAAATAATTTAACTTTTACTGTGTCTTTTTGTTTTCTTACACTATATGGTTAATAAACTTACTATAACAAGCCAAAAAAACCCAAGTGGTTCATTATTAATATATAAAACCTTATCTAAGTCATTTTGCCGAACCTTATATTTTTAGGAATAAAATAAAAATTAATAGTATAATATTTGTTTTATAAACTATTTTATGTCAATTTTGACACTATTTGGTAATTAATTTTTGTAAAACTCATAATAGCATTATTAGTTATAAAAAAGTTAATTAAATCAATAATAAAATGTCATATTAACCTATAAAATTGGTTTAATTCATAAAAAGTATAAAATTTCATTTATTTGGGTATTTATAACATCAATTATGTTAATATTTCATTAATAAGGTAATTACTGCATCATCATTGTGTGATAAATAAATTAAATTATTAAAAGTCTAAAAATTATAAATAATATACCATTGTGTATTAAATATTGATATCTTTCTAATGAATATTTATAATCGAATTTATCTTATGTATAACCCTATATTAAAAATGGTTTAGTTATTAAACATTGATTTTAACTCTTTTAACTCTTCTTTAAATAAAATAACAATAAATGTCCTAATCTAATCCAAGTGGACCTAAAGGGTAATATTTTATTCCTAAGGTTGTTTTTGGCCAAATTACCAAAACTTCACCCTAGGAAAATTTCAATATTCCAAATCCAAAAATGAAGTCCATTTTTTAAAATAAAATTTCAAAAAGTGGGTATTACTGTTCATAATGGCTAGTTCATAATAATATTATAATAATATCTCTTTTAGTGAAACTCGGTATTGCATACAACACACGCTATCGAGGAAGGTTACTCTAGAGTGCATCACAAGCCTATAATGGGGTTTGAGTATACCTTAAGCTAACACGGTGTTGCGTGTAGCGCAAGCTAATCTTAGTGTAGCGTACAACACAAGACATAAAAGTAATTAAAAATAATATTTCTCATAAAATCTCGGGTCGTTACATTCTACCCCCCTTAAAATGAATTTTTCCCTCGAAATTAGTCGGGGTTATAAATGGTTTACTACTTGAAAGTTTCGTTCATAGAAACCCACATCGTAAAAAGGAATACTAAAACTTCATTTTAAAAAGAATGGTTAGAAATGTAAAAGTTACCCAGATTAACTCATTACTTGGTTTCCACATAGGAAAACATAAGTGGAAATATGGATATGGAAGAAAAATCTAACTATCATGTTCTCATGGAGAGTGGTAGAGGACATGTCTATTAAAAATCCAACAATCAAAAATCCATAAATTTGTAATGATTTAAGGTACTATCTAATTCATAGGATATAAGGACACTAGGACAACATTTTTTTTTCAAGATCATTTCCCTAAAGTTGAAGATATGTTGAATTAAAAGAAATACTTACTTGATTTTGGTACAATCTTATTGTTTTTTGGGCCTTGAACAATTTCCACTTAATATATTAAAGAAATGAAGTTGAATTTGTCTTCCGTGAAGTGTTATCAGATCATGTAATAGAATGACAGTTCATTCCATCTTTCTCAAACAAAAGGTTAGAAAAATTTATTCAATATACATAAGTCCATATATGGCGATATTAAACATATATTGCTCCAATAATGGACTTATACTTCATATATCATACCGCTTAATATAATAAAACTAGTTTCTACTAACCAAGGACTTATTGTAGGGCAGTGGTTGGTGATAAACGCATGTCTCACTTCAGTTGTGGGTTCAATTCACCCAACCTTTTTTGATGTGATGGGTTGTCTCATGTCATGCAGGTTGTCCTTTTTCTAAAACTACATTATTATAACATTCCATAAATAATATCGAAAAAATTTCTAGCCTTAAATAATACTGACTTATGTCAAACATAATCCATTCCAATCTTTAGGCTCATCCAAAATACTTTCCTCCAAGCTCATAGTATAAAGAAAACAATTACTAGAAATGTCATCTGTCGAGCAAGTGAATACCATCATTTATCCCCCATATATCATACGATATAACTTTTTGGTCAAATTACAAACATTTGAATACCTTAATCATGTATTCTCTTGAAAAATGAATTTACATTAACCCTTAGTGAAAACATTAATGTGGTCAAAATTTAACACTTTCCATATACTAAATCCCAAAAAATTTCTATTTACTCAAACCGTGATGTCACTTCGTCCTTATACCAGTCATGAGCTCATTAATACTATCAAACATCTCACTATCTCCTTATCCTATCATTATGCACATATCATCTACCTTCAAAAAATATTTGAATAACCTTTCATGGTTACCAGTACCATTCATCATATACATTCAAAAACTCAAGGAAAGCCAACATTGTAACTATCCTTAGATTTTTCTTTATTCCATAGTACCATACGCTATTCTTGATAAACATACAATCATTCCACTACCTTCTTAAGCCACTGACTGAGCCTCATCATTTCTTTCATCTCATATATCATTGGTAGTATCTTCATCATCATCAACATAAATACTACCCATACGACCATGCTGATTCTCTTCATGAAATTTTCCCTTAGAGAATTGGTTTGTATAATTCACGTACATTCCACATTTAAAACATTTAACCATTGTTGATTTCTTAGCAATACCATTATCCTTGTCTACTGTGTTAATTAAACCTTTTCCTTTACAATTACTAGCTTTGTGTCCTTTTTTCCATACCCAAAGCATCTTCCAGTTCTTTTGAAACATTCTCCCTGATGCCTCTTCCCATATGATTTACATGAGGGAAATTGAACTTTATTTCCCCTATGATCATCATGAAACTCCATATTTCTCTTATTAGCTGAGTCGAGAAACTTACCAAAGTTGATATTATTGATCATATTATGAGATTTTTTATTAGGAATAATAACGATGTTTGGACTTCCAAATCCTATTTCATTTGGTTGCTCATGAATAATATCATTCCATTGTCCATCATATCCTCCATTATCGTGAATCTTCCTGTTTCCATCCATTTTCTAAAACCCAAAAAGAATAGTGTGAGAGCCAAAAATCATGCAAGGAAAAAACATAATTAAGTGGGAGTACCTTAAATATATAATATCTTAGGTTTAATTCTAAGATCGTTACCATAATTCTAGGACTATAACCTATATGTATAGTTAACCTTAGATACATCCCTAGACATACCTTATAAATATCCCTAGAGATCTCACTAAAGTTATCGCATCCTAGTTTACAAAGGTTGACTAAACTGAACCTCTGATACCAACTGTAGAGACCCAAATCTTGATGTATATATACATTACAATACTTTTGTTGAATATCTAATACATAACAAAAACAGACACCAAAAGACCGTAATAGTTTAGTGTCTTTGGAAACTCAGAATATTATATTCTAATCTTGGTGAAAGATCTTCGACATCTCCCATAAAGATATTTCTTTTTATTCTTACCTAAAACCTTTCTTTATATCATGGGGAAATGAAAACATATAAAGGGTGAGCTCAAATTCTCAGTAAGGGTAAGAATGGAAAAAATAAAACAAACCATATACATTTGAACTTCAAAACATGAACATAATATTTAAAAATCAAAATCTTCAGAAATGACATAAAACATGGAAGTATGTAAGGCATGGATCATAAAGAAACATTAATCATGATAAAATATCATGGTAATAAAACATTTAATTGTGGAAACCATTAAGTACATGTTTTGATTTCCATAGTATCCAAGGCATTACTGCCAAGACGATCTTAGTGGACAAAGTCCATTTCTGAATCGAGTTCTCTCCTCGTTCCAGTCTGTATCACTGAACCAGATTAACTTTCCATTCCATCCATGCCTATCTCATGATATATAAATCATTAACCAATGAATTTGAGGGAGATATTGGTCTCATCCATTTCATAATGAAATCATTCTTAAGTGTGCAACAACATAAACATAAATTTTTCATCATAACCCAATGAATAAAATGGGTTTCATAAACATCATCCCATCATAACATAGTTCATATAAAACAAATGGATATCATTTCTTCATAAGAAAAGTGAATCCATTTAAATCATAGAGACATTATACTTGAAACATACACATATTAAAATAATTTCATCTTAGAGGGAAAATGGTTTTGATAAAACACTTGAAATAAATTCTTGAGGAAAATACCCTTTCGTCTTCAAAATCGTTTTCTTTTCACAAAATACCATGAAATTTTAAAAGAAAAGGATTTTTTTGAACATAGTCATAAAATCTTGTAGAGTAAGATTAATGAAAATAAGGAATTAGAAAACCGTAAAAATCTGTTCATTCCGTAAAAGTTTAAAAAACATTCTCCTCATACTTTTGTCGGAAAATCCAAAAAGTACCATGTATGGTAAACAAATGAAAGATTGCCTCCATAACACAAAGTAAAAGTCCAAGAGGGGTAAACATGACTTTAAAAAAACATGGAAGAATATTAAACACTTTATGAAAAACATTTTTATGGACATGGATGAAAAATACAACCCTAGTAAATACTTACGTATAATAAATCTCGAATAAAAATGAGATTGAAAAATTATCCCTTACCTTAGGTATGATATGCTTCATACTTATCTGAACCTCCAGTATAATGATTTAAATAATTTCATTGACTTATTACAGAATCATATTCATTGTTATGATATCATATATGGTTCACTTATGACTTTATATTACCCGTTCTTTTGTAAATTCCATGTTAATGAAGCGTTTTGGGTAAAATTGTTTTATTTATCGTACGTGTTGGGAATTGTTTTTCTTGATTTTATTATTACTTATATCATGATTTAATTACTTCCAAAATGTAAATCATAATTTATATATAATATATATTTAGTATATATATAAATATATAATAGATAGATAAATTAAATGAAATACACCGTTCATGGAGACGGTAGGCCGTACGTACGGATGAACATTGTTTTCTTTTCCTTATTGACTTGAATGGAAGTAAGTAGATGACATATATACATATATATATATCCAGTAGCTTTATCATGTCATATATGTCATTATTATTCATTATATATATTTATAATTATTCTTGAGTGGTTATCATGGAGAATGAATCTCATCACGTCGTAGAGACGGTAATCCGTACGTATGCACGAGCGATGATATCGTTCCCATAATTATTGAATTGAATTGGAGTGGATAATATAATATCTCAGAATCAGTATTATTTTATAATAACTATATATAGTTATTTTTTACACCATTATACCCATCCAAGTAAGCTGGTGGGGGAAATATAGATTGCACCACGGCGTGGAGACGGTATTCTGTACGTACGCACGCGCGATGATTTCATTTTTCGTAGGATGGATAGAAGGTGAAATAGGGTTGTTTAATATTTATAATAACATATCAATATATGAGCGATACTAATGATATTAAATTATGATGAAAAAAATAAATAAGAAGAAGTTGAAGAAGAAAGAAACTTGAAAGAATTGGTAGAAGAGATTACCTCTTCTTCGACGCACCACTTTTAAGATTCCTCTTAATGAATAAGAGTTGGTATTTTGAGGAGACCAGAACCTATATAATGTTTATAGGGAAGTTAAGAAGGTAAATGGTCAGGGGTTGGCCAAGCTTGAAGGCCCAAAATTTTGTAAAGAGAAGAGGGTGGAGGTTCCCTTTTATAAGGGAGGAGTGGGCACCATAGGAAAAACTTAAAATATTATTTTATAATAAAGTCATATTCGGTTTTTAATAGCTCCAAATTTATTTATTTCTAGGATAAGGTGGGTATGGGTCTAAACCTCTCAACCGATAGGTTTTAGACAAGTTTAGGTCACTATTTTAGTCTTATCATTTAGATTTAACTCTAAGTTAAATAATTTAACTTTTACGGTGTCTTTGTTTTCTTGCACTATATGGTTAATAAACTTACTATAACAAACCAAATGAACACCAAGTGGTTCATTATTAATATATAAAACCTAATATAAGTCATTTAGCTGAACATTAGATTTTTAAGAATAAAATAACAATTAATAATATAATATTTGTTTTAAAAAATCTTTTATGTAAATTTTGACACTATTTGGTAATTGATTTTTGTGAAAATCATAACAGCATGATTAGTTCTAAAAAAGTTAATTAAATAAATACTAACATTTCATTTTAACCTAGAAAATTATTGTAATTCATAAAAAGTCCAAAATTACATTTATTTGTATATTTATAACATCATTTTTGTTAATATTTCATTAATAAGGTAATTATTGCATCATCATTGTGTCATTAATAAATTAAATTATTTAAAGTATATAAATTATAAATAATATACCATTTTGTAGGAAATATTTTTAGATTTCTAATTAATATTTATAGTCAAATTTATCTTATGCATGTCCCTATATTAAAAATGTTTTAGTTATTAAACTTTGATTTTAACTCTTTTAACTCTTCTTTAAATAAAATAATAATAAATGTCTTAATCTAATCAATGTGGACCTAAAGGGTAATATTTTTTTCCTAAGGTTGTTTTTTTTTTGCATTAAACTTATCCACTAGAATTAGTACATGTGTTAGGGTAATAGTAATATCATTTTTACCCTTAATTTCCCTATTTAGTTTTAACCGTGGTAAGTAAAAAGTTACTATTCACCAAAAATTATTTTTTATCTTATTGAACCACATTTTACCCCTTGATATTAACCGTGTCTCTTTGATTTTTGAAATTCCACTCCCAGAAGTGGTAAAATTAAGTTTTATGTAACTTTTCAAATTCTCCTAGGATGTGGGTAAAAGACGGTGAAAAGTTCAATAAAATTTTTCTATATCTAAAATTATTATAAAATGAATCCAATGAATTACATTGAACTTATATAGATATTATGTATCAATTTTGAACTAAAATAAATTTAAATAAAATAAATAATTATTCAAATAAATATTCGGTTTTTAAATACTAACATAGTGTTTTCACTATTCATCAAAAATTTAAAGTTTTCAGAAAAATACCAAAAATTCACCCTAGGCTAATTTTGATATTCCGAATCCAAAAATGAAGTCCATTTTGAAAAATAAAATTTCAAAAAGTGGGTATTACTATTCATAATGGCTATTTCATAATAATATTATAATAATATCTCGTTTAGTGAAACTCGGTATTACGTACAACACACTCTATCAAGGATGGTTGCTCTGGAATGAAACACAAGCCTAGAGTAGTGTTTGCGTATACTATAAGCTAACACGGTGTTGCGTGTAGCACAAGCTAATCTTGGTGTAGCATACAACACAAGACATCAAAGTAATTAAAAATAAAGTAATAACATCAGTATAACTAATATACTGATATGTTATTATAAATATGAAAGAACCTCATTTCACCTTTTATACATCCTATGGAAAATGAAATCACTACGAGTGCGTACGTACGGAATACTGTCTCTACGCCGTGGTGTAATCTGTTTTTCCACCACCACCTTACCTAGATGGGTATAATGGTGTAAAGAATAACTATATATTGTTATTATAACATCATATCGATTATGAGAAATTATATCATCCAATCCAATTCCATTCAATAATTATGGTAATGATATCATCGCTCGTGCGTACGTACGGATTACCGTCTCCACGACGCGATGAAATTCATTCTCCATGTTAACCATTCAAGAATGATTATAAAGTATATATAAAAAATAATAATGATATATATGACACAATAATTCTACTGGATTTATGCATATATATATATCTGTGTGTGTGTGTGTGTGTGTGTGTGTGTCATCTACTTACTTCCATTCAAGTCAATAAGGAAAAGAAAACAGTGTTCATGAGTATGTACGGCCTACCGTCTCCATGAACGGTGTGATTTATTTCATTTATCTATCTATTATATATATATATATACTAAATATATAAGATACATAAATTATGTGTTACATTCAGGAAGTAAGTAAATCATGATATAGGAAATAATAAAATCAAGAACAACTGGTCCGAACACGTGCGATAAATGAAAGTATATTACCCAAAACATTGCCTTAACATGGAATTGACAAAAGAACGAATAATATTAAGTCTTAAGTGAATCATATATGATATAATAAAAATTATTATGCTTTTGTTTCAAGTTAATAATATGTTTAAACCCACTATACAAGAGTTTAGGACACGTACTGAAGAAATTGGACATAAGGTAAGGGATAATTTTGTAATCTCATTTTCATTCAAGATTAGTTACACGTAAGTATTTACTGGGGTATATTTTTCATCCATGTCAATAAAATTATTTTCATAAAGTGTTTAATATTCTTCCATGTATGTCTAAAGTCATTTTTACTACTCTTTTACTTTTACTTTGTGTTGTGGAAGGAATCTTTCTTTTGTTTACCACATGAGGTACTTTTTTACTTTTTCGGTAAAAGTACGAGGAGAATGTTTTTTCTTAACTTATAAGGCATGAATGGATTTTTAAGGTTTCATAACGACTTATTTCAATGAACCTTCCTCTACACAATTTCATGATTATTTTAAAAAATCCATTTCTTTTAAAATTGCATGGAATTTTAAGAAAAGAAAATTATTTTGAAGAAAAAAGGATATTTTCCTCAAGAATTCATTTCAAGTGTTTTATCAAAACTATTTTCCAACTTAGGAGAAATTATTTAATATTTTTATGTTTCAAGTATAATGTCTCTATAATTTAAAAGGTTTCATTTTTCTTATGATGAAATGATATACATTTATTTTATATAGATTATGTTATGATGGGATGATGTTTATGAAAAACATTTTTATTCATTGGGTTATGATGAATGATTTATGTTTAATTTGTGGCACACGAAAGAATGATTTAATTATGAGATGGGTGGGACATATATCTCACTCCAATGCATTGGGTAATGATTTATATCTCATGAGATAGACATGGTTGGAATGGCAAGTAAATCTGGTTTAGTAATATAGGGCTGGAATGGCAAGTAAACCCAGTTCAGTAAGGGACTTTGTCCACTATGATGGTCTTGGCAGCAATGTCTTGGCTAATATGGAAATAATATCACGTGCTTAATGGTTTTCCACAATTACATGTTTTATTCCCATTCTATTTTATCATGATTAATGTTCCTTTAGGATTTATGCCTTATGTACTACTAAGATTTATTTCACCACTCAATTTTTTGGATGTTTAAACATTTTGTTCATGTTTTTTAGTTCAAATGTATATGGTTTGTTTTATTTTCTCCATGCTTACCCTTACTGAGTATTTTAGCTCACCATTTTTATTTTTTCTTTTCCCCAGGATATAAAGAATGGTTTTAGGTATGAAAATAAAAGGGAAAGATCTTTATGGGAGATTTTGAAGATCTTTCAACATGATTAGAACATTGTGTTCCACGTTTCCAAAGACACTAAACTATTATGGTCCTTGGGTGTCTGTTTTTTTCATGTATTAAGTATTCCACAAAATTAATGTAATTTCCATGTATGTCAATCTTGGGTCTCTATAGTTGGTATCAGTGGAAAGGTTTAGTTAACCTTTGGAAACTAGGATGTGAAAACTTTAGTGAAATACCTAGAGATAATTCTAAGTAATGTCTAGGAATGTCTCTAAGGTTAATTATAAGCATAGGTTATAGTCTTAGAATTACGGAAATGATATTATAATTAAGCCTAAGATGTTATATATTGAAGGTACTCCCAGTTTGTTATGTTTTTTTCATAGCATGATTTTTTCCACTCACACTATTCTTTTTGGGTTTTAGAAAATGGTTGGGAACAGGAAGATTCACGATAATGGAGGATATAATGGACAATGGAATGATATTCTTCATGAGAAACCAAATTAAACAGAACATCATTATTATGCCTAATCAGCAATCTCATAATATGATCAATAATCTCAAATTTGGTAAGTTTCCTGACTCAACTAATAAGAGAAAGATGGATTTCATGATGATCATAGAGGAAAGAAAGTTCAATTTCCCCCATGTAAATCATGTGAGAAGAGGCATAAAGGAGAATATTTCAAAGGAATTGGAAGATTCTTTAGGTGTGGAAAAGGAGGACACAAAGCCAGTAATTGCAAAGGAAAAGGTTCAGTTAACACCATGGACCAAGGTAATGGTATTCCTAAGACATCATCAATGGTAAAATGTTTTAAATGTAGAATGTACAGGAACCATGCAAACCAATGCCCTAAGGTAAAATAACATGAAGAGAATCAACATGGTCTTATGGGTAGTATTTATGTTGATGATGATTAAGAGACTACAAATGATATATGAGATGAAATAAGTGTTGAGGAATTAAATGATGATTCTTGGTCGATGGTTTAAGAAGGTAGTGGAATTATTGGATGTTTATCAGCAGTAATGTTGCATAAGTAATTTCATGGAACTATGGAATAAAGAAACATCTAAGGATTGTTACACTATTGTTTTTCCTAATGTATTTGAAAGTATATGTTGAATGGTACCAGTAACCATGAAAGGTTATTCAGATATTTTTGGAAAGTAGATGATATGCGCATAATGAAGGGATAAGGAGACAATGAAATGTTTGATAGTATTAATGACTACATGACTGATATAAGGAAAAAGTGATATCATGGTTTGAGTATATAAAAATTTTGGGATTTTGGAATGTGGAAAGAGTTTAATTTTGACAGCATTCATGTTTTCACAAAGATTCTATGGTAATTCATGTTTCAAGATAATACATGATTAAGGTATTCACATTTTTGGAATGTGACCAAGAAGATATATCTTATGATATACAAGGGATAAATGATTGTATTCACATGCTTGGTTGATGACATTTATAGTAATCATTTTCTTTATACTATGAGCTTGGAAAGAAGTATTTTAGAATGTCTAAAGATTTGAAATGGATTATGTAGGACATAAGATTAAATTTTTTAAGGATAGAACCTTTTTCGATATTATTTCTGGAATGTTATAATAGTGTAGAAAAAGGACAACCTATAGGACGGGCAACAACCCATCGCATCGGACAGGGTTACGGGAATCGAACCCACAACCGAAGTGGGACAGGCCTTCATCACCTACCACTAGCCTACATGAAGTGCCTATTTAGTAGAAATTATTTTAAGTGGTATGATAGATGAAGTAGAAGTGAATTTTTGGAACTATATACGATTAATCTCACCATAGATGGACCTATGTATATAACTATTGCTAACCTTATGTTTAAGACAGATGGAATGACCTATCACTCTATCACATGATCTGATAACACTTCACAAAAGACAAATTCAACTTCATTTCTTTAAGATATGAAGTGGAAATTGTTCAAGTCACGAGAAATGGTGAGATTGTACTAAAATCAGGTAATTATTTCTTTGAATTCAAAATTTATTCAAAATTAGAGAAATGATCTTGAAAACCAAAAATGTTTTCATATTTCCCTCATATCTAATGAATCAGATGGTATCTTAGATCATCAAAAATTTATGGACTTGTGATTGTTGGCTTTTTTGATATTATTTCTGGAATGTTATAATAGTGAAGAAAAAGGAAAACCTACTGGACGGGCGACAACCCGTCGTGTTGGACAGGGTTACGGGAATCGAACCCACAACTCAAGTGTGACAGGCCTTCATCGCCTACCACTAGTCTATAATAAGTGCCTGTTTAGTAGAAATTATTTTAATTGGAATGATAGATGAACTATAAGTCCATTTTTGGAACTGTATACAATTAATGTCACCATAGATGGACTTATGTATATAACTATTGCTAACCTTATGTTTCAGACAGATGGAATGACCTATAATTTTATCACATGATCTGCTAACACTTCACCAAAGACAAATTCAACTTCATTTCTTTAAGATATGAATTGGAAATTGTTCAAGGCACAAGCAACGGTGAGATTATACCAAAATATGGTAATTATTTCTTTTATTTCAATAATTTTTCAACATTAGGGAAATGATCTTAAAAAAAAAAATGTTGTCATATTGCCCTTATATCTGATGAATCAGATGGTACCTTAGATCATCACAAATTTATGGATTTGTGATTATTGTCTTTGCCATAGCCATGTTCTCTACCACTCTCCATCAGAACTTGATGGTTAGATTTCTCTTCCATATCTATATTTTCACCTATGTTATCCTATGTGGAAACCAAGTGATGAGTTAATTTGGGTAACCGTTACATTTCATACATTAGTTTTTAAATTTATGTTTTGGTATTCCTTTTTATAATGTGGGTTTTTGTTAATAGACTTTCAAGTAGTAAACCATTTATAAACCCGACAAATTTCAAGGGAGAAATTCATTTTAGATGTAACACGCTGAGATTTTATGAAAAGTATTCTTTTAATTTCATTGATTTCTTCTATTGTGCGCTACACCAAGATTATCTTCTACTATACACAACACCATATCATCTTGCAGTGTACGCAACACTATTCTTGGCTCGTGTTACACACAATTTCAAGTTCGTTTTATAGAAATTATTCTACACAACATTAAGTATAGATTTGGTTTAATGTATAAATGAAATAAGTTTTGATTATGTCATAAGAAACACCAAAGGGATCTTAAACTACACGCAGCTCTGACATGGCTTGCATTATACGCAATCACGACCTTCCTCGATAGCGTGTGTAGTATGCAATACTGGGTTTCACTAAACAATGATATATTGTTATAATATTGTTATGAACTAGCATTTATGAATATTATTAACTACATTTTTAATTTTATAACATTATTATTCATCTTACACATTTTCTAGAACATGGTATGAGAACAAAATGAATTTTTCGGGTAAAATAAGTATTTTTAAAAAAAATGCAGTTTTGCCGCCTTTTGATGGCACACCCACTTAAAATATAGTTTTTGACATCTTTATAAGTTAAATTTGACAAAATAAAATTCTTATTTGGAATTAGGATATAAAAATTTACTTTGGATGAATTTTTCATATTATTCTGATAACTTACATATTTTAATGAATAGTAAAAACTTGCTATATTTTAATTAAAAACAACTTTTCTCATCGTAATAATTTATATGGTTAAATTATAATATCAAATGGTTTTAAATTATAGATAGAATATATTTTTACCATTTAATATAATTTATGTCATTATAATTTATTTTACATTGAGTTCGTAAGTAAAATCATATCAATCTTTTGCAATGTCTTAACTTTTAAAACATGTTTTCTTAACAACGAGATTAATTTTAAATTAATTTCTGAAACTTTTTTTATTTGAATTTGGAAAAATGGATTCCATATTTTGAATAATTTGGTCTAAATTATGTTAATTGGATAATTTTTATTTTTGGGCACTATAAATAGTAACTACGGTAAATTTTATTTATCATAGTTAATAGTAATTCGGGTAATTAAGGGTAAATATAATATTATAAAATTACCCTAAAACTTGTCTTAATATAGTGAGATGATTATATTTCGTCCTAAGTCATATTTTGGTCGAAATAGAATCCATTGTAACCCACTTTTATGTGATTAAGACATTTAATTTATTTTGTTTTAAAGAAAGTGAAACACGTCTCACTCGAACTTTAATAATTAAAGTATTTTTAATATATGGTTATACAGAATATAAATTCGATTATAAATACTCCTTTGAAATATAATATTTTTTTATTTATTGTGGTAATTTATTTTTAATTTTTAAGAGATATTTAATTTCCTTAATATCTTATACATTAATGATGTAGAAATTATTTATTTAGTGAGAAATCAGTAATATAGTTTTAATTAAAATAATAATACCCCTTAAAAGACCCAAAACCCTGAAAAACAACTTATTGGTCGTATATATATAATCCATAACCATCCAATGGTCTAATTTTTTACCATTTGGAGCTTTATAAAATCGATTATAACACTTATATTATTTTATTTTAAATGTTGTCAATGTTGTCACCTTCATAATTTAATAAATAGAACAATTTACAAGTTGTGATTGTAAGATGATAAATTCTAGTAAAAATATTCTATTGAAAGATATTAGATTTATCTTCATCATATTATTTTATTTTTATTTTTTATGCAAAAAATACATATATTAAATGATTATACAAAAAAGATGTCATATTTGTTTTATTAAGAGAAATATCAAATAAATGGTTTATAAATATTAAAATAAATATTATATGAACTAATTAATGTTCTACAAAAAATTTATACAATAATATGACATGATATAAATCTATTAAACATTTTTTTTCGACTATATCCTCTCTGTGTATTTTATTTAAATTCAAACAAATGAATAGTGTCCAAATTAACACTATTGTTATTTTATAAAAATAACATATTATTAAATTGTTTAAAAATCACAAAAAATATTTAAAAATTATAAATTGAACATTATATGGTCTAAAATGTCATAAATTACCCAGTTTTGGATAATTAACAACAAATAAGTAATTATTTATAACAATTTAAAATTTAGAATATTATTACCACAAATAAAATTAAATAGTTTAAATAAGGATAAATCATGTTGATAAGGTTTAAAATAAATTTCCAACATGTCTAAATTTTATTGGTAGACTATATTACAATCCTATATCATCTAAGATTTGTATTTGTATAATTTTGGAAGTTTTTAAGTGTGGTTTGAATTTATATTAAATTAATATTTTTTAGGTTTCCAAAGATGCCCCTCTCCTCCCTTATAAAAGGGCACCTCCTCCCTCTCATCTTCACACAAATTTGAGCCATCAATCTTGGCCAAACCCTTACCATTTTACTTATCCACTTCCATATAAACCTACTAGGGTCCTCATATTCTTCAAAGACCAACTTTATTTCCCTAAGAGGAGGTTAAGAGGAGACGGGTCGAAAAAGAGGTAATCTCTCCTACCAATTCTGTCAAGTTTCATTATTCTCCTACTTCCTATTCATTAGTTGATTCATTATAAAGTAATAAAATAAGTATAAATAATATACCGATATGTTGTTATAAATATTAAACAACCCCATTTCACCTTCTATCAATCCTATGGAAAATTAAATCACAGCGCGTGAGTACGTACGGATTACCGTCTCCACACCGTGGTATAATCTGTTTTTCCACCACCACCTTACTTGGATGGGTATAATGGTGTAAATAATAATTATATATGGTAATTATAATATCATACTTATTCTGATATATTATATCATCCACTCCAATTCCATTCAATAATTATGGGAACGATATCATCGCTCATGCGTACGTACGAATTATCATCTCCACGACGCAATGAGATTCATTATCCATGTTAACCAATCAAGAATGATTATAAATTATATATAATGAATAATAATGATATATATGACATAATAATTCTACTGGATTTATGTATATATATATGTCATCTACTTACTTCCATTCAAGTCTATAAGGAAAGAAAACCATCGTTCCTGCGTACGTACGGCCTACCGTCTCCATGAATAGTGTGTTTCATTTCATTTATATATCTATTAAATATATATAATGAATATATATGATATATAAATCATGTTTTATATTCTGGAAGTAAGTAAATCATGATATACGAAATAATAATATTATGAACAACAAGTCCAAACACGTACGATAAATGAAACACTTTTACCCAAAACGCTGTTTTAATATGGAATTGACAAAAGAACGGGTAATATAAAGTCATAAGTGAATCATATATGATATAATAAATATTATTATCATTCTTTTACTGGTTAATAAAATGTTTAAACCCACTATACCGGAGTTTCGGACACGTACGGAAGAAATTGGACCTAAGGTAAGGGATAATTTTGCAATCTCATTTTTATCCGAGATTGCTTATACGTAAGTATTAACTGGGGTATATTTTTCATCCATGTCAATAAAATGTTTTTCATAAAGTTTTTAATATTCTTCCGTGTTTTTTAAATTCATTTTTACCCATATTTTACTTTTACTTTGTGTTATTGAAAGAATCTTCTTTTGTTAACCACAAGAGGTACTTTTTTACTTTTTTGGTAAAAGTACGAGGAGAGTGTTTTTTTAACCAATACAGCATGAATTAATTTTCATGGTTTCATAATTCCTTATTTATATGAATCTTCCTCTACATTATTTCATGATTATTTTGAAAAAAATCCGATTCTTTTAAAATTGCATGAAATTTTAAGAAAAGAAAATGACTTTCAAAAAAATGATATTTTCCTCAAGAATTCATTTCAAGTGTTTTATCAAAACTATTTTCCATCTAAGGTGACATTATTTAATATTTTTATATTTCAAGTATAATTTATCTATAATTTAAAAGGTTTCATTTTTCTTATGATGAAATTATATCCATTTATTCTATAGGGATTACGTTATGATGGGATGATGTTTAGGAAACCCATTTTAATTCATTGGGTTATGATGAATGATTTATGTTTAATTTGTGGCACATGAAAGAATGATTTCATTATGAGATGTGTGGGACCTATATATCCCTAAAATTAATTGAGTAATGATTTATATCTTAAGAGATAGACATGGCTGGAATGTCAAGTAAATCCATTTCAGTAATACAGGGCCGGAACGGCAAGTAAACCCAGTTCAGTAAGAGGCATTGTCCACTATGATGGTCTTGGCAGCAATGTCTTGGCTAATATGGAAATAATATCATCTTCTTAATGGTTTACCATAATTACATGTTTTATTCCCATGTTATTTTATCATGATTAATGTTTCTTTATGATCTATGCCTAATGTACTACCAAGATGTATTTCAGCACTCAAGTTTATGATGTTTAAACATTTTGTTCATGTCTTTAAGTTCAAATGTATATGGTTTGTTTTATTTTCTCCATGCTTACCCTTAATGAGAATTTGATCTCACCCTTTCTATGTTTTCTTTTCCCTAGGATATAAAGAAAGGTTTTAGTTAAGAAAACAAAATGGGAAGATCTTTATGGGAGATATTGAAGATCTTTCACCATGATTAGAAGATTGTGTTCCATGTTTCCAAAGACACTAAACTATTACGGTCCATGGGTGTCTGTTTTTGTTATGTATTAAGTATTCCGCAAAAGTTAATTTAATTTCCATGTACTTAAATCTTGGGTCTCTACATCCAAGGGGTTGTCCAGGATAGATACTTTTTAGATAATTGTCTGTCGAGATGACTATGCGGTTAGTGTTCCTCCCTAATAAGGAAATGACCACTTGGGTGGATAATCCCTATGGATATCGGTGAATGGGTCAGTTTTTTAAACCGACATAGAACGAGTGAGAATGGGAATGGGATTAGGGACTTTTCTCAATATAAATAATTTCTTAGGGAGTTGAGAGACCTCATTTAGAACTAGGGGACTTTTGTAGGTTCCCTTGTGACATTGGACCTTAGTAAGAGGGTGAGCTTGAGAACAGGTAAAGATGGTAGATCGTGTCCTAATAAAACCTTTACTTATGATATAAACCAAAGGAGATGAGGATTATGAGGGTGGTCTGGGGAATTAGACCATCCTTTATTATGTTTATATTTTTTTATGTTATGTGATTTCTAAGGACACCAAGGAATCATACATTTAGCCTGGAACAAACAAAATTTATTGGGATTATTTGGAATCAACTATTGACATTGATGAGACACTGGGATTACAAGTATGTTAGGATGTAGTCCCACAGTATATTGGAGTGATTTATATATCAAAAATCATCCAATAATATGGTTGATATTAGAGTTTATTTCTAAAAGTGGCATCCAGGATACATCATCATATATAAGTTATAGTGTCTGTACAATAATATTTGGGATGGTAGGGGATTATTTTATTTATTGATATCATTTTGAATTTCTATGTGTTAGGATTTAAATGAAATAATTAAACCAAATTTAAATAACAAATATTCTCATGATTTGAATAGTGGTGAGAGAATTTAAGAGGGCATATTTTCCCATGAATGAATGGTGGATATTTCAAGGGTGATGGTTGGATCCCCAAGATTGATGCTTAGGATACCCCCTAGGATCATGTTGATGAACACCAGTTTTTTGGTTGAAGATATACAAATTATTTGAGGCCAAGGAAATTGAAAAATTGATCCAAGGAAGGTTTTCAACTTTGGTTTCCTAGGTCATCCAAATATAAGTCATTCCTTGGGGTTTATAATTTTCTACGATCTCCATACTCTTAGAAATTAGTCATCGACTTCAAATCAAGAATATTAAGTCATTAACATGGGTTTCATCCTGAGGGATTGAGGATTAGGGATCCCTAGTTACACCCCAGGTCCTACTACTCATACTAATAGAGACTTAAGAATGGGATCCCCAATGAGTGAATAGAGGTCCCCTTGAGATGATTCTTATGCTCATAGAAATTTCGGCTCAATCCATGGAAGGTATAGTCTTTTAGCGTCACAGACCTGGGGATCAACAATATCTATTTGTCTTATTTGAGGTTTTATGTGTAAAATAAGTGATTTTTTGTATATAACTTAGTATAGTAATCTTGATATGCTCAAAGGAATCCTTCCATTTTACTAAATAAGGTATAGTTTGTGGTTGATTATATATTATTTTATTTTATTTATTTATATAACTTAATCAGGTAACAATCACATAAATTTCATATAGTGGTTGTGTATGGGACCACATTGGTGGTTCCCTAATGAGGTTTGAAATAACCCCCTTCTCAAGCTGTCATTAAACTAGGGTACCCAACTTGACCTCCCACATGTTGCAGACATAGGTTGGGCTGAGACCCTGGATTAGATTGAGTATCTTGGGAAGGATTTTAGATTTGGGTGAATCAAGGCATGGAAATATGGTTGGGCCTCATATAAATATATTTTAATCATTATTCTGTTTATTTTTATATGTGATCATCCTTGTATGACATGGTTGTTCTAGCCTTACTACATTGAATTTATTATATGTCTTTTTGAAAGTTATTTTTTATCATTTTTTGATATTTTTTATATATAATACTTAGTTATTTCATATTTCATTTTCAATATGATACATGGATTATAACCTCTCCATAATACCACATTAGACCCCCATGTCTAGTCAGCATCCTCTAGCATTTGAGGAGGAATTCATGATGTATCTTGGTTAACCAATTTGGTTACTTTTTTTTAGAGTGAGTTTGGATTAGACATTAAAAACCTATATTAGAGTATGTTTTAGCTATTCTTACTATTTGGGTTATTTTTTCCATGAGATATAGGAATGTGTCTGAGCCAATAATGGATATCAGGATGATTCATGATCAATTCCATTTTTGGTAGGAATAATTTGTCTCTAGGGAATTAGGATCGCTATTTTGTATTCTAATGTTATAGTTGTATATGATTTTCACATCAAGTGACTCGCATGGTATTTTTATCTTCTTGGTATGTTATTGGTTTGTAGATATTGTCTCATTGGAAAGAGTCCATGGATTTGGATTTCACTCCTAATCTATAGATATAAGAGGCATATCATGTATCATATCTTGCAGGAAGAATTCACCTAAAATATAGGTCTACAAGTGTAAAATTTTACTGTTTACTAAGGCTTAATTTTTTAATATTTTAAAAAATACTCATAAGTAATTTTCCACTACTCAGTTGGGTTGTATTGTGTTCCTATTTATGTCTAATATTAGGTCATATAGATCGACTAAGTGGTGATCAATGATGAGTATTAAGAAATTCCTTTATGTTAAAGATTTATAGTGTCCCTATTATGTCTAAATAGGCATTAGATGCATTATTGATGAACCCATAGTTATGGAATTTAATTTTTGTTATGGTTTTTAAATGGTAAATGGGATTGGTTATATAAAATGGTTATAAAAACATATATAGTGTTTTCCCATATAACGTGGAATGGTATTCTAAATAACTAACCCATGTGACCATGATTGCAAGACATGGGTAATGGGAGAGAGATTCAATTATGTGTCAAGGATGATAAAATATATTATGATTCTTAAGGGGGAGACTTCTGTATATTGGGGCATAAAGGGGATCAGTCCGAGTTTATACATTCATGAGGGGGTAGTCATGTATGAAGATTATCGGTGATAAACGGTGCCTTGATCAGCAGTTAGTTATCCCATTATGCCTTATCTTTGTGCCTCTTTTGGGTTGTTTTTTGTTCGGTCTTAGTTATTTAAAGTTTTAGTAATAAAATGTATTGTAATTTCACTTATATATTTGAATGATACTATACTTTATCAAACCATATGATGGTGGTTTTCTGAATATAGATTTTTATAGGGTGATTCTATTTGAATATCTCTTGTTGGTCCAATTATTTAACATGTAATTAACCACCTATATGGGTTTCTCTACTATATATTAGAATTAAAATATACTTAATTGATCCATGTGATGTTGTTTCTCTTGATATGTATCATCATTAGCAGGCTATAGTTGGATATATAGTATAGGTCTAGTTATTTAAAGTTTTATTGACAACCTATATAGTATTTTTACAGATATCTTGAAATGATATTCTATCTAGATTAACCACTTGTTTATTGTTCATTAACATGGATAATTTAGAGTGAATTCATTATTCTATTATGACACATTGTCTTCCCTAGTTTTGGTATTACGAGTGACAACCTTGAGGCCAATCAATTGTGACACAGCATATTATTTAGTTGGCTTCTGGTAGGTTTGAGGGTAACCCACAAGAGAGGTTATCCCATGTTTTCGGTTTCTTTAGATACTGAAGCACTGAGGGGTGCATTGTGGAAGATATCAATGCTTTCAGTGTTCTATTGGGTATGTTACAAGGCATGGTAGTTCTTTGGGGGTTTTTAGTGATGATTATATTGGGTTTTAGTGCCTTGGATATCAACGTTTGGTTATTTGGGTAGGACCATTGTGATTCTTGGACCTATTTGTTTTGGGATTCACTTTAGTAACATGGACATATCATTGGTGTATGATTATGAAAGGAATATAACCATGTGATTTTTGGTAATTTTCATATAAATGAATAGATATTCCTTATATAATGGTCAGGGATGATGGTGCTCCGTCCCAATTCCATGGTGTGAAACTCGTGGGAGCGTTTTTTGGGTGATGTGACCAGATGGTATGATATTTTAATCCCATTATGTTGGATGATGCTAGAATGGTACATTATAGTTTTTCATGGTATATTTTTTTCATAAATAATTAGTTAGTAGTCAAGTGTGATCTAATGATTGATGGGGTTAGTGAAACACTTGGGGGAATTATGTCCTAAAGTTTAAGTGAAATAAGAGATTTCACTCTACGGTAAATCAGGAAATGGAATTGGATCGAGGGTTGTGTCACCTTCAACCTATATAAAGTACTTGTCATGTATTGATGGTATGAAGTGATAATGGATTTTTAGGAATTACATGTCTTTTTATCCATGAAACCCTTTAAGGATAGTGCGTGAGAATAAGTGGGACAGGCTACATCCAACCATCATGTTTGGTGGTGGAAATGGAGTGGGATTTAATTTTTGATTTTTGATCAATTAAAGTGAATACATGGATGGTCCCATGGTGGTGGAGTGTTATTTCTTTCACAAGTGATAGGGCCCTCTTTGAGAAATGAGAATAGGGGAATGTGATCGGTCATTTGAAAATTGTTGAAAAATTTTGATGTGGCTGAGAAAATGGTTTTGGATTCAGTTGGATTCCTTATGGAATATAATATGTAAGATTATATGGGATATCATTTGAATTATATTTTTTTCATTGGTCTCAATATAGTGTTAGTGGGATCCAAGTGGGCATTATATTATAGGTGTGTTAGAGCATGTGGTAGGACCTGATGACAGTTTTTGAAGATCAAGTATCAAACCATAGAGTTACCTCAAAATTTAAGACTAGATTTCGATGAGAATATTGAATGATAAAGGGGTGTATCCCTGAGAGGTGTCATCAAGGTCGGGTATTTATAAACACGTCATTTGTGGAGGTCAAGCATCGGTTATAAGGGGAAGTTATAGGAAGCCCAACTGATGTTTTTTGGGATATGGAATATAATGAACATAAAATCAAGTCAAGTATGTTGAGTTTGCTATGGGTAGTGTGTTTCAGGAATTATCTAGGTATTTTCAATAAAATTTTGGTGAAAATCTATTTTGAACATGGTCAATTAGAATTTGACTGACTTGGATCGGAATCAAGAACAGAGAGTGGCGTTCTTATGTAGGATCATGTGCATAGTTGGGAACTACGTCGGGAGTATCACTAACATTCTAGAGGATTAATTTTTTATAAAATTATGATAGTGTAAGAACTACAACTTGGGATTATTCATTATACTCAAATTCATATGGTGGGGAGAACCATAGGTCATTTCACCAATGGGGTCATGGAATTATCATATCTCGGGATTGATGGGATTATGTAAGTTTTATCTCTGGGTTTTGGTGATGGTTATGAGAGTTGGATTGTTAATATCAAAGTTTAATGTTAAAACTACAATGTGTTTTTAAGGATGAAATGAAGTAATATGATAATTGTTTGTTACATGGGATATTTTTATATGATCAGTTGTATGACCACTATGACTTTTCATGAATGATAAGTATTATCATGTAGAGTTTGTACAGCCTTGCGTCCAAACAGATGCTCAATAATTCAAAAATAATTTAAAATTTTCATTTATTAGTTGGTTCAAATTCCATACCAAGGTTCAAATTAGGTTTTTAAGGCTTAGGAAACCCCAAGATTGGTGTTTATGCCAAAAAAAAGCCTTTAGAGTCATCTTGGGGAGATCATACGAACCCTATAAGTTTCCAAGTGGCTACTATATCCTATCTAGTGGGGGTACTAAAAGGTAAAAATGACCCTTATGAACCCATTGTTTGAGGGGCTTCCCACCCCCTCCTCATCTACCTAGTGATGCACACAATCGGTTTTACTCTACCATTTCTTCTTCCCCTATCCTCTCAAGATCAAGGGAGATTTTTGAGGGTTGTATTATGTGGTTTGAGATACATTCCTTAATTATTTGATCTTCAATTTCGTTATATTTTTCTTAGATATAATTTTGTTATGTTCATTTAGTGTTTTTCAATTTGATTTAATTAGTACATAGTGGAATAAAACATTGATGATGGGGATTCTACTCTACCTTGGAATATAGAGACTTGGGATTCCATCAGCATACAGGCACACATCAATCCATTAGGGTATATCACTATTTAAATTTTTCTAAGGTTATCATGATAATCATTAATCAAATTAATAGTGGGGTTGTGTTTTCATGTTAGGTATATTTCCTCATTCTAGGTAGGTGGTATACCACTGGTGGTTGGTGGGTGGTTGGTTATGATTCTGGTACAATTATTTTCTAGTAATTAATGCATATTTAAACTAAAAAATACATTTTAAAAGTTTTTTATATCAAAATAATTAATTATAATTTAATTATAATTAATTAATATTGGTGTCTTCTTTTTTAGATAAGGTATCGGGTCTTTGGATGATGTTCAGGCAATCTTGGTGATCCCTTGTGAGAATTAACAAGATTCTTTCGAAAATAGGTTCTATTTTGGTTTATGGTAGGTGGTACTTATAAATATATAGTTTGGTGTTTATTCATTTATTATATGTATGTGGTGTGATTAGCTCCTCCAATTTATGTGGTTTCTCTCTCTACATTTTTTAATTTGTTTAATAAAAACTAGATCCTCTGATATAATCACACAACTTTCTAAGGGCCTGACGGCACCTAGGGTATTGACTGGTCATCTATAGAGTTGATGGTGGAGAATATGAAGTTAAAAATTTTCCTTGTAATGCCTGACCAATTGGTTGGACATGAGAGATTCTATATATTTGATAGATCATCGAGATGACAGTGGGATGAGTATTCCTCCCTCACTTGGACATGTCCACTTGGGTGGCTTGATCCTGTAGAGACTGATGAGTGGGTTGGGTGTTCAGACTTACCTTGGATGCCTAATAAAAGGAATTATATTAGGGCCTTTTCTTCTAGTGATACTTATCTATAAGGGTTAAGAGGTCTCGATGGGAACTAGGGGACCCTGTTAGAACCCCCTATGACTTGTGACCTTACCAAGAGGGTAGACTTGGGAATGGGTAGTGATGTTAGTGGGTGTCACCTTTGAACCCATAATGATGATGTAAGTCCGAGGATATGGGGATAATGATATTGATCAAGGGAGATCAGAAAAACCATACTGTGTAACTGTTTTATTTTATTTTTATGGTTTTTGATTGTAAAGGACATATGGGAATCTTCTGTTAAGCCAAAAACATATGTAATTTCTGATTATTCTTCAGAATAACATATGTACATGGATGAGACCTTGGGATTCTTGATATATTAGGATAAGTTATAATGATATATTAGGGATGGATATCTATCTCTAATATCATACACTTTTATGGTCAATGAATGAGGGGATTCCAAGTGGTGGTATATAGGATCCAGTACTGGAGTTAAGTAGTTGTGCATGTACAAGAATGCTTGGGATAGTATGGGTTCCTTTGATTCTATGAAATCATTGAGAATAACTGGCTGATGGGATTTGAATGATGATATAATTAGAACATTGTGAATAACATCGATTCCCTCAACTTTAATGCCGGTATAAGGTGTCGTATGGGAATATTTCCAGAAGTATGAATATTGTGTATCCCAAGGTTGATGCTTCAATCACCTTCATCAACACATAGGATGTAGTAACACAATATTTTAAAGGAATATAATTATGTTTCATAGCATATTTGACAATAAACACCAAGATTAAATGATCTGAAAAATATTTTTCTAAATTTGATCTCTTTGATAGATTTTGATACATGCAACCAGGAGTCTAGATGAACTGTATATCGTTATAACCAAGTAATTGAATTGGCGGGTATGATTATAACTAAATAAATAATTAAAATTAAATGTTTTACATATGTATAAAATTAATTCAATGGTTATCATTTTATTACTAATAAAATAAAATTAATCTTAATTAAAAATATATGTTTTTTTGAAAAACTGTATTTTTTTTAAAGGTGGTTTTGTTGCGCTATGGAGACATAAATTAAAAGTAATTTTTACTAATTTTAGATAATTTATTTAAATAAATTATATTAATTGTTTTAAATTATCTTGTTAAAATTAACATAGAGTGAATTTTTGAAAATGTTCTGAAAAATATTAATTTTCTGATGAATAGTGAAAATATTATTTTTTTGATGAAAGTTGAATTTTTGTTTAAAGAAATTAGAAGTTTTAGTTTCATTTTAAAAAAAAAAATAAAAGAAATATCAGTTAAATTTAATTATTATTTATCCATTTTGGTTATTTTAATCAAATATATGTTCTATTTTAATATAAAATTTTTATATACTTATAAAAATATTTCCATTAGAAAACTATTTATTTATCAGATCTGTGTGAGTAATTTTAAAATAAAATATTCCCATTATGTTAATTGAATTTTGAAAAATTGATTACATATTTATAATAATAATAATTAATATTATTTAATTATTTAAACTTATCTTTTTATAATGAATTGTAAATATACAAAAAATTAGTTGTTGTAGTTAAAGTTAAAACGACTTTACTAACGGTTAAACTAAAATGTTAGGGGTTAATGTGACCTAGAAACCTGTATAATTATTATTTAATATCCATATTTCTACCTTACCTCATATATTTTTCTCTAATTATCCATTTTGGATCCTTTTGGCTTGTGAAAAATGTGGGTGTCACTTTTTCTTTGAAGAAATTCCCATTGTGTTCTCTCCCCCTACTTAAAAAAGACCACCACAATCCTCACCACTTAACACTAAAAAAGATTATTTTTTCATAAAATAAAAAACTAAATATATTACTAATGTACCTTATAAGATTATAGATAACTTTTTGATCATAAATACAATCTCATAATGATTTAAGTATAAACCTAATTTGGTTTTATAAAGAAGAGGTAATATTTTTAACCATCTGTTTTTGTTTTACTTGTTTCAAATTATTAAAATTTTATCCAACTATAAAAAAATAATATAAACATTATATAATATATAAATATATTTTATTATTTTAATTTCATAACCTATATCTTTTTCATCTTCCATTAAATAAGAAATGAAACCATCAACATTTTGTACGACGTACTACCTCCTTGAGAACCGATACAATTCATTTTCCATCACCGCTTACCATGGATGGATATAATGATGTATTTAAAATATTCATATGATATTTATTAAATTACTTTACCTATTTAATTAAAATAAACTATATAAATTTTTACCTTCCAATCCGTTTGAAAATAACAACATCACTCATGTGTACATGTGGATTACAACAACAACATAACGATGTGAATTGTTTTTCATTTTATTCTGATATGGATGGTAATATGAATATATTTAATGAATATGAAAGAAATATTTTATATAATAATGATTATTTAAAGGTTAAATACTATTTAACTGACTTATATTCCACCATTTGGATAATAGAAACAATTTTCATGTGTATGTATGCCTTACCTTCTCTATGAAAAGTGTAACTCATTTTCCCATATCTAACTTTTGTGGACTATTATAAATACTTATATAATGATTATAAATGATATTCATATAATGTTTAAAATTATGTAAATTATGTAACCATTATCAAATCAAAAGTACCAAAATTAACAAACCAAAACATACATGAAAAACAAAATAATTATCACCCAAAATAGTGATTTTAATAAAGAATTGTTTGTAAGTGGGTCATAAAATACAATAGGTAAATAATATAAGGAATTATATATATATATATAATTATTATTATATAATATATTAATAATAAATATATATTTATTATACATGATTTTGGAACACATAAAAAAGAAATCATACATGAGGGAAGGGTTACTTGTCTAGCTTTTACTTCTCTAAGACATGTGAAATATTCACCATTTAGTTCTTTTGTGTGGTTTATATATTATCCCTTTGATATTTTATATCATTAATACCTTTATATTAATTGTATTTAAAGTTTTATCATATTTTATTGCTTTCATGCGACTTATAATTGAAATGTTACCGAAGCGATAAGGGTTTATTTAACAATATTCTTCTTATTCGAGATTATTTATGTATAAGCCGCAGTTGGAAGATTTATTTGATCTCTATATCTTAAACCAAATATACTTATTTATTACATAGTAAATAATTTACTTTCAAACTAATATTACTGTTTTCCTCTATTTTTTACTTAAAATTATTGATAAATTTGTTTTATGAAAATACAACTTTATTTCTCTCTTTAGTTGATAATCATTTTTCTTTTATATACATGTTTTATAATCATATTAGGAAAATTGTTTTTATTGTTTTTAAAATGATTTACTAAATAAATATCTAACCATGTTGACTTTCAAAAAAATTGGTTTGAAAGGTATCTTCTTTTCATTTTCTGAATGAGGTACTTTTTAACCTTTTTTATAGCATTATGAAATGAATGTTTTTTACATAAATAGAATATATGAAATTACCCACAATCATTATTTTGAAGATTCCATTGTAATTTTACAATATAATTTTCAAAAAAAAATCATGATATTAAATAAATTTTTAGATTTTAAAATTGATCATCAAAGTGAAAATTATATTTTTCTCAATAATGATTTTAATGGTATTTTTATAGTATTTTTATTCATTAATGACAACATCCTTTATTTCACTTATACCCCGTTGGTAATATGATATAATGATACCATCCTAATTATTTATCAATATTTATGTGATCATTTTATTGGGAATTTACTATTTTTATAGCATTCTCCATATTACTCTGAATGGTTTATGGTTATGTTTATTTATTGGGGAAATTATTAACATTTCACATTCTATTTTTCAATAAGAATAAGTTTTGATAATTTTTCACACCTTTCGTATTAGTAGGTTATTTTAGGGCCTGATATATCACCTTGATGCATCGGTAGGTCTCAAGAGACAAAGTATCTTGTGTTTTTAGCAAATTCATTGCCCATTTATGTATTATGTAACACCCCAAGCTTCCACGGTACGTTTCCCTTCGAATAATGCGATAGCGTGTGTTGTACGCAACCTCGAGTTCTAACACACACCACAACTAATTAAACTAGCCGTTGTGAATAGTAATACCTACTTTTTGAAATCATATATATTTTATACTTCAAAATGGACTTCATTTTTGGATTCGGAATATTGAAATTAGCCTAGGGTGAAATTTTGGTACTTTTCGGATAACTTTTATATTTTGATGAATAGTGAAAATTACTAAATTTTAATTAAAAACAACTTTTTTAATCAAAATAATTAATAGTGATAAATTGTGAATTTTAGTGGTTTTAAAGTATATTTAGAATATATTTTTACCATTTAATATAATGTTGGTCATTGGACATAATTTTACAATTAAACCGAACATAAACAAGTGTCAATCTTTTTATAGTTATTATCTCTTAAAAACACGCTTTTTGTTTTGACAGCGGGAATTAATTTTAAATTAATTTCTGCCACTTCTGTGTTTTGAATTTAGGAAAATGGATTCCATATTTGGAATCAGGATGTTCAAATTCTGTAAATAGGTAACTTTTATTTTTAGACATTTTGAATAGTTACTGTGGTAAATATTTTATTTACCATGGTTAAAGGGTAAATCCGGTAAATAAGGGTTAAAAAATAATATTATAATAATACAAAATTACCCTAAAACGTGTCCTAACCTTATTGGTGGACACATACCCGACCATGGGAATCCTTGGGTCAATTTTGGGACCCCTTGGAGCCACTTGTATGTGGTAGGGACACATTATATTAATAAAGTTAAAATAAAAATAAAAATGGCATAAGCTTACATGTTTTAGAAGAACAATTTTTACATAGGGTTATACATGTTGGAGTTTCGATTATAAATATTCATTAGAAATATAAAAAGATTTCCTACATGATGATATTTTATTTATAATTTTTAGACATCAAATAAGTTAAATTATTAATGACACAATAATGATGCAATGTTTACCTCATTAATAAATCATTGAAATAAATAATATTATAATGATTAAAATATTATCTAAAACCTGTCCAATTCTTATTGGTTGATGTTATTTAGAATATTAGTCATCTTATCTTCGACCTCAATGATTTTTGGACCATTATAAACCGAATATATTTATATTATAAAGTAATACTTTCACTCTTTCCTAAAGATCCCCTCTTCTCCCTTATAAAAGGAGACCACTTCTACTCATTCCTCACACCTCTCAAGACACGTGGCTCGTCCAAACTCTTCCCAACTAAGCTCCCAACATCCCTCTCCTCCTCCTTGAAGCTTCCCCTTAGGAAGAAATTATTTCAAGAAGTCCTTTGGTTCCAACCAAAGTGAGTTACCTAAATTAAAGGTAACGATTTCTCTTAAATTATTTTCATTTATTTTGCTTCTCCAACCCCCAAACTCTTTTTAATTCCTTTCTTTTGTAACAACACCAGAATCCTCAATATACTAGGATGTTGTTATAAGATGGATTCAAACTACACATACACACAACTCCATCTAATGGATGATGAACATAATGTTTCTGTGGATGGAAAACTAACGCCTCACGAAACGATGATTGTTCAAATACATCTTACCGCCTCTCATGGTGGCCATTATGATGGCACTGTAATTAAATATGATATTAATGATATATATTTTATATATAAGCTTCTGTAATTCCATTTTATTTCATACCATTATTCGTTTCATGTTGTATATACATACGATAATTTCATTTGAGGAAGTGCGGACTACCGCCCCCTTAAAATGATATGACTCGTTCATACCACACATGGAACGTATAAAGGATGGTGTTAATGAACTTAAGTAACATATATAAAATATTATACTGGAATAGTAATATACCTATGTATCATTTGGATTCGATTCTTTTAAAATAAAAATTAAATGGAAATAGCGTTCGTGCGTACGTACGGACTACCGTCTCCACGAACGCGATGAGATTCATTCTCCATCGTATCCATTCAAGTATAATTATCATTTAATGATTTAAAAATGATGTTTAAGGACTTGATATCATTCTGGATATGAATAAGATACAACAAACATGACTTATGTAACAAAACATATAAAGAAAATGAGTAAGTTAACACCCGAAACGACGATAATACTAAGATATTATTATCAAATCAATTTTAAAAGATCATATATGATATCATATTAATGTATATGATTCTTGTATAATTTAGTAACAATTATTTCACTATTATACAGGAGGTTAACCTACCCCAACCAAGGAAAAGTACAAGGTAAGGGTTTACTTTACAACCTCTTCATTATCCAAGGTTGTTTATACGTAATAATCTACTGGGATCTCTTTATCATCCACATCCATGTTTCTTAAAAATGCATTTCAAAACATTTTTACTATTTACTAGAATATGAGTTAAAGTCATTTATACCATTTTTGACTTTTATAAGTGGTTTATAAAGGAATCTTTCGGTCGTTTTCAAAACAAGGTCCTTTTTAACCTTTTCGACAGAATTAAGGTAAGAATGTTTTTTTTAACTTATACGGCGGGTGCGGCTAATTTCCACCGTTATAAAATCTTCAAAACTTCCCTTACAATCTTATAAGAATATTTTCAAAGAAAATGTTTTATTTTATATGGATATTAAATGATTTCAAAATAAAAGGAGATATTTCTTTAAAAAGAATTTTGATTTCATCTACGTCAACATCCTTTGATGGATTTTAAGATTATTTGAAGTTGATTTATTATGATACAAAACTTCTATATTGTATTGAAGGTTTTGTGATATGTTTGACTATGGATGTGCTATTTTTATACCATTCATAGTTTATGGTGAAATTATTGACATTTCTTATGCTAGTTTTAATACGAATGTTTATGTTATGTTTAATCCTTTTCATATGGGAATTCATTGGACTTAATAAGTGACGGGTGGAGCCCGCTATAGCTCCTCGATGCATCGGTAGGTCTCATGAGACAAACTAGTGTCTTGGCACAAGGCCTTGACAAAATCTTATTTGTAGTCTTGGCACGAGGCCTTGGCTATGTGGTTATGATAGTCTGGCATTATGCATTCCAACATTATGAAAGTGGTTATTGATATTGCATGTGATTATTCGATTAGTAGAATATCCATGTGAATAAGTAAATGTAATTATTTCATTTTACTTTTGCCATACTATGTTGAAGTTCAATTTTAAAAGGCTTTTGTTTTAGTAATTCATTGCCTTAAATGTTTATGATTATTTTGAATGTTCCGCTATATTGTTATCCTTACTGGGCATTTGAGCTCACCCCTTTTCTATGTTTTATTTTTCCCAGGTAGTGAAGAAGTAAATTATGAATGACTTGCAGAGATATTATGAGGGGTTAATAGTGTGGATATGTAGACTTTGTTGTTGTAGTAGTTTTTCACTTTGAAATGTAATGTAAAACTTTATGATTATATCTAGTGTTTCCAAGGCTACTAAACCAATCGGTCTTTCGGGATTTGATCTTTCTTGTGATCATGCCAATGTTATGTAATAATGCACCGACTCTAGGTAGGTGGGGTCGGGGCGTTACAGTTGGTATCAGAGGAAGTTTAGTACAAACCTTGGAAACTAGATTAAGATAAACTCTGATTAGAGCACGTAGACCTAAGATGAACTTTGAGGATTAGTATAGAAGAACTTCCTAGAATTTTGGTATTGTAGAGATTTTGTGAGTTTTCCGAGCAATACATCCCTGTCTGGATACGAGCAGGTAGAGGCGGCTCTGGCACAGATGTACCTAGGGGTAAAACCCGAAAACACCGCTTTGAGCTAGACTCGAACGGGAACTGGTGCACGACAACGGGCCTTGCTGCACTCTTGGTTACGACACTCCCGGGGGATATGCTTAGGATAACTCTCATTTTCTTTACAAATCATTTTGAAGGAATTATGAGTATATACTTCCTCAAAGAAAACATTCTTATGATTATGGATTATATCCATAAATAGTTCAATTTATGTTAAGTGTTTTATAAGTATGAGATTTTGTATTTTGATTCATAAACTGATCTAGTTTATGCCATTGTTTATAAATGGCGCCTAGTGGAAGAAATGGAAACCATATCAACGCACGCACTCCATGTAGGGATTGCCCTCCTGCTCAAGATAATTATAGTGGGGCTGGTGATGCAACTGGTGCTGATCAACTAATCACCATACTGGAACAACTTACTCAGGTTATGAATAATAACCTTACCCGTATGGAGCACCCTGATCCGCATCGTGGAGGATCAATGTTAGATCGATTCATGAGGTAACAACCACCAACGTTCAATGGGAATACAAATCCCTTAGTAGCTGAGCAATGGATATTTTCCCTAGAGAAAATATTTCAGGCTTTGGGGAGCAGTGAAAGGGAAAAAGTTATCATGGCAGTTTACCGCCTCACTGGAGATGCTGATCAATGGTGGTCATTGATTCAAAATACGAAGGAAGATGATGAAGTATCAAATATGGAATGGAGGGAGTTCAAAGATCTGTTTTTAGAAAAATACTTCCCTCGCGACCATCGAGCAGATATGGAAAGGCAATTTCTGAGTCTGAGACAAAAGGAGGATGAGAATGTCACAAAGTATGAGGCTAACTTTACAAGGTTAGCGAGGTACGCTGGTGATTATATTCATAACCCAAGAAGTAAGATTGATCGTTTCTTTGATGGGTTAAAACCATTTCTCCGTCGAGCGTTAGTCTCACAATCCTTTTCATCGTACGAAGACATTGTCTCATGTGCTATCAAGACCGAAAAGGAATTCTCTAAGTCTTATGACTTTAAAGCAAAGCAAGAGAAGAAGACACCTGCTGATCAATCTGGGAATGGAAATAAGGGGAAGAAGGGAAAGGTTGAATATCCATCTTGTGGTAAATGCGGGAAGAAACATCCTGGTACTTTCTTAAAGGGAATGGGAGTCTGTTACAAGTGTGGTGAAAAAGGCCACCAAGCTCATGATTGCAAGGGGAAGAAGGAAGCTACCAACGTTCAGTGCTACAATTGCAGGGAGATGGGGCATTATGCAAATGCATGTCCTAAGCGTCAGGAGAACTTACCTCAGAAAAGGCCAAGGGATCAAGGCCAGGCTTATGCTATCACTACTGCTGAGGTAGAAGCTCTGAAAGACGTGGTGGCAGGTAATTTAATGGTTTCCTCAAGTTTAGCAAATGCATTATTTGATTCTGGATCATCGCATTGTTTCTTATCTTCCCAGTTTGCTAAGAAAATTAGATATTTCCAATTTGATTTAATAAGGGAGTTGTTAGTTAAAACTCCTAAGGGAAGTATCGTTGCAACAAAGTTTTGTGAATCAGTCCCCATTAGAGCACATAAATTTTCTTTATCTGCTGATTTCATCGTCATACCTATGATTGAGTTTGATATAATCCTCGGTATGGACTGGCTTTCGGACTATGATGCGAAGATTTATTGTAATAAGAAAGAGGTTACGATTCTTGATGATAATGATAAGGAGCACCTTATTTTTAGAGCAGAATCGTCACCACCTAATTCTTATTTAGATCCACCCCCAGTAGCTCAACTTAATTCAATTATTGGGGAGGAAGAGAATGAAATAACTGTCGGTGAGGAAAGGAATGTTCAAATAGAGGATGTACCTGTTGTGAAAGAATTTGTAGATGTATTTCCGAAAGATTCACCTGGACATCCTCCAGAACGAGAAGTTGAGTTTTCTATTGATTTGATTCCTGGATCAAGGCCTATATCGAAGACCCCTTATAGAATGGCCACTGTAGAGTTAGTCGAACTAAAGAAACAACTAGAGGAATTGAGTAATAAGGGATTTATTCTCCCTAGTGTTTCTCCATGGGGAGCCCCTGTTCTTTTTGTTAAAAAGAAAGATGGATCTATGAGGTTATGTATCGACTACAGGGAGATCAATGCTATAACGATAAAGAACAAGTATCCTCTACCTCTTATTGATGATTTATTTGACCAACTGCATGGAGATCAATACTTTTCAAAGATTGACCTTCGATCTGGATACCATCAGTTGTGTGTGAAGAAGGAAGACATTCCGAAAACAGCATTTCGAACCAGGTACGGGCATTACGAGTTTACTGTAATGCCGTTTGGATTGACTAATGCACCCTCTGTATTCATGGATCTAATGAATAGAGTTTTCAAGGAGTATCTCGATGAATTTTTGGTGGTATTTATTGATGATATCTTGGTATACTCCAAAACCTACGAAGATCATGAAAATCACTTGCGCATTATCTTGAAGACTCTGAGGAGGCATGAATTATATGGGAAGTTTAGCAAGTGTGAATTCTGGCTTCAGGAGATTTCTTTTCTTGGCCATATTGTCTCAAAAGATGGAATCTCTGTTGATCCTTCTAAGACCAAGGCAATCCAAGAATGGCCAGCACCTACGAGTATAACTGAGGTACGCAGTTTTATTGGTCTGGCAGGTTATTATCGACGATTCGTCCAGAATTTTGCCCGATTGGCTAACCCATTAACGAAGATCACACGTAAAGGGGTTAAATTTGTTTGGACAAAAGAGTGTGAAGAATGTTTCGAAGAACTGAAGAGAAGATTAGTCAATGCTCCTATATTGACTCTACCATCGGGGAATGATGGGTTCGTTATTTATAGTGATGCATCGAAGAAAGGACTTGGCTGTGTCCTTATGCAGAATGATAGAGTTATTGCCTATGCATCACGACAGTTGAAAATTCATGAACAAAACTATCCTACTCATGATCTTGAGTTAGCAACTGTGATCTTTTCTTTGATGATATTGAGGGACTACCTCTATGGTGAAAAATGTGAGATTTATACTGATCACAAGAGTTTGAAGTATATTTTCTCACAAAAAGAACTCAACATGAGGCAAAGGAGATGGCTTGAATTACTCAAGGATTATGATTGTACGATACACTACCACCCGGGGAAGGCAAACAAGGTGGCAGATGCTTTGAGTAGAAAAGACCATGGAGTTTTGAACAATATGAGAATTGAAAGGGATCCAATTTTCATGGATCTAGTGAAGATGGACATGGGAATAACCAGGGAAGGTGAAACATTAATGCTTTTTCAAATGGTTGCCAAACCATCTTTACTAGAAAGGATTAAGAGTTCTCAGACCGATGATGAAGAATTCCAAAAGAAGATTAAAGCTGTGAATGATGGGAGATTGAGAGACTTTGTGTATGAAGATGGAATTTTGAAATTCGGGAAGAGACTTTGTGTTCCCAATATACCTGATCTAAAAAGGGAATTGCTGGATGATGCTCATAGTTCTAATTTCACTATACACCCTGGGAGCACCAAAATGTATAGAGATTTGAAGGACCATTTTTGGTGGGACAACATGAAGAGGGAGATTGCTGATTTTGTGTCAAGATGTATGGTTTGTCAACAAGTGAAAGCTGGAAGGCAACAGCCTGGAGGAGTCATGCAACCTCTTCCCATACCGGAGTGGAAATGGGACAATGTTACGATGGACTTTGTCATGGGGCTACCAAAGACTCCTAGAAGGAACGATGCAATATGGGTTATTGTTGATCGTCTTACCAAGACATCACATTTTCTTGCTATAAGAGAAGATCTGCCCCTGGAACGTCTAGCAAGACTATATATTAATAAAGTTGTGAGACTTCATGGAGTACCCCTATCAATTATTTCTGATCGTGATCCCCGTTTTACTTCAAGATTCTGGAAAAGTCTTCAGAAATCCCTGGATACTGAACTTCATTTGAGCACTGCTTACCACCCTCAGACAGACGGACAATCAGAACGGACTATTCAAACCTTAGAAGGCATGTTGAGATCTTTCTCACTTGACTTTCAGGGTATGTGGGATCAATATTTACCTTTGGTAGAATTTTCCTATAACAATAGCTTCCATTCGAGTATTCAGATGGCACCATATGAAGCGTTATACGGAAAGAGATGTCGTACACCAACCTGTTGGGATGACGTTGGTGAAAGAAAACTTGTAGGCCCAGAACTGGTGGAGGAAACGGTGGAAAAGGTGAAAGTAATCCAAAATCACATCAAAGCATCTCAAAGTAGGCAGAAGAGCTATGCCGATAATCGAAGGAAGGATTTGGAATTTCAAGTCGGTGATCATGTTTTTCTGAAGGTATCTCCGTGGAAGGGAGTCATACGTTTTGGTAAGAAAGGTAAATTGAGTCCCAGGTACATCGGACCTTTCGAAATTCTAGAACGAATTGGGGTTGTAGCTTATCGATTGGCAATGCCGCCAAGTCTCTCCAAAGTTCACGATGTGTTCCACGTATCTCTATTGAGGAAATACATGCCTGATCCGACACATGTACTCACCTATGAGGAATTAGAACTGGAACCCGATCTGTCTTATTGCGAAGAGCCCGTCAAGATTCTTGATACAAGAGAACAAGTGCTGAGAAACCGGACGACGCGTCTGGTAAAAGTTTTGTGGAGAAATCATAAGATGGAAGAGGCAACGTGGGAACTCGAGAAACTTATGATGAAGAACCACCCGAGTCTTTTTATGCAGTAATACCCTATAAATTGCGAGGACGCAATTATTTGAAGGAGGGGAGAATGTAACACCCCAAGCTTCCACGGTACGTTTCCCTTCGAATAATGCGATAGCGTGTGTTGTACGCAACCTCGAGTTCTAACACACACCACAACTAATTAAACTAGCCGTTGTGAATAGTAATACCTACATTTTGAAATCATATATATTTTATACTTCAAAATGGACTTCATTTTTGGATTCGGAATATTGAAATTAGCCTAGGGTGAAATTTTGGTACTTTTCGGATAACTTTTATATTTTGATGAATAGTGAAAATTACTAAATTTTAATTAAAAACAACTTTTTTAATCAAAATAATTAATAGTGATAAATTGTGAATTTTAGTGGTTTTAAAGTATATTTAGAATATATTTTTACCATTTAATATAATGTTGGTCATTGGACATAATTTTACAATTAAACCGAACATAAACAAGTGTCAATATTTTTATAGTTATTATCTCTTAAAAACACGCTTTTTGTTTTGACAGCGGGAATTAATTTTAAATTAATTTCTGCCACTTCTGTGTTTTGAATTTAGGAAAATTGATTCCATATTTGGAATCAGGATGTTCAAATTGTGTAAATAGGTAACTTTTATTTTTAGACATTTTGAATAGTTACTGTGGTAAATATTTTATTTACCATGGTTAAAGGGTAAATCCAGTAAATAAGGGTTAAAAAATAATATTATAATAATACAAAATTACCCTAAAACGTGTCCTAACCTTATTGGTGGACACATACCCGACCCTGGGCATCCTTGGGTCAATTTGGGGACCCCTTGGAGCCACTTGTATGTGGTAGGGACACATTATATTAATAAAGTTAAAATAAAAATAAAAATGGAATAAGCTTACATCTTTTAGAAGAACAATTTTTACATAGGGTTATACATGTTGGATTTTCGATTATAAATATTAATTAGAAAGCGAAAAAGATTTCCTACATTATGATATTTTATTTATAATTTTTAGACATCAAATAAGTTAAATTATTAATGACACAATAATGATGCAATGTTTACCTCATTAATAAATCATTGAAATAAATAATATTATAATGATTAAAATATTATCTAAAACCTGTCCAATTCTTATTGGTTGATGTTATTTAGAATATTAGTCATCTTATCTTCGACCTCAATGATTTTTGGTCCATTATAAACCGAATATAATTATATTATAAATTAATACTTTCACTCTTTCCTAAAGAGCCCCTCTTCTCCCTTATAAAAGGAGACCACTTCTACTCATTCCTCACACCTCTCAAGCCACTTGACTCATCCAAACTCTGCCCAACTAAGCTCCCCACATCCCTCTCCTCCTCCTTGAAGCTTCCCCTTAGGACGAAATAATTTCAAGAAGTCCTTTGGTTCCAACCAAAGTGAGTTACCTAAATTAAAGGTAACGATTTCTCTTAAATTATTTTCATTTATTTTGCTTCTCCAACCCCCAAACTCTTTTTATTTCCTTTCTTTTGTAACAACACCAGTATCCTCAATATACTAGGATGTTGTTATAAGAAGTATTAAAACTACACATACACACAACTCCATCTAATGGATGATGAACATAATGTTTCTGTGGATGGCAAACTAACGCCTCACGAAACGATGATTGTTCAAATACATCTTACCGCCTCTCATGGTGGCCATTATGATGGCACTATAATTAAATATGATATTAATGATATATATTTTATATATAAGCTTCTATAATTCCATTTTATTTCATACCATTATTCGTTTCATGTTGTATATACATACGATAATTTCATTTGAGGAAGTGCGGACTACCGCCCCTTAAAATGATATGACTCGTTCATACCACACATGGAACGTATAAAGGATGGTGTTAATGAACTTAAGTAACATATATAAAATATTATACTGGAATAGTAATATACCTATGTATCATTTGGATTCGATTCTTTTAAAATAAAAATTAAATGGAAATAGCGTTCGTGCGTACGTACGGACTACCGTCTCCACGAACGCGATGAGATTCATTCTCCATCGTATCCATTCAAGTATAATTATCATTTAATGATTTAAAAATGATGTTTAAGGACTTGATATCATTCTGGATATGAATAAGATACAACAAACATGACTTATGTAACAAAACATATAAAGAAAATGAGTAAGTTAACACCCGAAACGACGATAATACTAAGATATTATTATCAAATCAATATTAAAAGATCATATATGATATCATATTAATGTATATGATTATTGTATAATTTAGTAACAATTATTTCACTATTATACAGGAGGTTAACCTACCCCAACCAAGGAAAAGTACAAGGTAAGGGTTTACTTTACAACCTCTTCATTATCCAAGGTTGTTTATACGTAATAATCTACTGGGATCTCTTTATCATCCACATCCATGTTTCTTAAAAATGCATTTCAAAACATTTTTACTATTTACTAGAATATGAGTTAAAGTCATTTATACCCTTTTTGACTTTTATAAGTGGTTTATAAAGGAATCTTTCGGTCGTTTTCAAAACAAGGTCCTTTTTAACCTTTTCGACAGAATTAAGGTAAGAATGTTTTTTTTAACTTATACGGCGGGTGCGGCTAATTTCCACCGTTATAAAATCTTCAAAACTTCCCTTACAAGCTTATAAGAATATTTTCAAAGAAAATGTTTTATTTTATATTGATATTAAATGATTTCAAAATAAAAGGAGATATTTCTTTAAAAAGAATTTTGATTTCATCTACGTCAACATCCTTTGATGGATTTTAAGATTATTTGAAGTTGATTTATTATGATACAAAACTTCTATATTGTATTGAAGGTTTTGTGATATGTTTGACTATGGATGTGCTATTTTTATACCATTCATAGTTTATGGTGAAATTATTGACATTTCGTATGCTAGTTTTAATACGAATGTTTATGTTATGTTTAAACCTTTTCATATGGGAATGCATTGGACTTAATAAGTGACGGGTGGAGCCCGCTATAGCTCCTCGATGCATCGGTAGGTCTCATGAGACAAACTAGTGTCTTGGCACAAGGCCTTGACAAAATCTTATTTGTAGTCTTGGCACGAGGCCTTGGCTATGTGGTTATGATAGTCTGGCATTATGCATTCCAACATTATGAAAGTGGTTATTGATATTGCATGTGATTATTCGATTAGTATAATATCTATGTGAATAAGTAAATGGCATTATTTCATTTTACTTTTTCCATACTATGTTGAAGTTCAATTTTAAAAGGCTTTTGTTTTAGTAATTCATTGCCTTAAATGTTTATGATTATTTTGAATGTTCCGCTATATTGTTATCCTTACTGGGCATTTGAGCTCACCCCTTTTCTATGTTTTATTTTTCCCAGGTAGTGAAGAAGTAAATTATGAATGACTTGCAGGGATATTATGAGGGGTTAATAGTGTGGATATGAAGACTTTGTTGTTGTAGTAGTTTTTCACTTTGAAATGTAATGTAAAACTTTATGATTATATCTAGTGTTTCCAAGGCTACTAAACCAATCGGTCTTTCGGGATTTGATCTTTCTTGTGATCATGCCAATGTTATGTAATAATGCACCGACTCTAGGTAGCTGGGGTCGGGGCGTTACATATTATTTCATAGAATAATAAATTAATTATATGGTTGTGTTATCTAAAATTATAAACTCCATCATTATCAGATTAGTTATTCATGTCCAGGTGATTATTCGATTAGTTAGAAATACATGGATTTGTGTCATGCTCATATGATTATTTATATTGAATAATTTGATCGGAATTTATTCCTTACATATTTTTCGTCATGTTCATGTTATTGACTAAATGGAATTTATTATATATATTTAACATACCATATTGATTATTCTTTATTTATTCATGATAAATTCTAATGTACTCATCCCTTTATTGAGCATTAGATCTCACCCCTTTCTTATTCTTTCATTCCCCATAATTACAAAAAGTGTATTATGATTTATATTTAGGTATATGAAAAGGGAATAACTTTGGTCTTGGAGAAAATTTTATATTTTATTAATAAGTTTTAAAATTTAATATAATGGTCTAGTATGTAACTTGTTTTCTGAAACTACTAAACTATTTAGTCATTTGGGATGCCATCTCATATATCTATCACTAATGTAATAAAGTAACCACTAACTCCAGACTATTAGGGTTAGGTTCTTTGTAGTTGGCATTAGAGTATTTTCTGAAAAAACCTTGGGAAGAAGATTTTGATAAACATAGATTATAGAATATAACCCTTTGATTTAATTTTAGCATAATTATAAGTATAAGATGAAATCCTAGTGTGTTGGTAAAGTAGGTATTATGTGTAGTTTCTAGAAATGAATCCTTGATTGGATACTACAAGTAGATATTTCTCTAGAATAGATGTGCCTATGGGTAATGATACTAAAAAGGGAGCATTGGGATTTTACTTGATTGTCACCTAGTGTACGACAATAGGCCACACTGCACAGTTTGTTTGACACTCCTAGGGGATATGATTAGGATAATTCACATTTTATTTACAAACCATTATTAAGGATGTGTAAATATATTTATGACTTGAGAATATTTCCAAAGATACTGATTTTATGATTATGAGATAAGTTATGAATAAATTTATTAATTTTTCTTAAGTGTGTCACTAGTTTTTAAATAATACAGTATGATTCATAATGTATGATATAATCAAGTATACTCCATTATTTAGAAATGGAACCTAGTTTAAGTAAAATAAATTGTGTCAATTCACATAATTCATTTAGGGATTTCCCTCCTAGTAATGATAATGAAGACTGAGCTAGAACTATAGCTGAAGCTAATCAAATTATAACTATTTAGATAACCTTATTTAGGATATTCGAATAACCTTACCCTTATGGAGTATCCTACTAGCCCATAATGTGGTGTAACAATTCTGGATCACTTCATGCATCAAAAAACTCTATGATTTGATGAGACTAGATATCCATTTATATATGATCAATGGATAAATTCCATAGAAAATATAAATCTATCTTTAGGGAGTAATAAAAGGGATAATGTTGTCATGGGATTTTATCATCTCCCAATAGATGTGGATAAATGGGGTTAATTGATTGAGAACACTAAGGATGAAGAAAAATAAAACATGGAGTGGATGGATTTTAATATTCTCTTCTTGTAAAAATATTTACTTTGCGAGTAATGAGAATATATGAAGACATGATTCTTGAGACTAATACAATATGTAGAAGAAATTTTTCTAAGTATAAATCAATATCTAAAAGTTTATCATGGCATGTTATGTACTACATAAAATATTCAAAGAAAAATATTAACCATTTATTCTATAGGATTAAGCCCATCCCTCAAAGGGAACAAGTATCCTCAACATTATAATTATAAGAGGACATAGTATCATGTTCAATCAAGATATAGAATTAATTATGCATGTCTTATGGATTTAAAGGAAAGTAAGAGATGAATAGGATCATAGAGAAAAAATGTATAAGGGGAAGAAGGTAAATAAGGATTTTCCCGTATGGTATAATCTTAGAAAGATAAACCATGGTACTCTATTAAATGGAATGGGAGTTTACAAAATGTTTGAGGAGAAATTCTTCCATAATCAAGGATTTTGGAGAAATAAATATGTCACCAATGTTCAATGCTTCAACTGTAAGGATATGGGACACTATGAGAATTATTATTCCATTCATCAAGGGAATTTTACCTAGAAAAGTCTTAGTGTTCAAGGTCAATCTTATGCTATTAATATAGCTTATGTGTAATGATTAAAGTTATTGTGTATTGGGTTTTAATAATTATAATTTAAAATTATTTTTTTCAATGGTATTTTGGTTATAAGAATCATTAAACATTTAAGGATTGTGTTAATTTTTGAATAATGTATCTGTTCATGAAATATAAACTTAATATTTATAGATTCCATCATGGGTTTTTGATTTTATGGTTTATCATAAGTTCAATTTATTTTATACCTCTTTTGAGGCTTTATTTGATGGGGGTTTTCAATATGACTGATTTTTTTGGAGTCATTTATAGAAATATAAATCATTGGTTTAATATATTTTTTAGTGAAAATATTATTTAAGGAAAAATGTATTATAATTTTTTAGACAAAATAATAATTTTTTTACTACCTTTAGTATCAATTTTATCATTGATTTAAATGTAATAATTGTTAATTAAGATTATTTGATTTCTTGAAAAAATATTTTTTTGTGTAAAAAAACATGTAGTTAAAAATTTATTTTATGAAAGATGTTATTTTTTAGGATATTAAACATATTTTTGGAACATTAAAGTAATTATTTTTATATGTCTCTTGGAAAATTACACCCTTCATATAGGGTGAAAAATCATAAAATCAAGCAAGGTTCTTGGGCTTGAACCCATAACTAAGGGACGAGAAGGGTGTAGTTACTACTAGTGTCCTATGTGAAGTCTTGGTTATTAAAAAATTGTTTTCAGTGAAATTATTTTTTGGATAATTACATATGGAATTGATTAAGTTGATCTTTGGGTGTTACTATTTTTTTAGGTTTTATTGTATTATATTGGATAACTCATACTAACCATTTTCGATTTTTTTTAAATATTTGTGGACATGCGGAAGGACATATCACTCTTTTATTGAAATTATGATGCTTTAAAAATTAATTTTAGTGACTCATGAATAAAACATTCATCCTATATATTCATTTCATGGTGTTATAAATGAATTGTAAATTGATTAAACCATGGAAAAGGATAAAATAATAAGTATATTTTATGGTGTTCTGTATCACAATAGTAAAATAATCCCAAAACAATAAGAAAAAGACCTTGAAAAAAATATTATATGATTAACCTCATATATGATGAATCAATTTTGTTTTAACTCATCATAGTATTATGGTTTTGGGGTCATTAAATTTCTCATGTTCTTTCACTTTTTTTTTGATCAATTATCTCTGTCACTCTCTATAATTATTTACAATTTTCATTAATGTCCATATTTTCATTTCGTACTAATTTTTTCATACATGGAAATATATTTATGTGTTATTCTAGATGAACTCTGTAATACCCTTTCTATCTCTTCAAGAAGGATATTTCTGAACCCTTAGTATAATGTTGGTTTATAATAATGAAATTTTCAAATATCAAACCCTTGATTTCTCAAACAATATTCTAATTTTAAGGATGAAAAATTTTTAGGATGGAATAATGTTACACCCCTAGATTTTAAAAAAATATCATATTTTTCGATAGTGTATGTGACAAGAAACACTGAGCTTAATATATTCTCAAAATATATTTCTATAAATTTAATCTCTTTGATGGCTTGTTATACATGAAACCCCAAATCAAAATTTAATGTATACCATTATAACATAGAAATTAAAATTGTAGGTATTAATTGAACTAAATAAATTGTAAAAATTTTATGGTTTATAAATTTAGAAAATAACTTCAATGGTATATATTTTTTTACAAATTAAAAAAAATTATTTTAAAGAAAAAAAGAAATGTTTTTTTAACTCTATTTTTCTAAAAGGTGGTTTCATCATGTTTTGTGTACATGCTTTAAAATTAATTTTTAAATGATTTAAAAAATTTATCTTACAAGATGAAATTAATTTCTTATATCATCATTTCAAAATTATCTTAGATTAAATTTTAGATAATTTTCTGAAAATATTAATTTTACAATGAATTGTGAAAAATATTTGTTGTTATTGAAAAATACCTTTTTTGAATCATTTAGAAGCTCTATTTTTATTTTAAATTGTTTTAAAAGAAAAATTATTTATATTATATTATTATTAATCTAATTTAATATATTTCAATTAATTTTATATTAATATTTAATATAAAAACTTTTTATACTTCTAAAAACATCTCCTTTCGAAAATCCTTTTTTCATCACATTAGCGGGATTGATTTTAAATTAAATTCCACCTCTTATATGAATTGAATTTTAAAAAATAAAATAAATATTTTGAATTAGAATAATTATTATATAATCAGTAAAAAAATTAATGTTTTTTATAATTAATATTGAAGATAGTAAAAATAAATTACCACGGTTAGGGTAAAAACGGCTTTTTCAGGGGTCAAACTAGGATGATAAGGGTCAAAATAACCAAGTAACACATATAATACCTATTACATGGACATATTTAAACATTATATAATACATGGTTACATAATGATCCATTGTTTTATCCCTTTTTCTATTGAAAACCTCAGGTATCACTTTTTCTTTTCAATAAATAGAAGTCTATCCTCCCCCCCCCCCCCCCACCCACTTATAAAAGGTCACCACAATCCTGTCATATTCAAACTCAAAAAGAATTTTTTTTGAGAATAACTACCTAAATATATTCCTAAAATAAATTACCAAATAATAGTGTAATTTTTTATCAAAAATACAATCTATAAAAAAATTAGTTAGAAACTTAAAGAGGTATAAAAAAAGAGGTAAAGTATTCAACCATGTGTTTTCATTTTACTTCTTATTATAAATCCTTCAAGTCATATAAAACAATTATAAATTAATAAATCTAGTATATCATATATAATAAGGTGTTTTTATTTCACTATAATAACTTATATCAATATCATCTTCCATCAAATGGGAAACAAAACTCTGGATCGTGTGTTTGGTGGACTACTACCTCTCGAGTCGATATAATTCATTTTCAATCACAGCTTCACATGGATGGATATAATCATGGATTTAACATAAAATTATAATATTTATGAAATTAATATACTTATTTAAATATAATATCATATATTCCATCTTATATTCCAATCTTTTGGAAAAAAATAATGTCGCTCAAGCATACGTGTGGACTACCACATCCATGTAGCGATGTGGATTTTTTTCATTTTTTTCAAATAGATACTATAAGAATATATTTAAGGAATAAAAATTAAATATATTATATTATAATTTTTTTAATGGTGAAATATTATTTACCTTCATTACATTCCATCATTTGTAAAAATAGAAACATTTTTCATGTATACATACGACCTACTATCTCTAAGAACGGTGTAACTCATTTTCACATATCTACCTTTTATGTTATATTATAAATAATTATATAATGTTTAAATATTATATTTAAATCGTGGTTAAAATTATTTAATAATTTAACCATTATGAAAGAAAAAATACTGAAATTACCTAACCAAATCATACATGAAAACGCAAAGCAATTGTTACCCAAAATAGTGATTTTAACAAATAATTATAAATAAGAGGGTAATAAGATGATATATTTTAACCATATATGGTATGAAATATATTATTACACTTATTTAATATATTTATAATAAATATATTTTTATTATATAGGTTGTTTGAACATATAAAAAATAAATTAGAGATGAGGTAAGGGATTCTCAACTAACTTTTACTTTCTTGAGACATGTGCTATATTCACCACTTAGTTATTTTATATAGTTTATATAATTAACCGTTGTTATGTTATATATTTAATAAATTTATGTTCATGGTATTTAATTTTTCAGTTTATTTTTTTTTCATGGCCCTTATAATTCAAAATTTACCAAATTGGTAAGGGTTTCTCATCTCACATTTACTTTGATGAGATAAATTTCATATTAACCACTTAGTTAGTTTCTTTTGTTTATATACTACCCCATTTATATTTTATTTTTTAAATCCTTTTAATTTAAAGTTATTTAAATTTACATTTTAGTTTATTTATTCCATGGTGCATGTAATCCAAATGTTACCAAAGTGGTAACGGTTTATTTAACAATCTCCTTATTGTTCGGGATTATTTTTGTTTGAGTATCCATTGGGATAATTATTTGATCAATCTATCTTAAACCTAATATAGTTTCTTTTTATATGTTTATTCAAGGGATTTATAAGTAATAGTACCATTATTATATCTTTTCTACTTAAAATTATAGAGAAAAATACTTTTACTAAAATATAACTTTATTTTTATCTTGAGTAAAAAATAATTTTTCTTCCAAATTCCTGTTTTCTAAAAATAATTTAAAAAATGATTTTTGAATTTACAAGATGATTTATTGAACAACTTTTTACCCATATTGACTTTTTAAAAAAATTAAAGGAATCTCCTTTTTATTTTCTGAACTTGTACTTTTTACTCATTTAAAAATAGTGTGAATAAAATTACCTGTATGGCATGTATGAAATTACCCACTGTATATTGTTTTGAATTTTTCATTAAAATATTTGAAGTGTCTTTTCAAAGGGAATTTTTTAATAATGTTCTATAAATTTTTATTTTCAAAGAATACTTTCAAACTGAAAATGATATTTTCCTTAATAATGTTTTTAATGTAATTTTTATGTTATTTCTATTAATCAATGAAAATAACCCTTATTTTAATTTTTCCCCATTTTCAATATGATGAAATGATACCATTATTATTATTTATCTAGATGGATTATAATTAGTTTAACTGGTGATGAACTTTTTTGATATCATTCTTTATATTACCCTAAAAGGTTTATGATTATGTTTATTGATTAGGAAAAGTATTAAAAGAATTATGATAGATTTTAAATATGAATGTTTATATTAATCATTATTTTTTGCTTTGATATGAGTAATGCATTAGTCCTAGTAAGTGATGATATGGGTCCACTATAGCCCCTTGATGCATCGGTAGGTATCATGAGACAAACTACCTTTGTTTTTTGGTCGATCCCTTAAAAATTTATTTAAGATATCTTGGAAGGAGTCCTTGATGGTATGATAATGATGATTGAAATTATAAATTTTCTCATTATAAGATTATTTTTTGATGTCCACGTGATTATTAAATTGGTTAGAATATCCATGGATACTTTTCAAGATCATTTTATTATTAAATGGAGTTATTTGATCATCATTTATTCATTCCATATAATTATTTATGTTTATGTTATTAATTAATTGGAATGTTTTTCATTCATTTACCTTTCCATATTGATTATTCCTTATTTATTATTGGTAACTTCCATTGTACACATACCCCAAATGAGCATTAGATCACACATTTTTCTAATTTTTCCTATAATTGGGATGTCAAGAAGTGTATTATTATTTATATGAAGAGATATTCAAGAGGATATTAGTGTTCTCTAATAAAATTCTATTTTTTATTCTAATATTTCAAATTAAATGTAAAATTAAATTATGTATCTAGTTTTTAAATTATAATAAACTCTTAGGTCCCTTAGTATGAAGACACTTGTATATACCACCAATGTAATAATGTAACCACCTACTCTGAGAAACTTAGGATGGGGACTTTATATAGGCTACCCCCTTGGATCTTGTGGATGCAACACTATTGGTTTTATGGAAGATCTATTAATTATTAGATACCTAGAACATTAAAAGTGGGTTATAGGGATGGTATTCTCCTTTGATTACCTATTTCACCAGGGAATCATCCATTTATAAAATTACATAATTTTGTAGGACCTTCTCCTCCTCTGAAACAATAATTGGTCATACATTGATAATTACCAAGTAAAAATGTGGGGTTCATCCTGAGAGATTAAGGATGAGGGATTCCTGGTGATACCCTCGGGTATATTACTCATCATGATGGAGGTATCTAAATGTGATCCCCAATAATTTAATAGATATTGCCCTGATGTAGTGTTCATACTCGCAGACATTTCGGTACATGTTGAGGTAGGTACAGTCATTTGTGTTCATTGACCGGCAGATCGATACTGGTTTTTTGAAATGGTTTGGGTTTTATGTTTGAGCCCTTAGGTTAGTTGGGATATTGGTTAGCACTCTAATAATGAAATTCTCATATATATTATGGTATTAAGACGAAGTAGGTATGGTAATATTTTATTTATTTATCTATTCATGTAGTGTATTTATATCTATCAATTGAGTATGTATTGTGCACATAAATTGTATATATTGGTTATATACAGAACCCCATTGGTGGTGACCAGGTAATTTTTATACTCACACCATGCCCGATCCACCATTTCACTAGGGTTCATGAGCATGAAACCCACTTTTTGTAAGAACATGTTGGGATGAGTCCCCATATTGGTATGTACAGTTTGATAGTAGGGGTGGGATTAAAGATCAAGATGAGGTGAGGCAATGTGATATTGTTAAACCTCCTATAAATCAGTTTTATTATCTAGTCTATTTATTACTATATGTTATTGTAAAAGTGGATTATCTTCCTTCTATGACATTCTTGTTTGGGACTTACACCATTGCATTTATTATTAGCCTTATTTTGGTATATTACTTCCAATTTATGATTATTTGTGATGTATTATACTTATTTATTTCATATTCTATTTCAAAATATAATAAAAGGGGTATAACCACCCCATAATACCTCCTTTAACCCCCTATCCTTATTTGAATCCAATGATATTAAGGAGGGAGGAATGCTTGGGGTTCCATCATGAACTGGTTAAATTATTGTCCATAGAGTGAGTTAGGTTTGGGAATTATAAAAATTCACCATTACTTATTCACTCCACCCCCCCCCCCCCCCACACACTCATTGTGTTAAGTATATCCATCTCCACTCCCCTATGTTATTATCATATCATAGTTCTCTTATGATTGGATTCCTTATTTTTGTATTATTTTCTCTTTTAAGGTTTCATTTTTTCATTTAATTTTATAATAAAGTGCAGTTTTTTTAATAGTTTTCTATATCATATCAGAATTATATCTCTACCAAGACGGTGATGAATAGGAGAAAAAATTATAAAATTAATATGATACATCTATCTCAATTTTAATAATATATAGAATATTTCACATTATATAATGACAATGAAGATAGATTTGAAATAAGTTTAGAGTGTTTTTGTAAACCACTAATGAATTAGAAGATACTTTCACCTAAACTTATTTAAGAAACTCATATGAAAAATAGTTAAGTGAAAGATATTTCTTAAACTATCCTCATGAAGAACTAAGCATTAGTAGTTATGATCTCATATCTAAATGTTGTCAATAAATTTCAATAAGTGTATTAAATGATATGATTTATTATCTTCCCAAACAATTGGATTCAATATATTGTGGAATACCAGAAAAATAGTAATAATTGATCACCTAGCTGTAAGTGGAGTCAAAATATTTTGAAAATTATTTGGAAGGAAATATTTAATATAGTGTAAATATCTCTAGGAAATTTTGATCTAATCATTTTTAAATTCACTTCTTGAAGAGAATCACTCTAAATTTTAATCATAGTGGCTTAATACCATTGATGAAAAGTATGATTCTAATAAATAATTTTCATATAATATTTATTCATTAGAGGATAATTTTAAAAAAAATTATTTTCTAATAGCATAAGAATGATGTATATAGACATGAAATTTCTTTTGTAGAATATGTAATACATTGTAGAAAAATATGCCCAGATACTATATTATTATAGTACATTTGGAAACTAGAAAACATAAAAAACTTATTCATAAAACATCTACATCGTCTCATGTATTACATTTCATAACTATACACCTTTTTTGACACATCTTACTTAATGCCCTTCTTCAAATCCTAGGGGAAAAGAGACATGAAAAGGGGTGAGCTAAAATTCTTAGTAAGGGTAATAATTGAAAATATCTTACAAAACATAAACATAATAATGTAAAAACATAAACATAAAGGTTAAATATTAAAATATTGAGTCATGAAATAAATATTGGCAGTACATAAGGCATAGATCTTAAAGGAATATTAACCAAGATAAAATTTCAATGGAATAAAACATTGAATTGTGGAAAACAAATAATCACATAATATTATTTCCACAGTTTCCAATTCATTACTACCAAGACCATCATAGTGGACAAATTTCAATACTGAATCGGGTTTACTTTCCATTCCATCTATATATTACTGAATTGGGTTTACTTTCCATTCTAGCCCTATATTACTGAACTTATATTACTTTTCATTATATCCATGTCTCTCTTGGGATATTTTAATATTTACCTAATGAATTGGAGGGAGATATAGGTCCCACCCATCTCATAAATAAATCATTCTTACATGTTCCACAATAACATAAATCATTGTTCATAGAACAACCCAAGAAATAAAATGGGTTTTTTAAACATTATTCTATCATTACATAATCAATATAAAATATAATTCCATCATTAACACAATCAAATAACAGTAATAATATGGATATAAACATAACCCTTTTTAATAGAATCATCTTATATGGAAAATATATTTGAAAAAACACCCGAACTTAATTATATAAGAAAATATCCTTTCTTTTTCAAAAAAAAAATTTCTCAAATTGTCATGAAATTTTAAATAAAGAGAATTTATTAAAAAAATAAACTAGAAATATTATAAAGGAATATTTATGAAGACATAAAAATCTGTTCATTCTACATAAGTTGAAAAAACATTCTCCTCATACTTTTATCAAAAAAGTCAAAAAGTACCTCGTATCGAAAAATGCCAAAATATTCCTTTCATACCATTTAATAAAAAAACCAATGGGAAATATTGACATTAAAAAAATTAAGAAAAAAATATGACATATTTAGGAAATATGTATACTGATAATATATATAGCCCAGTAAATACTTACGTATAAATAATTTCAAATAATAATGTGATTGTAAAATTTTCATTTACCTTAGGTTCGATATGATTCGTATGTATCTAAAACTCTAGTATAATGATTTAAATAATTCTATTTACTTATTATAGAATCATAGTAATTTTTTTTATCATATATGATCATATTTTCATTCTTTTGTCAGTAATATTTCATTATCAATCATTATTCGGATATTAAACGATTAAATTCTTATGAATGTTTTGTCGGATAAGTTCATGTTCCACTTATTTTTTTATAGTTATATAATTTATATAATGATATTTTTTATTATATATATAAAATTTATTCATTACATTCATGTATATAATTTAGGTTTAATTAAGATTATGTAGAATGAATCGCATCGCATCGTGGAGACGGTAGGTCGTATATACGCATGAGTGATGATATCATTCACTTAATGGTTAAACAGTATATAATTTGATGGTATATTAATTATACATAATAATTATCATGTTATTTTAATTATTTACATCCATTATAGTTGTCTGTATACCCTTTATCATTAAGTATTTTTTAATAAAAAATTACCCCATTATGTGGAAACGGTATGTCGTACATACGCATGCATGGTGACATTTTTATTTATAGGATGAATATAATGAGGTATATATTTGTCCAATAATTATAATAACATATCATAATGTAGAAAATACTATATTTATATCATTATTATGGAAACAACATAAGAATATAAAGTAGAACATGAAAATAATTTTGAAAGAGGTGATAAAACAATTACCTCTTTTTTGTGTATCTTCATTTTATTTGCACAAAAGGTCTCGTTAAGATGGATTTATTACCAATGTGTGGCCTCTAGGATGAATTTAGGGAAGTTGGGGGAGGAAATTTATTGGGGTGGGTAGAGAAAATGGCATTATATGTTTGATTAAAATAGAAGGATAGGTACCCTTTTATAAAAGAGGGGAGAGGCACCTTTGGAAGTTTCAAAATTATAAAATTAATATAAATTAATTTTTAAAATAAAATGCCTCAAAAGTGTATTATTTAAAATATAAGAGGATTTCAGAATGAAATAATCTCAACTAGTAAAATATAGACATGTTTTGATTTTATTTTGAACATTATCCTTTTTTTATCCTTACTTAATATATTTAATTTTAATTATGGTAATAATATTCTAAATATTAAATGGTTATAAATATTTACTTATGTTATTTGAATTTTCCATAATTGGATAATTTATGACATTTTAGACCTTATAATTTTGAAATTTGAATTTTTAAATATTTTTGTTATTTTTAAATAATTTAATAATATGTTATTTTTATAAAAGATCAATAGTTTCAATTATTGACACTATTCATTTATTTTTCTTTTAATAAAATCAAAATAGAAGATAAATTCAAGAAAATATTTAATACACTCTTAAAAAGTAATATTCACCTAGAAAATTCTTCGCTTACAATAATTAGTTCATATTATATTTCTTTTAATATTTTTATACCAATTTATATGATATTTCTATTAATAAAATAATTTCTACATCACTATTATGTCATCATTAATGGTAATTATTTAATCACTAAAAATTATAAATAAATTCACATGATTTGTATAATTTTATTATATTTCTGTAGACTATTTTTTTGGAGGTTTTATCTTGTTTATCACTATATTAAATTTTTATACTTATAAGAGATAAGAGAGTGAAATGTTGTCACTTTCTTTTGTTTCAGGTATAATTACATCACTTTCATAGAAAAAACTCTATTAAATGAATCAATTACAAACCTCACATGATATTGGTCAACATTAATTCCTTAAATGATATTTTTGAATATGTTAGAGTAATATTATTATCTTTGTCTTATTTTTTATTACCATAATTTACCTGATTTACCTTTACCTGTGGTAAATAAAAATTATCGTAGTTATTATTCATAATATCCAAAAAAAATTAAAAGTAATCTATTAACATAATTTTGACCCACCGATTTAAAATATGTAATATATTTTACAAAATTCACAACATAGAAGTTTAATTAATTAATTTAAAATTAATTTTCGTTGTCCAAACCAGAAGTGGGTTTTTTAGAAGAAAAAACTATCGAAATATTGACATAGGTTATTGTCTAATTTAAATGTAAAATTAATTTCAATTACCAAAATTGGATTAAATTATAAAAACATATTAAAATTACACTTTAAACCCAATTAAAATGATAATATAACTATATATAAAATTGGACAAAAATCCAGTTTGGAATTAAAATGCAGTATTTTTTCACTATTCATTAAAATTTTAATTTATCAAAAAAAAGATAAAAAATTCAACCAAGGTTAATGTTGATGTACCTATTACAATGAATAAGTTTAATATGTAAAATATAACTTATAAAATTTTCAAAAACTATATTTAAAAAGGTTTCTCCATCAAAATGCGGAAAAACTATATTTTTTTGAAAAATACTTATTTTATCTAAAAAACAAAATTTGTTTTTAAATCATATCTATAAAACATAAAATATGAATTTAAAAAATTATTTTTAATATGTTACATATATATTTCATTAATAAAATCCATAAATAGTGTTTTTATTATTTTATAGACTCACATATTTTCATTTAAATTTTTTTTGAGAAAAAAGTTAAAACTATTCATACCTGTCATTAGAATGAAAAAGTTATAATATTTAGTTATCACTTATACTTAGTTTTCTATGAAATTAATTTTATCAAAATAACTTAAAATTATGTGTAACACAATCCAATAATAGTGTTGTGTTTTTTGTACACCAACTCGGTGTAGCATATAACATACGACCAGTCAGTTTAATGTGAAAAGAATCTTTAACTTAGCCCATTGCAGGATATAAATAAAAATTTAAATTTATTAAAAAATAAATGATCCATAAAACCTAGGTGTGTAACATTATACCCCCCTTAAAATTAATTTCTCTCTCTAAATGTATTGGGTTATAAAAAGTTTCCCACATTATAAAAAGGAATACTAAAACTTCATTTTCAAATAGGAAAGCTAGAAAGATAATAGTTACCCAAATTAACTCATCATTGGGTTTCCAAATAAGAGAAAAAATATGGGAAGTGAAAACATGGATTTGGAAGAGAAATATAACAATCAAGTTCTGATGGAGAGTGACATAGAACATAGTTAGAAGAATGTTAACAACATGAAAGCCATAAATTTGGGATGATCTAAGAGACCATCTAATTCATCATATAAGAATGTTCTAAGAGAACATTTTACAATTACCATATCATTTCAATAAATTGAATAATTTTTAATGAAAATAAATAATTACTTGATTCTTGTACAGTCTCATCGTTGTTTGTGCCTTGAACAATTTTTAATTAATCACTTATTTAAAGAAATAGTGTTGAATTTTTCACTCTTAAAGTGTTAGAAGATCATGCAATAGAATGATATGTCATTCCATATATCTCAAAAAAATGTTATCATGGGGTACAAATATTCATAATTCCATCTATAGTGAGATTATACATTAATCTAAAAAACTTCAACCAGAATATAACTTATACTATCCATAAATGGATAACATTAAAATCCTTCCAAAAACATAAAATTTAAAATTTTAGAAATAGGTTACCTAAATCAACTAAAAATTTATCTCCTATATCTCATAAGGTGGTTCTTTTTTTCACATTCCAAACATGAGAATACCTTAATCATGTATTCCATTTAAACATGATAATAACACAAATTACCATAGATCATTAGTGAAAAAATGAATTTGGTCAAAATGAACTCTTTCCAGACATCCAAAATACTAAAAATTTTATATACTCAAACCATGATATCACATTTTCCTTGCATCAATCATGAGTTAATTAATACAATAAAACATCTCACTATCTTATTATCCCTTCATTATGCGCATATCATATGCTTTCCAAAAATATTTGTGTAACATTTCATGGTTACCGGTATTATATACTTATAGAAAACCACAATATACCCATACATAGATATTACAGTATTCCATAAAAATATAAAAGATATACTAAAACATTATTTTGGAATCCTTATACATAAACACCTAATCATTACACCACTTCTTTGTTATACTCAAAATCTCCAATAGTGATCACATGTGATTTTCCTTTGGATTTATCCTTAAAAGGTTTCTGACATCAATAATCCTCCATAAACCTTGTATTAGGGAATTGGATAGCATAATTCTTCATTTACTTTCACTTGTAACCCTGATTTGTGGGAGGTTAACTCTTTAGATATTTCTATTTATTCCCATTACATAATCATTAAAATGTTCATTGACCTTCTTTCCCACACTTAAAACATATATTCATCCCCTTAATACAATTTCCTCCATGTTTCCTTCCACACTTTGAGCATAAAGAAAATATTATCTTATTTCCCCCATAATTTTTATTGTTTCATTTTAATTCTATACAAATTTTCTTATAATATCCATGAGATATATGAGAAAATACAATATTCCATATTTAAGAATAATATGAGGAAGGTACATATAAAAAATAAGTTTATGAACTCATCCCAATCCGTGGAGTCAATTTTTTCTTGTTGCCTCATATTATAGATATAGTTCCACCATAGATTCTCTTTTCCTTACAAGAAATAAGTTCCAAACTTAACTTTTCACCTTATGAACAATGGAAAATGAAAATATATTTTAATTTGTACAAATACATTTCTCAGCATCTAATGGATCAGTTGTTCCACTAAAAGAAGGTGGATGTTTCCTTGAGAAAAATTCAAGAGAATGTTGTTTCCACCTTTGGTCAATTGGAATCATAGCAGGATTTTCGGTCATAGAAACAAGATTCTTTATTTGGGCTCCCATAATATTTGGTGTTTTAGGAGGATAATCATTTAATTTCCCATTTCATTCAGCATTAACATAGTTTCTTTAGGTTACAACCATTATCTAAAACCCAAAAAGAATAGTGTGAGAGGTAAAAACCGTACTAAGAAAACATCAAATTCAAGGGGGAATACTTTTAGTCTCTAACAACATAGGTTTAATACTAGATTATTCAGGATATTTATCATAATTCAAGGACTATAAATAATATTTATACTTACACTTAGGGATATCCCTAGACATACCTTAGAAATATCTCTAGGGATCTCACTAAAGTTCCTGCATCAGAGTTTCCAAAAATTTACTAAACCTTCACTCTGATAACAACTCTAAATAACCAAGCTTGATGTCCAAGGACATTACATTTATTTTATGAATACTTAATTCATTACCCAAATATACACCCAAATACCATATTAGTTTAGTGCATTTGGAAACTGTAAAACATAAACAACTAGTTCATAAAACATCAACATCATCTTATGTTTTATCCTTCTAAACTATAACCCCTTTTGACACATCTTACATAATACCCTTCTTCAAATCCTGGGGGAAAAGAAACAAAAAAAAATGTGAGCTCAAATGCTCGGTAATGATAATCATGGAAAATATATTACAAAATATAAACATCAGAATTTAAAAACATGAAAATAATGTTTAAATATGAAAATATTGAGTCATGAAATAAATCTTTTCCAACGTAAGGCATGGATCATAAAAGGAAATTAACCATGATGAAATAAAATTAGAATAAAACATGGAATTAGGGGGAAAATAAGTACATAATATGATTTAAATAGTATCCAAGGCATTGATTCCAAGACCTTCATATTGTAAAAATTCCATTATTGAATCGGGTTTACTTTTAGTTCCATCCATGTATTACTAAATAGGGTTTACATATCGTTCCAACCCTATATTAATAAACTGGGTTTACTTTAAATTGTAGCCATATATATCTAATGATATATAAATATTTACCCAATAAATTTGAGGGAGATATTGGTCCCACCCATCTCATAATAAAATCATTCTTACATGTGCCACAAAAACATAAATCATTCATCAAATCATAACCCCAAAAATAAAATGGGTTTCATAAACACCATGTTATCAAAACATAATCCATATAAAATATCATTCCATAATTAACATAATAAAATAATATTATTAATAGGTATATAATCATAAACCTATTTAAATATCATCATCTTAGATGGAAAATAATTTGGTAAAACACTCGAACTTAATTCTTTAAGAATTTTTTTTATTATTCAAAAATGTTTTCTTTTCTCAAAATATCATTCAGTTTTAAAAGAAAATAATTTATTTGGAAATAATATTGAAATTTTTTAAAGTAATCTTCATGGAAATAAGTCATTATGAAGATGTAAAAATTTGTTCATCCTGTATAAGTTAAAAAAATTCCACATACTTTTAGAGAAAAGGTCAAAAAGTACCTCATATCGAAAAATATCAAAAGATTCATTTCATACTATTTAATAAAAACATACCAATTGGTAAAATTAAATTTAAAAAGTTGTATAACAATAAAAATAATATTAAATATGAATTGAAAATTAATTTGGATGATAAGTATACCCTACTAAATACATACCTATAAATAATCTCAAATAATAATGAGATTGTGATATTATCCCTTAACTTAGGTATGATATGATTTGTATTATCTAGAAATTGTGTATAATGATTTAAATAATTTTATTGACTCATTCAATATTCATATTAATTTTTATTATATCATATATGATTATATTATCATCTGTTTTTTAGTAACATTTCATTGTCACCTATTATTTGCATATTAACTACTTTATGTTCTTAAGCATGTTTTGTCAGATAAGTTCATGTTCCACTTCTTGGGTTATAGTTATATAATTTACATAATTATATTCTGATAATATATATTAAAATTTAATTATTCCATTCAAGTATATAATCGTGATTTAATGAAGATTATGTATAAGGAATTGGGTCTCATCGTGGAGATGGTGGGTCGTACGTAAGCATGAGAGAAAATATCATTAACTTAATGGATAAATGGTATAGAATTGGATGGTATATTAATTATAAAAAATAATTATATTGTTATATTCATTATTTAAATCCATTAAATTAATAATTATTCTCATCCAAATTAGGTATTGTTGAATAAAAAATCACACCACGGTGTGGAGACGGTAAGGCGTACGTACGCATGCATGGTGATATTATTATTTGTAGAATGGATAAAATAAGTTATAAGGTTGTCCCATAATTATAATATAATATTAGTAGGTAGAATATTTGGGATTTATTACTTTTTTATATAAACAACATAATAATAATAAGTATAGGAAGAAAAAAAATTGAAAAAGGTGATAAAACAATTACCTCTTTTTCCAATATCTGATTTTTATTTAAAAAAAGGTCTCCTTAAGATGGATTTCTGACCAGAGTTTGGCCCCTAAGATAATGTGTGGTAATTTATGAGAGGATAAGGGAAAGTTTTTACTAAGAAAAGGCCTTTAGAGGTGTGATTAAAAGAGAAAAAGAGGTGCCTTTTTATAAGATATGGGAGAGCACCTTTGGAAATACAAAAACTATTAAATTAATAAAAATTAATTTTTAAATAAAAATGCCTAAAAAGATCATTATTTATAAGATAATATGATTATAGGTCTAAATAATCTAAACAAATAAAATTTATAAATGTTTTGATTTTCTTTTAAACTTTATCATTTTGATTTATCCTTATTTAATCTATTTAATTTTAATTGTGGTAATAATATTCTAAATATTAAATGGTGATAATTATTTACTTATGTGTTGTAAATTTTTGATTATTTGATATTTTAAGATATTTTGGACCTTATCATTTTCACTTTTTAATTTTTATAAAAATTTTTAATTTTTCAATAATTTAATAATATGTTCCTTTTAAAAATATCAATAGTTTCAATTTTGACACTATTAATTTATCTAACTTCAAATAAAAACCCCACAGAATATAAACTCAAAAACAAATATTTAATACACTCCTAAAATATCATATTACCCAATAAAGTTTTTTGATAACATTAATTTTTCCATATTATATTTATTTTAATAAATCTAAATACATTTTTTTTATTATATTAATAAAATAATTTATTCATCACTATTGTGTCATAATTCATGGTACTTATTTAATCTATAAAATTTATAAATAAATTCAAATGATGTATATAATTTTATTATATTCCTAAAGACTATTTATTTTTTATGTTTATTAATTTTATCACTACATTAATATTATTATACTTATAAGAGATAAGAGAGAGAAATGTCGTCACTTTCTTCTGTTTTAATTATAATTAAATCACTTCCAAATATAAAAGTTTATTAAATTAATTCGTTCCTACCCTTGGGTGATATTGTCAAACTTTAATTAATCTAATAGGATTTTTTAGTTTTTAAAGTAATTTTATTATCTTTATCTTATTGTTTATTATCCTAATTCACCTGATTTACCTTTAACTTTGGTAAATAAAAACTATCATAGTTATTAATCATAATATCCAAAAATAAATAACCTATTGAAATAATTTTAACCTAATGATTCAAAATATGGAATCCATTTTTAAAAATTCAAAACACCTAAGTTTCATAAATTAAATTAAAATTAATTCTCTTTTTTAAAACCAGAAAGAAAGTTTTTAAGAAGTAAAAAACTAACAAAGTATTGACATGTGTTTATGTCTAATTTATATTTGAAATTACATAAAATGACCAAAATTATATTAAATGATAAAAACATAATAAAATTATTCTTTAAAACTAATTAGCAATATAACCTAACTATATAAATAAAATATATAAAGAAGCGGTTTTGAAATAAATTGGAGTATTTTTTCAATATTTATTAGAATATTATTTTCATCAGAAAAATACCAATATTTAATCCAAGGTAAATTTTTATATCACTATTGAAAAGAAGAAGTTTATTACGTCAAATATAACTTATAAAATTGTCAAAAGCTATATTTCAAAAGTCTTCACTATCAAAAGGTTGTAAAACTATATTTTTTGAAAAATACTTTTTTTATCTGAGAAATTGAATTTTTTATTATATAACATCTAGAAAACATATTAGTTGAATTTAAAATATTACATAGAATATATTACATATATTATTCACTAATAAAATCCATAAATATTGATATTATTATTTTATAGACTCTCTTATTTCCATTTAAATAATTTTTTTGAAGGAAGTTAATATTATCCATACCCACCATTATTATTACTAGGTTATAATATTTAGTTTTCACTTATACTCAATTATAAGTGAATTTAATTCTATCAAAATAACTTGAAATTATGTGTAATGTAAGCTAAAAAAAATTTTGTGTGTTTCATACAACAACTCAGTGTTGCGTGTAACATACGAAAAGTCGGTTTTGTGTGAAAGAAATGTTTTACTTAGGGTATTGTAAGATATATATAAATATTTTAATTTATTAAAAAAATGGTCTATAAAAACTCAAGGTGGTATATTATACCCCCATTAAAATGAAATTTCTCCCTTGAAAATATTTGGGGTTATAAAAGATATACTACTGAAATATTTATTTCATAGAAACCCACATCATAAAAAGGAATACTAAAACATCATTTTAAGAAGGAAAGTTAGAAACCTAAAGGTTACCCAAAATAACTCATCACTAGGTTTCCAAATAGGATAACATATGTGGGAAGTGAAAACATTGATATTGAAGAGAAATCTAACCATTATGTTTTTATAGAGAGTGATAGAGAACATGGTTAGGGGAAAGTTAACAATCAGAAGTCCATAAATCTGCGATGATTTAAGGGACCATATGATACATTGAATAAGAAGGTACTAAGGTAAATTTTTTTTGTTTTCAATATACTTTCACCAAAGTTGAACAAGTTTTAATGACAATAAATACTTACTTGATTTTGGTACAATCTCACTTTTGTTTGTGCCTTGAACAATTTCCATATCATCTTTTATTTAAAGAAATGAAGTTGAATTTCTCATTCTTAAAGTGATTGTATCTCATTTAATATAATTATGGTTCATTCCATCTATCTCAACAAAAATTTTATAATAATTTATCAAATATGCATAAATCCATATATAGTTATATAATACATTATTCTAAATAACTTTTACTAGAATATAACATTTACGATCCACAAATGAGAACATTACAATCCTTCCAAAAACTAAAAATATAAAACATTTGAAAGAGGTGAAATAAATATACATAACATTTATCTCACATATCCTAAAATGTAGTTCTTGTTTGTCACATTCCAAAAATTTGAATACCTTAATCAAGTATTCTCTTGAAATATGATAATAAAATTAATTACCACAAAACTTTAGTGAAAGATTGCATTCTGTCAAAATGAACTCTTTCTAAACACCAAAAATACCAAAAAAATTTAGTATACTCAGACCCTGATATCACTTTTTCCTTATATCTTTCATGAGGTCATTAATACTATCAAACATCTCAATATCTCTTTATCCATTCATTATGTTAATATCATGTGCTTTCAAAAAAAATATTTCAATAACTTTTCATGGTTACCAGTACCATATACTTATGGAGAACCACAATGAAACAACACATAGATATTAAAATATTCTATAATACAATAAAAGGGATTATACAACACAATTTTGGAACCCCATTACATAAACACATAATCATTCCACCACTTCTTTAACATAGTCATCATCTCCATTGGTGATCACATGTGATTTTCCTTTATCTTTGGCTTGAAGCGGTTTTTGACGAAGATAATCATCCATAAACCTTGTTTAAGTCATTGGTTAGAATAATTCCCCATTTCCTTGCACTTGTAACCATAATTTATGGGAGTTTCACTCTTTCGAGATTTCTATTTATTCCCATTACTTTAGCAGTAAAATACTCGATGAACATATTTCCCACACCTAAAACACCTATCATTCTCCTTAAGACAATTTCCTCCATGTTTCCTTCTGCACTTTGAGCATAAATTAAATATAATATTCTTTTCTCCAAAATTTTTATGGTTTCCTTTCAATTCTCGCCTTCTTTTCATATCATAACCATGAGATAGATGAGAAACTAAAATCTCTCTTTTTAAGAAGAATACAAGAATGGTACATACAGAAAAATAAGTTCTTGAACTCATCCCAATCCATGGAGTCAATTTTATCTTCTTGTCTCATATTCTTTATAAGGTTCCACTATATATTCTCTTTACCTTCCATGAAATAAGTGCCCAAATTAACTTTTTCACATTCTGAATAACTGATAATGAAAAATACATTTTCAATGGTGAAAATACATTTCATAGAAACTAGTGGATCAGTATTGCCCTTAAATAAGGTGGGTGTTTCCTTAAGAAATATTTGAGATAACTTTGTTTCCACCTTCGGTAATTTGGAAGCCTAGTAGGATTTGCAGTCATAGAAACAAGATTCTTTATTCGGGCTCCCATAACATTTGGTTTTTTGGGAGGAAAATAATTTAATATCCCATCATATCCACCATTAACATCATTTCTTTGGGTTCCAGCCATTTTCTAAAACCAAAATATAATAGTTTGAGAGGAAAAAATAATTCTTGGAAAACAACATAATCAAGGGGGAGTACTTTCAATCTCTAATATATTAGTTTTAATCCTAGGTTATTCATGATAATTACCATAATTATAGTTATATAAATTATTTTTAGGCATACCCTTAGGGACATCCCGATACATACCTTAGATATATCTCTAGGTACCTCACTAATATTTTTTCAACCTAGTTTCTAGAGGTTAAATAAACCATCACTCTGACACCAACGCTAAAGACCAAAGATTAACAGACAAGGACATTACATTTATTTTTGGAACACTTAATACATAACACAAATATATTCACAAACACCATATTAGTTTAGTGCCTTTGGAAACTGAAAAACATAAACAACTGGTTCATAACATATCTACATCTTATACTAATTTGTCCTTCAAAAATAGAACCCATTTTTTACACATCTTACATAATTCCCTTCCTCAAATACTAGTGGAAAAGAAACATGAAAATGGGTGAGTTAAAATGATGAGAAAGGGTAAACAGGGAGAATATCTTACAAAACATAAACATAAGAATGTGAAAACATAAACATAAAGAGTAAATATATAAATATTGAGTCATGAAATAAATATTGGCAGTATGTAAGGCATAGATCCTAAAGGAACATTAACCATGAAAAAATTGCATTGTCATAAAACATAGATTTTGTTGAAACAAAGAAGCACATAAAATAATTTCTATAGTATCTAGTTCATTTCTTCCAAGACCATCATAGTGGAACATTTTCATTACTGAAATATGTTTACTTGTCGTTCCATCCATGAATTAGTGAAACTGGGTTTAGTTTTCATTCCATCCCTATATTACTTATCCAAGTTTACTTTCCATTTCTTCCATATCTCTATCATGAGATTTAAATCATTACCCAATTCATTGGAGGGAGATATAGTTCCCACCCATCGTATAATGAAATCATTCATACATGTTCCACAAAAACATAAATCATTAATCATATCATAACCCAAGAAACAAAATGGGTTACTTAAACATGATTATATGATAATATAATCCATATAAATTATAATTCCATAATTAAAACAATCAAATAATAGTAATAATGGAGATAGAAACATAAAATTTTTTAAATATCATCATCTTAGATGGAAAATAATTTTGATAAAACACTTGAACTTAATTCCTTATGAAAATATCCTTTCATCTTCAAAAGCGTTTTATTTTCTCAAAATTCCACACAATTTAAAAATAATTTGTCGAAAATAAACTTGAAATATATTAAATTAATTTTCATAGAAATAAGTAATTATGAATACGTAAAAATATGTTCATTTCATATAAGTTGAAAAAAATTCTCCTGGTACTTTTACCAAAAAAAATTCAAAAAGTACTTCGTATTAAAAAAACGCCAAAAGATTACTTTCATGTAGTTTAATAAAAATTTATCAATGGGTAAAATTGACTTTAAAAAACTGGATAAGAATAAAAATAATATTAAATAATTAGGAAACATGGATTTGGATGATAAATATATCCCAGTAAATACAAACATATAAATAATTTCAAATAATAATTAGATTATGAAATTATCCCTTACCATAGGTATGATATGTTTTTCTGGTATATGAAACACATGTATAATGATTTTAATATTGTTATTTTCTTCTTCCAAAATCATAGTCATTTTTATGATATCATATATGATCAAATTATCATGCATTTGTTAGTAGCATTTCATTGTCACCCATTATTCGAATATTAACTACTTTATGTTTTGATGCATGTTTTTTTGGATAAGATCATATTACACTACTTTGTTTATAGTTATATAATTTAGATAATGATATTTTTATAATATATATCTAATTTATTCATTCCATGAATTTATATAATCTTTCTTTAATGAAGATTATGTATAATTAATCGCATCACATAATAGAGGTAGTTGGTTGTACGTAAGCACGAGCGACGATATCATTAAATTAATGGTTAAACGGTATATAATTGGATGGTATATTAATTAAAAATAATAATTATAATTTTTTATTCATTATTTACATTTACTATACTCATAATTGTACTCATACAAATTATTTATTGTGGAATAACAAATTACAATACGCAGTGGAGATGGAAAGTCGTGCGTACACACGCATGGTGATATTGTTATATGTAGGATGGATAAATGGAGGTATAATTTTTTACCATAGTTAGAATAAAATATTATAATTTATAAGATAATGGATTTATTACTTTATTATAGAGACAACAAAATAAGATGAAGTAGACGAAGAAAATAATTTTGAAAGAGGTGATAAAACAATTACCTCTTTTTCGAGTATCTCCTTTTGATTTTAACAAAATGTCTTTTTAAGATGGATTTATGCCCAACGTGTAGCTGCTATGATAAACTATGTGAAGTTGGGAGAGGAAATGAGCAATGTTTTTATGAGAAAAAAGGGATTTAGAGGTGTGATTAAAAGATAAGGAGAAGTACCTTTTTATAAGAGTGGGGGGGCACCTTTGGAAGTACCAAAAATATTAAAATAATATAAATTACTTTTAAAATTCAAGTAACTGAAAAGTGGATTATTTCAAAGATAAGGTGAGTATGTATTTAAATCTTCTCAACCAATAATATTTAGACATGTTTTCATTTTAATTTAAACCTTATTATTTTGGTTAATCCTTATTTAATCTGTATAATTTTAATTATGTTGATAATATTATGAATATTAAATGGTTATAAATATTACCTTATATGTTGCAATTTGTCCATAATTGGATACTTTATGACATTTTAGACCTAATAATTTTCTATTTTCATTTTTTAAATATTTTTTTTTATTTTTAAATAATTTAATAATATGTTATTTTTATAAAATATTAATAGTGTCAATTTGGGTACTATTCATTTATTTTTATTTAAACAAAATCTACATAGAAGATAAATTAGGAAAAAATATTTTATAAACTCCCAACATATTATATTCATCTATAAAATTTTTGGATCACATTAATTAGTTCATATTATATTTTTTTTAATATTTAGAGGACTTTTTATTTGATATTTCTATTAATAAAATAATTTCAACATCCTTATTGTTTCGTCATTAATGATAATTATCTAATATCGAAAAATTATAAATAAATTCACATGATTTATATAATTTCCTTATCATTATGTAAACTATTTATTTTCTACGTTTTATTAAGTTTATCACTATATTAATATTATTATACTTATAAGAGCTAAGATTGTGGCATGTTGTCACTTTCTTTTGCTTTAATTATAAGTACATCACTTTCATGGATAAAAGTCTATTAAATGAATCAATTCTGACCCTTGGGTGATATAGGTCATCTTTAATTGATCCAATAGGGGTTTTTCAGGTTTTAGGGTAATTTTTTTATCTTTATCTTATTGTTTGATACCCTAATTTAGCTGATTTACCATTAACTGTGGAAAATAAAAATTATCGTACTTATTATTCATAATATCCAAATAATAAAAGTAACATACTAATATAATTTGAACCCAAATATTTAAAATATAGATTCCCTTTTTCAGAACTCAAAAAACAAAAGTTTCATTAAATAATTTAAAATTAATTCTCGTTGTCAAAACCAGAAAGCATGTTTTTAAGAAGTAAAAACTATCAAAATATTGACTTGTGTTTATGTCCAATTTAAATGTGAAATTACTTCCAATGAAAAATATTGGATTTAATGGTAAAAAAATAATCCAATTACACTTTAAAACCAATTAAAAATATAATCCATCTATATAAATTAATTAAACGAAAAGGCGGTTTTGAATTCAAATGCATTATTTTTCACAATACATTAAAATATAAATTTCGTCAAAAAAATACCAAATTTTAAACCAATATAAATTTTGATGTCACATTTCCAAATAATAAGTTTATTATTTCAAATATAACTTATATAATTTTTGAAAACTATATTTAAAAGGGATTCTCTATCAAAAGGTAGAAAAACTATATTTTTCTGAAAAATACTTCTTTTATTAGAAAAATTGAATTAGTTATTATATAATATCTGGAAAACATATAATATGAATTTTAAAATATAAATTGAATGTATTAAATTTATATTTCACCAAAAATGTCCATAAAGTGTGATTTTATTTTTTATAGACTCACTTATTTTCATTTAAATAATTTTTTTAGAAAGAAGTTAATACTATTCATTCCTGCTATTATAATAAGTAAGTTATAATATTTACTTATAACTTATACTCATTTTTTTTGAAATTATTTATATTAAAAGAACATAAAATTGTGTGGAAAACAGGATGAGAATAGTGTTTCATTTTTCATACGCCAACTCATTGTTGCGTACAACATATGACAGTTCAGTTTAGTTTGAAAGGGATGTATAACTGAGTACATTGCAAGATATAAATGAAAATTTTAATTTATTCAAAAAATGGTCAATAAAATCTTTTGGGGTTACAAATTTCTATGATTAATAACTATATGTTAAATATAAAAAGATCAATGAGGAAAAAAATTTATACCTAAAACAAATTTTAAAATATTGAATTAATATGTTAGGTTTTCAATGATATTGGTCCCTAATATTATGCATGCTCATTTCAGCATGTATAAATCACAAATAAATAAATATGACCACTAAATATTATGAATAAATAACAAGAACCATTGGGGAGGAATTATAAGAATTATAGAAATCATAATTCTCCCAAAATGTATCAGAAGAAGGGACATTCAACCTTGGAAAACAATATGGTTATATATAGATCCAAAGAATGTCTCTGAGGTTCAAGATGAATAATACATCCAAAGGGAATATTGTGAAAAAAGTCAAACTTAGGAATAAATGTGGAAGACTCAGAAATGATCCCAATATACCAAATTTTTTTAGTTGTTTGATTGGTGCATTCGATGAAAGTAAAGAAGATTCAAAAAGAATAAGAAAAATCTAGTGAAAAAGGAAAAGAAGAAAATTCACATGAAGATATCAAAATTTTTGATATTATTTCAATAAATTAAAACACTAAAGTTAATGAAGTGTTTTGTGGAATGTAAAAAATCATTAGTCATACTGCTAATAATTTTTTAACTATGTTACCAGAATAAGAGGATTTTCAAAAGAAGAAAAAGATTATACAATATAGTTACTCTATCCAAAAGGATAAAGAATAATTAAGTATCATGTATAAAAAGGGGAAATATATAAAGAACACCAAGATGACAAAATCAAAATAAAATTTAAATATTGGATCTTGAATCATTATTAATAGAGATACATGAATGAAAAAATTCATTCAACCTTGTTGTTCACGCTGAGAAGCAAGGAGTTAAACCTTATTCCTTTACCTTTCTGTTGTGTATTTATACATTCAATATACAAAATTGAATGTGAAGCATGATCTCAAGTGGAGAACTTGATAAGGAGTAGATGATATCACTACTAGATAGAAAAATAAGTAATTGACCATCTGTTAATTATATCTCAAATGGTATCCTAATGAAATTATGTTAAAATAATAATCTTTGATGAATTTAAAGTAATGGATAAAAACCCTAAACAAAAACAAATTATGAAGTTCCCATACTCAACTTATCTATCTAATATTAAAAATATTATTCATTCAATAATATAATCCATGGTAAATATTTAAAGTTTCTAAATTTGGATAGCCATAAGAATTAATCTATTTTTTAAAAATCTCTACTTGGAAAATATTATAATTTATCTTTTTATGAGATCCACCTAAATTAATGGTTTATAGAGTTCCTCCTTAAGGGGAAAAAATTATATAATGGAGAAGGAGACCCTGGAATCATTGATTCATACAAATATGACTATTCTAGAAGGTTCTTGAACAAGTGTCATTGAATAATGTGCAATTTATTATTTTATTATATTTGGTAACTAAAAAAGATTCTATGATTAAGATAAAAACATTTAATCAATTAAAAAAATAATAAATTTATAGAAGATATATATTTATAATTTGATGTTTGATTCCTTCTTTATTCTTGAATTTTTTTACCTTGTCTTTTAAATTGACAACAGGGATTCAATTTGATTTATTTTATGGAAAATTCCAATCATTATTGATGAATTGGTTAGTATAAAGTGATTATCTCATACAAAAATTAAATAATTGTTTCTACTAAATGTAATAAGTTTCCTATTTCAATTGGTATCAAATTATTTTTATTATTGATAGCTTTATTTTCTAGATCAACACCTATTTTTTCTACACTTAGTATGGATCACATATACTTGGAGTTGAATGGTTGATAACACATTTCTTGGTTATGAGTTGATACCATCCCCACTTAAGGAATTTTTATTTCTTATCAATAATGGGGATAGATTAAAAATGAAATAAAATATTGATGGGAAAGGGGAAGATAATGAATGTATGGAGAGGTAACATATTAATAAATTATTCTAAGAGGTTATTGAAAAAAAATAAAAAGAAAGAGATTAATGATTCCACTTTGTGTTTGTTTAATTTTTTCCTAATAAATTTTAGTTAATTAAGGATCGTGATGTAAATATATTGAACAATAATTATAATCATGAAAGTAATTGTTTGATAGTTGGTTAAGTATAGCCCAATCATATTGTTGAAGAAGATGTTCCTAAGTCTTGTGTCGCATTAATTAAGTGTATATAAATTGGAAGGCACGTGTTGGATGATTAATGTTTGAATTTTTAATATCACTATTAATATGAAAAGGTAAGAATATATTTCATTTGGAAGTATTAAAATATTCATCTATAATAAAGGAAAAAAAATTTAATATTTGAGTTTCATAGAGTATTAATAATGATAAATTATATATCCCCATGATGAATAATTTTTATGAGATCCATCCATTTTTATTAGATAAATAAAATATGAAGTTCCCCTAGAGTTTTTGATGAAGTTGTTGATGGTTTAAATTTAATTTCAACAATTCATAAAAATATTTATTAATGGTTTAATGTTAATTATTTATTTATTGATAATTTTGATGAATCATTGGAGGTTTCTGAAGTGTTTTTTTAATCTATTCAAAGTGTTTTTTAGATTATTTAATGTGGGTGGAATTTCTTTGGTAATGTTTAGTGTGGATTTTATTTGTTTAATAATTTCAATATTGGTCACTAAAAATTTTCTATGTGAATTTTATTATGAGGGCACCACTTAGGCCAACTATTTTATACATATAAAATTTTGTGCCATATAATTCAATTCAGCTACATTGATGAGGTTTACCCCCACAATAGATTTTTTATAAAAAATGGAAGATTAAATTCATCTACGTGGAAGAAAAGTATCCATTGTGTATGTGAATAAATCTATGTGGAATTTAATTATATAGGGCATAATATATTTCAAAAAAATGAATATGGAATTTATCTACACTGATGAAAATTATACAACGCAAAATGGAATTCATCCCTAAAGTTGATGTTTAAAAAAATAAAAAAGGGAATTCATTTATGTATATGATATTTCTCACTATGTAAGTATAATTAAGTTGCACATAGGATGTTTATGTTTTCAAAATTTTAGAAAAATATTAGCTCATTTGAATTTTGAACCCATATGATATTTTCCTTTCTAAAAATATAGTCCTATTTTTTATTTGACTTTGTGGAAAAATATGTTTCAAGAATTAGGATATTCTAATGAATTAAAATAATATGATGCTGAAGTCAGTACTTATTTTCAAAAATATCATAACTAAAGTTTTATTCAAGTAAAATAATGTTTCCATGATTCTCATGTCATGAAAACAAGGTCCACTATCAGAAAATTTTTATAATAGATATATTAGTAAGGATAAAAATAACTGTTCCATTTTCAAGAATAATGTAGATATGAAGGGGATTATGATTTACTATATTTCAGTTTCTAAATCACATGCTAGTCAATATATGATTAAATATTAGTTTTTCAAGTGTCAAAGTTATTTTGAAGGTGAGTTTTTATGGGTTTTTGAGCCCTAGGAAAGTATTAATGATTAATTAGTTAGAGATGTAAAAAATACTAGATTTGTAAGACATTGAGTTGGAGGGTAGTTTCAAAATATTTTCGTGTGAAATAGACCCATGTGATCATCTTAGTGTATAATCTGTAAAAATTAATGGGGAACCAAAAATGGAAATATATTAATTTTTATTTTTTATAGAGGCTTAAATGTTCTATCATTATTTCTTTTTTGGAAAATGAAAATTAAAGGATCATTTTACTAATCTCTATTAAACTAGTTTGAAAAATATATATAAAATTAAAATATTAGTGTGTCGAGAATAAAATATGTTAACAAAATTATTCATAAGGTCTCGTGTGACTAATTTTAAGAGAAGAAGTATAGGATTTCCTTAAGTTAGGGTTCCTTTTAATCTAAATTCTTATTTATCATGAGATTTTAAAAGTAACCCGAAGAGAAAAACAATAAAATAAAAAACCCTTAAATATTTTTCATGTAGTGATTAGAAAATGAATGTAAATATCATTCTTATTATTAGAAATTTTATTTCATGAAGAATGTGAGTATATTCAGTTGTACCTAACTAGTTGGCATGAGAGCATGATCATCATTGGTTTTTTAATTGGCCTTTATTTTTATGTGATACTTTATTAGCCTAAGAGAGATATAAAAATGTATTATAGGGGGTTAATAGTCCCTTTAAACTTTCATGTGATTTTTATGGAAAATAATAATTAATCAGAGATTGAAATGTTATGCAACAATGGTGTGATCATAGTGCAATTAAAATATGGTAGTGTTTTTAATATAATTAAATGGAAATAAAGTATGATCATGGAAATTTTATAGTAGTTAAAATTGATAAGATATTATTTTGATTATTCAATATTCTATACTCAATGTAAAAATAGACCCCCACTAATAAACCTCACATTAAAATAAGTAATAACCTATATAAAACACTTACTTTTAAAATATTTTATGTTATATCCAAACATGGATTTTACAATAATATTAAACTATATTAACCTTCATATTTTAAATATTCATAACCCAAGAACCATCCTTTTAGTTAGGTAGAATAACCCAAACAATATTTCTTTTGTTTGCTAAAACTATAAACTAACACTTACAAACAAACAAATGAAATAAAACAAAAGCAATGAAACCAAAATGAAATAAAGAGAAGAAATGAAGAAAATTTTTGAATATACAAGTAACTCACTGTTATTTTATAACATCAACAAAAAATAGATAAATGGTGAAGCTATTTTGAGATTTCACCACTAAAATAGTAGTCTTAGTAAGATCTCTACACTTCATTATTATTAAATCATGTTTCTATAATATATCACACTTCTTTTCCTCAGCGTCTATTTATAGAAAAAATCCCAATGGCTATTAATCTCTAAAATCTCAATGATTGATCTTCAAAGGGGTGCTTAAAATTTTCATTCTCATCCTGAAATTGTTATTTTAAACAATAAAATTCAAATAGGAAAATATATTTTTATTTCCATCATTTAAACATATCATGAAGAATCTCTTCACTTATCCTTACATAGAAAAAATTAAAAATAGTTTCAATATATTTGTTAATAAATATAATTAATTATAAAACTAATAAAGTAATAATAATTAATGTAATATATTTAAAAAAAATAAAAAAAATATAAAGTGGAGTATTGTTAACTTATTGGTGTAGACCACTACAAACCAAGTACTATAAGTCAAGTGGAAACTCCACCACATATTTAATGATATGTGGTATAAGTAAAGATTTATATTTATTTTTTATAACCACAAAATTCATGTGACATTATACACTATACATCTAAAGAAATCTACATGTAAACCAATAATCTTTAGAAAACATATAATGTTCATTTCATGATTGAACTTCGCATTTACTACAAATCTATCCTGCATATATGAGATCATGGATTAAGAAAATACTTAAACTCAAAGTAAACTAAATATACATTATTTGTGGGCTTCTTGTACATCATCATCATCTATTTTATGTGATAGAATAAAACTACTACAAAAGTGGTTTTTAAAAGTGCTAGAAAAAACGTTTGACTGTGATGAAAAAGTGTTGTTGATATAATCACCATTAATAGTGTGCCAATTTTATGAGAACTATAAAGGCACTAATAAAGGGGTACATTTATTAGTGTCAAAAAAACTAATAAATTTGGTCCTTTGTCAATGCTAAAAGAAACACTGATGAAGGTTATACTGTTATAGTGTGCTATTAAAATTGCAGGCACACAGTGACACCAAATGCACCATTATATGGAAAATTCATAAATTAATTGAAATAAAAATTACATCATAAATACAAGAAGAAAACTCTAATTTATATACATTTCAAACATTTATTTGTATAATTACCTTAGAAATTTATATCATTAATATTAAAAAACATCAATGGTTTCATAGTCTTTGGTACCTGACCCACTTAAAAAATTCCCAATCATGGTATTAGTTGCCAAAAAACCCACCCCAAATTTATCAAAAGAAACAAATTGTAGAAGAATAAAATTATTTTTTTACCAATACTATATAAAAATAAATTAAACATAAATATGAAATCATACATTAATTAAATTTCAATGATAATTAAAAGGACAAACTTTGAGTCATATTATTCACACCATCCATCAGATTGATGTGCGGATGATTCCTACACATAAAAATGACTAAAGGATTGTTTTACAAAATTATAAATACAATACTAATGTTTTTGTTCATTTTTTTGTGATTCATTGGACTTTTTTAATTAAATATCAATTTAAACTGAATACACGCACTTTGAGTCATATGGGTCATATAGTGTATTAATATCACATGAGGAAAATTCCTAAACCTTAAAATGAATTATGAATCATTATAATAAATTAGCAAGACATTATGAGTGAATTATCATAGTTTTTAGTGGAAGAAACATATTTTGAACTATATTATAAATTTTAGACTGATACTAGGTGCATCGTGTATTGTATTGAGGTTCGTATGATTTCAATACATTACAAATGACTTATGGATAATTTTCCTAAAATATAAAAAAAACTGAAGGTTTTTCCCCAATTTTGAGTATATGGAATGTGCTTTGAACAACAATAAAAATTTTAAATAAAAAGACACACTTAGAGTCATATCATTCACATTGTGTGTCGGATTGATGTGTGGATGATTCATGCACATCAGAAATGACTAAAGGATCATTTTCCTAATAAATTAAAATAATATTAATGAGATCCTTGTTTTTCGGTATTTCACATGTCTTTTTTTCTAAAATGGTATTTTAATCTAAAAACATGCACTTTGTGTCATAATGGTCACATCATGTGTCCATTTGACTTGATACTAATTCTTACACATCACAAATGACTTATGAATCGTTTTATTAAAATATCAATATAATTAGTGTGTTTTGTTATAGTTTAGTGAGTGTCACAATATTGAACCAAATTATAAATTTTTAACTATTAACAAAAACTTTGAGTCATACCCATCCCAATGTGTATTGGATTGTGGTATGGCTAATTCAAACACATCATAAATGACTTATGGATCATTTTCCTAATCTATAAAAATAATCCAAATGATTTCAATTGGTTTTTAGTATTTGATGTTTGATTTGAACTAAAGTGTAAATTTTAAATAAAAAGACACACTTAGAGTCATATTGGTCAGGTTGTACGTCAGATTCAGGTGGGGATGATTCTTACACTATAAAAAAGACTTTTAGAGTGTTTCCCTAAATTATATAATTAATATGAATGTGTTTGGATGTTTTTGAGTATCTGATGTCTGTTTTGAACTAAAATGTCAATTTTAAATAAAAATACACACTTTCAGTCATACTCATCACGTCAGGTGACGTATTGACGTGAAGCTATGTCCTATATTTCAAAAATTAATTATGGATCATTATAATATGGTATCAAAAAAATATGAATTTATTTGATCAATTTGGAGTATTTTATGATTCTTTTTTACAAAAATGTAAATTTAAATTGGAAACACGCACTTTTAATCATACTAGTCACATAGTGTGTTAGTTTGATGTGAGAATACTTCCTATAAGAAAAAAAATTATTTTCAATGATTCTCATATAGTATCAAGATAATTCAAGCATATTTTCTTACTTTTAAATGAGGGACATGTGTTTTGAACAAAATTCTCAATTTTAAATTGATAATAGACACATTGTGTTATACTGAGAACATTATGTGCCAGATTGTGGTGAGACTCATTTCTACACATCACACATTATTTATGGATAATTTTCATAATGTATCTATACAATATAGTTTTTTTCTAATTTTTCTGTATGGGATGTGTTTTATAACAAAAATGTAAATTTTAAATTTAAATCATGTACTTTGTGTCATACTAGACACACCAAGTATCAGATTGAGTTGTAGTTTATTTTAACATATCAATAATGACTTATGGATCATTTTCATAAAATAGATAAAACAATATTAATATTATTTCTTAGTTCTGAGTTTATGATGTGTGTCTTGAACTAAAATGTAAAATATAAACTAAAAACATAAAATTTGAGTCATAATTAGCACACTATATATCAGATTGAGGTGTGGATGATTGAGGTGTGGCTGATTCCTACAAAGATTAAGAAAACATCTATGGCAAATATTTTGGAAATTCATAATTTTCAATTTAACTATTGAAAAATCTCTTGGTAGATGTACCTTACAATTCACTTCACATTTCAATCATCAAATATTTTCCTCTTCTATTTAAAAGTAATATGTTCTCTCTTTTCTATCTATTTTAATATAGTTTAAAGAAAAGTATGAATTTCTATAACATCTATTAAAAATAAAATATGTATCATATAAAAATGATAAGGAAATTAACTAAAAATTGTAGATAAAATAATGATAAAATTAACTATATAAATATTAGGAATTCACCTTTTCATGATATATGTATATATTATTAACCAAATTTCTTATCTTTACTATCGTAATTTCAGTGTCAAATTCTAATCTCTTATGATCATTAGTAGCTTCAAACTTGTCACCAGCTCTATCATAACGGGTACACCGTGAATTGGATTGAGGTGAGACTAATTCATACACATCACAAATTACTTATGAATCATTTTCCCAAATTATCCGAACAATTTAATTTATTTTTCTCTATTTTTAGTATATAAAATTTTTTAACTAAAATTTAAATTTTAAAATAATAGATAAAACATTGATTTATATTGGTCATGTCGTGTGTTGAATTGAGTTGTGGTAGATTCCTTCAGATCACATATTGTATTTTTATTCTTAAATGAATTAAATATTCAATTTTATCTAAAAATATTGTCATTTTATAACCCATAATTATTAATTCATTGTATAATGAAAAATAAAATTTCATCATCATGAGTGAATCATCTTTGTTGAGTGCATAATCATAGTACAGGAGTGCATCATGAGTATTTCATACATCTTCATGATCACTATGAAAATTAATAAATAATAAGAATCATATAAAATGATAAATAATTTAACTAAAAAAATAAATAATATTATAAGAAAGTTTACTAAATAAGTAGTATAAATTCACCTCTTCATGATGTTTGTACACAATATGACACCATGAATTCTGCCCATTCATTTCTAAACAAATATATTAATTTTTTGGAATATTAGGAATTTTTAAATACATGGTAGCACTTGAAAATTATAAATAAATAAAGGGTTAGTAAATATTTTTAATGAAATTATAATTATCATCAGAAATATGTCTTTGGGTATGCAACTTTGTTGATAGAATATGATATCATTATTAAATTTTCAAGTATAATAACTATAATATTTTACATTAGTTTGTTATGGGATATAAAGAAACATATATAAAAATAATTAATTCAGTTTGATATTGTAATTTTATTATATATAGCCTAATATGTGTTTATTATTAGAACTTGAAAGGATCTTTGTTCTTATAGACTTTCCTCATGACATTATTTTTATGATATTTGAACACCTCCTTATTGTAATTCTATTTTCATTAAATCATAATACAAAATGTATAACTTCAAATTTATCTGCAAAATGTTTCATGTAGTGTGTTCATAATTGATAAATACCATCATGTGTGGTTTGTTTATTGGGTATTCACCCATTAAATCAAAATAATAAATCTTTGTAGAATATAAACTAATTGGAATGAGTAACCAATGCTTCCTAGAAAAAAGGAATAAGTAATTAAATGAATGAAAATATATTTTCTATTATAAAATTATAGATTTTTTCCCCAACAACATGGGTATTAAGTACTTTCTATCATCCTGTAGCTTTCATTTAAAAATTGTGGCCATTTTATCCACTATTACTCTATAATTATTTGGTTCTAATGAAAATAGTTGTGTAGAAGTGATTTGGGGACTAATGATTCCAAATTTTTATTCATAGGATCTTCCCTTAAAATATTATTATTATATATTCCTCTAAAATTATGAATAATATTTAGTCATAATTAACATAGTAGAATATATATTGGAATAATAAATCATGAAAATGCACCTCAGGTATAAATTTACAATTGGGACTCCTGACCATTCATGTTTTAGGGTTTCATTTATATTCTCAACACAAATATAGTTTATAATGGCCTCTTCGTACATATCTTCTTAAAAATCAATTATGGTTGTACCACCACCTATTAACTATGTATCCTCATATACCTTTAATATTAGTAAATATGGATGTTAAATGGGTAGGGTAACGGTACTTTTTAAAGATCTTTTTGATTGGTTGGTTGATATTTTAGATCATTTTTATTTGACCTTCCATTTAACGCCATTTCCTTTGTCCATATGTAATTAAATTCATTAATTCAGGCCTTTTTCCTTTAATAGTTAAAGTTTTTCCTGAAAAATAAATTTTAAATGAATACCAACTTACCAACATGAAATTTTTATAACATCTAAGAACAATATTATGAATGTTACAATGAATTTTTGGATTATAAAAATATCTACATCATCAAGTGGAAGAGGTAAATCATTGATTGGCTTGTGAGCTATGTGAGTCCCCATTCTCACATGACCTATTTAAATTTTTTTTGTTGCATATAATTTCTCTTTGTATATTATATATGGTACCCCTTGTAAAAATGATATGCATGGGTATTGATATATATAAATCACTACCATTTTCACTCTATAGACCATCCTTGCAAAAAATGAATCAATTTCACCCGTATTAAAATTTCATAGAAAAAATTATGAAAATATTTTAATACCTCTTCTAAGATAGCCCTTTGAGAGAAATGGATCTCGTTAAAGCTAGTGGGGGTGGTGGGATCTTCACATTGATTTTATTCTTGTATTTATTATTCTCTTTGATTCCTTCCCATAACATTTTCAAACAACTCGGAATACAAACTAAATGTTTTCTAGAAAATTTATTCATTCCTATAACTCTTACATTTTCTTATCATTATCCCTTATTCGTTTCTTTCCTAAAAATATGTTCGGGGTGAAACCCCAAAACTCATACCTATGATGCGGCCATACTATTCTAGGCAGTTTAAGTACACTAATAATACTTGTTCATTGGGTACAGTTGATGAATATTCTTGTGTATAATTCGGATAAAATATATATTAAAATAAGTAATAATTTACATATATAACTGATTTAATTAAAAAATTATAATGTCATACTTATGCAAGATTCCACACTTTTTATTTGTTTTCATCTATTAGTATCTCATATTTATTTACATGTGACTGCATTAATAGCACATAATGTGGGTTCGAAATGGATTTTGATTTTGATTCGTCAATCTACATATAAAAAGTGGAACATAATTTTTTTTTGTTTCATGTCATATAAAATTATTACTATGGAATTAAAAATATATACCATTTTTTTAAGAAACGTGTACCCCATCCTTGCTTTATGAAAGGGGAATATTGGTTTTGTTGCACATTCCTTATTTTCATCACTCAATATATATTTAAAATATTAAAAAGTATTAATCAATTTGATAAATACACATATTTTCATCAAATACATTAACATTTATAATGTACCTAAAAAATGTCTCCTCATAGTGCACAATAAACACATCCCGTGATTGTTGGTTTATCAGGTGTGTATATATTTGTGGTGTTTGCATGTTTATTATCACTTCATCATCTTTAAGATAATACTTCATGATAATTATCCTTATACCTATATGATCCTTTATAGTAATAATTAATAAAAAAATCATTTGGGAATCATCTACTATAAATGCACTCTATAAGGGATAATAAATATTAAATCAACATTTCATTATTAGTTTATTTGTAATATAATGAATGTATATCATACTTTTAGACTAATATCTTCCCAAAATAGTGCCTTAATCATGGGCACATCATTGTGAGACAAATATAAATCAATCCTCACGTGAAATTGAGTGGTGATACCAATGCACCTACTAAACATAGCCTTATTGGGCTTAACAGGTTAGTTGCATGCATTCCATCCAAAATTGAATTTGATGCATTTATTTATTACCATCATAATTATTTCTAACACCATAAAACTATGTAACTCCTATTATTCTAGTATATAGGTTATTCACAATATACCATTTCTTGACTTCAATGTCATCAATATGTTGTTTCTCTATATTGGTAGCATCGGTGGGTGTAGAAGTGTGTTGTTCCTCAACTTTAGGAGGATCAGCATGTTGAGAAACATGTTGTTCCTCAATATTAGGAGTATCAACATGTTCATATTCCATTATCTATATAATTGGATGAACATTTGATTTATATTACATAAATGCAGTAATGAAAAAATATTAATATAATGTAACGCAATGTATATTATAAAACAAATATAACCTAATTATTGAACTCTCTTTTTAAAGGTAGAAGGGATTTGAACCCTCTATCAAGTATCCAAATCCCCTCATTATGTAATCCTAAAACATACAATACCCCACCTATATTTTTAATAACTGTGATTCCATTATAAATAGTTTATCTTTGTACCCTTCCTTACTAAAATCAACTTTCATGAATCCCAGTTCCATTATTTTTACTTCACTCTTATTATTAACCCACTTGAATAGAAAAATATGCACTTAAAATGTCTTACAATACAACTCCCATAATTTTTTTTGATTCCAAAGAATGAAATATTATCATAAATTAGATTTATGTCCTTAGCAAAAAATACATGTATCTCATCAGCCAAAAGTGTAACTCTTATATTTTACATGTTTTTGTTTTCATCATGTTCATTTGTATAGAATTTAGAACCATTAATTATATAACCATAATAAGATAATACATGCACACTTGTCCCTCCAGTTATCCATCAAATTTGTTCTGAATTTAAATCCATATTTTTAATGGACTCCTTAAAAATATTATCTTTAAACCATCCAATAAACTATTAATTATGTGTATTTGATATCAATATTTCATCCCTTTATTGATTAAAATGCCAAATAATTACATTATAGGTTTTATCATATAGTGAAGCCTCTAAACTATTATGAAAATTTTAAAGATGATTTTATTCCTACTCTATAATTTATTTATTTTAAACGTCGATTCTGGAAGTTCCATCACCCACAAGCTACTTGGGGTGATAATATTTTGATAGACCAACACTTTCCATACTGAACAGTTAGTCGATGTATAACTCAATGGCTTTATAAACAATATATCAATCAGTAATACAACATTCTGGATGACTTTTATTTTTTTATACCCATTAAAATTCATCATATATCGCTCAATTTGGTGCATCCATATGTAATGTATCGGGCCACATAGTCAAATATATATTTCCTAGTGAACAATGAATTAGTCCATCATATCAAATAATTCTACTAGGAAGAACATCTCTAATTAATATAATATGATATTGATTTCCTTATTCATAGTTGGAAATTTTCCAAGACTATAATTTATAGCATATAGATTTTAAAAATAAATAGATCTTGGATAATATATGATTGACATTCTTGGTAAAAAATTCATAAATATATATGCATTAGATTTTACAAAAAAACATGACAGTCATGTGATTTTAGGTTCTTTTACTTTAAATCATTCATTGACATGATATTCTTGATATTTTTTTAATCCAACTTTGGAAACTTTTCATTATTTAATAATTTGAATAACTCATATATCTTTTACCTAGAAAGAGTGTAAGTAGCTGGAGGAAAAAAATTCCATTTTAAATCTTCTCTAGAACAAAATTTCCCCATATCCACATGTCAATCATTTCCATCCTATCTGTAGTTCTATCCTTTATTTTTTTATGATCATTTAGTGATGTTCCAATGACACTATCACATAAATTTTTTGCACATGCATAACATCACGTAAATTTCTGATGTACAAACAATTCTAGTATGGTAATTAAAAAAAATTCATCACTTTTTCAAAGTATTTTTTAGGGTTTTTCAAAAAAGGATTTCCAAAATAAGTATCTAAATATTTTACTTTTTTAAATAGTTAATTTCCAGTTAGTGGATAGAGTGTTGTATTTTCTTCAAAACTCTCATCAAATTATGTCATACAAGATCAATACTTTTTTCACCAGGGTAAAAATCTATTATGTTCAAGAAACACATTCTTTGATGAATGTTCCAACATAATTAGTTGTGCACCTTCTTCACAAATAGGACACCCTTGAGTTCCTATAAATCTATATCCTGGAAAATTTATAAAAGAACAAAAGTCCTTTTTATCTCATTAAACAAAGATCTCAACATGAAATCTTAATTTATATAAGCATTATACCAAATAACACTTGAATCCCACAATAATTTCAAATCATTGATCAATGGATCCAAATAGAAAATCAATATCATTGTCTAGCTATTTTGGTCTTGAAATAAGAAGAGATAACAAAATGTATTTTCATTTGATTCATAAATATGGTGGCGAGTTATAATTTTATAACATAACTGGCCATGTACTATGGTTTCTACTTTGGGAACCAAAATTATTCAATCCATCTATATATAGTGAAAGTTAATTTTTTCTCGCCTCATTTCCAAATTAAGGATACTCATGATAAAGTAAATTCAATTGATAATAGTCTATCTGTTGATGAAGTTTCTCATCTTTATTTTTTATATTTTCATGCTACATAATTTTTCTTCACATATCCTCACTTTCATATATCTAATTTAAACTTTAAATGATTATAAAGTACCATAATACTTTCATAGGACCCGATTCATTTTTCTTCTATTGAGAAGTACCACACTTAGGTCATTTTAAAGTAAATTATATTCCTTTTGAAATAGTATAATATCATTTTGATTGGAATTTATTAATTTAGAGATTATACCCATTGAACAAAGAATTCCATTAATTAATATGTTTGGCATGGAAGCTTATTATCTTATGGGATCATATCATTAAAAATCGAAAGTAGTTTAATAAAACCAGTGTCACTCCATCCACTATCATCATTAAAATTATATAGCTTCAATACTTGTGAAAATGTTGTATATTTATTATAAATAGTATAAAATGTTTTCTTTTCGTAACACATTGACATCTCTAAAAATTTTGGACAATCACAAAGTTTATCATTAACTGTAATTATTCTTTCCTCAATACAATCTATATCATCATTTACACCTGTAATCACATGCTTGATACAGTCTTAATTATTGATCACACTTGTAATCATATCAAATTGTTTAAAAAATATATACTTATCCCAACAATAACCATATTTACTTTTTACTCATGTTTAGTCCATTATTTATAACTTTGATCAATTATGTGACAAATAATGTTTTCGTCCCACTCCCATAGACAAATTATTGTTGAATAATAGAAATGTAAAAACAGAAAAATGATTTTAGAAGTTTTATATGGCTGATCCTTTCATAACTGGTGAGCTCTTTCTCCCTATATTCATACTCTTTTTTATATAATTTGAATCCATACATTTTTTATTCATATAAATCCTATTTCATTAGTAATATTAATATTTGAATAAATAAATAAATACACGTATATTTTGATCTTGGAACACATAAAAGGGCATTCTTAAATAATCATTTAATCTAAATGAAGACATTATTTTATGATAATAAAAGCCAAATGATGGGTTTTCGTATTGTTTTATAGTAGTGGAAATAATTCAATGAAATGAATTTATGATATCAATAAAGATACAAGGAATCTAATAAAATTTTAATCTATTACAAAACATAGAGATCTCACAAATTCATCTATGTCTTGTATGATTAAATAGATAGACAGGGTCCAAAAAAGAAGAAATCTATTGAAATAAACCATTGGGAGGTGTTAGTGTTTATTCATTTCTTAAATTGGTACATAATGGGTTGAGTGGTTTTTCATTGATAGGATTATTAAAATCTAAAGTTGATCTTTTTTCAGATGATGAAAATGTTGATAGGGCCCAATCACCTGGGATTGCGAACCCAATGTTTGAAAAAACTCTTTAATATAAATCAAAGTAAACAAAATCCCCATGTTGGGGTTCCCATATTCCATTACAATTTCAAAAAATTAAAATTTTATCAAAGGTAACATTAAAAAACACATATCAATCAATCAATTCATCAAATACCAAATTAAACTTTGAAACATTTCATTTCCCAAATCAAATAATTTTAAAAAAAAATTAAGAGACATAAAAAAACATCACTATCATCATCATAAGGATATAAAAAATTCAGTAACCTTTTATAGAACATGAAATTAATGTAATAAAATCAAATTATATAATTTTAATTTTAAAGTATTGAAAACTTATTAAAATACCATTTGTAAAATCCAATTTTTAGGAAAAACATATAAAATCTAAGTAAAATATATTTAATTTTAGTTCATGAACAACCATTTGTCCTTATGCATGTATACATTTATAAATATATATACCACTAATGTCATTGAACATATTCATATGTAATTGTGTAATGATATGAAATAATGTATTTATACTTTTTATTATGTAGTCTTCATTTAATTCCTTAGCAATAAATGCAAAAAAAACTTTTATTCTTTGGATTGGTAAAGAACTGTATCAATCAACTTTCATTTTAATGAATTATAAAATCCTTTGAACCTTTATCAATAAAATTGAAATAACTTAGAGTATTATTAATTTTTAGATAATTAAGAACAATATGATGAATATAAACTACTTGTAAATACTCTCTATGTAGTGTAATAGGTTAGAGTTCAGAAACAATGGAGGGATCGAGAATCAAAATGGTCATTATATTGGTTGGATTTTGTTAGCTATGTAACTGTTTTAGAAATGAAATATCTTATGTCAACATAGTCATACACTTTTGTGGTAATATAAGATGTGTTGGATTGTAATGTAATATAAAATTATGAAGTAATGTAAGCAATGGACTCCACCCATGTTCTAGTTATATCATAAAGTCATGTTATTTCATTCATGATTGTTCATTATACACATAACCTGGTATAATCTCTTGACACAAACTACGATATGTTGACATCATAATATTCATTCTCTAGTTTTCATCACTGTTGTAACACTATATTCTTAAAATATGCTTCAGCAGTCTCACATGATCTTTACTTACACACAACTAATTTCACATTCATGCCTCTTATGCATCATCAATATCGCATAAACTGATGTGCATCTATAATCCATGTGCATAAAATATGTGTTCGTTCCATATAACATGTGTAAAATATAAAAAAAAATTATATATAAGAAAATATAAAATAATAATATCAAATAATATTAAAAAATATTAAAAAAATATATAAAAATATATTAATGTTATAAAAAGATAATATTATTAAGAAGAAAATTAAAATAAAAAATAATATATATAAATAATGAGTATGTGTATAAATATCAAAATTAAGACTAACTAATTTATATCAGGATATATAAATATAAAAAAAATTAACAAATCAGATAAACTAAATTAAACCCATTTCATAATTCCTAATAAATTTATAAACAAATCAATAGATATGAAAATGATTGGGGTTCTTCCACCTTGTAATGGAAACAAATGGGCAGAATTGTTTCATTTTAATCTAGGGGAGCAAGATGGATACATGGAACATGGAGATGATTACCATATATGCACTGAAAAAACTCTAGGTACTTATCCTTTATTGTCACCACATTACATTATAAGTGAGAAGGTTTTATGGAGAACATCTTAGAGCTCCATGCATTGAGAGTGATAAATAATGATTAATGGTTAAACTGATCATGATGTTAGGGGGAGTGTGAACAAAAAATGGCTCTAGGTGAGGGATATTGTGTGCAGAATCAGTGAGGAAGATCGAGAAAAGATAAGATCACTCACATTCACTGTTCAAAAAATTTGGGAAAATTAAAAACAAACAAATATGTTTGAGGAGGGTGGAGGATCACAAGTGACCATGTAACATTTATTTTGAATGTGTTGATCTATCTGAGAAGATTGTGGGATAGGAGACACTAATATTTTGTTCCATGAGAGATTGGATGATGCGAGTGAGGATAACTCTATTAGGGTTCTATCTAAAATATCAGGAAGGGTTTTATCAGCACTTTTAAAAAAAGAATTGATAAAGAGTGCTTCTATCAGTTCTAAATTAATAAGTACAGATAAAATCTAACTTTATCAGCTCTTTCTTATAGCTCATAAATATATCTCTTTAACAGCGGTAAAAAACCACTAACTAAAAAATATCTTTATCTACACTAAAATTCTATTTTTGATAAAGATATGTTTTATCATTTCTTTCTTAGAGGTGATAAAGATAATTATTTATCAATTCTAATAAAGTGCTAATAAAGACATAATTTTAATCATTTAAATAATATAATTAAAAAATATATATTTATATGATTATAAATAAATATATATTTATATAATTGTAAATATATTAAAATAACATTAAAAATTTATTTATAAATATAATTATGAATATATATATATATATATATATAATTATCTATAATTATAAACATATAATTATTTATATAATTAAAATTATATTAAAATAATTTTAAATAAGTATTTATAAATATAATTATTGATATATTTTTATAGCTATAATTATAAATTAATATATTTTTAAATATTATTATATAATTATAAATATATTTATATAGTTATATATATATTTATTTATTAATATATTATTATATACAATTATAAATATAATAAATATATTTATTATTTAAATATACTTTTATTATTTTTTATATCATTTAATTGTCTATTTATTTATTTATAACTATAATTATGGAAGTTGGGGGCTTGCTTGAGTAATAAGGGTTCCCTGTAATCCTATATTAGACCCAGCTTCAAATCCAGATGGAAGAAAATTTCTAGTGTCATACGGTGACGCTTGTAGATGGTACGACGCAGACATGATCCAAGCATGACGTTTGACTAGGCGTTCGGGCCAATTTTTGGGACTTGGGTCATGTAATGGGTTTAATAGCCACTAGGACTTTGGACCATGTACTAGATAAAATAAGGTTTGATTGGTGGGTTATGCCTTGGGAGGATATGGCCTACCGTTCCGGCATGTGTGTGTGGTGTGGTGTGTGTTCGATGTAATTGTACCTCCAAACACCTAATATATATAATCATAATTTTAAAAAAATATTTTTATATAATTATAAATATAATTCTATAATTCTATATATTTATTAAGATATTAATATATATAATTTTAAATATAATAAATTTATTTAATATGTAAATATATTCATTAAAAATTTACAATTATTTAAATATTTATTTATTTATTGGTTTGTTTATTTATAATTATAAATAAATATATTTATAATATTATAAATATATTTATATATATTTATATAATTATATATATATATATTAATTTCAGGTCGTTTTCTATGGTTTTTTCATATAGACACTTAATCTGAACCTTTGTTAGCTAAATTATTTCTTTATGAAAGGTGATTCGATAGAAATTATTTTTCTCCCTATGGAAAGGATGAAGGGAAGAATATTTCTTGTGGTGGGTTCACTGTGGATGGTTCCAATCGATAGATTTTTTTATCTATGAAATAATCCACTCGAGATCATATGGTCGAGAAAGGTTATACCGCTCATATCATTGAAAATTATAAAGTGGTCCTTTGAAGGTTTAATATTTGTGAATATTCAAATATTTCATGGGTTATACTATCATAAGGGTTTAAACCTTGGAAGGATGACAATTTTTCATGCCACATCTCTTATTTATGAGGCTTCGACAATTGGAAGTGTATACCGATGGGGCATGGCTATTTTCATTTTATCTTAAATTTAGTCGATATAAAGTGGAAGGCAAGGGGAAATGGATCCATTAGATTAAAACCATGATTGATTTGTATTCAAGAATGGGATTATCATTTCTACCCTTTTTCATAAAAACACCCATTCTCGGATTTGGGTATAGATATCTGGCCACAATTGGATTTTATGGAACTCAAAAACTCTATTTAAAATTACATCAATTGGTATCCTTATTAAATGGATAAGGCTATTGAGGATTCTCGGTAAGGATTTCTTTCTAGAGTTCTGATTGAAGTGTATTTAAATTTGACTCTAATTGATATAGTATTCCTACATTATAATGATGTTTCCTTTAATTTGAAAATATTCTATGATAAAATTTCTCTATTTTGTTTGAACTATATTTGTCTTATTCTTTCCAAAGAGAAGAGAAAAATGGATTTGGTCTACTCAATGTGATCATAAAAAGGTAATGAACCCTATAAATTTCAAAAAAAGATTGATAATAATGTGTTCTCTGTGAATATAGACTCTGAGTCACAGCAACCTCATGAGCATGCCGGTGAAAATGTTGTTGATGATGTGGGACAACATGAGCCAATGATGAGTATAGGACGAGTTCACTTTGGAGGGACCCTATTTGGTTATAAATAATTACATCTATCTTTTTAAGTCTATTTATTTTACTCTATTATGGTTCCTAAAAATATGAGTCATGATCATCCTTTAGTTTAATCACCTTTCTGTGTTATGTCTGCAAGTTGTCCAACTTTGCTAAGGAAAGTTGTACATGACACTATGGAGAATATTCTTAGGCTAGATAGCATTCCCCTAGAACAAGGTCTTGCAAATTTTCTTTGTAATATATGTGACACCCCAATATTTCATGGTACGTTTCTTTTAAAACAAATTCCATAGCTTATGTGGCACCCAACAATGACTTATCTTGTGTTACACTCAACAATGATTTTCGGTGAGACAACACTTTAGTATTATCATTATTTAAATGATATATGTATAACTTATCCATTAAATAGAGTGATATAAATATTAATAAATATTTTTTAAATTTTATTCTTAATTATTTCACATAAATAAAACATATTTATAATGAAATGTATAAGTTTTTTTAAAATAGTTATATGATAACAAATACTATTTTCTTAATAGAACTACTTTTTTGTCTTTTTGTGGACAATAATAAAATTAATTTTATCCACTATAGAAAATTTAATTTGGTAAAATATACATAATTTTTCAATTTGGAATGTCAAAATTATCTTCGGGTGAAATTGGGGTAACTTTATGAAAAGTTTCAATTTTTTATGAATAGTGAAAATTACTGCATTGATACAATGAAACTGATTATTTCATTTAAATAATTATTGAACAGTAAATTGATTTTATTAAAGTTGCAATAAATAAATAATACATATATTAATTCAATATAATTCATTGGAATCATTTAATAAAACAATAAGATATAAAAATTTATTTAACTTTTGAACGTCACTTTTACCCGCCTTCTAACCACCTTTACAGATTAGCATTAAGCATAATTTTACCACTTCATTGAATTGAATATGAAAAAATGGACATAAATTGTTGTAATAATTATAAAATAATTTTTCAAATAGAATCATAATAATTTTTGGTTAATAGTAATTTTTGAATTTTATTTACCATGTTAAAAGGTAAATATGGTAATTAAAGGTAAAAATAATATTATAATAATATAAAATTACTTTAACACTTGTCATAATTTCATGGGATTTGTTTTGTTTATACAAAATCAACCTTAGGTTTAAAATATGATCATTTTTATTCTACCTGTGTTAGATTAAGACATTTATTATATTTTATTTAAAGAAGTGTTAAAAATGTCGTATTCAAATTTTAATAACTAAATATTTTTTAATATGGGGTTATACAAAACATAAATTAAACTATAATTATTAAATTGAAATATAAATAATTTATATTCATCATAATAATTTATTTATTTTTTAGATAATAAATAGCTTAATTAAAGGTTGTGTAATAATGATGTATTAATTGGTTTATTGATTGAGATATCAAATAGATGATATTAAAAATATTAAAATAAATATAATTTAACTTAATTAATGATATAAAATAATTTTATATATAACATATATATGTTAGTGACATATTCAAATTATTTAATCTAAGTTATCATGTTGGTTTTATATTGTTTAAAATGAAAATATTGAATAGTATCAAAATGTACATAAATGATACGTTAAAATAAATTCTATTTTATTAAATGATATAAAAGTCATAAAAATATAAAGTTCTTATAGCTAAAATGGATATTGTTAAGTATGCTATTAATGACTCTATTGTGGTTTTGTAATTTTATATTAATTCTATTAACCTTATAGAATAAAAAGATACGTAGACACGGTAAAAGTTAAACTGTTTAACTAAGGTTTAAATCCAAAAGATAAGGTTAATTTTGTGAAATAAACTTGTCTAAAAATAATTGGTTGTGTGTATTTATAACTATCATCATATTATCTAATAAATAACTCACTTGAGATCTATTTGAAATATAAAATCATTTAATAGTAAATAAATTGAATTGGAGCTTCCAAAAGTTCCCCTCCCCTCCCTTATAAAAGGGAACCTCTCCATCTATTTTATTCAAACCTATAAAGCCATTTGGATCGGCGAAAACCTTCCCATTTTTACACCCAAATTCCCACAATTCTTAAAAGAGGAAATAATTTGGGTATAAATAAAACCTAACGAGTCCTTTTTTGAAAATCAAAAGGAGATACTCAAAGAAGATTAAACTATTTTACCAATTCAATTCAATTTATTTTATTCTTATACTTTCTATTCCAATTTTTTTTTGAAAAAAATTAACTAAAATAAAATATATTTTATTCTAAGATGTTTTTATTATTATGGTACAACCATATTCATCCTATTACCGATCCTATTAAAAATAATATCATCATGTGTGTGTACGTACGGCTTACCATCTAGACTGTTTTTTATATATACTTTATTTCAATGGGTATAATGTCAAATATAAAGGATTTAAATTATAAATATGACATGATATTATATTTATATAATTCATATTCCATCCAATTCCATACAATTTAAACATAAATGGAATGATAACTTCACTCATGCGTATGTACGGCCTACCATCTCCATGACACGATTGAATTTATCCTCCACGTTATCCATTAAAGAATGATTATAAAAATATATTTAATGAATAAGTATTAAATATATGAAATAATAATTCTAATGGAATAATATTTATTTATATATATATATATACATATATGTCATTTAATTTTTTCATTCAATACGATAAGAAAATGGAAAATAACATTCATGCGTATATATGGCTTACCATCTCCATGAATGGTGTATTCCATTTCATATATCTATATATTATATATATTTATATTATGAATATATATGAAATATAAATAATTTTTTAAATTCTGGAAGTAAGTAAATCATGATCTATTTAATACAATCAATAATAACAATTCAAAACACATATGCTAAAAAAGAAGTTATTACCCAAAACGTTGCTTTAACTTAGAATAATTAATAAATGGGAAATATAAAGTAATAAAATAATCATATTTGATATAATAAATATAATTATGATTATGGTAGAAGTTAATAATATTTTTAAAACCATTATACTAAAGTTTAGAACACGTATGGAGAGTATCGAACCTAAGGTAAGAGAATTTCGTCCCACTTTTAATTTTCATGAGATATAAGTCATGTTCACCACCTATTTCTTATGTGTGGTGTATGTACTTCCCTTATGATACTATATATCATGAATAAATTTATCTTCATTTTATTTAATGGTTCATTTGAATATATTGGGCTTATTATTTAAATGTTCAAAGTAGTATGGGATGCTTTGAATTTTTAAATAATTAATCCTTTATCTATTTCAATATTCTTGATATTATCATACAAATTTAATTATATATATATGAAGAATTATAAATAACATTTTATGTCTATTTTTAATTTCATTCAAATTATTTCAAAAGGAATATTTTTAAGGTTTTATGTAAGGTAATCTTTAACTAAAACATCATTTTAGATGATTTAAAATATTATTCCTCTAAATCTTTCTAATTAATGTCCATGTTTTCAAAATAGTATTAATAATTTATTTATATGGTCCTGAATGTTTTCAAATGTTAATTCCTTTAAAAATATTAAAAGTGGTATGGGAGACTTTAATAAAAAATATCTCTTTTTAAATTTCTTCTTTTATAAGTGTGCGACTTTAATAAATGATTTCAGAAAAATGGGTTATTTGTCTCAATATATTATTAATAATTTTTATAGAGTATTTTAATCTATGTCAAAATTATTTTTTAGATCTTTGGATTAATTGAGGTTTATCTCTTATGATATCATTTCCCATATTTTATTGAATGGTTTATGATCAATTTGAATGTGGATGTACTATTTAGATACCATTATTGGTTTATGGTTAATGTATTCAAATTTCATATACTAGTTTTTAATACGAATTATTATGGTGTTTATGTTTCACCATTTTTTATAAGAAATGTATTAGACTTATTAAGTGATATGTGGGGACCATTATATCCCCTCGATGAATTGGTAGGTCTTGTGAGACAAACTAGTGTCTTGGAATGAGGCCTTGATTGTATGTTTATGTATGGCCTTGGAATGAAGCCTTTATGGTGTGGTTATGATGACTGACATTATGCATTCCCTCATTATGAGATTAGTTATTGATATTACATATGATTATTATACTAGTAGAATATCCATGTTAATGTTTAAATGGAATCATTTGATTTATTCTTTCCATATAATGTTCATGTTTAGGTTTAAAAATATTGTGTTTTCGTTTTATAGTTTCTTTAAAGTTTATGGTTATTTATGATAGCTTATTTTGTATTGTTTAACCTTAATAAGCATCTAAGCTTCCCCCTTTCTTATGTTTTATTTTTACCTAGGATTCCAAGGAGTGTTTTATGTTTCATTTGTAGGGATAATCTAGGATAACAATGGTGTTCTAAATGAATCATATATGCTTCATATTATGGTTTGATTTGTAATGTAAAGTCAATTTATATAATCTATATTCCAAAATTGGTAAACTGTTAGGCCCTTCGGGATTTGATTCCTTATAATCATGCCAATGTATTAAAATAATGCATCATATTCGGGCTTTCGGAGTCAGGTCATTACAGTTAGTATCAAATGAATTTTATAAAAAACCATGGAAATTAGATTTTGAAAACATATATTAGTAAACATAACCCTAAGATATACTTTGAGGGTAACTTTATGTGTAGGATATCATCCTTTGGATTTGGAAGTTGATAAACTAGGATAAACTTATTGACTTTGGTATTGAGAATAAGTTTCCATAATTTATAGATCCTATAAGGTTTTTTTCCTGAATATATCACAATGGTTACTGTTTCTCACTTCATGCTTTGAGTTTTGATCAATGGTTAGAATCAACAATGTTATACAAGCAATGGTTATACTACTGATTATGAAGAGATTGAAAAATGGAAATGAAATGGATTAGGTATTATAGAATATGATTTTGATGCATTTTTAAGGGTTTAAGAGTGAAGTGAAATGATTTATTTTTTTATTTGGATTAAATAATTATTTTATCATAGGTTCTCAGGTTATAGGAATCACGAGATATTTAAGGATTGTAAGATAGTACATCTTCTTTAAGTATTTTAAAGCATAATATTTTCATTATGGATTTAAAGGTGGTCAAATATTTTGTAGTGATGATAAGAGATAAATTACTTTTTTTGGCGAATCTAGTGTTAAGATTGATTTCGTAAATTTACATACCTATTTGCACAGTGATTTTGGATAGACGTATTTTGAAAATTCTTAAGGTTGAAATGGAGTAAATTAAACATTGGATTTCATGTTTTGAGGATAAAGTTTGATCTATTTGATTCTAGGGTCTAACCTTATTAGTTTATGTAAACTATTAGAGTATGAAGTAACCACTTGTGGGTCTTAGGGTTTTTCAAAAGTGCTTCACGTGGGAAAAATTCTTTTTGAATATTCATTTTCTGAAGTAAGGTTTGAAGTGAAAAATAGCTTTAATCATAACAAAAAGATGAGATCATGCTTATGACATAGAAAGAAATAAATTTATTTATTATATTAATAGTAAAATAATTCTTCAAATCCTGTGAAAGGATCTTGAAACCAAAAATAAAATCCTACCAATTTTTTTATGAATCAAATAGTCCCCTAGATAATCGCATATTAATAGGTTTGTGATTATTAACTTTCTTCTAATCATGTTCTATATAACTCTCCCTTAGAAAAATATGGATATATTTTTATTTCATTTCCATGTTTTTCTATATGGAACCCTTTTATGTGTTATCTCTGGTAACATTTGTACTTCTCTATCTTTATTTTAAATCCGACCTTTGGTTATCCCTCATTCCAATGTGGGATTTCTATAAAGAATTTTTTGAATAGTCAAACCATGGTTACTGAACCTAAATTTGAAAATTCTGAGGATGAAATTTTTTTATGATGGGAGAATGTAACAAACCAATATTTCATGGTACATTTCTTTTTAAATAAATTTAACATCTTGTGTTGTATGCAACACTGACTTGTCTTGAGTTACACAAAACATTGATTTTTGGTGAAACAAAACATTAGTATTATAATTATCTAAATGTTTTATTTATAATATTTCCATTAAATATAGTAATAAGAATAGTAATAAATAATTTTTTTAATTATTATTAATAATTCTTTCACATAAATAAAAAATATTTATAATGAAATGTATATGTTTCGATAAAATATTTATATAATTAGAAGTACTATTTTCGTAAAGGAACTATTTTTTATGTTTTTTTGTGAACAATAATGAAATTAATTTTATCTAATCTCATAAATTTAATTTGGTAAAATTTGACGTCATTTTTTAATTCACAATGTCAAAACTAGCTTAGGGTGATATTTTGGTAATTTTCTGAGAAGTTTCAATTTTTTATGAGTAGTGAAAAATACAACATTGATGTTAAAAACTGACTATTTCATTTATATAATTATTTTATTGTAAATTGATTTTAAAATCCAAATATAAAATTAATACATAAGATAATCCAATATAGTTCATTTGAACCATTTTATAATAGAACTACATACTAAAATTTATTTAACTTTTGACAGTCACTTTTACCTGCCTTCTAACAACATATGTGGATTATCATTAAACATAACTTTACCAATTTTGTGAATTAAATTTCAAAAAATATACATAAATGGTTGTAATAATTATTAAAAAATTTATATAATAATATAAATATAATTTTTTGAAAAGTAACATTTGAATTTTTTTACCTTGGTTAAAGGTAAATACGATAATTAATGGTTAAAATGATATTATAATAAATTAAAATTAACCAAGAACTTCTCCTAATTTATTTATATGGGTTTTTTCATCTAAATTCAACCATAGTTATAAAATATTATCATTTATAATCCACATTTTTTAGATTAGGACATTTATTATATATTATTTAAAGAAGAGTTAAAAATGTCATATTCAAAATTTTATACATAAAAAATTTTAATATGGGTTTATACATAAGATAAATTAGCCTATAATTGTTCATTTAGAATATATGAAATTTATCATCATCAAAAAAAATTATTATTAATTTTTAGATAACAAATGTCTTAATTAAAGGCTTATATAATAATGATGCAGTAATTGTTTAATTAATGAGATATCAACTAAATGAAATTAAAAATATGAAACTAAATATAATTTTACATAATTAATTAGATACAATAATTTTATAGACATATTAGATATGTTATTGACATATGTAAAGTATATTTTTGAAGTTATCATGTTGGTTTGATAATTTTAAAAATGAAAATATTGAATAGTATTGAAATGGACATAAATGATACTTTAAAATAAATACTATTTTATTAAATGATATAAAATCCATAAAAATATAAAAATTATAAAAATTACTTTTATATTGTTAAATATTTCATAAATGACCCAAATGGGGTTCTTTTATACTTTTATAGTAACTATACTTACCTTATAGTATAAAGAGACAAGTAGACATGGTAAGAGTTAAACTGTTTAACTAAGGGTTAAATCCAAAATATAGGGTTAATTTAGTGACCTAAACTTGTCTAAAAAACATTGGTTGTAAATATTTTACACATCCCAATATTATCCTCTAAATAAAACACTTTTGATCTATTTTAAATTGAAAATCATTTTATAATATTTTAATTGTTTTGGAGTTTCCAAAAGTGTCGCTCCCCTCTCTTATAAAATTCCCTCTCTCCTTATATTTTATTCAAACATCTAATGACATTTGGATTATAAAAACCCAACCCATTTCTCCTACCAAATTCCATCACTTCATCATATATTCCATACTTTGGGTATAAGTCCAATATATGGTGTATTTTTGTGCAAATCAAAAGAAGATACTCGAAGAAGAGGTAATTATTTTACAAATTCTATTCAATTTATTTTTTTCTTATCCTTTGTTTTACTAAGTTATTTACATACTAAATTAACAAATCAAGAATTTAGTATATGCTGATATTTTTTTATGATCATGGTAAAACCATATTCATTCTTTTACCCATCCTACAAAAAGAAATATCACCATGCGTGTGTACGCAAGGCTTACCGTCTCTATGTCATGGTGTAAACTGTTTTTCATTTATAATTTATTTCAATGGGTATAATGAAAAAAATAAAGTATTTAAATAATAAATATTATATGATGTTGTTTCTGTATAGTTCATATTACATCCAATTTCATACCATCTAACCATTAAGGGAATGATACCATCGTTTGTGTGTATGTACGTCCTACTATCTCCATGATGCGGTGATATTCATCCTTCATTATAACCATCCATAAATTATTATATATATATATATATATATGCACATATATGTCATTTACTTTCTTCCATTCAATATGATAATAAAATTGAAACAGTGTTCATGTGTATGTACAGCTTACCATCTCAATGAATGGTGTATTCTATTTCATATATCTATATATTATATATATTTATATTCTGAATAGATATGATATATAAATCATGTTTTATATTCTAGAAGTAAGTAAATCATGATCTACGTAATACAATCAACAATTACAGTTCAAAACACGTACGATAAACAAAGCAGTGATTACCAGAAACATTTATTTAACATATTATAATTACGAAAATGGTAATATAAAGTAATAAATTAATCATATAAGATATCATAAATATTATTATGATTTTAGTATAAGTTAAAAATATTTTTAAAACCATTATATAGGTGTTTCAGACACATGTGGAGAGTATCTAACCTAAGGAAAGGTAATTTTGTCCCACTTTTAATTTTCATTAAATAAAAGTCATGTTCAACACCTATTTATTGTGTGGGGTGTATGTACTACCCCAGTAATATTATATATCATGAACATATTTATATTCATTATATTTAAATATTCATTTAATGATATTGGGATTATTATTTAAATAATCAAAGTTGTATAGAATGCTTTGAATGTTTTAATAATCAATCCTTTCTCCATTTCAATATTCTTGATATTATTGTACATATTAATTTATATATATATATAAAGGATTATAAAGAAAATTTTATGCCTATTTTCAATTTCATTTAAAAAATTTCAAAAGGAATATTTTTATGGTCTTATATAAGGGACTCTTTAACTAAAACATTGTATTAAATGTTTTAAAATTTTATTCTTATAAATATTTCTCATTAATATCAATATTTTCATAATTGTTTTAAGGATTTATTTATATGGACCTGAATTTTTAAAAATATTAATTCCTTTCAAAAGTTTCAAAGTGTTATGGGACACTTTGATTAAAAAAATATCTTTTTAAATGAATTATTCTATACATCTGCAGCTTTTGAATAAATGATTTGAAATAAAAAGGGGTATTTTTATGAATATATTTTTAATGATTTTAATATAGTATTTTCATCTATTTTAAATTGCTTTTTTGGATCTTATTCTTAATTGAGTTTGATCTCTTATTATATCATTTACAATCTTTTATTGAATGGTTTATGATTAGTTTCATAATGCATGTGCTATTTAGATACCATTATTGGTTTATGGTTAAAGTATTAATATTTCACATACTAGTTTTTAATATGAATGATTATGTTGTTTATTTTTCACCATTTTCTTATGAGGAATGTATTTTACTTAGTAGGTGATGGGCAGGGAACACTATATCCTCTCGATGCATCGGTAGGTCTTGTGAGACAAACTACTGTCTTGGAATGAGGCTTTGATGGTAAGTTTAGGTATGTTATTGCAATGAAGCCTTGAATATGTTGTTATGATGTCTAGTATTATGAATTCCCTCATTATGAGATTAGATATTGACATTACATGTGATTATCTGACTAGTAGAATATCCATGTGAATGTTTAAATGGAATTATTTTATTTATTACTTATATATTATATTCTAGTTTATGTTTAGAAGGCTTGTGTTTCATTTTTATAATTTTTTAATGTTTATGGTTATTTATTAAATATTATTCTATATTTTTTAACCTTACTGAGCATCTGAGCTCGCCCCTTTCATGTGTTTTATTTTTTCCAAGGATTCCAAAGAGTGTTTTATGTTTCATAGGTAGAGTTAAACTAGGAGAATGATGGTGTTCTAAAACAATCATCTATGATGCATATTATGTTTTTATTTATAATTTAATGTTAATTTATGTAATCTAATTTTCAAAACTTATAAATTGATTGTTCCTTCAATATTTGATTCCTTGTAATCATGCCAATGTATTAAAATAATGCACTCGCTCTAGGCTTCTAGGTTGTGGGCGTTACAAGATACATGGTAGTTGGGATAATATGAAGTATATTTCCTCTCATTCTAGTGATGAGGATGACTATAATATATTAGAATAATAAATTCAAGATATAATTCATCAATAGATAATACAAGAGGATAGACGGACAGCAGCCAATGGTCAAAAAGAGAAACTGAATATGGGAGATTCCTCATATTTCATGAATGCTTTGATGAGTAATCTAATAGAAAATAAGTGCAGTGAAGACCCAATTAATGTTAAGGGTAATTATCTTAATGAGGATTTGGTTTGGAAGAATACTAAGGTGTCTTTTCCTATTGTAACTTCCAATGCATTTGAATCCCTCAATGAAGAAGTGAATGATGGTTATGAGTCCCCTGTTTTAGGGGAGATAGATATTCCTCTAGATAAGAATGAAAGATTGGATGTATATAATCAAATTTCAAGATAAAAATATATGAAAGTTGGTGCTTACTTAGTATAGGTAAGGTTCAAGGGGTTCCTAAAAATGAAGTCTTGGTAATGAACATGGGTAGGCCCTCTACCGTGGCTGAATCTGGTATGTTTTAGAACTCTCTAGAGAAGGTGAAATTGTCTATAATTGTTTCCCATTCCACTTTTATACCTCAACAAAACTCTAGTAAAAATATTTTTATTATTCTTAAATTATTTAATATATCTAATATTTGGGAGATCTTCTATGAGGCATTTTCCAATGCTCATGGATTTATCCAATTTGAAGGAGAATCCTTAGACACTTAGTCTATAAAGGTAAGGAGAAATTATAATCTAAAGGTATTATCAGAGGTATCATAACCAACTGGAGAACAGGATCCTTGGCCCCTTGAGGATCCCACCACACCAGGTAAAAATATTGATACTCATGTTGATTATGTTCCCTAAGACATCCTAAAACCTAGAGGATATGCCATCATATGAAAAGGTATGGGTGGTGGTTGATCCCATAAATGAATAATCTTTTCCTTGTTCCCAAGTAGTTGTCTTCATTGATATTTTTTTCACTGGTTTGTCACTACATATCTTTGCTTTAATTCCTACTATAACTTGTTTATTTTGAGGATTTTAATGAAATTATATATGGTTCATGTTGAAGAAATCATGAATGTTATATCTAAATGACTCATGATGTATAAGAACTCCATTTCAGGAATATTTTTCCTCTCTCAAGGTGAAAATCGATGTCGTCAATAAGATCTATATGAAGAGTCTCGACCCTTTGGGGCATTTTTAATTGAAGTTACATCTCACTTGGAAGATGATTCCTCCACTACCTATTTCACTCTGAGGACCTAAAGCAAAAGGCATGGATCCATGGAACCTTTTTTGGAACCAAGTTTATTTTGTGTTCTTGAATGGTCTAATGATTTTAATTTGGACAATGTCAAGAATAATTTTTCCTAGGTATGGATTTATCTATATTTCCTTAACTGGATTTCATAGAACCCTAAAATAATTCATGATATTAAATCATCTATAGGGGTGTTAATCCATATCTACAAGGAGATCGAATTGGAAATAGTCAACAACTATAACATTATCTTAGTAGAAAATGATGTTCTAAGAACACACATAGACAAGGTAATTTTCTAAACATGTGATGATGAGTTCATTCCTAGTGTTGAATATGAAAAAATACATCATCTTTATGTGGAATTTGGTTCAATTGGGCATCAATAAATTATTTACTGAAGTGTAATCAAATAAAACAAGTGTTCTATGTGAGGTCACATGTATGAAGAATGTTTAAGGAAGAAGGTGCACTTTCATGTACCTTTCCAGCAGGATGGGGACGCTCCTAGGACCTCCATTGAAGAGGGACATAAGACCAGTGCTAATAATTCACTACACAATAGAATGTTTTTTGCAGCGTTTTTTTAGTGGTGGTTTACTAAACTGCCTCAAAATTTTTTATTAATGATTTTGCAGCGGTTTTTTATAAACCACTGTTAAAACATTCTTTATAACCCCAACACTCCCCCCCCCCACAGAGACCCCCGAAACCCTCACCGACTCACCTCCACACTGCCTCGCCCATCACGGCCTCTCCTCCTTGCTGCCTCGCCCCTCACCGCCTCACCACCTTGTCGTCTCACCCATTTCAGAGGTAGTTTATAAAATTGGTTATGAAAAATACCATATTTAATCTTAGTTAGTATTTTACTAGTGCACACTTCTAAATTCCCATGATAAATCTAGATCCTTTTTTGGATATATTTTTATTAACCATGAATTACTCCTCATCCAATATTTTATAACTAGTATAATTGGCATTTAGAGTAGCATGAAGAGAATGTATCCTTATAAATTGATTTATGTTTCGCTTGATATTTTTATACCTGTTTGGATTCCATAATATAATATTTATTATTTATTTATGTTTCATTTTGTGATAATGTGTTACATAGAACTATGTGTTATTGATATTATATTTTATGTATCATGTTCAATTATATTTACCTTTTGTTTTGCTGAGAATTAGATTCATTATAATGGAATTATTTCTAAAGCATGACTATTACATTGATATGTTGAGCTTGTTTTTACTTTTTTATACCATGAATGTTGATTAGTATAAACAATAATGCTACCTTGACCATGGATATTGTTTTGATAAATAATGAGTATGTTAAAAGAGGTATTTTTCTATTGTATAACTTGTGTGTTGGTATGAATTATATGGTGATCTATGAATGGGATGGGATCATAATGAGTTGAATTTTTATACCACTTTCACCTATCTATAAATTAATGTAATTATAGTTCATTGATTCTTTTATACACCTTCCTCTTTCAAAAATACAAGGATTTTCCCATAACTCAACCATTGGAAGTATTACTCTGATTTTAGTTCGATGGGAATGGAATCATGGATTCCTTGACCAGATGTCTCATTTCCAAGTCTAGGATCAAAGAAATTATGTTAGGTATAAACCATCTTATTATTGGGATTTATTGTTTATAATTGATTCTATTTTATGATGTTTTCCATTATCTGATGCTTCCATGTTTTTATTGATAACGATTTGTAATGTCATTTTTATATAAATATATATAAATGTTTATATTGATATAAGGAACATATGTAATTATATTTCATATAAGTTACAAACTATGTGGTTTTTTACAGGGTATTATATGCTCACACCCATCATATACACTTAGGGGGGATATGAAATTTCATGGTCTATTTTTTAGGTACCTATAGGTACAAGTACATGTTCGGATGAATTGTTTTTTCCAAGCATGGATTTTTTTTATGACTCGTGTTCCATTTAGTGTTGTAAATGGAGATGAAATATTGATTGTTTCTTTTAGCATTAGGTTTTAGGGATTATTTTATACTATTTACCTTTATATTATTTGTAAATATTTATCATATGGAATTCAATCTATTTGGATCATGTTAGTTTTATTGTATTTGGGTTTATTATTAAAATTGGGTAAATCAAATCCCATTGGTCTTCTTAGAACCCCGATGTTATTCTCCAGCCTTTGGTGATCAAGAGGTTAAAATCAGGCCATGTACTGCTCTATCCTAGTACAATTTAGGTATCTCGATCACCATCACTACACCACATATAATTTTTTTCTTACATAAGATCTTGAATCATGTAGGTGGTTTTTTCTACTTGTACCTTTATCTCTTATATCCCTTGGTTCAATATCTTTACCTCTTAATCCATAACAAACATTTATAATAATTAATTATAGTTTTTTAAATTTAATTTTTTGATATAAAGGATTTAAATTTTGATAGACCAGTTTGTGGTTATTTTCCCATCCAGGATAGTTTCTCAAATAGATCCATCCAAATTTTTTTGTATATAAGATTATGATGAATAGTGTAAGTTTCTAGATTAATTTTTTGAGGCTTTATAATAGATTGTATGTGAGTGATGAGTTTTTTATTTTTTTGTATCTTTAAAAATGAAATTTTTTTTAGTATTCTCACTTAGATGTATGGAATTATCTAAACCACATAAATATTTATTGTCTATTGGGTTTTATTTGAGGTAAAGTGTGTTAATAGAGTTTTATGTGTTAATTTGGTGATATCACTTCCTTGTTCCAGGGCATAGACTCAGCAGAGGAAATTATTTGAAAAACCTCTATTCAATTGGATTATGGAGCTTTCCACTATACAATATGAGTTTCATCCAAAACATTTATATTTATTGTATTTCACAGATTTTATGGAGCTTTCCACTCATTTTTTATGATGTGTTGTTTGGATATTTCAATTTTATTAGATGTTATATTCCTCTTTCTGATTATTTCTACATGATAACCACCATTTGATCATCTTGGTGTGATGATCCAAATTCAAAAAAAAACCTATCTAGTGAAACTTCATCTGATGATTTTTTTTCTTCTAATTTTGTTGAAAATAAAAAAAAAACCAAAAAACTTCTACATGGAAATTAATTTCTGATTTTACTTTTTTCAACCACCCACTTGAGCTCATACTCTATTAGATGCATGTAGTGTTCTTTGAAATTTCTATATGGTTTGGGATGTCTTGGTAGACATGAGATGGTATTTTTGAGACTTAATAGGTATATTATGAGAACTTTTGTGGCGAGATATCATCTTAAAGTGCCTTAAGTTACCATAGGCAATTGGGAAAAAGTGCCTTTAAGGATTTTTTTTATCTAATACTATACTTTTAATAAATCTTTAACATATTTATATATTATTTAAACTCGTATATATGAATCTCTTTCCCTGTTTATTAATAGTTGTCTGTTTTAATATTTTTTAATATTGTGTAGGTAAATTGTGATATACATGGATAAAAGTTGGACCACATTACCGAGGAACACACCTCAGTATGTTAAAGTTTCGGAGGAGTTTTTATATTTTTCAATTTTCAATCGATCTGTTGAAGAGAGAATAAGATGTTCGTGTCCTAAATGTAAATTTAGAAGTTGGTTGAATAGAGATTATTTTTATGAACATTTAATATTGAATCAATTCCCTAGTCAATGATTGTGTTGGATTTGGCATGGAGAATCGACCATTACAAAAACATTGAGCACTGATTTCAATCCACATAATGAGCTCCCAACTTTGTCAACAGTGGTAAATGAAATGAAAAATCTTATAGATGATGAATTTTACACTAAAAGACACCACAATCAACGTCAAAACATATCAGAACAACCAGATGAGGGTGCTACAAATAGCAACGTTACAAGTGATGTTTTAGAGACTTTAGGACAACCAGATAAAGATTGTAACAAATCAGTGGATCCTCTTATTGATTATTAGGAGACTAATGTAAGAGAAAACTACACTAAGGAAATACGTTTCGTGATTTAGTTGATGATGGAAATTAAGATTTTTATAGTGGACGTTTGAAATATTCAAAATCTTCTTTTTTTCTGAAGTTGTACCATATCAAATGTCTATGTGTAATTAAAAATAAGGTAATTTCCATGATATTGAAATTGTTGTGTGATTCATTTATTGAAGAAAACATCACCAAGTATTTTTATGATATAAAAAAAGTTGTTAATAGTCTTGGCTTGAATTATACAAAAACACATATGTGTCCCAATGATTGTATGCTTTATTGGTGAGAGGATTCAAGTAGACAGGATTGAAAAAAATATATTCTTCTAGATGGTAGTCAATGGGTGATGTTAGTAGTCTGAATCAACATAAAACCATGAAGAAGAAGAAAAGGAAAGCACCTGCAAAGGTTTTGTGTTACGTTTCTTTATTTCCTTGATTAAAAAGATTATCCATGTCATCAAAAACCGTTGAACACATGATGTGTCATTCTATAGATAATAAAAATGATGGGTTAATGTGACATCCACAAAATTCACAATCGTGGAAGACATTTGATTCATTACATCCATATTTCTAAGGTGATCCTTGGAATGTTCGATTTGGATTGTCTGTCGATGGATTCAACCCATTTGGGACTTTGAGTATCAGTTATATCATTTCGCCTGTTAATTTTATCCCTTACAATCTGCCTCCATGGATATGTATTCAACAAATGTATTTTATAATTTCAATGATTATTCATGGAAAAAATTACTAGAAATTATATTGATGTATACTTTCATCCTTTAATTGAAGAATTATAGGATTTATGGAGCAACACTGTTGAGACATTTGATGCTTCTTCTAAAAAATGTCAAAAATGCATGATGATTTAATGTGGACCATTAGATACTTCCCTAATCTTTGGAATTTATCTAGTTAGAATAATTACACGGGTTTGGATTGTACTATTTGTAACTTTGATTTTGATCCCAAATGGCAACCTCATAGTATAAAATGGTGCTTCTTGTGCCATAAAATATTTCTTGATGTATCTCATAAATTTCTGCTAAATAAATCAAAATTTAACTATTTTATTGATCGTAGACCACCTCCATAGTTGTTAACTGGTTATGAAATATTTAAACAACTTGAAAAAGTTGAAACAGAATTTGGGAAGGTTTTTCATTTGAATGATAGTGGGAAATGGGTTCAAAGTGCATCATCAAGTGAAATCAGAATGCAAAAATGGAAGAAAAAGAGTATATTCTTCAAACATCTGTATTGGGAATTTAATTTGTTGCGGCATAATCTTGATTAGATTCATATTGAGAAGAATTTAGGTGAAAATTTGATCTTCACATTCCTTAATGAGCATGGAAAGTTGAAGGATCATCTTAATGATTGGAATGACTTACAATTAATGGACATAAAACATGATCTCTGGTCAGATGTGAATGAAAAGTATGCTCTGAAAAAAAATCAATAAAAAATAGGGACAAAGATAAATTCCTTCAAATTTTAAAGCATGTAAAAGTATCTGATGGGTATTCAAGTAACATATTGAGGTGTATTGACTTAATGAATTGTAAGTTACATGGATTGAAAAGTCACAATTCACATATTTTGTTACAACAGTTACTACAATTGGAATTGCATATAATATTACCGGAAAAAGTTATTGTTGTTGTACTCCAATTCTGAACATTTTTCATGAAACTCTTTGAGAAATCTCTACATACATTTGAACTTAACAACCTTCAGGAGAGGTTTGTAATAACACTTTGTGCAATGGATATGATATTTCCCCCATAATTTTTTACTGTCACGATACATTTAATTGTGCATTTGGTTAAGGAAGCTAAATTAGGAGGCCCCATTCATTATCGATGGATGTATCCAATTGAGAGGTACTTTATTTATATGTTTTTCAGTTAAGTAAAAAAAATTGGAAATTAATTAAATTCATAATTATGTTTTTTTTTATTTCACAGATATCTTGGGAATTTGAAATCATACGTGAGAAATAATTCTCCACCATAAGGCTCTACTGTTGAAGGCTATTGTAAAGACCCGTAAAATTCAAGGGAAATTTTTTCTTAATTTTATTTGGAATTTTAAAAGAACGCAGTTTCAGACGGCACCTGATTCTGAGGCCCACTGTGCCCGGAATTTCTATCTGAAGTTTAGCTCGGGTACGTTCAGTGAACGAACGAGCGGGAATTTCTAACTTTTGAACTGGTGTCTGGAATCGAATTCTGAGGGCACCGATGGAACCGCAGTGCCGATAATTGCTTAGGAACTCCTGTTCCAGAGTTGCGTTTTCACGGGTGTGGATGATAAAAATTGTGGAAGTTGATTTATTATTATTCTACAATTTTTTTTATTCTAAGTGTTTAGTTCTTGATGGAAGTTGGGTAACCACCCAACCTCCCGTGGGAGGTTATGAGGGTGGTGGGGCCCACACGAACCCCACCCCTTCATATCCTCTAACCCCTCTCAACTCCCATTAAATGTTGATAACTTAAGTTTACTTAACTTATGGAATTAATGTGGTGAGTTAAATGTAAGTTTTTGAAATTCAAACCCTTGAATTTTCGTAAGACTTGTTGTGTTAATAAAATAAGAAAGGAGCTTATTTTATTTGTTCTAAGATTTTTTTCGTTGAGAGATTTTTGGGAAGAACATCTTCTTCTTTGACGAAGAACTTGAAGAACATCGGTCTCCGTCGAAGAACATCGAGCCCTCGAAGACTGACTCCGCGACATCGACCCACGACGCGACGTCTCTTTCCGCGACGGTTATACCGTGACGTTTTCTCTTTGACGAACCTCCGAGCAAGCTCCACACTTGAAACCAAGGTAGGGGTTTTATTTATTTATTTTGTTCATGAATACCAACTTGACGATCTTCATGGATTAAAACCAATAGTTATCGAATAACGCGAGGGGGCTGGACCGCACAAACACGGCCGACCCTCCTCCTTATTTCATGTTGGTTCCTTTGTGGTTTGGTACGTGGAGGCGTGGTGCCGTCGCACCATGCGGAATCATGCGAAAGGAAATTCGCGGGGCCGTCGCGCCGCGCCGTGGAAAGAAGATCAAGGACGCGATTCCATCACGCCGCGTCGGAGACACCCAAAAATACCGTGGCCAGTATCGGGGACGCGGTGGAGGGGCGCGGCGCCGTCGCGCGGCGCCGGACAACAAGGGATGCGGCCGGTTCCGGGCCGTGGTGGATCAAGGTGACCGGCGGCTGGACCGGGCCGCCGGCGTCGGAGCTGGAAGGGGATCGGCCATCGCCGGTCCTGTTGAGCAGGAACCGGCCGGCCAGGTCGGGCCGGCCGGACAGGGAGGAGTCGGGGGAATTAATTCCCTCAGCTGGACATAAATGCGGCCCCAATTAAGGGGGTGCGGTTACAGAAAACCGGGGGGGCACCCCCCCCCCCCCCCCCACCACCCCCCCACCCCCCGCTCGAGCCAAAATGGCTCGGTCGTTTTGGCCGAGCTGCCGACCAGCGTGCCCAGCGAGTGGGTCGTCGGGCCGGGTCGCGCCGTGCCGCGCCGGCCGGGCTGGGCCGTGCCAGGCTGGACCAACCTGGAATCGGAGCGGGTCGACCCAGTTCGGGCCGACCGGGGGGTCTCAGGCCGAGTCGGTCCGGGCCTGAAACCCCCATTTCCGGACTTTTTCAGTCTTTTGCTCATAACATGAGCTACGGGCCTCCAAACGATGCGCCGTCAGTGGCGATGCGATCCTTGGATCGAGACGGTCGTTTTTGTATATCGCACTCAAGGTTTCGGAATATTTTGGGTACGGCTGGGTTGGTTCGTACACGAAACCAACCGGGCCCTCGGAGCAGAAACGCTCATATCTTGAGCTACGGACATCTGATTGACGTGCTGTCAACTTTGTTGGATTCCTCTTAGTGAGACGGATCTTTTGGCATACTACGCCTGAGGTTTGGATGCAGGTGGAGTACGGTCGGGTTTTTTTGCCTTAAAAACCAACTGGGCCCCTAGGACGAAAAAGCCAATAACTCTCAGACCGGGCATCCGATTGACGTGTCGTCTGCGACGTTGAGTTCCTGTTGATGATACGGAACTTTTGGATACATCAACTCCGGACTATGTGTCAGTTGATGTATCAGCCTCTCGGCTCATGGAGCGGACCCTCCCGAACGATCTTGCAGTGTGAGGGAACCCTAGTGCTGGTTGCGACTGCTACTGTGACTACGACGACGACTGTGCAGAGATCCTCAGTGGATTCGACGACGACGACTACAGCACTCAGCGATCCTGTGTGGATCAGTGCTACAGATCCTGTGTGGGTCAGTGCTCTGCGGTTCTGTGTGAGCCAGCGCCTACAGATCTTGTGTGGGTCTGATCCTATGTGGGTCATTGTGGGGGTTAGTACCTATCGATCCTTTGTGGGTCCGACGACTTAGATGGATCAGTGATCATCTCTATCGTCTTCGAAGAAGTATACCTGTGTGAGCTGAATCCTGTTTTCTTTCCTGTGTGGATTGTGTTGTTCTATCCTGTGTGGATTACGTTTTGCTTTCCTGTGTGTAATATGTATGCTTTCCTGTGTGGACTGGGTTGTACTTGGGCTTAGAGGTTGGAGCGTATTGGAATTGATGACTTAGGTATATGTATGGGCATATACCTAAGCAGTGCCGGTTGTTACTTCATGATTGTATCTTTCCTTTGTGGTTTATCCTTTGTGGATTTTGGGAGACCTTCAAGGGTCTCGGGTTCCCTACTGAGTAGCTTATACTCACCCATGCACGGGCTATGCCCGCACTACGTTGTGTTGGTTGCAGACGACGGACAGCGTTGATCGTGGTTGAGGCTTGCAGAGCAGGACGGTACCTAGAGGTGGACCACTGGGCCGGACGTACTCGGAGCGGACGGAGGGACCCGAGGAGCAGTGGAACTATCTATACCCACCCTTTAGGTGGGATTTCCAGTGGACAGCTCGGCGTAACGGCTTTTACTTTTCAGTTGTTGTTTTCCCTTTCGAGTTGTAATTTACTTTCAGTTTGGGTTTGTATACTGGCCCACTTACTTTTCTGCACTTACTATTTTACCAGTTTTTACTTAGTGTTTACTTTTTCCACTTTCTTACTCTGTGGTGCTTGTTTACTTTACAAAGGCAATTCCTTCCCTTTTTACCAGGATTAACACCTTGGTGCTAGTCGCCAGCCCCTGGCCTATGGAAGGCGGGTTTGGGGTAGTCACGGCACGGGCCCCGAGGACGGGTCGTGACAACTATTTGGAAGAAGAGTGTCTTACCTTTTGTTCTAGATACTTGGATAATATTGAGACAAGATTCAATAAAGTTTCACGTTTTTAAAATACATCAACTCAATCTCAAATACATTGGAAATCAAAAATATTTCCTGCTATTGGCTGATCAGTTAAGAGGACCTCAAATATTACCCTGACAGAAATGAAATTATTACAAGAACATAGATATGAGATGATGAATATTTAAATTGAAGATCCATTTATTAAATAGTTAAGGATACAAATAAATTTATGAATGAGAGGCCAAACACGAAATGAGAAATATATAATGAAAGATGTTAATAAAGATCTTGTAGAATGGTTTTCAGGGAGTATAATTTCATAAATATTGCAATAAATATGAATATTAGGTTGAAATGTATATTTTTTAATTCTAATAAATTATATTTCTTTTTTCATACCATGAATACTGATTCTTGGAAAAATTTGTCAAAGGATTTGAAGTTTCGTGCTCGAGGTCCTCTAAAACAAGTTAGAAAGTTTGACACTTATAACGTGAATGGCATTATATTTCATAAAGTAGATTGAGAAGAGGGTTTCAAAACACAAAATAGTGGTATATTTACATTTTTTTAAGTGATCTACTATATAAATATGACTGATATTATTTAATTAAACTTCCATGGGAATTTTTCAGTTGTTTTATTCAAATTCAATTAGGTCGATTTTATTAGAGATGTTAACTTCTCTGAACTTTTCTTTCCTGATAGATGTTGGTGATCATGAACTGTATAATCCATATATCTTATCATCACAAGAAAAAATGGTATATTATGTGAATGATGTTTTGGATTAAGGGTGGAGTGTAGTTTCTCACATAAAACAAAGATATTTGTATGATATGGGTGATGAAGTGCAATATTTGAAATCTAACATTGTATACCATCAACAACAAGAATCAGAATTATTTTTCCACCATGATGTTGAAAATATTTGTATAGCATGGATGAATGAACTGGTTAAGGTAATGGAGTAGTAAACTGAAATTATTTAAGGAGAAAATTATTGTATGTACAGTTGTGCATTCAATTAGCAACCACTTATTTCATTTGCGCAATCATTCATTATCATTATTATGTATATTTTGTTTGTTAGTACTGGTCATATGTTATCTTTTATAATTTTTTTCTATATAAATTTTTTGAAATAAATGTTCTAAACTTAATTCTATTTGATTAAATGACTAAAATTCCAAGGAGGAAGCGATATAGTATTTCATCGACCACTATGACATATGATGATTCATCTGTCTCCCTCCCTACGACATCTGAGCCACCATCCACCTACCCCCTACACCATCTCCCCCTATACCATATCTCAAACTCTCTATGAGAATCCCTTCAATAGCTTAGTCATAGCCTCCAACTTTAGGAGCCTCAGCAGTGGGGTATCAGTGCGCCACTTCTAGTTCTTCACAGGGATACTAGAGGATTACTATTATAGGTACAAATTTTAATATGAATAAATTTATTTCACTTTTTTATACAAACTGTTTGTTCATAAAATATGGAAACAATACAACTGTGGAGAAAATATAAAAATTATATATGTATGAAATCTGACTAGAGATAATATAGTTGCCTCATTTTATTTATATGGGGTCCCTACGGATGACGTTGTGGGATTACTTGGCCTGATTTTAGGCCAACTGGCTACGGAGCCTGTTTCTCTTCTTATTTCTTATGATGATTGGAGACATATGCCTACAAGTTGGAAAAATGAAGTTTTTCAATCCCAAATAAAGGTAATTTTAATACATTATGGTTTAATTTAATGTCATGTTATTAATATTTTCAAGATGAATTTCTCTGTAGATATGTTTTTTTACTTTAGGGTTGCGAATGTGATAGCATGAAAGCGGACATTGAAAAATCATGGAAAATGGAAAGGATTTAAATGTAGATTGTATTGTGATCTCAATGATACTTCATTGACCGACCAATAGATGAATGAAAAGCTACTGAATGGGGTACATAAAGAGCAGTAGAAAACAAAATTGGCATACATCATGATGGGAAGCAGATGGTATTTAAATATATATTACTCTAATAATCTCATTTTACATTTATAAATGTATATGAAAAGTAGATGAAATTTAAAACATTAATATTAAATTTCAATTTATTTATTTCAGGATCATTCAAGAAAGAATGCATCAAGATGAGCTAAGCAGATCATCCCTCACACTACAGAGTCAAAGAGTTTTTCAAGAAGCCAATATTCTCTGGTAATATTTTCATTTGATTAAATTTTTATATGAAAATATTATTTTTTTAATATATTAAATTTTTTATTTATGTTTATTTAATGTAGTCATAGAGTTTAGGGCATGAAGCATCTAGAACATAAGTGTGGTTAAATGTTCACCAAAAATCTGATGGAGGTTTTGTTAATGAACCTGCAAGAGAAGTTGGGGTATGAACTCATTTTTCATTATAATAAATTATTATCAGTTGTTATTATGTTAATATATATTTCATATAATATGAATTATATTTGATTTATAGGTAACAATTAAAGAATTGTTGGATGCCAATCTTGGGTCGTCCAACTCAGTCTCCTAGGATGACCCTGTTGCTGAAGTCCTTGGGAATGATCATCTTGGTAGAGTGCATGACACAGGTTTCGGACCCACACCATCTGAGGTATTTGGAAATCCATTAGGTATTTCAGGTGCATCTACTCATAGTTGTTGGCAGACTATACCCCAAGATACTCAGAGAGAGATTTTTTCTCTACAAAACATAGTTTATGACCTGGGGGCTTAGATATCCACTTTACAAAAAGCATTGATTGATTTATATCAAAAAAATGACCGGATCTACCCCCGGTGGTATTGCATCAACTGGTGGTGAGCAGGTAAATCACAAAAATTCAAAATCATTTAGTTTGAAAACTTTTATTGGTTTTAAGATTAAATATAAACATACAATAGTATTTAATTTTCAATATAATGTTCTCTCAGGTTGTAGTAGGAATTAAAGATAGAGGTGGAGAAGGTAAAGATATTTCTTCGTCATCAGACCATGATTAGTTGTTTTCTTGATATTTTAGACAAATATGGTAATAGTCGGTCTGTATATGTATCATGTGCGGCACATAGTTTCCACTAAACATTTTCATGACCTATCATTTTCTTGATTTCTCATCTTTCCTTTTATGTATTTTATTGAGGTCTGATGTTTCCTTTTATGTCTTGATTCCTCGAGTGTGGTATGTACCATATATGTCGATTATTCTTTGTCATGAATCATATTTTATGAATCATTTTTATAAAATTTATTAGGTCTGTTACCCAAGTAGGAACGATCAAGAACATATCTTATAGTAATAGGAATCAATACATTCATAATTATTTGAAAAGGTCCTCTATAAAAATATGTCTCATGTATAATAGGAGAAGGATGAGATGTATGGGAACAATTATGTGAGAAACAAATAAAAAAATTGATATGAATGAGGGAGGGTCTCGCCTTTAGGGTATAACCAATGTGATTATAATTTTCACCAAGGCTTATTATATGTGATCCCAACATCATTAAATATATTAAAACATCAAGAATCAATCAATATATATTTTTTATGTAATACCCCTATGAGTATTAGGCACTTTCCTAGGGTAAGAGTCCTTTATTCATAACATAGGTTTATGGATAAATAACCACATTCTAAGGATCCTTATGTAGATTTGGATAATATGTAGTGGTATACAGGTCTTACTAGGTAGACTACACAAAGAATTTTCAAGTATTACAATATGGATCATGAATCACATAGTTTAACATCATGTGAAAATGACTAAAGTAATCTATATTTTAAGATAATATGAAAAATACCTTATTATATGAGGGTTAATGTAGTTTAAACTGATGTTTAAAATGAAATGAACTTGTCATGATGTCAACCCTGTGGATGAAAAACCAATGTGAATGAAGAAACTGATTCACTAAGATGAAGTGGGGTATTTGATATTTGTTTTTTGGTTGGGTTTGAGATAGGATATCTAGGAATCACTATGTATCCCATGAAAATAGGAATAAACCCAATCATAGTTCTTATAATTTTGGGGAAAATATTATCACCTTGACTAAGAATTGAGAAATAATTGGGAAACCAAAATAAATAGAATGAGTGTAATAGTGCATACCCTTTTTGAACTTCCCATTGTGTATTATTAAGTCTTGGGGGTGTTTAGGGAGAGTTTTGTGCAAATTTTGAGGTTTGAGGTGGTGTTTTAGCCTTTTAAAGGCCACCATGTCTTGTGCAATGACTTGTCCGGATATGAAGGAGGTAGTTATATAGTGGGTGTGCTCTTGTGTAAAATGGGATATATATAACCATGACTTGGGGATGACATGGTGTTAAGCGTGTTGTCTTAGTGTTTATCTAATGAAACATGAAAAACTTTACATGCCCTTGGGTGGTCATGGAATATCGGAGGACCACCTATAGCGAGAACTATACAGTACTATAGTGGGACTATAGAAGGCACTGTTTGGCACTATAGTCGCCTGGAATTTTCCCCCGTTTGGGCCTTCGGGCCACCGATTTGGTCTTCGAGTCCTTTAAGGCCTTCGGGCCACCCGAGCCTTCAGGTCAGTAAGGCCTTCAGGCCACCTCAAGGCCTTCGGGCCACATTAAGTGCAGATGAAAACTAGATAACCTACAAGGAACAAGCTCTAGAAGATGATGATCAAGGAGATTTCACCACATCAGAAGCTACACGGATTGAAAGAATGATTGTTTATGGCACCTGTCATCGGGACAAGCCTGTGCATGCATGGGATAGCCAAGTTGAATAGCCTTGCGAAGGTGGGGAGTTAATTTCATGTTGAAGATGCTGGGGAGGAGCAGTTCCAAGTAGTTATTCTGGGCTGTATGTAATGTGTTGAAGCCTACAAGCAATGAATTCCTCTAAGGCCTATGGGCTATGTAATACTTATGCCTACGGGCCTTCTAAGGGTTCTACCTCGGCCCTTGAAAGGTGGATTATCAAAATCAATAAAAAATGACAATGAGGGTTCTAGATCACACTTTAACAAAACCCACCAAATGAGTTTTGGATATTAACCTTGTTCTGGTAGAGTCCTGGGTGATTCACTTATAAATAAGAGTTTTATTTCCTCCTTGTTTTTAATTTTAGACTTTCCCTCAATTCTTGGTTGACCCTTACTCATCCTACCCTTCCCCAGTCACCTCTTTTGGTGTTCCAAACCACTTAAATCATATTGGATCATTCAGATTGAAGTTATTTGATTCATGGTAGACCTCCCTTTTCCCATTACTCTTTTATTATCTTTTTATTATATTCAAGAGTTTATTAGGATGGTAATTCTCCTCTTTATTGGGTGGTTATTGATGGAGTGTTATTATTCATTGGATTCAGTAGTGATTCACTTGATATCAGTGGTGGTTTATCCTTAATTATTTTTCATTTCTCCTTGAAGATTTATTCAAGGTTTTGGTTCCTTCATCTCCTCTTATTTATATGTACATTTGGGTGGTTTTTACTTATTCTTGTTATTTATTCTTATATGGCCACACTAACTTGGTTTTCCAATTATGACTTATTTTGAGATAGTGTGTTGTTTTGGTTTTTATAAATCTTTATATATATGTTTGTATAACCACACCACATATGAAAATGACTAAGAATATATATAGAACTATTAAATTGGTTTCCCATGAAATATTCTATTTCTGTGTGAAGACCCTTCACTATAATTTAGTAATTTTGATAAAAATCCATATTGAAACTAAATTATGTGTGGTGGTTGTGATGTGTAGTGGTTATGATGTGTGGTGATGGTGATGTGCGGTGGTTTTGGAGTGGGGTGGTTGCGATGTGTTGTGGCTATGATGTGTTATATTTTATATATATTGGAATGGTTTTTTTAGGGCATTGTTAATGGGCCTACAGTATCAGCTGCATTTGTTTTTATAAATCTGGATTTAGCAGCGGTTTTAACTACCTCAAAAAAAATATAATATATTGAGATGCAGTTTTAACCACTTCTTTAATTATGGTATTTTTCTATCCATGGCAGTTTTAACCGCCACAAAACTGTGTTCGTATTTTTTTTTATTATATCACGGCGGTTTTAATGGTTTTAGCGGCAGTTTTCCACAGCAAAATTGATATTCTTTTATAAGCAGTTTTAACCACCTATAAATAGTTTTCATATTCTTTTATTATATCGTGGGGGTTTTAATGGTTTTAACAGAGGTTTTCCCCCTGTCGAAACTTCTCTTTTTAGCGACGGCTATAACTGCCGTGAAAAAAAAACCCAGTTTCGCCTATGGAAACAGCCGCTAAAACCATTAAACGTGCCGTGAAATTCACCCACTACCATGGTTACCATAAAACTCCACTATGTCTATAATAATACCACCTATTTTATGTAGACACACACTTTAGCGGAAGTTTCAAAAAAAACACAACCAAACCATATGGCGGCATTTTAAATGGCCACCATTTCCAAATAAACCCTCTAGGAAATGGTCTTTTTCATGTACTGATGTTAGATCATATGCTAGTGTTCTGAAGGTAGGTTTTGGAATGTTAGATGGGTCTAAAACCATATTGGGAAAGAATATTTATATACATAATGTTTCTATAAAGGATCCTGAAATGTATGGATTGGATAACCCCTCATTATAGATGAAAGATCGTCGAAATTATATTACCCTCTATTCATCTCTGGGAATCCATGTTCATGGGTTGATGATTCTGTGGAGGAGTCTGGTAGAGCAGAGACTCACAGCCAATCAGATCTTGATAATGAGCTGAAGTGCAATGTGGATAGGTAGTTGACAGAAGAAGATCAATTGCCTACCTCCATTTAGAAAGGGAGAACAGAAACTATATCTCTCTCCTATTGTGCATGAAGATAATATGAATGAACATATGGAAGTTGGGAAGGATAAAAAAGGGAAGATCCTCCCCTTATAGGTTGAATCCCATTTTCAAAATCATTGAAAGAGATGGACTCTGAAGATGATCATGTTTAATCTCCCACAGATGATGCTTAGTTGAATTTCCCCATGGTTTTTGCCACCTTAGCTCAATGGGTCACCACTCACATGGATGATGATGGATTAAAGCTAGTGATAGATAGGAAATCTAGTTCAACATACGTGACTTTTTAGGTTCCTAATGATCACCAACTTGGGTATGCATTTGATCCTATAGGTACTAGTGAAACACTAACTATGAAATTGAATGATGTGAATGATACATTAGCTTCTCGTCACAATTTAAATAAATTTTCATTGTTGGTGATTTTGAGCAGATCTAATAGTAAGTAAACATTTCGTGAGGAATTTGGTAGTGCTAATGTATCTAGCGAAATTGAGATAGATTGTTATGACCCATCCTCGGGGCTCGTGGTGTGACTACCCCAAGCCCACCTTCCATAGGCATGGGGCTGGCAACTAGCACCAAAGCCGTAATCTAGATAGAATGGAAGGAATTGCCTTTAAACCTGTAACACACACTGACTACACCCATGCTGTAGAATCAACAAGTACTAAACTAGAAAATAAAAGTGTGCTAAAAGTAAGTGGGACAGTATACAAACCCAACGGAACAACAAGTACAAGTAAAAAAGGGAAAACTGATCCTTGATCGACTCCAGGGAGTCCTACCTGAAGGGTGGGTACAGAACTCGAACAACTCGTCCCTACGGTATGTCCTGTCTAGTCCAGCTCTGAGAAACCTCTTGTCCGTCACCCTCAACCTCGATCACTGTTGTCCATCATCTACACAGAACACAACAGGGTGTGCGCAAAGCCCATGCAGGGGTGAGTATAACAATACTCTGTAGGGGACCCCGAGACCCCCCGAAGGTCTCCCAGAATCCATAAAGGATAAACCATAGTAGAAAGATACAATCACAAAGTATCAACCAACCCTACTCAGGTTTATGCCCATAAATATACCTAAGTTATAAATCACAGTCCGGCTCCAACTCTCAAGACCAAGCACAAACCATTCCATAAAAGGAAGTAAAGTCAATCACCACGATGATAATGGTTGAAAGACATGACTTAGCTCACACAGGTATACATCTTTCGTAGAGTGATAGAGATGATCAGATGTAGTCACTGATTTATCTAAGCTGTTGGACCCACACAGGATACAGGACCAGCTAAGCTATAGGACCCACACAGGATACAGGACCATAAATTCAAGAGTGTTGAAGATGATCAGATGTAGTCACTGATTCATCTAAGCTGTCGGACCCACACAGGATACAGGACCAGCTAAGTTGTCAGACCCACACAGGATACAGGAACAGCTATACTGTCAAACCCACATAGGATACAAGAACAAGAGTAAGAACTGTCGGACCCACGGAGGATCCCGGTACAGTAGTCATCACTGTAGAACCCATGGAGGATTCTGGTACATCTCAGTCATAGCCAGCACTAGGTTTCCCACACACAGCACGCTCAATTCCGAGAGGGTCTTCTCTTCGATCCAAGTGTCGATACATCAACTATCATGAATTCCTGAGTTGATTTATCCCGTAGTTCTGTCTCATCATAAGGAACCCAACATGACAGATGGCACGTTAATTGGACGCCCAGTCTGAAAGTTAATGGCATTTTTCTTCCAGGGGCCCGGTTGGTTTTAGGCTCAAACCAACCCGACCATACCCCAACTGCATTCAAACCACAAGTGGGGTTTGCCAACAGTATTATCTCACTCCAATAATTCCATCTTCTTATGAGGTATGTCAATCAGACACCCGTAGACCTAGATGCGGGCTAAAAGGTGTAAAATGTACAACGCGGGTCCGGGTCTAGTCTGACCCATTCGGACTGACCAGGCTCGACCCATTCTAAACCGGGGTCTGACTAGGACCGCGGGTCTGACCCGGTCTAAGGAAGCATCCCGGTCTGAGGGAATGGCCCGGACCAAAGAGATGGCCCGGCCCGACAGGAGGCCCGACCCAAGCGCAGCTTGGCCCGTGGGCGGCCCAGTTGAGGGCGGCCAGGCCGAACGCGGCCCTGCCGACGGGAGCCCGGCCGAGGGCGGCCCTGCTTGGGGGCGGCCCGGCCGAGGGCGGTCTGACCGGGGGTGGCCCAGCTCAGGGGAGGCCCGGCCAAGGGCGGCCCCACCGTGGGTAACCTGGCACATGGCGGCCCAACCAAGGGTGGCCCGGCTAAAGGCAGCCTGTCCTGGCCACGCTAGGGGGGAAGCACGTGCCCCCTGGCACCAGAATGGATTAGTCATTTGGATAGAACCAAATAGGCACCCAGTGGTGCCGGTCCGGCCCACATGGGACCCAACGGGGTCACGCACCTCCTGGCTGGCCGCTTGGGCCAGCCGCTCCCCATCACCAGCGTGGGGAGATGGCACCGCGCCCACCTCTGCGGGTCGGCCCGACCGTGGTTCTGCATCGCTGGCTGGGCACAACAGCGTCGTGCTTCCTCCACCGTAGCCCGCCCTGGCCGCAGCCCTTCTTCAGCGCGGTGTAATGGCATTGTGCCCTTCCAGATCCCCCGCATCCCCTTGGCCCTGGATTTTCTTTGCGTGGCGCGACGGCGGCCCTTGCGCCTCCAGCCTCTTCCGTAATCCACCTCTGTCGTCAACACAATGAGAACAACAACAAGGGGGGGAGGGTCGGACCATGTTCATGCCTTCTGATCCCTCTTCACTACGTTGTTAACAATCATCATCAAGAGCACAACACACGATAAGGAAAATAGAGTATAACTCATACATGAGAATAATCCAATTTCCCCCTACCTCGATTCTAAGTACGTCATCGAAGTCGCGGAAAGAGGGCAGACATCAATTCGTTGACGTCGGGAAACATTCGAGGATGAAGCATTATCGACGTTCCCCACAGCGAATCCTTCTCTTGTGGCTTGGACGAAGATCGAAGACGGTACCGTCATCCTTCATATATGATGAGCGTTCTTCGTCAGGACCATGATGTTCTTCCAAGAGTTCTACAAACTCTCAAAGGATTATGCCAACCCAAAATAAAATATTATCATATCTTATTTTAATGTTGAAAAAATGAATTCAAAAGAATTTAAATCACTCAAATTAATTAATTAATTCCTTAAAAAATTGTGTTGGTTCCATTAAGGGGAAGACCAAGAGTTTCCCCCATTAATAGGGAGATCGAGCAGTTTAAAAGGGGTGTTTAAAGGATTTAAAAGGTTCGGGCGGGCCCCACCCAAAAACATCCTCCCAAGGGTGGTTAGGGTGTAATGGGCCCCACCACTAACCTCTACTTGGTGGTTTTAACCACCTTTCAAATAAAAATGTGTTACACTCATTTCTATTTAATTTTAATTAGAAACCCCAAGAAATTAACTCCTAGTCTTGATAAAACGCAACTACGGTAAAGGTCTCCTTAAGAAAATATTGGTGATGCAAGTTCAACTGCGCCCTCTGATTTCGATTCTGAGCACCACTTAAAAAGATATAAAATACTGCACGTATGTTTACTAAACATACCTGGACAAAACTTCAGAAATTTATTCGGGGCACACCGGGCCTCAGAATCAAGCGCCGTTAGAAACTGCTGACTCGTAAAATTCCCATGTATTTAAAAAAATTCCACAAAATTTCTTGGTCTTTACATAGATTGTGAGGCATATGAAGCATCAGAAAAGGACGAACAAGGTGGAAACCAGAAAACTCTGAAGTAATGGAAAACAAGAAAACACCCACAATGTCGGGGTGCCTCCCATTGAATAGGAGGTAGACTCAGTAGAAGATGAACATGTAATGGATCTATATTTGTTTCTTTTGTATTTTAAAATGATTTTTTCCTTGTATGGACTCTCTTTTTTATATATAATAATTCTTTGGGGCCTTAGATTTCATCTATGGCATGCGACATTCAAGTATATATACAAATATTTATAATTATAAATATAGTACATATGATTGTAATTTAAGTATATTTATTAAAATTTTATAATTATTTAAATATTTATTTTTTTATTTTTATTTATAAATATGAATAGACTTATTTATGACTATTTTTATTTTGTTATAAATACCAGAAAAGTGCAGACCATGGTGTGAACCCCATTGCCTCATAAATTTATTAAGAGAATTAAACTCACAAATAAAAAGTTGTTCAGGGTATGAGTGGAAAAAGCACCACAAAAGAAACATAATAAACACCATTTATCCATTTATTCTACCACCCCTACCAAAAAACCACCCATAATCCGAGGGTGTCTTCCTCTCTTCCACTGCTTGGGGATATGCCATTCAACATCTTGATCATCAACTAGTTCATCATCCATATCAATATTCCTCTCTGCATAAGCCTCCTGACTACCCATAAATGGTTTCCCATCATCTATCACATCCACAATTGAGGGATGCCCCAACTGCGTCTCTTGTGTAGCATCTTTCTAGTCCATCAAAGTAGAGACATAAGTTGCATGTGACAGAACATGTGTACCTTTCCGCGTGTGGCTTTCCTTAAAGTTATAAATATATTTTTATTATTATATATTTTTATATAATTATATATATTTATATAATTATATATTTATATTTATTTATTAATATATAAATATATATATATTATATATAATAAATATATATTATTTAAATAGATTTATCGTAATTTTTTTAACTATTTAAAGTTTTTTATAATTTTATAAACAACACTAAAAAATATATATATATTTATAATTTTAAAATTAACTATTTAAAATAAAATAAAATATTTATAAATTCATTTAAATAGATTAATTATAAAAATTAAAAACATATTTAAAATGTTAAAACTTATTAAATAAAAAACAAATAAATATTATTCATATAGATCGCAAATATATAAAAAATATTACATTTTTGTAAATAAATATTACAAAATGATTGAATTTAAATTAATATAAAATACAATATATATTAAAAATGAATAAATAATGTTAAGTGAAAGTTATATTAAAACAGAATAAATAGAATTAAAGAGACAAAACTATTTAAAAAATTAATTCATATATGATTAACTAAATGAATTGTAAACACGTACAAAAAAGAAGGAAATATTTAAAAATTCATTTAAATAACTTATTTATATAAATTTTAAACTTTATAAAATTATTAAACTTAATAAATAAAATTTAATAAATACTTATCTTATAAATTTAAAATATATTAAAAATAATAATTATTAAAATATATATGTATAAAATATGAATAAATTCCAAATATATTTTTTTTAAAAATGAAAAAAATATACATCAAATGTGAAATAAGCACATGTCATACAAAAACAAGTACACATGTTGTGTGTGTGTGTGTGTAATCCCATGTACATGTGTGAATATACACACATGTACACACATCTATACACATACAACATCTACATATATTCATACACATAACACACACACACAAAATAATGCATACAAATATATGCACTTAGTCATTGATATAAATATATAAGTACAAATATCACATATTAACAATAAATCATTTATATTTATATATTTTTTTAAGTTATTAAAATATATATATTAATATTCCATACTTATATTAATCATATACATACGTTTTTGAATTAATGTATATAAGTTAACATTTATTCTTGAATATAAATATGATAATTTTATGTGTATTAATAACATGTTTTTATTTAATGTTTTTATCATCACTAAGAAAATAGTTGATTAATATGAACCTTTATTAGCACTAAAAAGGTTCCCATAATGGGTATAATTTTATCAGATCTTTTTTAGCACTTATAAAATTTATCTTTATCAGTGCTTTTAAATGGCACTCATAAAGGTTACCCTTTTCTAAGTGATTTATGTTTATCACTAATAAACGCTAGTGATGGATAGAGTACGTTCCATGGTTGTGTGAGTTTATGTAGAATGAGAAACAATGTGCATGATTTTAGTGAAAAACACTAGATGCTTAAACTATTATAATAAGTGTTGTTCATCAAAGATAGGACTTCATGCATGTTGTGTGGTGAGGTGTAAATTCTCAGTTTAATGCAAAGAGTGTTTCACTCTATGGGTATACAAGACCTATGAGGGATGTTCACTACTTGGGTATAATTTGAAAGAACCAAAAAGGTCCAATTTGGGTATTTTTCATAATATTCGAATCTAATAGAAACAAATTATTTAAGATGTGAAAGTAAGAAAGTGTTAAAGAATGGACAAAGAGGATTTCATGTGCTTCGGTCTATTTTGGACCTACATGCATGATAAGAACACCACCCACACACATGATTTATTAAGATAAAAATAAAATGATACAAGATACAATCCACTATAAATATCCATCAGGAAAATAAAATTTTTTAGAATCACTATCTTTAGAACAAGAAAGAAACAAAAAACAACTGCAGTACTTACAGTCCAAAGAGGGTGCCTCTTCGGCAGTCCAATTCTCTTGACATTGTTGGTACATACATGCATAAGATTAATTTATGTGAGGGTTATGGCTTCATAAAGATATTCTGTATCAATAATAAAATCCACACTTCTTCCATTGGAAGGGATGTCATCTCCACCTTAAACAAGCTATGAGAAGAAGTTGAGGAGGGAAACAAGATGGTAAATAGTCCCTACCGAAGAAAAGGAATGGAAAGGTGGTCTTGGGATTTCACAAGAGCATGTGAGAGTTGAACTAGAAGAAGCTAAATGAGTCAAATACCAAAGGACATGGCATACATGGGTCATCAATCTATCTAACATTATGTTCTTCCACGAAATAGGCCACCCAACCAAAAGCAACCATGCACAAGGTGAAAAATATAAATGAAGAAGTGCACTCAAGCAAGGATGGATGGGTGGATGGTGTATAAATAATATCCAAAAAATAATAATTGATGGCTATGAATAAGGTCACAATATATCACTAACTCATCACAAAAGGGGAGAAAAGAACAAACAAATATTTTGAGCTCAACCCCCAAAACAATGGCACAGTGCACAAGGGGAGATCTAGTTTATAAAATTTGATCCCTGGAATAATTAAAAAAATCATGCTTGTAAAATAAAATAAAAACAAATGAAAGAATATATAATAAGTAATTTAAATTATAAAAACAATCTAATTCATAAATATTCACTATTTTCATTAGAAATTGAATATATTATTACACCTAAGGTTTTTTAATAGGAACCAAATTCATTTTATTTAAATAGTATATGAATCTTGATAATACCATAACTTTATTCAAACAATCAACAAGGGTTATTATCAGTATATATCATATTTAAACGTTACCTTCCAGATTCAATAACATCTTTAATAAAGTGTAATATAATATCTATGTATTTGGATTTACCATGGAATACTAAATTTTTGGATAAATGTAATACAGGTTGGATATCACTATAGACTGTAATAACAGAATCATAGAGCTTATGTTTACAAACCAAACCCTTGATTCATAAGGTTTCCTTGAAAACCTTGGTTAGTGAAATATACTCAACTTATATGGTTAAAAGACCATCCATAGATTTAATATTACATTTCTATGATATGGGGCCTCCAAAAGCAATGAATACATGCCTAGTAAATGAGTTATTGGTGTCAATGTTACCTGTATAGCCAACATAATCATATCTAATAATCATTTCATCAGTATCAAACAATTTACCATAAAAAAAATCAAAGTCTATAGAACATTATGGTTATCATGGAATCCACTTTCTGGAATGAAAATGCGGCTTCCCTACACTAGCCAAAAATCTACAAAGAGTTCATATTTTAAAGGCAAAATCAGGACTACTATATATTATAGAGTACATTACACTAACAATAACATTGGCACATGGTATTTTAGACATATAGATCAAATCTGTTGAAATAGTGTGTGTATGTATCAAATAATGCTTTAGATGATGTAAAAATGGTATGTTTATAGGTTTGAGATATTCAAACACGTCTCTTTTAAGAACATTCCTAACATAATCATACTGGGAGAGATGCAAAAATATATTGTGTTTATCCCTCTCAATTTATACACCAAGGATTTTTTTTATTCCTCTAAATTATTTACTTCAAAAACATATTTTAATTTATTTTAAATATTAATAATAAGCTTTAGGTTATTGAATATAATCAGCATTTCATCACCATATAATAGATGATAATGCATTATATTTTTGACGGACTTAAAATAAACCCAAGCATAATATTGGCTCCAAGTGAAATGGTTATTAAGTATAATATAATCAAACTTCGTATACCATTACCTGGAGGAATGTAATTATTTATTTAAACAGAAAATTGGTTAGGATAAAATTATTTATAATAACCATCACTAAGTTTCATATATAATTTATCATTAAGGGTTCCATGAAGGATGTTTTTGAATCTATTTTTTCATTGTGAAAGTCATTAAAAGAATCAAAAGAAAAAGGTTCCCTAATATAAGAGTGTTCTACTACTGGTGAAAAGATTTTAAAATAGTTTATTCCTTCCCTTTATATGAATACCTTAGTGACTAATATATCTTTATATTTTCTATTATTTTCATAAGTTTTATCCTCTATTCATTTATAAATCCACTTACAACCAATAAATTTATCATTAGGGGTTTATAAATGATAGACCAAGTGTGAATTTTATAGAATGAGTCCATCTATTAATACCTGGAAGAAATCCACTTCTTAGAATACCTATCATTAACAACAAGCTTATAAGATTGAGGGTCATCCTCTAAAATATCCTGAAAAACATGAAAGTGGAATTATGCCATATAAGGTTGATTAAATCAAATAGGAGGTCTAGGTACCCTTCTAGAATTACCACAAGTAAAACAACAATCATAATTATTACTGTAATGTTCATTTTTATAATCTAAATGAGAACAATGGTGAAATTTTATTTGGGTCATCATTTAAGGATTAGATGGATGTAGCTAAATAAAATCCTAAAACTAGGATGATGGTTGAGAATTAGCATCCCCATAAATGGCTACATCATCATTATTTAGTATGACAGGTTTAAATTTCGGAGAATAGGATTTATGAAAAAACACATCTCTACTAATCATAATTTTTTTATCCAGGTTTATCAAAACATAGTTTATAACCTTTAACGCCCTCCGGGTACCCTACAAAAAAACATTTAAGATCTTCATTTTCAAGATTATCAATCTTTTCACGGTAATATGTGGTACAAACAAAGGTTCTTAGATGATTATAAGAAGGTGTTTTGTTAGACCAATGTTCCTCTAAGGATTTAAAATGATCAGCAGTGGGTTGGTTTCTATTTATGAAGTACACTATCATGGTAGAAGCCTCTACCTAGAAAGTTTTAGGGAGTCTTGAGCATGCAAGCATTCTTCATACTCCCTCTATAATAGTCATACTTCATCTTTAGTTATGTCCATTATGTTGGCTGGTTTTGATAAAAATCTGGTGTGTTATAATGTGATCTTATTAGAGTAACTATATGAAATTAGTATAGAGGTATTCTAATCCATCCTCATTACTCATGATTTAAATTTTCCCTCCAACCTCATTTTCAATAGAAATTTTTCAAGTTTTAAAGGATTCAAAAACATAAAAAAAACTATTTTGTAAATCGAAAAATTTCTAGAGATTTCATCGATAAAGATAACAAAATATGACCCTCATCCATTGGATGTAGTTCTTATTAGTCCCCATAAATTGGAATAAATATATTCTAAGTAAAGATTAGATTTTAATCCAGACCAATTGAAACTAGATCTCCTAGCTTTACCCATTACACTATCTTCACAAAAGGGAAGGTTACTATGTGTAATGTTAGTTAACAATTCTTGTTTATTAGGTTACTTAAGACTGTTAGAGCTTACATTCTCCAATATCTTATGTCATAACAATGTGTTATCAATATTAGTTAAATATACACTACCCTATCACGACCCAACCCCCGGGGCCCGTATCGTGACTACCCCAATCACGTCTTCCATAGGCCAAGGGCTGGCGACAAGCACCAAAGGCGTATTTCCCTAAAACTAGGAAGTAATTCCCTTTATAAAACATGATCACACAACCAGAGTATAAGTGGATGCAAGCACTAAGCAAAACTATATACAGAAGAAGTGATGGAATGTAAAAGGGGGCAGAATACAATCCCAACTGTAAAGTAAAAATACAACTGAAAGCAAGTAAAACTAAAAAGGTACAAATAGTTGGAAGGTGGAAGTAGCTCATGGATCGTCCTCTGGGGTTCCTACCTAAAGGGTAGGTATATATGGCCTTCTCAGCACTCCATGTCCATCAGACTCCACCGTGTACCGAAACGTCATAAGATCCACCTTCAGGTACCGTCCCATCCTGGCATTCTCGGCCTCCTTCAGTGCTTTCTGTCGTCTGTATCCAACACAACGAGGTGCGGGAACATCCCGTGTAAGGGTGAGTATAACGATACTCAGTAGGGACCTCGAGACCCTAAAAGTCTCACAAAATCCAACAAGGATAAACCACAAAGTATTATTTCAACAGATAACCATTACATAGGTATATTCCCATACATATACCTAAGTTATCAAGTAACCCATATCAATCATGAGGAAAACACAAAGGTCATTGACTCAGCTCAAACCATCATTTTTCATTAATGAAACCATGGCTGCTGGAGAACTCCTCCTCTTTCAAGTACAGTGGCCTTATCGCGACTCTAAGGCGCTACTCACTAACCTTATACTCCTGAGGTACTACACCTGTCGAGTACCGTGGGACAGCTATGTCACACAGAGATGCTTCTCACCTGGGGTCGGCCACCTCACATCATAGCACTCCCCCAAATTGCCTACAGAGGTACTCTTTTTGTCGAGTACCATGGATCTACCACCTCACATAGTAGCGCTCCTCTGCCATGGGTCTACCGCCTCACAATAGCACTCACCACTGGGCCGGTCGAGTCACTCCAAATTGAATCAGTCAAGCAATCCTCAGGTCTCAACCAGCTACTAGTTCTTCATATTCTTCTCGCTCATCTCCAAAATGGTCCTCTTCATGAGCTACAATCCAATACTCCAAGTGTCATGAAGTCCCATGAAAAAGTATATCAAAGGTCTACCACGTCAAAGGGGTCCCAACGCAATAGATGGCGCGTCAATCGGACACCTGATCTGTGAGTTATTAGCCTTTTTGTCCTAGGGGCCTGGTTAATTTTGTGTACGAACCAACCCGACTATATCTCAACTTTACCCCGAACTCCCATGGGGTATTTTTGAAAGGATCATTTCTCAAATAGATTACTAGCACCACTGACGGTTCGTCAAATAGACTTCCAGTGCCAAAGATATGGTCAAAGTAAGAAATGGTTATTAGTGGGCCTGGGTCTGGTCCGACCCGGTCAGACCAACTCGGCCCAACCTAGTCTGGGTCAACCCGGTCGGACTTGTTGGGTCTGACTCAGCCCGTTGGGTGGTTCAGCCCGCTAAATTTGGCCCAGACCGCTGGGCCCGACCGAGCGGACTGTGTGGACAGTTTGGGCCGAAGTCTCCATGTGGGCGACTCGGCCTGAAGGCTAGTGGCAGGTTCGGCCAATGCCGCAAGAGGCGCGGCTCGGGTGGCTCAGCCCAAGAGGCCAACAGCAGGCCGCGCGGGGCACGGGCATGCCGCGGGTGTGCCGGGAAGGGTGTGGGGCACGCTGGGCAGCCATCCGAGGCATCGGGCAGGCACCGGGCAGGCACCGGGAGGAAGGCATGGGTGTCGGGCAGGCGCCGAGAGGGCGGTCGGGGCACCTTATATGCATCGGGAGGGCACTGGGCAGGCGGCCGGGGAGCCCGGGGGTGTCGGACAGGCAGCATGGGCACCGGGTTGGCGCCCGCAGGGCGCCGGGCAGGAGGTCAGGGTGCCGGGAAGGCGTCGGGCAGGCGCAGGGCGCGCGGGCTGGGTGTCGGCGACCAGGCTGGCCGTGGTTTTGGCTGGGGCGCGCACCAGGAAGCGCGTGGGTAGGCTGTTTGGTGCCGCCCAGCCTGTGGCGTGGTTCACAGAGGCTGCTGGGAGCGCGACCTCTATTCATCGTCTTCGTCTTCATCACCATGTTGCCATGCCGCTGCTACTTCGCCGTCAATCCAAGGTTCTGAAACCATAAAGGTTTCTGAGGGGTCAGGTCGTGTTTGTTTGGCCCGAACCCTCCATGTTAGAATAATAGCAAGCAGTTCATGATGTTGATTTAATGAGAGAAGATTAAGTGTTAAACAACTTAAAACACATCCCTACATTTTTAATCGTCAGGCGTTCATTCGTCGTGGGGTAAGATTATGTTGTCATCATTCATTGTATGCTTCAACTTCCGAGATCTTGCGTTGGTCCATTTATGGTGAAGAGCAAGGAATAAGGTTCATCGAATAGATCCCACGTCGGTAGGGGTTCTGAGGAAGAAGCTGAGAAAGAATTCGTCGTCGGTGGCTTCTTCACGTTCTTCGTTGGAGGATTCTATTCTCCCAAGTTCTTCACTAAAGAGAGAAAAAATGTGCCAAAATAATAGATTTTAATCTATTATGTCCAATGGTGTGAATTAATTAAGTGGTCCCCACTTAATTAAGTTCATGTTGGCACAAATTCAAAATTCAAAAAAAGGGAAGTGGCCCCACCAAAATAATTACACGAGTGGTTGGCATAATAAAAATTTGGTAGTTTCGAGGGGGTTAGTGGACCAAGTGGTTCCCACCTAATTAAACATAAAGAGGGTCAAGGGGGTCCCCTTCCATTAATTGGGGGTTTTGAGGAGTTTTTATTCTCCTTCATTAAGAGATGAGTTAGAGACCAAGCAGATCTCTCTCATTAATGAGGGAGTGTTGTGAGGTTTCCTCCTCTTCTATTAAATGGGGGGTTAAGCCCCTTGTAAACCCCTCATCATAACCTCTCATGGGAGGTTATGTTGCTCAGGTGGTCCCCACCCCAATTATCCTCCCATGGGAGGTTGATGTGTGGAAGTCCCACAACCAACTCCCATGTGGAGCATTCAACCACCCTTATTCACGTGGTGTGGGTTCAACATAAATAAAATAAGTTGTCACTTATTTTATTTTATTAATCCACGTGAATCTCAAAAACCAACTCTCATACCTGATCATCTGTTGTCGAGTTGAAAGTCTTCTTAAGCAAAAACTGGTTTTGTGAGTTCAACGGTGCCCTCAGATTTCAATTCCAAGAACCCGTTCAAAAGAGAGAAAAACCCTCATGTACGTTTACTGAACGTACCCGAACAAAACTTCATAAATTCATTTCGAGTACACCGGGCCTCGGAATCAGGCACCGTCAGAAACTATGGACTCTTAAAATTCTAAATAATTTAAGAAAAAAAATTCCCTTGAAATTTATAGGTCTTTGCATTACTCTCACCTCAGGGAATTACGTACCCAAAAAGCTACAACACATACTAGGGAAACAAAAGGGGGTATGGAGCACGCATCTGAGCCTCCCACTCTCATGTTCTCTTCTGCAGGTTCTCGTGCTGCCAGCGAATGCACACTAGAGGAATCAACCATTCATGTAGGACCCGCTCCTTTCGATCCTCAATCTCCATTGGGACCTCCGTGAAAGTCGTCCCGTCATCGATTTCCAGCTCCCTGTGTTCGATGATATGGGACAGGTTGTGCACGTATCTCCATAGCTGAGATACGTGGAAGATGTTGTGTACTCGATGCAACTGAGGTGGAAGGGCCATTCAGTAAGCCACCTCACCTACTCTGCCAAGGACCTAGAATGGCCCGATGGAATATGGAGATAACTTGTCGCCCCATCCAAATCTCGGTAGACCTCATCGAGGTGAGACCCGTAGGAAGACATGGTCACCATCCTCGAACTTCAGTGGTCTCTGTCCCCTATCAGCATAGGACTCTTGTCTACTCTGTTCAGTCTTCATCTTCTCCTGTATGATCTGTTCCTTCTCCATGGTATCTTGTACCATCTCTGGTCCCACTAGTGCTGACTCTCGTGGGTCTATCCATCATAGTGGTGATCTGCAAGGTCGGTCATACTGTGCCTCGTAAGGGGCCATCCCAATGGTGGAGTGGTAGCTGTTGTTGTACGCAAACTCCACCAAGGGTAAGTGATCCTCCCAAATATGACTAAAGTCAAGGACAAATTCATGGATCATGTCCTCGAGAGTCTGAATGGTCCTCTCAGTCTGACCATCCATCTACAGATGTAAGGTGGTGCTTAAGAAAAGATGCATCCTGAAAGCCTCCTGCAACCCCTTCCATAGCCGAGATGTGAAACAAGCATCTTAATCAGAGACAATAGTCTATGGCACACCACAAATCCGTACGATCTCCTGAAAGTAGAGGTGTCCCAAGCTCTCTACTGAGCCCTGCCCTCTAATCAGTAGGAAGTGGGATGACTTGGTGAGTCGGTCTACGATCACCCAAATAGAGTCATGTACTTTGGATGTACATAGAAGTCCCTTCACAAAATACATTGATATCTCATCCCACTTCCACTCTGGGACCTCTAAGGGCTGAACCAAGCCTGCTGGAACCTAGTGCTCCACCTTCACTTGCTGACAAGTGAGGCATCGAGAGAAAAACTCAGTTACTGCTTTCTTCATACCTGGCAACCAGTGCTGTCGTCTGAGGTCCTGATACATCTTTTCCACTCATGGATGTACCGCTTGAGGGAAGTGTGGAACTCCCTCAACACCTCCTCCTGTAGTGAAACTAGTACCATGGTACATTTTATGAAGAGGATGACATGCTCCCCAGATTTAGAAAATCCATCAGGTGAATGCCCTGTGGATATCTGAGCACGTTGCGTCTCGCAGTCATCATCCCCATGTTGAGCCTCCCTGAATCGCTGAAGAAGTGGGGTCATGACTGTAAGAGACTGTAGATAGGTTGCTCCATCTCTATCCACAAAGGATATCTGCAACGTGGACAGCTACTTTGTCGCCCCTCCTAGCAGTTGAATTCCTGATCACCTGTTGAGCGCATCTGCTACTACATTCCCCTTCCCTGGAGTATAGACTATCTCAAAGTCATAGTCCTGGAGGAACTCAAGCCATCGCCACTGTCTCAGGTTCAGGTCCTTCTGAGAGAAGATATACTTGAGACTCTTGTGATCAGAGTAGACAGCAAAACACTCGCCTATCAGATAGTGTCACCACATCTTCAAGGCAAAGACTACTACTGCTAACTCCAGTTCATGGGTAGCGTAGTTCTTCTCGTGCTGTCTCAAATGTCATGAACCATACGTGATCATTGCTTGATCCTGCATCAGGACACACCTGAGTCCGGTCCCTAATGTGTCACAGTAAACTACGTACCCTACACCTTCCTCTGGAAGCCTCAAGATGGGGGCACTAGTCAGCCTCTGCCTCATCTCCTGGAAACTCTTTTGGCATCTCTCTGACCACACGAAGGGTTTCCCCTTCTTTGTCAATGCTAAAAGTGTTGTTGCAACTTTGGACAAGTCTAGTACAAATCTTTGATAGTACCAAGCCAGTCCCAAGAAACTATGCACCTCCAACATAGTCCTGGGTGGCTCCCTAGCAAGTACTGCCTCGATCTTCGCTAGATCCACTGCAAATATAACCTTCGAGATAACGTGTCCCAAGAATTGAACCTCTCGAATACAAAATTGGTACTTCTAGAGCTTACCATAAAGTTTGTGCTCTCAGAGTGTGTCCAGTACCACCCGAAAATGGTAGGCATGCTCCTCCTCATTAGTCAAGTAAATTAGTATGTCATCGATGAAGACTACGACAAAGCGATCGAGGTATGGCTAGAAGATCCTATTCATGAGACTCATGAATACTGTTGGATCATTTTTTATGCCGAAGGACATAACAAAGAACTCATAGTGGTCGTACCGACACCTGAAGGTCATCTTCTACACATCCTCATCTCAAACTCTGAGCTGGTGATAGCTTGATCTGAGGTCTATCTTCGAGAACCATCGAGCTCCCTTGAGATGATCAAAGAGTTCATCTATCCTCAGGATTGGGTACTTGTTCTTCATAGTCACCTGATTCAGGAGACGGTAGTCGAAAAAAAGTCGCAAGCTCTCATCCACCTTCTTGGCGAACAAAATCGGAGATGACCAGGGTGAAGCACTGGGTCAGATAAATCCCTTCTCTTACAAGTCCTCCAGCTGTACCCGTAGCCCACGAAGCTCAGTGGGAGCCATCTAATATGCTGGAGTAGATATCGGTGTCGTCCCGGGGTACAGGTCAATGTAGAGGTCCACCTATCTGTGATGAGGTGGTCCTGAAACATCGTCAGGGAAAACATCCGAGCACTAGTCCACCACTACAAGAAAAGTCAGACTCTCCACATCAACTACTCTGAGGGTAAGGCAAGCCAACTGGTGAGTGATTGGTCGCATCCTCCACTGAGTGAGTTTGTTCTGCACTACAAAGGTTCCCTTCTCGCCAATGAAGGTAAACCTGGTCCCATCCGTGCGAACACACTGCACTTTGGGCCTAATACAATCAATATGAGCATAGACTATAGATAACTATTCCATACCCAAGATGACGTCATAAGGACTCGACGCCACTACTAGGAGATCCCAACCGAAGCTCTCACCTCCTAGAGTAAGCTTGCACTGTCGGCACTAGTGCGTGATCATCGAATCAGCTTCCATAGGATTCTATGGCTGTAAGGATCGAACTAACGGATCCTTCAGAATCTCTGAGCTCCGAACGAGGGAAGTGGCAATGAAAGAGTCACTGGAACCTATGTCTATAAGAACTAAAAATAAGGTGGAGTATTCATAGATCATACCTTGAATCATCTCCGGAGCGCCATGATCATAGGCCTCAATTTCCTGAAGCTATGCTCTTCCCTGTCCACCTGCTCCCTGTTGTCGGGGTGGACCTCCTAGTGGTGGTGGTGGCAACACCTAGTAATGCATTCCACTACCAGATGCATGGCCATCTCCTCTTCTAGATCCGCTTCTGCCTTGAGGACCGCCTCGATCGAACCTATGCCTCTACCTTGGAGGTCCCTCAACTAACTACTGATCGTCCGTGCGACGGGTCAAACAGTCACAAGCCATGTGACCCTGTCCACCACATGGGTAACACTGCCTAACAGGTCCAACTTTGTCTCTACTCTGGGTGCCCCAAACTATCGATCCTGAGTCGTACGGTCGACCACCTGTAGTTCTGGTTCTCTTGGACCTTTGTGTCATCTTTCTACAGCCAGCTGTAGAATACTCCATTGTATGTGGGCTAGTGGTGGGTCTTGCTGTTGGAGACTGCTTAGCAAAGAAACTCTCTACTAGGAGGGCTCACACCAACACCCCCTTATGCGTCAAAATGCTGTGAGAGATAACTGAAGCTATGATCTCCCACCTGATTCCCTGGTCAAAGGTCTGGGCCCTGAAGAACAAATCTCATACCATATCTATGGAGTAGCACGAGAGGTCAGTGAACCTCGTTGAGTACTGCGCCACCATCATGCTACCCTGTTGTAGATGTAGTAGCTCCTATATCCGCACCACTCAAAGATTGGATGGAACAAACTCCACCCAGACTAGGCTCTCAAATTCTGACCAAAGTAGTGTCACCACGTCGTGGACCTGTAGCATTAGGCTCCACCGTCTGCCTGCTGCAACCTGAAGGAGGCTGGAGGTAAGGATCACCATAAAGTCTGATGGTGTCCCTACTATCCTGAAAACTCTCACCACGGCCTCCATCCAATCCTCAGCCGTCTATGGGTCCGTCTCTCCCCAGAACCTGGGTGGCCTCTGGCATTGGAACTCATGAAACGCACTCAAGAGGCATGCATTGTCTGCTGTTGGGGCCGGTGTCATCGGTGGACCAACGGGGAGTAGTACCGTTGGTGCCTCCACTAGTGCCTCAACTGGAAGAGGTCCTTGTTCTGAGGCCTCATCACTCGGCGGGCTGTCAGTTCGTACAACTCTCAGGGCTCTAGCTGGTCGTCCACAGGGAGGCATCCTGAAAAAAAACAAATGTGACATGGTCAAAAGACTATACCTGGTGATCTGACCAGGTTTGAGCTGACTTAAAGAAAACTTTTGAAAACACACACACAATCAGTTTTTTTGTGCACTAAGCTGGAAATCAGAAGTCAGGGTCCTCCTCTATATAGACGTCAGCCGCCCGCACCAACACTGGACTCCCTAAACTGAAAACCACACTTAGTACCCTTAACCCTATTGCTTCAAATAAAAGAAATAAAATATTCTTAAGTTCTGCGGTAGAACTGACATCATATGATACCAATTTATCACAAACCATCCCCCTGAGGCCCGTATCGTGACTACCCCAAGCTCGCCTTCCATAGGCCAGTGGCTGGCGACTAGCACGAAAGGTGTATTTCCATAAAACTAGAAAGGAATTTCCTTTATAAAATGTTATCACACAACCAGAGTACAAGCGGAAGAAAACACTAAGAAAAACAATATAAAGAAGAAGTACTGGAATGTAAAAGGGGCCAGAATACAAGCTATTCTATAAATTACAAATACAACTGAAATCAAGTTCAACTAAAAATGGACAAACAGCTGGAAGGTGGAAGCAACTCCTGGATCGTCCTTCAGGGTTCCTACCAGAAGGGCCAGTATAGATGGCCTTCTTAGCACTCCACATCTGTCAGACTCCACCATGTACCAAAACATTGTAAGATCCTCCTCTAGGTATCATCCCGTCCTGGCGCTCTCATCCTCCATCAGTGTTGTCCGTCGTCTGCATCCAACACAATGAGGTGTGGGCACAGCCCGTGCAGGGGTGAGTATAAAGATACTCGGTAGGGACCCTAAGACCCTCAAGGTCTCACAAAATTCAACTAGGACAAACCAAAAGGTATTATTTCAACAGATAACCATTAATTATGTATATTCCCAGACATATATCAAAGTTATCAAGTATCTCGTCTTAATCATTAGGAAAACACAAAGGTCATTGACTCAGCTCAAACCAGGATTTTTCATTAACGAAACCACGGCTGCTGGAGAACTCCTCCACTATCGAGTACAGTCGCCATGTCACGACTCTGAGGTGCTATTCACTAACCTTAGACTGCTGAGGTACTCCTCCTATTGAGTATCGTAGAACAGTTATGTCACGTAGAGTTGCTTCCCACTTGGGGTCTGACGCCTCGCATAGTAGAGCTCCCCCTGATAGCCTAAAGAGGTACTCCTTCTGTCAAGTACCGTGGGTCTGCCGCCTCACACAGTAGCTCTCCTCTACCATGGGTCTGCTGCCTCACACAGTAGTTCTCCCCACTGGGCTAGTCGAGTCACTCTGAATCAAATCGGTTAAGTGGTCATCAGGTCTCATCCCGCTACTAGGTCTCTATAGTTTGCTCGCTCTTCTCTAGAAGGGTCTGCTCAGAAAGCTACAAGCTGATAATACACATGTCACTAATTCCCATGAAGAAGTATCTCAAAGTTCTACCATGTCAAAGGGTACCAACGTAACAGACGGCGCGTCAATCAGGCACCCGGTCTGTGAGTTATTAGTCTTTTTGTCCAGGGGGCCCGGTTGGTTTCCTATATGAACCAACCCAGTTGTATCTCATCTATACCCCAAACTACCATGGGGTATTTTGGAAGGGACTATTTCTCAAATACATTACAAGCACCGCTGACGGTTGGTTAGATGGACATCTGGTACCAAATATATGGACAAATTAAGCAATGGTTCATTAGTGGGATCAGGTCCGGTCTAACCCGGTTGGACCGACTCGTCCCAACCAAGTCTGGGTCAACCCAATCAGACATTCTGGGTCTGTCTCGGCCCATTGGGTGGGTCAGCCAGCTAAATTTTTCCCAGACTTCTCGGCCTGGCCCAGCGGACTATGTGGACAGTTCGGGCCGAAGTCGCCACGTGGGCGACTCTTCCCAAAGGCCAATGGTAGGTTCGGTCAGTACCATGAGGGTTGGGCTCAAATTTATCGGCCCGAGAGGCCAACGGCGGGCCGCGCGGGGTGCAGGCAGGCCTCGGGCGTGCCACTAAGGGCACGGGGCACGCTAGGCAGCTGGCCTAGGCGTCGGGCAGGAACCGGGAGGGCGCCCGGCGGGTGGCCTAGGCACCGGGGGGGGGGGGGGGGTCGGGCCGGCGGCCTGGGCACCGGGAAAGCACAGGGAGGGCGTTCTGGGTGTCGGTCTAGCACCGAGAGGGTATCCTGGGCACCAGGGGGCGCCAGGGGTGGCTCCGGGCAGGCACAGGGAGTGCGGGAAGGGTGTCGGCGGTCGGGCTGGCCGTTGTTTCAGCCGGGGCGTGCACCGGGCAGCGCGTGGGTAGGCTGGTCAGTGCCGCTCGGCTGGCGGCGCGGTTCTCGGAGGCCGCAGGTAGCGTGACTATTCACTATCTTCTTCATCGTCGCCACGTTTCCATGATGCTGCTACTTCGTCGTCGATCCAGGGTTCTGAAAGCATAAAGGTTGCGGAGGGGTCGGGTTGTGTTCGTTTGGCCTGAACCGTCCATGTTAGAACGATAGCAAGCAGTTCATGAAGTTTATTTAATGAGAGAATATTAAGCGTTAAACAACTTAAAACACACCCCTACCTTTTTAATCATCGGGCATTCGTTCGTCACGGGGGAAGACGATGTTGTCAACATTCACTTTACTCTTTCACTTCCGCACTCATGCGTCGGTCCATTGATGGTGAAAAGAAAGGAATAAAGATCATTGAGGAGATACCACGTTGGTAGGGGTTCCGAGGAAGAATCCTAGAAATAATTCTCCGTCGTCGACGTCTTCATGTTCTTCGTTGGAGGATTCTATTCTCCCAGGCTCTCCACTAAAGAGAGAACAAATGTGAAAAAATAATAGATTTTAATCTATTATGTCCAATGGCTTGAATTAATTAAGTAGGCCCCACTTAATTAAGTTCACATTGGCACAAATTTTAAATTCAAAAAAAAGATAAGTGGCTCCACCAAAATAATTACACCAGTGGTTGGCATAATAAAAATTGGGGAGTATCGAGGGGGTTAGAGGCACGGGTGGTTCCCACCTAATTAAACATGAAGAGGGTCAAGGGGGGTTCCCTTCAATTAATTTGGGGTTTTGAGGAGGTTTTATTCTCCTTCATTAAGAGAGGATTTAGAGACCAAGAGGATCTCTTTCATTAATAAGGGAGAGTTGGGAGGTTTCCTCCTCATCCATTAAATGGGGGGTTAAGCCTTGTGTGGACCCCTTGTCATAACCTCTCATGGGAGGTTATGCTACTCGAGTGGTCCGCACCCTAATTATCCTTCCATGGGATGTTGGGGTGTGTCTGTCCCACCACCAACTCCCTTGTGTATCTTTCAACCAACCTTATCCACATGGAGTTGGTTCAACAAAAATAAAATAATTTGTCACTTATTTTATTTTATTAATCCACATGAAACTCAAAAACCAACTCTCATACCCAATCATCTACCATCGAGTTGAAAGTCTTCTTAAGAGAAAACCAACACTGTGAGTTCAATGGTGCCCTCGAATTTCAATTCTGAGCAACCGTTCAAAAGATAGAAAAACTCACACGAATGTTTACTGAACGTACCCGAAAAAAACCTCATAAATTTATTCTGGGCACACCGGGCCTCAGAATCAGGCGCCGTCAGAAACTACGGACTAGTAAAATTCCAAAGAATTTAAGAAAAAACGATTTCTTTGAAATTTCTGGGACTTTATATACCCATCTATCTAGAATGGTTGTTTCCATTCAAGACATATTTCCCATTGGAATGGGAACACTTGATGATAGTTCTAGATCCATTGGAGTGTATTCGGAAAACTAATTTTAACCTAATATTGAAACCCCTTTGGTTCTATAATTCATAACGATATCAAGTATCTATATATTTCATGAACACACCTAATATCTAACAAAATAATGATAGATTTTCCATCTAATTCTATTAAAAATCTATTTCTAATACTTGACACCTCTTCTTATTTCCTAAAAGAACATCACATTCTACCCTTTCTACCAAATCAAATAAAGGCTCCCTAGACTAACACAAATGGAAAAAGTAGTTAGAATCCAAGACCCACTCATGGGGGAGTGTATGGATAGATAAATTTTGAGATTTATTAGTACCATAACTAGAATCTACTAAAATGGACTGGTTAGTATGTTTTTTAGGATAGTTGTTTTGTATCAACTTTCTGCAATCGGGTCTAGTGTGGTTGAGATTACCATAGTGAATGAAAAAAAATTATTTAACTATACTTAGACATAGACTTGGGTTATTAATTATTATTTATTTTATCATCTCTATACTATTTCTTCATACCCCTAAACTATGGTGTACCTATTAGGAAAATACTCTTAACCTCACCTTTAACTCTATGTTTTGAATGTAATTCTATAGTGAGTAGGGAATGTTTAACTACTTCTTGGGTTATAGAGTGACAGATTTACATCATTGTTTCTACTAATGCATTGTTGGAATTATTTGAAGCAATTAAAATAATCATGGATTGATCTTTATCATTAATAGTCACGTTTATATTAGAAAATACAATCATGTTTTTATCTATTTCATCTGATTGGGATATAATTGAAACACCATATTTTATTTTAAATGTAAACATGTGATGTTTCTTATAATTTCTACCAACAAGTGAAGCTGAAATATAAAATTTATCAAGTATAATACCCATACAAGTTGTAGTGCATTAAAAACTAACTTCTCTGTGAAATTTTTCACCTAAAGAGAGAAGAAGAGAATTGGTAACCTTAATAATAATATCATAAGAGACATCTTGGTTAATAGTTGAGATATTCCTATCAAGATACTAGGTAAAATGGGTTTCTTAGATCCATACAATGCATCAATTAACCATTACTGAATAATTAGGGCTCTCAACTTCATCCACCATAAATTGAAATCTTTTTCACCATCAAATTTTTTTATTTCAAACCAAGTTGTGTCCTTGTTTATTCTAAGGATCTAATATTGAATTTTTGGGGACAACATTAAGTGTATACCCCCATGAAATGGTCGAGATCAATGGATATGCACACATATATAATTAGATATTTGAATTTGAATAATATATGAGGTCATAGTGACATCAATTATGAATAAATGAAAACAATTTAATCAATATGAGATTGAAAATGTGTCATTAAATAAAAACTGAATTAAAATAAGAAACATATTTGAAAAAAAAATAAACACAATTAGGCTCTGATATCACTTTTTTTGGGAATTTTCACTATCTGAAGATAGTCCACACGAACCTAAAATGACTGGTTTGGATATTTTGTTTCACAATATTCCAATATGTTGGAAATAAAACATTCAAGATGAAAAATTAAAGTAATAAATAATGGACATAAATGATTTAACGTGCTTCAGATCTGTTTTGGATCTACATACATGACGAGAACACCACCCACACACATGATTTATTAAACTTAAAATAGAAATGATACAACATAAAAAACCCATGGAAATAGCCAGCACGAATATATAAGTATGAAGAAATTCCCTCTTTATAACGAGAAAGAAATGAAAAAACATTTACATTATTTATAGGCTATAGAGGGTGGCTCTTCAGAAGTCATATTCTCTAGACCTTGTTGGTAAGAATGCACATATGATGTCTGGATATGGGGAATCTGACTTTTTTAGGATCTTCTAGATAAATCTCAATATCCACACTTCTTCCAGATAAAGGGATGTCGTCTCCACCATAAACAAGCAACAAGAAAAAGCCAAGGAGGGTGAAAGGTCAGGACTTGAACTACTACAGATTTGGGTTTATCTATTGCTAACATTTATCAGTGCTAGCTAAAAGAACTCATAAATACCACCTTTATTAGCACTAGAAAAAAGAGCTGATAAGGGGTAACTTTTTTCTGCACTAAAAAACACTGATAAAAGACCCCCTTTTTCATCTCTTTTTTAGCACTGATAAAAGAGGTCTTTTATCAGCACTTTTTAGTGCCGATAAACGGTCTCTTTTATCAATGATTTCTGTGGCATTGATAAAAGGTATATTTCATAAATATATATGAATTTATTAATTTATTAATTTATTAATATAAATATAAATATATTTTCTTTTCTTAAATAAGATTTATAGAATAAAAAATTTGCATTTACACTAAATATATAAAATATTTATTAAAAATGTCTTATAAAATAAATTAAAAATGAAATTAATTAATAATTTCTTAATTATGATCGAGTAATAGAAATTTTGTTGCAATTGGATATCATAAGAATTCGATAAACTAATGAAAAATCTAAGATATGTGGAAAAAATCACTTGAACTTCAAATGACAATAACTTTTGATCCACGTATCTTTTTAGGATCTACCACATATAAAATCAAATATCATGAAGAGATATACATCAAGATTATTAAGGATATGGTGGTCATTATTTTTTCAATGTACTAAAGGCCTAGAATGACTCTAAAAATGAGTTTTTATTTGGGATAACCAAATTGTTTTAAAATTCAATGAGATTTCATCATTGTTTAAGAAGTTATTCTTATCCTTTTTTAGTGGAGATGAAATTTATTCCCACATCTTATATTCATATAGATATTATGGTTTTGATATTTTAAAATTTTTATATTATAGTTTTTTCTATAATTAAATATCTGAATGCTTTATTATATTTACATATAATAAATCAATTTTACAAATAAATATTTAAACATATTTACATAAAAATATATTTTTAAATATATAAGTGATATGGAAATAAATATTTATTAGTCCTTTTATATAGAATAAAAAATTCATTTTTATTTACCTAATAAAAGTTCATTAATATATATATACCTATAAAAGTAATTTATATATATAAATATGTGTGTGTTAATAAAATATATATATATATATATATGTGTGTATATTTCAATATATATAAATAAATGTATATATGTAAATACTTATTTGTGTATATATGAAATATAAATGTGAACGTGTGTGTACATTTGTGTGTATGTGTGTGTGTGTCACTATAGTGTAAATACATCATATATAAATGTATTTTTATTAATATATAATTATTATTAAATATATCATATAAATGTATTTACAGTAAATATTTAAAAATACATTTTAACCTATTTATATCTAAATATACAATTATATATAAATATGTATAAATATATATATAAATATATAAACATATAAATATATATATAATGTATACAATTGATATCTAAATATATAATATATAGACATATTTTAAAAATGTAATTAAAAATAATCATATAAATCATATAGAATTAATTATTATATATAAAATGTAAAACAATATATAATGATTTTATTTACATTATTAAAATATATGAATAAAAAATTTATGTGAATATATAAAAATAAAATAAAATATCATAAAATATAAAATACACCAAGCTTGGTGCATTGGTGAAGGTGTTCAAATTGAAAAAATGAGGTCCAAGTATCATATCCAAGCACGCGTGGGTGTGAACAAGAAGGTAGAGTAGTGGAAAAGCACTGATAAAGGTACATTTCGGGCGTTGATAATGGGGGGTGCAGGAGTGATGGTTCCAGTTGGGGTTGACTGAGGGTGGTTGAAAAGTCATGACAAAGGTGGGGAAGAGCACTGAAGAAGGGTGTGGATGGCACTCGAACGAAAATATTTTTTTAAAAAAATTATCAGCACTAAAAAATGTTGATAAAGGGACCCTTTATTACTGCTTTTTTTTATGATGATAAAGTGGTCCTTTATCATCACTTTCTTTCAGAAAGTTTTTTATATATTTTTTTTGAAAAAAATTTAAAAATGGATAGGTCAAAAAATATTTTGAAAATGTGCGGGAAAGGTGGCAGCAGGGTTGTCGCCTTTTGTACAAAATCTAAAAAAATACTATTTTTGAATATTTAATGTTTTTAATTTTATTTTATTTTTTTTTCTTATATATATATATAAGAAAAATATTATTCAAAATTTATCTAATATTTAATATCTAGTAATACTGCCATTACAGCAGTTTGGAATCTGTTAGAAACTCTCACCCTAGGATCCCTTTTATATGTGGGATTGCCCTAGAAATCATTCTTTATTTCAGATGTGGGATTCAGGTTCTCCCTTTTCTCCACAGTACATTCTCCATTTCCGATGTGGGATTCAAAAATGTTTCAAGTACATGGATTTGAAAGACTATAAAATATAAACAATATGACCAATATAAATTAAACTTAAAACATGGATTAAACATATAATAAATAATTGAAAATAAAACTAATTTTATAAAAAATGTTGATGAAAAATAATTTATAAGCTTTCAAATCCACTTACTTAAAACTTAAAAATGTTTCAAGTGTGATTTTGAAGGCCTGTAAAATATAAACCGTCATACCAATATAAATGAAAATTAAAACATAGATTAAACATATAAGAAATAGTCAAAAATAAAAATAATTTTGTAGAAAATGATGATTAAAAATAATTTATAAGATTTCAAAACAACCAACTTTAATCTTAGAAATGTTTCAATTATGTGACTTTGAAAGCCTATAAAATATAAATTTTTAGACCAATATAAATGAAAATTAGAAAATCAATTAAAAATATAAGAAATTGTTGAAAATAAAAATAATTTCATAAAAAATGTTGATGAAAAAGAAATTATAAGCTTTCAAAAACACATACTTGAAACATAAAAATGTATCAAGTATGTTGTTTTAAAAGACTATAATATATAAACTATAAGATGAATATAAATGAAACTTAAAACAAGGATTAAACATATAAGAAATAGTTAATAAAGAATTATTTAATTATTATAATAATTATTTATTATATAATTATTAATTATTAATTATTAATTATGTAATTATATACTTATATAATTATTATGTATATAATTATTAATTATTTAATTAGTAATATAATTATTAATTATTAATTATTAATTAGTGAATTAGTAATATAATTGTTAATTATTAATTATTAATTGTTAATTATATAATTAATTAGTTAATTTGTAATATCATTATTAATTTTATAATAAATAATTAGTAATATAATTATTAATTATATAATTATTAATTATCTAATAATTAATTATCTAATTATTAATTATATAATAATTAATTAGTTAGGCAGTAATATAATTATTAATTATATAATAATTAATTAATTAATTTGTAATATAATCCTTAATTATATAATAATTAATTAGTTAATAGTTGATTAGTTAATTAATAAAAAAAATTCTTCATTATAATTATTTATTGTAATAATTCATTATAATTTTTAATTATAAATTATTAGTAGTTAATTATTAATAATTACTTATATAATAATTAATTGGTTAATTAGTTAATTAGTAATATAATTATTAATTATAGAATAATTAATTAGTTAATTAGTAATATAAATATTAGTTATAATTATTGATTATTAATTATATTATTAATAATTATATTACTAATTAACTAATTAATTATTCTACCAAGGGGTGATTCTCCACTGAAAATTGAAGTTTTAACTGAGCAACTCTTGGCAATCTAGGGGTTCTCATCCTAGAAGTGTGTTTCTTTGGGTTTCAGATTCTCTTATATTCTTTTACCTTCCGATGAGTTGGAGATATGGGCATGGGGATTTGGATCAATTTCTCTCAAACTAGGAAGTATCCATATCCTTGAATGGGATAGGAACATTAATTTTCTTGAAGTTGGTCAGTATACTGTCCAACTCTAGGGAAGGGTTTATGATCATAACTAAATTTTACGGCATCATAAGATTCTGTATGATATTTAAATGTCAATTGGAGTTCCAATAAAAGTTGTCAAGGAAATGAAAATAGAAATATTTGGACTCTTTTCCCGATTTTAGGATAAAGTTTATTTGAATTCCACTTTGGTTGATCATGTTAGGATATCTAGTGATGATGATGATCTTGATATTCAAATTGTTTATGAAAAAATAACAAAATTTTGTGTGGAATGCAAGGTAATTGGGCATGATAGTTCAATTTGTAAGAAATATATTGTATGTGCCTTTTTCTCTATGTGTGGGCATGATTCTAATATGTGTTTGAAGAAAAAGACAAATGAATCCACTCATGATGGTGGGAACGATCAGGTTCGGGTCACAAAATATACAAATGATGATATATGGCACAGACAAATTGTGAAAACACAGGTGGATGTTGATCCTGCTCTTATGTTGGAGACCCCGGGAAATTGAAGTGAAGGGCCTGGCCAGTCAGCTTTTGGAACCTCCAGTCAGCTATTAGGCGACACTAGGCAGGTTAAGGAAGGTGGTACATCTCTTCTAGACAGTCAGTGCACTGGTAAAAATAAATTATGGTCAGAGATTTTTGCTTGTGAGCAGAATGTAGGGGAGGGGAATTTGGATTAAGTTTCTACAAATTCAACTGAGATTGTTTGCTTCTAATCAAATAATAGGCCTCCATATCCTATTATGGATAGAATGGATTTGATTGAGCATGATACTAGGGTTCAATCCAAGTTGGTTGATGCTTCAAGTGTCATTAATGATTTTATAGAGTATTCTCTCACTGAACGAGAGGGGGTATGATAGAAAATGAAAACATGAATGCATGGTCGGCATCTGAAATACCATGAATGATGACGCAATATATATGAATGGCATGGGTGTGTCCAGTCTACCAAGACTTCTTCAAGGGATATCACCCTTGAGCATATTAATCTGAGGGAAAAGTATTATGTGCTTTATAGTCAGAAGAATTCTCAATTAGAATGAGAATTTTATGAAGATATCTCTGATCAATATTATGGGGATAATCCTGGTTCTACCCATTTGTAATTTTCTTTTTTTCATGAGGATTTTACTATTTTTTTTCTATCCTCCACCCTTCCCATGATTTGACCATATTTTCAATAAATTTTGATAGGAGTAGGTTGGCGTGACTCCTGAACCTTTCTATTAATAAATATATTACTAATTAACTAAATAATTCTTATATAATTAATAATTATATAATTAATAATTATATTCATTATAAATTATTATATAATTAATAATGATATTACAAATTAAATAATTAATTATATAATTAAAAATTAATAACCAATAAATATATTACTAGTTAACTAATTAATTATTATATAGTTAATAATTATATTTATAATTAACTAATTAGTTATTAACTATTTATCATATGTTTAATCCATGTTTTAAGTCATTTATATTCATATTATTGTATATATTTTATAAACATTCTAAGGTATATACTTGAATCATTTTTAAGTTTCAAGAAGGTGGTTTTGAATACATATAAATTTTATTTCATCAAAATTCTTCATGAAATTATTCTTATTTTAAACTATTTATTATATTTTTAATCTAGGATTTAATTTTCATTTATATTGGTCTTTCGATTTATATTTTATATGCTTTCAAAGTCACATACTTGAAACATTTTTTAGTTTCAAGTTGGTGGTTTTGAATTATTATAAAATATTTTTTATCAACATTCCTTACCAAGTTATTTTTATTTTTTACAATTTATTATATGTTTAATATATGTTTTAATTTTCATTTATATTTTCCTTATATTTTATATTTTATAGGACTTTAGAGTCACATACTTGAAACATTTTTTAAGTTTAAATTAGGTGGATATGAAAGCTTATAAATTATTTTTCGTCAACATTTTTTACAAAATTATTTTTATTTTCAACTATTTCTTATATGGTTAATCCATGTTTAAAGTTTCATTTATATTGGTATTGTATTTTATATTTTATAGTATTTCAAAGCCATGTACTTGAAAAAAATTTGAATCCCATATCGGAAATGAAGAACGTTCTGCGTAGGAAAGGGAGAACATGAATCCCACATCGAAAATACAGAATGATTTCTAAGGAAATACATTTAATAAAAGGGAATCATGGGTGAGTATTTCTGTCAAAATTTAGACTGTTTTAATCACAATACTTTTGAATATTAAATAGTAGATAAATTCTACTGAAAAGTTTTATTTTATTTTATATATATTTATACAAAAAAACAAAATAAAAATTTTAAATATACAAAAATATTAAAAAAAATTATATATTTGCTGAAAGGCGGCATCCATGTTGCCGCCTTTCATACACACTTCTGAAATAATTTTTGACCTGTACATATTTACATAAAAATATAAAAATAAAAAAATTATTCTTTTAGCACTAATATACAGGGACTTTATCAGTGCCTTTTTATCACTAATATAGACCGGTTTTTAATGTCACTTATATTAAAGTACATTTTTTAGCATTGATAACCAATTTATAATGCTTTTAAACGCACTATTTTTAGTAGTGTTGAACTCTAAAGAAGCAAAGGGTTGACAAGATAATCTATGGTTTTTACCAGATCCAATGAGATCAAAACCAGGAGAATTTGAATGAATTGAATGTTGAAGTGCAAGGCATACATGGGTCATCAATCCCTTTGACACCACGTTGAACCTCAAAATAGGCCGCCCAACCAAAAGCTTCTACACACATGGTGTTGAATAAAAATTAAGCGGTGAACTTGAGCTAAGCTGGATAAGTGGAGGGTGTGAATCTAATGGTCTACAAGAATAATAGACGACTATGAATAAAGCTATTATAGATCGCTGACTCAGCACACGCAAGGAGAAATAAAACTAATGGGTAGACTGAGCTCAACAACCCAAAACATCGAACCAATACACCATGAGAGATCTAATATATTAAATTTGGGCAAAAAAATAATTCCAACATATTTTCATTCATGTAGTGTACAATAAATAAATGATATAAAATAATAAATATAATTTAAATTATGAAAGCACGAGAATACACATGAGTCTATCTGGTATTCTACATTCATGAAGACATAAATTGAAAACTTCATTCCTAAAATGAATAATGAAATATATAGTGTTGTGAATGTAAATATCTTGCGTACGGTGATTCTAAGGATACATGATTCACCCCTAGAGTTTTTTTAGTGGGTTTTTCGGAAAAAAATATATTTTTAAAAAATTATTGGTTAAATTATTTTTAAAAAATATGTGTTAAATGTGGCATCATTGATACTTCCTTTTCCCTAAAACAATAATTTTTTATATATTTTATTTATTATTTTTTGTATATATAAAATTTTAATTTTTTATTATTATTTTTTTATGTTTATATATATATATATATATATATAAATAAAACTTGTTCAGCATAATTTATCTCTTATTCAATTAATTGACTTTTCAAGAATATAAAATATAAAGTACAAGACCAATATAAATAAAACATAAAACATGGATTAAACATATAAGAAGTAAAAAATAAAAGAATAATTTCTGAAAAAGTGTTGATGAAAAAATATTATCAGCTTTCTAATCAACCAACTTGAAACATAAAAATATTTCAACTACGTGAATTTACTAGCATATAAAATATAAATTTTAAGACCAATATAAATTAAATTTTAAACATCTAATAAACATATAATAAGTACTTGAAAATAAAAATAATTTCTTAAAAATGTTGATGAAAAATAATTTATAAAAATTATAATCCACCTATATGAAACATAAAAATGTTTCAAGTATGTGACTTTCATAGCCTATAAAATATAAAATATAAGACTAATATTATGGATATTTTTAAAATTTATTAAACATATAAGAAGTAGTAGAAAATAAAAATAATTTCTTAAAAAATACTGATGAAAAATAATTTATAAGATATCAAATCCACATACTTGAAACATAAAAATGTTTCAAGTAAGTGGCTTTACTGGACTAAAAATATAAACTATAAGACCAATATGAATTAAATTTTAAACATTGATTAAACATATAAGAAGAAGTCGAGAATAAAAATAATTTATTAAAAAATGTTGATGAAAAATAATTTATAAGCTTTCTAATCCACCTAATTAAAACATAATAATGTTTCACGAATGTGGATTTTCTAGCCTATAAAATTTAAACTATATGACCAATATGGATGAAAATTTAAAAAATGATTAAACATATAAGAAGTAATCAAAAATAAAATGAATTTTTTTTAAAAATGTTGTTGAAAAATAATTTAAATGCTTTCTAATCCACCTGCTTAAAACATAAAAATGTTTCAATTATGTGATATTTTTAGTCTATAAGATATAAACTATAAGAACAATATAAAAAAAATAAACATTGATTAAACATATATGAAGTAGTCCAAAAAATATAATTTATTAAAAAATGTTGATGAAAATTAATTTATAAGGTTTCAAATCCACCTACTTGAAACTTAAAAATGTTTCAGGTATGTGACTTTTCTAGCCTATAAAATTTAAAATATAATACCAATATGAATTAAATTGTAAATATTGATTAAAAATATAATAACTAGTCTAAAATAAAAAAAATTCTTAAAACAATTGGTGAAAAATAATTTATAAGCTTTCAAATCCACCTATTTGAAACTTAAAAATGTTTCAAGTATGTGACTTTTCTATCCTATAAAATATAATCTATATGACCAATATAAATGAAATTTTAAACATGGATTAAAAATATAATAATTAGTTAAAAATAAGAATAATTTATAAAACTATGTTGATGAAAAATAATTTATAAGCTTTATAATCCCCCTACTTGAAACATGAAAATGTTTTAAGTATGTAACTTTTCGAGCCTATAAAATATAATCTATAAGAAGAATATGAATGAAATTTTAAACATCGATTAAACATATAATAAGTAGTGAAAAATAAAAAATAATTTATTATAAAATGATCATGAAAAATATTTTATAAGCTTTATAATCCACTTACTTGTACTTAAAAATGTTTCAAGTACAAGAATTTTCTAGCCTATAAAATATAAACAATAATACCAATATGAATGAAATATTAAACATTGATTAAAAATATAAGAAGAAGCCAGTTTTTTAATTTTTATTTATACTGGTCTTATAGATTATATTTTATGGGCTTTGAAAGTCAATTTGGTGGCTTTGGATCCTCCTCGACATTCCTTATTTTCTCTCTCACTTCCGTGTAACTTTTCTTACATTCCTTTAATTTTTATTTATTTATTTTATTTATTAAACTCTTTATTTTCAACATCTTTTTATAGTTTTAGGAAATATTTTAAATTTTAATTACATTGTTTTTATTCTGTATATTTTATAATCATTTAAGGTTATCTACTTGAAATTTAATAATTATTCATATGTTTCAAGGAGTCGACTTTCAAATCTGTCAAATGTAAATTATGCCTGAAATATAAATGAAAAATGAAATACTGGATAAACATATAAAAACGTATAATAGTAATAATATTATCATAATTTCAATAGACATAACACATATAAATGAACATGCATAATAAATTTCTATGTTTATGGCGTGGAGATTCCATCCCACATGGTGGTCTGCGAATAGGACTTCTGCGTCGAGTTCGTTGTGGAGTCTATTGACCTGGAGAGAACTAATCATCGGGTACTAGAACATTAACTATCGCATCCTCTAACTATGTTTCAGTGGGAGGATCTCTCAACTGCGTCTTTTACGGACCTCCTGATCCTTCTCCCACTAGGGTGGTAGAAGGACATGTCATCATCACAATGGGGAACTAAGCCTGTGATAAAGATATACCCCAAGGTTGTGATGGATTTGAACCCCAAGGTTGCGATAGATCTAGACCCAAAGGTTGTGATAGATCTTGACCCCAATGTTTTAATGGATCTAGACCCCAATATAGAGAGAAATGTGGATATCCTATCAAGAAAGACGGATCCCATGCCACTTGAGGCACATCCTGAATCGGTTGAGGATACACTACTAGAGGGTTGACCTATTCCTATGGAACAAGTGAGGCCTCACATGTAAACAACACTATCTATTCTATCATGGTCATGGATACTTATCACCAGAATCTGCTGTAGGATGTTCCTTACGGGTATGAACCACCTCTCTCTAAATTGGACGCTCGAATATGCTCTCAAAAAGCACATAATATGAGCCCTCATCTCCTGCGCTTCAACATGGGTGGCTTCCTAGCTAAAGACCCCATCTTCCTCTTCATCACTCATGTAAACAAGATGCTTCAAAAGGAAGAATCGATTCATAGGTACACCAAGAATATTAAAATTTTCACGTCTACACCAGTAGTTGAGAAAGAAGACATGTTTTTAGTGCCAGTCTTCATCCTGCCTCCCTGACAGCTTCATCCCATGAAGCTGCTCTATCTATCTCGTGCCAATGGAATCAGCTAAGCATAGAAAAACTAGCACATGACTCTGTTAGGATATTACTTCTCAACAATATGGAAGTTAATAAGGGTCACTACATCTATAGAATCCTTAAGCCCAACAGTGCAGTGTGGTGGAAATTGATCTATAATAATCAAGTATGGAAGCCATGAAATCTGAAATGACATGTGACCTTTGTAAAAAAATCTCCTAACTAAAAACGAAAATAGATTATATTATTAATTTTTTTAGACAATAATTGATTTTATATACATACCTGGTTAGGTAAAAGATAGTCCAACTCGAGCTGATATATGCCCAAATAGTGTCTCAGAACCGTGTTGAAATTGTATCACTAACACCACCTGTAAAATTCAACATCGATAATGACAAATAATGAGAAATTAATATCAATAACTTTTAGTAGTATCATAAACCAATAGAAATGAGTGATCATATCAGCATCCACGTGGAGCGTCATGCATCACCTCTATCTCGATCGCAGGACCAGTATGCTCAGGGAAGAATTTCGGGGTGTGTTCCCTTGCCCACATATAAAAAGGATGACGCATCCTCTGAGACCAATGTGGTCCCTGTGAAATAGCCTGCATAATGCTATGTACGTGTATTCCAAGAAGAATAATCCCAAGCTATACATTTTGGCCTGATCAAATTCCTCTAGTAGGGGTAGATACATCATGTGCACATGCATCCTCGAGTTATCAGAACACATGGTCCCTCTAATGAGCTTTAATATATATGCACAGTCATAATGCATGACACTCTTCTCATTAGTATCATCAAGTAAATGTAGAATTTTCACCTCCAACCAAGGCATAGATATCGACGCTCCATCTGTAGCCCTACGATTGGAAAAAAATGTCGATGCCTAAAAAGCACTAAGAAATGTTAGGCCAAGATGAACTAATGGATCCAACAACAGCTATCATCTAGATAGGAAGACCGAGAAGCACTACCACATCCTGAAGGTTTGTGGTCATCTCTCCCTCAAGTAGGTGGAATGTGTGTGCCTCTGGTCTCCAACTCTCGATGAGGGCAGTAAGTAGGTGATGGTCTACAAATTTGAAATCTGTTACAATAATTCCATAGAAGCCAGCACTGTGAAAGTACGGTATAATGGCATGTGGATTCTCCCTGTGATAAAAATAGTGCACTCGATGCACCCTGATCAATCAATTCTCACCACCCTCTAGCATGACCTAGGAAATATGGGTATCCAATTGAGTGAGTAGTATGGTATCATCCATCTAAATATAAACAAATGAAATGAGTCATAAGTGTAAAATGTAAATATAACATTATGGTCAGTAGAATGTTATCACTTATAGAATGAAAGACATGCCATGTTTATTCACATTGTTTTAAGAAATTATTATTACCAAAATAAAGCGGCATGTATTCATATTTTTCAATGCATATTACTAACATATTGTTTCGATATTCTCTTACCAAGAAAAGGGTGTTTTGTAAGATACGGGTTAATATATTATATAAAAAAAATTCTCTTTTGTTATGTAAATGTTTATTAGAAAATTGTGTTCTTTGTAATTTGTATATGACTATCCACATGATGGTATGTTTCATGATTATTTTTCCCCTTGTAAAGGTGATTTTGTTACCCTAATTGAACTTCAAGAAAGAATTTTTGGGAAATAAACCACGATGTAGGAGAAATATTGAAAATGGAGATTGTGATCATGTAAATTCATTCCATCACTGTCTTCATTGTCACTATTTGTAACACCCCAAGCTTTCGCGATACGCTTCTCTTTCAATAATGCAATAGCTTGCATTATACGCAAGTTTGAGATTCTAACACACACCACAACCAATCCAAGTAGCCGTTATGAATAGTAATACCTAATTTTTGAAATTTTAAAAAATTTATCTTTCCAAATGGACTTCGTTTTTTTATTCAGAATATCGAAATTATCCTAAGTTGAATTTTTTGTAATTTTCTGAGAACTTCCAATTTTTTATGAATAGTGAAAAATACTTAAAAACAACTTTTTTAATCAAAATAATTTATAGTGATAAATTATACTATTGAGTGGTTTTAAAGTATAATTATAATATATTTTCACCATTTCATCCAATGGTGTTCATTAGAATTAATTTCACTTTGAAATTGGACATAAACAATTGTCAATCTTTTGATATATATTGTTTCTTAAAAACACGCTATTTGTTGTGACAGGGGAAATTAGTTATAAAATTAATTAATGCAATATATATGTTTGGAATTTTGTAAAATAGAAATCATTTTTGAATTTGTAATATCAATTATAGCTTAGGGTGAAATTTTGGCATTGTTCTGAAAAACATCAATTTTTGATGAATAGTGAAACCACTAAGTGGTAGTTAAGAAACAGATTTTTTGTTTAAATGAAACATTACCACTTCTGTGATTTGATTTTCAAAAATCTGACATACATGGTGGTCATTAGGAAGTAAAATGTGGTTCAATGGGATTAAAATAATTTTTTGGTGAATAGTAACTTTTATGTTTAATTAATCGCGATTAAAGGTAATTAGTGATATTTAAGGTAAAACTGATATTATAAAAACATGAAAATACCTTTACACTTGTCCTAACCCTATTGTATGAGTCATTTCCGACCAATACAATCCATGGGTCAACTTGCGGACCACATGGAGCCACTTTGGTAGGAAAATGACATTAAAAACTTTTTATTTAATGTTAAAATAAAAATGTCACAAACATGAGTTGTTTTACTAAAACAATTTTTAAATGGGGTTATACAAGTCATATTTTTTACTATAAATATTAATTAGAAATATAAAAATATTTCCTACATCATGATAATTTTTTTATAATTTTTATACATTAAATAAATTAAATTATTTATGACACCATGATGATGCAGCGATTACCTCATTAATTAACGATTTAAATAAAATGAAAAGATAATGTAAAATCTAAGGCTTACACTTGTCAAAAACCTATTTGATTAGCATATTTCGAGCTATTATCACCTTATCCTCGAAATATATCATTGTGGGAGCTTTAGAATCCTAAAATCATTTCATAATAATGTAACATTTCAATCTTTCCAAGAGTGCCCCTCCTCTCCTCTTATAAAAGTCCCCCAACACTACCACATTATTCACACCATAAAAGCCATTTGGCTTCGCCAACCTCTGCCCAGATACTCTCTCCACTTCCCTATCTTACTCCTAGAATCGTCACTTTGGGCAGAATTTTTCCCAAGGAATCCTTTGGCTCAAATCAAAAAGAGTTACCCGATTTTAAGGTAATGTCTTCCCTAATGTTGTATTGTTTTATTTTGCTTCTCCAACCCCTTAAACTCTATTTATTTCTTTCTTTTGTAACAAAACCAGTATATTCAATATAATAGAATGTTTTTATGAGAATTATTTTATTTACACTTACACACACCTTTGTCTAATGGTTAAAGAACATACTGTTTCTGTGGGTGGTGAAATACTGCCTCACGAAACGATGATTGTTCAATATTCTTTTAACACCTCTAATGGTGGACATTATGATGACACTATTTTCATATATGATATATATATTATGTTTATGTTTTCCTTATAATTTTTTATTTCTCATTTATGTAATACCTTTATGGTTTCCATTATGGGTAAACGCGATATTTTCATTTTAGGAAGTGCGGACTATCGCCCCCTCAAAGTGATTTGAATCGTTAATGCCATATGTGGGATGTATAAAGGATGGAGTAAATGGTATTATAAATTATATTATACTGGAATTATTGTATAACTCTATATAATTATAATTTCATTCCATTAAATATGAAATATAAATGAAATTAGCGTCCATGCGTACGTACGGCTTACCGTCTCCATGAACGGTGCATTTCATTTCTTACCTCTAAATGTTATGTAATATTATAAATGAATGTATATACTGGATATATATTATATATATGATATCTAAATCATGAATATAATTCTGTAGATAATGGATATTCTACCACATAAATAACTTGTAATTATAAGAAGTTTATTGTTGACTCAAGTACCAAAGATCGACAAAACGACCGTTATTAACTTAAATGACAACATAATTTTCGTAACATTGTAATAAGTGATATGAAAGGGATAATGAACTTGAAAAAGTTTCTTAAGAAAGTATATATTAACTCTAGTTTATTATTCAGGAGGTTAAAGAACGGTCGAGTCAAGTTGGACACAAGGTAAGGGAATTTCTTAACCCAATTTCCATTCTTTGGGTTAATCTCCTACTTTCAAATTATGTCATGATATTATAATGTCATATATTGTATTTTTACTTTCTTTATGTGTACTTATAGTGAATACACATAATATATCTATTTTATTTTAAAAATTATCTTTGTAAGTACTTCGTCTCAATATCCTTTCATTGAGGCATATTTGGTTTTATACACAAATTTCTTTTATACGGTGTATAAACCCCTTTGACTTTTACGTTTATTCAAAAGGAATATTTTTATACGAAGCATTTTACTAAACGACAAAAAGGAATGTTTTTCTTGCTGTACGTATGCGATGACAACGACTTCTCCACTGCCGTGACCATTATTTGAGTTTCGGCTTCCTCTACAAGCCATAACTTTTTTTAAATGAAAAATAAATACCAAATTTTCATTTTCATTTATTTTCATATTGAAAATGGTTTTGATAAAGTTTTTATTATATCAATGTGTTGTATTGATATCTTGTGATTGAAATGTGGAAATTTTATGTTTCCTTTATGCATGTTTTATGTGATACTATTATGTTATGGTTTATGATATGTTTAAACCTATTCATATGAGGAATGCATTGGACTTAATAAGTGACGGGTGGAGCCCGCTATAGCTCCTTGATGCATCGGCAGGTCTCATGAGACAAACTAGTGTCTTGGCACGTGGCCTTGAAAAAATCTTATTTGTGGTCTTGGCACGAGGCCTTGGCTATGTGGTTATGATAGTCTGACATTATGCATTCCATCATTATGAAAATGGTTATTGATATTGCATGTGGTTATTCGACTAGTAGAATATCCATGTGAAGAAGTAAATGGCATTATCTCATTTTACTTTTGCCATATTATGTTGAAGTTCAAATTTAAAAGGCTTTTGTTTTAGTTATACATTGCCTTAAATGTTTATGTTTATTGATGAAAGATTATTCTATATTGTTATCCTTACTGAGCATCTGAGCTCACCCCTTTCAATGTTTTAATATTTTCCAGGTTGTGAAGAAGTATTTTATGAATGACCTACAGGGATAGTCATAAGAGGATATGAGTGTGGACTATGGAGAATTTTTTATTTTAGTTTTTCACTTTATGATGTAATGTAACATTTATGAATGTATCTAGTGTTTCTAAGGCTACTAAACTAATCGTTCTTTCGAGACTTGATCTTTTGTTATCATGCCAATGTTACGCAATAATGCACCGACTCTGGGTAACTGAGGTCGGGGCGTTATAGTTGGTATTAGAGTTAGTTTAGTACTAACCTTGGAAGCTAGATTTAGATAAACTCTGATTAGAGCACATATCCCTAAGATAGACGTTGAAGATTACTATAGAATAACTTCCTAGAATTTTGTTGTTGTAGAGATTTTGTGAGTTTTCCGAGCAATACATCTCTGTCTAGATACGAGTAGGTAGAGGCGGCTCTGGCACAGATATACCTAGGGTTAAAACCCGAAAACACTGCTTTGACCATCGAGCAGATATGGAAAGGCAATTTCTGAGTCTGAGATAAAAGGAGGATGAGAATGCCGCAAAGTATGAGGCCAACTTTACAAGGTTAGTGAGGTATGCTGCAGATTATATACGTAACCCAAGATGTAAGATTGATCATTTCTTTGATGGGTTAAAACCATTTCTTCATAAAGCTTTAGTATCACAATCCTTCCCATCGTGCGAAGGTATTGTCTTGTGTGCTATCAAGACAGAAAAGGAATTCTCTATGTCTTATGACAACAAAGTAAAGCAAGAGAAGAAGAGAACGGTGGAACAAGAGACGGATAAAGGGAAAAAGGGAAAGAAGGATTTTCCATTATGCAATAATTGTGGGAAGAATCACCCCGGTACCTGCCTAAAAGGAATGGGAGTTTGTTATAAATGTGGAGAAAAAGGTCACTAGGCTCGTGATTGAAAGGGAAAGAAAGAGGCTATCAATGTTGAATGCTACAATTGTAGGGAAATGGGGCATTATGCAAATGAATGTCCTAATCGTCAGGTAAACTTACCTCAGAAAACGCCAAGGGATCAAGGCCAATATTATACTATTACTACAGTTGAAGTGGAATAATTAATGTATTGGTGCTTTTGGACTCAAGGATTATATTCTGGTTATAAGAATAATGTGATATATATAAGGATTGTACTGCAGTACTTGTTGTTTCATTAAGGTTTTAATATGATGAAGGTAATCATATTTTTAGTATGTGACAAAAAGAGAAACTTTAATTTGATTGGGGAATCTGATGTTACAATTGATTTTGGAATTTAGAGACATTTTAGAGAAAGTCTGGACAGTGGTATTTTGGATAATTATAAAGGTTGGAATGGATTAAGTTGATCTTTGGATAGTATTGTTTAATGTTAAAACATTTCTGAATATTATTTTTGGAATATTATAATACTATAGTTTTAGGAAAAGGACAACCTGCAGGTTGGGGGATAACCCGTCGCGTCGGAAAAAGCTACAGGAATCGAACCCACAACCATAGTGTGATAGGCCTTTATTACCTACCACTAGCCGACGGGAAGTCCCTGGTTATTAGAAAATAGTTTTCCTAATCTAAATGGTAAGTGGTAATATTTGGAACCTTATACAATTAGGATAAATAGAATATTTTTGAGTTCTGTTACCATTTGGAGTGAAAGATGGGTTCGTGGTAAATATTTATTAAAGAATGAAAGCCTACATGACAAGTAATTATGTTTCCTTACGTTCTTATAAAATCTCTTAAATAAATTCATCAACTTTATAAAAGGTAACTTAAAAAAACGTTGTCGGTTAACTTTTCCAAATGTGGATTCAATGACCGTTTAACCAATCACAAGTTTGTGATTTTCTTGTGGTTAACATTCTACGAATACTATTTTCTACAACTCTCCATCAGACCTTGATGGTTTTCTTCTCCTCCGTATCCATATTTTCATAGAATCCTATTATGGGCTATCTCGGGTGACCTTTGTACTTCTCTTTCTTTCTTTTAATGTTATATTCTTATTAACCTTATTTCCGATGTGGGTTTTCCACAAAGGTATTTTCTATTTTCAACCTGTTATTTTTGAAGAACATTTTCAAATTTTGAGGATGAAATTTATTGAAGGAGGGGAGAATTTAACACCCCAAGCTTTCGCGATATGCTTCTCTTTCAATAATGCAATAGCTTGAATTGTATGCAAGTTCGAGATTCTAACACACACCACAACCAATCAAAGTAGCCGTTATGAATATTAATACCTAATTTTTAAAATTTTATGAATTTTACCTTTCCAAATGGACTTCATTTTTGTATTCATAATATCTAAATTATCCTAAGTTGAATTTTTTTGTAATTTTATGAGAACTTCCAATTTTTTATGAATAGTGAAAAATACTTAAAAACAAATTTTTTAATCAAAATAACTTATAGTGATAAATTATACTATTGAGTGTTTTTAAAGAATAATTAGAATATATTTTTACCATTTCATCCAATGGTTTTCATTATAATTAATTTCACTTTGAAATTGTACATAAACAATTGTCAATCTTTTGATATATATTGTTTCTTAAAAACAAGATATTTGTTGTGACAGCGGGAATTAGTTATAAAATTAATTTATGCAACATATATGTTTGTAATTTTTTAAAATAGACATCATTTTTGAATTCGTAATATCAATTATAGATTTGGGTGAAATTTTGGCATTGTTCTGAAAAACTTCAATTTTTGATGAATAGTGAAACCACTAAGTGGTAGTTAAGAAACTGATTTATTTTTGTTTAAATGAAACATTACCACTTTTGTGATTTGATTTTCAAAACTTTGACATACATGGTGGTCATTAGGAAGTAAAATGTGGTTCAATGGGATTAAAATAATTTTTTGGTGAATAGTAACTTTTATGTTTAATTAATCGCGATTAAAGGTAATTAGTAAAATTTAAGGTAAAAATGATATTATAAAAACATGAAAATACCTTTACACTTGTCCTACCCCTATTGGATGAGTCCTGGACGACCAAGATAATCCATGGGTCATCTTGGGGACCCCATTGAGCCACTTTGGTAGGATAATGACATTAAAAACTTTTTATTTAATGTTAAAATAAAAATGTCACAAACATGAGTTGTTTAACTAAAACAATTTTTAAATGGGGTTATACAAGTCATAGTTTTGACTATAAATATTAATTAGAAATATAAAACGATTTCCTAAATCATGATAATTTTTTTATAATTTTTAGACATTAAATAAATTAAATTATTTATGACACCATGATGATGCAGCGATTACCTCATTAATTAACGGTTTAAATAAAATGAAAAGATAATGTAAAATCTAAGGCATAAACTTGTCAAAAGCCTATTGGATGAGAATATTTCGAACCCTTATCACCTTATACTCGAAATATATCATTTTGGGACCTTTAGAATCCGAAAAGCATTTCATAATAATGTAACATTTCAATCTTTCCAAGAGTGACCCTCCTCTCCTCTTATAAAAGGCCCCCACCACTACCACATTATTCACACCATCCAAGCCATTTGACTTGGAAAAACTCTTCCAAAATACTCTCTCAACTTCCCTCTATTACTCCTAGAAGCCTCAATTTGGGCATAATTCTTCCCAAGGAAGCCTTTGGCACAAATCAAAAAGAGTTACCTGATTTTAAGGTAATGTCTTCCCTAATGTTGTTTTGTTTTATTTTGCTTCTCCAACCCCTTAAACTCTTGTTATTCCATTATTTTGTAACAATAACAGTATCTTAAATATACTATGATTTTTTTATGAGAAGGATTTTATTTACACTTACACACACCTTGGTCTAATGGTTAAAAAACATACTGTTTTTGTGGGTGGTGAAATACTGCCTCACGAAACGATGATTGTTCAATATTATTTTAACACCTCTAATGGTGGCCATTATGATGACACTATTTTCATATATGATATATATATTATGTTTATGTTTTTCTTATGCTTTTTTATTTCTCATTTATGGCATACCTTTATGTTTTCCATTATGGGTAAACGCGATATTTTCATTTTAGGAAGTGCGGACTACCGCGCCCTCAAATTGATTTGAATCATTAATGCCATATGTGGGATGTATAAAGAATGGAGTAAATGGTATTATACATTATATTATACTGGAATTATATTATAACTCTATATAATTATAATTTCATTCCGTTAAATATGAAATAGAAATGAAAGTAGCATTCATGCGTACGTACGGCTTACCGTCTCCATGAACGGTACATTTCATTTCTTACCTCTAAATGTAATGTAATATTCAGGAGGTTAAAGAATGGTCAAGTCAAGTCGGACACAAGGTAAGGGAATTTCTTAACCCAATTTCCATTCTTTGGGTTAATCTCCTACTTTCAAATTATGTCATGATATTATTATGTCATATCTTGTATTTGTACTTTATTTATATGTACTTATAGTGAATACACATAATAGATCTATTTTATTTTAAAAATTATCTTTGTAAGGACTTCGTCTCAATATCTTTTCATTGAGGCATATTTGGTTTTATACACAACTTTATTTTATATGGTGTATAAACCCCTTTGACTTTTATGTTTATTCAAAAGGAATATTTTTATACGAATTTTTTTACTAAACGACAAAAAGGAATGTTTTTCTTGCCGTACATATGCGGTGACAACGACTTCTCCACCGCCATGACCATTATTTGAGTTTCGGCTTCCTCTACAAGCCATAACTTTTTTTAAATGAAAAATAACCAAATTTTAATTTTCTTTTATTTTTGTATTGAAAATGGTTTTGATAAAGTTTTTATTATATCAATGTGTAGTATTGATATCTTGTGATTGAAATGTGGAAATGTTATGTTTCCTTTATGCATGTTTCATGTGATACGATTATGTTATGGTTTATGATATGTTTAAACCTGTTCATATGAGGAATGCATTGGACTTAATAAGCGACGGGTGGAGCTTGCTATAGCTCCTTGATAGATCGGCAGGTATCATGAGACAAACTAGTGTCTTGGCACGAGGCCTTAACAAAATCTTATTTTTGGTCTTGGCACGAGGCCTTGGCTACGTGGTTATGATAGTCTGGAATTATGCATTCCATCATTATGAAAATGGTTATTGATATTGCATGTGGTTTTTTGACCAGTAGAATATCCATGTGAAGAAGTAAATGGCATTATCTCATTTTACTTTTTCCATATTATGTTTAAGTTCATGTTTAAAAGGCTTCTGTTTTAGTTATACATTGACTTAAATGTTTGTGTTTATTGATTAAAGCTTCCACTATATTGTTATCCTTACTGAGCATATGAGCTCACCCCTTTCAATGTTTTAATATTTTTGAGGATGTGAAGAAGTATTTTATGAATGACCTGCAAGGATAGTTAGAAGTAGATATGAGTGTGGACTATTGAGACTTTGTTATTGTAGTTTTTCACTTTATGATGTAATGTAACATTTATGAATGTATCTAGTGTTTCCAAAGCTACTAAACTAATCGGTCTTTCGAGACTTGATCTTTTGTGATCATGCCAATGTTATGCAATAATGCACCGACTCTGGGTAATTGGGGTTGGGGCGTTACACTATTCCTCATGTTTCATGGTTCATTTCCCACAAATTCTTTATTGAAGTTCAGTTGGTGTTATAGAATCAGTTGTTCTAACCTCTATTATAAGTTTTGTGCTATTAAGAACTCCTTTATTAGTTTTTATACCTCCCCATAGTAGTACACACAAGTAAAACCTGGCTCTAGATGTAGAAAATGTTTTTTGATTATGATTCTAATAGTGTAACTAATATTGACAAAGTTTTTTGATCATATAATACTTATTATACTGAAATTTTATAACATATTCTTGTACAGTAATATATGATACTATTATTGCGTTATATTAAAGTTTATTAAAATATCATTCACATAATGTTTTAAAAGCCGAGGTAAAGGGTAGTTGTTTTTGGGTTTATGGTTCACATTTTAGGTTTTTGGATATAGAGATTAGGGTTTCATATATTGAGTTTTTGGTCTAGGTTTTTGAATTTTTTGTAATTTTTTAGGTATTAGGTTTATGAATTTAGGGTTAGGGTTTTAGTTTTAAGGTTTAGGGTTTAGAATTTTTGATATTACAATATAGGAATATGTTTTTGGGTTTACTATTCTTCTTTTGGGTTTTAGGGTTTAGAAAAACATTGAAAAAATAAGAGATAACAATATGAAATTTAGAATATAAGAGTCTCACAATGAAAACAATATATCATTGTGGCTAAGAGTGTGAACTCAACCCAAAAATGTTAGGTAATATTTTCTATATATGACCATATTGATGACATATGGTGCATCTCAAACTCTTCCCTACTTCTTGATGATAGTCCATCTCATTCTGCATCCTACTGGCCTTCAATCTCCTATGGGGGCGCAACCGATTGATGTCAAGTATCACTATTAGTTGGCCTTAGAGCATTGGAAAATAATGAAACTCCCCAATAGTTATCCATGGTGTTGCATAACAGTTTGAAATGGTGTCCATCTGGTACACTGTATCAACATATTCTTCCCATGATATATCCACAAAGGCATATGTTGTGATGGCGTGTGTGCATGGAAACTGTAAGGCCTGAAATTTTCCACATTGACATTGCCTCGTTTCCAGTAATACCACCATTTTGTCACCGATGTGATTTTTGATTGGTTCTGAATACTATTAAACTTCAAATCAAGAGTCTTCTCATTGAAAAAGGCAGACATGATAACCAAAATCTTCTTAAATATTCTTTTCAATCTCTTGTTTAGTATCTTTTTTACCTTAGCCCCTGTTGTATTCCATATGATACTAGTTTTTTTCTATCAACAAAGTACTTCATGCAACAATATAATGTATCCTAAACTAGGGAAGTTATAGGTATATTTTTAATCCCTTTGAAGAAACCATTGATTCACTCCACAATATTTATGGTCATGTGTCTCTACCTCTTCCCCACATTATATTCTAATGTACAATTTTTTTAGAATCCACATCATATAATCATAAAAATATTGATTATCCTAGAGGATTTGTTCGAAACATTCTTCAAACCTTCATTTATTGGACTCATATTCTATAAATAATAGATGATATTTCACAAAATTTGATTTTATCTTTACATTGAGATACTAAAAAATAACAAATACAATTCATATCAAGCCTCCTGATTTCCTTCTTCATCAGTTCATTATGGATTTTTTTATACATGTTTCTAAAACTGTGTCTAATATAGAACTGATGTTGTGAATTTGGGTAACTCCATATAGTAGGATCCACATTTATTGCCCCATTAATTTCCCAATGGTGATCAGATATCAAAAAAACACCTTGAATGTTGATGAAATTGTTTCTGATACATGCAAAAAAACCCACCTCTATGATTCATATATTTCATTCTCTACAATGGAAAAGGAAAGTATAAGAGGGGAAAAGTTTCCATATTGGGTTTCAAACATCAACAATACACCCTAGTATCTTCCAAGTATAAATGTTCCATCAATATGAATGAACTGTTTGCTAAAATGAAATGTGGAGATATAGGGGAGGAATGCCCAGAACAACCGATAAAATTGATCATGTGATGGACCAAGTCAGTTATCGTGACACACATTTTAATTTGTATCAAGATGGAATAAAACATGGTTATGATGCCTTAGTATGGATAGAAATTGCGGAAACACCAAATATGAGTCATCCTAATCATTATAGACCTTCATAATTTCCTTCATTTTCTCTATCCATGTCTTATTATAGGAAATCTTATAATCGAATTGTTGTTGTATCCTCTCCTGCACAAGGGATATCTGAACATCTTTTCATTTCCTAATCATCTCAAAAAAAATGGATGACATAAATTCTGCATCCAATGAGGTATGATCTTGTGTTAGGCTTGGATGAACACAAGTATGAGCTACCTCAATCATCGAGATTCTCCAACCTCCAGATGCAATGCCTAGAATCGCCCTCATGTGAAATCTACAATCATCCCAATACTTCTCACAATGTATATGATATTTACTAAGAACTGATTTGTGAACTATATATACATAGTTCCTCTCAATATTAAATCTCTTTAGTGTGATTTTTAATACATAATTACTTGGAAAATTCCTTCCAATATATAAGGTTTTTTCCATCTCACTAAACCTATCTAGTACGACTCTGTGAGACGTAGTTGTCGGTGTGAGAACATTATTGTCGAATCTAGGCCAATGTTCCATTGCTTCTAACCAAGATGTAAAGAGTGATGGATGGTTTATTATATTTTGAGTCTTATGTACAACTAATGCATTTCTCGAAACCTCCTCCCTAACTTTTGTTGGTCCCTTATCCTAAGTATTGTTGTCACTATATGTTCCTTCATTATGAAACTCCTCGTCGAAAGTAAGATTGACATGTATATCTGGGAAATCATCAATGTTTTCCTCCTCTGCATCATTTATAATAGGCTCAATTTCATGGGGTAGACTATCTTCATCCACTCTTTTAAGTCTACATATTTATACAACTAGAAGTAGTTATTGTATATTAGAAACATCAATATATAACTCCACCATGGTACCATCTAACCATTGAGAAAATAAATTAATTTCTTGGACCCTCTAATCATCACCAACCAATGGAAAAGCTAGATACCACAGTGTTTTTGGGAATTTCAAATGTCTATAGCTCATAAACCTGGTCTCTTGATTGGGTCCCAGATTTAAGGAACCACGAATTCAGTCTTGAAGGTCACTTAGGGTTACAAAATTAGTTTTACTAACCAATATTATTGGTTGTGTACTATAATAATATCCTTTCTTAGTTTGAATAACCTCCCCATATTAGTACACACAGGAAAACATGACTCTCTGCGTCAAAAATGTTTCTTTGATCAAAATTATGATCGTGTAAAAAATATTAACAATGATGGTTGACCATATAATATTTATTAGAATATAATTTTAGGATGCCTTTTTATTCTCTAAAATATGCTAGTATTTTTTCATCATATAAAATTTTATTAAAATATACATCATATAATTTTTTGGAAACTAAGGTAAAAAGAAGAGGAAACATCAAATTATTTTATTTATAATTTATAAAATGATAGTTCTGATCATATAAAGTGAAATGAAGAAGAACTAACACCTCAAAATGGATGTGTTTGGTGAAAAAAAGTTTTGAGATGTGTGTGCGAGATTAGCATCTTCACACAAGCCTCTTACACACCCAATGTGATGTTATCCATCCACTTATGTTCCATCCTTCTTATGTGTCATAGCCAAATATTTGTTCCTATAAATATAAGGGTACGCCACTCGCCTCGATGAGCCTTCGGAGGTCAACTACCACTCTAGTGTGCGTAATACCACATCTTCCTCATCAACACAAAAGAATAGAACCCTCCATGAGAATATTTTGCACAACAGGTCCTATACTATTTCTCCTTCACATGAGCCCACAATGGTTTGATCCTCTCCTAGCCATTTTTCAGCCTAAGTCAGGTGATCATATGATGACTTCTGGTGTGCAACCTATGTCTAGTGAAAAAAAAATTTGAGATGTACGTGCAAGATTTGCATCTACACACAAGCCTCTTAAATGCCCAATGTGAGGCCAACCATCCACTTATGTTCCACCCTTCTTATATGTCACCTCCAAATATTTTCTCCTATAAATAGAAGGGCACGCCCCTCCCCTTGGTGAGCCTTCAGAGGTCAGATGCCACTCAAGTGTGTGTAAGACCACATCTTCCTCATCAACACGTAAGAATGGAACCCTCCATGAAAATATCTTGCACGACAGGTCCTATTTGCGTTCTCCTTTGCACGGGGCCACAACGGTTTGATCCTCACCCAACAATTTTTAACCTAAGTCAGGTGCCCACAAGACCACATCTAGTGCACAACCTTGGTCTTGCATATAAACCCAATATTGCACTCAACAGTTCCATGTTGTCTAATCTTGCGCACAACCCATAATACACATTGTCTATCTTACACGCAATAGTGTCCAAGCCTACACCCATTGGTCTACACCACAGGGGCTTGGCCCCTGCACCCCTCTCAGGTTTTCTTTTCTGCCCATATTTCATCCCAACTTCTATGCCAAGAATTCCATGATTTGAGGTACTCCTCTGCACTCCATGAAACACATCGAGCCATCCCTAATGCTCTAGGTCCCTTTCCTATATTGTGAGTTGAGATTATCATCTTGGATTCTATGAGCTTCATGAGTTGAACAATTCTTCAAGAAACTCCTCAACCCCCATTACTTGACACTTATGCCATGTTAAGCCAGGAAGCACCGCTCTTGCGTAATTCCCACACCATCCATTTCCATACATATTCTGCCAACATTCCTCACTACAAGACATTCAACTATATCATATCCAATCAATCATTAATAGTATTCCTTATATGACAAGAATAAGATTTGATCAGTACTCACTACATGACTTTAAACTATAGAATACACTATCATTCAAGGATATGGTTTCTAATGCATTAAGAATAAGATGCCTCATAATGAGAAGAATGGAAAACAACCACCCTAGTCCTCCTCTTATGGTGCAAGACCCAAACCATTTTTCCTCAACAAATTATCATGTTGGGATTCCCTTATAGCCTGACATGAGGAAGACAAAATGGGTAGCTCATTACATAATCCATGTGCACCTCATCCATTCACAGGATAATAACATGAATCCTTACCCCTTGCAATGAACATAGGATTCCCACATGACTTGATATGATGAAGACACCTAGGAAGTTTTCATGTGTAAGAATCATCCATCGGTTTCGCTCCATAGTGGAACCATACAGCTTACACATGTAAGCCCCATTCACAATTGTCGCTCTCTAGTGGTGCTCGGTCAGCTTCCACATGTAAGCATCCTCCACCATTGCTGCCCCATAACAGCACCCGAGAAGCTTCCACATGTAAGCCACATTCGCTATTGACACTCCATAGCAGTGTCTGGGCCACTAGCCATGTGTAAGCCCTGTATCCCCTCATCTTAAATATTGTTAAATTGCACACACTGAACTACATGGACTTTGATCACTATCTTACAGATAGGGTATGTAGGAAGAATCTCTGAGGATCAATCACCTTACTCCCCATGATCCACCTATTTTGACTATTTCATGTCGGTTCACTTATTCTATATGATGTTTAACTACATGATCTGAACTACATAGGTTTTGATCCCTTTAGGGTCCAAAGGAAGCCTCTTTGAGATTCAATCCCAACCAATGGTAAACTCTGGTGCTCCCATCTAGGGATGTACCCACCTAATGTGACATATTCCCTTTTTGGGACACATCTCTTGGATCCATCTTTTGATGTTTTTTGATCCATAAGGGATGATAACAATGCATAATTTATGCAATTCACCACACTCCTCCAACCAAGATTACACCTCTTGTGAAGGGCTTTTAACCACACATAACCCCCTGGCGTGTCTCTGAGATGTTTTCTTTTTTGTAGGCCCCAATTCTATGCCCCCATCCTAAACAACATATACATGGATTCCCAACCACTAGGATACATAGGAATCCTCCCTAAGGTTCAAGTACATCACTCATTTCTCATTCTGGTCTTTCCTTCGAGCCTTTAGGTTTTGGAAATATCATGCCCCAACTTGGAGGTTTTATATCCTTCGAGTCCTTACCCATGTACTCCATTCCCATCGAAAGCCTCAATAGGTGACTCATCCCCCCATCCTAAACTACATGGACTTTGATTCCCATCCACTACGATACATAGGAAGCCTCTATGAGGTTCAATCCTGGAATTGTCACCTTCATGTCAGTTCCACATCATTCATATTCAATCATTGACACTCCCTCAATACCCATCCTAATTCTCACCCAGGCCGCCACATCTCAGTAAGATCATGCCACCCACTTCCTCACTGCTCCTAGTATCACTCGGTCAGCTAACCATGAATAAGTCCTACACATCATATCCACCCAACCAAGATTTCTTCTCTTATGATGGAAAACTAACCATGTGTAAGATCTAAATCACTCCTTAACACTATGTGGGTTTTCATCCCTATATTCTTCATAGGGTATGCAGGAATCCTCCCTGAGGTTCAATCCCATCCAATGGTAAACCTTGGTGTCCCCCTTTTTTGGTTGTGCTTCCCTAATCCATCCTTTATAGTGTCTAGATCATCATTCACAGTGTGAAATATACCCTTTTTGGGACACACCATCCAGGGTCCGTCCTCACAGGTGTTTTGATCCACCCATCTAGTAAACCTTCCTGGGTCTCCATCCTAAGGATATACCTACCTGATACATCCTTTGTGGTGTTCAAATCAGTATTCATGGTGTAAAATCATCCATTTTTGGGACACGCCATCCAGGGTCCATCCTCACTAGTGTTTTGATCCACCCATCTAGTAAACATTCTAGGTGATCCCTCATAAAGATGTACCCACCTGATCTATCCTTTTTGGTTTCCAGATCAACATTGACAGTGTGAAATATTCCCTTTTTTAGACACACCATCCAGGGTCTGTCCTCACAGTCGTTTTGATCTACCCATCCGGTAAACCTTCCTGGTGCTCCCTCCAAGGGATGTACCCTCATGATCCATCCTTTTTGGTGTCTAGATCGTCATTTTAGGTGTGAAACAATATCTTCACGAGACGCACCTCTCTTGGGTCGACATTCATTGGGAATTTGGATCTATCAATTTAGTTTCCTCCTCATTGGGGTCTACCTCTTTGTTCTTCTCTTAGTGGTTTCCAGATCAGCCTACATAGGTTATGCAGGAAGCCTCCCCGAGTTTCAATCCCATAGAATGGTAAAACTTTTTGTCCCCCTTTTTGAGGACTAATTCCCTAATACATCCTTTTTAGTGTCTAGATTAGCATTCACAGTGTAAAATATACCCTTTGGGAAACACTATCAAGGTTTCGTTATCACAGGCATATTGATCATCCTATCTGATAATCCTTCTTGGGGCTCCCTTCTAAGGATGTACCTGCATGATCCATCCTTTGTGGTGTCCAGATCAAAATTCATGTTGTAAAATACTCCATTTTTGGGACACACCATCCAAGGTCCATCCAAACTGGTGTTTTGATCCACCCATCCAATAAACCTTCTAGGTGATCCTCCAAAGGATGTACCTGTCTGATCTATCCTTTGTGTTTTCTTGCTCAGCATTGGCGGTGTCAAAGCTTCCCTTTTGTGGCATTCCATCCAAGGTCTTTACTCATAGGTGTTTTGATCCACTCATCTGGTAAACCTTCCAGGTTATCCCTCCTAGGGATGTGCCCTCATTATCCATCCTTTTTCGTGTTCAAATCAGCATTTAGGGTTTGAAACCATATCTTCATGAGATGCACCACTCTCGGGTCTGCTCTAACAGGGCATTCGGATCCATCCATCTAGTGTACTCCTCATTAGGGTCCACTACCTTGATCTTCCCTTCGTGGTGTCTAGATCATCCTTAATGTTGGACATGCCACTCTCGGTCTATCCTCATTGTTAATTCTAATCCACTCATTCGATAAACCTTCCTGGTGTTCCCTCCTACAAATTCTCTTTGTTGATCCATCTCTGGGAGAGGTTCTGATCAACTTTATATCATCACTGCAAGTTATTAAACTCACATCCTACCACATGTTAAACATGATATACCTATAGAAAACCTTGGAAGACACACCTTTTGACAAACTTGGTCCCGGTGAAATCACAGACACCTCGCCTTAACATGGTCATTGGGTTTTGGCCTGAAAGTGGCCCCGCAGACACATGGTCCCCACCCTAGGGCCCACCCACGTTCCCAAACGGGTCATCTGACTAATGAAAATCCCCAGAGACTAACACATGTCCTTTCCAGTGTGCTTTTTTCTCACTCACACACACCATGGGAAACTTTCTAGAAATTCACTCATCCTGGTCACTACTCCAATCCAAACACACTTAACTGGGGATATCTAATTAGGGTTACTCCCAAAAAAGAAATGTGTTCTTTATTGACATGAGTCATATCATTTATTCATTTAACCCTTTATTATTTTGAGGTTCCACATTCATCCCCCCCACCCCACCCCCACACACCCCTTTAGAGCACAACATCCTCATTGTGGACCCTACATCTCAACCCAGCCAGTGTGTTGCACTTAAGGATGGGTACAACCTCTAATACAGAATGTGACAACTGGGTCCTGGTGACTGCACAGACACCCCGCATTAACATATCCATCGGGTCCTAGCCCGTTAGGTAACACCAGTGGCCCTGCAAACACGTGGTCCCCACCCACATGCCCAAACGGGTCGTCTGACTAATGACAGTCCCCCCAGCCAAAACATGCCCTTTCTAGTGTTCCTTTTCCTCAATCACACACACCCTAGGAAACATCCCATAAGGTCACTCTTCCTGATCACTACTCCAAGCCAAGCACGCTTAAATATGGAGTTCTAATCAGGTAGTATCTTGAAAAGGAACGTGAACCTTATTGACATGAGTCATACCATTCATTCATTTTATGCTTTATCATTATAGGGTTTCACACACCTTCAACGTCACCATCTCTGGTAGATGTTAAACCCACAGCATGGCCAATGTTAAACCTGGTAAGTCTAGGAAAACCTCAGAGACACACCTCCGACATAGGATACCCTTAGATCTATGTTTGATGTCTCAAATTTCCTTACCCTTGAGAAGACATATAATGAGAAAGAATATAGGTTCTCTAATGTTCTATAATCTAAATATTCCATTACATTTCTATTGTTACCATCTTCTCTGACCAAAGTTTGATGCCCTGTCCTGACCTTTGGTAATGTTTAGACAGAAGAAATGTAATTAACAATCTTCTATAAAGATATGGCACCAGGAATGAGATTTAGGAACAGCAACACAAATCTATGATGGAGATCCAAACTAGGTGAAACATTCTGAGGAGTAATCCCTATAAGGAGGGACCGGCATCCCATCAAATCATTTCAATCAAAGAGAAAACATCTCAGAATAAGTGATGGATGCTACCCACCTTTGGAAAGCGGGAAGATGGGGCCGCAAGCATTTGTCACCAGGACGATGTGAATGATGCCCACAGAAAGCATCTACAAATAGACATACATGGGTTTTACTAGCCCCAGTAAGAGGATTTCAGTCCACCGTTTCATTTTCTTCATGATCCCTCACATTTTCCGATGTTCTTTTTTGGGTGTTTTGTTGTGTGCCCTCTATTTAGAGTTCATCCAAGGTTTGATACATTGTACACCCATGGATCTGTTTTCATCATGAGTCAAGGGGATACAATTAACTAGCCTTCATATAGATTTCTCGTGTCTCTTTTCATTCTCTAGTCATTTTGGATGCTACTTGTATTTTTTGTACGCCTGTTTTACATAGTGAAACTGGGTGCCCCTACCTTGTGTATATAGGCCAATTGGATGAAGTACATAAAATATCTGGGTCTCCACTTTTATTACTTGCTTTACTTACATTGAAGACCTTTTGATCTTATTGTACGCTGTTATAATTATGTCACTTAGAGTTTATTTGGAATTAATCAATTTCAACTGTTGTTTTTGCTTCTTCTTCTGGTTTGGATGTGTTGTAAATACATTTACATGAATCTATTTTTGAATTATCTTGTTACATTGATTCTTGGTTTATTATAATAATTTGTATGCTTATTCAGATGATAAAAAAATAAAATATATATTATATTAATGCATTGTTTTCATTGAAAACTATTTATAGAATTAATTTAAACATGTTTTATATGGTGTATGGATTTTTTGGGAAGATTAATTAAATCCATAGCTCCTCTTAGGCTGTTGAATGGGGACTTTCCCATATGGTAGCCCCCAATAATTGGTATCAGATCCAATGTGGTGTTAATTTTTCATCTCAAAATTTGTTGTTTATTATTCTATTTTTTGGCATTGTTTTATATCATGATTGTATTTTTTATCACCATGGTCATGTATCTAATTTATTATGTTTCCTTATTTTTTTTATTTTGATTGATAGACATATATGTATTCTTTTTCTTTCTCCCTATTATTCCTCATTTTTATATGAGGTTTTGGGTATATTTTGTAGGTGTTGGCCTTGGATTAGTATGGTTGAGAGCTACTGAGGTGTTTTCCAAGTGTTATCTACCTAGTAAATGTTTATGTAAAGAGATAAAATTAACTATTGAAGTTGTTCCATAGGGTACCTAGATGTAAATGTAATTACCTTTAATTGGTGTGTATTTTTGGAAGGATTTTCCCGTTAGGTGGATATGTGTCTAATTTGGTCTCTTTATGAATTCCTATGGTCATTTAATTAGTATCAATGTAGGTTCCATGTTTCCCCCTTTTTTAGATGTGGTTTACAAGGCTTTATACTTAGATCCATGTTTTTTAGTGTCTTCCTAAGGTTGTGAGTTTCTTGAACCTATCTCATGGAGAATACATGATGATGGATAGGACTCTGTGGTTTCATGGGGAGTTTCAGGTGTTTTAGATACCCGAATCCATGCACTTTTGGTTATTTTAGTTTGTTGACTTATTTCATTTTGTGGTGTTTTATTTTTCTTTTATTTTTTCATTTCAACTGTTTCACTTTTTGAGCCTTCTCATACCTTATATTTTTGTTTTTTCATGTGTTTTATGTGTGAGGAATGGTACTTCTATTTTATTTTGTGTTCTAGAATCATGAGTGAGTTGTCTGTACCTTTTATGGAAGGAGTTCAACTATATATCAGGTATGTGAAGATGACAAGCTCGGGTAAGTGAATGTATGGGTTAAATTAATGTTTTTACTTAGTTTAGCATTTCATACTGAGCATGTTTTAGATGTTACAAGTAGATGTCATTTTTTTGAGCCAGTGTGTGTCACTAAGATTCACATAGAGGACACACATATGTACTCTTAGTTATTTTATTATTATTTCATGTTTTTTGAATCTACATGATCAATTAGGTGTTGTAGGGACATTGGGGGTTTTAGGTTTATAAATTTTATTTTGAAGGTGAATATTTTTGAATTTATTCACCCAGTATTTTAAAATTAAATGTTATTTTTTATTCAATTTAATTGTTTAATATTTGGCATGATGTTAATTTCATTTTAGTTGATCAAATGATGGATTTATTCGGACACATGCCCCTAATTATCTATTAGATGGTTTCACTAGTATAATTGTTATCTATCTACATATCTCATTGACCTTCCACTCCATGCTCCACTTTTATTTCTTCTTAGGGTTTCTCTATTAGAGGATGTGCCACTCAAACTCTAGGATATTTTTCTGCTAGTTCTCTATTCTATTTTGATGAGCGATTGATATTTGTGAGTCATGCTAACTTGCATGTTGGAGTTCTATCTTTGGTGATCATGAGGTACAAATCTGAAGGTCTTTTTTGGGGGCCTTATGGTTTTCTTATGAAGCAGTAGCGGTAGAGGATTTGAGGTGATCGTTCTTAGAGCTTGGTGAGGAGTTCCGAGGATCTTTCAATATTTCTTGAATTTTATTAGAACCGGGTGATGACGATGAAGATGTTTGGTGCTCATAATGATGGAAACAACCCCCACAAGCATATTTAAGTATCCTTAATGACACATACTCGTTTTATTGGCCCCAGTAAGGAATTTTCAGTCCACCTTTACATTTTATTCATGATCCATTACATTTTCTAGTTTTCTTTTTGTGGTGTTGTATTGTGCATCCTATATTTTGATTTCATCCAATGTTTGGTTCATGTCACATAATTGGATCAATTTTATTTGTGATTCCTATGTCTATAAGAACATCACCTTCAAATATCTTCCTTGTGTGCCTTTTCTTTCTCTAGTAAATTTTGGGGCTACTTATATTTTTTATAATCCTATTTTTCATAATGAAACCTGGAGCCCCTGCCCCATGCACGTAGGCTAATTGGTTGAAGCATATAAAAAGTATTTTTTCCTATTTTAATTCTTTATTTACTACCTTTTATGACCTTTTATTCTATTGTATGCTGCTATAATTCTATTTCTGATAATTGATTTGGAATTAGTCAATTTCATTTGTTACTTGTACTTCTGCTTCTAGTTTGGAGCTTCTGTAAACAAATTTACATGAATATATTTTTGAATTCACTTGTTTAATTAAATCTTGGTTTGTTATAATAATATTTTATGCTTCCTTATATAATAATTCAATGAAATATATATTATATACATGCATTGTTTCTATTTTACACATTTTACAGAATTAATTTAAACATGTTTTATATCTCATTTGGAATTTTGGGGAGCTAAATTAAATCCATAGCTCCTCTTAGGTTGTTGAATGGGGACGGGCCCATGAGTAATCCCCAAACAATTGTTATCAGATCTAATGTGGAATTAGTTTTTCATCTCAAAATTAGTTGTTTAATATTATAATATGTGTCATTGTTTTACATCATGCTTGTTTGTTATTTTGATCAGCATGGTCATGTATTTTCTTTGTTATATAAACTTATTTGTTTTCCGTTTTATTGATGAAAAGATATTCATGCTTGTTTTTGATCCATGTTATGCCTCATTGTGATTTGAGGGTATTGGTAAATTTTGTCAGTTTTGGTCTATTAGTGGTATGGTTAAGATCTAGTGAGTTTCCTCCTAAGTGTTGTCTTCATAGTCTGCCTTTACATTAAGATAAGTAATTGAGCTACTGATGTTGTTCCATAGGGTACCTAGTTTTCGATGTAAAAAACATTATGTGGTTTGTTTGTTTTTTTGAAGATATTTCTACTTAGTTTGATATGTGTCTGACTTGGTCTCACTGAGAATTCGTGTGGCCATTGAACCAGTCTCAATGTATGTTTAGGTTTGTCCCATTTTTTGGAATTGGTTTACAAGGCCTTCTACTAGGATCAATGTGGTCTTAGTTTCTTACTGGGGGTTTTATATTTATGCACCTCTCTCATAGAGGATCTATGTTGATGGATAGTCCTATATGGTTTTAAGTGTAGTGTCTATGTGTTTTAGATGCTCGGAGCCATGTTGTTTTGGTTGTTCTAGTTTGTTCTGTTATTGGATTATATGGTGCTTTATTTTTTTGTATTCAAACTATTTCACTCTTTGAGAATTTTCATTCCTTATATTTCTGATCATCCATGTTTTTTCTATTAAAGGAATCGTACTACTTCTTTTTTGTGTTCTGCAGGCACGAGTGAGTTTGTCGAACCTCTAATGGCATGACTTCAACTGGAGATCTGGTTTGTCATGATAACAAGCTCTCGTAAGTGAATGTATGATTTAAATTAATTTTCATACTTATTTTGTTATGTTACATTGATATTTTTTTGGTAGTTAGCATTATATGTCATTTTTTGTGAATGTGTGTGTCACTGAGATGGACATAGGGGACACATAAATAAAATCTTTGATTTTTTTATTACTTTTTCATGTTCTGAATCAATGTGATAGGTTAGGTGTTATAAAGACCTATGGGTTCATAGGTTTAGGTATTTTATTTTCAAGGTGGATATTTTTGGATTTATTCACCCATTTGTTAAAAATAGAAGTTATTTATTTTTTGTTCTATTTAATTGTTTAACATTGTCATGATGTTAATTTCATTTTATTTGTATAAATGATAGATTTATCAAGAATCATTCAGATGATTTTCTGATAGACGATTTCATTGGGATTATTTTCATATGTCCAGATGTTCCAATGACCTTTCCCTCTCTTCTACAATTTTATTTTTTTCTAGGTATTCTCAATTATAGTGTGTTCCACTCCAATTCAAGGTGATCTTTCTACTGGTTCTCTGTTCTATTTTTTGAGCATGACTGATATTTGGGGGTGTTGAGAACCCTCCTACGGTAATTTTGGCTTCAGCGAGCATGAGGTATAGATTCAAAGGTCTTATTTTTAGGGCATCTATTTTTATTTAAAAGTAGTAGAGGAAAAGTATGTGAGACATCCATTCCTGAAGATTAGTGAGGAGTTCTGGTGAGATCCTAATGTTTCTTGGAGTCTCTTTCAATTGGGTGATAGTAATGAAGTTGATCGTTGGTCATGATGAAGTCGAAAACCCACATTTGTATATTTTAGGATCTTCGATGACACATAAATATTTGAATGACCCCGATAAGGGGGTTTTGGTCCACCATTTCATTTTCTTCATGATCCCTCGCATTTTCTGGTTTTCTTTTTTTCAGGTGTTGTGTTGTGTGTCTTGTATTTCGAGTTCATCAAAGGTTGGGTACATTTTTTACCCTTGGATAAATTTTAATTGGGATTCATAGGGATGAATTAACCTATCCATTGGATTTCTTCCTCATGTTCCTTTTCTATCTATAGTCTTTGATTGATGTAGCTTGTATATTTTGTACTACTATTTTACATAGTGAAACCTAGTTCCTCCACCGCATGCACGCATTTCAATTGGAAGAAGCACATAAAAAATATTGGTGTCCACTTTTCTTTCCCTCTTTTCTTTCTTTACCACTATTTACGACTTATTAATTCTATTATACAATTATATAATTATTTTACATTGAATTGATTTGTAATTAATCAATTTCAATTGTTTTTGTTACTTCTGATTCTAATTTGGAGTTGTACTAAATACATTTTCATGGATTTATTTTTTAATTCTCTTACTCTATTCATTATTGGTTTGTTATAATCATTTTTTATTATTCTAAAAATTAGAATTCAAATAAATTCATATTATTTTCATGCATTTTTTTTGACATCCACAGTTTACAAAATTAATTAAAACATGTTTTATATACCCATTAGAATTTTGGGAACCATAATTAAATTCATAAATCCTATTAGTATATTTTAAACGGTAAAACCCCAAAATCTATCCCCCAATATAATAACATGAAAAATATTAATAATAAACTAAAAAAAAGTTAAAAAAAAATACTCAAATAAGAATTATCATGAAATCTTTATTCTTAGTGGCTTCAAAAAAAAGTATTATCCACGGTACTTACTGAAGGTATCTTCCATGGTACTCGTGGAATATTTTCATTGAAAATTACTGTATGTATGAAATTCATGGAAGTTACTTCTTCTATCATGCACAATTATAATTCACGAAAGAATATGCATACATGATCACAGTAGGATAAGATGGAACAACAAAAAAAAAGATAAACTCGTTTTAAGTACATATCAAATATAAATAGAAGGATAAGTATGAATCATTGTACATTTTAAATTTTAGTTTATCCTCATGACAGATAATATGTCATCTAAATATAAATTTTTTTGGAATTTATAATTTATCAAAAAAAAATTAATTGAGTGAATTTTTAAATTATTAGATATAATGTTGTAAGGAATCTGTAATTTATCACATAAAAATAATAATAAATAATTGAGATGAATTATATTTTAATAACACATTAAAACAATTAAATTTAAAATTCACAACACTAAGAACCTCTAGTTTTTTACATTAAAAAAATATTCCAATGGTCCAAATAATATCCACCTTTTCAAATTTATCAGAAATAATAAAATTAAAAATTATGAAAAATAAAAACCTTTTAATTTTTTTAAACAAACATCTCCATTTATTAAACATTTTCAAAATGAGATGTGAAAAACTATTTTAAAATTCAATCTATACTGCACTTGAAAGGAATTAAAAATTTGAATATAAAACTCTAACAATAATTAAATAATGCATCCATGAAATCATTAAACTTATTGAAAAATAATCAACTGATGAATATTAAAAACTTGCATAAGCAGAAAATATTGAGATGTAAATTTTAGATACATTATTATAATTAGAAAATGAAATTTCTACAAGAATAAAATTACACCCCCTAAATAAAATCATATCACTAAAGATAAACAATAAACACTACTGGAAATGAAGGATTTTCCAACAGTCATGAACTGTTGTGAAAGGCTGCAGAACCGTTGGTATATATTATACCAAAGGTTCTGCAAACTATAGGGAAGTAAGTCGTTGGGAAAGCTTTTCCCAATGGTTTACAGTGAACCTTTGGGATATTTTAGAAAAAATTAACCTATCCCAATGGTTGTGCCAAACCGTTGGGATAGTTTTTCTTAATGGTTTGGCTTGAACCATTGGGAAAACCAAGGAGACGGCTTCTTTCCCAACGGTTTCTAAACCGTTGGGAAAGTATTTTTACCAATGGTTCATACAACCGTTGGTAAAAAAATACTCAGAGAGGCTATGAAAATGGTTTCAAACCCTTGGCATAGCCTATGCTGTGCAAATTCCACAACAGCCTGCAATTTGCACAGCAGCTACCCTCTCATTTTTGTGTAATTTGTATAGCAGCCAATCCATTCCCTCTCATTTTTAATCATTTCAAATTATTGTACCTGAAATAAACTAACACATACATATAAAATTATTGTACCTTTAATAACCAACTAACACATACATATAGAGAAAAAATTCATACACATTTAATATATAATGCATCCAGGAACTATACACATCCAGAATTAAATCAGAATTCATAACGTAATTATAAACATACATAATTCATTTATAATTCAATTAAAAATTTAGATTAAAATTATATGTGGAATCCGGGATTCAATTCATAATTTGATCAGTTTTTTGTATACCATATGTTTTCACTAGAAATGATATCCATTTTAAACAAAATGCAAACAACTAGAGTGATACCGGCCACAACATGCCTCGGATTGAGGCGAGGTTAACTCGTACACATCAAAAATGACCCATGGATCGTTTTCCTAAAGTATCAATATATTCTGAAAGCGTTTGGTCAGTTTTTTGTATGTTAGTTGTTGTTTTCACTTAAAATGAAGTTCTTTTTAAATAAAAGAGAGACACTTTGAATGGTTCTGGCCACACCTTGCCTCGGATTGAGGTGGGGTTAACTCATACACGTCACAAATGACCAATGGATCGTTGTGCTAAAATATCAACACAATTAGAATCTGTTTGGTCATTTTTCAGTATGTACTTAAAATGTTGTCCATTTTAAACATAAGAGAGACACTTTGGGTGGTCCCAGCCACACCAGGACTTGGATTGAGTTACGGTTGACTCGTACACATAACATATGACCAATGGATCATTGTCCTAAAGTTTCAATAGATTCTGAATGCGTTTGGTTGGTTTTTCGTATGCCAGATGTTATTTTCACTTATAATCCAATCCATTTTAAAGAAAAGAGACAAATTTAGAGTGGTACCGGACACACTGCGGCTCGGATTTAGATATTTTTGACTCATACACGTCTCAAATGGGCCAAGGATCTTTTTCCTAAAGTATCAAAACAATACGAATGAATTTGGTCGGTTTCCCGTATGTCAGTTGATGTTTTCACTTAAAATGATGTCCTTTTGAAATACAAGACAGACACTTTGAGTGGTGTTGGCCACACCACGTCTCATATTGAGGCAAGGTTGATTTGTACACGTCACATATTACCCATGGATCATTGTTCTAAAGTATCAACACAATCAGAATTTGTTTGGTCAGTTTTTCGTATGTACTTAAAATGTTGTCCATTTTAAACAAAAGAGAGACACTTAGAATGGTCCCGGCCATACCGTGACTCGGATTGAGGCGGGGTTGACTCATACACATTACATATAACCCATGGATCATTTTACTAAATCATCAACACATTTCGAATGAATTTGGTCAGATTTTTGTATGTTAGTTTTCGTTTTCACTTAAAATGATGTCCATTTTAAATAAAAGAGAGACACTATGAATGGTGTCGGCCACACCCTACCTTGGATTGAGGTTGGTTTGACTCGTACGCATCACATATGACCCATGGATTGTTGTGCTAAAGTATCGACATAATCAGAATCCGTTTGGTTGGTTTTCTGTATGCTAGTTGTTGTTTTTACTTAAAATGAAGTCCATTTTAAACAAAAGAGAGACACATTGAGTGGTGTCGGCCACACTGCACCTCGTATTGAGGCAAGGTTGACTCGTACATGTCACATATGACCCATGGATCTTTATCATATAGTTTCAACAAAAATAGAATGTGTTTGGTTGGTTTTCTGTATGTACTTAAAATGTTGTCCATTTTAAACAAAAGAGAGACACTTTGAGTGATCCCAGCTACACCACGACTAAGATTGAGCCTGGGTTGATCATACACGTCACATATGACCCATGGATCGTTGTGACAAATTATCAATGGAATATGAATCCGTTTGGTCAGTTTTCCATATGCCAATTGTTCTTTTCACTTATAATCTTGTCCACTTTAAACATAAAAGACACAGTTAGAGTGGTACCGGCCACACTGCGTGTCATATTTAGACAAGGTTGACTTATACACGTCTCAAATGAACCATGGATCATTTTCCTAAAGTATCAACACAATCCGAATACGTTTGGTCATTTTTTCGTATGCCAGTTGATGTTTTCACTTAAAATGATATCCTTTTGAAACAAAAGAGAGACACTTAGAGTGGTGCAGGCCACATTGTGCCTTGGATTGGGGTGGGGTTGACTTTTACACATCACATATGACCCATGTATCATTTTCCTAAAGCATCAACACATTTTGAATGCGTTTGCTCAGTTTTTCGTATGTCGGTTGTTGTTTTCACTTAAAATGATGTCCATTTTAAACAAAAGAGAGACACTATGAATGGTGTCAGACACACCATGACACATATTGAGGCGGGGTTGAATCTTACACGTTGCATATAACCCATGGATCATTGTTCTAAAGTATCTACATAATCAGAATCTGTTTGGTCAGTTTTCTGTATGCTAGTTGTTGTTTTCACTTAAAATGAAGTCCATTTTAAAAAAAGAGAGACACTTTGAGTGGTGTCGGCCACACCACACCTCGAATTGAGGCGAGGTTGACTCATACATGTCACATATGACCCAAAGATAGTTCTCCTAAATTTTCAATGGAAACCGAATGTGTTTGGTTGGTTTTCCGTATGTACTTAAAATGTTGTCCATTTTAAAAAAAAGAGATACACTTAGAGTGATCATGGACACACCGTGACTTGGATTGATCCCATCTTGGCTTGTACACATCACATATGACCCATGGATCATTTTGATAAATTATCAACATAATCTGAAGGCGTTTGGTTAGTTTTCCGTATGCTAGTTGTTCTTTTCACTTATAATCCAGTCCATTTTAAACAAAAGAGACAGAGTTAGAGTGGTACCGTCCACACCATGCCTCGGATTTAGACGGGGTTGACTTGTACACATCTCAAATTACCCATGGATCATTTTGATAAAGTATCAACACAATCCAAATGTGTTTCGTCAGTTTTCCATATGTCATTTGATGTTTTCACTAAAAATGATATCCATTTGAAACAAAAGAGAGACACTTAGAGTGGTGCCGGCCACACTGTGCCTCGGATTGAGGTGGGGTTGACTCGTACACGTCACATATGACCCATGGATCTTTTTCCTAAATCATCAACACATTTCAAATTTGTTTGGTCAGTTTTTTGTTTGTCACTTGTTGTTTTCACTTAAAATGATGTCCATTTTAAACAAAAGAGAGACACTATGAATGGTGTCGACCACACCATGCCTCATATTGAGGAAGTGTTGACTTGTACATGTCACATATGACCCATGGATCGTTGTGCTAAAGTATCAACACAATCAAAATCCGTTTGGTCGGTTTTCTGTATGCTAGTTGTTGTTTTCACTTAAAATGAAGTCCATTTTAAACAAAAGAGAGACACTTTGAGTGGTGTCGGCCACACTATGCCTCAAATTGAGGCGAGGTTGACTCTTACACGTCACATATTACCCATGGATAATTATTCTAATGTTTTAATGGAAACTGAATGTGTTTGGTCGATTTTCTATATGTACTTAAAATGTTGTCCATTTTAAACAAAACAGAGACACTTACAGTGATCCCGGCCACACCGCGACTCAGATTGAACTTGGGTTGGCTCGTACACATCACATATGACCCATGGATCATTGTGATAAATTATCAACAGAATTTGAATGCGTTTGGTTGGTTTTACGTATGCCAGTTGTTCTTTTCACTTATAATCCTCTCCATTTTAATCAAAAGAGACATATTTAGAGTGGTACCAGCCACACCGCGCCTCGGATTTAGACAAGGTTGACTCGTACACATCTAAAATTGCCCATGGATAATTTTCCTAAATTATCAACACAATCTGAATGAGTTTGGACGGTTTTACGTATGCCAGTTGATGTTTTCACTTAAAATGATATCCTTTTGAAACAAAAGAGAGACACTTAGAGTGGTGTCGGCCACACCGGCCCTCGGATTGAGGTAGGGTTGACTCGTACACATCACATATGACCCATGGATATTTTTCCTAAAGCATCAACACATTTTGAATGCATTTGGTCAGTTTTTCGTATGTTGGTTGTTGTTTTTACTTAAAATGATGTCCATTTTAAACAAAAGAGAGACACTATGAATGGTGTTAGACACACCGTGCCTCGGATTGAGGTAGGGTTGACTCGTACACGTCGTATATTACCCATGGATCATTGTTCTAAAGTATCGACACAATCAGAATCCGTTTGGTCGGTTTTCCGTATACTAGTTATTGTTTTCACTTAAAATGAAGACCATTTTAAACAAAAGAGAGACACTTTGAGTAGTGTCGACCACACCACGCCTCGGATTGAGGCGCGGTTGACTCGTACACATCACATATAACCCATGGATCATTGTCTTAATGTTTAAATAGAATCACAATGTGTTTGGTTAGTTTTCTGTATACCAGTTGTTGTTATAAATTAAAATGAAGTCCATTTCAAATAAGACATAATTCACATAACATGAAGAATGTACAACAAGACTTTGTATTCAAATTAATGTATATAATGACATGCATTTGATGAGAAAGATCTAATAAGATTACTAAGAAATTCATAAAATTCAAGACATACAAAAATGGAATAATCCTAAATAACATTGCATGATCAGAGAAATAAAAAAGGCATGTGAAATCAAGGAGGGTGAGGGGGGCTGTCTGGGGGTCCAGGGAGGAGGGTGGGGGGGCTATACGGGGGGGCTGTCCGGGGGGGCTGTCCAGGGGGGCTGTCCGGGGGGCTGTACGGGGGGCTGTCTGGGGGGCTGTCCAGGGGGTGTTTAGGGGGTTGTCCGGGGTCCAAGGAGGAGGGTGGGGGGCTATTCGGGGGGGCTGCCTGGGGGTGTCTATGGGGTGTCAGGGGGGTTGTTCGGGGGGATGACCGGGGGTTGTCCGGGGGCTGTCTGGGGGCTGTCTGGGGACCAAGGAGGGTGGGTGATATGCGGGGGGTTGTCCGACGGGTGTTCGGGGGGCTGTCCGGGGTCCAAGGAGGAGGGGGACTATCCGGGGAGCTGTCTGGGGGGTGTTCGGGGGGTTGTCCGGGGTCCAGGGAGGAGGGTGGGGGGCTGTCCGGGGGGTTGTCTGGGGGTGTCCGGGGGGGCTATCTGGGGTCTAGGGAAGAGGATGGGGGATGCCCGGGGGCTTTCCGGGGGCTGTCCGGGGTCCAGGGAAGAGGGTGGGGGGATGTCCGAGGGCTGTCCGGGGGGTTGTCAGGAGGGCTGTTCGTGGGGTTGTCTGGAGTCCAAGAAGGATGGTGGGGGTTGTCCAGGGTCCAGGAAGGAGGGGGGTTGTCCAGGGGGTTCCCAGACGCACAAAAATCTATAAACATGCTCAAGATACACCACAACTACTAGAAGACAACAACATACATGAAAATAGACAATATATAAAAATAAATCAACTCCAATACTATACTAGGGATCTAGATAAAACCAAAAACTAGAATAGATTAAACATCAAATCTCAGTAATATTAGTTGAAAATGTAACAGATCAATTTTTCCCACATCACCATCACCATAATCACCATCATCATCCCCCTCTTCCTCATCCCCATCATTGTCCTCGCCCTTCTCAGCGCCCTCCTCCTCACCCTCTCCCTCCTCCCCACCCTCGCCATCCGCCTCGCCCTCCTCCTCTCCCTCCTCATCTGCATCAGACTCTTCGCCATCATCATCATCACGATGGACATCGTCTTGACTACCACTAGAAATTCCACCTGGTGCACCATATATATAATGTATCGACGACATATATTCATCAAAAGCTAGGCTGGCCTCTGGTGGAAGCGTTGGACGTAAAACTTCAATAAATTTCATAAACGCATTGTTTGCCCTAGCGGACTGTTCTGTCATCTCTGTGGCCCTTTTCTCAGCCAGTTCTAAATGTGCCCCGACTTTCTGCAGGTTAGTGGAACTACAACTCATACCTTAGGAGGGCCAATACCTCATCGGGGCTATCCTAGGTCGGCAGCTTACTCTTCCAGGATGCTCCTCTCCCAATACCTGATGTAAGTGATCAGTTGGCCCAAAATTGTCTGGTTCTTGGGCATAGAGGGCCTCTAAAACAACCTGTTAAAAATATAAATATATTATTAAGTTACAAAATAGATATTAAAATATAAAATCAACATATTAAAACAAAAAATCTGCTGCTGAGTCGCTTCGTTGACGACACTTCCATCCTTTTTCCGTCTACTTGAGAAAAACAGTTTTGCTCGAGGCACGCGTCCTCCAATATTCTGTATTTTCCTCTAAAATGACATTTAAAACTAAAGTTATATGAAAACTTTAGCAAAAAAATAAATAATTGAGGAAACAAAATAAAGTTTAAGTCGTAAAGAAAACTTATAAACAATTGTCATACCTGTTTCCTCTCATGATCAGGCATCGTAGTACGTCCCAGTGTGTGGAGGTATTTTTTGCATCAATGTTTTTTTTATTTTTTCTAGATGATTACTAAATAAAATTAGATAATTAAAAGGATAATATTAATGAAAAACATGAAAGTTATTATTTAAATACCTCAAATGTAATTAATACCTTTAACTGGGTAGTCGTCCAATGAGTAATCATCTGATGATACTGCTCTATAGGAGAGTAATCCACCACTGGTACCACCTCTAACTCAGTGCCAACTCTAGAATGCTAGCCAATATACAACTCATGCTTTTAGGCTCTCCAAATCTCGCCTAAATCCTTTAGATGTTCTGGTCGTGCACCATCACCATCGAGAAAATTTAATCGAAGCTGACATCAAAATATTAATTCATATAAATACAAAAATAATTAATGGCATTAAATACAACAGATTTTTATACCCATATCTCTGGAAAAGCTCTATCCTTGATTTCATATGGCAAATGTATCCATGATAGCGGGCTGGCAGGAATGATGTCGGAGTATTTGGAAAGCATCGCCAAAAAACTCCGACATTGCTGCACTGTTTTTTCAACCATTTGGTTGTCTTCATTGTAATCCATCATAACCTGTGTGTGGCGATTCCACACTGCACGCATGCGTGTATGCCCTCGCCCCCACCTTCTGTCAGTAGATATATCAATCATGAAAGAAAAACAAATATTTTATTAAAACATGTTATAATTAAAATAAATATTTCTATAAAAATATTGTTAGGGTTCTATAAATATAAATGTGCCAGTCTGATTGCTGAGCGTTGCTGGATCCACAAAAAATGATGGAACACCCTGTGGTGAAACAAGAGTTGAAGACGATGGAATATAGAAGCTCAGAGAGACATAAGTAGAAGGAAAAGAAGATGGGACAGCTGTATGTCTGGATTCTGACTGGGGAGTGGGAATCATCATGGGATATAGAAAAGATGGGCCAGAAGATGCAAAAGGTAAAGAAAACATGGGAGGCCTAAATATCCAGTGTGTCCCTAACAGCACACTGGGATTAGAATGTGGGAAGGATGGCATATCAGTGGGAGGGGCAGGGTCTAGTCGGGTACATGAAACTGCTCATCCACCATTGGTACGAACCCTCCTCGTACCACCGGCCTGAGTACTAGGACCAGTACTAGGCTCATCATCAAATAACTGTTGACGTATAGGTGGATCCTACAAAACTGTTTACAAAAAAAATAATCACATGACACTATATATTCTTTAAATATATATATTTGAAATACATTACTCACTGCAGGCAGTAATGGTGGAATTCCCAACTCCAATATTCGACGATTGTTCTCCATCATTTTTTTCCTTCGTCTCTCTTCAATTGGCTACATTTCCTAATTTTGAAAACAAATATGCAATTAATTAGAAAAATGAAACTAATGTGTAACCCAAAAAACTAAATATATGAGGGAATAGGGGGACTCATTGGTAATTTAGCTCTCAATTGTTTTAGAAGATCTTGAATGGATTTAATAAATCATAAAAGTTGTAATGTTCACCAAGTTAGAAATATTGTTTGACTAGGTTTGAATATAGTTCAATTTCAAATTAGAAAATTCAATTAAAATAAAACTGCAACCAATAAACATTGAAAATTCACATAACGGTCAAGTTAGCTAAAAAATATTTGTGATCAATACTAAATAAATTTGAATATTACCAACCTTCACAACCCAACTCGAGGTAAACCAAAAGAATTGAGAACATGGATGAATGATTCTATATATTTTCAACCACAACTTCAGGTTCACAATCATCTCTGAAAATTGAGCTATTGGAGTCATCAAAAGAAATAAATGGATTGGTTCCGATGGCACTAGGGACAGTGTCAACTCCATCATCACCATCACCAAAAATATGTCTTGGATTTACTTCAACTATGACACCAAATTCAGGTCGAAGTTGGTCTTTGAAATAAAAAAAAAACTTGTTTAGCCATTGATGCCAACACATATGGTTCTTCGGTAGCAAGAGTGTGAGTCATATTAATTACTCGAAATCTACAATCCTCAATAAATGTGTCATGTCTCGTCATCGAATCAAACCAATGTCATTTCATCATTGTGACTCGTCCATGAGAGTAATAATCCAATATTATTATTTTCTCAACGACTCCATAATAACCCACATTTTCAAATTGTGGTTTACTATCTGATAAACTGGAAAAACAATCTGTTTTGGCAGTAACCATAACACCATCATGTTGTGTTCTCATGTTCTTTTCTCGTTCAGTGATAATAAATTTGTACCCATTGATAACAATTGATTTACAGTCACGACCCACGGTATTAGGACCAAAAGATAAAGCTCTTATTTCCTCAGAGACAGAGTCAGCAGAAAAACTCAATACCTACAATATAAATGACTATTAAACTTAATTAAATATTTATATAATTATCTTAAATAGTAATTTTTTTACCTTCAATTTTAACCAAGCAGAAAACTCTTTGTTGTGCAAAGTATCTCTCCTTCGAAAAGATAAAGAATGATGCTTCCTATTTATCATTGTTTTTGTTCCATGTAGATAAATAATATGAATATTTTAACAGATATATACGTCTAAGAAATGACGTAACAAATTGGTTGACCAATAAGGCAAATCAAAAAAGATATTCCTCTTCCTCCAATTGTAACAGGTTTTAGTGGAAACATTATTTCTCTTTCCAGATTTCATTTGACCCTTCCCGAATGAAAAACTGAAATCTTTCAATTCATTAAGCACATCATTTCCAGACATATGCTGAGTTGGATCATCAGTCTCTATGTTATTATCAATCTTCAACGATTCATTCTATATGGATGATCATTTGGAAAGAATCGACGATGTCCCATAAAACAGAAACTACAGTGATGTTTCAGTCTTCTGGATCGTGTATTCTTCATAAAAACTGGGCATGTCATTTTTCCCTTTATGCTCCATCCAGACATCATTGCATAATCCGAAAAATCATTGATCATCCACATAAGCGCAGAACGCATCTGAAATATGTCTTTAGAACATGCATCGTATGTGCGCACACCCACATCCTAAAGAAGTTTCAAATCTTTTATTAAAGGTTTCATTTATATATCAATATCAATGTCAGGATCAGAAGGACTAGATATGAGTATACTCATGAAAGTGAAAGGTTCTTTCATACACAATCATGGGGGAAGATTATAAATGTGTATAAAAACTGACCATGTGTTGTGCGGAGTAAGAATCTGCACAAACAGATTAAAATCATCTCATGAAAGACCCAGCCTCACATTACACATGTCAGCTACAAAATTAGGATGTCGAGCATCAAATCTCTTCCATGCAAATCCATCTGCAGGATGAACCAACTCATCATTAGTCTTCTTTATCTTGTTATCATGCCATATCATTTTTATTGATATTTCATCAGACAAAAAAAGATTCTGGAGTCTAGGGATAAATAGAAAGTGCCACATTACTTTATGTGGAACACGAGATGGTGTTCCCTCAGATTTTGACTTCTAGCAGGATGTGCCACAATTTATACAATCATTTCATTCAGCGGTTTCCTCCTAGATTAAACTAAAATCTTTCGGGCAATCATGAATTTTTTTCTTGAAAATCCAAATTCGTAAACTAACTTCCATGCCATATAGTTGTTTGAGGGAATATCTATATCATCTAGAATTAATCTTTCAAGAGGGTAAAAATGTAATCGATTGTTGTATTAGAAATCTCATACATAGTTTTCCCATGAAACAATCGGATTAAAAATTCTAGATTTTTCATTTTATCGCATTTTCGATATACTAGAGTCATGGCAGCATCATTCAATTTTGTCACCCTATCAATATCATCACTTTCACTAGATGCATCATCTATCCTCATATCGAAGTCTTCTTGAGTATAAATCCTTTATTTTCCATGATGACGAATAAACGAAAACCGGTCATCTAACAAATTCTTCATTCCAGTCCTTTCATTTTGATTATCACCAATTTGAAATTTCATTTTCTCCCCATTGTGATACCACAAAAAGTAATTTGCATGAAAACCATTTTTGGTTATGTGGTAGCTAACTTCTTCACGGCTCAACCAATGTCTACCAACACAATTAGAACATGGGTAATGTATGCAACCACTATCTGAAGCATTGTGAAATGAAAAATCTATAAAGATCTCCAAATTGTTTTGAAAATCGCTTGAGATCCGATCGGTTTCCTACATCCAAATTCTGTCTATTCTGTAAAAAGAATTTATATAAGTCGTTTTGTCATAAACAATTCAATAGGATTGAACTTTAATAGAAAATACATTTAAGTAAATGATAAAGGAATAAGTTTCTAGTTGATGTAGTGAACTATTAAAATAATGTAAAGAACGAGTACTCATAAATTAAATTAAAATTTATTTATATTCATTTTCATTAGGTCTATAAGAGGCACATGCCTCGGGTCCCATTATGTGTTATAGGCATCCCAAATCATTCACTCATATTCAATAACTCATTATTGGCACCTCTATGGCCATACCTTTCATTACCCAATTACTTCCCCAAGTAAAGCGCACCCCATGGGTGAATAAATTTTAGGCTTCTACACTAATAGGTTGTTCATGGATTATAAAAATATTTAATTTCATTAAGTATAGACAAAAACATTTATTTTTAAATTTGAGATTAATAATAAAGTATGTCAATGATAACAACATTACTGAATTAAACTTTTGACTTATCTAACATTTTTATTGATGTCTAAACATGCCAGAATGGCTAGTGAAAAGCACCCCACCCACATAAAAGTGAGTATTGTCCAAGAAGGACACATAATATAAATTGTACAATGAGAACCATATTTAATTGACCCTAAAGTTATATTAGTACATTCATCTTAGGGGAAATGTAATATATGATCCTGGCTAACTGATGAATTCAAAATCTCATATTCCATATGTTGGACATTATCTAAGGTAAGAAATCATGTGAGGATGGGTTTAAATCATTCAATTTCTTACATGCTAGTGAGAATGAAGGCTTGAATTAATGACTTGATTTCACTAATTAAATGAGGGTAGAGGTTTCATAGGCTGTGTAAACAGAATGATTAAATAAGGGTAGAGGATGCATACACTGTGCATGGTGTGGGAGTCTTAGCCGATTTAGAAACTAAAATAAATTCCCATCATAGGTATCAATAAGAAACATCAGCATCAAAAGAGACTCCAAATAAAAAAGGACTAAAAACATCAAACACTTTTTACGTTATCCCACCAAAAAATGATCACGAATATCCCTATATGTTTTCATACTTCAAGCTTTTATAGAGAGTTTATAGTTATGAGCTTCATCCATCTACACACCCTCCCCACCCCACTTGGACAGCCCTACCACCACCCCACTTGGACAACCCATCCCCCGCCCAACTTGGACACCACTACCCCCACCACACTTGGAAACCCCCCCCCCCCCTCACCCCACCTGGACAGCCCTACCATCACCCCACTTAGACACCAAGTCAATTGTTATACACACCATGTGAACCCTTATACACACCATGTGAACCCTTATACCATATCTTCATTATTACAACCATTAATAAAAAATTATTAAACAACATCACTTGTCAAAGATAATAAAATTGAACATAAATCAATAATAATATTGGATATATCAAGTAAAATGAAGTTATACTATCTTACATCCTAAATGACCACCCACAACCATGATTAATAACCACAAATCTCCCCTTTCGGCCAAATCAAAAGTGAAAAAAAAATATAGCTGTAGAAAACAACTTCATTTGTGTGAAGAATAATAATCCCATGGTCCTCGTGATATTTGAACCATGCAATCATGATTTTTGAGATGAACTTGTATCCATGAAACCATATGAGAAACATGATTCAATACATGTGTTTTTCTGATTTTCCCAAGAATTTTGAAGAACCACAAATCAGTGAAAATGCTCATTGTGTTTAAAAAAGGTGATTGAATAACTCATGTATGATGTTGAAGGAAGAATTATTAATGGTTATATTAGGAAAACTAATATTCACTAATATTGTAAATTTGAAATTCTGTGAATTAGTTTCATGAAGAAGGAAGAAGTACTAATTAGGGACCACATACTATTTTCCAAAGTTCAAGAAGATACTCCATATGTTATTTTGTGCAAAGGATAATTGAACAGTGTGTCATTTTATATATATATATATATAGATTTTTATAGAAACATGATACATACTTGTTATGTAATACACATAGTGTAAAAAAATAAAGATGAACAAGATCTTCATGTTTGACATGATCTTAATAAAAGGAGTGATTTTCATGAAATACTATGAATAAATATTACAAACAATTTCTTATGTGTTCATATACATGAAGTTGTAATATTTTAAGCATTGAGATTAAAAAAAATATGAATCTTTAAAATTAGAACACAATAAAGAGAAACCATGCCCTTATAAATGTATATGTGTAATGAAAACATTAATTGGACAATGTGTACACCGATGTTGGGATTTGAGTACACAATTCGTGGAGTAGTGAATCATAAAATTTTCCAAAAACCCTAAAAATTGGGAATAATGGTATCCTTTAGAATATAAGGATATCCTTGAGAAAAGGTGGAAGGATATCCTTGAGAAAGGTGGAATTCTTCTAACTTGGAATTTGATTTGATGGAAGAGGTGCACCTATGGTGGGGCTTCTCAAGGGCTTCTGCAAGTTGGAATCACCTCTGGGAGAGAAGGGAATGCTTCTGGAATACTTTTGGAATCGTGGGGAGGGGGCTGCCTAGGTTTCACAAATTTGGGGAATCTTTTTCCCAACAGTTATTAAAAACCGTTGGGAAAGATAGAGTTTTCCCAACGGTTTCATTAAACTGTTGGGAAAACTCATTTTTTCCATCTTTCCAAACGGTTTCATCAAACCATTGGGAAAAGTAATTTTTTTCCCATCTTTCCCAATGGTTTGATGAAACCGTTGTGAAAAATCAATTTTCACAGATCTTTACCAAAGGTTTATGAAAATTGTTGGTAAAGATCACCTATACCAACGGTTCTTTTGAACCGTTGGTATACAAGTGTTGGGAAAGCCATGATTTCTAGTAGTGAAAGCTACTCAAATTTATAACCATTTGATTTAACATGTCTAAAATTTAACAAATATAGTAAAAATTATTCATAAACTCGTTATTTTTAAAAAAGATTTTTTATTCATCCTCTACGCAAAAGCGTACCTAAAATGATATTAAATATAGAGACTTGGAAAATATGTTAAGAAAATAACAATTTTTTAACTGTTAATTTAGTTGGTTCCTATTAAATTTTTACTCAAAAACATTCACAAATGGTGAAAAGACAAACAAATAATCCTCATAAGTATTACTATTATATCATATTATAGAAAATTACTTAGTTCCATTTCATAAAGTCTATTTATGAAACTGGAATGAAACATTTTCTTCAACAAAATTAAAAAAATTAACGAATTAAAACAAATTTTCAACATAGAAGTTAAAACATTGTGTTTTTTTTTTTGAAATTAATAGATTATGTGAATATATTAGCTAGTTGAATTTTATATGGCATAATTAATTCTAACCATAATTTAAAACTATTAAAGCTTTGAATTTTAAAGATATAACTCCTCTTTAACTAACCAATTATAAAGCATGGGAAAGAAATACATGTTTTAGAATATAATAATTTTTCAGTGTTAATATAGAAGATAAAAGGATATTCTGATGAAAGAGGGAAGCTGGAATCTTGGTGATCAAGATCTAGTTCCTCAATCGAATGAGAAAACTTCAACCTTGCAGAAGTCTGATGTTCTTTGGCATGATTCTTCTAATGGAGAAATAGAAATTCTTGATTTATTGGTTTCCTAAAAGCTTTGTAATAATGGTTCGAAAACATTTGATGTGAATAATATTATAGGTTCTTCAATTTCATATCTCCTAAATCCCATGTACAAAGGAATCTCATTCATTGAAGCCTTTTCCAAAGATACATCTCTGGAATATGATAATATTTTCCATGATTTTTGAGATTCTCTGATTTCCAAATCTGAAGATGGTAGATTCATGGAAAATTCCCAACTGATGGTGCTCAATGAATTACTTGAAGACTACAAGTTCTCTATTATTTTAAAATCAATCCACTCTAAGGGATATAAACAAATAATAATTGAGGAGCTTAAGATCAAGCTCTCTTGGATTTAGGTCATCTCAAATAGGAAGATTGTCCCCATTGGTAGAGGATTATTCCAAATTATTTTTCCATATGTTATCAAAAGATAAAAGGAATGGAGCTTTGGATTATAATCTCTTAATCCATGTGTTTTTAAACTATCTGTTTTGGAGTTAAACATAAACCCCTAATTGTAGAAGCACTCGAATGCTCAGATATGGGTTTGAATTCATGATCTTATAGGGGTTCTCTAGAATCAATTAATTATGAGTGATTTTCATTCCTTCATTGGTGTGCCTATGAATATGGATAAGAACATTGTGGAATGGAAATTTGGATACTTTTCCATAGTCTTGGTGGATGAGAGTATGTTGAGCACCCTGCTTGATTGGGCCAAATTAGTGGCCCATAATGAGAAAATATAAGTTAAATTTGAAAATGATTCCATCCCAAAATTTTTATTTTTTATTGGTTATAGGTCATAACTAATCTAATTGTATAAATGTGAGGAAAATCTAGATGAATAATGTAGGGACATCTTCTCAGCCTACCCATGGGAAAACACACTAGCACCTAAAATGTGGGAAATGAGATGTAATCTATGGACAATGGTTATAGGGGGATTATCCATGATATTGTACCTATGGGGAATATTGTTATTTATAAGACCTTAATAAATATATAATTAATTATTTTTTATAGGATCTTATCACAAATGAATTTTTGCTGAAAAGGGAAACGTAAAAACTGTTTTTTTTTTTGCGATAACCCATTGTAAATAACCTATCATGATATATAAAAATGAGCTTTTTCACTGGGAAGATTTATCCATCACATATTCTTATTTTTTATGGGTTAATAATTGCATCATAAATAAGTAAAATAATAAAAAAATATTCACGATAATATAACAAATAAAACATATAAAACTGTAAATATATAAATTAATAAAAATATTACAAAAAATATGTTCATGAAAATATTTATCAAAATAAATATGACAAAAGAAATACATGAATTACTAAGTATTGATCCATCTAAAGAAGGCGGTGGAGAGAACATCATCCCTAAACCCCAAGTCAGTCATTGCATTTTCTCGATCATCTACTTGTGTTGCTACTCCTACCATCGATGCATCTCCTTCTCCTATTACTTCAGCTATCGATGAAGCTCTTTTTTCTCCCTACACATGGTCTCTATAAGCTCACCCATAGGTCACATCTATTCCTATATGAATATAAAATAAATATTTTACATTTAATGTTATATAAAAATCTAAAAAATGTACTTAGTATATGTCGTCGATGCATACTGAATGTGCGACTACCAAATCGATGCATCACATCCTACTTACCTCGATTCAATCAACCTAATGAAAAACTTGAAAATGGTTGGCATAAATTATTGATTTATCCACACCAAAATATTGGAAAATCTATTATTTATGCCTTTTTAGTAATTTATAATATATTATATTACATTATATTAAATTATACTAACAATTAGATGTAATTAGTGGTAATTCTAAATAATTACCACTAATTATAACTATTCTCAGTATAATTTAATATAAAGTAATAAAATATATTTTAAATTACTAAAAAGTTGTAAATCATAGATTTTATCATCTTCGGGTGATGAAACAAATTTATGCCAACCATGTCCAAATTTTTCATTTCTCATTTCCGAACACTAGAAAATTAATGACCTGTTTCATTTTCATTTTTTAGTAATTTATTCAAAAATATACTAAGTATTACTAATTTCTACTAATTACCACTAATTACCACTCTTTGTTATTAATTATAACTAATTACCACTAATTATTACTAATTTCCACTAATTATTACTTATTAAAACTAATTATTACTAATTATCCCTCATTATTACAAATTACCTCTAATTGTTACTAATGGACACTACTTACTATTAATTGTTACTTAACTATATTGATTTTCAACAAATATTTTATAATTATAGTGATTCAGAGATTATTTTTCCTAATTATTACCTATCTCCACTAATTATGGTGATTTTACGTTAATTTTTACCAATTTACTAGTAATATTTACTAATTTTAACTGATTACACATAATTTTCATTATTTATATCAATTTATAGAGAATTTTTACTAATATTTACTAATTATAAATTATTTTTACTAATTAAAGTTTATTTTTACTAATTATAGTGATTTAATGTTCATTTTAACTAATTTTTACTAATTAACACTAATTTTTAAAAACAAATTTGTAATTACAACTAATTTTTTATAATTATATAGATTTAACAGTAATTTTTACTAAATACATTGATTCTATGATAATTTTTTATAATTATTGTTACTTTACTAGTGATTTTTAATAATTTTAAATAATTACCACTAATATTTAATAATTATATAGATTTACCATAAAATTTTACTAATTAATATTATTTATTACTAATTATAATGGTTTACTGCCAATTTTTACTAATTTTTTCTAAACATCCCTAATTTTTACTAATTTTTAGTCATTAGTAACAATATTTACTAATTTTTACTAGTCATATCATGGTTTTACTGATTTTTAGTCATTACCAATAATTTTATCTAATTACTTTGTTTTACCAATAATTTTTACTAATTACAGTTTATTTTTACTATTTTTTAGTCATTTCCACTAATTTAAAATAATTATAGTGATTTATCTTTAATTTTTACTAATTACGGTTAATTGTTATTAATCATAGTAATTTAAAAATTCTTTTTTTCTAATTTTTACTAATTACTGATATTTTTTACTAATTATTGCTAATAACACTAATTTTTAAAAATTATAGAAATTTGCAATTAATTTTTATAAATTACTACTAATTTTTACTAATTATACTGGTTTAACATTCATTTTTACTAATCAATGTTATTTATTAAAAATTCCTCTAAATAATTATTACTTAATACTAAGATCTTTAAATTATTACTAAGTTCCTTTAATTAATACTACATATTTATCAATTACAAGTAGTTACTACAAATAACAACCACTTACTAATAATTAAAACTAATTATTTCAAATTAAAACTATTTAATTTTCTTTAAAATCATTACTACTAATTAAAACAAAATATTTCTAAATTAAATTAGAAAACACTAATTATAAATAATTACTTCTAATTAACTCTAATTACTAGAAATAAATATTATCAAATTTTAATATAAAATAAAATTAATATAATAAAAATTAAAAACATTACATAAATACAACAAAATGAAGCTTTTGTGCGATGAAAACCTCAAATTTTCTTTCCCTGTAAAAATTTAAACTTTTAATTAAATAATTGAAGAGAAGAAGAGGAAAGTTGAGAATAAGAGAGATCAAATGGAGAATAAAGGGGAAAAATTGGGTGGGGTATATATAGGTTTGATTAGTAGCAAAGAGACTGTTTGTGATGGGATGCCTATCATAAATAGTTCCCACCCTAAATATTCGAGTCGGTGGTTAAAAGTTGTTTTTGATGGGTATCATCTCAAATATTAACCTTTTGATGGAGTGTTTTCAATGGGTATTAATGACCCATCACAAATAACTATAAACAACGAAAGTTATTTGTGACGGGAACCTTCTCCCATCGCAATTAGCATTAAATGACCAAGGTTATGTGTGATGGTAAACTTGTCTCATCACAGATACACTTTCCCGTATTGTGGTGAGAAGCCACACCAAAAGTTCTTATGATGAGAACCTTCTCCCATCATAAATAAATTCTTATTTAATATTATTTGTGATGAGATTCGAATCTCATCACAAATAGTCCTCCGACATGGACTATTTTCAATGGGTGATGGGCCCATCGAAAATAGTTATTTTTCCCGTAGTGATTTGTGAAGTAGTCTACTACCACTAGAATTCCATAGTATCTCTAGAAAGAAAATGTATCTTTTTTGAAGCCTACTCAGCTTTATCGACTCTCTCTTGGGTATGGAAAGGTGCAAGAAGATGTTTTTTGTACCTAAAGTCCTTAGGGGATATGCTATTTAATGTACCTGCTGCTAACTTCACTCAAATGGAGAAGACCCCTTCTTCATCTGGTTCTACCCATAGTGAGGGTTATTTCCTATATAATGTAAAAGTTAAGTAAAATGGTAAGGTTACTACTTCCATTCACAATTTACTTGTTACAAGAATTGAATCCCTTATTGAAGAACAACTAGGTGAATTTGATTTAGACATTGATGCTCAAATGCATGTTAAATCTTATATTTGGGAGGAATAGAACACTTTTAAAAATAAGAAGGGGAAAATGAATATTGACTCTCCCCTCACAATTTTGGTGATCAATGATGGAGTTGTTTATATATATGGTAATGAGGTGCAAATCCCCAATGAGGATGAAATTCATGGGGTAGAAATTCTATTGGATAATTTTTACGATGCATACAAATTGGGTAAACCTGAACACTTGGTAAAATTATCTGTGTATAATGTGTATAGGTTGGCAGGGCAGGTGCTCGAATACATGTTTCAAGCCCAAACTCTCACAGTAAATCTCAATTCTGAACAAATCCTCATAGGTAAGTGTTCACCTCTGATCAAGGAGTGAATATCCAAATGAATGTTGCATCATACTCTAGGGAAATTGTATTTTGTTTTCTTGAAATCCTTAATAGATATAATAGAAGGGAGGTATTCCTTGAAGAATTAGATAATACTCATGGATATATAAAAATTGAGGTCCAATCCTCAAGTTCTGAGACAATAAAGGAAGGTAGAATCACTTATTTGATGGTTCTACTAGAGGGCTCAGATCTGGTTGGAGAATAGGATCCCCATCCACATGAGGAACCTATACCACTAGATGATAACATTGAACCTCAAGTGAATGATGATACACGGAAAGAACCTAAGACATGGGGGAGTGGTCTTCATCCATAAGGTAGGGTTTGTGGATGCCACTCCCCCAGATGATGACCTCATGTTTCCTAGGAATGTCTTCTTTTCTTTTCGTAGTCGTGTCTTATCACTGGATTACATTTTTTTTGTCTCCCTCTTATATGATGTTATTATATTACATTCAATAAAATTCAGAATGATGGGATATAACCCTTGGTTCACATCATCTTGACTAATTTTTCTACTATTAACATAATAAACTGAATTAAAATTCACAAATGGAAATTTTATAAATTAAATAAGACTTCCCTTAACAAAAAGATTTCAAAATTGTATTTCAAAAAACAACTAGAATAAGCATTTTTTTAGAAATAGTAGGTAGAGAACACATTCAATAAATAAACTCCCAAAAAACTAATGTATAAACTAAAATTATTATCAGAGGATAATTCTAAACATATATATTCTTTAAACTTTAATTAGTCATATGTAATCATATATTAATCAAAATATTAATAATAAATTTATACATTCATATCATTTCAAAAGGAATTTAAAAACTTAAAATTTAGAATGATTAAATGTTAATTAAAATAAGGGATAAATCCATATAAATAAATTATTTTCTTGACACAAAATATTATGACAATAAGATAACCCTTTAAAAAAACTCATAAATAGCATTCATGTATGATACTAAAGTTTATAACTAAAATAAGCTAAAAAATTCTTAGATAGTTTTTTTCTAAACCAGAAAGATAGGTTAGTTTAAAATACTTTCAAAATTATCTACTCCCTTTTAATTGAAGAATATTATCTAAAAATATATTTAAGGAGTTTCAAATAATTTGTAACAAATTAAAAATAAACAATTTACACATATTCTTATAATCAACATCATGATTAATAGATAAAACAAATATAAATTTTTTTGAGTTTATTCCATCATGACGTATAACTAAATATTTAGAGTATGCCTGTTAGTTGAATGAAAAATACTTACTAGGGTACTGGAAGAGTACTGCCACTGGAGTGGACAGGTTGTTAACAAGGAAAAAATCAGCTTCTATATCTCAAATAGATGTGCTTGTATCAGGTCTGATTCTATGTGTTATAGTCTACGAATGATTCAGGGATCGTTTCCCATGGAATATCTTGGCACCCATATCTCCCTAGGTAGAATATGTATACATGATTTCAATCATGTGATGAGCAGGATCATGAGCTGAATCTTCAACTGGAAGAATCATTTCTTATCCTTTAGGGGCCGGATTGCCTTAGTTAATAGAGTCATGTCAGCTATGTCGATCTTTTCTCTGGCCTCTAATAATTTATTGAAGGGTGTCACAAAGACCATTGATAAAATTATCGCAGGGTTTATTTGGGATGCTCTATTGGAAAGAAAGAGACACTGGGTTTCATGAGAAAATGTGTCAAGACCTATTCATGATGGTGGATTAACATCAAGAGTTTAGCTATCACGATCGACTTCAGACATGTAAAGCTTGTGTGGGAAACTATTGTAGAACATACCATGTATAGAAAGTTGATGTCCAAAAATAAGGGAGGTAATGTGAATACTACCAATGTGAGCACCTCTCCTATCTGGTCAAATATTAACGACATCATACCGAACCTCCTCCGAAACTCACAATGGATTATAGGGGAGTGGTATATTTTGTCTAGGTACAACAATTGGCTAGCCAAATATATTGTCTGTATGGGCTTCCCAGCTCCTATTATCTCCTTTAAGAAGGCAAGCCTTCACCTATTTTTCATCAAGTCATTATTGGACAAGTATCAATAAGAGTTGTTCACTTCAATCATCATTAACATGGATCGAGAAAGATGTGTCTTCACACCCTCCAAAACGGGGAACTTCAACTCAAAATACAATTTTAGGATTTTCATCACTCCTTATCAACAGGGAAGATGGAATGACATGATTTGGTGCAACAAGATTCCCATGAAATACAACCTTCTCTTTTGGAGGATCGGGAATAAGTTAGTTCCTTCATATGAAAATTTCAAAAGAATGGGCATAAATTTTCTTTCTAGATGCCATTTTTACAAGGAGGTGTGGGAGAATAATATGACATACATTTTCCTTGAAGGGGATTGAGATCATGTGATGTGGAGGCCTTTTGGTTGGCTTACTACATATTCTTCCCGAGAGCTGTGTGATACTACTTTCTTGGACTGATGGTCCAAGGGAGCTGAAGACAAGGTCCTAGAAAAGACGGCAAGTATAGGGGTTCTATGTGATAGGTTCGGGTGCCTTTGGTAAGACAAAACTGGGAAAGATATGAGGGGAGTACTTCAATAGGGTGGTCCATCATTACGCAGACAAAGAATCTTTGGGCAGGCATGGTGTCACTGACCAATAACTGGAAGAAGGTGCTTTATCTTCATATGTTTCATGCTTCTCCACCATCCAACAATCTCATGCAGGTACACTGGGTGTGGTGGTCTCCCCCAAGAAACGGCCTCAAGCATAATACAGATGGATCTTGCATCTCGGGGGGACATGCGTGGTGGATGGGTTGTTCATGGCCATTGGGGAAGCGTTTTGCTAGCCTTCACAGCATACTACGGCAACGACTCCTCCATGATGGTAGAGGAAAAATCATTCTTCATGGGCCTCAACCTTTATGCTCAGAAAAATATTTATCTCTCCCATGTGGAAACAGATTCAATGATCATTCATTATTCCTTAAATAGTAGAGGCTCGACTCCACGTTCAATTTCTAACATCATCAGGAGATTCAAGGTCATCCTCAACGACAATATAAAGGTTACACATACCTTGAGTGAGAGGAACAAATTAGGGAATTATCTTGCCTCATTAGCTAACCAAGGCTACAATGTAACTTATTTATCCAACATTTTTCTCTTTAAGCCTGAGGGGGTGAAACTGATTCGAGGGGAATCCCTTGGTCTCTGTTACTTTAGGTCCCCCTAGGCTGTTTTCCTTGTTTTCTATGTAATTTTGTGTTTCCCCCTTGAATAAAAATGATAATATTGATAAAGATAATTGTTACACTTTATCATCACTTTTCCTAGCATTGATAAAAGACACTAACATTTAATAAAAATAATATTGTCAACATATATAATATTATCAACATTATATTCCAAAAGTAATGTTTAATTATATTCAATTGTTACATAATTATTAAAAATAAGATATATTAATATATATTTCAATAATTTAAACAATAATATAAATATAAATTAATATATATTTATTATTAATAATATGTGATTTTATATATTTATATCTATATCTATGGGTGTGTATGTGTATGCATTATGTTTTGTGTGTTTTGTGTATGTGTATATATATGATGTACGTGTGTGCCTATATATATATGTGTGTGTGTGTGTGTGTATGCATGCATATGTTATGTGCACATGTGTATGGGGATGTACATATATGCTTGTGTATATATGTGTATGTGTGTGTATGGACTTTACTATTCATTTTTAATACTATTTTAAATTTAATATATATATATATATATATTTCATTTTTGAAATAATATTTTTGGAATTTAAATTAATTTCTTAAAATTTATACATATTTATTTACTATGTATTATTATTAATATAAGTTTAATTTATATGATTGGTATGTATTTATTTTTGTTTAATAATGTGTAATATTTTTAAAATGTTCGAAAGTTATATAATTTAGTCATTTAAATGTATTTTTTAAATATTTTCTTCACTTTTTTATGTGTTTACAATTCATGTATTTAATCTAACACGAATTCATATTTTTAAAATAGTTTTTTTTTTAAATTTTATTTTTCATTTTAAATATTATTTCATTTAATAGTATTTATTAATTTTTAATATTAATAAACTTTTATATTTTTTCAAATTTAATCATTTTCTAATATTTATTGGGTATACATATATTTATTTACTATTTAATGTTTCAATATGTTTATAATTTATATGAATGATATTTATTCCTTTTTTGTTTATTAAGTTTTAACATTTAAACTATGATTGAAATTTATATAATTTAATTATTTAAAAGTGTTTTTTAATAATTTAGTAATTTAAAAAGTTAATGTTTTAGTAATTTATTTAATTTTATTTATTCATTTTTAATATTATTTCATTTAATAATTTTTTTCATTTTTATATTTATTAATTTTTATTTTTTTGGAATTTAATCATTTTTTAAAATTTATACATATTTATTTACAAAGTTTTAATATTTCCAATATGTTTTTCATTTATTTGATCAATATTATTTCAATTTTATTTATTATTCATTAATAGAAATAAATTATATAAATTAATATTTTAATATATTTTTAATTTTTATAATTAATTCCTATTAATGCATTTTTATTTTAATATTTTTATGGTAAATATAATTTGTTTTTACTAATTTAGTTATTATTATAATTATTAAAATATATTTATTCATTTTTATTCATTTTTGTGTGTCTATAAATCGTATAGTAAGTGGAATAAATTCAATTTTTAAAATATTTTTATAATTTATTTAGATTTTTTAGTCTTTTTTAACATTCTTTCATTTAACATTATTAGTTCATTTTAATATTTATAAATTTTTAATATTTTTGGGATTAAATCTTTTTTTAGTATTTAGTTATACATAATTATTTTCTAAGTTTTAATATTTTTAATACTTTCTTAATTTATATGATTAATGTATGTTCAATTTTATTTATTATGTTTTTATATTTTTAAAAATTTTGAAATTTATATTATTTTTTATTTAAATGAATTTTTTAATATTTTTTAAATTGTTGTATGTGTTTACAACCAATTTTCTTAATCTTATTAACTATACAGTATTATTTTCTAATTTTTAATTCTCTTAGTACGTTTTTAATTTATATAATTAATATTAATTCAATTTTATTTATTAAGTTTTAATATTGTAAAAATGTTTTGAATATATATAATTAATTCATTTAAATTCAGTTTTCTATATTCTCCATTTTTTGTACGAGTTTACAATTCATGTAATTAACCTTAAAAATTCATTTTTTTAAAGAGTTTTTTTGTCTATTAAATTTAATTTATTTAATTTTAACATTATTTTAGTTAATATAATTTATTTATTTTTAATGTTATTTATTTTGATATTTTTTGGAATTTATTCATTTTCTAATATTTATATATTTATTTACTATGTTTTAATATTTTTAATCGTCTTCATTTTAATATATATCCATTTTTATTTTTTAATGATTTTTATAATTAATAAAACTTATCTATTTTTTAATATTTTTGAAGTCTCTTCATTTTTAATTATACAATTTCACTCATTTTTAACATTTATACATTTAATATTATATATTCTTTAATAATGTTAATTATTTTTTATTTTTTTATAACTTATTTTTTTTAATAAATACTTTATTAATATTTTTTATTTTATTTTGAACAATGCTTAAATCACTTTCAAAAAGTGTTGATAAATATGGGTTTTATTAGCGCTATAATATAAAAGCATTTATAAAATATCATTATTGGCGCAAAAATTATAGTGTTGGTAAAGATATGTCTTTATTAGTGTTTTTCTAGCACTAAAAAAGAGGTATCTTTCTCAGCACTAAAAAATACCAAGATAGATTTTATAAAAACATTATATTTTCGCATTGACAAAACTCATATTTATTAATGCTTTTTTTAACACACTGATAAAACCATTCCGTTCTTTTAAATAGAAACCAAACAAATAAATTTATCACTCGCGTCATTCAATCTCTCATAGAACTAAACATTCACTACTACCCCACCCCCCACTGAACTTCTTGGATGAATCAACCCTCTCACAACCTAAGTAATTTTAATTATTTCCGCTCCAATTTAGTTGATATCACATGTTCTCCCCTTTATCATCAATGAATTGATTCTTCTTGATTCTTATTATCCTTGCTAATTTTTTATTTCAATTTCTCACTTCTTTTTCTGGTTCTTTTCTATCTATTTAATCATGTGAGATATATTCAAAATATATATACATGACATCTTTTGAAAATTTCTCACTCTGGTTTCATGGAGTTCAAAGCTGAGTGATGTTGTAGAAGAGATATAAAATTCTCCATTGGAAAAAAGACAATCTAAACACTATAAAAACCTTTCCAACATATCACGGAACAACAATTCCTTGTTTGGGGATACATAAACCAAACTTATTTTCACCCATTTATTGGATACCGTGTCCAAGAAAATTTTTGTGTATAAAATGGTTCATGTAAGGTGGTCATTTCAAATGATAAGTAGGTAGAGTTTTTTCAGTGCACAGATGGTAATCTGCTCCATGTTCCAGGTATCCTTCTACTCTCATGTATTGAAATCAAGAAAATCCCATTTTCTTCCGCTAACAACATGAATAACCAAAATCCTTTTACTATTTACATTATTGTGAACATCAATAGTGGGTATTTTGCAACACAAACTGCTAACCTCATGTTTAGTTAAAAATGACTTCTTGTAAAAATGATACAAAAAGTGAGTGTACACAGTATAAAGTTTCATATCATTATTAAGTATCTTAATTCATATTCTTTTTCATTCATAGTGCCCCAGTTTTATAAATTTTCTCCCATAATAGTTACTTCCCCCTACTAACCCCATTAAATATTCTTTATACTCTCATTTCAGCCTCAGTTCCAATTAGTGAGTGGGTATTTCTCTTCGGGGTGTTTTTTCTATTTTACCCACTTTCATTCATTCTGAAGACCATTGAATTTATTTATGTTATAAGTATTTGGATATTTTTTCCAATTGAATCTAATGGTTCCTCCCATTGGGAAAGACCCATGGTTTTTTTCAAACCTTTTTCCCGATTTCCACTCTGGAATTTTCCCAGAGTTTATTAAATATTTTCTTCAAAGGTTGGGTTCTTAAGACCATTTTATTGGGCCCTATCGACAATTTCATCATCTAAAAAAATCAAATTCAGAACCTTATAATCATATCACTAAAAAACCTCTAAGACTACCACATACCAAGTGATGAAATGAATATACATCAATTCAACCATCTTATTGTACTCCTACATAGATAAAGTTACAAAAACCATCCTTGATCTATGTTTTTTTAATATATTCATACAAAATTTGATTCTTAGTAACTTTATAGATATCAAAAATTATTTTCCTTTAATGATTTATACTACTATAAAAAATTATCAATACACATAAATGTACTCTTGTTATCTTATAATAATGGATTGAGGTAGGTTAAATAATTCTTTAAGAATGAAATTTTATGGTTTCTAAGATCATACACTATGTGTATTTATTTATTTAGTTAAATATCAATATTATTGAATCAAATAAGATGGATATAATTAAAAAATGGATGAATACCAATAATATGATAAAATATTTTAAGCATGGGTGAAATTTTTCATAATTTTCTCAAAATATTATGCATACAACCCTTCTCGAATCCATTTTCCAGTTTTACACTATTGTTATTAAAAATTAATTATTATAAGAGAGTTGTAAGACCACTTGATCTATCACGAAATGGGTCGAAGTTATTATTGTTGGACTAAACTCGAGAAAAGAAATAAATATAGCTAGAAATTAGAACAACATTATATTTTATGGATCATGTGATATAAGTATGAACAATGATGAAGATCATGTTGAGGATATGATTACATGCGTGAACTATAATTAAGATCATATTTAGGATATGATAATGATAGTTTAAGATGAACGTCATGATTTTCCAAAGTTATTTGAGCAGTTAAATAGTTGGGTAAAGATGCCATTGTATGCTGGTTATACTAAATATGAAGCATTTCGATCCATACTAATGTTTATAATATAAAATATTTTAAAGGATGGAGTGACTCCAACTTTACTAAACTACTTTATCTCTTTAATAATATGGTTCTAGGAGATAATGATCTTCCATTCCAAACATATGATGCTCTCTAATCATGTGTTCAATGGGTATAATCTCTAAAAGAATACATGATTATCCAAATGAGAGTATATTATTTCTCAAGGACTATGAATCACTTTAAAATGACTAAAGTGTGGGACATCTCAATATAAGAAATATATATCAAGTCCTCCAAAATTTTTATGTAACTTTACAATCATTACAAGGTTTAGTCACTTATATAAAATTGAGGAGACTAAAAGGAAATTTATAAGGCACATGGATATAATAAATAAATATGTAAAACTTCATCACTTGGAAAACTTTTCTTAGTGGAATAAAATTGATCATGAGTATCCTGGATTTAGAAATGAGATGAGAAAACATCACCTTCTTCAATCTACAAATAGGGTGAATTGTTTTGGTTTTTAAAGAAAAACTCATAGTACATGGATACTTATGTTGGTTAATTATAACTTTCCACTATGGTTATGCATGAAATGAAAATATATTATGTTATCTTAGCATATATTAGGATAAAAAAACTAACTAATGATGTTGATTTTTATTTGGATCCTATTTTTGATGACTTCATTGGGGAGTAGTGTCACCCATCTTCCTGGCATCTAACACACAATTTTATTATTAGACCACATACCCTATTTCCAAAGATGAGTTTATTTCATCGCTTTCATCATCGATTTTTCCTCTACGATCATAATAGGATGATGGGACATAATTTTCTCCTTCCATGGATTCAACTTTGGAGTTCATTACCTATTCTAGACATCCCTCATAGATTAAGTCATTTTCATGGAACTCATTCTTAGTGTCATCTCCATGTGGACACTGGTTAATTGGGTTTCTTTTGTCTCAACATGGAAACAACCTTCGGTCATGGTGACTAGTCAGCTGGGGAAATTCTTTAAATGTCTGGACATTGGGTATATTGGCCACCTATAAATCTCCCTCTCTTGAAGGGTAACTCATGTAAGGAATATTAGGCACAAAACCCAAGTCATCCTGTGTCTGTCACAAGGTATTTAACTATAGGGGAGTAAATATTCAAAGGATATTTACCTCCAAAATCCCATGTATATTACATGGTGTAGTGATTCTGGATCAGTTCACAAAATCTACATACTATGGGGACAGATCAGAAAATCATTTTGAGATGGATCAGGGCACGAGTTTAACATTCTATGGAGATAGGTTGGGAGTATTTGTAATGTATTATGGATATTGGTTAAAACACACTATTGAGATGGATCAAGCTGGTGTTTCCTTAGGAGGAAAGATTCCACACTATGATTAAAGATCATAATTCCATATTGTGGCAGATCAATAGAGGCATTTCCCTATGAGGGACGATTCCACACCTATATGGTATATCAAGACACCCTACTAAGGAATGTAAATGGAGATATGTCCCTGGGAGGGAAGATGTCACACCTAGGTTGTAGATCAAGATTCCTCATTAAGGAGGATCAATGGAGTTGTTTCTCTAAGATGGAATATACCACACCTAGGTGGTAGATCAGGATTTCCTTATAAGGTTGATCAATGGAGGTGTGTCCAAATGAGGGAAGATTTCACATCTATGTGGTAGATCAAGATAACCTATTGAGGTAGATCAATGGAGGTGTGTCCCTAGGAGGGAATGTGTCACACCTGGGTGGTATAACAAGACACGCTCTTGAGGCATATGAATGGAGGTGTGTCCCTAGAAGGGATGATTTCACACCTGGTTGGAAGATCAGGATGCCCTATTTAGGAATATAAATGGGGGTGTGTTTCTAGGAGGGAAGATGTCATGCCAGAATGGTAGATCATGATGACCTATTGATGATGATCAACGGAGATGTGTCTGTAATAGGGAAGAAGTCACAAATGGATATTAGATCATGATACCCTATTGAGGTGGATCAAGAGAGGTGTGTCCCCAAGAGGGAAGATGTCACACCTATGTGGTAGATCAGGACGCCCTATTGACAAGGATTAATGAATCTATATCCCTAAGAGGGAACATTACACTCCATTGTAGTAGATTATGACACCCTATTGAGGTGGATCAATGGTGGTGTTTCCCTATGAGGGAAGATTTCACGCATGGGTGGTATATCAAGATTCCCTAATAAGGCTTATCAATGTAGGTGTGTCCCTGTGAGGGAGTATGTCACACATAGGCTGTGGTTGTTAGGATTGAACCTTAGGGAGGATTCCTATGTACCATATTTAAGAGAAATGGATCAAAACCTATGTGGTTCAATTCTGAAGTTTATGGTCATGTGACTGGACGGATCCATGTTGTTTAACGTATTATGGTAAGGATGCTCATTTCTCAAAAGGAGCATTGATGAGGGATGGTTTGGGGCTTATATGTGGAAGCTTCCCTCGGTGGGTTTCATATTTCCCATGATGGGGGAGATATTTGAAACCCATGATTATCATACATGGGGAATCCCATTTTTATCACATAGGGTAATTCTATAGTTTTACATCATGTTCTAAGGATGCTGTTGTGCAATTTAACATCATATGACTGGGATGTGTTGTTAGGTAGTTTTACATCATGGAACTCAGATGTGGAAGAGATGACTCCTCAAGGGGAACCATGTCAAGGAGACTATAAGATTTTATATAGGTATACTCAACCCAGATAGGTGCATAGTTTCCCTAAAATATTCCACCCTTATGGATTATGTGACTACCACTCATGTTCCTCTATGTGGGACAGAGCATTGGAACGTAAGGGGAGGAGTAGTAATCAGGATACCCAACAATATGTTCCCTCTTATTAGGAGAATTAGTCATTAGGGTACATATTCTTAGGAACAACCAGTAGGGTAATGGCTACACTAGAAGCATAGGGAACATAGGTTAGGGTACAAGGAAGTTGTTCTATGAAAAAAAAATTGTTTCATGAAAGAGGATGCAAAATGTGGGTAAATCATAAGGGAAACTAATGGATTCAAAAGCCATAGTTGCCCACAATATTTGGAGTAGCACGTAGATTAGGGTTGCATGAAGGAAGATTATATTTTCATGAACCTAACCTTCTTTAGGATTAGTTTTTTGAAAACCACTCTACCATAGGCCAAGTCATGTTTGGGTCTACATGAGGACTATTATTAAAATACTCTTTTTTAGGGTCTATGATCTAGGGAGTTGTGTGTTGTTGCGGAAGAGAGGGAGTCGCACACAGTGGAGAATTTCTTAGTCTTCCAAAGATCCCCCTCAAATTTGTGGGTTCAACTTATATTTATATCTGAAATCCTTATTTATTGGTGCTCAACTTCTTGGGCACGAAACTGGGTTTCACGATTCTCTATCCTTTTCTGTTGGTTCTTGGTCACGCAAAAATTTCTATTTGATATTTTCTTTATCATGAAACTGCATGGTTTCATGATGGGTTTATATGAAAAACTTATTTCTTACACTCAATATTAATTTCATTCACACATGGTCCTAGGGAATTTCATCATCCTTGGGAACATCTACAAAATTACACACCTCCTTTGGCACGCAAGTTGTTTGTGTACAGAATTTTATCTCTGTGTGCACTTGTTGAAACTTGCACGGAACCTACTCCTCAGTCCCATAATTTTCCTTCATGTTGGTTTTCATGTTTAGTTCATCCGAAACCAGACAATTGGGGCCTAATATGAGATTTAATCTTGAAAAAATCCCCTCCCCCTCAGAATATGTGCTGATAAGGGACCAGAAGGTTGGGTTCTGAGGAAAACATAGAAGAGAGGATCTCATTTTCATGTGGGTGTGAAACTTTTACCTCTAGTCATGCAACTAAATTTCACACTAAGAACAAGCTGAAAGACATTGCCTATAAATATGGGTTGGGACTCCCTTATACATTATTCTGACTTCTTTTCATGAAAAACATTATCTCATGTGTAGAACTCTGTATAAAATCATGATCCTCGACCACAACATTCAAGCAACTTCAAATTTAGCAAAACCAATTTCATGACCAAGGGGTAATTTTGAAGAAACTCTTCCAAATTATTATGTCACTATGAAATTTACGTTTCTAGGGTACTTTATTGTTTTCATATACTTCAAACTCCTAGATTTTTTGGAAATATCCAACCAAAAAAACCAAAAAGATTTTGATGATGCTTCCAACACCCAGAGGTGAAAATGGTTTCGAATCTTGAGATTCCTCAAGAGAGGAGGGTCATTTCCAAGAATTAGGTACTTTTGGGCATGCTGACTAATGACCATTTGAATTATATACTAAGTAAACTCCCTCTACTATACAACTTTGTACTAATGGATGAGGTGGTCATCCAAGGAATTAAATTAAACACGCATTGCTATTAGTTGTGTTCCACAATGAGTCCTCCCATTGAAACATCACCATTCAAGGTCACCCTAGTCAGGAGCACGTGTACATTTCTATCTACACACTGAGTGGATAGAAGATAATTATTATTGTAGAGTAACCAAAGGCTTTAGAGTTCCTATCTAGATATTACAGTATTCTCCTGAGAAGTATCTAAGAAAATTGCAAGGGTTAGTAAAAATAATTGGATTTGTAGTCTAGAGGAAACTTCACCAATGAATAGTAAAGGGCATACCAAGTACACTTCACTTTCCTTGAGTACAGGGTATAGTTGTTCCATATCAGATTTTATGAGTCATTATGGACATCCCATTTCCATACATACCGTCAACATGAACTATTTCCATATCTCCATAGCCATTGGTCTCTAGATACCAACACTTTATACCTTCACCATGGGGAGGTGGGAATTGGATTGTGGGATGTTCACTGCATTAGTGCCACTAAACTAAATGGGTTTCAATGTGAGGAGTTTATCCTAGTGTTGAAAACCTTGGGAAATAGGAGGAAACCCTCTCTCGGTGAAACATCTTCTGGAGGAATTGGAGAGAAAGATAGATCACGCTCCCCCTTCAAAAAGTACATCTCATTCAATACTTGGTTGGGAATGCTCTTGAAAAGGGACCCAACCATGAAAATTATGGGGCAGCTGAAGTATTTTCTAGTGGCACTACGAATTAGGAGGTTGATATCATATTGGATAATCTAATTGGAATAGAAGTATAATCATTGATACAACTACATGGTGATGGACTTATAGCCATTAGTATGCTATAGAGTATTCATGGCCACCTTCCTCGGCAGTTAGATACTTCTAGTCAAATATTCATGCAAGGGAATGTGCCCATAGATGCTTATGATAGTGGATATCATGGAGGCTGAAAATAGGGTGAATATGAGGGTACAAGTTCTAGCCCAAAACTATATAGAGTTGGGCCATATGATGAGGGAGGACATATCCAAAAGGATTTGTGGAATGTTCTAGTTCTTAACTGGTTGGATTGAGGCACACATTGGAGGCTACAAATTTCCAAATTCCACTTCGCATCTAAATGTATGTATGAGGCCCTAACTTCTTAATATCTTCAGGTTACGACCAGTGGTGATTAGGGAAGTCGAGGTCACGTTTGGAAGGACCACAAATCACTTAAAGTACCACAAATCACTTAAAGGATTCCCAAAGTGTGGTTCTTCTTGATACAAGAAAAATGAAGTAGGTCCTATAAACGTTATATGGTACTTTCCAATCATTCCAAGGTTTTGGAACCTATATATAAGTGTGAGATTGAAAGGAAATTAATGTGGTGGATAGATACAAGAAATGAAGATGAGAAACCACGTAACCTAGGAGACTCTCCTCAATGAATTGTAATTGATCATGTGTATCCTAAATTTGGAAATGATCTGAGAAATATTCATCTTGCGTTATCAATAGATATAGTGAATATTTTTGGTTTTTGAAATAAAAATCATAGTACATGGTTGGTTATGTTGGTAAATTATAACTTTCCACCATGTTTATGCATGAAATGAAAATAAATCATGATATATATGCTTATATTAGACCAAAACAATCAAGTAATGATATTGACATTTTTTTGTATCCATTGATCAAACATTTGAAATTATTATGGTATTCTGGAGTAACATTGTATGATTCTTATAGAAATGAATACTTATCATTGAGATCCATGTTATATGAGATGATAAATGACTTTCCTTCTTATAGAAATTTTTTAGTATATACCATTAAAGGAACTCAAGGGTGTCCCATTTTTGAAAAATTTACACAGTAAATTAGGTTGAAATGTCCATTTAAGAATGTGTTTCTAGGACATTGAAATTTATACCTCAATGACATAAGTACTGATCTTTTATGACATCATTCAATAGAATATTAGAAGAAAATACAACACTATCTCCACTAACAAATGATAAAATATTTGATAGAGTAAAATATGTGGAAACTAATTTTGGTAAATCATTTTTGAAAACCCAATGAAAACTAGTTAAAAAAAAAGAGATTGTTTTTTTTTTGAATTACCGTACTATAATTGTCTACACGTCATACATTTTCTTGATATTATGCATGTTTGAAAAAATTTATGTGACAGTGTAGTTGGTATGTTTTTAAAAGCACACAAAAATTAAAGGATGGAATTATGTCTAGGTAGGACATGGTTGACATGGGAATATAGGAAGAGTTGGTGCCAGTGATGGGTGAAAATGAACCTTTCTTCCTCCATATTCTTACTCTCTTTCTAGGTTGGAGAGATATATTAAAAACACTAATACCTTTCTTATAATGATATTATGTAGGGTGAAAATTAAAGACATTAATACCTTTCCTATACTGATATTTTATAGGTTTAAAATGACTGTGATTTATATCTATCAACACCCACCCATTTCCTTATATTGAGTGGTACGGTGTTCAAAATCAAAGAATACACTCTACCCAATATATCACTTCAAACGTGTCATTTGAGAGTGGAAATTAGCATAGCTCATGAGCTGAGAATTGAGATACTTATTCCATATGATGATGAAGATATTTATATGGTTTTCCAAGATGCTATAACATTCATCATGTGGCCATTAGATCTTGTAAAATCCCATGTTGACAAGTAGGTATTCATTTCCAAGTTATTTTTCATTATAATACATTAACAATTAATGAAAAAATGTCTTAAATAATGAATTCTATTATATATTTAAAAATGGAATGGGTGAAATTAAATGTTGACTCAAAACAGACTAAAGTATCAACCAACCAATAGACAAGATATTCCAAAAGGACATTTACCCTGCCCATTCAATATATGCATTTACTAACATTGAAGGTTCATAAAAATACAATGTTATAAAATGGTACTACTCACATAGTTGATTTTGAAGAACAAATGTGTGGAGAGGAAGTTAGAGACTAACTTTCTCATGAGAATTTAAAAGAAATCCTCAATTATTAATGGCTAGGAGGCTCAGTTTTAAATGCATACATGAGGTATGTTTTCATGATTTTTTTTAAAAAGATGATATACTATGTTAATTATGAATAAATAAATTTAATATTTTTTTAGGTGTATATATAAATATAAATTTAATGGATTACCCAATGATCATAAATTTAGACTCATTAGTCCTTATGTCACTTCTACAGAACAAAAAGAAATAGATTCAAAAAAATGAATGAAATAGTGAAAAAACTGGCAAATTTTTTTGAAAGAAAACATGCGGGTGAGAGAATTCCATTAATATCTATGATGCATGGGTAAAAATATAAAATTTAATCATATAAAATATATTTTCATTTCTTTCATTAGTTATTCATGTTTGTGTTTTGAGGCAACATTGGATTTTCATTATAGTCAATTTGGATACTCTAAATATTTATTTCATATATTCAATCCATGGATACCCAAAAAACCATCCACACATGATGATGTTTGTCAATTTATAATACACTACATCCAACATTTTAAAAAAAACATCATGTTATATATTTTAAATTATATTTTATTGAGAATTATATTATGATAGGGTGGTGTATAAATATCATGAAAATCATGGCATGAGGACAACCAATGTGCACAAGGAGCTTGAAAATTTCTTAAATTGGAAAATTATCAGGGTATATAAGATAATATCTCACTATACAAACACATATAAAAAATTACATATTTTTCTCAATGTTTTAGTAGTGCCCAAAATAAACAAATGGAAAATATTTTGATTATTATGTTTGTAAATTTATTATAGAGATCATATTCCATCAAAAAAATATTATCCCCAAAGTTGTATTTTGGAAGATAATTATAATTTAATTTAAAATATATATTAATCCATTGTGTATTTATATTTTTCCTATCTATGAATTCCGAAAATATTATTCATAGGAAAATATTGATTTTTTTAGAAATTAATAGGTAGTATACCAGATGGAATAATGTACAAAAAAAGAATGTAGAAGGTTAAAGTTTTTTAATATACAATGTTTTACTCATAATATTATATATTCTCTACTAAATTAATATAATCTAAATTAAATTTTTTTATACTCATGAATATGATTCCTTTTTTACATGACCATGTTACCAATTTCATATATGTCATGAACCCTCCCCCAGGGCCCTGTCATGACTACCCCAAGCCTTCCTTCCGTAGGCCAGGGGATGGAGACTAGCATCGAAAGGCATATTCCCTAGAATTGGGAAGGAATTTCCTTTATAACCTATAAACTCATGTAACTAAGCACACATCAAGATACGAACACAAGAAAGCTGTATAACAAAAAGAGTGGTGAAAGTAAAAGGGGTCGGAATAAAAGCCCAACTATAAAGATACAAGTACAACTGAAATACAATACAACTGAATAAAGAGAAAAGATAGATACTGGATCATCCTCTGAGGTTCCTACCGGAAGTGTAGGTACATATCGCCTCCTCAGCACTCTACGTACACTCGTCTCCTCTACGTACCGACACGCTGTATGGTCCACCTCCGGGTACCATCCAGTCCTGGTACTCTCAGCCTCAGTCAGCGTTGTCTTTCATCTGCATCCAACACAACAAGGATCAGGAATAGCCCATGCAGGGATGAGTATAACGATACTCAATAGGGACTCTGACACCCTCAAGGTCTCACAAAATCCACCAAGGATAAACCAAAAAGTATGAAAATAATAGATAACCCTACTTAGGTATATTCCCATTCATATACCTAAGTTATCAAGTAATCCATCTCTAGCATGAAGAAACACAGAGGTTCTAACTCATATCGCACTAGGTATAACTTACGTACAATATTAGAGATGATTAGTTATATCTAATGAATCATCTTACTCCATTAAGAGGCTCTGCTGTTGACCTGCATAGAATCGCTTGGATCTGACCCACACAGGATTGCTAGGAGATGACCCACACAAGATTTCTAGGAGTTGACCCACATAGGATCACTGGAGCTGACCCATAGAGGAACTCTAGGAGCTTACCCACACACAATCGCTAGGATCTGACCCACACAGGATTTCTAGGAGCTGACCCACACAGGATCGTTGGAGCTGACCCACACAGGATCGCTAGGAGATGACCCACACAGGATCACTAGGAGATGACCCACACAGGAATGCTAGAGATTACCCACACAGGATCCCTAGGAGCTGACCTATAATGCCCTGACCCCAGTTACCCAGATTTGGTGCATTATTACGTAACATTTTCATGATAAAAAAAGATCAAGTCTCGAAATACCGATTATTTTAGTAGAATTGGAAACACTAGATACATTCATAAATGTTACATTACATCATAAAGTGAAAAACTACAATAACATAGTCACCATATTCCACACCCATATCCCCTTCAGACTATCCCTACAGGTTAGTCATAAAACATTTCTTCACATCCTGGAAAAATTAAAACATATAAAGGGGTGAGCTCAGATGCTCAGTAAGGATAACAATACAGCGGAAACTTTCATAAATAAACATAAACATTTAAGGCAATGTATAACTAAAACAAAAGCCATTTAAACTTGAACTTCAATATAATATGGAAAAAATAAAATTAAATAATTTCATTTACTTATTCACATGGATACTCTACTAGTAGAATAATCACATGCAATATCAATAACCACTTTCATAATAATGGAATGCATAATGCCAGACTATCATAACCACGTAGCCAAGGCCTCGTTCCAAGACTACAAATAAGATTTTGTCAAGGCCTTATGCCAAACACTAGTTTGTCTCATGATACCTACCAATGCATCGAGGAACTATAGCAGGCTCCACCCATCACTTATTAAGTCCAATGAATTCCTCATATGAATAGGTTTAAACATATCATAAACCATAACATAATCGTATCACATAAAACATGCATAAAGGAAACATAACATTTCCACATTTCAATCACAAGATATCAATACAACACATTGATATAATAAAAACATTATCAAAACCATTTTAAATACCAAAATAAAAGAAAAGTAAAACATGGTATTTATTTTTCATTTAAAAATAGTTATTGCTTGTAGAGGAAGCTGAAACTCAAATAATGGTCACGGCGGCGAAGAAGTCATTGTCACCGCATACGTACAACAAAAAAACATTCCCTTTTGTCATATATTAAAACGCTTCGTATAAAAATATTCCTTTTGAATAAAGGTAAAAGTCAAAGGGTTTTATACACCGTATAAAATAAAGTCTTGTATTAAAACTAAATATGCCTCAATGAAAGAAGATTGAGACGAAGTCCCTTACAAAGATCATTTTTTTAAATATAATATATCTATTATGTGTATTCACTATATGTACACATAAACAAAGTATAAATACAAAATAAGGTATAAAAATTCATTTCTCACATAATTAAAGAACAACATAAATAAGAAATATAAGTTCAACCCAAAGAATGGGAATTGGGTTAAGAAGTTCCATTACAAAGATCATTTTTTAAATAAAATAGATCTATTATGTATATTCACTATATTTACACATAAATAACGTATAAATATAAGATAAGTTATAAAAATTCATTTCTCACATAATCAAAGAACGACATAAATAAGAAAGATAAGTTCAACCCAAAGAATGGGAATTGGGTTAAGAAGTTCCCTTACAAAGATCATTTTTTAAATAAAATAGATCTATTATGTGTATTCACTATATGTACACATAAAGAAAGTATAAATACAAGATAAGGTATAAAAATTCATTTCTCACATAATCAAAGAACAATATAAATAAGAAAGATAACTTCAACCCAAAGAATGGGAATTGGGTTAAGAAGTTACCTTACCTCGTGTCCGACTTGACTCGATCATTCTTTAATCTCCCGAATAATAAAATAGAGTTAATTTCTACTTGATTAAGAACCTTTTTCATGTTCAATATTCCTTTTATATCACTTATAACCATGTTGTGAACATTATGTAATTATTTAAGTTAATAATGGTCGTTTTGTTGATCTTTGGTACTTGAGACAAAAATAAACTTCTTATAATTACAAGTTGTTCATGTGGTAAAATATACAATATATCCAGAATTATATTCATGATGTAGATATCCTATATATCCTATATATCCAGTATATAAATGCATTTATAATATTACATAACATTTAGAGGTAAGAAATGAAATTCACCGTTCATGGAGACGATAAGCCGTATGTACGCATGAACGCTAATTTCATTTATATTTTGTATTTAATGGAATGAAATCATAATGATGTAAAATTATATTATAATTCCAGTATAATATCATATATAATATCATTAACTCCCTACTTTATACATCCTACATATGGCATTAACGATTCAAATCACTTTGAGGGGGCGGTAGTCCGCACTTCCAAAAATGAAATTATTGCATTTACCCATAATGGAAATCATAAAGGTATGACATAAATGAAAAATACAGAAGCATAAGGAAAACAGAAACATAATATATATCATATATAAATATAGTTACATCTTAATTTCCACCATGAGAGGTGTTAAAAGAAGATTGAACAATCATCATTTTGTGAGGCAGTAATTCACCACCCATAGAAACAGTAGGTTCTTTAACCATTAGACGAAGTTTTGTGTAAGTGAAAATCAAATACTTCTCATAACAACATACTAGTATATTTAAGATACTTTTTTTGTTACAAAATAAATGAATAAAAATATTTTAAGGGGTTGGAGAAGCAAAATAAAACAAAATAGCATAAGAGAAGACATTACCTTAAAATCGGGTAACTCTTTTTGATTTGAGCCAAAGGATTCCTTGGGAAGACTTATTCCCAAAGTGAGGCTTCTAGGAGTAATAGAGGAAAGTTGAGAGATTATTTTGGCAGAGTTTGGCCAATCCAAATGGCTTTGAATGTGTGAATAATGTGGTAGATATGGGGGCCTTTTATAAGAGGAGAGGAGGGGCACTCTTGGAAAGTCATGAAATGTTACATTATTTTGAAGTACTTTTTGGATTTCAAAGGTCCCAAAATTATATATTTCGAGGATAAGGTGATAAGGGTTCTAAATCAACCCATCCAATAGGTTTTTGATAAGTGTAAGTCTTAGATTTTACATTATCGTTTCATTTTATTTAAATCGTTAATTAATGAGGTAATCACTGCATCATCATGGTGTCATAAAAAAATTAATTTATTTAATGTCTAAAAATTGTAAAAAAATTACCATGATGTAGGAAATATTTTTATATTTCCAAATAATATTTATAGTCAAAAATTTAACTTATATAACCCCATGTAATAATTGTTTTAGTAAAACAACACATGTTTGTGACAATTTTATTTTTACTTTAAATGAAAGGTATTAATGTCATTATCTTACACAAGTGGCTCCATGGGGTCACAAAAATCGTCCCATGGTTTGTCTTGGTCGGCCATGAATCATCCAATAGGAGTATGACTTGTGTAAATATATTTTTATATTCTTATAATATCATTTTTACCTTAAATTACCCTAATTACCTCTAATCGCGATTAATAGAACTCAAAAGTTACAATTCACCAAAAATTATTTTAATCCCATTAAACCACATTTTACTTCCTAATGACAATGATGTATGTCGGATTTTTGAAATTCAAATCACAGAGGTGGTAATTTTTCATGTAAACGAAAAATCCGTTTTTTAACTACCACTTAGTGGTTTCACTATTCATCAAAAATTGATGTTTTTCAGAAAAATACCAAAAAATAACTCTAAGGTATATTTGATATTCTGAATCCAAAAATGAAGTCCATTTTGAAATATAAAATTTATATAATTTCAAAAGGTGGGTATTACTATTCATAACGGCTACTTTGATTGGTCGCGATGTGTTAGAACTCGAGGTTGTGTACAATACACGCTGCTCTATTATTCAAAGAGAAGCGTACCATAGAATCTTGGGGTATTAAATTCTCCCCTCCTTAAATAAATTGTGTCCTCGTAATTTGAAAATGTTCTTCGAAAATAAAAGGTTGGAAATAGGAAATACCTTTGTGGAAAACCCACATCAGAAATAAGGTTAATAAAATTTAGCCTTAATAAGAGGGAAAGGGATATGAAAAAGTTACCACCAAATTATGATCTCGATTAGGAGAACAATGGTGGAAATTAGAGACATATAATTGGAGGAAAAAGGTAAATATTTGTAGGGAGTGATTGAGGTCATCAATCACAAACAAGTGTAAAATTGATGGCCTCAAAGCCTTCAATCTATGGTGATTTAAAATATCACCAGTTCAACAAAACATAATGTATTAGGATAACACGTTTTTTTTAATATCCCTTTTCTAATGTTTAAGAAATAATTTATTCATAGAATAAGAGAGAGGTATATATATATATATATACTTGACAAGTAGAGTTTCAACCTTCAACTAATTTCTACCAAAAACTCATCTTTCACTCAAAAAGATAATATAACTCAAAAATATTATATTTATCCTAATAGTACAAGGTTAAAAATATTAAAACATACAATTTAGATTAGGAAAACTATTTTTTAACAACCAGGGACTTCCTGTAGGCTAGTGGTAGGTAATAAAGGCATGTCGCACTATGGTTGTGGGTTTGATTCCTACAGCTTTGTCCGATGCGATGGGTTATCCCCCAACCTGCAGGTTGTCCTTTTCCTAAAACTATAGTATTATAATATTCTAAAAATAATCTTCAGAAATGTTTTAACCTTAAACAATATTATCCAAAGTTAAACATAATCCATTCCGACCTTTATAGTTATCCAAAATACCTCTGTCCAGACTTTCTCTAAAAGGTCTCTAAATTCCAAAATCAATTGTAACATCAGATTCCCCAAATAAAGTAAAGTTTCTCTTATTGTCACATACTAAAAATATGATTAATTTCATCATATTAAAACCTTAATGAAAACAAAAAGTACTGCAATATAATCCTTATATATATCACATTATTCTTATAACCAGATTATAATTCTAGAGTCCAAAATCACCAATAAATTAATTATTCCACTTCAACTGTAGTAACATCATAATATTGGCCTTGATCCCTTGGCCTTTTCTAAGGTAAGTTTCCCTGACGCTTATGAAATTCATTTTCATAATTCCCCATTTCCCTACAATTTTATCATTCAACATTGATAGCCTCTTTCTTTCCCTTGCAATCACGAGCCTGGTGACATTTTTCTCCACATTTATAACAAAATCCCATTCCTTTTAGGCAAGTACTGGGGTGATTCTTCCCACAATTATCGCATAATAGAAAATCCTTCTTTCCCTTTTTACCTTTATTTGTCTCGTGTTCCACCATTCTCTTCTTCTCTTTCTTTACTTTATTGTCATAAGATTTATAGAATTAATTTTATGTCTTGATAGCACACAAGACTATATCTTCATACGTTGAGAAAGATTGTGATACTAAAGCTCAACGGAGAAATGGTTTAAACCCATCAAATAAATGATCAATATTACTTATTGGGTTACGTATATAATCTTTTGCATGCCTCACTAACCTTGTAAAGTTAGCCTCATACTTTGCGACATTCTCATCCTCCTTTTTTCTTAGACTCAGAAATTTTCTTTCTATATCTGCTCAATGGTCACGAGGAAAGTATTTTTCTAAGAATATCTCTTTGAACTCCCTCCATTCCATACTTGATACTTCTTCATCTTCCTTTGTATTTTGAATCAGTGTCCACCATTGATCAGCATCTCTAGTAAGGCGGTAAACTGCCATGATAACCTTTTCCCTTTCACTACTCCCCAAGGCATGGAATATTTTCTCTAAGTAATTTATTCATTTCTCAGCTACTAAGGGATTTTTACTCCCATTGAATGTTGGTGGTTGTTGCATCATGAAGCGATCTAACATTGATCCTCCACACTGTGGATCAGGGTTCTCCATACAAGCAAGGTTATTATTCATAACCTGAGTGAGTTGTCCCAGTATGGTGATAAGCTTATCTGCACTAGTTGTATCACCAACTCCATTATAATTATCTTGAGTAGGAGGAAAATCCCTACATGGAGTGCGTGTATTGATATGGTTTCCATTCCTTCCACTAGGTTCCATTTCTAAACAATGTCATAAACTAGATTAGTTTATGAATCGAAATAAATAATTCCATACTTTTAAAACACTTAACATAAATTGAACTATTTATGGATATAATCACTAAAAAAAATGTTTTATTTGAGAAAGTATATACTCATAAACCCTTTATAATTGTTTTTAAAGAAATCGTGAATTATCCTAAGCATATCCTATGGGAGTGTCATAACCAAGAGTGCAGTAAGGCCCATTGTCGTGCACAAGTTCTCATTCGAGTCTAGCTTAAAGTGGTGTTTTCGGGTTTTACCCCTAGGTACATCTGTGCCAGAGCCGCCTCTACCTGATCGTATCCAGACAAGGATGTATCGGTCAGAAAATACACAAAATCCATACTTTACCAAAATTCTAGGAAGCTCTTCTATACTAATCCTGAAATTATATCTAAGGTCTATGTACTCTAATCAGAGTTTATCTAAATCTAGCTTCCAAGGTTAGTACTAAACTTCCTCTGATACCAACTGTAACGCCCCGACCCCAGTTACCAAGAGTCGGTTCATTATTACGTAACATTGGCATGATCACAAAATATCAAGTCTCGAAATACCGATTAGTTTAGTAGCCTTGGAAACAGTAGATACATTCATAAATGTTACATTACATCATAAAGTGAAAAAATAAAATAACATAGTCTCCATATCCCACACTCATATCCCCTTCAGACTATCCCTGCAGGTCAGTCATAAAATATTTCTTCACATCCTGGAAAAATTAAAACATAGAAAGGGGTGAGCTCAGATGCTCAGTAAGGATAACAATACAGTGGAAACTTTCATAAATAAACATAAACATTTAAGGCAATGTATAACTAAAACAAAAGCCTTTTAAACTTGAACTTCAACATAATATGGCAAAAATAAAATAAAATAATGCCATTTAATTATTCACATGGATATTCTACTAGTCGAATAATCACATGCAATATCAATAACCACTTTCATAATGATGGAATGCATAATGTCAGACTATCATAACCACGTAGCCAAGGCCTCGTGCCAAGACTACAAATAAGATTTTGTCAAGGCCTCGTGCCAAGACACTAGTTTGTCTCATGAGACCTACCGATGCATCGAGGAGCTATAGAAAGATCCCCCCATCACTTATTAAGTCCAATTCATTTCTCATATGAATATGTTTAAATATATCATAAACCATAACATAATCATATCACATAAAACATGCATAAAGGAAACGTAACATTTCCACATTTCAATCACAAGATATCAATACAACACATTGATATAATAAAAACATTATCAAAACCATTTTCAATACCAAAATAAAAGAAAAGTAAAACATGGTATTTATTTTTCATTCAAAAAAAGTTATGGCTTGTAGAGGAAGCCGAAACTCAAATAATGGTCACGGCAGTAGAGAAGTCATTGTCGCCACATATGTACAACAACAAAAAAACATTCCCTTTTGTTGTATAGTAAAACGCTTCGTATAAAAAGATTAATTTTAAATAAATGTAAAAGTCAAAGGGGTTTATATTCCGTATAAAAGAAAGTCTTATATTAAAACTAAATATGCCTCAATGAAAGAAGATTGAGACGAAGTCCCTTACAAAGATCATTTTTTAAATAAAATAGATCTATTATTTGTATTCACTATATGTACACATAAATAAAGTATAAACACAAGATAAGGTATAAAAATTCATTTCTCACATAATAAAATAACAACATAAATAAGAAAGATAAGTTCAACCCAAAGAATGGGAATTGGGTTAAGAAGTTCCCTTACAAAGATCATTTTTTAAATAAAATAGATCTATTATGTGTATTCACTATATGTATACATAAAGAAAGTATAAATACAAGATAAGGTATAAAAATTCATTTCTCACATAATCAAAGAACAACATAAATAATAAAGATAAGTTCAACCCAAAAAATGGGAATTAGGTTAAGGAGTTCCCTTAAAAAGATCATTTTTTAAATAAAATAGATCTATTATGTGTATTCACTATATGTACACATAAAGAAATTATAAATACAAGATAAGGTATAAAAATTCATTTCTCACATAATCAAAGAACAAGATAAATAAGAAAGATACGTTCAAACCAAAGAATGGGAATTGGGTTAAGAAGTTACCTTACCTCGGTGGCGGCTCAGCCCGGCAGCGGCGGCTCAGCCTGGCAGCGGCGGCACAGCCCGACAGCGGTGGCACAGTGGCGACGGAAGCTCGGCCCGATAGCGGTGGCTCAACGGTGGAGGTGGCTCAACCTGGAGGTGGTAGATCATCTCGGCGGCAGTGGCTCCAATGGCAGTGGCGGCTCAGACGGCGGCGGTATTGGCTTGGCAAGGCAGCGGTGGCTTGAATGGCGATGGTGACTTGGGTCAGCTCGACTGCAGATGGCGTGGAGCAGTGAAGGCCATGGGGTAGCGATGGCCATGGGGAAACGGTGGCCACAGACGGCGAAGCACCGCAGAGCATGGAGTCCCCAGGGAGTTGGGATTCCATGCCTTCGTTGGCGGCCAATTTAGCTGGCCTCTCTCTTCGTTCATTATTGTGGTGTAATCCACTTTCTTCCATTGAGAATAACACAACAAGGAAGAATGGCAGAAGGTTCGGGCTATGTTTGTTTGGCCTGCACCCTCGGCGTTAGGGTGGTAGCAAGCGGCTCAACAAAAATAGAAGTCAATAACAAAAAAATATTTAATTTTATATGAATCATGGATCAACTTGTTTTGGTTGATCAATGTTCGCCATTCTTTCCAAGAATGAGGAAGTTAATTGAGAAAATTCAAGAATTTAATAATAACCACCTACCTCGTTTGATTCGTCGATGGAGATCGCGAGGGAGAAGATGACGTCGTTGGGGAGGGAAAATGATCATTGATTGAAGACTTCCCACGTTGGAGGATGTACCGAGGAAGAAACTCGAATTTGAGGTTGGCATTCTTGGTAGGCATTCTTCGTTGGAGAGCTTTCTCCCAAGTTCCCCAAAGCTCTCTCCTTTGCCAAGCCTTTTCCCCAATTCCACCAAAATGTTAAAGGTAGCCCAAAATAATAGATTATGATATATATTATTTATTTTGTTTGCACAAATTCAAAATAGACTAATTAATTAAATTTAGTTGGCATAATAAATGTTGTAGGAGTTGAAGAGGCCCTCCCACATTTAATAAGAAGTTTGAGGGTTTCTTCATTAAAGGGGAGTTAAAGGGGTTTATACCTCGGGTGGTCCCCACCACCATAACCTATCATGGGATGTTATTTTGGGTGGTCCCCACCATCATAACCTCTCATGGGAGGTTTAGGTCTGGTGGTCCCCACTTCTCAATATCCACATGGAATAAAAAATTAAAAATAAAATCTAAAACAATTTTATTTTTATTTTATTCTTTCACAAATATGTGAAAAGCTAACTTCCACCCTCGACCTAATGCAATCGAGGTGAAGGTCTCCTCAAGTTAATACCAGCACTGTGAGTTCAATGGTGCCCTCATATTTCAATTCCGAGCACTAGTTCAAAAGTTATAAAAACCCTCTTGCATGTTTACTAAACATACCCAAAATAAAGTTCAAAAATTCATTTTGGGCACTCCGGGCCTCAGAATAATGCACCTTCAATTTTCACGGACTTGTAAAATTACAATTTAATTAAAAAAATCAAATGTGAATTCAGAGTCTTTACATTGTCCCCACCTCAAGGATTTTCGTCCTCGTAAGCCACAACTCATAACTTAGTAAACAAGTGGGATTACTGAGCACGTATCTAAGCCTCCCGCTCCCATGTGCTCTCTTAGAGGTTCTCGTGCTGCCAGTGAACGTGCACCAGAGGTATTGACCATCCAAAAAGGACCTGCTCCTATTGATCCTCAATATCAACTAGAACCTCCATAAAATTCGTCCTATACTCAACGTCCAGCTCTCCATGGTCGATGATGTGGTAAGGTTCATGCACGTATCTCCTCAACAGAGAAAAGTGGAAGACGTCATGCACTTGGTGAAACTAAGGTGGAATATCTAAGCGGTAATCCACCCAGCTAGCTCTTCTGAGGACCTGGAAGGGTCCAATGAATCCCAGAGATAACTTGTCACCTCGGCCAAATCTCCACAAACCTCATCAAGGTGAGACCCGTATAAAGACGTGGTCAGCATCCTCGAACTCCAGAGGTCTTCGTCTCCTATCGGCATACAACTTCTGCCTGCTTTGTGCAGTCTTCATCTGCTCCTGGGTGATCTACACCTTCTCTGTTCTAGCCCGTACAATCTCTGGTCCCACTTGTATTGACACCCATGGGTCGGTCCAGCACAAAGGTAATTTGCAAGGTCTCTCATACAATGCCTAAAAAGGTTACAACCCAATAGTGGAGTGATAGTTGTTGTTTTATGAAAACTCCACCAATAGAAATTGACCCTCCCAAATGTGACCAAAGTCTAGGACTCATGCACGTAGCATGTCCTCAAGGGTCTGAATGGTCCGCTCAGTATGGCCATCTATTTGAGGATGGAAGGTGGTGCTCAAATGGAGTTGCATCCCGAAAGCCTCCTGCAACCCCTTTAATAGCCAAGAAGTAAAATTTACACCACGATTAGAGACAATCGTTGAGGGTACTCCATGCAACCACACAATCTCCTGCACATAGAGGCATCCCAAGCTCTCTACTGAACCCTGGTCTCTAGTCGGTAGGAAGTGGGCTGACTTGGTGATTCGGTCGACGATCACCCAAATCGAGTCATGACCCCTGGATGTTCGTGGATAAACCGTCAAGAATTCCATGGATATCCCATCCCACTTCCACTCTGGAACCTCTAAAGGCTGAACCAAGACTACTGGTACCTGATGCTCCGTATTCACTTGCTGGTAAGTGAGGCACCGAGAGATAAAATCTATAGTTTCTTTCTTTATTCCTGTCCACCAGTACTGTCGTCGAAGATCCTAGTACATCTTCACCACTCTTGGATGTACCTCTAGAGGGGATGTGTGGGACTCCCTCAACACTTCCTCCCAAAGTGAAACTAGTACCATGGTACGTCCTCTGAAAAGGATGACATTCTCTCCACCTTCAGAAAATCCATCAAGTGCATGTCCTGTGGATATCTGATCATGTTGTGTATCACAGTCAGCATCTCCACAATGTGCCTCCCTAAATCACTGAATAAGTGGGGGAGTGATTGTAAGAGACTGAAGAAAAGATGCTCCATCTCTATCCACAAAGGTTATCTGCAAAGCGGCCAACTACTCCATCGCCTCGCCTAGCAGTTGTATACCTGACCTCCTGCTAAGTGCATCTACAAGAACGTTCCCCTTCCTAGTAGTATAGACTATCTCAAAGTCATAGTACTAGATTAATTCAAGACAACGTCGTTGTCTTAGGTTCAGTTCCTTATGAGAGAAGATATACATGAGACTCTTGTGATCCGAGTAGACTGTAAAATGTTCTCCCATTAGATAATGTCACTGAATCTTCAAGGCGAAGACCACTATTGTTAACTCCAAGTCATGGGTAGCATAGTTCTACTCATGATGCCTCAGCTGTCGTGAACCATAATTGATAAATTCTCACTCCTTCATTACGACACATTCGAGTCCAGTCCCTGATGCATCGCAGAAAACTACGTACTCTACGCCTTCCTCTGGAAACCTCAATATGGGGGCACTAGTCAGCCTCTTCCTCAGCTCCTAAAAACACTGTTGGCATATCTATGACCACACGAAGGGTTTACCCTTCTTTTTCAAGTCTGATAGTGGTGCTGTAAATCTATTGAAATCTGGTACAAATCTTCAGTAGTATCCAGCCAAACCCAAGAAACTCCATACCTCCGTCACACTTTTGGGTGGCTCCCAAGAAAGTACCACCTCAAACTTTGTTGGATCCACTGCAACTCCATCCTCTAATATGACATGTCCCAGAAATTGAACCTCTCGGATCCAGAACTGGCACTTAGAGAGATTTCCATAAAGTTGGTGCTCTCAGAGTGTGTCTAGAACTATATGCAAATGATAGGCATTCTCCTCCTCAGTAACTGAGTAGATAAGAATTTCATCGATGAAGACTGCTACAAAGCGATAAAGGTATGGCTGAAAGATCCTGTTTATGAGTCCCATGAACACTTCTGGAGATTTGGTTACACTGAATGGCATAAACAAGAACTCATAATGGCCATACCGACATCTGAAAGTCATATTATGCACATCCTTGTCTCGTACTCTGAGCTGGTGATGGTCTGATCTAAGTTCTATCTTCAAGAACCATTGTGCTCCCTTGAACTGATCAAAGAGATCGTCAATCCATGGAAGTGGGTACTTGTTCTTCATAGTCACCTAGTTCAGGCACTGATAGTCGACACAAAGTCTCAAACTCCCATCTGCCTTCTTGGCGAACAAAATCGGGGCTGTCCAAGGAGAAACACTGGGCCGAATGAACCCTTTCCCCTGTAAGTCCTCCAACTGTACCCGGAGCTCACGAAGCTCTGCGGGAGCCATTCGATATGCTGGTGTAGATATTGGTGCCTTCATGGGGTATAAGATAATGTAAAATTCCACCTATCTATGAGGAGGTAGACCCAGAACATCATCAGGGAAGAAATCCGCGTACTGGTCCACCACTACAGGATAATCTAGAATCTTCACATCAACCACTTCGAGGGTAAGGCTATCCATCTGATGTGTAATCGGCTACACCCTTCTCTGAGTAAGTCCATCCTATGCTGTAAAGGCTCCCTTATAACCGGTGAAGGTAAAACTTGTCCCATCCGTGCAGACACACCGCACTTTAAGCCTAATATAGTCAATCTGAGCATGGACTGTAGATAACCATTCCATACCCAAGATGACATCGTAAGGCCTCAACGCTACTATTAGGAGATCCCAACCATAGCTCTCACCTCCTAGAGTAATCTCGCACTACCGGAACTAGTGTGTAATCATCGAATATACTCTCGTAGGTGTCTCTATTCATAAGGATAGAGCCAACAACTCCATCGGAATATCTAAGCTCCGAATGAGGGAAGTGGCAATAAATGAATGAATGGAACATGTGTCTATAAGTACTGCAGCTAAGGTGGAGTAGACACAAATCGTACGTTGTATCATCTTCGGAGTTCCATGATCGTAAGCCTCAGCTACCTGGAGCTGAGATCTCCCCTATCCACCTACTCTCTACGGTTGGGGTGGACCTCCTGGTGGTGGTGGTGGTAACATCTCAAATCATTTCCCACTACCATCTACATGACTAGCTCCTCAGCCATGTCCGCCTTCTCCATGTGGACCTCCTCGGTCGAACCTCTATCTCTGCCAGGGCGGTCCTTGGACTCTCTGTTGATCATCCATACGGTGGATCAGACAATCATGAGCCATGTGACTCTACCCACCACATGTGTAACACTACCCGCCCTAGGCATGATCATCTCTACCTCAGGTGCCTCGCACAACCGACCCTGAATCCTGCGTTCGTCCACCTATAGGTCTCGTACTCTTGAACCTCTATGTCATCTGTCTCCTACCAGCTACAGAATACTCTGCTACATGATTAATGGTGGTGGGTATCGCTACTGGTGACTTATCAGTAAGGAAACTCTCCACTAAGAGGGCTCTCTCTAACACTCCTGACTGCGTCGGGATGCTGAGTGAGATCATCGAAGCCATGATCTCTCTCCTGATTCCCTGCTCAAATATTTGGGCCCTGAAGAAAGGGTCTCACACCATATCTGTGGAGTAGTGTGAGAGGTCAGTGAACCTCACTGATTAATGAGCTATAGTCATGCTACCCTGTTGCAGATAAAGAAACTCTGGTATGCACATTGTGCAAAGAGTCACTGGGAAAAACTCTCCCCGAAATAGGCTCTCAAAGTCTGCCCAAAGAAGCTTCATCTCATTATAAACCTGAAGCATCAAGCCCCACCATCTTCCTGCTTATACCTATAGAAGTTTGGCAGCAACAATCATTGTGAGATCAGCTGGTGTCCCTACCAGTCGGAAGACTCTCACTATAGCCTTCAACCAATCCTCAACTGCCTGTGGGTCCATCTCTCCCCTGAACTGGGGTGGCCTCTGGCACTGGAACTCGTGAAATGCACTCAAGAGGCATGAAATTTCTACTTCTAGGGCTAGTTGAATTAGTGGAACAATGGGGAATGGTACCACTGGTGCCTCCGTTGGTCCCTCTACTAGAAAAGTTCCCTGCACTAAGGCCTCGTCTCTCGGTAGGATATCAGTGCATGCTACTCTTGGAATCCTAGCTGGCGGTCTGCATGGTGGCATCCAGAAAATAAATAGGTGTTCCATGGTCAATAAGTTATACCTGGGGAGCTGAATTAAAATATCACAAAGAAAACTCTTGAAAACACACTTGTAATCAGTGTTTTTGTGCACTGAGTCGGAAATCAAATGTCAGTGTCCTGGTGTATAGATATGTTTGCCGCCAAACCAACACTGGATTCCCTAAACAAATAACCACACTCACTACACATAACATTATTTCCATTAAAAATAAATATCATAGTCCTATGTTTTGCACTAGAACCAACTCCTCTGATACCAATTTGTCACGACTCGTCCCCCGGGGCCCATGTCGGACTACCCCAAGCCCACCTTCCATAGGCCAGGGGTTGGCGACTAGCACCGAAAGGCATATTTCATAGAAATATGAAGGCATTTCCTTTATAATCTATAAACTCACGTAACCAAGCACACAACAAGATACGAACACAAGCATATTGTATAATAAAAATAGTGTTGAAATTAAAAGGGGTCGGAATACAAGCACAACTCTAAAGATACAAGTACAACTAAAATAAAATAAAACTGAAGAAAGAGAAAAGACATCTATTGGATCATCCTCTTAGGTTCCTACCTGAAAGGTAGGTACATATCGCCTCCTTAGTACTCCACGTCCACCCATCTCCTCTGCGTACTGACACGCCGTATGGTCCACCTCCGGGTACCATCCAGTCTTGGTACTCTCAACCTCAGTCAATGTTGTCTGATGTTTGCATCCAACACAACAAGGTGCAGGCATAGCCCATGTAGGTATGAGTATAATGATACTCAATAGGGACTCCAAGACCCTCAAGGTCTCACAAAATCCACTAAGGATAAACCAAAAAGTATGAAAATAATAGATAACCCTACTTAGGTATATTCCCATACATAAACCTAAGTTATCAAGTAATCCATCCCAAACATGAAGAAATATAGAGGTTCTGACTCATCTCACACGAGGTATAACTTAGGTACAGTATTAGAGATGATTAGTTATATCTACTGAATCATCTTACTCCGTTAAAAGGCTTTTATGCTGACCTGCAAAGAATCTCTAGGAGTTGACCCACACAGGATCGCTAGGAGATGACCCACGTAGGATCTCTAGGAGCTGACCCACATAGGATCGTTGGATCTGACCCACATAGGATCACTAGGAGCTGACCCACACAAGATCTCTAGGAGCTGACCCACACAAGATCTCTAGGAGCTGGCCCACACAGGATCGCTAGGAGCTGACCCACACAGGATCATTGGAGCTGACCCACACAGGATCCGTGGGTGGATCGCAGGAGCTGACGCACACAGGGTCACTAGGAGTCGACCCACACAGTATCTCTAGAATCTGACCCACATAGGAATGCTAGGAGCTGACCAACATATGTTTTCTAGGAGAGCACTCTTCTCGTCACAGTTGGCTACTGGGTTTTTGCACTTGGCTTGCTCATCTCCAGGAGAGTCCACGCCCCAATCCATTGGTTTATTCTCCAACTGCCACGATTTCATCTGAATAAGTATCTCAAAGGACCGCCGCATCATATGGGTCTCAATGCAATAGACGGCACATCAATCGGACGCTTAGTCTGTGAGTTATTATCCTTTTAGTCATGGGGGCCCAGTCGGATACGTGCTTGATCCAACCCGACCGTACCCCATATTAACCCAAATCTCCAGTGGGGTATACTCAAAGAGACCATCCCGCTCCATGATTTCCAGCGCCATAGATGGTTCGTCAAATGGGCATATGGTCCCAAAGTTATGGTCAAAATAATGTAAATGGAGCTGACCTACAAAGGATCGTTGGAGCTGACCCACACAATTATATCTACTGAATCATCTTACTCCGTTAAGAGGCTCTGTAAATAACCTGCATAGAATCACTAAGAGCTGAACCACACAGGATCTCTAGGAGATAACCCTCATAGAATCTCTAGGAGCTGACCCACACAGGATCACTGGAGCTGACCCACAGATGATCTCTAGGAGCTGACCCACACAAGATCGCTAGGAGCTGACCCACACAGGATCGTTAGGAGCTGACCCACATAGGATCATTAGATATGACCCACACAGGATTGTTTGAGCTGACCCACATAGGATCGTTGGAGCTATCCCACAAAGGATCTCTAGGAGCTGAACCATAAAGGATCACTGGAGCTGACCCACACAGGATCGCTAGGATCTAACCCACATAGGATCTCTAGGAGCTGACCCACACAGGATCTCTAGGAATTGACCCTCATAGGATCACTAGAGCTGACCCACACAGGATCTCTAATAGATGATCCATACAAAATTTCTATAAGCAGACCCACATAGGATATCTAGGATCCGACCCACACATGATCATTGGAGCTGACCCACACAGGATTGCTAGGAGATGACCCACATAGGATCACTAGGAGATGACCCGTATAGGATTTCTAGATCTGACCCACACATGATCTCTAGGAGATGACCCACACAGGATCACTAGGAGCTGACCCACATAGGTTCGCTAGGATAGCACTCTTTTCGTCACAGCCGGCTATTAGGTTTATGCACTTGGCTTTCTCGTCTCCAGGAGAGTCTTCTCCCCTAGCCGCTAGTCGATTCTCCAACTGCCACGATGTCCCCAAAATAAGTATCTCAAAGTACTTCCATGTCATAGGGGTCTCAACGCAACAAACAACGCATCAATTGGACGCTCAGTCTGTGAGTTATTAGCCTTTTAGTCCCAGGGGCCCATTTGGATTTGTGCTTGATCCAAACTGACCATACCCCATCTTAACCCAAATCTATAGTGGGGTATACTCAAAGGGACCGTCTCCCTCCAATATTTCCAGCACCCCTGATGGTTTTTCAAATGGATGTCTGGTGCCAAAGTTATGGTCAAAAGAATGTAAATAGGTTGTAGTGGGCCTGGGTCCAGTCTGACCCGGTCAAACTGACCCGGACCGATTTGGCCTGGGCCGACCCTACTTGCTGGGACCAGCCAGGCAGGCCATGAGGGGCCACGGAGGGATATGAGTGGCTGTGAGGGTGTGAGGCTACGGGGCGTCTCGGCCGGGGTGGTTTGGCTGGAAGGGCGGCGGCGGCTCGGGCGGAGGATCGGCCCAGATGGTGGCAGCGGTTCGGATGGTAGCTCGGCCCAGACAGTGGCAGCGGCACAGCCTGGACGGCAGCGGTGGCTCGGATGGTGGCGGCAGCTTGGCTCGGATGGCGGAGGCGGCTCATACGGCGGAAGTGACTCGGCCCGGATGGTAGTGGCGGCTCGTACGGTAGCGACGACTCAGCCCGGATGGCGGTAGCAGCTCAGCCCGGACGGTGGCGGCGGCTCGGCTCAGTGGTGGTGCCATGGCCCAACAATAGTGACTCGGCGGTGGAGGTGGCTCAGATGGAAGCAGCGACTGAGGTCGGCTCAGCTGCAGACGGCGCGAAGCGGCAGAGGCCACGGGGCGGCGGTGGCCGCAGGGCGGCGGGGGCTGTGGGGCAGCGGGGGCTGCGGACGGCGGAGCATCGCGGGGCACAGAGGCCGCGGGGTGGTGGGGCACCATGCCTTCACCGGTGGTCAGTTTAGCTGGCCTATCTCTTCATTCTTCATCATGGTGTAAGCCACTTTCTCCCATCACGAAGAACACAATAAGGAAGAATGATAGAGGTGTCGAGCCATGTTTGTTTTGACCACACCCTCCGCGTTAGAGCAATAACAAGCAGCTCAACAAAAAAAAGGATTCAAGAATGACAAACTCTTCAATTTAATATGAATCATGGATCAACTCATTTTGGTTGATCCATATTCTCCATGCCTTCTAAGAACAAGGAAGTTAATCGAGAGAATTCAATAATTTAATAATAACCCCCTACCTCATTTGATTCATCGACGGAGATCACGAGAGAGAATATGACGTTTGGGGGAGGGAAAAATGACCTTTGATTGAAGACATCCCATGTTGGAGGATGTCCTCATGAATAAAGTTGAAGTTGAGGTCGACGTTCTTCGTTGGTGTTCTTTGTTGGAGAGTTTTCTCCCAAGTTCCCCAAAGCTCTCTCCTTTGCAAAACCTTTTCCCCAATTCCACCAAAATGTAAAAGGTAGCCCAAAATAAAAGATTATGATATCTATTATTTAGTTTGTTGGCACAAATTCAAAACAGACTAATTAATTAAATTGAGTTGGAATAATAAATGTTGAAGGAGTTGAAGAGGCTCTCCCATATTTAATAGGAAGTTTTAGGGTTTCTCAATTAAAGGGGAGTTCAACGGGTTTATACCTCGGGTAGTCCCCACCACCATAAACTCTCATGGGAGGTTGTTTTGGGTGGTCCCCACCATCATAACCTCTCATTGGAGGTTTAGGTCTGGTGTTCCCCACTTCTCAACATCCACATGTAATAAAAAATAAAAAGAAAATCTACACAATTTAATTTTTATTTTATTCTTTCACGAATATATGAAAAGATAAATTCCACCCTCGACCTATTTTGGTTGAGTTGAAGGTCTATTTAAGTGAATACTGGCATTTCAAGTTCAAGGATTCCCTTAGATTTAAATTCTGATCACCGGTTCAAATGTTAGAAAAACTCACTCGCACGTTTACTAAACGTACCCAAAATAAAGTTTAGAAATTCATTTTGGGCACTCTGTGCCTTGGAATTATGCACCATCAATTTTCACGAACTCATAAAATTACCATTTAATTAAAAAAAATACATGGAAATTCTAGGTTTTTACAATGGAAGAATGGACTATAATGAAAGAAATCTTTTGGAAGATGAAAAATTAATGTTATGACATACTTTCTATATTTCACCAAAAAATTATATAATTACATTTTGATCTTATTTTCATAATTCCTTGTACATTTTGTTTATTTTAGAATATTTATATCTATCCTCCATGCCTTTTTTCACTAAAACATTCAGAGACTTTTTCTCCATCAAAACCTTTTCACACAGCAGTGTTAACATTTATCACTTTCCTTTAATTTCTCTTCACTGCTCAAGCATAGAGCTAATCTTGATGTTTGCACAATAAAATCATTTTCCAAAGAAATAATGTATTTTTAATATTTATGTTTAATTTATTGTTTTTATTATTACTCACATAATATTTTTTACTTATATAGGTAGATTTTTTTGTTTGAGTTGGGGTGGTTTGTTCAAAGTTTCTTATACTCGTGAGAGATTGGACTTTGAGGTTGAAACTAAGATAATGAGAACAGGGAAATGGTTCATGAATGCATACAACCATCAGGAAAATGTGAATTCATACTAATTATTTTATTATTTTCTTCAACATTTTATATACTATTTGTAAGTTAATTTTTGTAATAAATTGTATTAATACTTATTTAGTTTTTTAAAAATTATTTTGGTAAGCCATATTTTTTTTTCAAGTATCTACAGCAAGAAAAATAGATATAAAATTTTCCTTTCTTCCAATGTTACCATTCTTTCAATTTCCTTTCTTTGTCGAACTACAACACTGCATGTTGATTCAATGTTCCTGGATGAAGAAGTTTTTTCAGATAAGAACATCATGTAAACATTAAGTTTTGGTAGTTCAACAAATAAATTAAATAGAAAGCATGGAAACATTGGTAATTAAGATTTTTTTTGAGAATTTGGGATGTGTAAGAATTAGTCCCACCTCAATCTAACACACAGTGCTACCAATATGACTCCAAGTGCTTCTTTTTATTTAAAATTGACATTAATTTTAGTTTAAAAGACTATATAAATAATCAAAACTAATAAAACATAATAATATTATTTTGATACTTTATACATCAATCCATAAGTCATTTATTACATGTATGAATCAATCGGACCACAATCCAACGCACGGTGTGACCGGTATAATTCTTAGTGTGTCTAATTATTTAAAATTGACATTAATTTTAATAAAAATAACAACTAACATACTGAAAACCATGTGAAATTATCGATAAGTCATTTTGACATATATTGATTAACCACACCACAATATAATGAAAGATGTCACCGGTATAACTCTAAATGTGTCTTTTTATTTAAAATTGACATTAATTTCAGAAAAAATAAAAAGTGACATACTAAAAACCAAGAAAATAAATTCATATTGTTTTGATACTTTATAAAAAATGATTCAAAATACATTTATAACATATATGAATCAACCACACCTCAATCTGATTCACAGTGTGACTGGTGTGACTCAAAGTGTGTCTTTTTATTTAAAATTGACATTAATTTTATTAAAAAGTATGAGTGACATACTAAAAACTAATAAAACACATTTGTATTGTTTTGATACATTAGAAAAATGATCCAAAATTCATTTTTGAAATGTTTGAATCAACCTCAACTCAATATGTCGCATGATGTGAACGGTATAACTCAAAGTGTCCGTTATCAGTTTAAAATTTTCATTTTAGTTCAAAACATGTCACTCACTAAAACCCAATAAAACATGCTTAGATTTTTTGTATAATCTATGAAATTATTCATAAGTCTGTTGTGATGAGTATGAAGTTGTCTCCTATTAAATCATCACATGATGTGACTCATATAACTCAATGTGCATGTTTTCAGTTTCAAATGACATTTAAATAAAAAAGAAAAGTGACATAATAAAAACTGAGAAACCAAATTGGGATTGTTTTGATAATTTAGTAAAATTATCCATATATCATTTTTGATGTGTAGGAATCAGCCTCACCTCAATCCAATGCATGGTGTGATTGGTATAATTCCAAGTGTGTCTATTTATTTAAAATTGACATTAATTTTTTTATAAAGAACAAGTGACAGGCTAAAAACTAAGAAAATTCATTCTTATTATTTTTATACTTTATGAAAATGACCCATTAGTCATTTGTACCATTTAAGAATCAACCAAACCTCAATATGATGCATGGTTTGACCGGTATAAATCGAAGTGTGTCTTTTTATTTATAATTGACATTAATTTTAGTAAAAATAAAAAGTGGAATACTAAAAACTCTAGAAATCATATTATTATTATTTTGATAATTTAGAAAATGATCTATATGTCATTTTTTACATGTAAGAATCATCATTACCTCAATATGATACTTGGTGTGACCGGTATAATTCTAAGTGTGTCTATTTATTTAAAATTGTAATTAATTTTAGTAAAATAAACAGTGACATAATGAGAACTGAGAAAACACATTCGTATTTTTTTGATACTTTAGTAAAATTACTAACAACTCATTTTTTATGTGAAGAAATAAACCATACCTCAATATGACAAATAGTGTGACTAGTATAACTTATATTCTTATTTTTATTTAAATTTGATATTAATTTTAGTAAAAAGAAAAAGTTCCATTCTAAAAACCGGAAAAAAAAAATTTGGATTGTTTTGATACTTTGGGGAAATGATACATACGTCATTTTTCATCTGTAAGAATCTATAAAATCTCGATATGATGAATGGTGTGACCGGTATGATTCCAACTGTGTCTATTTATTTAAAATTAACATTAGTTTTAGTAAAAAGATCAAGTTACATACTAAAAACCAATAAAATGCATTTAGATTGTTTTAATACTTTAGGAAGAAGATTAATTAGAAATTTATAACTTTTACGAATCAACTAAACCTCAATATAATGCATGTTATGACCAGTTTAACTTAAATTCTGTATTTTTATTTAAAATTGACATTAGTTTTAGTAAAAAGAACAAGTGACAGACTGAAAACCAAGAAAACACATTCTGATTGTTTTGAAACATTAAGGAAATAATCCATAAGTCATCTATGATGTGTAGGAATCACATTCACCTCAATACAATTGACAATGTGACTGATATGACACCATGTGTGTCTTTTTATTTAAAATTTACATTAATTTTAGTGAAAGAAACAAGTGACGTACTAAAAATAGATAAAATGAATTCAGATTATTTTTATACTTTAAAGAAATGACCCATGAGTATTTTTTTATGTTTAGGAATCACCCAAACCTCAATATAATGCAAGGTTTTACCGGTATGACTCAAAGTGATCGTTATCATTTTAAAATTGACATTTTAGTTCAAAAATGTGTGTCACTCACTTAAAAGCAAGGAAATGTGCCCTAATTTACTTTGTAATTTTGGATAAATATTCATAAGTCATTTTTTATATATAGAAGGAATTATCATGTCAAGATAACAAACTATGTGATGGGTATTACTCAAAATGTGTGTTTTCGGTTTGAAATGACACTTTTGTAAAAAGAGAAAGTGACATTCTGAAAACCAAGAAAATGAAGTCAGGTTGTTTTGATACTTTAGGAAAATGATCCATAAGTAATTTTTGATGTGTAGGAATCATATTCACCTCAATCCAATGTACAGGTTGATTGATGTATGAGGTAATCAATATAACTCCAAGTGCATCTTTATTTAAAATTCATATTAATTTTAGTAAGAATAACAAGTAACATTTTGAAAACCAAACAAACAAATTTGGATTTTTTGATACATTTGTAAAACATTCCATAAATCATTTGTGACATGTAATAATAGACCCCACCTAAATATGGTACATGATGTGACCAGTATAACTCAAACTGTGTCTTTTTATTTAAAATTGACATTTTCTTAATGTATTCTTTCATATTAAAGTTTAATTTATTTCTGTATAGTAAAACTAACATATGATTTTTTTTCTTATATATGTGGATTATTTTTCTTGGGTTGAGTTAATTTGTTCAACAACAAAAACTGTGGGTGGAATTTTTTGAGTAGGGATTGTGGGCTCCAAAAGATGAAACATTACTATTTTTAATTTTTTGTGGATAATTCTAAATGTAATTATATAAAACATTATTCTAAATGTACATAGTAGTGTTTTTTGTATTCATAATGTTAATTTTATTTCAATTAAATTAAATATTTTTTATACAAAGGTTATAGGATTTTGATGTGGGTGTTGTTATACAAACAACACATTGTAGCATGTTGGGCATTTATTAGTGATAATGAAAGTGCAGATAAAGGGGATCGTTTATGAGCGCTAAACTAGTGATGATAAAGGGACTCCCTTATCTATTATTTTTTTAGTGCTTATAAATTTTCCCCTTTATAAAAACTTTTTTATCACTGAAATATCCCCCCCCCCCTTTAACAGTGTTGAGGACAATAGTTCTTTTTTAGCGCTTTTAAAGGCTTTTTCATGCTGTTAAAGGTAATATCTATAGTAGTGACTATAAATGGGAGTCGATTGGGCTACTAAAGGTTTGTGATTAATATCTATTCTAAGAGATAAAATTAAGTAGTTTTCATCATGATATGGAAGATTGAATCTTGTATATTTATTGACGGTGGTTTTGGCATGGACAACAGAAAGAAGTGACAAATCGGGTTATGAAATGACATGTTTTAGTGATGTTGTGTGTTTGTTTTGATCTCGGATGGGTGATGTTTTATCATGAAAATTTTTTAAAGAGAATATGGGGATATCATGAGGTGTTTTTTAGATAGGATTTTTACTATATCTATAATTCAATTTTTAGGATTTACTTGGATTTCTGTGCACTCTTTGATTATTATAATATTTTCTTAGAGTTGCCTCATTTTTTTAATCCTTCGCATTATAGGTTTTTTCCTTGTTAAAGTAGATGTCCCCGTTTATTTTACTCTATTTAGTTTGGTGTTTCATTTATGTTTCATATTCTTATAATTATATAATTGAAACTAATATTTTATCCCTGAAATGATCTACTTCAGACCTAACAACTATTATCAAAGGGGGTTTATCTAAGTTTTTTACTGATTGAATATGGGTGATTCATGTCACGGGATTTATTCAAATATTTAACTTTTTAATGGGGAAAATAATTTTACACTTTTCAACTAGGAGTTAAAAATATTATGCTCCACGAGAATATAATGAAGGAATTAAAGAAAAATAAAATAAATCAGAGAAGATGATTGATAGTGATTGGAAGGATATAAGAGAGGTGGAGAAAAATACAATCAAGATGTATTTTAGTGATAATATAATATAGGAAGTGATGACTCTGATTAATCTAGAGGAGATCTAGTTGAAGCTTGAAAGGAGGTATAAATTGAAATCTCTCACAAGTCATTTATATATAAAAACGGTTGTATCATTTGAAAATTCTAGAGAATGGATTATTTGATTTCATCCTTATTGATCAATGAGACTCAGTGAAATACTGATGATGTTGAATATTTAGGTAATAGTAGTAGTCTAGTAGTGGAAAATGGATGCGAAAATTATAGAGTCCATTTAAATACAAGAATAAAGTTCAAGTTCTTGTTTTGTGACAAGGAGGTTCATGTTTATAGAAACTTTCATGCTTTGAAAAAGCTCAAGGAGGAGGAGAAGGCATGCGACACCAATTCTGATGATATCGGTATAAGTCTTATTTTGGGTGAGGATAAATTAAATTATGTGGGAATTGATTATTATAGTGTCCCAAGCTTAACATTCATGGATATTACATCATTTTATATGAATATTCATCACATTACAAAAATACATGCCCAAAGACCATAATAGTTTAGTGTATTTGGAAACATAGAAACATAATCTTCTAAATTGGTGAAAGATCTTCAACATATCCCTTAAATATCTTCCCCTTTAGTGATCCTACTTAAAACCGTTCTTCATAACCAAGGGAAAAGTAACATAAGAAATGGGTGAGATCATATGCTCATTATGGGTAAACAAGAGAGATATGTAAGTATAACAAGAGAATAAGGGTATGATAACAAGATCATAACATTAGAATACCATACCCTACATATCAAAGATCATCATCAAGAGTCATAGCATAAATATTTTTAGTTCATAAGACATGAATAAAAATTGAATCAAGAGAATAATCTATGATAGCATAATAGAGGAATAAGATATCGAATTATGGCATACACATAAGCATAGAAACTCTGATGTTAAGGTTGCATACCAAGGCCTTCATAACATGTTATCCTTTGAATAATCACATGTGTACCTTCTTCAGGATTGGGATTACCTCCCATTTACCCTCTTGTTTTGGGATTGGGATTCCCTCCAGTTTAACCCCATGTTTTGGTCTTGGGATTCCCTCCCATACACCCCTCTTAATTTAGGCTTGGGATGCCCTCTTGGGTACCCTCTTGTTTCAGGCTTGAGGTACCCACCCATGTACACTCTTGTTTTAATATTCGTATTCCCACTCATGTAACCTCTTGTTTCGGGCATGGTATTCCCACTTGTGTACCCTTTTATTTTTGGCTTGAGATTCCTTGTTGTGTCCCCTCATGTTTCACGCTTGAGATTCCCTCATATGTACCCTCTTGTTTTAGGCATGGGATGACCACCCATATACCCTCCTGTTTCAGTCATGGTATTACATCTCGTGTTCCATCTTTTTTTGGGAATGGGATTCCCTCCATTTTACTCCTTTAACTCATTAAATGTTTATCATTTCCCAATGTGTTAGAGTGAGATATAGGTCCCACCCATCACATAATGAAATTGTACATGCAAGTGCCACAGGATAACAAAACATGCATCATATCATGGAATGAAGCGGGTTTCATAAGCATTCTATCATGGTAAGTCCTATGGAAAAGAAATTGGTTTCATAAAAAATAAAAAAAAACTAAGACATTAACCACTAAAAGAAATAATTAGAGTGGTTTACTTAGATTATATCCTCAGCAAATCATATACTACATTTAATGATGTCATATAATTTGGTAAAGGATTTTTAAACATGTGTTAGAGCATTTCTTAAGGAAAATAAAATTTCTTATAAAATAAATTTTAAAGGCATGAAACATATTCAATAAAATTTTCTTCGAAAAACACTTTGGAAATGTATAAAATAATATTTAAAAATAATTTAACACATTTCATGATGAAAATATCCTTTCCCCTTTGAAAACACTTTTCAAATCATAAAAAATTTTGAAAACCATTTCCCTTTAAAATAACCTTAAAACTTATAAATGAAGCTTTAAAACACATTTAAAATATTGTAAAACATAACATTATTTTAAAATAATTTCCCTTTACAATGATCTTAAATTATAATTTAAAAAATGAAAATAGTTTTAGGAAACTTGGTATTTGAATAAAATAGATGTCCAACCGAAGAGAGAAATAAAGTCAGATTTTATTAAAAACATTTTATTAATTATATTAAGTAACAAATATTAGAAAAATGGTACCATTACTTGAGTATATCATTAATAACCATAGTTTAATAAAATTACTAATAATTTATGAGACATTTATGATAATATTTCATCAATATAAGCATAATCATAAACAATCCTGATAAATGATGAGATTGTAGCAATAAACTCTTACTACCTTGGAAACATTGAACCCTAATACTATGAAAGAATAACTTTACATGAATACTAAAATATAACTTAAAGAATTATATTCTTAATAAAACATGTCAAATGTAATTATATATACCACATAAAAGGATATATGTTTATAACAAAACATTATTCTCAAAGAAGAAAAATTGCAACAGAATTGCCTTACCAACATGGTAACTTCTGAACTGTAAAATCCCATGAAACAAAGATCATAAAAATGGATATTTAAATACACATAAATTTGTCTATAAGGATATATTAAAAAATTAATGGGTATTATATACACCACACAAAATAAAAAGTGGTGAATAAGGTATAAGTCTTACAGAAATAAAAGTCAGACTAGAAATCCCCTAACTACTTGAGTAACTTTTGAATCATGAAATACATGAAAGAATAACATCAATTGAAAATTAAAATGTCATGAAATAAATTTAATTAAGGATATAACATGTAATTTTATAGTATATACACCACACAAAAAAAGAATAATTTTTTAATATAGCATGTATCTCATAGAAATAAAAGTCAGATGAGAAAACTCTTACCTTAAGTCTTGACTTTCTTCATACATATTCAACCCTTAGGTATAATAAATATAAGTTTATTATAAATATAACATAGAATAATATTATTTTATATAATACCATATATTATTTAATTATGACCTTATATTACCTATTTATTAACAATTCCACGTTAATGTTATGTTTTGGGTAAAAACCACTTTCTTCATATATGTTTTGCCTTATTATTCAGTATCCTTGTACTTAGATCATGATTTACTTATTTACATAATGTAAAAATGATAAAAATTTCATATATATTCATTATATATGTATTTATAATAATATATAAAATATAGAAATATGAAATGGAATACATCGTTCATGGAGATGGTAGGTCGTACGTATGCATGAACATTATTTCCATTTTCTTGACGTATTGAAATAAGGAATGTAAATGAAATATATGAATATATATATATGTTATCAAAATAGTATAATTATTATTTCATAAATATCATATAATTTTATTAAACTCATCCTTAATACAATCCATGTAAAGTGTGATTGAATCACATCACTTTGAGGAGGCGGTAGTCCACAGGTCCACAAACAAAATTATCGTATTTACAAAAAATGGAAAGCATGAAGGTTTGTGTTGTATAATAATTAAAAAAGAATAAATTCATGATATATATCATATATATCATATTAAAATATAAACTAAATCATTATTCTCAACCTTTAAAGGTAGCAATGGAAGAAAGAATGACATCGATTCGTGGGATGGTTGTCTATCATACAAACAAATGATGATTGTGTATCCCATTTAATGGAAGTGTGTGTGAGTGTATTTCTAAAAATTAAAATGAAAATATCTCATCATATTTATAATATGAGGTTATTATATAATAATATAACAAGAATAATTTAGGCGGTGTATAATGACATAAAACAAAAGTTCTTGTTGAAGGATGTTACCTCTTCTTTGGGTAATTCATTTTGGTTTGTACCAAATGACTTAATTGGTTTTATTTATTCCCAAAGTGAGGCTTCTACGTTTATAGGAGAGAATTTTTTAGATTATTTCGGTAGGTCTTGGATGAGGCAAAGGGATTGATAGGTGTGAAAAAATGAGGAGTATATGAGGCCATTTATAAGTTGGGAAAAGGACACATTGGGTATTCTTGAAAATATTTGAGTGGTCCCCAAGTTTTAACTGTACCCAAGGATTAAAAATAGACCATTATATATATTTATAGGTGTAATAGTTAAAATATGTCCATCCAATAATTCTAGAAAAGTTTAGCGTCATTTTTACACCTTATTCTCTAAGTCTAGTCATTAATTAAGCTTTTTTTCCTTAATCGATGTAATTAATTTTAATTACAAATATAGAATCCATTTTTATTAATTATAATAAAAAAATTGGTATAAATTAATTTTAAATTATCCTACATATGGGATGATTTAATTGGTTTTTAAAGAGAAAATGTTCAAAAGTTTGAATTGTTTTTATATACAATTTCAATGTGAAATTGATTCCAATGTCCAAAATTATATTAATAGATATATAATTAATTGAAATATAATATAAAAAATAATTTAATTTGTAATTTAATATTTTAAATAAATTGTGTGGAAAAAAAATCAATTAAAGTTCATTGTTTTTTACTATTCAACAGAAAATAAAACTTCTGAGAAAAATACCAAAAAATCACCGTAAGATAATTTTGAAATTATAATTTAAAAAATGAAGTTTATTTTATCTAATAAAATTTATAAAAGTGTCAAAATTTATTTTTAAAAAATTTATTCCTAAAAAAATTGGTAAAATTACCTTTTAGAAAAATATATATCTTTATACGTAAAAATGGTTTTATTCTTATCTATTGTTTATAAAACACATAATATGAACATTAAATAGTTGATTAAATATAATATATATATATATATATATTATTCAATAATATATAAATTTTGTTTTAATTAATTTATTGAGGTAAAATATGTTTAATTTTATAAATATAGTTTTCTAGCAAAATATTTCTAATATTTTAATGGGGTTTTGTTTTCATTTCAAGTTAATTGTTAACAAAAAAACTTATATAAATGTATAAAACATGTTTTCATAGTTAAATAAATATTATTCATAACCACCATCATAACGGATAGGTGATAACTCTTTTACTAATAAAAGTACATTGAATTTTGTTAAAACTAGGTCTTTCGTGTTATGAAAGTTTTCGAAGGAACTCAGCATTGTCTGTAACACAAGAAAAATATAGTGTTTAATGTACCACATGCTAGTATAAGTGTTTATTTTAGCACAATATAGACTTTTTGTTTTATATAAAGTAAGAATAACTTGGTGATTTTATAGAATACATGTTATATTTAGTTTTGTGCGAAATGAAAAATATCAAAAAGTTTAAATTAAATCGAAAAAAATTAATTCATAAAAAACTCAGGGTGTTACATTATACCCCCTTAAAATTAATTTTACCCTTGAAATTTATATGGGTTATCAATGTTTTAATACTTGAATGTTTCTTTTATATAAACCCACATCTTAAAAATGAAAACTAAAACTTCCTTTAAAAAAGAAATGTTGGGAACATAACTATTACCCAAAGTAACTCGTAGCTAGGTTTCCAAATAGGAGAACATAGGAGGGAGGGGAAGATTTTACATGGAATTAAAGCATAAATAATTATAGATCATGATTGATTTAATTAATCATTATAAAGTGAAATATCAATGGAAAGTTAAGGGCTTAAAAACCATAAATCATTGATTATTTATATGATCATCGGTACAACTGAAAAGAAGGTATTATGATAAATATTTTTAAATGTATTTTTTATATAATTGAGGAAATTTTTTACTATATAATAACATAAGGAAATATACTTACTTTATTTCATTCTATTTTATATGCACAATCTCACCCTTTAATTGTACCTTGCTCAATTTCCACTTCATCTATTACTCCAATAAATAGAGGTGAATTTTTCATTCCTATAGTACTAACATATCATGAGATCCATAAATAGGATTATAGGTTATTCCATATTTTTTTTATCATCCCATAAACAATTTTCACACTGGTTATCCAATTTCCATAAATCCTCATATGGATAGATAATGATTTAATCTATAAAACTTCATCCAAGGTTTAATCTAAACCATTTCATAAATAGTTAAACTTATAACCCTTATAAAAGATAAAAGTTTAAATTTTTAGTATAAGTCACTAAATTTCTCCAAAACATATTAGCATTGATCCCTTGTATATCATAAAGTATCTATTGGTTGTCACATACCAAACATGTGAATACATTCAAAAACATTTCTCTTGAAACATGTTAATAACTTGAATAAAATGATGGGAAAATGATAATGAAATTAATTAAGTAATAGAAGATAAAATGATGGGAAAAAACCTAAGCTTTTTTATCAGTTTTTCTATGTGATGTGTCTTTTAAACTAAAATGGAACATATATATTGAAAACATGCACTTCAAGTTATACTGACCACATAATGTGTTAGATTCATTGTGGTAAATTTTTATACATTTCAAATGAATTATTGAACATTTTCCTAAATTTTAAAAATAATATGAGTTAATTTGAACAATTTTGTCTAGTGGTGTTCTTTTTAAACTAAAATGACACCTTTATATTGAAAACATGCACTTGAAGTCATTTCGACCATATAAAATGTCATATTGATGTACGGTCAATTATTACATTTCATAAATAAATTATGGACCAATTTCCTAAAGTTTGAAAACAATTTGAGATCATTTTACCAGTTTTGGATATTTGATGTATGTTTTAAACTAAAATGGAACTTTTGTATTGAAAACATGCAATTCGATTCATACTAATCACAACATGTTTCGGATTGATCTAAAATCAATTACTAAATATCAAACATTAAGTATGGATCTTTTTCCTAAATTTTAAAAGAAATATAATCTTTTCTGCTTAGTTTTGGTGATGTGACATACATTTTAAACTAATATGACACTTTTGTTTTGAAAACAGACACTTGGACTCATACCAACCAATTCATGTGTCGGATTGATGTAAAGTTAATTCATACACATCAAAAATTAATTATCAATCATTTTAAATAAGTTTGAAAGTAATATAATCTCTTTATCTTGGTTTTGGTGATGTGACATGTATTTTAAACAAAAATGGCCCTTTTATATTAAAAACACCTACTCAGAGTCATACCAAACACATCGAGTGTTAGATTTATGTGTGGTGGATTTGTAAAAATAACAAAATCAATTATGGATCATTTTCCTAATGTTTTAAAACAAATTGATCTCTTTTTCTTTGTTTTGTATATTTAATGCAAGATTTAAACTAAAAAGACACTTTTGTATTTAAAACATCTAGTTAAAGTCATACTGACTTCATCATGTGATGAATTGAGGTGAGGTCAATTCTTACACATCAAAAATAAATTATGGATCATTTTCTTAAAGTTTGAAAATAAAGAGATATTTTTTCATATTTTTGGAGATGTGGCCCTCATTTTAAACTAAAATAACACTTTTATATTTAAAACATGCATTTTGAGTCACACCAACCACATCAGGTGTCATATTGATGTAAAATTGGTTCCTACATATCAAAAATTAATTATAGATAATATTCCAAAATTTCTAAAATAAGATGATCTTGTTTTCTCCATTCTGGTGAGGTGGCATGTGTTTTAAACTAAAATGATACTTTTGTATTGAAAACGTGTATTTCGAGTCATACCAACGACATCGAGTGTCAAATTGACATGTAGTTGATAACTATATTTCACAAATTAATTATTAATCATTTTCCAAAATTTTGAAAATAATCCGAGTTCATTTTCTTGGTTTTGGATTTGTGATGTGTTTTAACCTAAAATTACACTTTTATATTAAAAACATGTACTTTGAGTCATACCGACCACATATTGTGTTTGATTAGCATCCATCCAATTACTACACATGAAAAAGGAATTATGGATAATTTTTATAATTTTTGAAATCAATTTGATCTTGTCTGCTCATTTTTGGCAATGTGACGTTTGTTTTAAACTAAAAAGGAACTTTTATATTGAAAATGCATGCTTAGAGTTATACGAACCACATCAGGTGTAAGTTTGATGTGTGGCTAAATCCTGCACATCAAAACTATATTATAGATAATTGTCCTGAATTTTAAAAACAATATAAGATAGTTTTAATGGTTTTTCTATTTAATGTGTGTTTTTAACTAAAATGGTACTTTTATACTGAAAACAGGCACTTAGAGTCATACCATCTACATCATGGGTTATATTTATGTTTGGTTAATTACTACATGTAAAAAAAGAATTATGGATCATTTTCCTAAATTTTGAAAACAATATAATCTTTTTTCTCAGTTTCGGTGATGTGACATGTGTTTTAAACAAAAATGACACTTTTATATTAAAAATATGTATTTGAGTCATACCGACCACATCAGGTGTCAGATTTATGTGTTGTCAATTCATACATGTCACAAATGAATTTTGGATTAGTTTTTTAAGTTGGAAATAATTTGAGATCATTTTCATGGATTTTTCTATCTGATGAATATAAAACTAAAATGACACGTATATTGAAAACATGTACTTTGATTCATGTTAACCACATCATGTGTCGGATTGGTTACAGTACAATTCCCATAAGTAAAAAATGAATTATGTATCATCTTCTAAAACTTCAAATATAATCTAATCATGTTTTCTTGGTTTTGGATATATGACAGGGGTTTTCAACAAAAATAAAACTTTTCTATTGAAACCACATACTTAGAGTTATACCAACTACATCGGATGTTGGATTGATGTGTGGTCGTTTACTACATATCAAAAACAATTATGTATCATTTTCATAAAGTATGAAAATAATATGATCTTTTTTTCTCTATTTTGCCTATATGATACATGTTTTAAACTAAAATGACACTTTTATATTGAAAAAACGTACTTCGATTCATACTAACCACATCATGTGTCGTATTGATGTGCAGTCAATTCCTATATGTTTAAAATGAATTATGGATCATTTTCTTAAAGTTTTCAAACAATCCAAGTTCATTTTCGCATTTTTTGTGATGTAACATGCAGTTTAAACTATAATGGCACTTGTGTATTGAAAATAGGATCTTTGAATCATACCAACTATATCATTTATTGGATTGATGTGTAGTTAATTCCTACACATCAAAAATTAATTAAAGATCATTTTCCTAAATTTTGAAAAAAGATCACATATTCTCGTTTTAGCGATGTGACGCATGTTTTAAATGAAAATTACACATTTATATTAAAAACACATACTTTGAGTTATACTAACCACATAGTGTGTCTGATTGGAATGAACTCAATTACCACATAAGAAAAAATAATTATTGCATTTTTCCTAATTTTTGAAAATAATATTATCTTTTTTTCTCAATTTTGGATATGTGATGTGTATTTGAAACTAAAATGACACTTTTATATCATAAATGCATACCTAGAGTCATACTGACAACATCAGGTATCTGGTTTATGTTTGGTAGATTTCTACACATCAAAACTTAATTATGGATCATTGTCCTAAATTTTAAATACAATTCGAGATCATTTTCGTTGTTTCGGATTGGTGATATGTGTTGTAAACTAAAATGGCAGTTCTGTATTGAAAACATTAACTTCGAGTCAAACCGAACAAATTGTGTGTCGAATTTATGTTTGGTCAATTCTTACATGTCAAAAATTAATGATGGATCATTGTACTAAAGTATCAAAAAATATGGATTTGTTTTCTTGGTTTTGAGCATAGAAAATGTGTTTTGAACTAATGTGTAAACTAAAAAAAATAAGTATCATATAAAAATGATATGTAAATTAACTAAAAAGTTATATAAAATGTTGATAAAATTAAATAAATAAATAATAAGAAGTCACATCTTCATGATTTCTATGTAAATTCTCACACCGTGTATTTTTTCTATTCATTTCTAAACAAATAGATTTCTTCCATTATACTTATACTTTATAAGTATATCAAAAATAATATGTAAGAATTAATATAATAATGATTCACATCCAAAGTGTATCTCAATGGTCATGTCCCATTCTAGATCACAAACATAATAGGTAATCACCTAAATTTAATGTGAGTAAACATTCTGACGCCAATTACTATTCCCACTAATCTATAATAAAATTTATTTGTTATTTTGAGTACATATACTGTTGGAAATATTGTTAGTACTGAGAAAATATAGACAAAAAGGATTAATAATTATTTTTAAGGAAATTTTAATTACCTTATTAAATTACTTTCTCGGGGAGTCTAGTCTTTTGATGGTATATAATATATTTCATTTATTTTTAAATGTAATATCCATAATCATTGTTGTTATGCTTCTTCAGATACTACAAAAACACTAACCAAAATGAGTACATTATTTTGAAATACTTTTTGATAGTTAAATATTTATATATATACCTTAATCTATTTCCATTTTAATAAATCCATAGTCTTTTTAAGTTTAGTCACCCACCCCATACCATGATTAAGCCTATATTTATATATCACCCTATCATAGTGAAATACTTATAAAAACACAAACTAAAACCTATTATTATAAGTTTATACATAAACTTTTGATTGCAATGCATTAAAATATTCACAATACACATCATGTCTGGTTTATTTTAGGGAAATCCATACATTAGATCCGAAAAATATACATTTGGGGCATCCAAATTTATTTTGATCAGTATCTAGTTATTCCTAAAAAAAATATGTAATGAAATATATATATATATATATATATTATGATTAGATTGAATAGTTTTACCCCTATATCATAGGCATTGAAAATATTTTTTATTCTATTATTTTTTTCTCAAAATTATTTCTTAGATCATCTTTTTTGTTATTAATTTCTTCCAACACCAAAGAAATTTATTCTATAGAAACAATACATGGATTAATGAATCCAAATCATGATTTTTAGTTTTTTCCAATTATATATTAGTAATATAAACCAATTTAGAAAATATAAATAGCAATTAACTTTAATTAACATAGTAGATCATTTTTTGGAAATACGGATTATGAAAATGTTCCTCATGTATGTATTCACAACTGAGACTCCCATCCATTCAAACTTTAGAATCTCATTTATACTTTCAAGAAAAAACACATGTATAATTAAATTTCCAAATATTTATTCTTCATATTTAATTTAGTTAAAATCTACATATTTTAATGTGGTTTCTTCATCAACTTGTAATGTTAATAAATTTTGTAGTGGAATTGGCGGGGGGAGTTCCTCCTAAAAGGTCCTTTTGTTTTCTTGGTCAATTCACTAGATTCTCTTTATCTGACCTTGAATTCCCCCATTATTTTATCCATTTGTAAAATCATACCTCACATCAAACCTATTTCAAAAACTATTATAGGTTTTTCATTTGAAAAAAAAATTAAGGGCATAACTCAAGTATCTTTATAAGATCTGATATACAAATTATAAAAGTTATAATAACATCATAAATTATTATATTATCTAGATAACCAAGTGTAATAGGAAAATTGTCACTTAGATCTTGAGATAATTCAATCCCAACTCTAATGTGATCTTTTAGGAGTTCTTGGTTGTATATCATGTCTCTCAGGATATTATAAATCATACCCCTTACAATAAGGCAGTGTGTGGATTTTGATAGATAGAAATCACATACAACTTTATCCTACATATTGTTTGTAATATAAATTTATCTTAAGTTTTTTGATTCACATTTAGGATAAATATTAATGAAAATTTTAATTACCATAGGTAAGGTATGAAATTTAGGGGAATGACTGGCCTCAAAGCTAGTGGGGTCATTTGTCTCTTCATGTTCTGATCTTTGTTCCACTGCTATTTCTCTTTAATCATTTTGCATATATTTTTCAACCAAATTAGACCAGAAAAAAATATATTTAAAAGAATCTATTTTCCCCTTTATTCATTCCGTCATCTAATATGTATGTTCTATTGTATTTTTATTCTTGAAATATGTTTTAGGTGATACTCTAAAACTTACAACTATAATGTGACCATACTTTTCTAGACACTTCAAAGCTACTAATAATATTTTTTCTTCAAGTATGGCCACTACTGATTATTTTTTCAAAATCATATAAAAAATATGAACATAAATAGATATGTTTAAACAATACTTTTATAAATCATAATGAATTATTATTATATCATAATTATACATGTTTCTCATACTGCTTGTTTGTTTTCATCAACTAGTTTACCCGGTTTATTTACATGGGCCTTCTTCTAAAGCGTATAACATGGGATAGAAGTGTCCCTTGATTTTATTTCATCAATCTATATATAAATATGGGAACAATTTTTGTTTTATATCACATAAAACATTTATTTTATTTTTAAAATATATACCATTTTCTTCTCTAGTGAAGCATACCTCATCCTTGCTTTGTGATAGGGGGTACATTGGTTTTGATACATGTTGTTTATTTTCTGCACTCCTCTTATGTTACATAAATTGAAAATTTTGAATCAAATTGGATAAAATAAATAATTTAAAATAGTATATTATCAATTACATTGAACATGAAACGATTTATCATCATGAAAAATGAATAAATCATTCTATGTTTCCTCCTTTATAATGTGTGCATACATAACTAGTGGGTGTAGTTGTACTTTCCCCTCAATATCCCAGAGTTGAGGCTTAGTAAGAAATTTTTGAAATCCTCTATGGGATTTTATAGTTTCCATTAAGATATATTTATTAAAAAATAATTAAAAACAAATGAACTCTATAAGGGATAATGAAAATTAAATCAACATTTCATTATATATTTTTTTGGTAAAATAGAGAAATTATATCATAACATTACCTTAATATCATCCCAATGGGTTCCCTCCATTACAGGTTGGACATGGTTCCAAGAATCTATATCAATTGGTATATTCATTCTCATTGTCACCCCAAAATAAATAATGAACATTGATTTTTTGGGTCAACAGGTTGGCCATGTTGATTCTAGACAGCCTTAAATTTTATACCATTACTTCTTTACTGGATATTTTTAGTAAGGAATCATCCTTAAGCATTACATAATCCAGTTAATCCAACTAGAATTCACTTTTGTACATTCCCAAATATCTTTTATGTATATAGTTTTATATAATTATATCATAATTCATACATAAAAACCCATAAGAATACAAAGTGGGAACTACTAAAATAGTATCCCTTTTTACATAATACAAAAATATTAAAGAAATAAGACATGATTTCTTTTCATGAAAAATATTCACAACATTCATCTTGTCTTATTCTTTTCTATTACCCAATCTTAAACAATATGAAAAACATTTTAATACTTGGTATGGGAAAAAATCTCATTATAGGACATAAAAAGAAGTAAAGAGACCATTATTCCATGAATACTTATAAACACATGAAATTTATACTTCTCACCCTTAAAAGCAACATATACATACATCATGGTAACATGAGGTTTCCATAAAACATAAAAAACACAAAAAGACTATTTAGGTAACTTCGGGCATCAGTTTCTTACCATACTTACTTATTATTGTAACCCTCATGGTTACCATATAATTTGTAACCCTCATTACTACCTTATAATGTAACCTCTATAGCTACAATATGATGTAAATATCATAATTACACTTGGAATAACCATTATGGTCAACTTTCAACATACCTGATGAATTGGATGGATATAACAAACCCATAAATATTTGGTTTATAATAGAACCATCCATCATCATAAATAATTCCTAAGAACCAGAACATAATAATAAAACATGAAAACTTGCACCATAAAAAAATTCCTTTAGGAATATCACTTATTTTAAAAGTATACTACACACATAAAAAGGGGGAAAATATTTGAAAATAACCATGAAATATTATAAAAGAGGCTTTAAAAAATTAAAGTGTCATAAAATCAAGAAAAAATACTCATTCCATATATTTTAAAAACATTCTTTTTTAGATTTTAATAAATATACATTAAAGTGGATTTTAAAGAAAATTCTCTTACCTCTAGTTCAACTTCCTTCGAATGTGTTCAAACGCCATTTATAATGGTTTAAAGAGTGTTATTAATTTATAATATAACTATATTAATATTTATAATACCATATATGGTCTTATTATAACATATTTCTACCCATTTATTATTAATATTTTGTTACTTCCATTGTTTTGGGTGCGTTTGTTTCATGGTTCCATGGTCGATTCATTATTTATTTTCTTGTAAAATTGAATTTATACTCCAAAAGTGTATGGAAATGGTATTAATAAACATCCATAGTTTTAAATGGTCTTAAAATTACCTTTATCATTTTTAATATGAGGTTGATTCATTTGAAAAAATGTTAATGATAAAAGTTTAAATGATTTTGGTGGTTTTTCTGACTTCATGAACTAGTTTCGTTTTATTTAATTATTATGTCTATAAAATAGTTCCAAAACATAAAAAATGTCATAATATAAATATTAACATCTATATTGACCAAAATAATTTCTTTATTACCAGCTTTAAAGGAAATAATAGAAAATTAAAACCCAACATCCACAAAGGCTGTGAATCGAAACATCGCGAAATGATGTTTTCATTTCTTACAACAAGAGGAGAATATAAGAGGTTTGGTGATGTATATTCCATTAAAAATTTAAAATTAAAGTGTATGTATGATACTATAGTTATTATGTAACTTTGGATAGTATAGGTTAGGATATGGTAGAAAGAAACAGATAAAGAGTTTTAAAGAGAAAGAATGAGGATTTTTCCTCTTGAATGGTTTCTCCTTGATAACCTCCTTAAGGCACTTGGTTTGGGTATTTTGGTGAGACCAGAAGGTTTTTAAAGTGTGAAATAGTATTGGTAATGTAATTGTGAAAACTTTTATACAATATTCAAGTCATAGAGGTGTGATGAGAATAGGTGTTTAGGGGTGATATTTATAGGCAGAGGAGAGGGGTGTTTTTTATTTTTTATTCATTTGTTTATTATTTTAGATCAATACTATAGATAGTTTTTATTATTATGAATAACTATAGTAACTAGATCATATGAGTTCTAAATAATGGTGTCTTATATCATTCATGACTAAAAAATTCATGTATTTACTTATAATGTTAAATATTGTAAATTATTGTATTTCACTATACACCAAAAATTCAACTATTTTAGAAAAATCCAAAAGATTCACCCTAACCGTTTTCAACATGTATAATTCCAAAATGGAATCCATTTTTTGAAAATAATTTTATAAATATTATAAATTAATTTTTTAATTAAAATCATCATTTATTCAACAAATACCGATTTTAATATTATAATCGATTTTATGACTTGAAAAATTAATTAAGGTATCATAAAATTGTCTTATAACTAAAATACAAAAAAAAATATTAATTTATTAATATATTTTATGAAAATAAATTCTATTTTAAATCATTATATTCATTATAAAATTGTAAATAAATATTTAAGTTTTTTAAAAATACCCACAATTAATTTATCATCTTTAAAACATTTATTTACTTATACTATGATATAAATATAAAATATTTTCATCTATAAGATACATAAATTTTATTTATAATTTCATGGGTGATTTACTATTATATTCTCTATATTACTATTCTTAATGTCATATTACTATTCCAATGGTCATGTTATTAAGCTATTGGTATAGATTCCTTGATTTCTATAAATACCACTCATTTCATTATACATCTAGAATGAATTAACTATTTGATTATATAATGAATAAATATATTCAATAAGTACCTGGGTTTTCATGCTCTCCCCCATTTAGAAATTGATTCCTCACAATTTTATTCACTTATTAAACAAGTGAGGATAACATTCCCTCAAATAATTCTTATATTCCCATGTTGCTTCTTCAACCATGTGGTTTATTCCCAAAACCCCAACCTGGTGAATTACCTTATTTCATGATACTTTATTTTTATGATCCAGAATCTAAATAGGCTTTTCCATATATGAAAGGTTATCTTATGACTGAACAATCTTAGGGATTCAAACATGAGAGGAATCTCACACATACATTCTTAACATCAAAACATGAAAAATATTTTTTACCTAGGACAAAATCGAAGGCAAATCCACTGGGTAGGAAACTAATCCAAATTTATTTAGGATTTCATAGGGTACAAGGAACCATGGACTCATATTCCCCTTGTCACGAACCAACCCGGGTCGACCCTGAACCGGTCACCCGAGCCGACCCGCGACATGGCCCGAGGGGCGTTCCCCATCCCCACGGGCTGGAAACTAGTGTCGGGCATCAAAAGTAAACAGGTGGGAACGATTTGGCCCAAATGAAAAATAAACTAAACAGCGGAAAATAAAACAGAACAACAAAATGAATAAAGAAAGAGCAACCAACACCACTACTAACCTGACCACGGTCCAAACTCCAGGTGACCCCATGGGTCACTCTCCAATACCACAACCAACATCGCTCAAGGCGAACAACTGAATCTGGAACCTGCAACAGAACTAAAAACAAGAAAATACTATAGCTGTGAGTATTAAAACTCAGTAGGTAGGCCCGACTATTTCTATTCCCAATGCACATACCAATAAATAAAGAATTTATCAATTCCAGGTTTGAACTAAATCATATAAAATATGGTTTCCACACACATTCATTTCTAAAACAAGTAACAGTCCATTGCCCTTTTTAATTTAGAACAAGTTTAATGTTGAAAGAAACAGGTGCATTGTATTTTTAAAACATTTTGTGAACAATTTAGAAATCCAAACTTTAGTTTTTAGTCAAAAGGAGAATCACACACAACACACACTAAGGGCAATGGTAAAAGCGGCACACATGGGTCAGCAACCGAACTCGACCTCTCAATCTTCCGCCACACACAAATAAACACTAAAAGAAACATGGGTCGAACCTAGGAGATCGTGAACAATCCAGAACGTACTATACGTGTGACTCATCCTGAGGCATGCCATAACTCGATGACGTCATAACGCCCATAATACTACCCAGCATAGCCCTGCATGGCCTAAACGAGGGGCCCAATCCCCATAGCAGCAATAACTCAGTATTCCCCTGTTATGGGGCCACTAGCCAGTGCGTGGTCTAAACTAGTGCAGCAATCGTTCTCAGAAAATTCACTCAATATGCCAGGTTCCCATGTCAACACAAGCAATAAAAAGGGGGTGCATCTACAATGTAAATAAATCAGTCACGATGCACCAACATCACATACAGCTCACAAAAACAACTCACACCAAAGATCACCCCCGAGTGGGTTTTCCAAAATAATCTATTTTTATTAAAGTGTCAAACGGGCCTTCGCCAATTTTAAACTAAAACTTCATTTCTCAAAAAAAAACTCAAAACACTTGTTCAGAAGAAGTCATTTATCTTTAAATCTAGAAGTACATTTGAAATGTCGTGAATTATGTTTTAAGGCCAAACATGCATTCTTTCAAAACTGGGTGTCCGCCCATCAAAAAAAATGTCACAAGTGTTCGGTATAAAATAAACGGCTCTTTTCACACTAAATGATCATTTTAAGTTTTATTATTTAATATTATTTCTAATTCATTAAAAATTTATAAAACAACAAGCAATTAATAAATTCTAAGTCTAGAGGTAGGTGCAGTGGGGGACCTACCTCGGCTCGCTGTCCAAACACAAGGCGCGACATGTCTCGCGCAGGCATACAAGCAAGCGCCAACTGATGACAGGAAAAAATGCGGGGCTACCTTGAAAATGCGCTGCAATAGACGCATAAGACCAACATCACACAAAGGCAGACTTAAAACAATCCAAACAAGCAAACAACACGAAAGAACCACCCCGACGCGTTTTTGAAACACAACTCACACCATCGACATTATTTATTAAACCACTTTAAAATCCACAAAGTGTTTGTAAAAACCACATAACACCGGAATAACTCACTAATTATTTTAAAGAGTCATCGGGTTATTTCAAGGAAACACCAGAGTACGAAATAAGACAAAAGCGCACGACATGATGAATTTGACCTTTAAAAGCACGTGCATATAAACATGTTTTCCTTAAAAAAATTCAGAACATCCACGCTACTTAATAAATCATTTAGAATTTTTATAAAACAATTTTGAAAACACACCGCCGCTTTAAACACATGAAACCAACATCAACCCCTTTAAAAAAACACTTTCATGACCAAACGCACACAACACCACATTGATGTCATACCAAAACCCAACTACAACCCTTGCAAATTTTAATAAACCAACAATACAGTTTATAAAACACTACAAAAGTCAAAACAGAATTCCTCAGCCCATGCGCACCATGCAAAACAACAGCACGGTTTAGGAAACACTGTGAATGGCTCAACAAAAGTTTTCATAAAATCAAAACATTCATAACACATAAACATGTTTTTAAACCTATCAAAATCCTATTAAACATCAAACAACATTATATTCGCACGAAGTAGACTAGTCAAATAACATACTAATTTGACCAAACAAGCAAATTAAAACACCACAAAAGTTTATGCACAGAACAACTTACATCGGGTGTCGAAAATTCTCGAATATTGGTGTCAAACACCAATCGCACCACAACCGCACCTTGTGGGATCCCAATTAGATCCTAAAACAACAATGTGAACCAAAATTAACCCAAAACAAACACTAAGAAGAACCTTATACTCGTTGGAAACCAAAAAGGTCAAGGAAAAAAAAGGAAACCTTCCCGGGGGAGATGCGCCGGAGGTCGCGGGTCATCGCCGAAGGTTGCGGCTGGTGGAGAACGCGCGGCCAGGGGGTTGCCGCTGCTGGAAGGAGGTGGAGCTCGCTGGAGCTCGGCCGGAGATCGCTAAAGGGGGTCGGAGGCCGCTGGCCGGAGGTGGAGGTCGTGGAAAGGGCCAGCAGGGGCGCTGATGGGTCCGAGAGATGTTGTTCGGCGGTGGGGGCTCGTCGGAAATGCTAGCCAGCGAGGCGGGCAGCGGCGAGGCACCGGAGGGGTAGGGCTTCGGGGCGGAGTGAGGCCGGGTGAGGGAGCGGTGTTGGAGGGAGGTCGCTGCGGGAGTGGGGCGCCGGAGGGAGGTGGGGCGGCGAAGGCCGGGTGCAGGAAGCGGGCGTCGGAGTAGGGTGGGAGCCGGATGGGGGTGCGGCGTGGCGGAGGCCTGAAGGAGGTCAGGAGTGCGGGCCGCCGGAGGGAGGGGAGGCCGGCGGTCGGGCTGGCAGAGGCAACAGGGGCACGGCAGCGGGAAGCCGGGGCCGGGATGGTGGCTGGGCACGGAGGCCGGTGGCTTGGCGCGGCAGGACGGCGAGCGGGACGCAGTGGGTCGGTGGGCGGGGCGCAGGGTGGTGGCGCAGGGAACCGGGGTCGGGGAAGGGAAGCAGGAGGGGGGGCTTGCGGCGCAAGAGGGAAAGAGAGAGGGGGCGTGCGGCGCTAGGGTTAGGGATGGTTTTTTTTCATTTCATTATAATAAAATAATAATAGAATCTGAAATAAAATAATAAAAATAGTAATAAAATATTAATAATAATGATATACTAAAATAATAACAATAATATAAAACACAATAATTAAGATAGTAATAATAATTAAAATACTAATAATTCATTAATAATACTAATGTCGTTAAAAATATTAAACTTTCTTCATAATAATACAATAATAATAATGAAAAACTCAGTGTTAACAATATTAATGATAATAATATAATATTAATAAAAATGATAATAGTAATACAAATAATGATGTAAGTGATATAAATATTAAGATATAAAGAATAACAATAATAATAATATGAATAATAAAATAATTAAATAGATAAATAAATAAAATAATATTAAGAAAATTTATTAAAAATTAAGATAATAACAATAAGAATAATAAAATTTATAATAATGTGTAATTTCATGTCAAATGGACAAGTTGTGTGGCTACCGCCAACCGTGCGGTGGTCGCGCACGGGTCCGAAACAAACTAAAAATGTTAAACGTCAAAAATTTTAAATCGGGACTCAACCCAAAACTCGGTGAGATAACTCGAAACTAAGGAATAATAAATTAAAAATTAATTAAAAAAGTCGGGGTGCGACACCCCTTATTACCAAAATGCATCACAATTTTCCATGGAGAAACTATAAGAAGTACATAATCACATAACATGAAAGAAAGATCATTCCTATGGTTATCCACATAAATTTTCTACCTAATTTGATATGTCCTCAATTGTTATTGTATCGACTGAGCTTTCTCTATCGTTTCCTCTACTAATTATATTCCCATAAACTATCTTTCATCTGCTTCATCCCAAAATGATGGAGTTTTAATTTTCTTTCTATATGATTCTTCAAAAGAAACCATCTCTATAATAAAATGAAAAATGTTATTATAATAAAGCTCAACCAAAGAAAGATGATAATCCCAACTTCCCTGGTAATCCATTGAACAAGAACGAATCATATCCTCCGATGTCTGATTTTTTTCATTCTATCATCCCATTAGATTGAGGATGAAAAGAAGTTATAAAATTTAATTCAGTTCCCAATGACTTCTAAAGGACCTTCAAATATTTATAAGTGTACATAGGATCGTTATCAGATATAATAGAGAGAGTAAATCAATGTAACCCGACTATATCTTTGAGGTTCATTTGAGAAAGATAATATAAATACAAAGTATCTCGAATATGAAAAAAAATGTGCAAATTTATTAATTCAATCAGTAATAACATAAATCAAATTGTTAAATTGATAAGTTTTTATTAATCCCACCAATAAATCCATGGATATATTTTTCCATTTCTAATTTCGTATGGGTGAAGGCGGAAGCAACTCTTTTGGTAATTATTTCTATGATTGAACATGTTGACAAGTCAAACATTTCATGGTAAAATTAGAAAAATCTATTTTGATTTCATCTCATCAGTAATACTCCCTTGTGTATATGTATATCTTAGTGCTTCTAGGATGAAATAAAAATGGATAACTATGACCTTCACTTAATAAATATTTCTTCATCTATGAATCACAAGGTACATATAATCTCTTCCTAAATCTTAGAACATAATATTTATCAACATTAAATTCATGAAAATTACATTTATTGACCAATAATTCCTTTTTTTGTAACTCACAATCTTTCTTCTAATAATGACTAATTTTTTATGAAAAAGATGAGTACACTAACACCTGAAACAAAATATAGTAATTTCCTAGACCCAAAACATCTAGGAAAAAATTAATCAAATCATTAATCAAAGGTTAATGTTCTACACGTAACATAGTTAATAATGCATGATATTTTTGAATCAATGAATCTACTACTTTTTTCACTTTTACTAGATGGTAATTGATCATGAAATCATAATAATTTATCAGTTTCATCTATCTTCTCTTCCTGATGTTCAATTCCTTATAAGTAAATATATACTTTCGACTTTTATAATCAGTATATATTTCACACTAGCCTCCATATAAATTATATATCCAAATTTTTAATGTAAAAAAAAGAGAATATAATTCCAAATAATTTGTAGAATAATCTCAATCATGAGGTTTTAGTTGTCTTGAAGCATAAGAAATTACCTGATCATTTTTCTTTAGAACAAAACAAATTCACTTCAATGAAGCATCATTGTAGATGAAAAAATCACTATTTATTGATGGTAAATCCAAAATTGGATCATCAACCAATATTCCTTTTAATTCTATAAAACAATCATCACTATCATTTATCTATATAAATTTAACCTATTTTCAAGTTAACTTTGTTAGTGGTAAATATAATTGTCAAAAAAAATTCAATAAAATGCTAGTAATATACTGAAAATCCAAGAAAACATTGATTCTTAATAACATTTGTAGGTCTTGGTCATTAATTAACCACTTTTTTGTGGTATTACCTTTTATACAATATTTATTAACAATGTTCCCATGGAAAGAAATATATTGTAACCAATAATCACATTTTCTAAATTTCTCATATAACTAATTTTCTTTGAGAGTTTCCAAGAAAATCCTTAGATATTTTTATTGATCCACATACCTTTTTTAAAAAACTAAAATATCATTAATAAAAAAACCATAAACTTATCCAAATATTCATATAATATTATATTTATATGATCCATGAATATAGAAACGACGTTTTTTAAACCAAAGTTCATAACAAAAAACTCATGATGCCTATATATAGTAAAAAATGTTATTTTTAGAATTTCATCTTTCTTCACCTTTATCTCATGGTACCCAAATCTCAATTCAATCTTAGAGAAATACTGAGCTCTCTGGAGTTGATCAAACAAGTCATCGGTATGAGAAAATAGAAACTTATTCTTAAAAGTAATGTTGTTTAAATCTATATAATCAGTTCAGATCCTTATAGAATCATATTTATTTTTAAAAAAATGGGAGAACCCCATGGTGAAGTTCTGGGAAGAATTAAACCTTTATTAATCAATTCCTGCAACTTCTTTTTCAATTCTAGAAGTTCCAATTAATTTATTCGATAAGGGGGTTTTGAAGTTAGTTTACCATTAAGAACTAATTCAATGGTAAATTCAACTTCCCAATCAGGTATAGCAGAAGGAAACTCATTTGGAAAAACATATATTTATTCATTTACTCATGTCACATAATTAATATGAATAGTTCCCTTATTTTCAAAGATATTTTCAAGATAACTTTCATTTACATATTTTAATAGTTTCTCATATTCTGGATGTGTTATCAATGATATGGGTCCATTCTTGAATACAAAATGAAACTCTTTATAAAAAAATCTTTAACTCTATAATCAATCTTAGCATGGTAAACAGAAAGACAATCTATAATCAGAATAACATAAAACTATATAGGGGGAAAACAAAAAGGTTTTCAGGTAATTTATTTCTACATACAGAAATAAAAATATTCCTATAATTACCTTTTTCCTTAATATATCCCCATTTTAGTTTTACCATAAGTTTTGGTTTCATATCTTGCGGTGAAATTTTAAATTTCCCAAAAAAATTATTAAAATTAAAGGAATGTGTAGACCTAGAATCAAACAAGATATTAGAGAAATCTTAGTAATTAAAAAATGCACTTTATACCACTTCATTGGATGGCCCAACATCTATGGAAGTAGTTTAAAAGGAATTCAATACACCATTATTATTATAGTCTAGCTGTTTCCCATCATTCAGATCCTTATTTAGGTAGGTATGTTCATAATTCCCCATCTCACCAAATTTAAAACACTATAAAGTTTTCTTATCCGAATTAAACATACTAACACTAATATATTTTTCAATATAATCACTGGTCATATGTCCAAAATTACCACATAAAAAACTTATCAAACTTCAAAAGGCATTCCTGAGGGTTCTTTTTACCACACTTTCTGTAAACTACAAACTAGATTTTCTTGCCTTCATATTTATTTCAATGATTATTACTCATATATTTTCATCTGGACCTTTTATTTTTATTTTTTCCAAAGTACATGTGATCATAAAAAAACTCCATTTCTACCCTATCAGCACATAGAACAAGTTTCTCACCACTTTTGAATTTATGGGAAACCAATTTCCTTCAATATCTTAGTTTTAATACTAATTAAAAATGATTGATTTTACTATAAAGATCCCAAATAAGATTTGGAGTGTACGTTGAAAATCAATTGAAGTTTAATTCATAAATAGAAACTAAATCTTCTTAATTTTGTTTTAATTAAAGGAATTTCTTTTATATCCTATGTCGGTCTGCCTTAGGAAAATATTTCTTAAGGAAAAGATTCTAAAATCCATCCTATTCCAAGGCATCAATCTCTTACCTTTCCCTTGTATTCTTGAACATTAACCACCACAGGTTGGATTCACCTTCAAAATTATAAATATAAAGAATAAGATTTTTATTATCTGAACACTCCATGACATTGAATATATTTTCAAGTGATTTAATGCACCCTTCATCTACCATAGGGTCAGAAGATACACTAAAAGTAAGAGGGTGTTCCCCCATAAAATGTTCCACTATTTTCATGTTCATTTATGGTAGCTCTTGATGTTCTCTTACATGGATTCCGCCACCATTTATAGCCTATGTCAACTAATACATTACCATTAAAAAGTTATTAGTTCCAATTCACAACATTACAAGTTGTGAATTAGAAAGGATATCATCCTCTCAATTCCTTCCTACTTCAGCTTCCCTATTTCTTCTAAGGAAAACCATTCTAAATAGAAATATCTTATATGAATCAACATGGTAATATTTGAATGTTATATCATTTAAAAATAACCCTAAAGTAAAAAAAAATAATTTATTTATATTATATTAATATTATCCTAACCCCTAAAGTTATCTAAACATTTTGATGATACTAACTATAAGGACTCAGACTTAAAAATTACATAATTTAGTTAATTCAACTAGAATTCACTTTCGTACATTCTTAAATAAATTTTTGGTTTTTATTTTTAGATAATTAGGTAATAATTCATACATAACAACCTATAAGAATAAAAAGTGGATACTAATAATAGAGTATATTTTTTTTTCATAGTACAAAACTCATAAAGAAATAAAACTTGAGTTATTTTTACAAAAAATCTTCGCAACATTTATCTTATCTTTTTATTTTCTCTTACCCAACCTTAAACCCTATGAAAAATTTTAAAACTTTGAATGAGTGATAAAATATCAGTAAATGACATAAAAAGAAGAAAATAAACCAATATTCCCTGAATACTTATAAACACATGAAATATATACTTATCACCCTTAAAAGTAACATGTATTTACTTTGTGACCACATGAGGTTTACATAAAACATAGAAAGCATAAACATACTATTTAGATAATATGGGGAATCAATTTCTTACCATACTTACTTATGATTGTAACCCTCATGAAACCATATGATTTTTAACCCTCATTGCTACCTTATAATGTATCCATTATGGATTCCTTACAATGTAGCAATCATGGATACCTTATGATGTAAATATCACATTTACACTTGGAATAACTTTTACATTGAAATTATAATGTACCCAATGCATTAGAAGGATATAATAGACCCATCCATATTTGTTTTATAATGGAACCATCCATCATCATAAAAAATTCCCAAGAACCATAACATAATCATAAAATATGAATAATTGCATCATAAAAATATTCCTTAAGAAAAATAACTTATTTTAAAATAATACTACACACCTATAAAGAAAAATATCTTCTTTGAAAATAACCATGAAATATTGTAAAGGAGGATTAAAAACATTAATCCATCATGAAATTGAGAAAATAATCTCATAAAATATGTTTTTAAAAACATTCTTTTTGAATTTTGTAAAAAGAGACATTAAAGAGGATTAAAAGGGAATGTCCCTTACCTCGGGTTCAAATTCCCTAAAATGTGTTCAAACCTTCTGTATAATGGTTTAAAGAGTGTTATTAATTTAATACAGAACTATATTAATATTTATAATACCTTATATGATTTTATTATAACATATTTCCACCCATTTATTAATAATATTTTGTTATTTATAATGTTTCGGGTGCAATCGTTTCATGGTTTCATGGTCGGTTCATTATGGATTTCCTTATAAAATTGAAATAATACTCCTGAAGAGGAAATAAATTGTATTAATACACATCTATAATTTTAAATGTTCCAAAACAACCCTTTTTCTTTTCAATATGAGGATAATTCATTTGATAAAATGTTAATGATAAAATTTTAGTTTATTTTGGTGGTTTTTCCATCCTTCATGAACTAGTTTCATTTTATTTAATTATTAGGTCTCTAAATTAGTTCCATAACATTAAAAAAATTATAATATAAATATTACAATCAGTTTTAACCATAATAATGGTTCTATGACCATCCTTTAAGGTGTTAATAAAAAATAAAAACTCATCATCAACTAAAGCGGTGAATGGACCCATCATGGATGATGTTTTCATTTTTTATAATAAGAGGTGAATATAAGAGGATTGATGATGGATATTCAATTAACATAAAAAAATTTCATTATATGTATGATACTTGAGTTATCATGTCACTTTGGAAAGGGGTTTGAGGATAAGGTAGAAACAAATAAAGAGAAAGAATTTAAAAGACAAAGAATGAGGATTTTACCATTTAAATGTTGTCTCCTTGAGAACCTCCTTAATGAACTTGTTTTTGGTCTTTTGGTAAGAATAGAAGGACTTTTAAGTTGGGAATATTCTTGGGAAGTTAATTGAGAATAATTTTAGAAAATATTAATTTCTTAGATGTGTTAGGGGAAGAGGTGGTGAGGGTGGTATTTATAGGGAGAGGAGATGGGTGTTTTTTATTTTTTTATTCATGTGTTTATTATTCTAGATCAAGATTATCAATAGTGTCAATTATTATGAATAAGTATAGTAACTAGTGCATATGATTTCTAACTAAACGTTTTTTACATCTTTTATGACTGAAAAAATCATGTATTTATATATAATGTTAAATACTGTAAATTGTTGTATTTAACTATTCACCAAAAATTCAATTATTTTAGAAAAATCAAAAAAAATCACCCTTATATTTTTTCAATGTGTATAATTAAAAAATGGACTCTATTATTTGAAAATAATTTTATTAAAATGATAAATTTAATTTTAAACTAAAAACATCATTTATTTGAGAAATATCGATTTTAGTATTATAACTGATTTTATAATACTTTGAAAATTTAATTAAGGTCTCATAAAATTATCTTTTAATTAAAATACAATTAAATATAAATTTATTAATATATTTTAAGAAAATAAATTTTCTTTTAAATCATTTTATTAATTATAAAACTGTAAATAAACATTTATGTTTTACAAAAATACCAACACTTAATTTATCATTTTTAAAAGGTTTATTTACTTATACCATGGTATAAATATATCATATTTTCATTTATAAGATACATAAATTTTTTAAAAACTTTCATAGGTGAAACTACTATTCTATTGCCTATATTACTATTCCTAATGGTCACATTACTATTCTAATGGTTAGGTTACTATTCCATTTGTATAGATTACTTAATTTTTATAAATACAACTTCTTTAATTATACATTTATAATCAATTTAACTATTTAATTCCCAAATGAAAAAAATATTATATAAGTACTTGGGTTGTTCTAATTTTAGTCAACATAGTGAAGATACATCGTTCAGGTTTTTTTCATTTACATGTCGTTGATCCCCAAATAATTCTACATTTCAAGCATCAACTGTCTATTCTTCCCTAAGATTTATATAATTGTCATTTAAAAAATTAATTATCTATATTAGTAGTCAAAATTTTAATTTATATTACATTAATACAATATATAACACATAATATTATGGAGAAAATCATAGTATATTAAAAATTACTTTAGCCTTCTCATTAAACTCTATTTATTTTTTTTAATGGTTGAAGGGATTTCTCTCCCCTATTAAGAATCAAAATCCCATCTTTTTGGTCCCCCGATAATGTACAATACATTTTCAACATTGGGATCATCCTAAAATTATTTTGATCTACCAGTGAAAGGGTCATCCTTGATTGATTTTTTATCTAAACCTAAATTTGTTTTAGTCACCAGAAGAAAAAAAATTCCAATTCTTATTTTCTAGATCTGAGTCATAAAATATCATCACTGCTTGTAATTTCTTTATGAACTGCTCATCCCTATACCCTTCAACACTGAAATTAACCTTCATTAATCCCATTTAATTAACTTTCACTGCACTCCTATTTTCAACACATTTTTAATATAAAATCATCACTTGAAATATTTTATAACACAACTCATATATCTATTCAATGATGTTGAAATATGATATATTCACAAAAATTGGATTTCTATACAGGGAACCCGATATGTTCATCGCTTCTACCACAGGAATAACTCCACTATTTTGCATCATATCTTTTTCGTCGTGTTCTTTTGTATAGAATGTATATTAATTAACTAAAAAACCATTGTAACATATAAAATTTTCATTTCATCCCCTGGATAGTCATCGAATTTGGTCAAAAACTAAATTTGGATTTTTAGATAACTCCTTATAAATATAATCTTAGAACCATCCTATAAACTATTTATTATGTGTATTTGTTAACCATCATTCATCCCTTGATGGATCCAAATGTATAAGAATTTCTTTGTGGGTTTCAACGTATGGATCAATATATTCGTTATTTTGTAAAATGTAAATTTCAGCTTGCGCCTACTCTGTGATGGTAATTATAACAACATCTCTTCTGAAAACCCACTTTCCCATAAGGAATACTCTATAAAGAGACTTTGGGAGATCGATTCTAACAATATATGATAGGTAATTGATATAGAATTCAACAACCTTTTCAACAAAATATTTCTCTACAATACAACCATGTGACTGGATTTTATTCTTCATATACCCTTTTAAAATATTCATATACCTTTAAATGGGTTATATCCATTTTTTAATTGGTAGTACCATATAGTTAAACCTCTCTAACCAAGTGAACCGTCAGGTGGACAATTATATCAAAAAATAACAGTTGGAAGAACATCTCTTATTCACATAATAAGACTATAACCATCTTATTCATGATTAGAAACTCTTTTAGATCTATAACTTCAATACATATGGATTTGAAAAAATATTTTGGTTATTGTATGTCATCCATTTTTAGGAAAAATTCAATATAAATTGATGGGCATAAAATCTTTCATTAAAAAATGAAATTTGTGCGATTTTAGTACCTAAAACCTCAAATTAGTCATTTCCATAACGTTATTGATATTATATTAATACCTATATAGAAATTTTACAAAATTATGGAAAATGGTAAATGGAAATTTTCTTATCTAGATAGAGTGTATGCAACTAGTGGAAGAAAATTTCACCTTTTACCCATCACTAGTGCCAAATCTTTCTTTATCCCTATGTCCAACCTAATCTTTATTCCTTATTTTATTTTTTCCATAATAATTAGTAATGTTTCAATAACTATAAAATATATTTTTTCTACATACATTTAATCAAGAAAATTTCTAAGGTACAAACAATTACAATACATAAATTCAAAGAAAATTGATCTATTTTTTCAACCAGATTTCATAGGGTTTTTTGAAAGTGGTTTACCAAAAATAGTGTCAATATATTTTACTTTATCAAATAGTTGATCACCCATTAGTGGGGGAGGTGTTGTACATTTTTTGTAATTCCTATAAAAGTAGTTTTCTGGTGGTAAAAAATTATAATGTCTAAAAAAATAGTCTTCGAGAAATGTTTCAACAAAACTAAGTGTGTGAATTATTCACAAATGGGACACCCCAGCATTCCTTTAATGTTATAGCCTGAAAACTTTCCTGAAGTAGTGAATTTATTTATCATCCCATACAACATGACCCTTAATGTGAATTCTTCATTTCTATGAGCATCATAAATTGTAACACCTATATACCACATCAATTTCATATCTTTGATCAATGGATCCAAATAAACATCAATATCATTATTGGGTTGTTTTGGTGAAGATATAAGCAGATATAATGTAATGTATTTTTAATTCATGAATAATCATGGAATAAAGCTATAATTTTCCAACATAACTGGCCAAATATTGTAATTACTAATTTTTACACCAGAAATATTTATTCCATATATAAAAAAATCAAGATAGAAGTTTCTTGACTCATTTCAAAATTTAGGATACTCATAATCAATTTTATTCCACTAAGGAGAGTCTACTGTATGATATAGTTTTCCATATTTAAATATTATATCAAAATTCCAAGTAAATTTTCTTATAGATTCTAAACATAGATATATTTTTCAAAACTATGGAATGATAGGAAAGTACCATAACAATTTTGAAGGACTTTATTCATCTTTCTTATATCGATTCCTGCCACACATAGGGGTTTTAATTAATGATTCATGGTCTTTGTGAAAAAATAATACAATCATTTGGAAAAGCATGTATTTTTTTAGAGATCATTACCATTGAACTTAGAATTCTTTAAGCATCATATGTATGATAAGGGAGTTTATTTTCTTCTGGTATCATATATTTCAGGATACCAAGTAGTTCTATAAAGCTGATGTTTCTCAATCCACTTCTAGCTTTCAAATTATATAACTTCAATACAACTGAATTTTTTTTGTATTTAGTAGAACTGGTATACAATGGTCTCTTAACACGGCTATTAAAATTCTCAAATAAATTTGGAAAATCATGTAGGTCATCTTCTAATTCAATTTTCATTTCTTCCATACATTCTCTATCATCATTTACACTAGTATTCATATCAAATGATCTATAAATCATAGTATCATCACAATCAGTGTGAACATTTAGTTTTCCCCTGTGTTTTGTATAAAATTTATAGATCGGATCTATTCTATGACAAATAAAATATTCTTTAACTCTTCTGGACTAATTTCAATTGAATAGAAACAACATTAACATGGAAAAAGGATTTGATAATGGTCATATTCATGCTATATTGAAAAATTGATGAACTCTTTAAATCTATCTTCATAATATTTTATCATATGATTAGAATGCATCAATTTTTTATTCATATCCATCTTATTAGGTTCATAAAATATTAATTTTTTGAAGAAAAAAATACACTTAAGATATTCATAATCAAAGGAGAAAGTTATAGATAAATCTAATTAGGGGAACCCAACATTTAAATGTTATCAATGATGATTCCTAAAAAGTCATCATTTTAAAAAATGGTGACACAAAAAGAAACAACCTGAGGTAAACATGTGGTTGTTGGTCTAGGTTATTAATTTTATGTTATGTGGGAAAAATAGCAGTGATTCTTGGATGGTTTCTCTAACCTTTCCCCATAGGAGTTCAGTAAGAGGAAGGATTTTATGTTTATTCATTTCTTCACTTGGTATGTGGTGGGATGGGTTATTTTTCATTGACAGTCTGAGTGGATATTTAAAGGAGTGTGAAATTTTGGATGATAATGACTTTTTAGTGGCCAAATGTTATGTATGATTAATTCAAATATCCAGAAAAATCAGCGACTAATTCAAATCAAACAAGACATTTGACCACTGACAAGTATCGATCAACCCTTTATCCTTATTTCCTTTAATTATGAGATTTTACCAACGATAGGTAGCCACTTCAAGAATCAATGTTTCCTCTCTCATTTATTCCCATTTACCATGTTATGATACACTTTACATCATAAATAGAGGGCTTTCAAATAATTATTTCATGTATAATTATAAAATATATCATTAAAAATGTCAATAAAATGGATTTATTACTCAACCTAAATCGCTTAAAGACATATATTAATCTAAAAATTACTAATAAATATGTTGGAAATAAAAAATTATTTTTTATTGGATAGATGACTTTCCTTGGAAATTCTTGTTCTTTATTTTCATTTAATTGTGATATGGATTTCTAAATTTGTGTAAAAATATCTTTCCTCAGAACATAAAGGGCCATATAATCACTGGATTTTGACATAAGGTTAGGGATAATTAAATTTTATGAAATGAATGGATGAAAATTTAATTGAAAATATAAGTAAAGTTGGATTTAGTGTTACTCACTTTTCCTATAGATTATTCTTGACCATGTATTATAGGGATACCATCAAATATATTTTTAAATCAATTTTTCTATGTTGTATTATTAAGTTTAGGTTACTACAGAACTCATATCACTCATTATTATTATTTAATATTGTGAAATATATTTTATCAAAACATCCTCTAATATGGTATATCACAAACCATTTCATATGAATGGGAGATACAATATTTAATAAGTACATTCTAATTGATAATAACCAATGACAATGGTATTATAAACTAAGCACAGAACTGGAAAGGGATCATAACAAGGAGTTGAATCTTGAATGCTTGTGAAGCATAATTTCCTTTTATTATCAAATATCCCACTGGCCTAGCTTATCAAACAGGCCATTCAATAAAAATTTGAGACAGCAATTACAGTGAGGTGGTTGGGAAGGGATAGGGTTAAGCCTTGTTGCATCAGTTAGATGAGGGAGTGGAATATGGGAAAGGGGTGGCCATCAGAGGGCTGCTTTGTGACGTTGGGTGGTCGGCCCAGGCTAAAGAAAGTGATGGTGGTGAGACAGTCAAAAGAAAGTAAGAAATAAAGGACACATAAATATAACATGGTTTGGACTAGGTATGCATAAAAGATGTGATCGACGACGCTGATAAAAGAGATAAGAGTATAAATAATAACATACCTTAGATTTGAGAGAGTTGATTCATCTTAGAGAAGGTCGAGGGGGAGCGGCGGCATAGCTGAACTTCTGTGAGAGCTTGAATGGTGTGAGGGAAATCAGTTTGGTTGGGAATCTATTTAAAATATCAAGTAGGGTTTTATTAGTGCTTTTCAAAATCGCTGATAAAATACCTCTTCATCAGTGCTAAAATTATACCTTTGATAAAGATATGTTTTATTCATGCTACAACATTAGTGCAGATAAAAATATATATCTTTATCGATACTAAAATTCCTATATAATTAATTTTAATAATATAATTATAATAATTTAAAAAATTAAATATATATAATTATAAATAAATAAATATAAATGTATATAATTATAAATATATAATCATAATTTTAAATATGTAATTACAAATATAGGTATAGATATATATTTATAATTTTAATTATAAATAAATATATTTAAAAATATATTTATAAATATTTGTTTATAATTACATATATTTATATAATTATATATATTTATATATTTATATATTTATATATTTATATATTTATATATATTTATATATTTATATATTTATATATTTATATATTTATATATTTATATATATTTATATATTTATAAATATTTATATATTTATATTAATATATATTTATATATTTATATATATTTATATATTTATATATATTTATATATTTATATATTTATATATTTATATATTTATATATTTATATATTTATATATTTATATATTTATATATTTATATATTTATATATTTATATATTTATATATTTATATATGCATATATTTATATATGTATATAATTATATATTTATATATTTATATATTTATATATTTATATATATATTTATATATTTATATATTTATATATTTATATATTTACATATTTATATATTTCTATATTTCTATATTTATTTATTTATATATTTATATATTTATATATTTATATATTTATATATTTATATATTTATATATTTATATATTTATATATTTATATATTTATATATTTATATATTTATATATTTATATATTTATATATTTATATATTTATATATTTATATATTTATATATTTATGTATTTATGTATTTATAAATTTATGTATTTATGTATTTATGTATTTATGTATTTATGTATTTATGTATTTATGTATTTATGTATTTATGTATTTATGTATTTATGTATTTATGTATTTATGTATTTATGTATTTATGTATTTATGTATTTATGTATTTATGTATTTATGTATTTATGTATTTATGTATTTATGTATTTATGTATTTATGTATTTATGTATTTATGTATTTATGTATTTATGTATTTATGTATTTATGTATTTATGTATTTATGTATTTATGTATTTATGTATTTATGTATTTATGTATTTATGTATTTATGTATTTATGTATTTATGTATTTATGTATTTATGTATTTATGTATTTATGTATTTATGTATTTATGTATTTATGTATTTATGTATTTATGTATTTATGTATTTATGTATTTATGTATTTCTATATTTCTATATTTATATATTTCTATATTTATATATTTCTATATTTATATATTTATATATTTATATATTTATATATTTATATATTTCTATATTTCTATATTTCTATATTTATATATTTCTATATTTATATATTTCTATATTTCTATATTTATATATTTATATATTTGTATATTTATATATTTATATATTTGTATATTTGTATATTTATATATTTATATATTTAGATCCTTATAACTTTATATATTTATATATTTACATATTTATATATTTATATATTTATATAGTTATATATTTATAAATTTATATATTTATATATATTTATATATATTTGTATATTTATATATATTTATATATTTATATATATTTATATAAATATGTATATATTTAATAAATATATATGAACATAAAAATATTCATTATATTCATTATTTGAATATATTTATTATAATTTTATAATTATTTAAATATATAATTATTAATTTATAATTATATAAATACTATTAAAAAATAATATTTTTTTATTTATAATTATGAATATATAATTTTATAAATATATTAAATATATATTTATAAATATATTTATTTATAAATATTTATTTTCAAATATATTTTCAATGTTATTAATGAATATATAATCCTAAATACATGAATGTTAAAAATGAGTGAAATTAATTTTTTTTAAAAGGTAGGGACAAAGCCCCTTTTATTGAAAATAAGAAAAACAGGAGAATGAAGGGATGGGGAAAGACAAGACAAACAACCCTTATGAGTGAAACATCATCGACCAAGTTTTTTCTTAATCATAATACTAATCTTGTGTTCCTTATCGCATATTTCATTCTAATCAATTCGTCCATGTCCACATCCATAGCCTCAGCCACTATGATTACGACCTCTCCTCTATGTTTTAGCCTGTTGCAAGAGGCATTCAATTTCAGTTCTCTCTAAGTCAGCATTCTAAGCCTCTGATTATACCTTCGTCCTCTTGGATGGGTAATTAGTCAACAAACATCCAGGGCCTATCTCTGTGGCAGTCTGAGCTACATCTACCTATAAACCACCTTCATGCACATCATTAAATCTTTTCATTGGATCCAATTTTCAAGACTACATCTTTGAGGAAGCCACCAAAAACTCTTCTACTTGAGGTTTATTTCTACCTTCATTGAATTTTTCAAGCATACTAAATTGGTTTGTGGTTTCCACCTACTCCTTACATGATGCTTCCAATCCCTATGCAATTTTGATAATAGGGCCACTTGAATCATCAAACAAGATAGAAGTAACCTGCTTGCATGAGCTTAATTGAGATTCTATTTGAATAGGTGGCATGCAAGGGACCAAAGCCATGTCCCTCGAAGTCTATCTATTATTAGAAGAGTTCGATCTGAACTTCTTGAAGGGAACCAATTGAAAACCACCAATATCAACAAAGGCCTTGGATGAAGATCCTTTATTTCTATCTAGACCGCTTGCTCTATGAGACTCCCCTATGTTTTTAGGAACATCACTAATGTCATTGACCATGGGAAGGTCAGAATCCCCAATATAGAGAGTGGGAGGAGAAGTTACCAAATACATAGTGCTTTTCTACCTGGATGAGGGCAAGTCCTTGTCTTCTAAAAAACAAGTTTATGTAGTTGATTTATGCTTCTTAGAGGTAAAAATAACATCATATAACCCTTCCATAAATGCATCCCTACCAACCCATGGAAGATCAACAATGGGGTTTATTGGTTGAAAACCATAATCATTAAGAACTCTTTGAGATTCTATAATTGGAGAGCCTTCCATACATGGAGAAATTATCATCTGAACCCCACCAACTAACTTATCCATTTTATTTGGCCTTTTCATAACAACAAAAAAAGAGCCTATATCTATATCAAACATAGTATCATTAGGTATACCTACCATCAGAGGCTAATAAGTATTTATCTTAACACTTTCCAAGGAATTATTAGACATGCTCTTCTTATGAGTGCTAATATGAGACATTGAATGTGAAGGTTCCTCGACATTCATATTTTACTTTCCCTTATAGGTTCTTAAAGTAATAATCTATACATGAATTATTTAATGATCCGCTAATACTTGTGTAACCACTTTATCTAAAAATTGAATATCAGTATCTAGCTCCTCTTTGTCCACATTAGTGAATAAATTATATTAAATGAATGTATGTTACAAATGAGTGAAATTTAATTATATTTATATATAATTAAATAATTTATATATTATTTATAATCAAAATGGTGTGAACCATCAGTTATAACCCATGATCCCAAAATTTATTATCTAGTAAATTTATTCATTTTCATTAATTATAAACTATATATTAATTATTTAATTATATATATAATTAATATACTATTTATTAATATATATATATATATATATATATTAAATTTAATTAATTTAATTATAAAAAGAAATTATGGGTTGGCCTGATCTAGCCCGTGAACCTACATGAATATATGTTTAAAAAATAAATAAATATATATTAATTATGTAAATTACAATTGTATCAAAAACATTAAATGCATATAAATTTTATTAAAAAATTATTAATGAAATGTTTATTAATAAAAATGAATAAATTTAATATATATATATGTATATATTCATTAATAAAAAGTAAATTAATTATTTAATTAGTATATTAAGTATTTAATAAATTTATTCATTTTTATTAATTTTAAATAGTGTATTAATTATTTAATTTTATATATAGTTTTTATACTATTTAATACTATATATAATAAGTTTAATAAATTTAATTATAAATAGTATATTAATTATTTAATTATATATATAATTTATTAAATTTAATATATATAATTATAATGATAAATAGTATATTGATAATTTAATTAATAATTAATAAATTAAAATAATATTAAAAATTGCATTAATGAAATATTTATTAATAAAAATAAATAAATTTAATATATATATAATTAAATAATTAAATTTAATATATATATTAATAAATTGTATATTAATTATATATATAATTAAATTATTAATATAATAACTATTGAGCGGTGTTTAATTAAAAAAATGTGCCAACTACCCAGCCAATGAAGCGACCTCGTGCAACTCATTACTTAGGTGGGTAGCAAGGTCAACCTCCACCAACTATGGCAGCGGTAGGAGAGGAGGAGGATGCCCAAAGAGGCACCCAGGTAGGCTAGATTGCTGGCTAGTAATGCATGAGGATGGGTAGGTGGGCTAGTGTGCGTAGATACGACACATGAGGCCCAAGTGGTGTGCAAGTGCAATGGGTGTTGAACCCCATAACTGGCTCAAAATAATAAAGAACATGAGATTTAATATAAATTATATCCAAGTCACATGGGATTTTTGATGTGGGATGCACATCACATGGGATAATCCATTATTAATTCTTAAAAAAAGTGCTGATAAAGGGTGTCATTTACCAGCCCTTAAAAAAGCATTCATAAAGGTTTCTCTTTATCAACGCTTCTATCTAGAACTGATAAAGACCGCCCTTTATCAGTGCTTTTATTTAGCATTGATTGTAATGAACCATACCCCAATAACTCAATACTGATGTCAAATTTATTACATAGGCATAAGATATAAGGAATCGCATCCCGAAGGATCGAATAGTTTAGTAGTCTTGGTAAACTATATACATACTTGAAATTTTTATTACAATTGAAAACATAAAATGAACATAGTATATTCTTTGAGAACACCATTATTACTTTTAGTGTATCCCTATATATTAATCACAAAACAGTTCCTGATATACTAGGGAAAGGAAACAAAATAAGGGTGAGCTCAGATGATCAGAAAAAATATGCGTATAGAGGAAATTATGAATAAATAAGGAATAGTAAATATAGAATGGATAGTAACTAAAACACATTCCATTTAATAAATAAATATAAAATAATATAATAGGAATAAATTATTATTAAATATTTCCATATAAAGAATCACATGATATTGAAAACATAACCACGGATAATATTACTAATCAAATAATCACATAGAATATCAATAACTAAATTCATAATGATGGAATTCATAATTCTGGACATCTAAAACATACCATCGAGGCCTTATTCCAAGAAATATAATACCATTGATTCCTTTTTTTAAGTAATCTATATAAATTGGTAAGGCATCGGCCAAAATCCAATCAAATTTGTCTCATGAGACCAATCGATGCATCGAGGGGCTATAGAGGCTTCTGACCATCACTTAATAAGTCTATTTTATTCCTCACATAAAATTGGTGAAATATAATCATACAAAAATACATATTGAAAAACTAACATACAAAATGTTAATACTTACGCCAACCAATAAACTCAATCATAAACCATTCAAAGTACTATGGTGAATAGAAATAAAATTGTACATACTCAATCCAAATGATCATAAACCATCAATATAAATAATAAGTATGATTTAAATAAAATATTTTCTCAGTGTATCATAATTACAATAAAAAAATTTATGACATTGATGAATAAAAATACCAAAAATTTCATTAAAGACAATTTTGAGGAAAATAACATTTTCACATTCAAAATCAAAAAATAAATATTTCACAAAACCTTTTTAAAAAAATTTTATTTGAAAAAAACCTTTTAAAAAATTAAAAATAATCTTTAAAACATTAATTAGTCATAATGGAAGAAAATTTTTTTCATGTCATACACGTGAAAACAAAGATTCCTTTTACATTTTCAATAAAATCCAAAACGGATATTATTTTGAAAGTGACATGAATATTCCTTAAAAAAGATTTTCTAAAAAGTAAAAATGAGGAAAAATGAATTTAATAAATCATTCTAAAAATTTAAAAAACATTTGTGAAAACATTTTTATAAAACATTGGTTTTTATGAAAAGGGATTTTCGACTGAAGAGAAAAATAAAGTCATATTTTCTTAAAAATGTTTTCTTGATCATTTTAAGTACCAAAGTGATGAAAATTGTACTATTACATAAAAATGTTCATAAATAAACATATGATAATAAAATATATTTATTCTAAGATAAAAATATCAAATAATTCCCCCAAGGGGTACTTAAACAGAAAAAAAAATCCATAATAATGATGAGATTGTGAAATAAACTCTCACCACTTTTCTAACTTGTGTATCATAAGCATCATGAAAGGAATAAACTTAAATTAAACATTAAATACCATGAATATAAATTATTTATTTATATAACATAAAAAAATGTAAATATATACACCATATAAAATAAATAAGTGGTGAATATGATGTATGTCTCATGGAAGTAAAAGTGGGACGAGAAACCCTTACCTCAATTTTGACTTCCACCATATATATCTGAAACTCATGTATAATAAATATAAGTTTATTATAAATATATTAAATAACCATAATCATATATTTCATACCATATATTACCTTATTATATCATTTTACCACCCTTTGGTTAATAATATTTCATTATTTTCATTTTTTTGGGTGTGAATTACCTTGTTTTCTTGTGAATGTTTTGTCATGAAAGTTCTAGTTATTGTATATAGTATATATTTCAATAATATCCAAAATTATATTGATTTTATAAATAAAATATTTACTCAGAAGATACATTTTTATAACCATTATTAAAGTTAGACATGGAAAATTAATTGCATCACTTCATGGAGACGGTTTACCGTACCTGCGCATGAGCGACAATATCGTTCCATTAACAAGTGAAAGGGTAATAAATTGGGTGATATATTAATTTTAAAGAATAAATATCATATATATACTTAAATTTTATCCTTATTACATTCTATTTAAATCATAAGTAAAAAATGAATAACATCGCTTCGTGATGCAGTAGTTTGCCGTACACACGAGCGACGTTATCATATTTGAGACGGAATACAACATAAAAAAGATACATGTGATATTAATATTTCATAAGTTTAATTATATCATAAATATAATATAAATTTATTAAATCCAATATTATATTCATCCATTAATGGTGTTGATATAAAATTAACCACACAACTTTTCAAGGTGGTAGTCTACCGTACACACGATCTATGATTTTGTTTCTAATTTTATGGAAGTGGATAAGGATAAATATTATACCATAAAAATAATAACATATAAGTATATGTGAATTATTTTTTTAATTATAATTTTAGTTTTAATAAAAAAAATTAAGGTGGAAAACTGATAAGGAAATTGAAAGGTCTTTGTAAAGATAATTACCTTCTCTAAGAGAAACCTTCATTAGATCTCCTCTTAAAGACCCTAGGGTCAGTTTTTTGGGAATATCATAATCTATAGAATATGTAAAAGGATATTTGAAAGATATTTTATAAGTTTTTGTTCAATAAAAATGGATTCTAAGGTGTGTATAAGTAAGGGGGAGTTATCTTTTATAAGTTTGTAAAGTGAACCCTCTTGGAAATTACTTGGTAATTTCCCAAAAGAATCCAAAATGATAAAGTCATTCACATGAAAAAAGCTTCAAAATAACCCTAGTTTATAATTTATTATAGGATAAGGTTGAATTATTTTCATAAAATATGATTTTGAAAAGTCTTTAAGACATTTTAACTCTTATCTTCTAAGTTTAACCCCATAGTAAACCCATTTTTACATCAACCACAATAATTAATTTTTACTCTTTTTCACTATTTATTTTGGTAGAAAATTAATTTGAATTTATTATATAATATAAATTATTTTTATTACAAATATGGAATCCATTTTTCCAAATTCAATTAAAAAAAATTTCTTAATTTAATTTTAAATTAATCTCGTAGACACGATGAAAACAGGCTTTTAAAAAGAAAATTTTTAGAAGTTTACAAAGTTTTTATATAAAAAATCAATATAGAAATGATTCCAATGACCTAAATTGTAATAAAATATATATTATGGAATTAATTTCACTTTAAAACCAATTAAAAATATAATTTAACTTTATAAATAATTTAAATAAAAATGAAGTTTTCAATTAAAATTCAGTATTTTTCACTATTCATCAAAAAATGAAACATTTCAGAAAAATCCAAACAATTCACCCTAAGATAATTTTTCATATGATTATTTTAAAAATTAATTTTATTTTTTAAAATAAGTTTTCTAAAATTGGTAAAAATTAATTATAAATTATGTGCCCAATGCAAGACTTACCCACCTTTTGAAAAAAAATATCATTTTTAGAAAACATTTCTTTTTCCTTCAAATGGTTCTAATTTTATCTCTCATCAATAGATATCCATTTTATTTATTTTACACACGTGTAAACCATAAAAATTTCATAATTTAGTTATTAATATTCATAACCTCCAATTTAATGGATAGGTTATAATGGTAATGTTTAAATAATAATATTTTAATCGATTATCATGTTTCGTTCAAACCTGGTGTTTCATGAATTAAAATCTATTGAAGAGATTGTATTTAATAAAAATAAATATATCATAAACTCTTGAGATTTTATGTTCCCTTATAATCTTTTTGTTTCTTTTTATACATGTTATCAAATATTATGTTCATATTTCAAAATCTCGGGTTGTTAAATTCTACCCCCTTAAATAAATTGTGTCCTCACAATTTAATTTTAATCTTGGTAATTAAGTGTTTTTCATTTGAAAACACTCTCTTGAAATCTTACATCATGAGAGGGGATAATAAAACATCCTATTGATAAGAGATAAAGGGAATTAAAATGGTAATATGGAATAGCACATAACTAAGTTTCCATATAGGATAACATTAGTGGAAAGTGAAAATATGGACAAGAAAGAAAAGTGTAAATAATTATAGAGAGTGATAGAGTTCAGTGATCACATGAAAGTGAATAACCAATTAAAATTTAAGGACCACAAAACCATAAATCTATGATGATTTAAAATACCTCCATTTCAACATAAATGAAGTTATTAGGATAAAAGTTTGTTTCAATATCCTTTTCCTAGAGTTGATGAGTTCCTTTACCACTTAGACTGAAAATATATGAAAATATACTTGATATATTTATATTTCATAATAAAAAATTAATCTTTTGTTTTTTCATTGATCAATTTTCAATTTATCCCTTACTCTAAGAAATTAATATCCAAAAAAAATTATTTTTTTATGCTTGAACTACTAAAATTCAATTTTAATGGATCGTATGATACATAATAGAATTATAAGTCATTAATTTGATCTATAGTTATTATTATAAAAAAAATGGTTACTACATGTTATTTAATATGCATAAATCCTCATATGGTGAATTAATAATTTAATCTCTAAACCCTCATCCAAATTTTAACTTAAACCATTTCATAAATAGTTAATCTTATGACTGAAATTTAATTTTTTTTATTATCAAACCACTTTTGATTAAAAAGAGAGAAACCACAAAAACCATACAATATATCCAAATAAAAGCATAAAATAAGATAACTAGATCAAGACTATAGGATCTTCCCCTCCCTAGTGAATACATAGTGATGACAAGCCTCTTCTATCGCATGACTGCTCGACTAGCTGTCTTGTGCAGGGTTGCACGGGCTCAGTACCGATGGTAGAACCATGCCCTCTCAAACTTCCAAATCTAATTTGAAATTATCATGTGAATTATTCCTACTCTAAACCTCATATGGAGAATATCCTAGTAGTGTGGTGTTTGTATAAAATCCAAAAATTCCAAAGATCTAAAATGTTGCCTTATATCCCACCCATTCAAATTCAAGGAACCCCCACTGAAAATTTCAAAACCCAAATCCAAAGAAGACAACAAGACAACTCGATCTGCGAGATCACCACCATCATAACGTCACCAGCCAAATTCTGTTGTCATATTCACATCAACACTCTCCAAGGTCTTCACCCTCCATTCTTTTTCACTGTCATCCCTTGCAACAACAGTCGCTTGAAAACTGGCAATGCCTGGACCTTTGATGTCAAAACAGACCACTGTCATTGATTACCCTGAACCAGCTACTTGATCTCACAACCCAAAGAACCATGATGACTGTTGCACTGCACCGCCTCCTAGAGATAAGGGTATTCCTAGAACCATAGCAGAGAAACAAGTGAACCGAGACAGGATGAACCATCAATGGAACCTCGTCTCGACACCATTGCCATGTCATCTCTATAAACACAACATCACAAACATCATTGACATAAAACAAACTAGACTGAACTCACTATGAATCTCATAGATGGAATCCGGATCCAAATCCAATGATGGAACCTTCACAGATCTAATCTACAACTGGTAATGTTTTCCATATTTGGGTTCATTAAAACACGGCTGGTTCAAATTCTTCATCAACTGGAAAATCCTCATCACTGCCTGAGAACCCTCCGATGCGTCATCCATTGAACCCGCTGACCTGCCGTTCGCAACTATCCATCTGCGTCGAACCACCAATCCACTGTTCACGTACACTGGGAACCCACATATCCTGCTGGATCATATACTTTAACCAGTAGATAATCTAAAGGCAACATCGACTTTGAAAAAATTTCTAGTAACCCTCATTTCCACCTGAGAACCATCTTATCTGTTGTTTGATGATCACGATGACCCGCTTTCTGCAATGATCCATTCACGTAGAACCACCAGTCTGCCATACACACATGTCAGGAACCCTCATCACTGCTTGACAACCCACTAACCTGCCATCCGTTGATCTTAGTGACCCAATGTCTGTATCGATCCATCTGCGCTATACCACTAGTATGTCGTCCGATGTCCACTATCCGCACAGAACCCCTAACCCGAGGGCACTCCCGGGAGCAGAGATCACCCGAGAGTGCCCCCGACCCTTCCAAAATATTAAGATCAAAAACTTTAGAAATAAAGTCACTAAATTTCTAAAATGATCTTATCATTAATACCCTAAACAATATAGAGTATCTTTTAATCATCACATACCAAACATGTGAATACCATCATCATGTATTCTATTCAAACATGGTAATAACCTGAATTACCATATAACCTTATTAAAAATGTGTATGCCTCCTTATTCCTTAAATAAAACATTGATTATTGGATATGTTCCTTAAATCCAAAAAAGTTGTAAACTCTATCAACGATAGCATAAACTAATTTTTTAACAAATCATTAATCAATTCTAATCTAGATAAACTATTCAATTTACTTTATCCATATCAATCATCTTTTATCAAAACATAATTATCTCAATGTCAATAACATATTAATGGTTAAATTTCCTTCAATAAAGTGTTTTTTAAGAATTTAAACTTACCACTGAATCATTTTTTTGGTCATTAGTACCATTTAACATAATATTTCAAATCCTTAATGAAAATTTATTGCAGCACAATCCTTATACATTTCATAATTCTTATAACCATGATATTATTTATAAAATACTCAAATGGAATAATTATTGAATCCAATCACAATCACATTAATCATTCCAATTAGTCTATGTTAATATAATAAGCTTAACCCTGATTCATTGGCTACTTTTCAGTTATATTCCTTTAACGCTTAGGGAATTCATTTGCATAGTTCCCCATCTCATTAAAGTTGAAGCATTAGACATTTGAAACATTTTTCTTACCATTCAAATTATGAGCATGGTGTCCTTTATCTCCAAAATTATAGAAAACTCTCATTCCCTTTAAGTAAGTACCATGGTGTTTCTTTCCACAATTATCACATGTGGGAAAGTCCTTATTTCCCTTCATCCTTGTATCCTTCTTTTTCTATGTCATCCTATTCTTATCTTTATTCCCTTCAATGTCATAATACTTAGAGAATTATTTCTCTATATTTTTATCACATGACATTATGTCCTCATAGTCCTAGGATGTATGGGAGACTGGTTCACTTTGAAATATTGGCTTAATCCCATCAAAGAAATGATTATTCTTACTCTTTGGATTGCATTCATTGATTCGGTTCACATTCCTTATACTAAGTTCTATTTTTAAATGATCTAATACACTATATTAGATAATATCATTATGAAATATAATGTATAATACCAATACTAGTGAAATACTTAACATAAATTGAAAAAAAACATATATAATCTCATAATAATAAAATGGTTTCTTGGGTATATGTTTATTTTCAACTCCTTCATAATGGTTTGTAAAGAAAATTTGATTTATCCTAATAATATCCCCTAGGAGTGTCAAAAAAGTGTTCAGTAAGGCATGTTTTCATACACCAGTTGATGATCAGTTTAAGACCAATGCTACCTTTCAAAATTATTACCCCTAGTTATATATCTTCCAGAACTACATCCACTTGTAGTATCCCGGTAGGGATGTATTTTCTAGGAAAAAACACATAATATCTTCCATAATAAAACTTTAGAAATTTTTTCTATAATTATCCTCAAATTATATCAAATTTTTATGTTACCTAATCTATTATTTCCTAAATCTAGTTCCAAAGGTTCTTACTAAACATTCCCTAATACTAACTATAATGACCCAGACTCTAGTAGCCCAGAGTAGGAATAAATTATGATCAAATAATTTCATATAATATGAAAGAAATTATTTTTATATATATCTATAAAATAATGTGATAAAACATCAATATATTAAACCATACAACCCTAAAAAATAGTGTGGTCAAGAGGAAAAACAAAAGTATTGTGGAAATGGGATGAACTATGCTTTATGAAAATGAACTGTCAATGTTCTTTTGGAGAGATAATGTTCACACAGTTGTTCACGTTATAAATTGATGTTTATTGAGAAATGAAATGCATAAGACACTATATTATATTTATTATACTAGGAAACTAACTATCAAATACTTAAAAGTGTTCTTAATCTTGTGTTATATAAAGATAAAAATTAAAAATTGGGAATGTTTGAAGAAAGAGATGAAGAAGGTTCATTTTTGGTATATCTCTCTAATGGTAGTGGTCAAATATAATAGAGTAAAACCCAACATAAGTCTATGTAATCTTCATATGTCAAAATAATTTAAAATTAATACAAAACAGATGTTCTAGATGCACCTAAAGATGAATCTGTTCAGGCTGGAAATATGATGAATTCTAAAAAATAGAATAGTGAGAAAGTTGTGACTAAATAGGTTGTAGTCTATATTAATTTATATATAACTATTGATAAATAATTGAATTATAGTTAGAGTTAGATACATAAAATTCTAAAAACTCATGTTGATTATGAAAATATCTTTGGCCATTAGGATGCACCTTTCCAAACTAGAAGAAGGTGGAGGTTAGAAAAAAAACTTCTATTCATTCACAATTAGAACCTAAATATTTTTATAAAGAAATTGAGTGTAAGGAATGGTTCACTACTATGAATTAATAAAATTATCAAATATAGAAAAACACAACTTGGTAGATAGTGTCAATGCATAATAACAAAAACATTATAGGCACTAAGTGGGTTTTCGAGAATAAACTAAATAAAAAATTAAATTCATATATAATAAGGAAAGGATAATTTGTAAGGGGAATTAAGAGATTAAAGGTGTTTATTTTTAAGAAAAAATTTCACCAGTATAAATTCTTGAGATAATTAGGATTTTCCTAGTAGTGGTAGCTCACAAAAAATATATAATCTATCAAATGGATGTAAAGTCTTCTTTTTTTAATAGTGATCTAGAATGAGAGTTTTTTATAGAGAAACCTAAGGGTTTTTTTCCTAATAATGAATAGATCATGGCATTAAAGAACGAGAAATATTGGTATGGGTTAAATAATTACCCTAGATCCTGGTATGCCAAGATTGATGGATTTCTGAGGAGTGTTATTTTTCAAAATTTAAATTTTTCAATAATCTCTATGTGAAGGAATTATCCATAAGGACTCTTATTGTCGTAGTATGTATAGATAACATAATTTTTTCAGGTGAAAAGAACATCTTTGTGAGGAGTTTTTTGAGGAAATGAAGTGACATTTTGAGATTTCCATTCTAGGTATAATGTAATATTTTTGGGGGTTACAAATCATACAAGGGGTATATCGTATTTTCTATCTCAAAAAAATTACTCAAGGGAATTTTTGAAGAAGCGTATTATGGAGGAATGAAAAGGGATATCCACTCCTATGGTAGTTTGTTCCAAAATTATAAAGGATGAGACTGGAACTTCTATAAATCAAAAGGAATATATAAAAATTATTAGTAATTGTTTCCAAAACTTTTCTCAACAGGGATGAAAATCTTGATGTTTCTTTCCCTGTATTCTCATTTTCCAAAGGTGGGAAGCATCTTCCACATTGATTGGTTTTGTTGGATCCTTAATCAAAATTTTATGATGGGATATCATTTCCTCCTTCCATGGATTCCTCCTTAGATCTCATTTCCTAATATAATTCTCCCTCCAATATTTAATTCATGTTCATGAAATTTATTCCCAACGTCATCCTGAGGTGGATGTTGGTTAATTACACTGCTTCTATCTCAATAGATAAGTAACCTATGATTAGAGTAGATGGTAATGTTGGGAATATCTGAGCATTTATGGATTTTAGTTATGTTGGTAACCTATAAAATTTTCCCCTTTTGGGGGTTTTCTCATGTATGAGGAATATTAGGTGTGAAACTCATGGCATCTCATGTCATCCATAGGGTAGTTGACACCAAGGGAATAAGTCATATAAATATTTTTACTCCAAGAATACCATGTTTATTATATGAGGTAGATATTTTGGAAAGGCCAAAGGTTTAACGTCGTGTGAAGATAGGTAGGTGGATTTTAGTGTGTTCCCATGGGGAAGATGATCACACTATAGACAAGTAGGTGGGTGAGAGAGAGAGTGAGTTCCCCCATGGAGGGTGATGATCACACCACATTTTTAGTGTGTTCCCATGGGGAAGATGATCAATCATTGGGATTTTATGGTAATGAGAAAGAAAGTTTCCCCATGGGGGAGATGATCATACTTTGGGATTTTGGTTAAGTGTGTCCATAGGGAGGAGGATGATCACAGTTGAGAGTTTGGTTAAGTGTGTATCCAGGAGGGAAGATGATCACAATTGAGAGTTGATATCTCCAATAGGGAGGAAATATAGGTATATTGGTGTTGGGGTATCAAGATTGAACCTCAAGGAGGCATCATAGGTTTTTTGAGATGTCGGGATTTAACCTCATAGGGGTGTCCTATGTACTTGCTATGAGATAGGGATCAAAACCCAAGTAGTTCAATGTCACAAGTTAAGGTCATGTGACAAGACCAGTCCATGCAATTTGATTTCAAGTTGCAAGGATGTCTATGTCATGGAAGTAGCATTAATAAGGGATGGGTTACAGATTACACATAGAATCGTACCAAAGGAGGAGGTGTCATCTGATGATGGTCATATATGGGGCATCCTATGTTTATCACATAGGGTAAGACTATAATTTAACATCATGTGTTGCGGAAATTTTTGTATTTTTTAACACCACATGACTATGGAATTGGTTTGTGAAGTTTTACATCATGCATCTTATACATTGGTGGGACCTACACCCAGGGAGACTACTTGCAGGTAGGAGAGAATGATCTGGTATGAGATATCCCTATTAGGAAGGTGGGAATATTATCATGATGATTACATCTTAAGGGTTTACTTGTCTACAACTCATGCACATATAGGTGGGTCATAGTGAAAACACTACTATGGAGGAGTGGCAATCAAGGGTCCTAACATTAGGATGCCTATTCTTAAGAGAAAGTTGTATTGGGGTACCTATGATTAGGAAAAAAAGGTAAGGTGACAGTTTATGTCATGGTTGAAGTAAAGGGGGTGTCCACAATGGTTGATGATACCGGTCGCACAATAATTTGAGGTGTTGATGAACCAGTTTTGGATGGGTGTAGGGTCTCTGGGAACTCAACATTCATGTCTGGGGGTTAGCTAAAAGTGGATGTCATGGAGAGGACTGGTGGATATTTTTCATGAAGGTTGGGGTTTTTTGAAGTATAGAGGAACTGTAAAGGAAAGGATCCACATTAAGATATAGCTTTCACTAAATTGGGTGGCCCTACCTCGGAGTAAATTCTTGGTTTCCATGGGGTTGGTTTTGTGAAGGATATTTATCTCATGAAAACCCAAGATCCGCAAAGGGGTTTTTTCTTACGTGGAGACCATGGACCTTCACAAAATGAATGTATACCATGGTTTTAGGTTCTTAAGAACCCATGGGAGGTAGTTTCATGAAATATGGCTACCACTGGGAATCCATATCCTCTCTTTCTCATGAAGGTTATAATTTCATTAATTTAGATACCTTTTCAAAATCTGAAAGGTCACATCCACCTTAAATGTCAAATAGGGGAGGTATTTATAAGCCTAGTTAAGGAGAGGGAATTGGTTTCACAAAAGATAGTGGTATTAGTGGAATATGATGAATTTAGTTATGGGAGGGTAATTCTATGAATATATTTACACTGTGTGGAGGTTATCACCTCAACGTTTGCGTGATTGGGTTTCATCCATGAATAAAGATATGCTATGTTGAGGTTACCAACACAAGATCTATGTGGCTTGTGATATTCACAAGGTACCTCCATTCATGAAGGTATTAACCTTTAGGATATTTGAACCCTTAAGAGGTTTTTTGGGCTATTTTGGCCTAGATTCTCTTCTAAACAATTGTTCCTTCCTTAACCTCTCTCATGACACCTGTATTTCAAATTCAATATTAGTCTACTTTACTTAACAACCTCCAGACCTTTTTTGTGACATTATATGCTAAATTTAAGAGTAATACTAAGGAATAACATATGTTATAATACAAGAGAAATTTTATGTATATCAATAACACAAATTTTTATTAAACCCACCGTAATACATTTTATGTAATGCGTGAACAAATCATGTCGCTTCGTGAGGCAGTAGTTCGTCGTACACACAAGAGAAGTTATCGTATTCCCACAAAATGGAAAGCATAAAGGAATGAATGATATAAAAATTAAATAATCATAATAATATCATAAATATAATATATAAATAGTATTTCTATCATTATTACCAACCTTTAAATGGGTTAATGGAAAAAATGACATTGGTTCATGAGGTGGTAGTATTCCATACACTAGAATGATGATTTCATAATCATTTGATGGAAGTTTGTGTGTTTTTAGGTCATAAATTTAACATGAAAACATATCATTATATTAAATATATGAAAGAGTGTTATAGTGGGCGCCCTCAAATGATTAGTGGTTTTTGGGGTACTTAGGTGCAGCAGAGTGGCTGACCAAGGTCGTTTCTCAAAGGATGAAGTAAATTAAAACAACTTCTAAAACTTAAAAATTAAAATAGAATATAATTAAAACACTAATTGAAAGTATGGGGTTTTTTTATAGTTTATAAATATAGAATAAGTTTTCTGGAAGAATATTTTATATTTTTTTTTAAATTTTGAAATGTAAGTTTATTTATAAAGCACAGCGAGAAGATGTTTTTTTTAGAAAAAATTTTTAGAAAGTGTAATAGATCTAACTATACCTCTTATTTTAATTATTAATAATTATCATTTAAATAAATATACACTTAATTATTATCCTCTAATTTTCTAACCCTTGAACCCTGTAAGAGTAAACTAACCACAAATATAAAATTACTTAAACCCTAGGCTAGCTTCGGAACACGCAATCGCAACACCCTGCTTTGATTGTTGTTATAAGGTTAGATTATGTTCAGTGGTTAATTAGAGCACATATACATTCTGGAAATGAGAATGAATTATTTTTATGGATTATATTTCAACTCTACAAATTTATCTCGCGTGGTCTTGTATTACCGATTAAGATCGCGCTCTCACAATTTACACAAAATATCGAATTCGTGTGTTTTTGTGTTAATTGTTCAATTGCTTGCTTAGTTTATTATAATTTAAAAACAAAATTAATGGATCATATTAAGTGAAATAAATTATCTCTATGATTCAAAATAATTAAATGAAGAGGGTAGAAGAAAGATCAATCACTAAGAAAATTACTCTTACATGAGCGGTGTGGTCATTGTGGAGATGTTTTGCATGAGCAAAGCATTGAAAGGGTATAACCCAATATCATCCCCACTCTTGATTCCAACCCAATTAGGAAGATTAAGAGAATAAGAAAAGTTAATAACATATAAGATTAATTGAAGAAAAATTCAAGATAAAAACATGAAAGAAAATAAATACAAAGAGGTGGTGGGAGAGGATAGCCTTTTTGGAAGAGTGGATTTCGCAAAGCCTTACTTCTTCTAAGAGTTGTGAGGGGCTCCCAAGAGAAAACCTTTCGGAAAAACCTTCCAAACATCCTCTACCATACTTCCCAAATAGTTAAAACTCCCTTTAAATAGATTTTTTGAGGGCTAGGGTTACATAACTTTTTTATGTGTGAAATGAAAACAAGTCCAAATATTTTATTCCATGTTTAACCGCATAGTTGGACTCTAAAACAAGTGAATTGTCCAGACTTATAGAAGGATTATTTGTTTCTAATTATGTAATCTAGCGTCCCTTAAAATTTGGGATCAATCCAATCGTGGGTGAAGAAGATATGGCACAAATGGTGAAGTAATTTCCAATATGGATGGTTCTGTCCATATTTGTTTTCATGTCCCATTTACTCCCCTCAAATTTCTGATCCAGATCTCATGTCCTCAATATAATTTTTATCCCATTATTTCAGGAACACAGTTACAAAATTTTAGGTCAAAATATTTTACATAACAATATTTATTTCCGAAATACTATAGTGAATTTTAAACGGGTAAAACTGGATTTTTCATCAAATTTGCAAATGAATGATCTAATCCCAAATATTTCATAATTGAACATATTTAGCACAATGTGAGGAAATTATTTCATTTATTATCAATAAAATATTCAAAAAAATAGTGTTTTATCAACTTCCCCACACTTACCCTTTTTCACTCTTGGGAAAAACCTCATATCAAGCAAAGATCAATATTAAATCAAAACAATTTTAAAACACATATCATTGAGATCTATCAATTCCACACCAAGAATCGAAAGATATCATGCCTCATAAAAAAACATATTTCAAGTTCTCCATTTATATCATTAAATATATTCCCACTTCATTTATCCTCTCATGCACAAAACACTTACCTCACTTGAATTTTCTCTTATCACACAAATGTCAATTTTTTAGCATTGTCTTTCTTATACAAACTCATACAAGGGTCACCATAGGCTTGATAAATTCCTACATCTCCACCTGATGTGAGTAAAGGACATATTTTTATCATGAGTACTTTTTAGGATTATTCTGTGGCTTTTGGTTGGTAGGATTTAGATTTGAAAAATTATGAGGCTAAATGAAGAGGGCTTTAATATTTTTGAAGCAAAATTGCATTAATCTAATTTTCACTTAATTATGGTCTCCTACTCAATCAAAATAGAATCGATTCATGTTCATCTTCATGAAAAATAAAGGATTTTGCACACCATTCAACATTTTAGCAGTAAAAATGTCAATCTTCTCGAATATGATTTTCTTAAAAGCTCCAAATAGGAACAGCTTTCCCCCTCTATTAGAAGCTCTAGAAAGGCACTACTTCTTTTATCATGAAAGCTACAAAAAGGAAAATATTTCAATATAATTATTTTTCTTCAGCAGTAAACACATCACTTCAGAATTTAATTTTGCTCCCGATGTATTACAAAATGTGGTAGCACAACACAAGACATCTTCCCCCACGCTTAAGTTCAACTAGATTATGCAATCTCACTTCAAGAGTTGGTTGGATAGGGAAAATTGGCCTATAATGTGGATAAACTTACCGTATTTTCATGGATTATAAGGGATAAAAGGATTAAATGTTCAAGGTAGTCCATTATAAAAAAGTATTCTTTGAAATTGAGGATTTAATACCAAACAAATGCCTCAATAATTTAAACATAAGTACCTCAAACCCTCAAGTTTTGACAGGAATAAATAGAATTCCGGTTAAATCAAGCATGTTTTGGTTCTCTCAAGAAGTGAGTTGAATGTAAAGAATATGAAAATAATGGTTTATAAGCCTCACAAGAAATTTATTTCAAATATAAAGACAGTGAGATGTGGCATGGGATTCAAAATTCAGTGTACTTTTCATGAAATTACTAAATATTTTAACTTGAAACAAATTCATTTCATCATTAATTTAAGATTAGTTTCAAGGGATAAATTGTTTCACTTATTTATATGTATTTAAAAATGGATATGAGAATCATTTCAGCTCAAAATTTTCAAAAAAACAAAAAATTGAAAAATAAACACACAAAATTTAAAAAACACACAATTTTTTTTTTAAATGAAAACAATTGAAATTAAAAAACTAAAAGGTTCCCTCCCCCACACTTAAAATATTGAATTTTCCTCAATGTGAACCCATGAGATTATATATGCACATGAAATGATTAATTTTAAATAGGACAATGAATAAAAAAGTTAAAGGGTTAGGAATAGCCTGATATGCTCAAGTGATGATGGGGTCATGCAGTGTGATAAAATCCACTGCATTAGTAGAAAGTTCCTAAATGTGTCTCTTCAAATGTTTCCATTGACTATAAAGATCCTTCCTATGTCCTCTTGTGTCATCTCCACTGCACCATAAGGAAAAACATTAGTCACAACATAAGGACCTAACCATCTGGAACGCAACTTACCAGGCATCATCTTTAGTCGTGAACTATAGAGAAGGACTTTATCTCCAACATAAAACTCCCTTTGTTAGATCATTTTATCATGAGATACTTTTTATCTTTCTTTATAGAGCCTTGAGTTCTCATATAAAGACAATCAAATCTCCTCAAGCTCTTAAATTTGTAACTTTCTTTGGATTCCAGCTTGGGCCAAATCCATGTTGTATTTCTTTATAGCCCAATAAGCCTGATGCTCAACTTCCAAGGGGAGATGACACACTTTCCCAAAAATAATTTGAAATGGGGACATATCAATGGGTGTCTTGTATGCTGTCCTATAAGCCCACAATGCATCATCCAAGTGCTTGCTCCAATCCTTCCTATTTGGCTTCCTGGTTTTATCTAAAATATGTTTCAACTCACGATTTGAAACCTCAGCCTGGCCATTTATTTGGGTTTGGTATGGTGTTGATGTTTTGTGTGTCACCCCATACTTCCGAAGGAGGGAAGCCAAATTCTGATTGCAGAAGTGTGTCCCTTGGTCACTGATGATGGCCTTCATTGCTCCAAACCTACAAAAAAATTTCGCTTTGAAAAAGTCCACAATAATAAGAGAATCATCAGTACTAGTGGCCTAAGCCTCCACCCATTTACTCACATAATCAAAAGCAACCAAAATTTAAAAAAACAAAAGGAACTAGGAAAATGACCCATAAAATTGATTCCCCATACATCAAAAATCTCACAGAATAGTATGGGTTGTTGGGACATCTCATGTCTCATAGAAATGTTCCCAGTGTGTTGGTAATGAGATCATGACTTACAAAACACATAGGAATCATGGAATGATCTAGGACAATATAATCCAGAGTCCAAAACTTTCTGAGCTATCCGTTGGGGTACAAAGTGTCCACCACAATCAAGGGTATGAAAAAATTGTAGAACAGACTAAAACTCATGATCAGGAACACACCTCCTAATAACTTGGTCACTACACATGCGCCATAAGTAGGGATCATCCCACACATAAAATCTTGACTCACTCTTTAATTTTTGGACTTGATGTTTCTTTAAACTTGTATGGATTTCAGAGGCAACAAGTTAGTTAACTAAATCTGCATACCAAGGATGCATACCTAAGATGGAATAAAGATTCTCATTGGGAAAAGTGTCCTGAAGTGGTACCTGGTCCAAGATTTCATCCTCTAGTGTGTGAGTAATCCTACTCATGTGGTCTTCCACTAAGTTTTCTGACCCCTTTTCATCCTTTATCTCAATGTCAAATTCTTGAAGAAGGAGAATCCATCGGATTAGCCTAGTCTTTGTGTCTGGATTCTTCAAGAGGTACCTCAGAGCTGCATGGTCAGAAAAAAAAACTACTTTATAGCCCAATAAATATGTACGGAATTTATCTAAAGAGAATATAATAGCAAGAAACTTATTTTCTGTGTTTTTTTAGTTTTATTGGGCTGAATCCAGTGTCCTTGATGCATAAGAAATCACATGTGAATGTCCCTCCACCCACTGAGATAAGACAGCTCCAACCGCAAAGTTGGAGGTGTCACACATAAGATCAAAAGGAATCTCCCACCATGGGGGTTGTATGATCGGTGGAGTGGTCCGGCACTTCTTTATCTCATCAAAGGAAGTCTTTCAAGAATCATCAAACACAAAATCAGAATCCTTTTGAAGTAATCATGACATAGGAAGAGAAATCTTACTAAAATCTTTGATGAAGTGCCGATAAAATCCTACATTCCCTAGGAAAGATCTAACATCACACACACATGAAGGATATGGTAAGGATGAAATGATATATACCTTAGATCTATCAACATCTATCCCATGTTTTGACACTACATTCCCTAAGACAATGCCATGCTCTACCATGAAATGACACTTTTCAAAGTTCAAGACCAGATTCTTCTCAATACAACGATTCAACACCTTTCCCAAACTACTTATACATTCATCAAATGAAGACCCATACATGGTAAAATCATCCATAAATACCTCCATTCAGGTCTCAATAAAATCAGAAAAAAATACTCACCATGCATCTCTGGAAGGTACCTAAGGCGTTGCAAAGTCCAAATGGCATCCTTCGGTAGGCAAACGTGCCAAAGGTAAAGGTAAATATAGACTTCTCCTGATCCTATGGAGCTATAGGAACCTGAAAATATCTATAAAATCCATCCACAAAACAATATTGTGTCTTCCCAACTAGTCTATCAAGAATATGATCAATAAATGGTGGGGGAATGGTCCTTTCAAGTAGATTGATTTAGTTTTTTATAATCAATACACACGAGCCAATTTTTTTGTACCCGCATCAGAACTAACTCCTCTTTATCATTTTTTACAACTGTAACACCACTTTTCTTAGGCACAACCTGAATATGAATCACCCACTGGGAATCTGAAATGGGATAGATTATACCTGCCTAGAGAAATTTTTCAACCTCTTTTTTAACAACCTCTAAAATTATTGGATTGAGTCTCCTTTGTGGTTTCCTCACCGATTTAGCTCCATCCTCCAAAAGAATCCTATGCATGCAAATGGAGGGGATAATACCTGATATGTTAGCCAAGGTCCACCCAATTTCACTAATGTTCTCCCTGAAAATATTCAAAAGTTTTTCTTAATGTTCAAAAGGGATATTGTTAGCAATGATAACAGGTAATTTTTCACCACTCAACAAGTATGAGTATTTGATATTTGGTGGAAATGGCTTGAGTTCCAGTGTAGGAGGGTGGTTTATGGATGAATACATAGAATCAACTGAAATATGTGCACACAGAGCATCAGTATCAGAATATACATAATCAAAATCAGAGAATAAAGCATCAAATCCATAAACATACTCAACAGCCATATCATAATCAAAGTTCACATGATCAAAATCAAAATATGATTCCATTTCAAAATAAAATCTATGAGAGTCTTGTGCATTAGAAATATGTGTGAAAGTACTCTTAGAAATCAAACTAGAACCAATACTCATAATATCCCTAAGTATAGAACAATCAAATTCCATGGAGTTTTTATTTGGTGGTTCAAAATTGGAGATAAAAAATGTAGAATGATGCTCTGAGGGGTACTTCATGGAATCCATAACATTAAATATCACAACTTCATCTCCAAATTCCATGGAAAGTGTACCCTCATTGACAATTATGATAGTTTTTTCTATTTTGAGGAAGGATCTACCTAAGATAATGGTAGCATGAGAACTTACCTAATCATCCTCCATGTTAAGCATGTAGAAATCTGCTGGGAAGATCATGTCTCTTACTCGGACAAGTACATCCTCAAGGACTCCCACTGGATATGTTGTAGCTCAATTTGCCAACTGCACCACTACTCTCGTCAGTTTCAGCTCACCAACCTACAAATAAGAGAATACAGATTCAGGTATCACATTTATGGAAGCTCCCAAATCACAAAGTGCATCAGAAAAGTGAAACTCCCCTATGGTGCATGGGATGGTGAAAGTCCCTGGATCCTTGTACTTTGTCGGCATTGCTAGAGTAGGTTTAATGAGTGTTGGAACATTCTTTCCAAGACCTATCCTTTCATTTCCATTGAGGCCTCTTTGATTGGTACAAAGTTCTTTTAATAATTTTTCATACCTTGGAATTTCTTAATGGCTTCAAGTAGAGGAATTTTGATCTCCACACACTTAAATGTGTCCAAAACCTCCTTTTGCATTACTTCTTCAGCCATCTTCTTGGTTTGAACAATCCTGTTTGGAAAAGGATGGGGTTTAGGAGTAACATCATCAATCTTTTTCTTACCTTTATCTTTCTCCTTGTATTGCTCATCAGTTTGTATGGAATGCAGCTTCTCCAAATTTGAGGTGAATCCAGGTGGAATAATAGTTGCAGATATATCAGTTGTTTGATTCCCACTTCTCAATGTGATGGAACTGAAATTCCCCTTTGTATTTTGAGTAGGTTTGGATGGTAGATTTATAGAATTATTACTTACCAGTTCATGGAGGGTAGTGTCAATCTGTCTCATTTGAGTCTTCAACTCCCTCAGCTCAAAACCTTCACTCTTCAACTCATTTTGTTGATTAAGAACAATTTGCTTCAAAAGGTCATCAGTGTTAGAATATACCTTTGTTGGGGGATTCCCTTGTTTCTAGACTGTTGATTCCTGGGCTTCAAATCTCCTTTGGGGTTTTTGGAAACCCTGCTGGTAAGGTGGAGGCTGCTGGATGTTTTGTTGAAAAGGGGGCCTTTGTTGTTGTCCAGAGCCATACCTCATGTCTGGTTGATCTTCCCACCCTTGGTTTTATGTTGGATCAAATGAATCAAACTTCTTTTGGGGGTATGTATGTTGTTGCTGCTGATATGGTCTCCCTGGGAATAATTTTGCGCAATCCTCTATCTCTTATAGTTGTGGGCAACAGTCAGTTGGGTGGCTTGTCTCAGTGAAAATGCCACAAGGCCTTGAAGGAGGGGGTTGGGATGTCTTTTGTGCCAAAGCAATCTGCCTCACCATATTTTTCAATTATTTTAACTTGATATCTATCAAATTAATTTCAAGATAATATGGATTTACATGATGTACTCTCATGACATGTGGTGTACCTCGATCACCAAATTTTTGGGAGTTTTGGGCCATTTTTTCAATCAACGCACGTGTAGTTATTGGTGTCTTGTCCACCAATGCTCCTCTAGCCACAACATCTACCATGATTCTCTCCATAGGTGTGAGTCCTTCATACAAGTATTGGATGGGGATTTTCTCACTAATTTGGTAATGTGGGAAACTTGTACACAACTTCTTGAATCGTTCCCAGTACTCATACATTGACTCCCCTTGGGATTGCATGATCTCAGAGATCTCTTTAGAAATGGAAGTGTCCCTTGATTCTGGAAAAAATATCTACAAGAAAAGACATTTTAAATCGTTTCAACAAGTTACATCTTTGGGTTGTAAATAATACATCCAATATTTTGCAGCTCCATCAAGTGAGAATGGGAATGCTCTTAATTTTATTTGGTATTCAGATACATTTCTTGGTTTTAAGGCTGAGAAAACCACATTAAATTCTTTAAGGTATTTATTGGGATCCTCACCTGAGAGGCCATGAAATTTTGGAAGAAGATGAATTAATCCAGATTTCAATTCAAAGTCTAATTCACAATTTGGGTATGCAATTCAATTTGGTTGATAGTTAATATCAGGTGTAGACAATTCTCGAATGGTTATATTAAGTTAATTTTCATTATTTTCATCCATTGGTTCTTGCTTTATGGTTGAATTTTAATTTCTTACAATTTCAATGTTCTTAAAGTGGAGGACTTCTCCAACTACTTGAATATTGAAACTTTCCATAGACTGAGAATGTCTAATTCATGCCCTAAGGCTACATTCAATCTCAGGGTCAAGATCTAAGAGATATTTGGGATTAGTTCATGTCATAAATAAAATAAAAATGAAAATAAATAAAGTGGACCATAGTAAAATAAAAATTATAAGTTTGATTTGATGGTCCAAAAAGAAGTAGAAGAAAATAAAAAAAAGGAAAAAAATCAGAGTTGGTAAAGGAAGAAAGAAAAGAGGGAGAGAATAAAATGTAAAATAAAATAAATACATATAATTGGTTGAAATAATTACTTGCCTTCCTATCAATGGTGCCAATTTTTAATAGCTTTGTTGTGAGCTCCCTCAAATGATTAGTGGTTTTTGGGGTACTTAGGTGCAGCAGAGTGGCTGACCAAGGTCGTTTATCAAAGGAGGAAGTAAATTAAAACAACTTATTAAATGAAAAAGATAAAATATAATAGAATTAAAACACTAATTGAAAGGATGGGGGTTGTTTATAGTTTATAAATCTAGAATAATTTTACTGGAAGAAGATGGTATTTTTTTAACTTTGAAATGTAAGTTGATTAACAAAGCACAACAAGAATATGTTTTTTTAGAAAACTATTTTTAGAAAGTGTAATAGATCTAAATAAACTTATTCATTTACTTATTAATCATTATCATTTAAATCAATATGCACATAATTATTATCACCTAATTTTCTAACCCTCTAACCCTACAAGAGTTAACTTAACCACAAAAATGAAATTACTTAAACCCTAGGCTAGCTTCAGAACATGCAATCGCAGCACCCTGCTTTGATTGTTGTTCTAAGGTTAGATTATGGTAAGTGGTTAATTAGAGTACATATACATTCTATAAATGAGGATGAATTGTTTTTAGGGATTATATTTTAACTCTACAAATTTATCCTATGTGGTCTTGTATTACCGATTAAGATCGCGCTCTCACAATTTACACAAAATCTCGACTTCGCATGTTTTTGTGTTAATTGTTCAATTTCTTGCATAGTTTATTATAATTTAAAAACACAATTCATGGATCATATTAAGTGAATTAAATTATCTCAATGATTCAAAATAATTAAATGAATAGGGTAGAAGATAGATCGATCACTAAGAAAATTACTCTTCCATGGGCGGTGTGGTCATCGTGGAGACGTTTTGCATGAGCAAAGGATTGAAAGGGTATAATCCAATCTCATCTCCACTCTTGATTCCAAAAATATTAGTAAGATTAATAGAATAAGAAAAGGGAATAACATATAAGATCAATTAAAGAAAAATTCAAGATACAAACATGAAAGAAAATAAATACAAAGAGGAGGTGGGAGAGGAGTGCCTTTTTGGAAGAGAGGATTTGACAAAGCCTTAATTATTCCAAGAGTTTTGAGGGTCTCCAAAGAGAAAAAATTTCGGCCAAACCTTACCAAATCCTCTACCAGACTTCCCAAAGAGTTAAAACTCCCTTTAAATAGAGTTTGTGAGAGCTAGGGTTACATAACTTTTTTAAGTGTGAAATAAAAACTCGGCCAAATATTTTATTCCACGTTTCACTGAATATTTTACCTCCAAAACTCTTGAATTTTCTGGACTTCTATAAGAATTATTTGTTCATAATTATGTTCCCAATTTTGTCTCAAAATTTGGGCTCAATCAAATTTTAGATGAAGATTATATAGCCCAAATGGGGAAGTAATGTGCAATCTAGATGGTTCTGATCATCTTTGTCTTCATGGCCCATTTGTTCCCCTAAAATTCACGATCCATCTCCAATGTCCTAAATTGAATTTGTAGCCCATTAAGTCAGGAATACAGTTACAAAATATTAATTCAAAATATTTTACATAACAATATTTATTCCCAAAATACTACAGTAAATTTTAAAAGGGTAAAACAGGATTTTTCATCAAATTTTCAAATAAATGATCTAATCCCAAATATTTCATAATTGAACATATTTAGCATAATGTGAGGAAATTATGTCATTTTTTATCAATAAAATATTGAAAAAAATATTTTTTTATAAATATACTTATTTTATTATATAATTATGATATAATAATAAATGAATGGGTTTCAGGAAGAAATAAAACAAAAACATTCATTTCTGAACATTACCTCTTCTTCAGGTATCTCTTTTTAGTTTGTAGAAAAGTCCTTCCTCTATTAGATTTATTCCAAATGTAATTAATATAGGATGATATAACTAATTGGATAAGTTATTTGGGAAATTTTTTTCTGACCCAATTGGTTTTTAAGGTGTGAAGATAGGGGAAGAGGGCTGCCTTTTATAAAGGAGGTGAGTGGCACAATTGTAAATTTTTCAAAGACGGTATTCCACATAGGTTTTCTCTAGGTACAGTGGATCCAATAATTGAAAAATAATTATTATATAAGTGATAAGGTAAAAATATGTCCATAAAATAGGTTTTCTAAAAGTTTTGGGTCATTTTTACACCTTATATTCTAGGTTTAATCACTAAGTAATCTTGTTTTTACCTTAATTGTTGTAATTAATTTTAATTTTTTTCACTAATCACCTTGGTGACAAATTAATTTTGACTTATTAGGAATTATAAATTATGTTGATTAAAAATATGGAATACATTTTTCCAAAATCAAATCACAAAATTAGTATAAATTAATTTAAAATTGCTCATGCATCCTTGTTAAGAAAAAAGGTTTTTAAAGCGCAAATGATCAAGATTTTACAATGTTTTCATATTTAATTTCAATGTAAAATCGATTAAAATGAACTAAATTGGATTAATATATTTATTATTGAACTTTTTTTACTTTAAAACCAATTCAATATTTTTTTTTACATTATAAATTATTTAAATGAAAATGCGGATTTCAATTAAAATTTAGTATTTTTCACTATTTGTAACACCTCGAGCTTCCACGATACGCTTCTCATTCAATAATGCAATAGCTTGCATTGTACGCAACTTCGAGCTCTAAAACACCGCGACTAATCAAAGTAGCCGTTATGAATAGTAATAACCACTTTTTAAAATTATAGAAATTTTATATTTCAAAATGGACTTCATTTTTGTATTCGTAATATCAAAATTATCCAAATTTGAATTTTTTGTAATTTTCTGAGAACTTATAATTTTTTTATGAATAGTGAAAAATACTTAAAAACAACTTTTTTAATCAAAATAATTTATAGTGATAAATTATAATATTTAGTGGTTTTAAAGTATAATTAGAATATATTTTTACAATTTTATCCAATGGTGGTCATTAGAATTAATTTAACATTGAAATTGGATATAAACAATTGCCAAACTTTTGATATAAATTGTTTCTTAAAAACACGCTATTTGTTGTGACAGTGGGAATTAATTATAAAATTAATTAATGAAACTTATATGTTTGGAATTTTGTAAAATAGACATCATTTTTGAATTCGGAATATCAATTATAGCTTAGGGTGAAATTTTAGCATTGTTCTGAAAAACTTCAATTTTTGATGAATAGTGAAACCACTAAGTGGTAGTTAAATAACTGATTTTTCGTTTAAATGAAATATTACCAATTCTGTGATTTGATTTTCAAAAATCCTAAATACATGGTTTTCATTAAGAAGTAAAATGTGGTTCAATGAGATTAAAATAAATTTTTGGTGAATAGTAACTTTTAAGTTCTTAATCGCGATTAGAGGTAATTAGTGTAGTTTAAGGTACAAATAATGTTTTAATAATATGAGATGAGCATGAAACTTTTACTACTCCTATTGGATGAGTCATGGCCGACCAAGAAAACCCATGGGTCAACTTGGGGACCCCATGGAGCCACTTTAGTTGGAAAATGACATTAATATATATTTATTTAATGTTAAAATTAAATTGACACAAACATGAGTTGTTTTACTAAAACAGTTTTTAAGTGGGGTTACACAAGTCCACATTTTGACTATAAATATTCATTAGAAAGATAAAAATATTTCCTACATCATAGTATTTTTTTTATAATTTTTAGACATTAAATAAATTAAATTATTTATGACATCATTATGATGCAGCGATGACCTCATTATTTAACGATTTAAATAAAATGAGAAGATAATGCAAAATCCAAGGCATACACTTTTCCAAAGCCTATTTGATGGGTATATTTCGAACCCTTATCACCTTAGCCTAGAATTATAAAAGTGTGGGACCTTTATAATCCGAAAAGAATTGTATAATAGAATAAAATTTCATTACTTTCCAAAAGTGCCCCTCCTCTCCACTTATAAAAGGCCCCCACCACTCCCACCTTATTCACACCTTCAAGCCATTTGGCTCGGCCAAACTCTGCCCAAATACTCTCCCAACTTCCCCCTATTACTCCTAGAAGCCTCACTTTGGGCAGAACTCTTCCCAAGGAAGCCTTTGACTCAAATCAAAAAGAGTTACCCGATTTTGAGGTAATGTCTTCTCTAATGTTGTTTTGTTTTATTTTTCTTTTCCAACCCCCCAAACTCTTTTTATTCATTTATTTTGTAACAAAACCAGTATCCTAAATATACTAGGATGTTTTTATAAGAAGGATTCGAGCTACACTTACACACACCTACATATAATGGTTAAAGAACATACGGTTTCTGTGGATGGTGAATTTCTGCCTCACGAAACGATGATTGTTCAACACTCATATAACACCTTCAAAGGTGACCATTAAGATGTCACTACTTTTATATATGATATATAATATGTTTATGTTTTACTTATGCTTCTGTATTTCTCATTTATGTCATACTTTATGATTTCCATTATGGTTAAAACGCGATAATTTCATTTTAGGAAATGCGGACTACCGCCCCCTCAAAGTGATTTGAATCGTTAATGCCATATGTGGGATGTATAAAGGATAGAGTAAATGGTATTATACACTATATTATACTGGAATTATATTATATATTTATATCATTATGATTTCGTTCCATTAAATATGAAATTGAAATGAAAGTAGCGTTCATGCGTACGTACGGCTTACCGTCTCCATGAACGGTGCATTTCATTTCTTACCTCTAAATGTTATGTGATATTATAAATGAATGTATATACTGGATATATAAGATATATATGACATATAAATCATGAATATAATTCTGGAGATAATGGATATTCTACCACATAAACAACTTGTAATTATAAGAAGTTTATTGTTGACTCAAGTACCAAAGATCGACAAAACGACCGTTATTAACTTAAATAATTACATAATGTTCATATCATTGTAATAAGTGATATAAAAAGGATAATTAAATTGAAAATGGTTCTTAATAAGGTATATATTAACTCTAGTTTATTATTCAGGAGGTTAAAGAACGGTTGAGTCAAGTCAGACACGAGGTAAGGGAACTTCTTAACCCAATTTCTATTCTTTGGGTTAATCTCCTACTTTCAAATTATGTCATGATATTATTATGTCCTATCTTTTATTTTTACATTATTTATGTGTACTTATAGTGAATACACATTATAGATGTACTTTGTTTAAAAAAATGATCTTTTTAAGGACATCGTCTCAATCCCCTTTCATTGAGGCATATTTGGTTTTATACACAACTTCCTTTTATACGGTGTATAAACCCCTTTGACTTTTACGTTTATTCAAAAGAAATCTTTTTTATTCGAAGCGTTTTGATAAACGACAAAAGGGAATGTTTTTCATTCCATACTTATGCGGCGACAACGACTTCTCCGCCGCCGTGACCACTATTTGAGTTTCAGCTTCCTCTACAAGCCTTACCCTTTTTTTGAAGAATAAATACCATGTTATACTTTTCTTTTATTTTGGTATTGAAAATGGTTTTGAAAGCATTTTTATTATATCAATGTGTTGTATTGATATCTTGTGATTGAAATGTGGAAATGTTATGTTTCCTTTATGCATGTTTTATGTGATACGATTATTTTATGGTTTATGAGATGTTTAAACCTGTTCATATGAGGAATGTATTGGACTTAATAAGTGACGGGTGGAGCCCGCTATAGCTCCTCGATGCATCGGTAGGTCTCATGAGACAACTAGACGTGGAATTGGATGAGGCCCTTTACCAATTTGATTTATGGTTTTGGCTGAGGCCTTAATCATTTTAGACGTCTTGGCCGAGGCCTTGACAAAGTGTTTCAGAATGTCTGGCATTATACATTCCCTCATTATGAAAGTGGTTATTGATATTTCACGTGATTATTCGTCTAGTAGAATATCCATGTGAGTAAGTAATGGAATTATTTTATTTTACTTTTTCCATATTATGCTGAATTTCAAGTTCAATAAGGCTTTTGTTTTAGTTATACATTTCCTTAAATGCTTATGTTTTCTTATGAAAGTTTCCGCTATATTGTTATCCTTACGGAGCATTTGAGCTCACCCCTTTCAATGTTTTATTTTTCCCAGGATGTGAAGAAGTGTATTATGACTGACTTGCAAGAATAGTCAGTGAGGATATGAGTGTGGACTAGGGAGACCATGTTATTGTAGTTTTCATTTTTATGATGTAATGTAATGTTTATGAATGTATCTAGTGTTTCCAAGGCTACTAAAATAATCGGTCTTTCGAGACTTGATCTTTTGTGATCATGCCAATGTTATGAAGTAATGCACGGACTCTGGGTAGCTGGGGTCGGGGCGTTACAGTTGGTATCAAAGGCAGTTTAGTACAAACCTTGGAAGCTAGATTTAGATAAACTCTGATTAGAGCACGTAGACCTAAGATGAACTTTGAGGAGTAGTATAGAAGAACTTCCTAGAATTTTGTTATTGTAGAGATTTTGTGAGTTTTCCGAGCAATACATCCCTGTCTAGATACGAGCAGGTAGAGGCAGCTCTGGCACAGATGTACCTAGGGGTAAAACCTGAAAACACCGCTTTGAGCTAGACTCGAACGGGAACTGGTGCACGACAACGGGCCTTGCTGCACTCTTGGTTACGACACTCCTGGGGGATATTCTTTGGGATAATTCTCATTTTCTTTATAAACCACTATGAAGGGTTATAAGTATATACTTCCTCAAAGAAAACATTTTTATGGATTATATCCATAAATAGTTCAATTTATGTTAAGTATCTTAAAAGTATGGAATTATGTATTTTGATTTATAAACTAATATAGTTTATTCCATTGTTTAGAAATGGCGCCTAGTGGAAGGAATGGAAACTGTATCAATGCACGCACTCCGTGTAGGGATTGCCCTCCTGCTCAAGATAATTATTGTGGATCTGGAGATACAACTAGTGCTGATCAACTTATTACCATACTGGGACAACTCACTCAGGTTATGAATAATAACCTTACTCGTATGGAGCACCCTGATCCACAACGTGGAGGATCAATGCTAGACCGTTTCATGAGGCAACAACCACCAACCTTCAATGGGAGTACAAATCCTATAGTAGCTGAGCAATGGATAAATTCCTTATAGAAAATATTCCATGCCTTGGGGAGTAGTGAAAGGGAGAAGGTTGTCATGGCAGTTTACCGCCTCACTGGAGATGCCGATTAGTGGTGGTCGCTGATTCAAAACACAAAGGAAGGTGATGACGTATCGAATATGGAATGGAGGGAGTTCAAAGAGCTTTTCTTAGAAAAATACTTTCTTCGTGACCATCGAGCGGATATGGAAAGGCAATTTCTGAGTCTGAGGCAGAAGGAGGATGAGAATGTCGCAAAGTATGAGGCTAACTTTACAAGGTTAGCGAGGCATGCTGCCGATTATATACGTAACCCAAGGAGTAAGATTGATCGTTTCTTTGATGGGTTAAAACCATTTCTCCGTCGAGATTTAGTATCACAATCGTTCTCAACATACGAAGATATTGTCTCATGTGCTATCAAGACAGAAAAGGAATTCTCTAAGTCTTATGACAACAAAGTAAAGCAAGAGAAGAAGAGAATGGTGGAACAAGAGACAGATAAAGGGAAAAAGGGAAAGAAGGATTTTCCATTATGTGATAATTGTGGGAAGAATCACCCTGGTACTTGTCTAAAAGGAATGGGAGTTTGTTATAAATGTGGGGAAAAAGGTCACCAGGCGCGTGATTGCAAGGGAAAGAAAGAGGCTATCAAAGTTGAATGCTATAATTGTAGAGAAATGGGTCATTATGAAAATGAATGTCCTAAGCGTCAGGGAAACTTACCTCAGAAAAGGCTAAGGGATCAAGGACAATCTTATGTTGTTACTACAGTTGAAGCAGAATAACTAATGTATTGGTTCTTTTGGACTCATGGATTATATTTTGGTTATTAGAATAATGTGATATATATATATAAGGATTGTACTGCAGTACTTTTTGATTTCAGTAAGGTTTTAATATGATTAAGGTAATGATATTTTTAGTATGTGAAAATAAGAGAAACTTTTCTTTGTTTGGGGAATCTGATGTTACAATTGATTTTGGAATTTAGAGACCTTTTAGAGAAAGTCTGGACGGAGGTATTTTAGATAACTATTAAGGTTGGAATGGATTAAGTTGAACCATGGATAGTATTGTTTAAGGTTAAAGCATTTCTGAAGATTATTTTTGGAATATTATAATACTATAGTTTTAGGAAAAGGACAACCTGCAGGGTGGGGCATAACCCGTCGCGTCGGACAAAGCTGCAGGAATCGAACCCACAATCATAGTGCGACAGGCCTTTATTTCCTACCACTAGCCTACAGGAAGTCCCTGGTTAATAAAAATCAATTTTACTAATCTAAATGGTATGTGTTAACATTTGGAACCTTATACAATTAGTTTAAGTATAATATTTTTGAGTTCTATTATCTTTTTGAGTGAAAGATGAGTTGAAGGTTGAAACACTAATTTTCAAGCATAAATATATATATACCTATCTCTTATTCAATGAATAAATTAATTCTTAAACTTTAGTAAAGGGATATTAAAACAAAAAAATGTGTTATCCTAATACCTTATGTCTTGTTGAACTGATGATATTTTAAATCGACATAGATTGAAGGCTTTGAGGCCCTCAATTTGGCAGTTGATTGTGATTGATGACCTCGATCACTTCCTACAAATATTTATGTTTTTCCTCCAATTATATGTCGTTAATTGCCACCAATGTTCTCCTAATCGAGATCATAATTGGGTGGTGACTTTTTCATTTCCCCTTCCCTCTTATTAAGGCTAAATTTTATTAATCATATTTCCGATGTGGGTTTTCCTCAAAGGTATTTTCTCTTTTCAACATTTTATTTTCAAAGAAAAATTTCAAATTGAGAGGACGCAATTTATTGAAGGAGGGGAGAATGTAACACCTCGAGCTTCCACGATACGCTTCTCATTCAATAATGCAATAGCTTGCATTGTACGCAACTTCGAGCTCTAAAACACTACGACTAATCAAAGTAGCCGTTATGAATAGTAATAACCACTTTTTAAAATTATAGAAATTTTATATTTCAAAATGGACTTCATTTTTGTATTCGTAATATCGAAATTATCCAAATTTGAATTTTTTGTAATTTTATGAGAACTTATAATTTTTTTATGAATAGTGAAAAATACTTAAAAACAACTTTTTTAATCAAAATAATTTATAGTGATAAATTATAATATTTAGTGGTTTTAAAGTATAATTAGAATATATTTTTACAATTTTATCCAATGGTGGTCATTAGAATTAATTTAACATTGAAATTGGACATAAACAATTGCCAATCTTTTGATATAAATTGTTTCTTAAAAACACGCTATTTGTTGTGACAGCGGGAATTAATTATAAAATTAATTAATGCAACTTATATATTTGGAATTTTTTAAAATAGACATCATTTTTTATTTCGGAATATCAATTATAGCTTAGGGTGAAATTTTAGCATTGTTCTGAAAAACTTCAATTTTTGATGAATAGTGAAACCACTAAGTGGTAGTTAAATAACTGATTTTTCATTTAAATGAAATATTACCACTTCTGTGATTTGATTTTAAAAAATCCGAAATACCTGGTTGTCATTAAGAAGTAAAATGTGGTTCAATGAGATTAAAATAAATTTTTGGTGAATAGTAACTTTTAAGTTCTTAATCGCGATTAGAGGTAATTAGTGTAGTTTAAGGTACAAATAATGTTTTAATAATATGAGATGAGCATGACACTTGTCCTACTCCTATTGGATGAGTCATGGCTGACCACGACAACCCATGGGTCAACTTTGGAACCCCATGGATCCACTTTAGTTGGAAAATGACATTAATATATATTTATTTAATGTTAAAATTAAATTGACACAAACATGAGTTGTTTTACTAAAACAGTTTTTAAGTGGGGTTACACAAGTCCCAATTTTGACTATAAATATTCATTAGAAAGCTAAAAAGATTTCATACATCATAGTATTTTTTTATAATTTTTAGACATTAAATAAAGTAAATTATTTATGACATCATTATGATGCAGCGATGACCTCATTATTTAACGATTTAATTAAAATGAGAAGATAATGCAAAATCCAAGGCATACACTTGTCCAAAGCCTATTTTATGGGTATATTTCGAACCCTTATCACCTTATCCTAGAATTATACAAGTGTGGGACCTTTATAATCCGAAAAGCATTGTATAATAGAATAACATTTCATTACTTTCCAAAAGTGCCCCTCCTCTCCACTTATAAAAGGCCCCCACCACTCCCACCTTATTCACACCTTCAAGACATTTGGCTCGTCCAAACTCTTCCCAAATACTCTCCCAACTTCCCCCTCTTAATCCTAGAAGCCTAACTTTGGTCATAACTCTTCCCAAGTAAGCCTTTGGCTCAAATCAAAAAGAGTTACCCGATTTTGAGGTAATGTCTTCTCTAATGTTGTTTTGTTTTATTTTTCTTTTCCAACCCCCCAAACTCTTTTTATTCATTTCTTTTGTAACAACACCAGTATCCTCAATATACTAGGATGTTGTTATAAGAAGTATTCTAGCTACAATTACACACACCTACATCTAATGGTTAAAGAACATACGGTTTCTGTGGATGGCGAATTTCTGCCTCACGAAACGATGATTGTTCAACACTCATATAACACCTTCAAAGGTGACCATTAAGATGTCACTATTTTTATATATGATATATAATATGTTTATGTTTTACTTATGCTTCTATATTTCTCATTTATTTCATACTTTATGATTTCCATTATGGGTAAAACGCGATAATTTCATTTTAGGAAGTGCGGACTACCGCCCCCTCAAAGTGATTTGAATCATTAATGCCATATGTGGGATGTATAAAGGATGGAGTAAATGGTATTATACACTATATTATACTGGAATTATATTATACATTTATATCATTATGATTTCGTTCCATTAAATATGAAATTGAAATGAAAGTAGCGTTCATGCGTACGTACGGCTTACCGTCTCCATGAACAGTGCATTTCATTTCTTACCTCTAAATGTTATGTAATATTATAAATGAATGTATATACTGGATATATAAGATATATATGACATCTAAATCATGAATATAATTCTGGATATAATGGATATTCTACCACATAAACAACTTGTAATTATAAGAAGTTTATTGTTGACTCAAGTACCAAAGATCGACAAAACGACCGTTATTAACTTAAATAATTAAATAATGTTCATATCATTGTAATAAGTGATATAAAAAGGATAATGAAATTGAAAATGGTTCTTAATAAGGTATATATTAACTCTAGTTTATTATTCAGGAGGTTAAAGAACGGTTGAGTCAAGTCAGACACGAGGTAAGGGAACTTCTTAACCCAATTTCTATTCTTTGGGTTAATCTCCTACTTTCAAATTATGTCATGATATTATTATGTCCTATCTTTTATTTTTACATTATTTATGTGTACTTATAGTGAATACACATTATAGATGTACTTTGTTTAAAAAAATGATCTTTTTAAGGACATCATCTCAATCCCCTTTCATTGAGGCATATTTGGTTTTATACACAACTTCCTTTTATACGGTGTATAAACCCCTTTGACTTTTACGTTTATTCAAAAGAAATCTTTTTTATTCGAAGCGTTTTGCTAAACGACAAAAGGGAATGTTTTTCATTCCGTACTTATGTGGCGACAAAGACTTCTCCGCCGCCGTGACCACTATTTGAGTTTCGGCTTCCTCTACAAGCCTTACCCTTTTTTTGAAGAATAAATACCATGTTATACTTTTCTTTTATTTTGGTATTGAAAATGGTTTTTAAAGAGTTTTTATTATATCAATGTGTTGTATTGATATCTTGTGATTGAAATGTGGAAATGTTATGTTTCCTTTATGCATATTTTATGTGATATGATTATGTTATGGTTTATGAGATGTTTAAACCCGTTCATATGAGGAATGTATTGGACTTAATAAGTGACGGGTGGAGCCCGCTATAGCTCCTCGATGCATCGGTAGGTCTCATGAGACAACTAGACATGGAATTGGCCGAGGCCCTTTCCCAATTTGATTTATGGTTTTGGCCGAGGCCTTAATCATTTTAGACGTCTTGGCCGAGGCCTTGACAAAGTGTTTCAGAATGTCTGGCATTATACATTCCCTCATTATGAAAGTGGTTATTGATATTTCACGTGATTATTCGTCTGGTAGAATATCCATGTGAGTAAGTAATGGCATTATTTTATTTTACTTTTTCCATATTATGCTGAAGTTCAACTTCAATAAGGCTTTTGTTTTAGTTATACATTGCCTTAAATGCTTATGTTTTCTGATGAAAGTTTCCGCTATATTGTTATACTTACGGAGCATTTGAGCTCACCCCTTTCAATGTTTTATTTTTCCCAGGATGTGAAGAAGTGTATTATGACTGACTTGCAAGAATAGTCAGTGAGGATATGAGTGTGGACTAGGGAGACCATGTTATTGTAGTTTTCATTTTTATGATGTAATGTAATGTTTATGAATGTATCTAGTGTTTCCAAGGCTACTAAACTAATCGGTCTTTTGAGACTTGATCTTTTGTGATCATGCCAATGTTATTAAGTAATGCACCGACTCTGGGTAGCTGGGGTCGGGGCATTACACTATTCATCAAAAAAATAAAACTTCTCAAAAAAATACCAAAAATTAACCCTGAGATAATTTTAAAATTAATATTTTAAAAATTATGTTTATTTTATCAAATTAGTTTTTTAAAAGTTTCATAATTTATATTTAAAATAAGTACAACATTAGAAGGTGGAAAAACTACTTTTTAGAAAAATACAATTTTTAGGCATGCAATTGGATTTATTATTATCTATTATCTAGAAAAAATATAAGATTATTTTCAAAGATTATATTGAATGTATAATATATAAATTTAATTAAAATCATTAAAAAAATTGATTTGGTGAATTGTTTTAATATAAAACACATTTATACGCATAAAATGATTTTTTTAAAAGATTCCCTTTTATCTTAAAAAGGGTTTTATTTTAATTTATAATTAATAGGTCACTAAATAATTATATAAACATGTGTAAAAAATATTTTCATAATTTATTTCATCCTTTTCTTACCTTCCGTTCCAATGGATAGTTGATAACTATCATATTAAATAATAATATTAATATAATATTGTAGTTCAGTAAAACATGGACTTGTGCATAATGAAATATATCAAAGTAACTCAGAATTGTATGTAACACAATCCAACATAGTGTTTCATGTACTGCAAGATAATATTAATTTTATGTGTAGTAGAAGATTAAATTGGTGTCGCATATAATGAAATCTTAACATGGTGTAACATGAAATGCAAGCCAAAAAAGAAATTTAATTTATTCGAAAAAAATAATTCATAAAGACTCAGGGTGTTACATTATACCCCCTTAAAATGAATTTCACCCTCTAAATTCATATGGTTCATCAATGTTACAATAACTGAAAGATCCTTTCATAGAAACCTACATTATAAAAATGAAAAATAAAACTTCATTTAAAAAAAGAAAGTTGGAAAAATAATGGTTACCCAAAGTAACTCATAGCTAGGTTTCCCCATAGGAAAACATAGGTGGAAAGTTAAAACATAGACATATAAGATAAAAATAAAACCTAAATACCAATAGAGAGTGATATAGAACATATTTTGGAGAAATTTAATGATCACTAAGCTATAAACCAAAGAGGATTAAAAAGGGTCATTGATATCATCAAAAATTATGATAACGGGACAAGATTTTATTTCAAGACCCTTTTATTGAAGTTAAAGAATTTTTAAAGGAATATATACTTACTTAATTTCATTCCATTTCATATATACAAACTCATCCATCAGTTGTGCATTAATTAAATTTCACTTCATCTCTTAATTCAAGAAAATAAGGTGAATTTGTTGTGTCGGAAGCACTAATGGATCATAAGATCAATAAATAGAATGATAATTCATTCCATCTATCTTTAGTTATCATCACAATAAAATGGTTATAATTGAAATACCCCAGAACACCCTAGGATGGGAGGGGTGAATCAGGGTGTTTACTTTTTCTCTTAAAGTGATAGATCTTTTTCCTACATTGGTAGGAACCTGTTAAATTAGTCTAATTGGAAAGTGCTAAAAATAAAAAATCACATGAAAATAGATAGCACAGAAATTTTACTTGGTTCACAACTAAGGTATAGTTCAAGGAGAATACACCTAAAGTGTGTCGGTCGTACCTAAATAAACTAATCCTCGCTAGTTTTGGAATATAAGAGTTCAGAAACAGTAACTCTATTTTAGGCACATTGCCTTTACAATATTTTAGGGATATCTCCCTACATCCCTCAGAACACTTCTGTTGACTCCCCCTAGATCACTTTTTTGAGATAATTCTTACTCAGTTTATTGACAGGAAGGTTGCTTTAATATATTTTCATTAAAGTATTTTTCCCTGTCTATCTCGAGACTCTACTTACACCGTAGACCTAAGTTAATATAATTCGAAATCCCTGTTCACTATAAAAATAGTATTCAAAAGTCTCTTTAATGAATATCCTTCATGAATATCACTCCCTTCGTGAAACTCACTTCCTTCATAGAACAAACTTCCTTTTATGTGCCTCCTTCATGAATCTCACTAAATCAATATGGAGTACCCCATAATCACAAAGAACACATTAATCAATAGCATTGTCATCATTTAAGACTCAAAAATTCTTTTCGTGATGCTCAAGATCACATGGAATTTCAGTTTCATAGAGCTCCTCTGGTTTCACGAAATTCGAGCGATTTTGGATTTTCCTTGGAAAAATTTGTGTGAAATGAAGAGGGGTAGCCTTAGATTTATAAGCTCGGCTATTAGTGATGCTTGACCACCTCTTAGAGAATTTTCTAGATTATTCAAAACTAACTTTGTGTGGATCCTCCATTCATGATGCTCTATTTTGATTTGATGTTTTCTTAATGCTTTCCATCAAACCATCACACGTTGTGATGCCCTAATTTTCATAATCACGGAGATCACCATCACCATTCACGATGATCTAATTCTTTGTCATTCACGATGCTCATCGTTGTCACATAGATCACTGTAAACATTCTTTGATCCTTTGCAAAACATCATTTTTTAATCCCATATTCGTGAAACTCATATATTTTTCCATATTTTCATAAGTACTTCAAAGAAATCCACTTTTCACCATGTAATTCATACTCCAAATTTTGGACCCCAGAAATTTGGAAAATACTAGGAAATGAATCCACCTTCAAAATCGTTGTCATCTTGAACTGTATTATCCCTTTCCTTGAAAATCCTTAATCTTCCATGTGAGTATTAACAACAAACACAAACCATACTCTAATTATAGTAAATAACATCCTTGGTTACAATAATCTCCCCATTTGGGATTATTGGAAATCTGTAGATAAATTCAATGAAGCACTTGCTGCAATCAAAATTTGATATGTTAGAAATAAAAATTCAACACTCTAATTCTATGTGAGAAAATCTTGGTGTTTAAAATAGTAGTAGAATGAATTGGGTTCTCATATCTTTTAATGCTTAAATATGTCCAAGCTAAGATCTGGTTTTTTCATAGAATCATTGCATGAATTGAACTGTTTCCTCATAACACTTGATTCTCATCGTGTCACAGAATCATTTCATGGTTTTTCAAAAACATGAAACTACTTTATCCATCCTCTACTATTGAAACCATAAAACCATAAATTTTTTATTCTATACCATCTTTGTACCATTAAATTTCTCTATTCTCTCCCATTGGAAAAAAACAAGGAACCTGATTTGTACTTATAGAGCTCAAAACACACACCCCTAGATCATATCTCCCCCATAAACCTGCATCACTTCCAAAAACAGATTAAAACAGTTAACACAATTAGGGAGAGGGGAATGTTCGTAACCTTCTCATACAATAGGAGGTGAATTAACATCAAGGTTTAACCAATTTTTCTCAAACACATGTTTTTCCAATGGATTGGTCGGAATGTCATCCACTTGGTCATTAGTTCCAAGATGATCCATTTTAATCATGCCTTGTTCACCTTTTTCCTTGATGAAGTGATATCTAATTTCAGTATGTTTCATATGAGAATGATTAATTGGATTCTTAGTAAGATTGATCATGCTCTTGTTATCACTGTGAATCAACATTGGTTTTTTCACCTCTTCACCACTATCAGTTAGTTATTGTTTCATCCATAATAGCTAAGTGAAATCCTTTGTAGTAGAGATATAATCTAATTCTACAATACTAAGATAAGTACACTCATATTTCTTACTCAACTAGCCCACAAATTTCTTTACAAAAAATAATTCTCCAACACTTGTGGACTTTCTATCAATAACATCTTCATCCCAGTCAGCATCAAAAAATTCTAACAGTTCACTATCTCTTTCAATAGGAAAGTATAATCCATATTTGTGAGTACCTTGAATGTAACTCGTGATTCTTTTCATTATTTCCATATGTTCTTCCTTTGTATTACTTTGAAAGCAATCCTCTAAGAAAATTGAAAAGACAATATCTAGTCATGTCGCCCTCAGTTACAATAATCTTCCAATAATTCTCATGTACATAGTGGGATCTATAGATTTCCCATCCTTAAGCTTTCCTAGATTTTTCCCAATCGAAATCGGAGTCAAAATTGGTTTGGAGTCATGCATATTGAATTTCCTTAGAAACTATATGGAATACTTTTATAGATAAAAAAAGTGTGGTCATTCCTCTGAATAACTTATAGCCCCAAGAAGAATGTGAGCTCACCAATCATATAAATTTTAGATTTTTATTTCATGTGATTGGAAATTTCTTCCACCAATCCTTGCCTGCTTCCACCAAATGTAATATTATCAACGTACACAAGTACCATAAACTAATATTTTTTATAATTCTTCACATATGGATTGTGATCCACTCCTCTTATTTTAAATTTGAACTTCTTTATATATGAATCCATCTGAGAGTACCACACTTGTGGTGACTATTTTAGACCATATAGTGCCTTCTTTAATATGAAAACCTTCATTTCATCATTACCAATAAAAAACCCAATTTTTGTTTAGTGTAGAATTATTCTTCAAGAAAACCATTCAAGAAATATATTTTTACATCCATTTGATACACTTTGTATCCTCTTTGAATTTTTATGGAACAAAAAAGCCTGATTGACTCCAGTTAAGCTACCAGAGAAAAAAAAAATTCAACATTAACGCCTTCAATCTATGAATATCTTTTACACACCAATCACACCTTATTTATGATCACATTACCCTACTTATCGAATTTATTATTGAAAACCCACTTCATACCAATCACATTGTGACTTTTGGGTCTCTTAACAAGATCTCATGTCTGGTTCTTGTCAATCTGATCTAACTCTTCATTCATGGATTTCACCCATGATTCATCCTTTGATATTTCTTCATATGAGGTTGGTTCCACAATCTATAATATAGTATATTGTGAATTATTCCTCATTCTCCTTGTCTGTGTGGGTGATGTCCAATCCCCAATGACATTGGATTGATTAATTTTTTATCTTTGATTTCTCTTCTGAGGTTCAAAATAATTTTCTTTAGCCACGGTTTCCTATTCTAATTCTTTTTCTGAGTCAACATCGTGTTGGGACCTATGAATTTTTTTCAATCCTTCCACTACTTATTCATTTGAATTTTTTCCATGTACATTTTCATCTAAATCTTCAATTGCATCAGTATAATATCCCATAAAGGTATTTTTGGTCTTATCTTCAATGATCTTAACATCACTGCTTTCCATAATTATTTTGATATGGTGATTGAAACATTTGTAGGATCTGTTATTCATTGAATATATGAGGAATATTCCCTCTTCTATAGCATCACCATACTTCCCTTGATTCCCTTCTTTATTTCAAATGAAACATTTACTTATAAAACATGAAAATACTTGAAATATGGATTCCTTCCATGAAACAACTCATATGGTGTCTTGGTTTCTCCAATATAAATCCCTATTAGATTTTGAGTATACATTGCAGCTTGAACAACCTCTTTCCAGTAATGGCGAGAGATACGACTCCTAATCAGAATAGTTCTGGCCACATTGTTCACTGGTCAATTCTTGTGCTCAATAAATCCATTTTTGTGTAGGGTTCTCACAATATCCACATCATGTTTTATTCCATTTTTCTCTAGGTAATTTTCAAACTCAATGGATGCATATTACCCTCCATTGTCAGACCATCGAACGTTTATTATCTGTCCAGTATCATTATAGGATATTTGTCGACATGTTTTCATGCAATCAAGCACTTTTTGTTTCTTGTGTATAACCATCACACACACAATTCTAATATAATCATCAATGAAAATAATGAAGTACCTTTATCCATGTGTTCCAGAAAAATTAATCAGGCTACATAAATTTTTATGGATGAGATCAAGAAGATTTGATCCCCTTTTCTTCTTTGGCCGATATAAACTGCAAACCAACTTCCCTCATATTCATGTATCACAAGAATTTTCCCATTAACACATAGGATTGGTTATATACATGAATATATTCAACTTAGATATCTTTTCCATGTCTTGTTGATTAATGCGACCTAAGCCACAAGTTTTTTTCTTCTTCAACGCTCATGTAGAAAATTTCTCGTTACTATCAACCTGATATAAGATGTCATATGTTCTATATCCTATCATAATATGATTACATAACTTCCTATGATAGTTTACCCCATTTGACTAAATGTCACTGTTGGTCTTGAGTCACATAGTTGAATCACACTCAGGAGATTTTGATGTAGACCATCCTCAAAGAGAACTGCTATTTTCTTCAGTTCTATATTATCCAGTTATATACATCCAATGTATTTGATCTTCAAAGCATCATTATTACCAAACCTTACTATTCCATCAACCCTTTTATTAACATCCATTAATAGGTCTTTATTTCCCATCATATGGGTTGATCATCCACTATCAATAATTTGGGTGTTATTTCTCTTTGTGTCTTTGAGGGAAACTTCTACAAGGTTGGATTTTTTAATTTTCTTTTGTTCTATACATGAAATATTATATTGAGTGAAGGATAAATATAGACTTTCAAATATATATTCTATATGAACAGGTTAATCATACTTAAACTCTTCTTCCATAAAAGAAAATATATTTTTAAGAGAAACACCATCTGGTTGAAGAGTATTGGCTTGCCTCTAAGTTTTGTATGAATTTTTTATGTCTTTCCTCTCCCTATAATAAATAGATTTATAGCCAAAGTTAAAATAATAAAAACAATATTCATATAAATTATTTCTTCTATAAGAATTAGGATATTAATTCATTATATTTTATTTAATTATTATCTCTTCCCCATTAAAATAGATCCTTACCTCTTTATAGTATGACATGGTATGGCCCAGATAGAGATAGAATTGACATTTCATTATAGGAAATATATTCTCACTTTTTTTCTCCCCATTTCTATTTACTTCAGAAAATAGTTTTACTGCCTATAATTTTGGTAAACTTGTGAATATGATTTTGTTCTTCTTTCAATTTAATTTGGGTTTCACTTTTTTAGGTATTCATTTGAATTTTAAATATGTTCAACTTTTGATTTCTCTTTGCTTTAGTTTATTTTATTTCTAGCCATTAATGTTTCAGCATCACAACCAATTCCACTTTTTCCCATACATGTGGATCTTTGATCATTCAAAACATTTTCTACTCCATCATAACCCCGTTTAGCTATCTCTAGTAGATCAGCATATAATAATATTCCAAACTATATTTTTTTCTTTGGAATTTGATTCACTTTTAAGTTTACTCTTAAGAGTAACAACTTATTCTTCAAGACCCTCAACATTATTGGACTTATCCTCTAGTTTGGATGTAAGTTCATTGATGAGATTTTACCTTTTATTTAATTTAGAACTTTAGATCAACTATATTCTCTATTATTTTAAAGGTTTTTTACTGTTATTTCACTAATTCTTCCAGTCATTCAATTTCAAATTCAATCTGATCAACAAATTCTGATGATTCTTCCACAAATTCTTTACAATTTTTTCATCTATTATTGTTATTATCAAGCTTACCAAGAGCATCATTAAGTTTCTTCTTGAGATCAGTATCAGCACTCAAATTATTCTCTCTAGCTTTATCTTTTTATGGTTCTGACATTTCAACTGTATCCATCATAGAAACTTGGTTTCCCGATTTAAACTCTGTTTTTTCTTCCTTAAATAATTCATTGCCATAATTTTCTTATTTATGGAAAAAAAACCTTTCTCTGTAATTTCTTTTCATATTGGAAGTCTCGCTTTTGAGAAGACATTTTCTAAGTCTTCTATGAGTTTCCAACTTTAATTTCATCATCACTGAACTTCCTTGGGAAATGAGAGGAAATGTTCCCAACTCTACCATAATGAAAACATTCCAAGGGTAGATTTCCATAAAATATCCCTTTCCTCTCTTGAATTTATTATAAAATAATGAAATAATTTCTTCTTCCTCATTAGCTTCATCAACAAAGCATTCCTAAAATATCAAGTTTTTTAATGGATTTGAATTGCATCTCCTTACTAACATGACTTGTTACATCCTCTAGTTTGACCCTCATTTCATATACTACTAAAATGATCATCAGGTCATCCAATGAATTTTTTGAAAAATCTCTTTCCTCAATAAAGGGCACTTTTTGATTGTAAAGAGGTGGAAGTATTCTCAATATTTTATTTAAAATTTCAATGCCTTTTATTTCTTCACCAAGCCCTAGAATTTCTCTTATTACATCAGTAATTTGATTAAATAAGTTATTTTTATTTTCATCAGGATGCTTCTTCAAGTCATTGAACCTATTGTGCAAAACATGGAGTTTTTCTCCCTTCACTTTATTGTCATCTTCATAAATATTTTCTAGTTTTTTACACATTGACGTAGCATGCATGTAACTCATTAATATTAGATAGATTTGATCAAATGGAGCAGTAGTATGGTAATTATGTTCTTTGTAATCTATATCAATAATTTCCCTATCTGTTTAAGTCATAGAGAGTCTTGTTGCATCTATGACCTGAATACCTTGTGCATTAGCAAAGGGTACTTCCATTCAAGATATATTAGATGATATCTCATCCTATTCTTCTAAATATAGAAGTTTCTTCCATGAAATTAAGGTACCCACTTAAAATTTATTGGATTCTCCATGACAGCAAAGAATTACATATTTGACACCAGTATCCCAACTCTAATACTACTTGAAAGACCCCAGAACACCCTTAAAGGGGAGGGGTGAATCAGCATGTCAACTTTTTCTCCTAAATTAATGGATATTTTTCCCTTGTTGGTAGGAAACTGTTAAACCTAACTGATGGAAAAGTGTATAAAATAAATAATCACAAGCAAAGAGACATCACAACAATTTTACTTGGTTCACCAATAAGGTCTAGTCCATGGAGTATACACCAATAGTGTGTCGGTCATACCTAAATCCAATAATCCTCACTAGTTGTGTAATAAAAGGTTTCAAACAAAGTAACTATATTCCAAGAACACATCCTTTACAATATTTTATTTATATCTCACTAAGTCCCTCCAAACACTTCAATTGACTCCCCCTATTGCACTACTTTGAGAGAATTCTTACTCGGTTTATCGACTTGAAGGTCTATTCAATGGATTTGAAATAAATTATTTGTCCCTATCTATAATGACTCCATCCTTGCATCGTATACCTAATTTGATGCACTTTTAAATCCCTTTCACTAGAAAAAAATATTAAAAACAAACTTTTGTGAATCTCTTTAATGAAGCTCACTTCCTTTATGAAGTTCACTACCTTCACAGAACAAACTACCATTTTCAAATCTCACTGAATCAACATGGAATAACACATCATCATGAAACACTCATTAATAAAAATCATTGGAATCATTTAATACTCAACAAGTCTTTTAGTGAGGCTCAATCTCACATGGAATTTCAATTTCATGGAGCTCCTATGGATTCATGAAATCATAGCGATTCTGGATCTTCCTTGGAAAAATTTGTGTGAAGTGAATAGGGTAGCCTTATATTTATAATCTTAGCCATTCATGATGCTCTACCACCTCTTAGCATATTTTCCTAATCTTTAAAAACTACCTTTGCATGGCTCCTCCATTAGTGATGCTCTATTGTGATTTGATGTTGTCATGAATCTTTCCATCAAACCATTGCGCATCACGATGCTCTAATTCTCATAATCACGGAGATCACCATCACCATTCATGATGCTCCAATTCTTCGTCGTTCATGATTCTCATCATTGTTACATAGATCATCATCAAGTTTATTTTATCCTTCAGAAAACACCATTTTTGAATCCCATCTTTACGAAACTCATGAATTTTTTTCATATTTTCATAAGGCCTTCAAAGAAATCCATTTTTCATGATGAAAGTAATCCTACAAATTTTGGTCCCAAAAAATTTGGAAAACACTGGGAAACGACGTTGCCTTCAAAATTGTTGTTAGCTTGAACTATAAGATCCCTTTCCTTGAAAACTCTATAATATTCCATGTGATGATTAAAAAAAACACAAACCATACTCTATTTATAGAAAATAACAGCCTTGGTTCCAACAGTAACAGGTTATCCAATATGCATAAATCTTTATATGTTTAAATAATACATTAATCTCTAAAACCTCAACCAAATTTCAATAGAAACTTTTTCATAATCAGTTAACATTGTAACCCTTTCAACATTCGTAATTTATAAATAATTATACTAAATTTATCAAAATAAACATAACATTAATCCCCCAAATATCATAAAGTATATTTTTATTTCCACATACCAAACATGTTAATACCTTCATCGTGTATTCTCTTGAAACATGGTAATAGCCTTAATTTTCATTAAACTATATTGAATACATAAATGCTTATTCATTCCTTATATAAGACCTTATCTTATACAAAAACATTTTTATTGGAATACTGGGTTAATCCTTTTACCAATAGAATATTTCATTTCATTATTCTAGAATAAAAGTAAATAATCACTTGAAATTTCACTAAAGGATGGCCAATAATATTTTAATAGAGATAATTCATACAAAATCAAACATGAAATTTCAAACTAAGGAGAGGATGATAAGTATTCCCTAATTACCATGGTTCACTTCATCCATTATGATATAATAAGTTTTCTATTTTTCCTTTTTCCTTAGAGGTTTTTGTGTATTATCATCCACATTAGTCCTTATATTGGGGAACTTGTTAGCATAATGCCTAGTCTCCTTGAAATTGAAACATTGAAGTGTGGGAAGTGTTTTTTTAGATATTTCTCATTAATCGCATCATTATATAACTTCATCCCATCACTTAGACATTTATCTAATTGATTAACTTCCTTTACACATCTTGTAACACACAATTTTACCTTTTAGTAATTCACCTGAGTGCTTCTTCCCATATTTCTAGAATATAGATATTTGGAATTTCTTTCCACCATTTGAGTTTTCATGAGACTCAATCTTCATTTTCTTGTCAAAACCTTATGAATGGTGGGAATATATAATTCTCATTTCTACCTTAAATTCACATCGAATAACTTATTCATAACTACTAAATTATATTATATTTAATACCTTTCAAAGACGTGGTTTTATTCCACCAAGGAAATGACCAATTTTTCTTTCAGGGATAATGATTAACCCAGAAGTGTACCATGCAAGTCTTGTAAAATTTTCTTCATAGGTACCAATAGATTCATCATCCTTCTTCTTATGATCAAGGAATTACTTTTCCATATTTTTTATTATAATACTAGGGAATTAATTAATAAAAAGTATCCCCTTAAACTCTTCCCATTATATGGATTAAATTTATTCTTATTTCCTTCTGTTCTTAATAAGAATCTACTACTGATCATATTCGTTTTCCCAATGATAAAAAACAAAAAAGAATTTTTCGTGATATGAACATTGAAGAATGGAAAAATATTTTTTAGCGGTACTGATACATTTCTTAGTAGATAGTGGAACACTAAAACTACTAAAAGAAGGTGGATGTTGCCTCATGAAGTACTCAATAGAAATTTTTTTCCTCCTTTTCTCATTTGGAAGTTCAACATGATTCAAATATTGAGAAAGTTATTTGATAATATCGGTAATATTTTTTTCCATCCCATATATCATTTGGTTTATAAGTAGAAAAATAATTTCATTTTCTATTGAACTCGGAATTAACACAGTTCCTTCAGGTTCCAACCTTCTAATAAAACCAAAATCATGGTGTGAGTGACAATAATCATTATGGGGAACCAAATAATCATTAAAAATAACTAATATAATGTCTAAATCATAAAAACATATTCTTTAATATATGACACATTAGTTTTATCCTATGTTATTAATTTTTTAATTCTATTTAAATCATTCATGATGACTCTTAAAGTGTTTGTGAATTTAAGATGCATATCCCCCGACAGTGTCAAAATGGGTATGTAGTAAGGCCTGTTTTCATGCACCAATTACAAATCAAGTCTAGATCAATATGGTGTTTTAGGGTTGTTACTTCTATGTACATATATTCCAAAACCACATCCACTTATTGTTTCTAGATATGAATGTATTTCTAAAAAACCACTTGATCTATCCTTTACCAAAATTATAGTACATTTTCCTACACTTTGACTCATCCTTAGACTTATCCTTAGATAAATCTCTAAACATATCCTTATAAATATCCCTAGGTTTATAACTAAATTTTTTTCATCCTAATTTATAAATTTTGACTAAACCTTTCCTTTGATACCAATTATAGTAAACTAGGCTCCTCATACATGGATATTATATCTTTTTAGATGAATATTCATTAAATTATATAAACACATGTCTTAGGAACATAATATTTTATTACCTTTGGAAACTTAGAACACATTCTTATAATTTGAAGAAATATATTCAACATATCACATAAGATCTTCCTCTTTAGTACTCCTACTTAAAACCTTTCTTTATAACCTTAGGAAAGGAGGCATAAGAAAGGGTGAGCTCAGATGTTGGGTAAGGGTAAACAAGGGAGACATGTATGTATAACATAAGAATAATGGTATGAGAACATGATAATAACATTTGAAAATAATACACTACAAATAAAAGATTATAATATTGAATCATGGAATAAATATTGTTATTTAATAATACATGAATCGTAAGATAAATAAAGAACGTGATCCATGAAAGTATAACAAAGGAATAAGACATGGAATTTGTGGTGTACTCATAATATTATAAAATATTATGTCAAGGATACCTACCAATACTTTCATAACATATTATTCTTGGTATTATCACCTGTGTACCTGCTTCGAGCTTGGGAAGAACTCCCATGTACCTTCTGGTTTTGGGCATAGGATGGCCTCCCATGTACCCTCTAGTTGCGGTCTTGGGATGACCTCCCATGTACCCTCTTTTTTTAGGCTTGGGATGACCACCTATGTACCCTTTGTACTTATAGAACATTTATCATTACCTAATTAATTATAGGGAGATCTAGGTCCCACCTGTCACATAATAAAATCATACATATGTGTGCCACAAGATCATAAACATTCATCATATCATAAAACAATAAATTAAATGGGTATTATAAAATTTCCATAATATCATAACTTATAGAAAATATATAGGTTTCAAAATCATTTCATCATAGCATTACCTGTTAAAATAAGCAAGTTTCATAAACTTTTTATCATTGTTTAACCCAAGGAATAGAAATGGGTTTCACAAATAACTTATCATCTTAAACATAAACCATTAAAATAATAATAATAATGGTTTCCTTGGATCATATGCCTGGTAAATCAAATATTATATCAAAGTATGTCATATTAGATGGAAAATAATTTTCAAATATCATTTAAATCATTTCATGAGGAAAATACCATTTCCTCTTTAAAAATGATTTTCAAAACATAAATCATTTTTGAAAACTTTTTCTTTGAAATCGACTATAAGAAAAAATAATTCCTAGAATATTTGGAGAAACATTTTCATTAAAAAATAACCTTGTAAACTTGAAAATTAATCTTTAAATAAATTTTGGTTATGATGGTGGGTAAATTTTTACATGTCGTAGATGTTAAATGAACATTCCTTTTTCATAGTAAAAAGTTTAGAAAAGTGTATTGATCAGAAAACGACAAGAATATTCCTTTAAAAACATTTTTAAAATTTAAAAATTGGTATAAATTCCTTTAAAAAATAATTTTAAAAAGGTTAAAAACACTTTTAAAAATATTTTTATAAAACATGGTTTTAAAAGAAAATAAAATTCCGGCTGAAGAGATAAATAAAGATGTATTTTATTAAAAAAATATTAATTATATTAACTAAAAAAGAGTGTAAAATGATACCATTAATTGAAGATATCTTGAATAACTATAGGAGAATAAAATTCATGATAATCCTTGATATATTTTACCAATGGAAGGATAATTATAAACAATCTCAATTAACGATGAGATTGTAACAATGAACACTTACCATTTTGGTAACATTAAATCATTAATCCCATTAAAAAATAACATTATATTATACATAAAATATCATCAAAATAAGGAGATTAATGATATAAAATGTCAAATGGGAACTATATACACCTCATAAAAGTGTATAGGTGCATAATATAACATGTGTCTCAAATAAGGAAAATTGAGACAAAATTCCCTTTCTACATTGGTAATGTTTTAAAAGTAAACCCCATGAAAGAGAGATCCTAAAATGGATATGTGAATAAAAATAATTATTATTATAATAATATTAAAATACATCAATGTGAATAATAAACACCACATATAATAAATAGGTTGTGAACATGGCATGTGTCTCATGGAAAATAAAAGTGAGACGGAAATCATTTACATTAAGTATTGACTTCTGTTGTACTCATTCAATCCTCCTGTATAATAAATATAATTTTATTATATATATAATAAAGAACCATGTTCATTTATATCATATAATTTATGATTTTATTATGACTTTTTATTACCCATTTATTAACAATTCCATGTTAAATTTACGTTTTGATTAATAACTGTTTTGTTTTTCATATATGTTTTGATTTGTTATATTTTTTGTTATCTTACCTTAATCGTGATTTAATCATATATAGAATAATAAAAAATATATAAATTTAATATATAATCAGTATAATTATTTATAATAATCTATAAAATATATAAATTGTAAAATAAATACAGTGTTTAAGAAGTTGGTAGGTTGTACGTACGCATGAACGCTATTTTCATTTTCTTATCGGATTAAAAGAGAGAAAATTATATGAGATATTATCATTTAAAAATAATTTTTAATTTATATGTATCACATATATTTATTAAACCAATCCTTAGTATATTTCATATAAATCATGAAAAAAACACATCGCTTCATGACGCAGTTGACTGTCATACACATGAATAATGATATCATATTCCCACAAAATGGAAAGCATAAAGGAATGTGTGACATAAAAATTATAGAATAATAATAAAATATTAAAAATAATAAATATAATATATAAATATTATGTTTATCATTATTCCCAACTTTTAAAGGTCGTAATGGACAAACGAACGACCTCGGTTCGCGAGGTAGTAGTCTGACGTACTGACGAACATTGACTTCATAACCCATTTGATGGAAGTGTGTGTGTTTTTAGGTTGTAAGATTAATATAAAAAAATATAATTATATTTAAAATACTAATTTTATTATATAATAATGATATAAAAATAAATTAAGGGGTTTGTGAAAGAAATAAAACACAAACGTTTGTTGATGAATGTTACCTCTTCTTTGGGTATCTCCTTTTGGTTTGCACCAAAGGACTTACTTGGGTGGATTTATGCCCAAATTAAGAATTCTTGGATGATATTATGGAATTTTATAAGTTATTTTGTAAGTTATTTTATGAACCAATTTTTTTTAAGGTGTTAAGAGAGGGGAATAATGGGTGTCCTTTTATAAGGGAGGTGAGTGGCATAATTGTAAATTTTTGAAAGAGATAATTATGGACACATTTTTCATGTCAAGTGGCTCAAAAAATGTAACAATATCAATAATAAAAGTTATAATTTCTAAATATTTCCATAAAATGGGTTATTTAAATGTTTTGGATCATTTTTATACTTTGTATTCTAAGCTTAACCACTAAGTGATCTTATTTTATACCTTAATTGTTGTAATTAATTTTAATTAATTTTACAAATCAGTTAGTCAAAAATTAAGTTGTAATTATTATAAATTATAAATTATTATTATTGAAAATATGGAATCCATTTTTCCAAATTTAAATAACATAATTGGTAGAAAATTAATCCTGAGGACATGTCGAGAAAACGGATTTTTTAAAGTGAAAAAAATCAAAAGTCGTGGAGTTTTTATATTCAATTTAAATATGAAATTGATTCCAATGACCTAAATTGGATTAATATATATATTATTTAACTATATTTACTTTAAAACCAATTCAAAATATAGTTTAATACTATAAATTATTTAAACAAAATAGCAGTTTTTAATTAAAATTGAGTATTTTTCCCTATTCATCAAAAAAATGAAAATTCTCATAAAAATATCAAAAAATCACCCTAATATAGTTTTGATATTATGATTTTAAAAATTATTTTTATTTTACCAAATTAATTTTCTAAAAGTATAAAATTTTAGTTTTAAAATAAGGCCGCCATAAAAATTGACTAAACAGCTTTTTAGAAAAAATACAATTTGTAAGCATGTAGTTGGATTTATTATTATATGTTATCTATAAAACATATAAGATGAATATTAAATATTTTATAGAATATATAATATATAAATTTAATTAAAATAATTAACCAAAATTTATTAGGTCAGTTTTTTTGATATAAAATACACTTGTATGCATAAAATAGTTTTTTTATAAAAAGAGTTCCTTTTATCGTAAAAAGGGTTTTATTTTCATATGTAATTAATTGGCCCCCAAAAAATTATAGAAATATGTGTAAAAAATATTTTTATAATTTAGTTAATAATTTTTATACTTATCATTCTAACATCTAGTTGATAACTATCATATTAAATAATAATATTAATAGTATGTTGTATTTCAGTAAAACTCAGTCTTACATGTAACGCAATCTATTAAAGGAACTCAGTATTTTTTGTAACTCAATACAACTTACTGTTGTGTGTTCCTTGAGTTAATATCAATGTTTCATGTAGATTAAGATTAACTTGGGGTTTTTTATAAATCAAACATAACTTGGTGTAGTATGAAACACAAGCCATCAAAGAAATTTAATTTATTCAAAAAGAATAAATCATAAAAACTCAAGGTTTTATAGAGTGAATCCAATGGGAAGGTGGATATTTTGCTTGATAAAATTTGATACGTGATCTTGATTTATATGTTAAGGAAAAAGGAACTTCAAATTCCTTCTGGTATTTATCTCAATGCTACTAAATGGGGATGGTCGCCTAATCAGAAGGACCATCAGAAGAAGAAATATTCAAAGTTTAAGTCTGAGAGAAGAAGTCGATGAAAAATGACTATCCCAAGTCTTAGATGTTTTATTTATGGGAGGAAGGGACATATAAATAAATATTTTAGGAATCAAATAGATTATTCCACTTTCAGAAGGAAAAATTCAGTAAGTATAATGGATGGATGCTCCAGTTTATGATCATTCTATATGATTCATGGGTTATTGACTCGGTTGAATCTTTTCATTCAACTAGTGAGTTAAGGTTCATGATTGATTATGTATTGAAAATATTGGGCAGAGTAAATCTTACTGATTATGAATATCTATATATATTTGGTAAAGTTGATGTTAACATTCAAATGAAAAATGGAAGTGTCTTGAGACTAAAATATGTTATAAATATTCTAGGTATTTAAAAGAACCTCATATTAGTGGGACAACCTGATAATACTGGTTTTGGAACCAAATTTTTGAATAGAGTCTAGAAGATCAGTTGAGAATCCATGGGTGATTTCTCATGGAGTAATGAATATAAGATTATACTCGACCAAACAAAATTATTAATTTTTAGTGATAGGAAGCACTTCATCAAATGATCCAAAAATGTGGCATTATAGGTTTGGTTACCTCATTGAAAATAACATGAAAATTCTATCGGTGAAAGGAATGGTTAATATTGATCACACTGGCCTTAGAATATGTGAGAGTTGTATGCGAGGAAAATAGAATAATGTTTCATTCATATTGGATTGTAAAATATATAAGGAATCGAAAGTTATAACTTCTTTATTCTGATGTTTGGGTACCATCCCATTTTCACTATAATAGAGGATCAATGTACATTGTGACCTTTATTAATAATTCCAATAGAAAGGTCAATGTTTAATTCCTAGGGAATAAATATTATTTTTTCATGAATTTATTCTGGGTAAAGTTTTGGGTGAAAAGGATTTTACATGAAAGATGAAATGTCTCCAAATAGAAAATGGTGAAGAGTATACCAGACACAACTTTTATAACTTCTATTGAAGTAATTGTATCATGCATGAGAAAAAAATCTTGGAAATACACAACAAAATAGAGTATATGAAAACATAAATTGGACTTTGTATATAAAATCTTGGAGAATGGGGATTCACTCTAGAATTCCCAAGGAAACTTGGGTAGATGAAATGAATACAGTGTCATATTTAGTGAATAGGATTTCTGCTTTAATTGAGGGACAAGAACTTCAATAGAAACTTCGGTCCAATAAAATTCCAAGGGTAAAACATCTAAATGTATTTGTAAGTATCATGTATATTCATATTTATGTTATAGATGTAGAAAATTTGGAGGAAAAATCTAAGGTGTACTTTCTTGTTAGTTATGGTGATGAGAACTTTGGATATCACATGTGAGATGATGAAAAGATAAAATCCATCTAGAGTCGATATGTTGTTTTAAATGAATAACTTCTATGGAAATATCATAACTTGGTTGATAATGAAGTTAATATTTTATCAACTATTCAAGATCAGGTAGATTATAAATAAGTTACCAGAGACAATATCCATCAAGAAACATCAGGGGGGAATTTTGAGACTGGATCTCTAATAGTTAGGCTACTTAATAGAGGGTGATCGAAAATACTGCTACTAAATAAAGAAAAATCGGAAAAACCTATATAGGATAGAGAATGTTTAGAAGAAATACTATCAGATAGACTGGTTTTAAAGGATGGACCTAGGGTTATGCTGAGGATATCCACTCGCATCATAAAATTATTTCATAGGCTTAGAGCTACTCTGAGTTTCTTAATTCTAGTGGGTGTGAGGGAATTGAAATATCCATAAGAAGTGGCTACTCTCTGAGACTCAAATAGTGGGAGTTATCCATGGAAGAGGAAATGAATTATTTAAATATAAATAATTATTAGGATTTAGCTAAAATAACTAAGTGGTAAAGAGATCTAGAAAAAATGGTTTTTTGTTTGAAAGAGGAATATTATATAAGTAAGAGATACAAATAAAGGAAGGTGGTGATGGATTTTCTATAAAAGAAAGGGATCAAATTTTCTAAAATTTTATCACAGGTGGTGAAGAAAAAAACCATTAGAAAATTGATCATCATTGTTTTGTTTGGTGATCTACACTTCTAATAGAAGGATGTAAAGATAAACATTCTTTATGGGGATTTGGAGGAAGAAATTTACATAGTTCAGCCCAAGGGTTATAAAGTTCATCAGAAGGAAGATTTGGATTGTAAGTTAAAAATAAGTCTTTATGACTTGAAGCAAGATTCAAGAAAATGGAATCAAAAGTTAAAAACTTTCATGCTTGAGTAAAGTTACAGCCAATGTGATTCTAATCATTATTTTTACAAAAAGCAATAGGATGAAGGAACATACACTACAGGAAAAAACCAATTTAGAGGTGGTTTTTTCACAACGGTTTTTTAATGGCAGTTAGTAACGGTTTTAAAAACTACCGTAAAACTTTTTAAAATATTTTTTTTATTTTTTATTTTTTTATAAAAAATAAAATAAAAATTATTTTTATTGGCAGTTTTAAAAAACACCACAGCTAAATTAAAGGAAAAAAATAAAATATTTAAAATATTTAATTATAATTAATTATTTATTATTTACTATCATATATATTTTATTATTTATAATTTTAATTAATTATAATGTTTTAATTAATATATATTTATATTTAATAGTTAATTAATAATTTAAAACTTAAAATAAATCTTCAATAAGTTGAAAATCAGAGTTCGGCATCAAATGACCATAAATTTTAATCCGGGGGTCTATTTTAGCTCCACAACCATTCAAATAGAAACTAATGAAATGAACTAAAACAAAATTAGATTTATAATTTATAATAATTAAAATAATAAATTTTATTATAGTTTCAAGAAAGTAGAAAATTGAACTTGAACTTCAAACAATCATAACTTCTGATCTGGATGTCTATTTGTATTCTACCATATTTCAAATAAAATCCTACAACAAGATTTGTTCTCAAGTAATTAGGTTAACCCTTGTCAGATATTTTGAGTCCAAAAAGGCCTAGAATTCCTCCAAAACTGTGTTTTTAGTTAGGATATCCCAATTTTTTAACATTTGATGGAATTTTAGCTTTGTTTAAGGGGTTCTTATTATCTTTTTTCAATGGGGAATGAATTTATTACCAGGGATTACATTTATATTGATATTATGGTTTTTATTTTTTATCATTTTTCATAATTTAGTTTTATTTATAATTAAATATAAAAATATTTTCTTATATTTACTTATAATAAATCACTTGTACAAAAACATGTTTACATAGAAATATATTTTTAAACATATGAACCATTTGGAAATAAATATTTTTTATTTATTTAATTTAAAATAAATAATTATCTATTTTATTTACCTTATAAAAATACATTAATTTGTGTATATATACCTATACAAGTAATACTTATATATAAACATGGGTGTCAATAAAAAAATATATATTTATGTTTGTATTCTAATATATGTAAATAAATACATATATATATAAATATTTCTATGTGTATTTGAGAAATATAAATTTTTAGTTGTGTGTCAATAATATGGTGTTTTAATTATTATGTTTTCCCCTCTTTTGGTAATTTTTTATCAATTTATATATCAGTTTTGTAGTCAAGGTACCAAATGAGTGGTTTGGTTAACTTTTGTACTACATCCCAGCGAATGTTTGATTCTCTTCATGAACCGTATATGGATGTTTATTTGGAGGATTTTCCATGTGTAGGGGGACCTCGAATGAGGTCGTTTGATGAGCAGTGGGCACAACTCTTGTCGGCTTAATATGGTCCCCGCGAGTGAGGGAAACCATTGTTGACAGGCAGTGGGGCCGGTCTAGACAATAAAAAGGAGGAGGGGATGTTCTGAAGGGACTACACAGTTGCGGTGTGGATGGAGGGGACCTGACTTGTTCACTGATAATGTTGGTCGTAGGACATGTGGATGGTGACAAATGGTGGGACGGCTAGGATGGTTGGTCCACAAACTATTTCATTGGGTGAGGGGTAGTGAACTTGGGTTGGCTAGGTCAGCCAGATAGCTGGCTGGTTCTAATCGAACAGGGCACAGGCTGCGTGGATGGCGGGACGATGAGCTTGACATAGTAGCAGACGATGACGACGAGCCTTTGGGTCTATATATATATAGTCTAATAAAAATCAGCTAGTTGGTTGGGTTATCCTTCGGGGACTATGACCTACCTTACTAATCTATGTGAGTAGAGTTTGTGTGTGTTTGAATGTATTTGTACCCCCAATCACCTAATATAATATAATATATATCTCTTTATAGGAATTTATGAATATTTGAGTATATTTATTTACATTTGTAAATATTTATACATATTTATGTTTATATAATTTTATATCATATATGTGTAAATAAATATATATATATAGGAATTTATATTTAATTTTGTTTATATATATTTATATTAATATATAATTATATATCTAAGTGTGATTATATATAATTATGTGACATAAATGTGTATTTATATATATTTATGTAAATTTGGTAATATGTATATATATTTATAGATATTTATATCCATTTATTATTTTATAATTTGATTATTTATTATTTATATTTATTTTTTATTCAGTTACTATTTATTATTTATTACTTACTTATTATTATTTATTATTTATTATTTATTATTAATTATTTATTATTTATTATTTTAATATTAATTTATTTTTTATTTTTTTATTTCTTATTAATTATTTTTTATTTATTTTTATTTTATTTATTTTTTATTTTATTTTTTTCAAAAGGTAGTGTTCTGGTCAAAGACCAAATCACAAAATTTATTATATAAAAGAAAGGGGTTACATGAGTCTAAAGGAAGGCATTTTGTTTACATCCCTAACATAAAGCGGAAGAAGCTCAGGGGGGAGATCATCTCTCCAGGTAGTGTCCTTATCAATGCCCATGTTGGAAACGGCATCAGCAATTCTGTTCGCTTCCCGATAAGTGTGCGTAGCAATGAAGCTGAGGGAGGAGACTAAGTGCAGACAGTCAATCTAGCAGGAAGTGAACTTCCAAGCCAAGTGGATAGTACCCTTCCAGATTGTCTGGACGATAGTAGAGGAGTCACTTTCAATCCATATGTTGTTCCAGTTGTGCATCTTGGAAAACGAGATCGCATGAATGACGCTGAGCATCTCGGCTTCCAGGGAGGTAGCAGTACCACATGATCCGTAGAAGCAACCGAGAACTTGATCCAGATGATTTCTGAAGACGGCTCCACAACCCGCTGGGCCTGGGTTTCCCTTAAAGGCGTCATCCACATTGATTTTGATCCATCCTATAGGAAGGGCTGCTGAAAAACTTCAAGCATGAATTTAGGGTGAGGATACTTAGCTAAAATCCCAAGACGTCGCAGAATCACCAAATATCTGACCGAGTTGTTACATTGATTCTTCGGTATCGATGCTGCTATGACAACCCTGCTTTTTATTACAACTTAAACATGCTTTATTACATAAAACTTCACTTGATACAACAAAGAAGATCGAGAGGTTTAGTGTCTTTGGGGCTTAGGATCATTACATAAAAACTTTAAACTTGAAATACAACATCCTTATTGAAAACTTCCTTTACATGACCACTACATTCCTTCGTACTTAGCATTGCATGGGATAACCTGAGGACATGCATAAGAAAAGGGTGAGCTATAAAGCCCAGTAAGGGAGTACATAATGAATAACATGAGGAGTACAATACATGTTAGGAAATAGGCATATCAATAGAGCATAAGAGAGACATGAACATAAAGGCATGATAAAGCATGATAATCATAACATGGAAATGTGGCAACAACACTTAACATTGAATTAGCATGAGCCAAGGCTCATTGCACATGGAGCATGAGTAAACCCTCATTGCACTTGAAGCACGAGTAAACCCTCGTTGCACTTGAATTAGCATGAGTCAACACTCATTGCACATGACGTATCATGATACTATACTTTACCCAATGCATTGGAGCGCTATAAAGGGCGCACCCTTCTTAAACATTTCATTTCATGCATAAGTGTGCCACATGGATCATAAAACATGGATTCATAAAACATAATCATTTATTCCACGATAAAGTAATGTGGAATTAATACATGAAACTTTACAATCAATAAGTAAATGTGCATAAATTTGAATACCCTTGATGGAGAAATGGGCATGGTATTCACTACACAATGATATTGGCTTAGAAAATCGGTGTGATTTCGGCAGCGTAACGGCGTGACATAAGAATTCATAAAAAGGGCTGATGAGAGAAAAAGGGGTTCCTCATCATATTTACATGTAATGGACAGTAATAAGGTCATATAGATACATGTCCCAACAATTGAAAAGGAATTTAGATTCATGATACAAAAAGTATTGCTTGAATACAAAAGAGGAGAAAAAGGTTCCTTTCGGAATTTCGGCATAGTAACGGGTGTACATGGGAGGCATTTAATGAGAGAGAAAGGGGTCTCCCATCATTCAAACAATAAGAGGGCAGTATGGGAGAGGTGCGAAACCATACCCCAACATTCATAAATGAAATTAAAAGTGCAATACAACTTAAAGAAAATTGACAAAAATGAGAAAGGAAGAAAACCCCTTACTTGGAAGTGTGCTTCCAAAGACTAGAGAGAGGCTTGTGAGAGGCTTCTTGGGAGCTTGGGGCACCTTGAGAGGATTCTAGAGAGAGTAGGGCAGAGGTTGGACGAACTTCAAGGGCTTTGGGTGAGGAGGAAGTGGGAGCTTGGGTGGGTTTATATAGGAAAGGTGAGAGAATTCTTTATTATTTAGGTTTGGGACCCCTTATATTAAAATAATCCAAACCACAAACAATCCCATGGTATTAGCCCATGGTTTCTGGAAAAGGAAAGAGGAAAACAATATTTTACAAGTCCAAGGTCCGAAATTATTAAAAAATTAGGGTTGCTTATGTGGAGGTGAGTCACACTCCCATGGAAATTAATTTAAAAAGGCAAAGTGTTGAATAAGTCTTGAGGGCTCCATTAATGTTTTCAAAAGTAAGTCAAAAAAACCCAAAACCTCGTTATTTTAATGATAAAACACATATTGGCCGAACATAAGGATTATGGTATTTTATTACATCACCATTGGGTCATTATGATGTCATAAAACACATTATATATTTAAATGGTATTTAATTTTTACCCAAAAATTTGACTGTCTCAGAAAATTATGAAAAATTCACCGTTGGATAATTTTGACGTCCTGATTCCAAAAATAATATTTATTTTATCTAAATAATTTTATAAATATGTGAATTTTCACTTTTAAAATAAAAACCAACATTTATAAAAAATTCACGGGTTTTGACAGAAATGGCTTTCAAACCTTAATAAAAATTTTAATTGCATTCATAAAATTATAATATCATTTATATTTAATAAAAATTAATTTAATATTAATAATAATATTTTATTAAAATATTATTTAATTCAAAAATCCTTTAATTTAATAAAATATAATTCTTAATTAAATAATAACTAAAAACATCATTTGTACTTTAAAAACTAATTACAATGCATCAAAAATGACTAGAAATTATATTCACTATTATATACAAAAATAATGTACATGAACATGGTGATACTTATTTGTTACATAACACCTTAAAATAGCCGCATAAGACCTAAGGGTAAGGTGTGCGATGGTGACAGACTCTTGGGGTTGCTCGGATAACATTGCTCGAGTGGTAATCTCTATCAACTTCCATTTTTCCCGTAGACGATCACGTTCGAGCTTGACTTGATGAAGCTCAGATTGGGCTTGGTCAAGGGCAAAGCCCAAAGACGCCACATCCTTTCCGAGCTCCGACAAATGGGCTTCGTAAGGGGCAATTCTACTAGATGAGGCCATCGCTTCCTTTGTCTGAGTAGAAAATTGGTTCGTTAAAGCCTTATATTTAAACTACCCAGATGATCACTGTTCAACGGCTAAAAAAGTAACGGTCACAAATCTTAACGTTAAACTAAAGAAGTTGACATCTTATAAAAACATTTTTTTTTCATAAAGAAACATTTAACTGGATCAAGAGGGATTTTCCATTAATGAAATTTTGGGTCGTTACAACATTCCCCCCTTAAGAAATTTCGCCCTCGAAATTTTCCTTTCCCCACACTAAAACAAATGTGGGTAACTTAGCTTCATCATATCCTCTGACTCCCAAGTTGCTTCTTCAAACTTGTGGTTTCTCCACAACACCTTGACGAGGGGCATTGTCTTATTTCGTAGAACTTTTTCTTTACGATCTAAGATCTTCACTGGTTGCTCCTCATAAGAAAGATCGTCTTCTAATTGTACCACCTCAGAAGAGAGTACATGTGAAGGGTCTGGTATGTACTTCCTTAAGAGGGATACATGGAAGACATCATGCACCTTGGCCATAGTAGGTGGAAGTGCTAGTCGATAGGCCACAGCCCCAACACGATCAAGAATCTCAAAGGGGCCGATGTACCTTGGACTTAACTTCCCTTTCTTTCCAAACATCATGACCTTCTTCCACAGAGATATGCGTAAAAACACCATGTCTCTGACTTTAAACTCAAGGTCTCGTCGACGATTATCTGCATAACTCTTCTGTCGACTTTGGGCTGCCTTGATATGCTTCTGAATGGTTTTCACCTTCTCCACCATTTCTTCGACCATTTCTGGTCCAAGCAGCTTACGTTCACTGACCTCATCCCAACATGTCGGTGTTCTACACCTTTTCCCATATAGGGCTTCATATGGTGCCATTTGGATGCTCGAGTGGAAACTATTATTATAAGAGAACTCAACTAGAGGAAGATGTTGATCCCATCCTCCTTTAAAGTCCATTGAGCACGCTCTCAACATATCCTCAAGTGTTTGGATAGTCCGCTCGGATTGGCCATCAGTTTGAGGATGATAGGCCGTACTGAAGTTCAGTTCAGTATTCATAGCATGTTGAAGACTCTTCCAAAACTTAGAGGTAAATCTTGGATCTCGGTCAGAGACAATAGATAGTGGTACTCCATGCAACCGTACCACTTCCCTGATATATATTTGTGCCAGTTGATCCAAAGAGAAATCCTCTCGAATAGAAATGAAGTGTGCAGTCTTTGTAAGACGATCCACAATAACCCAGATTGCATTATTGCTTTTGGATGTCCTTGGAAGTCCAGTGACGAAGTCCATGGTGATGTTCTCCCATTTCCATTCTGGTATGGGCAATGGTTGCATCATCCCCTTAGACTTTTTCCTCTCTGCCTTCACTTGCTGACACACCAGGCACTTTGATGTATATTCGGTGATCTCCTTCTTCATATTATCCCACCAAAAGTTTTCTCGGAGATCTCGATACATCTTTGTGCTCCCTGGGTGAATAGAGAAATTTGAACTATGTGCATCATCCAAAAGTTCCTTCTTCAGCTCTGAACTTGATGGGACACATAGTCTTTTCCCAAACCGCACAATTCCTTCTTCATTAACATTAAACTCTGAGGATTTTCCCTTTTTGATAGCTTCCACTTTTTCTTGGATTCTCGCATCATCCTTTTGAGCATCCTTTAACCTTTCCAAAAGAGATGGTTGAGCAATCATTTGTGAAAGGATTGATGATGTTCCCTTCTTTATGATTCCCACGTCCATCTTCATCAAGTCTAAGAAGATTGGATCCTTCTCAATTCTCATCATTGATAGAATTGCTGGATCCTTTCTACTCAGGGCATCCGCCACCTTGTTCGCCTTCCCAGGGTGGTAATGTATTGAACAGTCATAATCCTTTATGAGCTCTATCCATCTTCTCTGGCGCATATTAATCTCTTTCTGTGTGAATATATATTTAAGACTCTTGTGGTCAGTATATATCTCACATTTCTCTCCATAGAGATAATGCCGCCAGATTTTCAAGGAAAAGATCACCGCCGCCAACTCCAGATCATGCGTTGGATAGTTTCGCTCATGGATTTTCAACTGTCTTGAGGCATAGGATATCACTTTATCATTCTGCATCAGCACACATCCTAAGCCCTTCTTCAAAGCATCACTGAATACCACAAAAAGCTCCCCACTTGTGGGTAAAGTGAGCATAGGTGCAGTGATAAGCCTCCTTTTCAACTCCTTGAAGCTTTCTTCGCATTCATCACTCCAAGCAAACTTTACTCCCTTTCGAGTTAGCTTGGTAAGAAGGTTGGACAATCGTGAGAAGTTTCTCACAAATCGTCGATAATATCCAGCTAACCCCAAGAAGCTACGGATATCAGTTACCGATGTTGGCCTCGGCCATCCCTCAATTGCATCTGTTTTGGAGGGGTCCACAGATATCCCATTGCTTGTGATGGTATGGCCCAAGAATGAGACCTCCTTCAACCAGAACTCACACTTGCTGTACTTGGCATAGAGCTTCTCCTTGCACAAAGTCTCCAGTACAGTTCTTAAATGCTCCTCATGGTCCTCCTTGGTTTTTGAGTATATTAGAATATCATCTATAAAGACTACCACAAATTTATCTAGGTAATCTCTAAAGACTCTATTCATCAAGTCCATGAATATTGCTGGAGCATTGGTGAGTCCAAAAGGCATTACTATGAATTCATAGTGCCCGTACCTTGTACGAAAAGCAGTCTTGGGGATATCTTCCTTCTTCACCCTTACTTGATAATATCCTGACCGCAAGTCGACCTTGGAGAAGTATTGTGCTCCACGCAGCTGATCAAACAAGTCATCGATTCTTGGGAGAGGATACTTGTTCTTTATCGTGATTTTGTTAAGTTCACGATAATCGATGCAAAGCCGCATTGACCCATCCTTCTTCTTGACAAAGAGGACGGGTCCACCCCATGGTGATGCACTTGGGCGTATAAACCCTTTATCCAGATTCTCCTGTAGTTGTTTCTTCAGTTCTTCAAGCTCAACCACAGCCATCCTATATGGAGTCTTGGATATTGGTAGCGCCCCAGGTATAAGTTCAATTGAGAACTCAACATCTCTTCTTGGAGGAAGACCAGGAAGTTCCTCGGGAAAAACTTCAGCGAATTCCCTCACAATAGGCATTTCTTCAAGGATGGTTTCTTCCTTGGACTCAATCATCTGAGCCAGATATGCGTGCTCATAAGGCAGTAATATCCATGCTTGAGATGATGGAGCTAAAGGAGATTCATCTTCCTCCTGACACTTGTAAATAATCGGGGGTCGATTCTCCATATGGAGTGTGATTTCCCTCTCCCGACAATTTATGTTGGATCTATATAAGGAAAGCCAATCCATGCCAAGAATTGCATAAAATTCCACCAAAGGGAGTATGACGAGGTTCGCTGGGAAATTCAATCCAAATATTATAACAGGGGAGGACTTATACTCATGGGATGAAATGATTGCCCCATTTTCCGTACTCACCGACATCTTTACTTCCAGGATTTGTGGTGGTGCAGAGATTGTTCTACTAAACTTTTGAGATATAAAAGAATGCGTAGAACCTGAATCAAAAAGTACGTTCCCTATTCTTGAATGAATAACTAGCGTACCTGTCACCACTTCATTATCGGGGTTCACTTCGGCAGAAGTGATGGCAAAAGCTCTTCCTTGCTGTCTTGGAGGTTGTTGATTGCCTCCGATAACCCTTGGATTAGGGCACTGATTCGCAAAATGACCCGGTTCTTTGCATTTGAAGCATTGAACAACACGTTGAGGTTCGAACGGAGCGTTCCTCCCCTCCGTCGCAGCCGCGGGTCCTTCTTGCTGACAGTTTACAGCTAGGTGCCCTTCTCTTCCACACTTGAAGCATTTTCTTGTCCCCCTAAGGCAATTTCCAGGGTGCTTCTTTCCACACTTTTGGCAAGTGGGGTGCTGGAATTTCTTAGCGCCGTTGGATTTATCCATCGAACCACCAGCATTGAAGTCCACCTTCCGCTTCTTTTCCCCATGATACCCTTGTGATTCTCCGATCTCCATTTCAACCTTGAGGGCACATCGGACAATTTCCTCATAGCTGTCGAAGTCACGGATCGCTAATTCTTTCCGCAAGCTAGGCTTCAGCCCACCAAAGAAGCGGTCAACCTTGCATTCGGGGGTAACGACAAAGCCGGAAGCGTATCGTGCAAGCCTTGTGAAGTTTTCCTCGTACGCTCCCACAGATTCCTCATCTTTCTGCTTGAGGGAAAGGAAGTCCCTTTCCATCTTAAGACGGAGGGTGCGTGGAAAATATTTATCGAAAAACATCTTCCGGAATACCTTCCATTCGAAAGCCTCAATCTCCTCCTCAGGCTTCGTATTTTTGATCAATGTCCACCATTGATCAGCTTCACCCTCCCTACGATAAGCCGCCAGGAGAACCTTCTCTTTTTCAGAGCATTGGAGGATGGAGAATATCTTTTCAATGGAGTTGATCCATTTTTCAGCAATCGTGGGATTGGATGATCCACTAAAAGTAGGAGGCCTTTGTCTCATGAAGCTTTCAATAGCGACTTGTTCTTTCTTAGGGGGGGTTGAACATTCTTCTTGACCAGTGTTTCTATTCAAAACTTGAGTTAGCTGAGAGAGAAGCGTGACAAAGTTCGCGATTCCCGCTCCCATTGGATTGGGCATCTCATAAGTACAATCATCACACTGATCTTCACAACGGTTGTTAGCCCGAGTTCTCCTATTACCGGTCATCGGCTGAAATAAAAGGAAAGTTAGGGGTAACACATAAAGGGTAATCCAAAGACAAAAGTTTATGACTTATAAATAAACTTTAATCTCTTTAACTCATGAGTCTATAGGATTCAATCCAGGCTTTTCATGATCTTCCTTCTAACATATATTCTTAGGGGCATTTTTCCCTTAATAAGGGTTCATACTAAGATTGTGAATTTATCAAAACATATCCCCCGGGAGTGTCGTAACCAAGAGTGCAGCAAGGCCCGTTGTCGTGCACCAGTTCCCGTTCGAGTCTAGCTCAAAGCGGTGTTTTCGGGTTTTACCCCTAGGATACATCTGTGCCAGAGCCGCCTCTACCTGCTCGTATCCAGACAGGGATGTATTTGTTTGATAAAACACTTACTTAGTATTTACCAAAACTTAGGGATGTTTTTATTATGCTTAGTCTTGTATATAAGGCTTTACTAGGGTTTCCTAATCCCAAAAATAACTAAACTTATCCTCTGATACCAACTATGACAACCCTGCTTTTTATTACAACTTAAACATGCTTTATTACATAAAACTTCACTTGATACAACAAAGAAGATCGAGAGGTTTAGTGTCTTTGGGGCTTAGGATCATTACATAAAAACTTTAAACTTGAAATACAACATCCTTATTGAAAACTTCCTTTACATGACCACTACATTCCTTCGTACTTAGCATTGCATGGGATAACCTGAGGATATGCATAAGAAAAGGGTGAGCTATAAAGCCCAGTAAGGGAGTACATAATGAATAACATGAGGAGTACAATACATGTTAGGAAATAGGCATATCAATAGAGCATAAGAGAGACATGAACATAAAGGCATGATAAAGCATGATAATCATAACATGGAAATGTGGCAACAACACTTAACATTGAATTAGCATGAGCCAAGGCTCATTGCACATGGAGCATGAGTAAACCCTCATTGCACTTGAAGCACGAGTAAACCCTCGTTGCACTTGAATTAGCATGAGTCAACACTCATTGCACATGACGTATCATGATACTATACTTTACCCAATGCATTGGAGCGCTATAAAGGGCGCGCCCTTCTTAAACATTTCATTTCATGCATAAGTGTGCCACATGGATCATAAAACATGGATTCATAAAACATAATCATTTATTCCACGATAAAGGAATGTGGAATTCATACATGAAACTTTACAATCAATAAGTAAATGTGCATAAAGGTGAATACCCTTGATGGAGAAATGGGCATGGTATTCACTACACAATGATATTGGCTTAGAAAATCGGTGTGATTTCGGCAGCGTAACGACGTGACATAAGAATTCATAAAAAGGGTTGATGAGAGAAAAAGGGGTTCCTCATCATATTTACATGTAATGGACAGTAAGAAGGTCATATAGATACATGTCCCAACAATTGAAAAGGAATTTAGATTCATGATACAAAAAGTATTGCTTGAATACAAAAGAGGAGAAAAAGGTTCCTTTCGGAATTTCGGCATAGTAACGGGTGTACATGGGAGGAATTTAATGAGAGAGAAAGGGGTCTCCCATCATTCAAACAATAAGAGGGAAGTATGGGAGAGGTGAGAAACCATACCCCAACATTCATAAATGAAATTAAAAGGGAAATACAACTTAAAGAAAATTGACAAAAATGAGAAAGGAAGAAAACCCCTTACTTGGAAGTGTGCTTCCAAAGGCTAGAGAGAGGCTTGTGAGAGGCTTCTTGGGAGCTTGGGGCACCTTGAGAGGATTCTAGAGAGAGTAGGGCAGAGGTTGGACGAACTTCAAGGGCTTTGGGTGAGGAGGAAGTGGGAGCTTGGGTGGGTTTATATAGGAAAGGTGAGAGAATTCTTTATTATTTAGGTTTGGGACCCCTTATATTAAAATAATCCAAACCACAAACCATCCAATGGTATTAGCCCATGTTTTATGGAAAAGGAAAGAGGAAAACAATATTTTACAAGTCCAAGGTCCGAACTTATTAAAAAATTAGGGTTGCTTATGTGGAGGTGAGTCACACTCCCATGGAAATTAATTTAAAAAGGAAAAGTGTTGAATAAGTCTTGAGGGCTCCATTAATGTTTTGAAAAGTAAGTCAAACAAACCCAAAACCTCATTATTTTAATGATAAAACACATATTGGCCGAACATAAGGATTATGGTATTTTATTACATCACCATTGGGTCATTATGATGTCATAAAACACATTATATATTTAAATGGTATTTAATTTTTACCCAAAAATTTGACTGTCTCAGAAAATTATGAAAAATTCACCGTTGGATAATTTCGACGTCCTGATTCCAAAAATAATATTTATTTTATCTAAATAATTTTCTAAATATGTGAATTTTCACTTTTAAAATAAAAACCGACATTTATAAAAAATTCACGGGTTTTGACAGAAATGGCTTTCAAACCTTAATAAAAATTTTAATTGCATTCATAAAATTATAAGATCATTTATATTTAATAAAAATTAATTTAATATTAATAATAATATTTTATTAAAATATTATTTAATTCAAAAATCCTTTAATTTAATAAAATATAATTCTTAATTAAATAATAACTAAAAACATCATTTGTACTTTAAAAACTAATTACAATGCATCAAAAATGACTAGAAATTATATTCATTATTATATACAAAAATAATGTACATGAACATGGTGCTACTTATTTGTTACATAACCCCTTAAAATAGCCGCATAAGACCTAAGGGTAAGGTGTGTGATGGTGAAAGACTCTTGGGATTGCTCGGATAACATTGCTCGAGTGGTAATCTCTATCAACTTCCATTTTTCCCGTAGACGATCACGTTCGAGCTTGACTTGATGAAGCTCAGCTTGGGATTGGTCAAGGGCAAAGCCCAAAGACGCCACCTCCTTTCCGAGCTCCGACAAATGGGCTTCGTAAGGGGCAATTCTACTGGATGAGGCCATCGCTTCCTTTGTCTGAGTAGAAAATTGGTTCGTTAAAGCCTTATATTTAAACTACCCAGATGATCACTGTTCAACGGCTAAAAAAGTAACGGTCACAAATCTTAACGTTAAACTAAAGAAGTTGACATCTTATAAAAACATTTTTTTTTTCATAAAGAAACATTTAACTGGATCAAGAGGGATTTTCCATTAATGAAATTTTGGGTCGTTACAGCTGCCTCCTGAGTAGGGATAAGAATTCTCATTTTACCTACATTAAGATTGAAATAACTATTGCGAAAAGTATATTCATTCCTACCATATCAGATCACATTCAAATGTTCTGAAATTACTGCCACAAAGAGGTTCTTGATTTGTTGAGAGTCAGATGTCTCCAAACATCTTTGAACCTAAGAGATTAGAGAACTACAAAACAACCAATTTCATTCAAATATGTCAAGGATATAATGCCAAAGAGCAGTATCTGTATCACAAGAAAGGAAAACATGGTTAATATATTCATGATGTTGGTTACACATACGACATTTAGAGCAAAGGTTGATTCCAAAAGTTTGTAAAAAAGAGTCAGTTGGAATCCTACCATGAGAAATACGCTAAACTACAGTAAATCTGGAAGGTTTAATCCAAGATTTATTGAAGTTATTAAGCTAGATAAAGTTTTTCATATCATTGATGTACAAATGATTGTAGAAACTCTATGAGTCAAGCATACCATTATGTAAAGGTTCCCAGATCAGAAAATCATCGTTAATAGAGAAATGTTAATTTTCAAAAATACTTTTAATCTCTTCAGGAAAAGGAGTATTTTGAATGTTCATGATGTTTTTGATGGTGTCACTTGTATGCACATGGATTTGAGAGGAAGACATCAAGGAGATCAAGGGTATGTTGGTCCAGTTATCAAGACAAAAATTCAAATTCATGTCTCTGTTGTCCATCCATTTAGCATTAGCCATAATAGGGTTAAGGGTACATTTCATGGATGGCCATATGGAGGACGTGAAATAATTATGTGTATTTCTTCGGAGTTTTTCAAGAAAACAAGCTCGAAGGAAGTCTGTGGAAGGAAATTTGTTACAAATGAGATTCCACGTGAGCTTAGCCTGAAGGGCCTGGTTAAATTTAGTGAGTTTTTTTATTCCAATACCTCTTTTTTCAATAGGCTTACAGTAAGTGGACTATGGTATAGTAACTAATTTCCTTTCCAGAGTGCTTCCCATCCAGACAATGTTTTTAATGGTAACATTGATGTGTTTTAAGAGACTAGTCAGCCATTTATAGATCATCATGGAATATACCAGTTCAGAAACAATTGTGGATTTAACAAGACAAATTATCCTTACCATTGAGAGAATTTTGCCTTTCTAAGAAGAGAGATGTCGACGAGTTTAATCAACGATGGCAAAGAAATGAACAACTTTGGGACTACCCCAAAAAATGGGAACACCAAGATAATTAAAGGGGAGAGAGCCCTCCTTAATTTATTATTCATTTATTATTCATTTATTATTTACTTATTATTCATTTATTATTTAAGTATTAATCATTTATTGTATATTTATTATTTTTATTATTTTTTATTATTTATTTATTTATTTATTTATTTATGATTTACTAATAATTTATTAATTATGAATTAATTATTTATTAATTATTATTTATTTAGTATTTATTTAGTATTTATTTATTCTTTATTTATTATTTATTTATTTGATTATTTATTATTTATTATTTAATTTTTATTTATTTATTTATTATTTATATACTATTTATTATTTATTATTTATCTGTTATTTATTTATTTTGAATTTTTATTTTATTATTTTATTATTTTATTATTTATATATTATTCATTTATTTAGTGTTTATTTATTTATTATTTAGTTATTGTGTATACATTAATTATTAATTTATTTTTAATTTATTATTATTTTACTATTAATTTACTATTATATTACTATTAATTTATTATTAACAGATTATTTATTATATATTTATTTATTTATTTATTATTTATTATTATTATTTTGTTATTTATTTCTTATTTATTTATTTATTTATTATTATTTATTATTTTTTTATTATTTATACATTAATTTTGAATTTTTTTAATTTTATTATTTTATTATTATTTTATTTTTAATGAATTATTAATTATTTATTTATTATATATTCATTATATATTTATTCTTTTTTATTCATAATTTCATGTTTAATATTTATTATCTATTATCTATTATTTATTAATTTGTTGTTTATTTATCATATATTAATTTATTTTTTAATTTATTTTTTAATTTATTTATTATTTATACATTACTTATACATTATATATTTATTATTAATTGTTTATTGCTTATTGTTTATTTTTTATTATTTATTGTTTATTGTTTATTGTTTATTGTTTATTGTTTATTGTTTATTGTTTATTATTCTTTATGCATTATTCATTATTTATTATTCATTATTCATTATTCATTATTTATTTCTTATTATTTATTATTTACTATTTATTATTTACTATTTATTTTTTATTATTTACTATTTATTATTTACTATTTATTATTTACCACTTATTACCATATTATTTATTTATTTATTTATTATTAATTTATATTTTATTAATTAATTAGTAATTATTGATTATTAAATAACAATTATTAATTAACAATTATTAATTATTAATTATTAATTATTAATTATTAACTATTAATTATTAATTATTAATTATTAACTATTAATTATTAATTATTAATTATTAATTATTAACTATTAATTATTAATTATTAACTATTAACTATTAACTATTAATTATTAATTATTAATTATTAATTATTAATTATTAATTATTAATTATTTAGTTTGTATCTATTTGGTATGTATTATTTATTTTTTCAATCAATATATATATATATATATGAATATATTAAATTCTATTTATTCACCACATGAAGAGTCTACTAGAGTGATAAAGTCTTTAGGAAATAAGCAAGAGGTGACGGGTTCAAATCTCACCCAATATAAAATTTCTATATATGGCATTTGCTTGCATGTGCATAGTAATAAATAATAAATAAAAAAACAAATTAATTATGAGAATTAAAAAATTAACAAAAAAATAAATTAATAAATTAATAATAAAATATTAATGAAATAATAATAAAATAATAATTAATAATTAATTTCAAGAATAATAAAATAATAAATTCATAAATTCATAAATTAGTTATGATAATAAATGAATATTAATAATAAATAAATCAAATAATAATAAATAAAAAATAAAAAATAATTGATTGATTGATAAATAAATAAATCAACAAATTAATAATTAATTAATTATGAGAATTATAAAATATTAAATTATTAAATTATTAAATTATTAAAAAAATAATTATGAAAATAAAAAAATTGCAGCTAAATGATTCTCCTGATTTTAAAAAAATATCACTCAATCGTTTTGCAGTAGTTTTGAAAAACTACTGTAAAATGAATGCTAACACACGATTGAGTAGTGGTTTTCCAAAACTGTTGTAGAACAATTTAGTGGTGGTTTAAACCGTCACTAAACGCATATTTTGGGGTAGTGATATGTCATACTATTTTTGTAAGTGGGTGATATATTGATTTCCAGTTCACAGTTCCATCAGATTGAGGAACTGGAGAGGAAGTTTGTTTCAGTTGAATAACCTTAGACAAGAAAAGAAGATTTGGGGGATGAGAATTGAGAGGGATATGAAAACAAGTACTTTGGTTTTATCCCTATAGGAATTTATTAGAAAGTTCTTCATAATATTTTCAATTATTAGTTGTAAACCTATATCAACCCCCCCTCACCGAACACTTCAAAATTTCTAAAGAACAAGCATCATCAATAGATGCATAAGTTCGTGGGATGGAAAAGGTATTGTTTTCCTCATCTATTGGAAGATTGATGTATGTAATGGTTTATATCATACATGTTATTTCTTGTATAGTGGGAGTTTTTATTAGTTTCATATCAAATCATAGAAGAAAACATTAGGAAGCTATGAAATGGATCATTCTATACTTGAAGGGGTTAGGGGATGCATCATTATTTTTCAAAGATGATGATCAGTTGAAGGGTTTTATAGATGGAGATTATGATCGAAACATGGACTCACAAAAAAATAACTACAGGATTTGTATTTACTTTTGTTGATATTGTAGTTAGCTAGATGTATTAGTTTCATCGATTAGTTGGTTTATATACAATAGAAGCAGAGTATGTTGCTACTACTGAAGCAGGAAAAGAGTTGTTATAGTTAATGTGCTTACTGAAGGAACTCAAAAAGGGATCAGATTGAGGAATGTTATTCTATGACAGTCAGATTACCATTCATCTTACTTATAATCTAGTTCTTCATGAAAGAACAAAACTCATTAACCCAAAATATCACTTTATATGAAGTCTACTAGAAGATAAAGTGATGTAACTACAAAAGAGTTATGGAAAGCATAATCCTACTGATATGTTTAAAAAGGTGATAGTCTAATAATGTCTGAGACAACATTGTGCCTCAGTTGGACTCAACTGATCGAATGGAGTGGATACCACTATATGCATACGAAAAAGGATGGTCCCAGATTAATGGTTAGAGAAGACTAGAATTCTTATGTAATTCCCAAGTGGGAGATTATTGATTTTTGTGGAAATTATTCAATTCATTATATATATATCATCATACAAAGATCATTGGATAGAGATGATTAGTTTTAGGTGACCAAAAGAAGGATTCTTTTGGTAAGGCTTCAGTGTAGTTGAGTGGAAGATCTATCAAATATAGTCTATCAAATAGAGATGATTGGACAGAGATCATTAGATGGAGTCCATCAAACATAGATGATTGGATATAGATTATCACATGGAGTCCATCAGATGGATTTTCCTCAGTTGTTATTCACTAGGGTGATATCTCTTTGCATGGGTTGTTTTCATGGGTACCATATATTAGTATTTTCATCAGATGTTTCAACGGTGTATTATAAGTTTCCCAGGTCAATGGGAGGTCGTCCATGAATCTCATAGGTTAGTGAAACCTGTTTACTGGTTAAATATCTCTATAAAGAGAGGTGGTGGTCCAATTTAGTGGGTGTTATTTTTCATGTGAGTGTATGCTGAATAGTGTGATTTCCTAACTTAGCTGTATGAGAATTTTTAAATTGAGTGTAAGTGAGAGATGTGTTTTCTATTCACTTGCATATCCTATAATGAAAAGTTTTTTGGGTTCTCCTATAGATGTATGATGTTTTTCTAAACCACGAAAATCCTATTTTTCTGTTTATTTTTTTGTTTGTTTGTTAAATGTATCTGTGGAGTTTTTTGTGGTGATTAGGTGATCTATTATCCTAGTTTTAGTACACAAAATTAGTGGAGGCAGTTATCATAAAAACCATTATTTGGTGGTATTTTAGAGTTTTTTTTCATAGGCTAAGGCAATTAGACAGACCTCCATCTGGTGTATGTTGTTCTTTCCAGGTCAATCTAGAATAACAGATGGTGTGCTTCCACCTAACAATTTCTCACCACATAATTTAATTCAATTACAAGTAGGATATTTGAGTTATCTAAATTCCAAAAAAAGTTTGATCTCAAAAGGAATCTTATCATGTGTGATATTTTCCTTCATGAAAATCTAATCCCATGTGATATTTGACTTTATGAAAAATCATGTTTCTAGAATTAATACATTTAGAAGAATTAAAATAATTCGACGCTCAATTTTATCCTCAATGTATAAAATATCACAATTAAATTATTATTGAAGAAAAATTATAATTCTATGATTATCATATCATAAATAACAAGATCAGCCATGAGATGCATGTGATAAATCTCAATGAAGCTGAAATGAATTATTTAATTTTCAAGAATAATGCATATATGAATGGGATAGTTTTTTATTGTCCTTTAGTTCCTAAATCACATGCTAGAAAAATAGTTATACAAGTTAAGTGTTTTGAGTGTATTAATTATTTTGAATTTGATTTTGTATGAAATGTTGAGTGGTGGAAAATTCCTCATGTTGATTGTTGTTTCAGAAGTACAAAGCTTCTATTTTAGGAAGACGATGAGATGGTGGTAGTTTTGGAAAATTTCATTTCAGAAACACACCCAAGTGATAGAGTTAGTGTGAAATCTATGAAAAGTTGTGGGGAACCAAAATGGTAATTTAATAATTGTGCTTCTAACTAGTGGATTAAAATTTCTCTCAGTATCCCATTTTAGAAATTGAAAATGAAAGAATTAATTTAATTCTCTCGATTAGATAAATTTGAAATATATCAAAATTGATGAAAATTAGAGAGTGTGGAGAATAAATTATTTTTAAACTACTACACACAAGGACTAGTGTGACTGGGTGGAATATAAAAATAGCAACAATTCCTAAAGTTGAGTTTTATTTATATCTAAAATCTGATTTCACCCAATATTATTCCATTATCTTTGAGAGAAGAATAAGAAGAAGTTCCCTTGAAGATTTTTCATGTAGGGAGAAGGAAACTACTGGATCTTTCATTATCATTATCATCAATTGAATTTCTTGAATAAAGTGATCATATTATGTTTTTTCTACCTAGTTGGCTCAAGAAAGGTATCTTCATCAGTTGATGAAGCAACCCTAAGTTCCAAGTGATCTTTTACATTTCTTCAAACTCATTATAACCAGAAGGATTTTGAGTATGACAAGAAGGATACTATGTATTGGTAGTAGTAGGATGTTGTGAAACTATAGGTTAAGGGAGATTCCTCCATACCCATTGTAATTTGGTAATTGACTTATAGTGAAAAATATATAGTGAGAATAATATCTAGGTGCAGCGAGTAGTATGCTCACACATTGTTTTCAAACGTTGTTAAAATTATTATGTGACTTATTCTCTTTATTATCTGCATTTTTATGTAAGCCTGATAGTTAAATATTCATCTAAGAGAAACATATATTAACCCATCACAAGAGTTAATTCATAACAAAAAAATGGGACTACAGGCATGGTTTATAGTTACAGTTTTTAGAAATGTGGCCATAGGGTAGCTTACTTCCATGGTTATGTTAAACTATGGTTGTAGGTCTCCCAAGGTTATCTTATGGACATGGTTTCATATAAACTTGGAGATAGGTGGATATAAAAACCAAATAAATTATATGGGAACTACCAAAATTATACAGGAAATTGGTGGGAAAGGCTTATTTCCATGTTTTTGGAAAATCATGGAAATAGAGCTCACCTACAGCCATGGTTTTAGATAACCATGGCAATAGGTCTCATCATAACACCTACGACCATGGTTTTAGGAAACTATGGAAATACATGTCACTTATGGCCATGATTTTAGAAAACTGTGATAATAGGCCTCTTCCCAACCACCTACATCCATGGTTTGAGAAAAAAGTGGAAATACATGTCACCTAAATCCATGGTTTTAAATAACCATGGAAATAAGCCTCCATGGAACCACCTAAGGCCATGTTTTTTCAAAGTCATGGTAATAGGCTACTAAACAGAATTTTTTATTTTTTAAAATATTAATAATTATAATTATATATAATTATATATATATATATATATATATATGTATAAATATATATATGAATATATATAGTAGGGCATATCATAGTGGTAAAGTCTTGGGAGGATTTCATAAGAGTTCACAGTATCAAAACATATTGATTTTGTTTATTTTATTAAAGGTTATGGCCACGATTTATTAAACTATGGGAATAGGTGTTGTTGTCATATGGTGTGCAGCTTATAGACACTATCCATGTGGACCATGTCCATAGACCACCTAGGGTCATGGTTTAAACAATGGTCATATATTGAACCCTATTGTAACAGTGATAGGGGCCATGGTTCATGTAAACCATGTCCTTAATAAATTTCCACAGTTTTTGGGCCTATTTCTATTGTTTTTAACTCTTGAAATTGGCCCATTTTATATTTGTGATTTCAAATGCAAGAATAAATTTGAAAATGAAACTCTATACTAATCCCCCCCCCCCCACCTCAGCAAAGCCATATGATCCACTTTCACTAAAAAATTACTTTTATGAAGTTACAACATAAGTAAATAGGTCTAAGTGGATATGATTGGTGTGTAGTATTTTGTTGTAAAAATATAAATAATTTTTTAAATTACATGAAATAATGGTTTTCAAGTGAGTTAAAGGCATTTTGGAAATGTTTAAAAGTAATTGGAATTGGTTAGAATCATATTGGAATGGATCTAGAATCATTTAGGTTCATATATGGGGAAATGGATAAGTCTTTACATTGGCAGATCTACATAAGTGGATTGCTACATAAACAGATCTACATAAGAAGATTCAGTATAAGAAAACTCGATGTAATCGGTTTTACATAAGAGTATATCTTTGAACAAGATCCATGTAATGGGATTCTATAGGGTTGGAGATCCATGTAAGAAAATTCCAAATAGTTAGAGAATGACATGAGGGGATTCAATTTTTAGATTTCCATAATTGAAAATTATAATAAATTAAATTAGATTATTCTTAGTAATGTCTTCTTGATGCATTAAAATATCATGATACATTAATTCATTATTCAAACTATGGTTAAAGATAAAGGAAGAAGAATAAGGACCATGAGTTTCATGCCATAAAGGATAATCTAGTTGATGTTTAGAAAGTAAAACTTCAAGGTAATAAATATCCCAATTTTTTATCGTGATTATAATAGAATTTGATGGTGGATAATGGAGTAGGATTTTTGGGGAGTGTTACATCACAAATAAGGAACCCTTGACTGTAGCTATTTCATAAATGATTTATACATATATTTATATACCGATTAAATGAAATTATATTTTCATGATTAAAAGTATGAATAATTTTTAGATTAGTGAATAAGGAAGATATGATATTTTTATAAGATTAAATTCATGTGGCTCGTTTATAACTATATATAGTTATGAGATGGTTATGATAGAGGTGCAATGAGCATTTCAGATCCAATTTGTTTAGGTGTTTCAAATATTTAAAATATGATAATGCAGGCATTTTAAAATATTGATATTTGTGGATATAACCTAAGACCATAATCAAATATCCAAGAGAATTTTAATTACCTAAAATCTTGGAAATTATAATTAAGTATTCATGTGGTTCTTGTGAATATAGATAATGAGAAATAAGGAATGGAAGAAATTGATGTTGTTATATTATATTTATATATATATATATATATATTACATGTCAAATAAATTATGCAGGGTTGTAAGATTTGATACATAAATTAAAATGAATATTTTCTAGTATCAAATAATAAAAGGGATAATCGACTCTGGTAACTCTTATACAATCATAAGATTCAAAGGTTGATAGATTTATCACACTCTTGTTACCCTAACAAGAAGATTTACCACTACATATAACTTGAAAGAGTATTTTGTTTCAAATAAAATAAATAATAAGAACTAGTTTAGTTTTTGTTTCACCTAAGTATGATAATAATAATAATAATAGGTAATTTATAGAATAAGGATTAAAAATAAGAGGGTTTTTACATTATGGTGTGCATGAAAATAACAGGAGTCTTTCACTTGTGAAATAAAAGAAGAGAAAAAATTATCACTACTGGTTCTTTTCTGAGAAGAGTAAGAAGGGGTTGTGTGAGTTTTTTTGAACATAAAAAGAGAATAATAATACTAATATATGTAATGAACTATCTAAGATATTCTTTTTTATGTTTTTAAATAGACCATTTATGGATAACCACTAGTGGGTGAGTCTCTGGTGAAGGTCTACTAGGGACTCCCACTTAGAGAATCTATAAAGGATGTAAAAACTCTTATAAGCATGGTATCATAATCATATCCATGAAAACTCATACGGTTATTACCTATATTCTATTCATAGGATCACACATGAAATCACTTCGCCCAAAGAACATGAAGGGTGAAAAAGAAACTATATAGAGAATGTATGAAATCATTCTGATTTATATTCTAATTTCATATCTCTAAATAAATGGGTTAAAGGTCCCTTATATATACCTTTGGGTTCATCATGCCTGAGAAGCTAAATTGACTTTGATATAAAAGTGAATCTTAAAATGCACACTCCTAAAAAAATCAAAAAAAAAATCAAAATCAAAATCAAAAGAAAAATTTGGAATGTACAATTGAAAATTTTCCTCTGCATACTTCACACATAAAAATAAACTAGATAATTTACATGAATTGTTTGATTCAATAATTCATAATGTATATGACGCATGTCTGTGTTAGCACCTAGGATCCTTCCAAGTAATACAAAGCATCAATCATGTCACCGACTAAGACTTCTCTCTTTGACTCTTCCATCTTCATCAATTATTTTATGGCGCATTGGATATGATCTTTGGAAATAAATATATGATCTTTATATCCCTTAAACATCTAGATTTATTCAATAATAATTTCTTCTTCCACTATGAAATCTATAAAATGTGTCATTTCATTATTCTCTAAGTCTCTTGAGTTGATAGATATTAATATATTGTCTCCTGAAAAGAACTTAAAGTCATTTCTCATTAATTTTTAATCAATTATATAAACACTCCATGTGATCTTGATGTGTTCATAATGGATTCTATTCAAAATAAACTATATCCATTATTCATTTTTAAACTACGATTCCTTGAATAATTCCTAGATAGGTTCTTTAGTCCAATGTCCTGGGTAAAGGTTCCATGGAACAATCAATCTTTTTGATAATCTGATAGGATCAAAGTGTGAAACCAACCATATAAAACTTGGATATTAATATTTTAGAACCATATTAACCATATATGGTACCCAATTAAATGTGTAATTTATCTTCTTAAATCCTAAAAATTGTAATTTTCCCATTCTGAAATCTTTCAGGGACTCAAGGAACTCTTTTAGTTAAAATTTCATATATGGTATATGGATATTTTAATTTATTGTTCCTAACATCCTCCAAAACCTATTCAGGACTAGATATTCATCCATTCCTCTTTCATTGATCTTTTTAATTTTTTTCAGAAGACTATAAACATGTACCTTTTATCCGGATTTACTCGTTAATGATCGTACTAATCATATCATGATATATCTTCATATAATACTCCATAATGTCTTTGGATTCTTTGATCATGTCTGGAACATGGTTCATACCCATATTGATTATCTGATCATCCTTATTTTTTGAGATTATGTTATAAATAGTTTTGGATTTATTCCTATAAATATTTGTAATCCTTTACAAATATTTCTATATTTCATTTTTTGGTATGGCTCCTTATCTTGATATACATTCATACTTTCTTGATCTTGTTCCTACAGAACATTCTATTGATTAATTTTCTTCTAAACCCTTGGTAGTTTTTTAAATTTTTATTCAACTTGATTAGCCCAAATCTTAGAACTAGTTTTCTCTTTTCCTTTAGATATTCCTTTTATTTCTATCCTCTAGTTCTTTTGTTTCTTCTAGTTTCTCATATTTTCTACACCTTGAGCATTTTAATGGCCTTTCTAGCAATATGAAAATCATTCAATATGGATTTTATCCTTATACTTGTTTTCTAGGGATATTTTTAGAACACTTTCTAGTTTTTTATCCATCATATTTGAAGAACTTATCTAATCTAGTTTTTAAACCATACTACATGATCTTCCTTTCTAAAAATATCATTCATTCTTTTTTGAATACTTCATCCACCTACTATAAATTTTTGATATTATCTTTTTTATTTTTACAAAATATAATCACATCATCAATATAAACTACCTTGAACTATGATAATCTACTGAATGCCTTGTTTATTCTCCTCTAGAACATTACTGGAGAATTTTTTAGTCTAAATGGAATAACCATCCATTCAAAAAAACCAAATATAGTTTTAAATCCTATTAATGGTATATCCTCCTATTTGATCTTAATCTTCCAATATCCTTACTTGAGATAAAACTTAGAATATACCATTGGCCTTTCATTCCTAATCCTACTTCTTCAAGCCTCCTAATTAGTAAGATTGTATCTATCATCCTTTGTAACAAAATTAAGATTATGGTAATTGATAACCATTCTATCTTTACCATGCTTCTTCTCATCATGATTTATTACCATGAATTATGAACTCCTATGAGGAATTTCACTATGCCTGGTTAATCCAAAACTAATTAGTTCTGGAATCTATTTCTAAAACTCCTTAACCATTCTATCTGGATAAGAAATTATCTTAATTAAAATCACCATACAAGTATCTTTAAGGTTGATTATATCCTTTGGCATTTCCTTCTTCCATAATTTAATAACATTCTCTGACTAATTTTCTGATAAATAATCTCTTATCTTAGCCAATGCCTCTTCTTAATTTATCCTCATAACTTTTAATCCAACCATTTTTTCCACTAATCAATCTTTCTATGGTATTCTTTATCCTCATATGGATAATTTTCCTATTTGATAATAGATACTTGATTTTCTAGAACCATTTTGGTTTTTCCCAAATTAGTTAGAATCAAATATTTATTAAGGAAAATTACTTATAAAAATATTGTTATAGGATGATATCTTCTAAGGAATCAATTTATAATCAATAATTAATATGGAAATTAAGTAATAAATAAAATAATCTTATCTAAAAATATTCTCCCACTGAGTTTGATCTAGATATGCTTTGTTACTTCTTATATCAAAATTGTTACATTATTACCAACTATAACTTGAAACTCTTTAGATTCCTAGGTTACTCTTGAAAAATGTATTCTTGTGCAAGATAAGTTACATCCTATATCAACTAGGAAATTACATGTAGTTCCACCAATTATTAGATTTACCGATGTATCCCAATCACATATATTTGTTTAGAGTAATGAATATCATAAATATACTACATAATATTATTCATCCTCATAGATAGTTAATCAAATAGTAATTATCCTTCTATAAATTGATGTTTTAGTTGCTTTTGTTGAAGTGCCTTCATCTTTTCCAGCTGAGGTTCTCAAGTATTTTTTATTTCAAATCTTCTATTTTTAAATCTAATCTTATGATATTGATCCTTCTAATCTAAGATTTTCTTCACCTTCTCTAATCTCAAAGATGAAAATTCAATTTAATACTTTTTTAATTACATATAGAAGAAGTAGATTATACATTTTTTCTTCCTATGGATCTGGTGAAACCCATTCTTTGGGTAATTTTAGCCTCTTAGGGTTTACCAAATGTGGATTCATCACTCTAATTAATGTTCCTTTATCTTGTAAAATATGTGTAAATATTTTCACTCCATTCCTTAGAGTTGATCTCATAGTATTGTAGAAATTTATATAAAGGGTAGTAATTACTTTAACACATCTTCTATTAGGGGGAAATCCCAATTCTTTATAATAGTTCCTCATGTTGATCTTTACCTTTAGAGTTCTACTAATAATTGTTTCCATATGCACTAAATGAAAATACAGGATCACCTTCACCCATAATTCTCTTACATACATATTTTCTCATGTTCTTCCTAATAATGCATTATAGAGATTAGCTAAACTGCTACCTACCCCTAAAATTATGACTAGTTGATCATGTCCTTTTCTGAAAATAGGATCAACTCTATTTTAGATTATTCCAAAATACACAAACTTGGAATTTTTCTGGATGGCCTTACTAGCTCGTTCTGGTTTGAAAAAAAGGCTTTTTAAATAATCCTCTATATATTTATAGACTTAATATATCTCTTGATCCTCAAATATCTTGGTCATTTATCAATATAGTACCCAATATTTTTGGTATAGCTCAAAATAATCAAATCTAGGAATCATTCATTCTTCAAAATATCTTTCTTCTTAATGGATTTCAGTTTTTGAAGAATAAACCTGATCACCTTCCATTTTAAATAGCTTTAATATCTCTAGAGAGTATTTTTTTACACTACCCCTACTCAAATTCTAGATATTTTAAGTTAGCTCAAAAAGTTGTCGGTGTTATTTCCATTTTCCTCATCTGAGTTGGATTCTTCCACCTATGAGTACTCTGAATATAATGAATATGAAATCTCATCATCTGAGCCTATATATTCTCTCCAGATTAGCCCAAATAATATATATGATCAATCTTCTATCATTTTTTATTTTAGACTACCCCTTTTCCTATTTGTATTAGGGAAAGTGTCATCTCTAGTAAATTCTTCTTACTGAACTAATAATAATCACAACTATATAGATATTTTCCTTTATGGAATTTGGGTACTTCCCATATTTTCTTTAAATTATTCCCTAGAATCCTTTTAGATTATATTTATTATAATGTATCTATTATATTTTTATGGATTCATATATGAAATACTACTTGGTGATTTTATTTTACCAAAACATTTCCTTAATTTCTTTTATAATCTCTTTCATTCACAATTTACATCCTTGCATTATGTTCTGAATGATCTTTTTTGGGTATCTTAAAGATCCTACCTAGTTGGAACACACCCATATCTTCCTACAACACCCTCTACCTTCAATCAATAATTATAAATCATATAGGGAATATTTCTTACATCCTTCAAGACATGCCTCTACATACAATAGATTCATATCACCAACCTTATTGTTTCTTATTAAACTCCCAAAGTATCATACACATATTTACCTTGAGAAAGAAAATTCTCAAAGTCTTATTAAACTATTTCATATTAGCTGCTTGAATTTTTTTGGATAAATACATATAGAGCATAAATTTGATCTCCTAGTCCAAAAAGATAATACCAATGTTGAAACTCACAAAGATATTATTCAAAATAACACATGTTATAGATTTGGATATTAGTTAAATATGTTCTATATTTTTCTATGAATTATCCATCCTGATCGACCAATGGATTTTCTATAAGCTCTTATATAAGGAAATCATCTAATACTGGTATAACCTTTATTTGGGATGTTACATATTCTTTGATAGCCACTCTCACTTCTGAGTGTCTTAAAAGCATTTCCAAAAATTCCCCTACATTACCTCTCAAGATAGTTCTTGTGAAATTGAGTGCACTATCTGTGGTCCATGACTATAAATTAATGAAAACATATTATATCAAAGTTCTAAATCCCATTCATATATGGATGATCAAAGATCATTTTCACAATATAGCTTAAGGATCATCTCATGTTGTTGAACATCATATAGATGTGTATTCCTTTTCCTATATTCTTTCTGAATATACCTAGGATATGAGGGATTTTATTCCCTATTTATCTTATGAAATAAATCATTGAAATATCCTTTCTATCATTCTCAAGGGATTGGTTTTTGGTATATCACCTTCCATATAGTCTTGGCTTCCCAATGTTTTACACGGAGCACTTTTATAGAAAATGACTTGATCTCTTTATTCTTATTATTTTATTAAAGTATGACTTGTAGGTCTTCTACTTTCTTGATATTTTAATTTAGTTATTTTTAGACATGTTTTATATATCTATTCTCTCATTTCTCCTAAGTAAAAAATCATGGATCTATTTATTGTATTATAGGATACTAATGAAAATACTTGAGACATCTTCCTGATATTCTTAAGCTTCTCCTACTAATGGAAAATCATATTATTCTATAGTATATAATCATGATATACATTCTCTATCTATATATCTATATGTATTCATATCAAAGACAGTGGCTCCTATCTGATTTGAAGATTCCCCTAAATCTTTTTCTTCAAGCCTCTACCAAATATCTTGAATATTTGGTCCAACACCATATAATCTTCCTTCTATATTTTACTATTTAAAGAAAAATAATTCTCATTATGGATATCCTATTTTTCTTTCTAGGTTCTCAACCAACAACCAAGACTATCTAAGATGATATTTAGTCCACATGAATGTTTCCATCAACTCTTCATGATTGTCACGACTGGCTTGGGATTTATACCCTAACTCGATTAATTCATGTTCAATTTCATAGTATAATCTTTATTATAGAATATGATGATAATTTCTAAGAAAAATATAACTTGATTTGTTCCCATAATACCTCAACCTACCTATAAATGCTTCTTCTCATAATAAATACCTATATCCATGGAATATATATATTTCTGACTACAAAATCCGCTAAAGAATCACTCTAGATGGCTTCTACAAGAAGGAAGTTTGAGGTTGTATGAGAAAATATCTAGTTATATTTATCTTAGAATGTTTTTTCAAATTCCAAAATATGGATTAGCTTATGAAAACAAACCTGAAGTAATTGAATTATGGAATAAATATCATGCCACTTGTGATAAGATTAAATAGTTAAATGTAGAAATCAAGCATACTAATAATCATCTTTTACAATCCAGGTGTTTGTTTAAAAACCAAGAAATAACTCTAGGAGATCTAGAAAAATAATTATTTTTATTTGAATAGTAAAATATGCTAGGAAGAGGATCTGGTGTTAGACCAAATATTTGAGATATTTAGAAGAGGATTTAAGGGAAATATTTTGGGGACGTTTCCAATCATCTAGGATACATTGTATCTGATATTAATCCACCCAGTTATACAAATAGATTAAGTATATTAGGAAGATAAATTGAAAAAGATTATTATTTTCCATTAGTAGGAGAATCTCAAGAATATCATGAAGAAGTCTTGTTTATTCCCTAGAGTATCCAGGAATACTAGAAACATATCCATGATATTATTACTCAGGATAAATGGGATCTTGGAGATATATAACATGTATACAAATACCTAAATAAAAATATTAATAAAATATAATACCTATAAGCCAAACTCAAAGAAAATAAAAGAAGAAATAGGACAAGTTATCTCCCACTGAAAGACTTGGTGTAAAACCTTGGGAAGCTAAACTGGTATGGAAGGTGATATCCCATAAACCATTCCCTTGAGAATGATAGAATTGATCTTTCAAGAACATATTTTGGAATATCAATAGGGAATTCAGTGCCTCTTATCCTAATTATATTTAGGGAGAATATAGGCCAAGTAATACACATCTATAAGATGTTCCATAGAATAGGAAGATCCTTAAGCTATATTTTGAAAAGGTTCATGGAGAATACATAGATTAATGGGATCTAGACCTTCAATATTATATGATGTCATTTGGTTTATAGTCATGGACCATAGATAGTGTACTCAATTTTATAGAATCTATCATGACAGGTAATGTACAAAAATTTTGAGATATGTTATTAAAACACTCATAAGTGAGAGTGGATATCCAAGAATACATCACATTCCAAATTGAGTTTATACTAGTAGTATTTGATTTCCTAAAACAAGAGTTTTTGGGAAATTCACTATTCAATTGGTATAGAGAATTGGTAGAAAATATAGAACAACTTTAACTATGATTCAAATTTGTGACATGTGTTATTTTGAAGAATATATTTATAAGTTTGATCATTGGTATTATCTTCTTGGACCAGGAGATCAAGCATATTATCTAGATTCATTTATCCAGAAACTTCGAGGTAGTTGGCCTCAAATAGTTCAACGGGCCTTAAAGACTCATCTTTCTCAAAGTGAAGATTTATAGGATACTTTGGGATTTCAAGAAAAAACAATAATGAAGGTGATAAAACTCTATTATATATAATGGAATTTCTTACAGGATGTAATAAATATTCCCTATATGATTTCTTATTTCTTGAAGGTAGAGGGTGTTTTAAGAATATATGGGTGTAGTCCAACTGGGGTGGAGTTTGGGAAAACCCAATAGATATAATTCATAACACAGTGTCAGGTTAGAAAGTGTGAAGGAAATATATCGCACACAAATATCTAGAAAATACTTGGTAGAAGGAAATCATCAAGTATAATTTTAGGTATAAATCTAGAAAAATATAAGAGATATCTTAAACCAAATAATATCTAGAATGATGTGGGAGAAAACATTAAGGAAATATGGGAAGTATCCCAAATTCCCTAAAGGAAAACATCTATCTAGTTTTGATTGTTATTGGTTATGTGGGAAGAAAATTCATAGATCTAAAACTTTACTAAATGTAGATAGAAGAAGAGGAAGTATTAAATAAATAATGATTGAATTCTCATTATAGATATTATCTTAGCCTATTTGGGTAGAAGTTATAGAATCATATGATGAGAGTTTATATTCATTATATTCATAGTACTCATAGGTGAAATAATCCAACTTATATTAAGAAAAATTAAATAAACCCAACACAATTTTGATCTATTTTTGAATAGATATGATTTCAATATGGGCTAGAGCACCAGAAGACTCTCCAGAGCTAATAAAGTAAGAGGAAATTGGAGGTGATCTAGTTCATTATTCAAAAATTGAAATCCATTCCTAAGGAAGATATTTTCAAGAATGTAATATTCCTATATTTGATTTTTTTTATGTATACCAAAAATATTAGATACCATATTATAACATTCCATGTTTTGGATTAGTTGAATTTTCAAAAGAGTTTGAATTTTTAGTTTGGTGGATGGGACAAATATTAAACTAATCATTGGGATATAATTTTGAGGCTTGGAACACTCTAAACATTTTTTTAGACGACATTTAAGGCCAGATAGATATATCAGGTGACCGGTTGATTTTCAAGGGCATCGGACACTAGAGACCCTATTTTTGAAAAGGTGAAGGGAGGTACATATTTAGTACATGGTTAACATTAACCATGGCCCAAAACCATGTGGAACTATAAGGGTGTCACACAGTTTTTGAAACCATGCACCTAGGGTCGCACGGTCATGAAATTTTTCTATAGAAAGATATATAGGGGAGCCACATGAACTACCCACATTTTTTCAAATTATGCACCCAGTCATATGAGCTAATTTTCCCTATTTTCAGGGTGTTTTTATTCTTATGATTTCTCTCGTTCCATCTCAAATAAATTTCTAAGAATGTATGATTGAAGTTTCATTAGTATAAGGTAGGTGATCTATTTCTTTTCCCTAAAATTATATCATGTTTATAATATATTATTATTATATCACACACTAGACTTTCAATTCACTACTCTAAAAATATGAAATACCTTTAATTGATCAATTATATCTTATTTAGAATTTCTATGAAACCTTTTTACATGGTTGGAGGTTACTAACTCAACAAAAAAACCCTTTAGGGTGTGTTCAATTAAATACTCATAATGATCATTTTTTGTTTTAAGTTTGAACCACCCCTTAGGGTGTTGAGTATGCCCCTTGTTAGTTAAATTCCTTAAATAATTAAATGGTTTGGATAAAGCACTTAGTACTTGGTCTTTTACCTTATTCTTGACAGAAATGAAGGACTAATCAAATAGAATCAAAAGAATTAAATTATAGAATGAAAATTATTCTACACATGGACCTCTTTATCACTTTTAAGTGATTTGATAAATATTATGATTAACTGAGATTAAATAAATGGATTTTTGTCAATGGAATTTTTTTAAGAGAGTTTGACTATACTTTTACTTCGTATAAATTACTTTTTATATGAATTTTATGAATTAACACCATTTTTAAATGTCAATGGAGACTTTCCATGGACTTGATTATTGTATTACATGGATGCAATTACGTTATTATTGTATTTTGTATTGGGAAATGATGATCCCCATTTTTAAATTGATTATTATGGGAAATGATGGTTCTCATACTTTACTATAAATTATTTACATAGTGTTCCCATTTATTAGTGGTAGTTAATGGCATGATGTTCCTTATCATTCATATGGAACTATTTTGAAGGATGTCCCTAATTGTTCATATGGGACTACTAGGTATGACATCCCTTATTATTTATTTGAAATTATAGGAAAAAATTTACCTTTTTATTTAAATTAAATTGATGGGAATAAAATCCCTTATCATTCATTAAGATCATTGGGAATAACATCCTTTATTTTGAGTATGATAATAATATAATAAATTATTTTGGATATCAAGGTATTAAGCATAGATACCTCACCAATACATATATATTTATATATATATATAATGGTATGTTCAGAGATATTTTGGATGATGATTAAACATGTATGGTTGGATAGGTTTCCCATGAGGAACCTTATATCAACATTGTTTATGTATGTATCACATAACTTAATGATTTCATTTATTATTGTACATTGACAAGCCCAAAGGGTGTTTTTATTTACATTAGTTCTAATCAAAATAAAAATTTATAAAACCCAGATCAGTACTACTTAATTAATTAAAAAAAATATAGTGTAAATATCAATATTAATCCCACAGAGATGATGTAATTATTTTAATTAGGATTTTATAGAGTTTTTATTATTTTATTAACTTTAATAAATATTTCAAAGAAAATATGTTTGTCTTGAAAAAAAATTAAGAAAGATAGAGAATAAAGAAAAGCAGTTTGGGTTTTGAAAATCTATTTTAAAAGTGTGTTGGGGTTTTGTAGTTTTAGGGATCAGGTGCAATTGGATTTTAGAAAAAAATTATTAATCCATGTTTGGTTTCTGAGTCAAGAGAAGGTGGATCCAATATTCAATGTATCCTCTCCTCAAAACAATAATCCATTGTTTCCCTTATTCTTGTATTTTATGGTTTTACTGAATTGAGTTTGTCTCAACACCATATTTAAACTTGGTTTCCTTGAATGTGACAATGTTCATTCCTTAATTTTGGGTAACCATTTTCAAATTTTTAAATGTACTTTCAGATTCAATTAAAATTTTCATGATAAAAAAGAGAGAAAGGGATTGGAATTGAATAAAAAATTACAACAATTCAAAACATGAATAAAAATACATAAATCCCACAAAATATTCCCCCTTCAGCTACATAAACCAAGAACAATGAAGGTTTTATCCCATTATCCAATTTATGATTGAGAAATGGGTAGGAAAAAATAAAACAAATCATAAATAAAACTAGATAGAAAGTGGTGGAGGATCCTACAGAAGTGTAGCTTCTCACCCTAAACATTGGTCTCCAGATCTATCCTAGTAGTAGTAGCTCTACTCTCTATTTATAAAGATCCCAAGGGATGATTTTTTATTTATTTCATCATTAATATATCTCATAATGGATTCATGGGTCTTCACTCACATTTAATGTCATTTTGTATCTTTATTTAATCATTTTTTGAAATGTATCATCGAAATGGTTCACATCATGAATTGGTTTCAAGTCATGAAAGTCTCGAGGTCTCCTATATTTTAGTTTTCCTCACTTCACACTCTATATATAGTTCACATATTGTAAAAAAATTATAGGGCCAAATGGAATCATTATTTCCCTCGAGTCTAATAAAAATGAAAATTTATAAAACCCAAATCAGTGTTACTTAATTAAATAAATTGAATATAATGGAAAGATCAAGATCAATCCCACAAAGATGATAAAATTTGTTTAATTGGGTTTTTAAAGAAAATTGTTTTATTTTATTGATTTTAAGAAAGAGGGTGAATAATAGATGTTGGTTTTGAAAATAATTTGAAAAAATATAGATAATGAAGTAGAGAAATTTGGTTTTTGAAAATCAAGTTTGAAAGAATGTCTAGGTTTTGTAGTTTTAGTGTTCAAGTGCAATTAGATTATAGAAACTAAATTTATTAATACATGTTTGGAATTGAAGTCAAGATGATGTGGATCCAATAGTCACGGTATCCTCTCCTTAATGTGGAAATCCCTTATTTATCTTGGTTTGCTAATATAGAGTTTTGCTGAATTGAATTTTTATAAATACCATATTTAAACCTAGTTTCCCTGAATAAAATGGCCATGCCTCAATTTAGGGTAACCAACTGTCAATTTTTAAATTTCCTTTTATATTAAATTAATAATGGTCATGATAAAAAGAAAATAAATGGATTTTAATTGAATAAAAATCTTATATCAATCCAAAACACGAATAAAAATACATAAATCCAATAGTGAATTCCCTCTTTGTGTGACGTCCTAGAAATGGATGCCACTTAGAGGTGTCCTGAGCCCGGTAGGCCACATGGCCTCGAGTGCATCTCCCCAAATGCTAGAGGATGCTGACTAGAAGTGAGAGCCTAGGATGTGTCTATGGGGAGACTATTCCCTCATTACTAGAGTGTAACACTGTAGATAAATAATTTGAAAGGTAAATAGTGGAAGCAGTAATAAATAGAATCCACGGTATAGAACACTGAACTAATAAACAATAGTAACAACTTATAGTAATACTCAAAATTTGTTGATGATATATGTCATGTATTTATAAATATAGAAAATATGGATACAAATTAGAATAAAATACATGTAATACAAAAAGTATCAAAAAGGAATATAAAAACTATCCCTAGCATCCTGAGCTATAGCTCGGTTATATGCTACTATCTTCATCCTAAATAATCAAGAAATCAAGTGTATGAAGTAGTAAAATTACCTTTGTCAACACCTACATACATGTAGCCTACTTGGGTTCCAATGGTGGCTCGGATAGGGTATGAGATAAATCTCAGTAGGACACCACCAATGGTATCTATAACATCCGATATATTTAATATAAACTGAAACAATGTGCAAGCATGCATATATAAAAGTATAGCAATATAGTAACATAAATACCCAAGTACCTACCTCATACCTAGGTTAGTGTCTGAACATATATCCAATTCATTAATTAATTAAGTTCTAGTTTATATAATAATTCACATGAGGTATAACCATCACTGACATCATTATGTAAACATAATAGTGAAGGATCTAATACATAACAAGGAATCCTAATGATATTAAGAATAAAGAGGTTCCAAGGTGGTAACCAAGGAATCCTTGACCTTAGGGGTCAAGCCAACTCAGGTAGTAACTATATCCTAGCAATATGGGTAAGATTTAAATCCAAGGAGAATCATCCAAGGCATTCCACAAAACTTATTCTAACCAATTATAAGGAAAACATCCAAGGTAAAATAGGATAAGTAGTGATTAGGCCTAAGGGAGTATCATAGGTGCCTCATGTCCATAGAATCCACATTTTATCTAAGGAGTGTATCCAAGGCATCCTATAATTATAATAGAGGGATATTATAGTGTCATACCAGGAATACTCTAATAGATGAGTATTGGGTTTCAAGGTGGGTCTCACCCTTGGAAACTGGCATCCTTGAATCGGAATGGCATCCACAAGTGCTCAAGGCATTCCCTTAGGAATCCAAGGGATTTTTCCACTCCTATAGTAATTTCAAGGTCTATATAGAATTATTTACCTTACAATTGATTCATATAATAATTAATTCCATGTAATATTCATGCCATTTGATTAGTCAAGGGGTTCATTCCATGTTTTTCTTACAAGTGACAAGCCATCTCAAGGACATTCAACCATTCTTAATTCATAAATGTCAAACTCATTTAATTAAAATTAAGATTAAAGACATTTCCTTTCATTAGTGTGATAAGGCTAAAGGGACATAAAACCATTTAATTCATTTCATATTTAATTACTTGGTTCCCTCCTCTACATTTTATAAACATGAAAAGGTGGTCTAAGGATAAGAAACCACATGCAATTCATTTATAATAAGATTGTCTAAGAGATATAATATATATATATATATATTATGATTACAATTTATGAATCATTAATTAATATAAAACACTTACCTTGGAAGTTTCAAGTGGCTCTAACATAAAAAAGTCTATTCAAACACCAACTCAATAGGAATTTAATTAAATAATGGATTACCATTAGAAGGGTTGAGCTAAATCACACTCAAACAGTGATGCAAACACACATAATAATCCTCAAAAATAATAAACTTTGGAAACACCCTACTTGGGGTGGTTAAAATTATGGAAATAACCACCAATGGTGAATAACATATATGGAATGGTCCTTAGAATATGGTTCTAATGAATACAATTAAGTCGCATTAATTAAACAGGTGACGCCTGATGAAATCGGTGTGCACACATGGAAATTTATAAAATAATGAATCTTGATGGATGAGTTATAAACCACCTACCTCATAATAATATGACTCTTCTCATCTAGTATCAGACTTTAATTTTTCCTTGATTGGAAGATATATTAATAACAGAGTAATTCCCTAAAAATAGGGCATATGAGCCTACATCTAAATAGAGACTTTGATAGAAATAAGAATGAAAAACAGATAAAAAGGAATTAATAATGTATTTGCACAGATCCAATGAGATGAACAATGCTTTGATTAGACTCTATAAGTACAAATGTTATCAATTCTTATATTATTACTTAAAAGGGATCCAAAAATAGAGAATAGAGGTGGTTGTCCACTGGAATGATCAAGTGAGAAGGAGGATTTTTTCGAAACATATCATTAAGGGGATTTTAGTAAAATCAACCAAGAAAGGGAATTGCATAGTTTGGTCACACGGTTGGCCAAACTTTTCACCAACCATGTGCCTTCTACTGTAGTTTGGGGGCACTCACATGGTTAGGCCACATGGTTAGGGAATCTATGCACCAACTATGAAAAACACCTATGAATTTTTTTTAATTTTTATAATGGTCATGTTTCCCCTAGAGTATTGTTAGGGAAAACTATGTTCCCTTTATCACCCAACTATCTAGAACCACACCGTCAGGAGAGACTATGCATCTTGACTCGCATAGTTTCTACTAAATGTGGATCCAGTATATTTTCAAACTGGTTGGGGTTCTGAGCTCAAAACAAGCCTCGTGCACCCTCAAAACCTTCGTGAACTCATTATGAATCCATATATTTCCAAAATAAAGATTTATAGAAAATTTAAAAGGATCCATATCAGAGTGAAAACTAGTTTCTTATAGTCTTCCCCCTTAAAGTAACTCATCCCCATGTTCACCTTTCAAGTGTGGTGAAACACTACCTAAGAACAAATCTAGACACTAGGCATGTACATCAGCCTCCCACTCCTAAATCTCATCCTGTACATGGCCATGATTCCATACCATCCATACTATAGGAACAGAATGATCTTTGAGGGCCTTCATGCTCTGATCATCAATATGTATATGATACTCCTCAAATGTATAATTGGCATCTAACTCAACTTCATTAGGATCAAAAGTATGAGATTGGTTGGAATGATACTGGAAAATCTATAAAACATAGAAGATATAATTCATGGTATGGTACCTCTGAAGTTGTAGAAGCTGATAGTCTACTATCTTAACTCTTTACAGAATCTCAAATGACCCTACATAATGAGGTGACAGCTTCTATTTCCTCTATATCTATTTGTTCCCTAACCTGGGTGATACCAATAGTAAAACATGATCCCCAACCTCAAACTCCAGAGGTCATCAACAGTGATTAACATATAATATTTTTCTATAATGAGAAGTAGACATACGCTTCCTAATCACCTAAAACTACTCCAAAGTCTTCTGCATGAGATGAGGACCTAGTAGGGTTTCATATCCTACCTCAATCGAACACAGGGGTGAAGGACATGACCTACCATACAAGTCCTCAAAAGGAGCCATTTGAATCATCACTTGAAAGCTATTATTATATGAGAACTCATTGAGAGGGACATAATTCTCCCAAGAACCACCTAAACCAAGGAAACATTCCCAAATAAAGTCTTCTGGAGCCTATATTATTCATTCTAACTTTCCATCAGTTTGAGGGTGAAATGTTGTGCTCAGAAGCAACTGTGTACCCATATCCTTCTACAACCCCTTTCAAAACCATGATATAAAGAGATCATCCCTATCTAAAATGATAGTACAAGGGACCATGTTTAGTTGTATGATATCATATACATATAATATTCTCATCTCATTAATTGAGAAAGTATACCAGATAGGAAGGAAGTGGGATACTTTCTTCAGTCAGTCAATGACTACCCATATAGTGTCACTACCTCTAGGTGACCTTGGTAACAAAACTATGAAGTACATGACAACTTCTTACCATTTATATTCCAGTAATGGAAGTGTTTGTAACAATACTACAGATCTATGGTTCTCCTCCTTAACTTGTTGATAGGTGGAACACCTGGTGATAAAGCCTATTATATGATGTTTCATCCTAGGCCACAAATACTAGAATTTTATATCTTGATACATCTTAGAGATGTTTGGATGAACTTTCCACTAAGAAGCATGGTAATCTAGAATCAACTCCTATATCATATATGTAGGAACACAGACATGTCCATTTATATGTAGGATGTCATCTCTATCCACAAACCAATCCATAGGTGGGTCATCTCCAGAAATACTCTCACGGAGTACCAAGCCTTCAGGATCTAAAAACTACCTACTCTTCACCTTATCAAGGAGGGAATATTTAAATATCAAGGCTGATAGATAATAATTCTTGTGACTATCATGATACTCCATATGAATCTTAGAAAATAGGGTCATCAATTTCAATTTATCACTAGCTTCCTATATGGCATGTGCCTGATTTTTCCAAATTCAGTGCATCAACTACTACATTTCCATTTCCATTTGTATAGGTAAGCTCAAAATCAAAGGACTGAAGATATTTGACCCATAATCACTATCTAATATTCAATTAATGTTGTATAAAGATATGTTTTAGGCTCTGTTTATTTTTATACACCACAAAGTGGTCACCCATCAGATAGTGTCTCCAACAACATAAGGTATAGACCACTGCTACTAGCTCAAGGTCATTTTTTAGGTAATTTCTCTTACGAGGCCTCAAATTCTGAGATCTGTATGAAAAAACGTTTTCCTCATACTTCATCATTGATCTTACATCAATGCCTAATGCATCAAATAACATTATATAGCCTCTTCCAGTATTTGGAAGAATTAGAATTAGTGTCAATACAATCCTTACTTTTAGATCCTGAAAGGATTTCTCACACTCTTCTGACTATAGAAAATTAACTCACTTATTTGTAAGACTAGTAAAAGGTAAATAAAGGCATGATAAGTCCTATATAAAATTCATTTAATATCCATCCATCCCTAAGAAACTCTATATATCAAACATGCTCTTGGGATGCTCCTAGGAAACCAAAACACTTACCTTCTCTTGGTCAATAGAGAATCCTGATTCTAAGATAATATGATCCAAGAAGTGAACTATGTCAATCCATAAGTAGAACTTAGAAATATTAGAATAAATATGATGCTCTCTCAGTGTACTCAGAATATTCTCAAGGTACTTAGCATGGTCACTACAAGTGTGAGAATACACCAATATGTCATCCAAAAATACTATGATAAAAGAATCCAAATAGGTGTGGAAAATATATTCATCAGAGACATGAAAATAGATAGTGAGTTCATAATAATTAACGATGTGATGAGGTACTCATACAGACCATACCTACTATGAAAATTTGTAAAAGGTATGTATAAAGGCTTGAATCGTACCTGATGATATCCCGATTTCAGGTTGATCTTAGAAAATACCCCAACTCCTTATAGCTAGTCAAATAGATCATCTATGTGAGTTAATGGGTACTGGTTATTAACTGTAAGTTGGTTTAATCATATTTAATCCACACATATATGAAGGTTATCATCTTACATCTTGGTAAAAATCATGGTAGAACCCCAAGACGAAATACCATGCCATGTAAAACTTTTAGCCTCTAAGTCCTCCAACAATCGATTGAGATTTTGGATCTCATTAGGTTCCATTCTGTATGAAGTAATGAACACTAGAGATGCTCCTGGAATGATATCAATCATAAACTCTACCTATCTCTTAAGAGTTAATACAGAAAAATCATCAGGAAATACATCCCAGAAATGATCCACTATTGGAGGGAATTAAGCCTAATGTAAACCCTAATTCCCCATGAAGATATTAGAAATATGGATGGTAACTCGACCTTTACCATGATGCTTTTTTCCATCTCTACTAGTCTGGACATCCCACTCACCCTTGTATAGATAACTGCTTCCCTATGGTTATGTAAATAATACCCTATGGTGATAGTAGTCTAAAAAGATGTGATATGAAACCAACCAATCCATCCCAAGAATAACATTGAAGCCTATCATCTCAAGAACAAAGAGGTCCCACAGGAAATGATAATAGCCTTCCTCAAGGGGACAACCCATAAATTGGAATATTCTCTCTAACCATACTCCAAACAGTGTATCCAGGGTCATCACACCATAGTAAAACTTCATTTCTAGCCTAATACATTCCACAATAGATAAGGAGATGAAAGAGTGTGAAGAACCTATATCAAATAAAGTTGATATTATAGTATAGGCTACTAGAATAGTACCTCATACTATAGATAGTCCTTTATCTTGAAATAAGATTATTGGTTGTAGTGCATGAAACTAGCCAAATTAACATCCCTATACAATTGATAGACTACTATGATCATGACTGCTCTATTGGCATTGCTGATAATCTGATGTCTGGATACTACGGTCATGGACTCACCCTTGACTAGTCTTCTGGTTCTACTCCAACTCCCTACTTGATGTGACGTAAAATAACCTTCCACTGAAGGTGGATCTAGTTTTCATCCTCTTCCACTAGAAGCTAATGGAAAGTTCTAACATAATCCCTAAATATTCCCCACATGGCTGCAAGCCCAACACTCCATAGGGTCTTTATCACACTGAGGTTGTAGATGTGCCTATCTCCTGTACTGATGGAATACTATAGAGATATCAGTATGGGTACTCTGGAAACCACTTCCCTGATAGGATACCTCGAGGGATAACTTCCTACTATCGGAAGAACTACTGTAATGTCACGGAATTAATCCTATATTCCTAGTACTATCATTGTCTCTCATATTGCACTTGGTGATAAGATCCTAATTGACTATTTTAGAAAAGTATGAAGGTGAAAAACATTCACCTGAGTACGGATGGAATACATGATCTCATCCTCGAAGTGTCTAGCAAGTGAAATAAAATCACCGGCTAGAATAAATTCAAAGCACTGCAACTAAGTGAAATGTGTTGAATACTCCATGAATGACATAGAACCCTACTCGATATGCATGAACTCTCTAGCTCAGTCAGCTCTCAGTGTCTGATTAAATAATTGATCATATAAATTAGTCTATAAATCATCTCATACCATGCCTTGATGGAGATCATCCTGGGTAATTGAATCCCACTAATTCTTGGATGAATTACGAAGCATGTATATAGTAAGCTTGACCCTCCACTATAAAGGCATATCCTGATTCTAAAAGATAGACAAGGTGTCCTCTATCAAATACTTAGCATCTTATGAACCTCCATCACCTAAGGAGTTAGGATAATACTACTGATGGAACTCATAGGTCATATCATCCATCATAGGTGCAATTCATGGATCACCTTTAATTAATTTCATTAGAAATATGAAACTATCATGAAGTTGAGAATCAGTTCTCAAACCAGGTATAATAATAAGTGACTCAACTAGAAATTTTGGTGGTAATACTGGTAGCTCAGGGCCCACTAAATTTGGATCATGGTCGTTGCTACCCTCTTGGTGCATGACATGGGGATGTCATGGCAGCATTGGTCTATAAATGCCAAGAACACGCCTTAGAAGAATATTAAAGCAGATAGATAGCAATAGTGGAAGTTGAACGTAAGAAGAGGTCTTACTACCCATGGTATACTACCCTAGCTACCCGCTTAGAAGGCTAGGTATTGGTAAGCTCTCTTTGTTTAAATTACAAGGGTTTCAGTAGATGAAGGTTCAACTATACCTTTCCTCATCATTTACTCGAAACCATTTAATTTTATAAGTCATATTCCATATTTCTAGGTTTCATTTTATTATTTTCATATTTCAAGGTTCGTTCAAAATGGATCTTTATTCCCAGTGAATCATGGCCCATACATATTATCACTAAAATCTACACCCATTTAATTTTTATTTAATGGATCGATTCAGTAAATTACACATTCAAACACATGAGGTCCCATAATACCTTATGAATTGAAACTAGTAATCACTCTATTGTAGCCAAGGAAAATCACAGGAATAGTATAACTACCACAACATCAATCGACAATCACAAGCATATCAAGAAATGAAATTAGTGAAATTCACCTATATGGAATGGTAATATGCATGACATGTGAGATCTAGGTGCCTATAATGATGCATGAACAATGTTCCTTACCCTCATATAATCTATCCAAGGATGAAATAAAATCCTAAATTGTAACAATAATAATAAAAACAACACAACATTTCTTACAACCAATGGTGAAATGATATAAACTCTAATAGTAAAAATAGAACAATAATTATAATTCTGTAAACTCGGTATTTACCCTGAACATGGGTTAGTTATGCCCAAGAACATCTTATAGCCAAGTTCCAAGAATTCATAATCTCTGGACTATTGTACCCAAATATTAAAGCAAGAATGGAATGGATCTGATACCACTTTGTGATGTCCTAGACCTAGATTCTAATCGGAGGTTCCCTAGGCCTGGTGGGCCACATGGCCTCAAGTGCATATCCTAAAATTCTAGAGTATTCTGACTAGAATAAAGGTTCTAGGGTGTGCCCATGGGGAGACTATGACCACATTAACATAGTGTAACACAATAGATAAATAAAATGAAATATAAATAGTGGAAGCAATAATAAGAAGAATCCAAATTAGGAGTAGAGTGAAGTAATAAACAATAGGAACAACTGATAGTAAACTCAAAAGATGATGATGATATATTTTATGTATCTATAAATATGGAAAATATGGATACAAATTATTAAACAATACATGTTATACAAAATTAGAAAAAAATAATCCAAAAACTATCCCCATAATCTAAATCTCCAACTCGTTCATTTGCTACCAGCTCCATCCTAAGCAATCAAGCAATCAAGTTTCTGAAGTGGTATGCTTCCCTTTTTCAAAACCTGCATACATGTTGTATACATGGGTGCCAATGGTAGCCTGAATAGTGTGTGAGATAAATCTAAGTAGGCCACCAAAAATGGAATATATAACATCTAGTCTGTGTAATATAAACTGAAATAGTGTGCAAGTATACATATATAAAAGTAAAGTAGTACAGTAACATAAATACCCAAGTACATGATTTATCCCTCAGCTAGTTTCTGAACTATATCCATTTCATTAATTAATTAAGTTTTCAGTTTATATAATAAGTTACATGAGGTATAACTAGCATTGATATCACCACTTGAACATAAAAGTGAAGCATCCAAGACATAATAAGGCATCTTGATGATATTAATAATGAAGAGGATCCAAGGTGGTAAACAAGGAGACCTTGACCTCAAGGGTTAAGATAGATCAGGTAGTAACAGTATCCTGGATATAGGGGTAAGATTGAAATTCAAGGATCTTCATCCAAGGCATTCCAAAATACTGATTCTAACTAAGTCTAAGGAAAACATCCAAGGTAAAATGGGATAAGTAGTGACTAGTCCTAAGAGAATATTTGAGGCACCTCATGTCCATAAAATCCATATTGGATGCAAGGAGTGTATCAAAGGAATCATGTAATTATAATAAAGGAAGGATCATATAATGACATACTAAGCATACACTAATAGAGGAGGATCAAGTTCCAAGTTGGGTCTCACCCTTGGAAACCAGCATCCTTGAATAGGAATGGTGTTCATGAGTACTCAAGGAATTCCCTCAGGAATCCAAGGGCTAAATCAAGTCTAACCACTCCTATAGTAATTTCAAGGTCTATATACAATTAGGAACCTTACAATCAATTCATTTAATAATTAAGGTTGTGTAATATTCATTCCATTTGATTAGTCAAGGGGTTCATTCCATGACTTTCATACAAGTGACAAGGCATCTCAAGGACATGCCACTATTCTTAATTCATATATTTCATAGTCATTTAATTAAAACAAAGGTTCAATTCATTTCCTTTCATTAGTGTGACAAGACTAAAGGGGCATGAAACCATTAAAGTCATTTCATATTTAATTACTTAGTTCCTTGTTTTACCTTTTATAAACATGAAAAAAGAGGGATAAGGATGAGCAACCACGTGAAATTATTTTATAATAATTTGGTCCAAGTGATATCAAATATATACTTTCCAATTACCATTTATGATTAATTTATTAATTTACAAGACTTGTATTAGAAGGTTCAAGTGGCACTAACATACATAAGGCTATTCAAACACCAATTCAATGGTCATTTAATTAATTAAGGGATTACCATTAGAAGGGTCAATCCAAAGTACACCTGAACGGTGGTACAGACACACATAACAGGCTTCTAAAAGCATAAACTATGGAAACACCCTACTTGGTATGGTCGACATTGTGCATGTAACCACCAATGATGAATAAAATATATGGAATGGGTCTTAGAACATAGTTTTAATGACTAAAAAAGGCACATTAATTAAATAGGTGACGTCTAATGAAATCAGCATGCACACACGATAATTTATAAAATGACGAATCTTGAGGGGTGATTTATAGACCACCAACCTCATACTTGTATGAATCTCCCCATCCATTATCATTATTTAATTTTTCTTGGATTGGAATAAATCTTAAGAATGGATCAATTCCTAGAAAATAGGGCATATGAAATTGCATCTAAATAGAATTGTCGATATAAAGAAGAATAAAAATAGCTAAAAAGTAATTAAGAATGTACCGGTGTGGATCCAACGAGATGAATGATGATTTGATAAGAAATTGGATAGAAGAACGGGATAAATTATAATCTTAGTCTTGAAAAGGGATCCAAAATGGAGAATATAGGTGGTTGTTCGCTATAATGAGTAAGGGAAAAGGATGATTTGGTTTAAATATGACATTAAGATCATTTTGGTAAAATCACCTAGGAAAGGGTATAGCATGGTTTGGACACATGGTTGGACAAGTTGTGTTCTAATCATATGCCTTCTACTGTATAAGGGAGGAATCCACATGGTTAGGCTGCATGATTTGGGAAACTATGCACCAACCATGAAAAAAACATATGTAACATTCCTAAATTTTTTAGCATGGGCATGCGGCTCCTAGCACACAGTTAGAACAAATCATGCGCCTTGTATCACCCCATTATCCAGCATCACATGGTTAGAATAGACCATGTTCCCTGGATCGAACAGTTTTTATTAACAGTGCGGCTGGTATATTTTCAAATAGGTCAGGGTTTCAAGCTTTGAACAAGACATAGACACCCTTGAAACCTTCATGAACTCATTTGGAATCCATATTAGGTCCAAAATAAATATTTAGATCAATTTTAAAAGGATTCATACCTAAGATAAAAATGTGGTTCCTACACTTTGGCTATATAACCCTAGTATAAGGTGGGTTTTACCTATCATACAAGTTATGAGGGAGTAAGGGGAAGGAATAAAGAAAATAAATCATAAATAAAACTGAAGAGAAAGTGTTGGAGGGCCCTATAGTAGTGCAACTTCTCACCCTAGACTTTGGTCTCTAGATTTGTCCTGGTAGTAGCAGATCAACTCTCTATTTATAGAAATCCCTAAGGCTCATGTTTTATTTAGTTCATCATTAATATATCCCATAATGTATTCATGATTCTTCCCCCATTTTTAATGGATTTTGCGGACTTTATTTGATCATTTGTTGAAATTTACCATCGAAATGGTTCACATTGTGAATTGGTTTCACATTGTGAAAGTGTCGGGCTCTCCTCTAATCAAGTTTTCTTTACTTAAAATTCTATATTTGGTTCAAGTATTTTAATTATTTCACATCATGCAATATTTAAATGATGTGAATCTTCAATTCCTAGTGTGAGAAGCCTCATTTTTCCTTGTTTCTTTGCTTATGAGATCCATTGTGACTTTAGTTTCTTGGTGTCATGTCATGACCCTACAATTTTTTCCTTTTAAAAAAATTGGTTGTATCCATACAATTATCACAAAATAAGTTAAATAGTCCCAGTTTTGGAAATATTAATAAATTATTTATATAAATCATTTTATTAAAACACACTAAAATATATACATGAAATGCATGTATCGTACATACACATTGTTGCTTCATTTTATACTCACAAACTAGATAGGAATTAGACACCATTGGTGGTGTCCTAATAAGTTTTTCTCACAGCCTGTATGGGTCGTCTTTTGGTACTCGTACATACCTCTTGGTTACATAGTGGGACCCTAGGATTGTTCTTTGTGGTGTTTCACATTGTGGACTAGGACTGGACATGGGAGCTTGGAAGTAGTGGTTGAGCATTTACTCAAGCTACCTTCTAGAGTTATAGTATTTATTTATTTATTTATTTATTTTTCTAGCCCTATTGTATGTATTTTTTATATATTATCATCCTTTTACTTATGGGAATAGCATGTTCATTCATGGGTGTATTATTTCATGTTGTCCTGATTATCTGTTAGTATCAATAGCTATTAGTGATCCTTATATTCTACTGATTTATTTATAGATGTTTCCACTATATTTAATACTAATAAAAATGCTATAGTCTCCCCATTATACCACCTTTTATACCCTCATTTCTAGTCAGCAGCCTCTGGTGTACGGTGAGGCATGCTTGAGTCCATTAGTGAACCATTTTGGGGCACCAGATTAGTGGGTTCCAGGCTGGGATGTTACACTTATCAAGAAACAACCAAGATCTTTGAGGTTGAAGAGACATATGAAGTCTATAAAATAGATAAAGGATTATTTATAGTTTGTTTTCTAAAACCAAACAGATTAGTAAGGATATCCAGAAAAATTACAAGAATGTGCATTTTGGAATAATTCATATTATAGTATATCTTATTATCAGAAAAGGAAAATATCTACCAATCCTAATTGTAGTGGTAGATGTTATTTTAGATAATGTATCTAATGAATTATTATGAGGAGAATGAGAAAATATTATTACAGGATCATCATGGGAAAGGATACCCTAGAGTTTCATTTAGTGCTTATGGAAAAAAGTATTAGTACAAATCTAGAGGTAATGATCAATATGAGGAACTGGAAGAATACATTGGGATGTACACCTGAAAGAAGATGTGTTAGAGTAATTAATTATCTTTATGTAAAGTTATAAATACTTGGTAATCATCTCTATAGAAGGGTGTGGAAATATTTGTGCATATTTTCCAAGATAAAGGAATGTCAATTAGAGAAATGACCCCATAGGGGGTAAACCCTAAGAGTAAGAACTGTCTTAGATAATGGGTTTCATATATCCATAGGAATAATGAAGGTGGAAGCTAATTATTTTGGATGTAATTAAACAAGATAGAAATATACTTTTAATATCTAAGATCAGATAAGATGAAGATGATCTTAGATCATAAGTATCAAGATTAGGCAAATTAGATTTGAAAATAGAAGATATAAAATCACAAATACTTGAGAAACTCAATTAGAAAAGATGAAGGTACTTCAGCAGAAGTACCTAGAACATCAATTTCCATAAGGATAGTTAGATAAAGGATTTTTTGATTACCTATCTATGAGGTTGAATAATTTAATGTAGGATATATGGGATATTCATTACTTAGTGAAAAGATAAAGGAGTATGTTGCATTGATAAAGTTAAGCATTGGTGAAATTGCATGTACTTCCCTAGTTGATATAGGATGTACCATATCTTACATAAGAATATGTTTTTCTGAAGTAACCTAGGACTCCACAAATTTTTAATTTTCATTTAGTAACTATGAAACAATTTTGATTCAATAAGTAGAAAAGTATTTTCAAATCGAAATCAATGGGGGAATAATTTTAGAGTATATTATTTTCTTTATTACTCATTTTCTATATTAATTATTGATTGGTAATTGGTTCCTTAGAAGATATCATCCTATAATAATATTTTTAGAAGGAATTTTCCTAAAAAAATATTTGATTCCAAATACTTTTGGAAAAACCAAAATGGTTCCAGAAAAGAAAGTATATATCGCCAAAGTGGAAAAATATCTAGATGAGGATAAAGAATACCACAGAAATATTGAGAAATGGAAATAAATGGTCAGATTGAATGTTTTTTGGATAAATGAATAAGATTAATTGTCCAAGATAAGATATTATTTATCATAAAATTTTTCAAATAACCCTCTAAAATTAAGGAAGAAGGAAAAGTTAAAGGCTATAATCACCCTAAAATATCCTAGTATGGTGACCCGAATCAATGGAATTTCCTATCTAGATGGAATGGTTACGGAGTTTGAGAAACAAAATCTAGAAATAATTAGTCTTTTATTAATTATACATAGTTAAAATATTCATAGGAGTGTGGAATTCATGGTAATGAATCATGCTGATAAGAAACACAGAAATACAGAATGGTTATCGATTACCATGATCTTAATTGTGCCACAAAGGATGGTGGATACAATCTTCCTAATCAAGAGTCTTTAATAATTATGATTATGAATGAAAGTCCATTTTTATATTCTAAGTTTGATCTCAAGTTAGGATATTGGCATATTAAGAATAAATATGAGGCTATATGGTTAACACAATTTACAACATCGATTGGCTTGTTTTAATAGATAATTATGTCATTTGGAATCAATAATGACCCAAGAATATTATAGAGGATAATAGACAAGACATTTAGTAGATTATCATAGTTTTTGGAAGTTTTCATTTATAATGTGCTTGTATTTATTGAAAATACAGAAGAGAAAATCAAGAATTTATAGCAGGTGGATGAAGTATTTAGAAAATAATGAATGATTATTTATGAAAGGAATATCATTTTGATACAACCAAACACAGAATTTTTAGGATTACTGATATAAGGAAGAGGAGAGAATCTTTAATTAAATATTTTAGATAAGTTAGAAACTTTCCCCGATGATCTTATAGGTCATAATAAGTTACAAGTGTTTCATGGTATATTAAGTTATTCTAGATCATACATTAGAGATTTAGAAAAAAATATTAATTCCAATATAGATAAAGGTGTCATATAAAGTACCATAGAATTGGAAAGGATAATATTATGAATTAATCATAATTCTGAAGATTTAATCTTGGAAACTCCCAAAATTGAAGTACCCGTATGGAAGTGAAGATCAAATTATCTTATAAATGAATGAATCAGACTCAACTTGAGGATATATCCTAAAGATAAGGGAAAATCCTGATAAAAGTATCATTAGATACTAGAGTTTATGATTTAATGGGATAGAGAAAAATCACCCTATCCATTAATAAAAATTTATTATAGTACTTAAATGAATTGAGTATAAAGATATTTTCTTGGGAAAACCATTCACTATAAGAAAAAATAGTTCTTATATAAATAATTTCATGAAAATTAAATTAAAAAGGTTTAACCAAGCATGATTAGTGCAGTAGAGTAATGAATTGTAATACTATAACTTTAATATAGAAAATATTAAAGGAAAGGATAATGTCATTCTATATGCACTAACATGAAACTTGACTCTTATAGGTGTAATGGTAGAAGATAGAAGATCAAGGCGATGTCAAATTTACATTGATAATCATTCTATGGAAGAATTCCTAGTTATCAAGGAAATGAACTACAAAAGATAGAAAAAAAGGATTCTATTAGAGAATATCCTTCAGAAGAAAGGATCTCCATTCAAGAAGGTTTAAAGATCATAGCGCTTAGGTTTTTAAACCAAGAAGACTAAAAATATAATAATTTTTGTAAAAATATCCCTCAAAGAAAATTTTAAGGATAAAATTCATATTTAGCACTTTTGTGTGGTTAGAAATTCCATTACATTACTCAATGTGTAGAAAATATGAGTATCTATAAGGCTCTGAAGAACTAGAGTATATAAATGGAGGGAATCTCTAAAGAAAAAGAGAAAATTATTTCTAAGAGTTGGATTAATCAAGTATAGAAGAAGAACTTGAAAAGAATCATAAGGTTCATAAATAACTTCATTGAAAGAATTTTCAATAGGAATAAGATCAATAAAGTATATATGATGATCTAGATAAGTATCCAAATCCAAAAAAATGAGATCTAGAAATATTTTCAAAGGATTCCAAATATTTCAAGGAATAAATCCACTGTTATCTATAATCTAATCCAGAAAAATAAGGATGGTTAGATATTTAATATGATTCTGAACCATGTTCTAGAAATTCTTATAGAATCCAAATACATTATAAATAATTATAAGAATATATATTAGGATATGATTAGTATGATCATTACTGAGGTGATCCATCTAATGTTCTAAGTTTATGATCTTCTTGAAAATTTTAAAAAGATCAATGAAATAGGTCTAGAACAATATCCATTTCAGAACATGTTTTTTTGGATATAATAAATAAGATTTCCAAAGATCCATATACTAGAAACAAAAATAAAAATATAAAAATTCATCAAGTTCTAGAATGATTTTAGAATTGTAGAAGTATAATTATTGGGATTTAAAAAGACAAATTCTATATTCAATTAGGTACTATAGATAGTGAATAGGTTTTTAAACAATGAATATCTAAGTTTTCTATGGTGGGTCACACACATAAAACCTATTAGATTAGATTAGTCATGTTGTGAAACCTATACCTAGGAAAATGGACTAAAGGACTTCTCCAAAAATAATTAGAAGAATCATAGTTTAGCAATGAAGATGGGCTAGACTTTAGTTTAACTAGAATCCATTATGAATGTACCCAGATCACATAGATTGTTCATCTAATCAAGTCAAAATCAATGAGAAAATATTTTATGTTATTTTCAAGAGACAATGTGCTAACCTATATCAACTAAAGGGACGTGAAGAATGTATAAATGGAACATCTGATAGATTTCATAGTGGAATCAGACATCATTCTTGAATAACTTAAGATGTGGAAGGGATATAAAGAAGATGTCTTTATTTTCAGAGAGCAGATCCAATGTTTCATCAAAGAATTTATGAAGAATAGTTGATGAGATGATTGATGCTATGTATGAATTAGAAGGATTCTAGGTATTGATCCAGACATGTTTCATATCCATATTGGATTATCGATTCAAATCAAACATTTTAATTGTCTAGTTTGTTTTTATGTGTGAAGTGTGCGGTGGAAGTTTTGAAGTTGTGTGTTCCACCTTTTAATTTTTATTTTTATTTTTATTTTTTATTTTGTCATAATTGTGCATTATAATATTCCATTTTATGTCAAAGTAAAGTCACCTTTTTAGGAATGTTGATCCCAGAGTCCTATATAAGGTACCTCCAACCCATTTGTTTGGAGAGGTGAATTTGGAATAGAAATCCATATGATTTCAAACACACTCTCTCAAGTTTCTCTCTAAAACTTCATGTTCTTTGTGTGAAGTGATTACAAGTATGATCCAATGAGTCAAGGACAGGTAAAACCATTATCCTTTTTCATGAATGTTGTTTTTTTTCATGCTTGTGAGTTTTTTTGTAGATTTTATAGATTCTCTAAATGTAAGTCCCTGAGATACCTTCGTCGGTGACTCGCCCTATAGTGGTATCGTAGAAAAAAAGAATGTAATTATTTGAAAACAATTTAGATATATTAAATAATTTAAATTATTTATTCAAGATTAGGTCATTTATTTCATTTAAAAACATGAAATTATATTATACAATTATACAAATGTTGAAATTCACCCTCTATAATAAAATAGTTTTAATTTCAACGTATAAAAATTTAAATTTTCTAATTTTTTAAAAAAATTATGTTTTAAAATGAAAATATCCATCAAAAAAGTTAAAAATATTTAACTCATCAATCATGGGTGACGTTCATGAGTAAAAACCGTTTGACCCACACACTACTGTGCTCAGACAGGGGAGACGTAATTCATTGTCGCTTTCATGATGGTGTTTGGATAAAAGTTCCAATAGCTCAGGGATATTTCTAGTACCCCCAAGAGGATGTTCCCCTATTTTCTCCCAAATATGTTGACCTCCTCCTCCCCTTCGATATTGGTATTTCCCTTAGAGTTTAAAGTGTTTCTAATTTCTTTTGAAGATTTTCAAACATGAGTTGTCATTCGGGTGTTTTTTGTTCTTATTAGGACTCTTAGTGATGAGAAAACACTCTATATGGTATATGGGTGGTATTTTTGTAACATGATGCTTGTTAAGGTCACAAAAATCATTTAATGATCCAGTTCATCGGGTTAGACATACCTAGGGAATGGTTGGACACTTTTTTAGACCATGTAACCTTTCCTATTTTCAGATGGAAAACTTTATAAGTCATGAGTATGGTTGAATGTCAAATAGGATAATACGACTATGGGATGAATCTTTTGTATGGCCCACCAAATAATGGGATGAATAGGGATTATAGGCCTATAGATAGTATCGAACGATGTGTCATTATACTGTAAACTATTAGGATAGTACGCATTCATACATGCAATACCCATTGAGTTGATAAATGGTGTAGTGAATCATATGAGTTTGGTGGTAATCTTATAATCCTTGAGTTGTTGCACTATGATCATAGGTAATATACTAAGTAGATTGGAATGGGTGTTAGAGTAATTTTATGCATCCCAATTCTTATGATGAAATTATAGAAAGTATTGGATGTTGTAACACACCAGTCACAGTTTGTTTGGAATTTATGATAGATATAGATGTTATACGTGAAAATTGTCTCAAAAAGAGTATCATGTGTGTGTCTAGAAGTGAACTTGTCATAGAAGACTTATAAGTGGATGGTTTTCCATTCTTCATTAGGGATTATGGAATAATCATGTTGGACACACCCAAGAACTATATTTAGGGGTGATGGATCATGTTTCATTGGATGAGTTTCCATTTTTAATAAAATGACGGCCAGGGAACTTCTAAGGTGTGGAGAATCATGCCCATCATGAGAAGAATTCCCTTCCATGTAAAAGTAATTCCACTATAAATATCCCTTTAGAAATGGTTAGAGTGACATCTAGATTCTAGTGAACTGGAAATTTGATTTCATGATGGTTTCACATGGAAATAGTGTGATGTAGAATATCGGTGAGTGGCTGAGTGTGGTTTGAGGATCAAAGGATATAAATTTGATTCTTGTGGGTATGGAGACCTATATATTTGGGTGAATTTAAAATAAGTTATCATGATGAGTGCTATTTTGATTTTAAATTTTTTTTTTTTTTTGAGATGGTTGACCTGTTATTGAGCCTAGACACACATTTTCAAAAGATGTGGTGTCAAGATGTGCTAAAAGGAAAGTACAGCCTGTTTTGACATGAGTGTGGATAGGAGAGAGAAATACATGGAATTTGATAGAATATTAGTATACTCTTAGTATAAATGATATCATTCCCAATATATTAACATTTCCCTGAGAATGCTAAGATAGCATCATCTATATGCCAAGTTATCTGAATATCTTTCATGGTTGGATAAAAAGACTCCTTAGGAGCTATACTTAAGGAGCAGTTTAAAGTAGATCAGATGGTTTGTAGTACACCATTGTCCATTTGAGGTCAATGAACCTCATTACAAATCGAAATTCGATGATCAACATGCAAACTATTCTCAAAAATCAATAATAGGATTTTACATTAACACTTAGTATTGAGAAGATTCTTTTCCATGTTATTCATTAGGTCTGAGGGAGGATGGTGCATGGGCTATAGAAATCAGAAACTTGTTTTATTAATGTGGAGAAGAGTATTATCCTAAGGTAGGGATTGGAATGTCAGTCTCTAGTAGTTGACCTGCATGTGATAAGGGTTTCAAGACTTTGAAACTATTTGTGTGGTAGTATTTTTTTATCCTATATACTGCTGGATAAATGGAACAATGTACATATGCACTTCTTGGTAGATTATAGGTGCAAGTTCAAATATAGACTTAGGGAAGTCTGAGTGTGGATGTTAGGCATATGAATGGCTGGTAACAATTCCAAGATGTTGCATCAGGTATGTTCTGATGCTTATGTAATGTCATGGAAATAGTTTTAAATAGGAAATGGTTGACCGGGTTGGCTTGACATGAGTTTCCTCTAATAGTTGGATGTGGTTGGTAAGGAACTGCATTTAGCATGCCATTGGGGTTAGATGGGTGTAGTTTAAAGGTCGTTCATGGTTTTTAAAGTAAAGTTATTCACAACTAGTATGATCTTGGTCAATTATAGATTCAAACATTTCAATCAAATCAAGGACCATGGGAGAATCCTCATGTGTGATCTGATGAATGTATTGGAAGCATCGCTATGGCACTAAGGACATATTTCAATAGGTAATTCTGATTATGGGAGTGTCGTAACATAGAATTTCTCATTCAAGATAAAACCTATGGTGGAAAGTTTCATAGGATAGTTGATGATAGAGATGATGATGTGATCATGTATCAGGATAGACGAAATCGTGTAAGCTTTGACTTAGTGCTTTGTTGATGGTAAGGAGTGTTGGTTCAAATTTTAATAACTTAGTAACATATGATTAATGTGACTCATGGAAGTGTGTTGGGTATTCGTGAATGAAACATAATCATTTTAATAGAACATCATGACCCAAGTAGGTCAAGTGATGTTTTCATTGTTTCCCTACAACTTCTCACGGATGATAATTTCTAAGGTGGATAGGTTGTAACATCCTATGTTTTGGACTAGTTACATTTTCAAATAAGAATTGATTTTTAGTATAGTGGATAATATAAATATTAAACTGAGATTCATGATTGAAGTTTGAGGTTTATAACACTCTAAAAATGTTTTTTTATATGGTTTTTAAGGCTCAAGATATGTCTTGGGTGACTGATTGAGTTTTGAGGGTGCTAGGCTCTAGAGATACGGTTTTTGAAAAGGGTGAGGGAGGTTCACAGTTAGTTATAACTATTACCATCAACCACACATCCCTATAAGGGTGTCACACAATTTAAAAAACCATAAACCTAGAGTTAAATAGTGATGCATGTTGACTACAAAAAAACAAAGAGGGGAGCCACATGATCTATGAATGGTTTTTCAAATTGTACACCTAGACGTATAAGGAGGCTGAGCTTTTGGATAGTTCCAATAACATGGCTTACACATAGTTTTTTTAACTGTGTGCCTCTCCCATGTGGGGTGTGTATCTTACACAGTGTGATCCACATGGTTGGTGCATGGTTAGACAAACTATGTAGCCTAATCATGTGCCTATTAAGAGTAGAAAAATTACATTTTTCCCCTTCGATCTTAAAATGGATATACCCCTTTTCCACCCCCATTCCCTTCATCAGTTTCCCTATGTGTGTACCTTCCTCTTCCTCTTCATATGGGTGGATTCCCTTCATTCTTGGTCTAAATAGGATGCAGTTCATCGTATTGGAATCCTAGAGCTAATACTAATACTCATCTTACCTTTTTTGTTTGTTTTCTTTATCGAATGGAATGTTATTTTTTTGTGAGATAATTTTCCCTATTTTCAGTTTTTTTTTCAATTCTTATTATTTTTATCATTTAGGATCGAATCAAATCCCTGGAATGGATAAGTGGAGAATCCTTGGTATAAGGTAAGTGTTCTATGTATTTTCCCTAAAATTATATCATGTTTATAATATGTTGTCGTTGTGTCGCATTCCGTACATTCCATGCATTTCTCCAAAAATATTGTATGCCTTAAATTGATCGCCTAGACCTTTTTTAGAGTTGATATGACACTTTTATACATAGTTGGAGGTGATTACCTCAATGAAAACCACCCATTTAGGGTGGGTTCAATTAAATACTCATAATGATCAAAGTTTGTCTTAAGATCGAACAACCCCCTTGGGGGTGTTAAGTATAACCCTTGTTAGTGAAATGACTTAAATAATTAAAAGGTTTGGATAAACCACTTGGTCCATGATTGTTTACCTTATTCTTGATGGTTTTGAAGGACCAGTTAAATAGAATTAAAAATTAATAAATTATAGAATGAAAATTATTCTATACATAGCCCTATTTATAACTTACAAGGGATTTGATAAATGAAATGATTAATTGGGAATAAATGAATGGATATTTTATCAATGGAATTATATTAAGTTAAGTTGAATACACTTTGAATTTGTATAACTTAATCATTATATAAATTTTATGAATGAACATCATTGGTAAATGGAAAGGGCTACTTTCCTTGGATTTTATTACTGTATTACATGGATGTAATTAAATTATGCTTGTATTCTATATTGGTACATGATACTCTCCATTATTCAATTGATTATTATGGTACATGGTAGTTCCAATCCTTTATTATAAATTTTTGACATGGTGTTCCCATTTATTAGTGGTAGTTAAGGGCATAACATCCCTTATCATTCATATGGAATTGTTGAGCATGAAGTCCCTTATCATTTATGTGATATTGTTGGTAATGATGTCCCTTATTATTTATATGATTATATAGGGAACAATTTATCTTATTATTTATAATAAACTAATGGGCATGATGTCCCTTATCATTCATTAAGATCGTTGGGAATTTCGTCCCCTAATTAGAGTGTGATACTGGTATAATATCTTATTTTGGATGTCAAGGTCTTAATCCTTGGGTTCTCTCTAGTAAATATATAGCTTCATATACATTTGTATGTATATATACATATATGATGGCCTATTCTAAGATATTCTGACTTAGGTCGTTGTAGGTATGGTCTTCTAGGTGTCCCATGAGGAACTTGATATCAACATGGATTATGTATGTGTCATTTACCTTATTATTTTCATTTATTATTATACATTGAAATATCCAAAGGGCATCGTTATTTCTATTAGGTCTTATCAAAATAAAAATTTATAAAACTTAGATCAGTGATACTTAATTAATTAAAATAAATATAGCAGAAAAAATTGATATTGATCCCACAATGACGATAAAATTAGTTTAATTAGGTTTATAGAAAATTGTTTTATTTGATTGATTTTAAGAAAGACTATGAAGAACAGATGTTGGTTTCATGTCCTGAAAGTGTTGGGATCTCCTCTAATTGATTTTTCTTCACTTCATGCTTTGTTTTTGGTTCACACATTGTAATTGTTTCATGTCGTGCAATATTTACATGATTCAAATCTTCAATTTCTAGTGCCATAAGTTCTATTTTTCCTTAGTTTTTTACTTCTCAGCTCCATTGTGGATTTATTTTTCTAGTGTCATGTCATGACCCTAAAATTCATTCATTTGTATTTATTTTCCAAATTTTGGTTGTATCCTTCAAATCATCACAAAACAAGTTAAACAGTCCCAGTTTTGGCAAGATTAATAGATTATTTATAGAAATCATTGTATTAAAACACCCTAAAATATATGCATGAAATACATGTATCATACATGCACATTGTTGCTCTGTTTTATACTTAAGGAATGAATAGACATTAGACATCTTTGGTGGTGACCTACTATCTCACGCCCTATCTGAGCTTCCATTTGTTACCCTGATAGACCTCTTGGTTTTAGGATGGGACCCTAGGATTGTGCTCTGTTCTGTTTTACATTGTAGGCTAGGAAAGGACATGGGAGCTTGGAAGTAGCAGCTACGTATGTACTCGGGTTACCTTTCAGAGTTGAAGTTTTTATTTCTTTATTTCTTTTTTCAATCTAACCCTATTGTATATATCAGTTGTATTTTAACTACCTTGTTCTTTTGGGAATATCATGTTTATTCATGGTTGTGTTATTTGACGTTGTCCTGGTTATCTGTTATTATCATTACCTGTTAGTTATCATTTTCTTTCCCTGCTCTAATTATATATTTTTTTATGTATTTAATATTAATCCATAGGGAATAGTCTCCTTAGTGTTCCACCTTTTAGACCCTCACTACTAGTCAGAAGCCTTTGACATACGGGGAGGCACACTTGATGTTGAGATAGTGGGTTCCTGCAACCCAACTATGTATTGTTTTTTATTACCATATCATGTATACAGTTAGATATACATGATGGTTTCTTACCATTATAGTGTAGACTTTTCTTCATCCACTAATTAATGGTAATGTCCAAAGATTAATTTTCATATCGAAAGGTTATAGAAGTTCCCATGCTATATTGAGAGTCTTGAGATGCTATAACATTAATCTTAAACAAAGGTCCTATGGTATAGATACATCTTACTGACTGGACACCATAGATGTTTGACTATCAGGTGTTGGGGGATCATAAGAATTGAAACTTTTTCTAATTAATTTCATACTTGGTGATCTCTAGTAGTGAGATTATGAGGATAGACCTTCTAATAGAAACACAACATGTGTATGGTTTCATTGGATGTTCCTATATATGATCATGTGTAATGTTCTCATGACTTGAAATCATTACCAATGTATGTCATTTGATTTCATACTTTGATGCAATATGAAAACCATGATATTGAAATCATGGAAAGGTAGTTTGTGTTGGGTATGCCATTGGTAGCATGACATTGGTTGAATGATCAAGAAATGATTTGTCTCTTCCAGGTTAAGGAAGTTATATATCTCAGGCCATGTTGATCTGGATGGTGGTACCTTGATAAATCCATGGTCATGGTAGTCCAAGGTAAATCCATCCATTTAGATCAACAAATAATAAAAAAAGAAAAGGGTGATGACACGGGTGTGTGTCCTTCTTTATGAGTTATTAAAGAGAAAGAGATTATATTAAATAGTACATGTTCGTAGGTTGGTTGTCACTATTGTGAAAATCCTTGTTTCTTTAGGGGCCATGATGGGTTTCTAGATCTTGCACTTGGACTGTGAATACTATTCACTACTATAGAGATAAGGTCCTAGAGGGTCATACACAATAGCGTATTCAAAAATCTTCCATGTTCAGTTAAATATGATTTTTGGACATGGTGGGACCCACCATTAGGGTCCGGGATTTGTCCAAGGTTAAGAGATCACCAATGTAATAAATAAATTCATATTATTCGAGTATAGAATAATGATCATTGAATTTATTTTTTAAGTTTATTTATAATTTTTAAGTAAATACATAAAAAATATCATTTGAATGAATATTAAAAATAGTCAAGGTTTAATTAATATTTGTGGGAACAATTAGTCAAGTTAATGGCTCATTTATTATCATGTAATATATTTAATATATTACAAGAAAGTGATAATAATATTTATGACTTAGTTTGGAAGTCATAACAAGTCATTTATAGCATGTTACGTATTCAGGAGTTTGGGTGGAAATATCAAATATTTTATTAACACTCTATAAATAGAGGAGGATAGGAGTTTTCCAGTGACTATCCATGGCTCTCTCTCTCTCTCTCTAGAAAGAGAAGCTCTGAATCCAAGAGCTCGGATCGAGCTCTCTTTCAGGCATCGCAAGCAAGGTGATGTGGTGATCGTCAGAGCATCAAAGACCTCGTCAGATCTCCATGCTAGCACTCAAAATTCAACTTACAGTTCTCCTACATTTTCTTGAAGCACGTGTGGACAATCTAGAAAAATTAAGCTTTGTATTCTTCATGTAGTGATTTCCAATGATGAGTAGATTTCATGTGTAGATTCAGATTTAAATCATTTATTTTACAGTTTATTTTGTTCTTAAAACTTTTCACATGAGATCCTCAGCTTTATTTGGAAATAAATTCTTCAAAGTTGACAAGTTCATGTCGAACGTCGGTGAAAAAATTTAAAATCCCAATTTTGGGGCTTCCGCTGCATGCCTGATTCCTTCAAGTTGTATCAGAGCCTTGCATGTTGATTTTAAGACAAGAAAAAAAATTAAATTTGCATTAAATATCGTAGATGGTGTCATTTTGGTTCCAACATTGTAGACAGATTTTAGAATCAGACATCTAATGCCCGGTTTGTGGCCACTTGAAGTTTTGAATTTAGATTGAAATATTTTTTATGGATGTTAAAATTTGGGAAAGCTTTTTGCTAAAATAATTCTATTCTGATCAATTAAGGGGGAAGAAATAATATTTTCCAATTTTTATAATTATTATTGTTATAATTATTATTATTATTATTATTTTATTATAATAATAATATCATTTTCTAGAACCTAATATAATAGGTTTATGAGTTTTGAATTTCAATTAGAAACTTTTCAAAACACACAAAAATAGGGGTCTGTGACTTTAATCAAAGTCATAAGATAGCTTTATAAATCTATTATATCTACTAATCTTGGGTGTTTCTATACTGACGTGTCACCTCCACAATTCACCACATCACCAAATTTACCTATCCAATTACCAAATAACCCTTTTCTTTCTAGTTGAACCCCCGCAATACCAATCTCAAATCGACTTTGAGCGATGCATCATCGTGACCCATCTTCGACATTAGGGTTACTCGCATCCAACTTCTTCCTCCAGCATCCTCTCATGCTACCCCTATCCTCTCTGTATCCCTAGGGTTCCCGTTATGGTCACCGATCCCGATCCCACTTCTACACCTGCAATCCAGCGACCGCATCTACCTCGCGGTTTCAATCCCTCCTTACATCACGAGATTCCTTGACAATTGATGGGTAAACTTCCTGAGGTTCTCTCATTTGAACACCACCATTGAGCTCACATTGTCTACTTTAAATGACTCACTTCATCATCCATCCATTTCCAACGAAAGTAGTCCATTCCTCTGAAACAATGTCATCTTTCCATTTGCACCATCTGTATATAAGGTAATCGTTATTTTACAATGTCTTAACCTTGACACACTTCAAATCCACCTCCATATCATGATTATTTTTTCATATATATATGGTAATCATTTTTTCTTCTTCCACACCCACCTTCATCTCACGATTACTTCTCATTCTATTTCATGTTTATCTTCCTTGCATCAATGTGTTGCTCACCAAGTTATAGTTCTGATGAGGCCTTATGTGCCCAAGTCAAGTTCACTTTGCTTCACCATTATATCTATCTATTCCTTCAACAATATTGAACTAATGAATCAACATGTGGTAACTCATTCTTTCATACATGTGCATTTGTAATTCTATGGAATTTCTAATGACATTCCTAAGATTTGTGGTACATATCACCTATCCTGATTCAGCATAAACATCTTTACTGATTTTGGTTATTTTGACTGCATATATACTTGAATTTATGTTTATCTCTTGCAGTACATCATATAGTAAAGTGTGGGTAAGAGTAATTTATTTTAAAAATTTCCTAAATTTATCTGTATGTATCATGTATTATTTATCTATTGGTCATTGAAATTAAAAAAATGTTTACTTATGTGGTTTTACAGTTAGAATTATATCAATTCAATATATATTTCATTCACTACAGTGGAATATAAACATATTTTGATCTCTTGAAAAATAATGACATTTCAGAAGAAAAAAATCAGAAGGTCGGTTATTTTTTTGATTTGTTATAACTGATTCCTTCAATGTCACCAACTTCATCGTTTCATCCTTTGCTGTAATTTTCCCTTAAAATGCCTATATATTGTGTCTCTTCCTTCCCTCAAAATTTGTATTTATATATTTTCATTTTAATTGATGAAAATATAACATAAAAAAAAATTCACTCATTCATAGGTTTAATTAGATCCTACATCTTCATGGGTTCTCCTTGGAAAAGAATTCTATGGAAAATCAAAGTATACTAGGATGTTCAATGATATCGTTAAAGAAAAAGGTATATGGGTATCCCTTACTTTTTATTGTTTATTTTTTCTTTATAGTGTGTTGACAGTGCAATATATATGCATTTTGGCCTCAGTTTTTTCATTTATGAATGCATTATAAAAGATAAACTGTAAGAGCACCATCCTGTAGTTTTCTTATTAAATTGATCAACTTTTCTTGAGGCTGGATTTAGAATGATTGCACATAACAAAAATGGTAAATTTATGGATGATCATATGAGGGAAAATTTATTTTCCAAGGTTTCTGTATAGGCAATTTCCCTACTTGAATCATGGTTATTCCATACACGACTATACAGTTTTCGGTGTTACAAAAGATCACAAAAATTTTGGCTGGTTCATCCACAAGTTAGTTATTTTTCAATGATCATCACACATGTATTATAGTAAATGTTTAACTTAGGGGCCTAGTGGAGATGTCATTATCATAAGAGAGACCGATGATCATCTTAGTTATAGGTAAATGAAGCTATATGTAAGTTTTCCCATATTACTCATATATAGCCGCATGAACAAGTTTTCCCCATTCTGGTGTTTTTCTGGTAATGTTTTTCAATTTCAAGTAAGTTTTATTTAATTTCTATAAACATTTTACAGTTTCTTTATTGTTTTTTATTTTCTAGACTATTTAAATGTATTTTTTCCTAGATTACTCATATATAGCTATTTCTGCATTTCTTTTTCATGGGTTTCCCAAGTCCTTATTCACAATTTTGTTACAGCTTACATATGCATAATTATTTCTAGGTTTTTGATGAATAAGTGTTTTCATATTTCTTATGATGGCCATATTAGGTTGATATGGATGCTTTCATATCTGTATTTAGTATATACTGAATGAATCCGTATTCATTGAACTTCTATGCATTCGGCTAATGTTGTACTATTTTATTCCATAAAACATATGCTTGAAAATTCCATAAAAAACATTCTTATAGATTTGTTTTTCTTCTTGGATTAATGCTCTATTGAGTTTATTCCATTACTTATGTGGTTCCCTTGTCTCATTTGTTTCCTATGATTTTACTACTTATATATTCTAATATATTATTCTTTGATTTTATTAGAACATAAGATGGAAATATTCTCAGTAATTTCCTTGTATTAATTTATCTAGAAGGCTGGGTATGTAGCATTGAGTCATAAGGTAACACCTCACCTCCCATCTTTAACATTATTTCCTTTTGATAGGTAATGTTAAGTTACATCTTGCATATAGGATTCATTTCTTATTATGTGTGAAAATGTTTGGTAAGCCCATTTTTTCCAGTTTTGAATCATATTAATAAAATTTCTTATCTTTGTAAATTTATAACCATCTCGGTTATTTTCTTTAACTATTTTTAGATTTAAAACGTTGTCATTCTTTATTGTTGTATGTTTTCCCCCATTTTCAAAATTTCATTGGACCAATGTCCTCTTTTTGAGAATTGATCATTTTATTCTATTTTTTTAGTTATTAGTTTCTTTTAGAATAAATGGTATCACATATGTTTTTGCCTTGACAGATTTTTGTTAATTTTCATGATTCAGTGACTTACTTGCAAGACCTTGGTCATGAAGAAATTAATTTCGTGGTACCACGACATGGTATAGCATTCTAATCACTACAACACTTTCTTTCATAAACAACACTAATAGAAAAGGAACATTTGATATGTGTATCTTATAATGGAAACATGATAAATTAATGTGATTCAAATGAACAAATCATGTTAATAAAAATTATTCAAGATTTGGTAATTGGGAAAAAAATTATGTTATCTTCATCCTTTCTCATGCATTAAGAAAGGTATGAAATTGTTTTTGCTGAGAGGTTTCAATGACAGGTGTTGATTGACTGAATTGTTACCAAATGAATGTCCATAGGAGGACAGTCATTGGACTGATTTTTTCACTCACAACTCCTTTATTGGGTTCATTACTATTTGGACAGGAATGGAGTTATCTTTGGATGATGTTGGAAGTCACATGTCATTTATCATCTTTTTCCTAAAATTCCTCACAAACATCTCATGGAATAAGTGAGTATATACATATTTCTTCACTTAAATATAGTAGATAGAAAAATAATAATGGTTTTTGATATTTTGATTCAAACCATGTAGATAGAGTCAGATAAGCTGTTACTTGGGAAATACTACCAATAACCCAAGAAATCAGGTCCCCTCCCATGATACCTTCTTGGATCTTTGATCGTAAGTTTCCGCGTGATCATTATGTTAGTGATGATAGAGATGTGTTGTACTATGAAAATGAGCCTAAACTACAGAAATGAATGATAATTATTTCTAAGTTTCATTGATGGAGACATTGAGAGTTTTTTTGGAATAAGAGAGGCCCAGAAATGATCCCTAGCAGCCAGTCATTCTGTAAAATGAATGAGAATCCAGTTGTTGCCTCTGACACAACTTATTACAGTTGAGACAAATAATTTTTTTCCTCCTTCCCTATATGTAATTTAGTGTAAGGATTGGAATTGAAATTTATGATTATTCTAATTTTTCAAATAATGGACATTTCCTATTATTCTAATTGTTCAAACTCCTCATGCATGGAGAAGTTGTAGATTTTAAATGGAAGATTTTGCTTCTAGTCCTACAAATTTTATCCTAATAGAATCACTCCAAGGTAAAAGTATATCTGTTGCATTTTAAATTTTTCATTATCACTTTTATACTACATCAAAATTTATGTGAAATAGTCAATAACACTTATAGTCTGATGATAATATTTATTCCAACAGATTTAAAGTTCAACTAATGGTTAACGACAAGACAGACTCTTTTTTAGTTGTCTTATTTGAAAAATAAGTCATACAATATATACATAATATTGATACATAATTGAGAGATTATTTGATACAAGTAACTAAAAATTTATAGGAACACAGTTAGGTAACTGTACTAAATTTTTCATATAAATACAATCAGGTAACTGTACTAAATTTTTCAGCTATCTTTTTTAAACCAAGTTATACGATTTTACCTTTTTTTAGTAAAATATTAGAACACAATCAGGTAACTATATATTTATTACTGAATTTTATTGAAACCAAACAATCACAAACATTACAGTTTTGTTCTTTACTATACAGGAAGATCAAACCTATGGGTGTTCAAGAGTAAGCAGTGGCATTAATTATATCTCGGTATCATATCTTTCAATTTTTTCAATTTTTTTTCTCTAAAAAATTCATATCACTTTACTGGAATTCTTTTTAACATTTCATGATTGGTCCATCAAACTATTATGTATTATATTGGGACATTAATTATCAACACCGAATTTCATATTTCATCATCGATCATGTCTTCTACTAGGGTATATAACTTTTCACTTTACTATGTTCTTAATTCTTTCCATTATTACAAGAAAAATTGATATAAATTAATGTATATTATATATATTAATTTTTTTTTAACTATCCTTTTAATATTGACTAATATACTGTTAAATGAAATTTAACTTTAAAATCTCTGATTTGTGTTTCACTACTTTCAATTACTGTAGATTCTTGCTTAAAATCATTTAACAATAATTTCAATGTAGACAAATTTGTCGCGTGATTTTGATAATGAGGATGAAATTAAAGATATTTTCCACATTTTTTGAGACAACAAGGCTTCAACGAGACATTCTACTGAATTAAAAACCTGAAAGAAGGGAAATGAAAATAGGAAATAGAAAAAACAGACTGAAATGTGATGCTTCCAACAAATGGTAAACATACATGTTCACTGTTTAATTTGTTTTCATTATTGTTTTTCAAATTTATATTTGATGTGAAATAATTATTACATTATAGATTGGGCTCTGACATTTTTTACTCAAATTAATCTTATGCCCACAATGGAATAGAAGCAGGACTTGTATGCATTTTGAAATGATTTGCAGGCATCCTCCAAAAATGAAAACTACTTTTCCTGTATCTGTTCTATGTTCAAATTTTATTTTGTTGTATTCAGATTTTTTTTCCACTTCTTTATATTATGTTTATTCAACCTTTATGTTTCTTAGTGTTTAATTTTTCAATTTATTCTTGGGTAAATTAAAATATCGTTATCAAGAGTGAGATTGATGATGAATACATGATGAAATACCAAGTAGAGTCTCTGTCATTTGAAGAAGCTAGCAGTTATGGAAACTAATGTGGAGTCTCTTATTTGAAGAAAGGTACATGGACATCAGCTGAAGATGCAATTTTAATGGATTATGTTAGTAAGCATGGTGAAGGGAATTGTAATGTTGTCCAGAAGCACTCAGGGATTTGTCGTTCTGCGAAAAGTTTCCGCCTGTGATGGAAAAATCATCTAAGACTAGATTTGAAGAAGGGTGCATTCACCCCAGAATAAGAAAATCACATAATCGAGCTACATGCTAAGTTGGGAAATAAATGGGATTGGATGGTTGCAGATGTATTTTTTCCTATTTCATCTTAATTACCCTATCTTTGAACCCAAAAGAAAACTTTTACCTTGATGCCCTATGTATGCTTCGATTAACTGCAATTGAATCTTATTTTTTTCTATTATTCTGGCTATATTGATTTTATAATTAATCAGTATCACATTTTTTTGAGTTTGTTACTATCCAGTATACTGTGCATTTCCAGAACATTCACTTCAATTACTACTACATTGTTCAGTTTAATTTTTTATTGGATTTTCATATTTAAATATTCATTACTACTTATTAATCTATATAATTAAATTTTCATCTATAGAGTTCATTTTCTGGATAATGAAGCTGAATAGATGTTGCAACGACCCTTTGTTCCTGGAACACTTCTTAAAAATCATTTAGCTGAATTTTTTTTTACAAACATGCAGTTTTTAGACTATTGTATAATTATAGATTGGGTTCTGACATTTTTTACTCAAATTAATCCTCTTTGCACAATGGCAGAGAAGCAGGACTTGTATGCATTTTGAAATAATTTGAAAACTTCCTCCAAAAACAGAAATTGTTTTTCTTGTGTTTTTTCTATGTTCAAATTTTATTTTTTTGTATCCAGATTTGTTTCCCATCTATTCCACTTATATGTACCAATACTATATGATTAAAAATTAATAAACATTACTATTACTAGGTAACTTTTACAAATATCGTTCTATTTTTAATGAAAACCCATTAATTTAATATGTCTCATGATTGAGGACTAGTTTGTAGACAAATGTGGGGTTGGCTTCTCCCATAATCCAAAAGGAGTTCCAAAAAGGTAAAAGGTTGGGGGGGCGATCAGAACCCCTTTTCCACTAGAGTCACCCCGTATGGCCGCCTCCCTCCGTCGGACGAACCAGCCGGCGGCCGGCAGCCGTACCGCTCCAGTATGGAACCTTCCCTCCACTTCCAGCCTCCCTCACGCGGACCCCCTTGCAGTGCCCACCACCACCTCAGATCCCTCTCTTGACCACCGCAAGACCTCTCTCTTACGACCGCCTACCAAGCCAACTTCTGACTAGCACGCGCCAGGCCTCTCCCCTTGATGTGCGTGCTACTTGTACTAGGCCTCCTCAAACCAGATCCCCTATGGCGCTGCCCACCTGCAACCCGCACTCTCCGCCTAAACCAGCACTGACTGGGCCCCACTTCCACCTCCCATCACCACCGCCCCTTCGCAACAACCTCTCCCATGTCCAAGATGCTTCCCACCATGGTGGCACACTCCCGGATGGTGAGTTCCTCCATCCGTGGATGGTCTAGGAGGGACTCCAGCCTTGTCGACTCGATAGGTAACCTGTGTTGGATTGAATCTGATTTGTCCAGAAACACACCCGAGCGGGTCTACCCGGTTCATAATGGGCTTGGAAAGTCCTACTTCCAAATTGTCTTGCATGGGGTCGGCACATCACGGAATAAGATTGTGCAAGTTTGGCCCGACCCACACAGGCCCTGCTCAGGGTTTTCGAGCCCCTAGTAACTTAATTTAATCAAAATTAAATTAATTTAATTAATTTAATTTCAGTTGAAAATAAAATTAATTAAATATTATTTTTGGTTTAAAAAATAATGTGGCGTAAATTAATTTAATTTTGTATTTAAATTAAATAAATTAATTAATTTAATTTTTAGTTTTAAAATTAAATTAATTAATTGGGACCGAACGATGTATATATATATATATTGAATTAAAAATTAGAGTGAAATTTTAAAATAAATTTAATTCCAATGAATTTATTTAATGTAAGTTTAATTTAATTATGTATTTATTTTTACATATGCGAGTTAATGCGTATAGACTGATCATGAGCCTAATGACCGACCAATGAATGTTTGGTGTGTGTTTATTTAATTAATTTATTTAATTATTTCATGGTGTTGTAATTATTAGTTTAATTAATAAATGATCATCTATGTATCCTCTATGAGTAATTATATATATCAAGACCTGCACGTCCACTTGAGAGTTGTATTTTATACTTCTTAGTTCCCCTCATATGCGAGCGAGTAATTTTGTATAATAATGAGATGACCACTGACGCACTTCATGCCGAGTTATGGAAATGCACCAGACAGGACCTTGATGCATTGGGTGGGACTCGAGTTGCAAGCTACGCAACTCAAGGTATTACCCCTAGGGTCTAGGTTGGTCTGTTATTCACTCAAAGAATCAACCATTAGTATCGGCTCATGATTAGGTCATCATTTTATTTTTTTATTGTTTATTATTTTTGTGTATGTGTAGTTGACACATGAACACATAGAATAATAATAAACAAACATACAAGATAAAATGAACATGTGACGCGTTGGATTTTTCTATTTCTTTCATTTTCAGTTGTGAGTGTGATCACATAGTACGTTCTTAGAAAATAGAAAATTATTTCTTTCTTCACATTAAAATAATAAAACTCTCAAATAAATATTAAGTCTAAATTGCCTTCCATCATTCGAATTTTGACAAAACCGGCTGTTTGGGGTGTCGATCGTTCCAAAGATGAGGGTGACTCTTACTACCGGGGAATTCTTATTAGAGTGGTGGGTTGGATTAAATAAAATTTTGGAAAATAAATATCCAAAGCTAGCTTGTTGTAATTTTAGAAGCAAGTGTTGAGTAAATTAAGTAATGATTTAAGAAGATGAGACTTCACTCAACAGATCAAGGAAATGCGAGTTAATGCGGTTGTCCAGCCAAAACCCTACCTTGAACCCTCCAAGTAGTGGTATAACCAAAGATTGTAGATTATGAGGGATGGTTCAAGATCCTTGCCACTATAATACTCGAGCAACAGAGTATTTTGATTCTAGCACAGAGAGTTCCTAGAATTTTATAAAATAGTGGAAGACATTTAATGATTTAATTAATTAATCGAAAAGTCTAAATCAGTAATCCAGATAAAATTACTAATCTGCTAAAATTTATTTTTTAGAAAAAATGGAAAGTTATACCACAAGTTAAAAAAACTATGATAAATATTGGAAAAAGTAAAAGTCCACACAAGCACGATTATCCAAGAATAGTACAGGTGATTGCGCATAATACTATTGGAAACTTAGGGTTCTAGTGTCTATATACCTGTTAAACTACCTAAAGAAGTGTGGGTGAGAAATTGCTTACAGGATACTCATGTACAAAGCATGTGATAGTTATTTCATTATTCTTTCATCAATGTCTGATGTTAGTTGCAGTCGCTACATCAAGACATGGATGATAAAATGTGAAGTATCATCTCTGAGTCGTTTGTAAGGAGAAAGTGATTCAATGGTATGAATAGGTAATGGTTTCATTGGATCCGTGTAAATTGAAAGGCAGGTTATGGTATTTCAATATATCTTATTCTAATATCATTTCACCCATTTACTCAAGCCTCATTTAAAGTTACAAAATGAAAAAAATTTGAGTAAATGCTTCATTACCTATTTAGGTTAAGGTTTTCTAATTGAATAAGAATATCAAAGACAATTTCATCTTTAACTCTTATGGAGAATAAATTGAAATAAAAGGTGAAAAAGGACAAAGGCATGTGATGCCAAGGTCACATTTGCAATGTCCATAAATGAAATAGGTATTAACAGGAGGTTATTTGAATTGAATATCATAAAATAAAACAACGGAAGTTTAATGTAATAAAACTGAATTAAAGAATCAAGTTACCACTTATTTTCCATGAATATTCATTTGTGTAATGTTTTGTTTTTACTTCTTGGGTATTCAATACAATATTATTGACACATATTTGTATTGATATACGGTAACCAAGTAAGTATAGATACCTTACTGTAAGTCAAGTGTGTTCTCCAAGTGGCTGAGAAAGGGTGGTACCTAGTCCAGTGGTGATAAGTACATGACTTCTTTATTGCCAAGAGTATGATTCATATAGAACTATTATTGAGTATAACCAAAACATCAATCTCATTTTCCCTTTGACATAAGAAGACATTATTCCAGGTTCCGTAATGAATGTTTTTTTTTGGTATTTAATACTCAATCACTAGTTCAGTGATACATGAATCATAGGAAATGAGTGATGAGTATACAAATGTAATACTTATACCCATTTATGGAAAGATAATTCTTATTCAAGAAAAAAGTGGACGTCAAGAATATACCTAGTATGGTATTTATGCTCGGAACAGCTAAACACCTTTGGTATTATCGATGTATTTAGTTTTGACAAAAAAACCTTTAGAAATAAAGATATGTCACAAAGCTTTCAGAATTAGTTTAGGAATAGAGTGTGAACTATTCAAAGAATAAGCTATTGGTATATATTTTCTTCATAAGATTAATTTGAGTAATTAAGGAATTGTAAGGTGAAGTAAGTGCATGCTCAAAATATATGAGTTGCTTCTACCTGGCATGCTGAAGTATATCTTAACTATGAAATTTTCTATCATGATAATGTAGCATAGAGTAATTCCTAAGCAAACATTACCATATCTACATAAATACATTAATGTTAATAAGGAGTATCAATGATGAAGTCTTGTATGTCAACATTGATCAACAAAATGTAGTGTGGAGTAATTCTTAAATTCATATTTTATACATCAAAGTTTTGATGTAAAGAATATCAATGTTGCAACTTGCAGAAACTTCCATTATATTTCATGGTGTACTTTACAAATAATGGCATTATCCCATAACAATGTGCCAACTATAATGAAAAATGGATATCATACAAGTTATATTATCATGTAAACCCATTATTTCATGTGTTTTTATGCAAAGAGTTTGTTAGGATATAAACAAGCATGCATCAAGTTAAACACATGGTGCATCTATGTAACTTTCTTAACGGTTGCTTAGGATATTACATAAATCCCTAAGATAGAAAATTAGTAGTCAAGTAATTGACTACATTTCTATAAGGGGGAAAATCTCTTTTGAAAAAGTGTGAGGTCGATTAACTTGGTTTTAGTCAATGCTTAAGATGCACACATTGTTTGCATAGGAACAAGTTTCACAAGTACATGTGGAAGAGGAATGTTCCAGAGACACATACTGCATTGGAAGGTTTAAAAACATGGTGATGGTTTTGAGTTCACTATAGGTAGTGATATATTATTCATTTCAAATAATATTTACCACAAGTAAGTAGTGTATGATAATTATCTAAGATTGAAAAAACAAATCAAAATTCAATAATGGATTTCACGTATCACGTTTTAAAGGGGCCTATATTTTTGAGTACTGTGGTGGGAATTCAAATGAGTTGATACATGGATAGTACAAGTGATGTACCAATAAGACTCAATTGGTAATACCAAGTCGTTGTGCCTAAATTTGTTAGAATTTTACTTGTTGTATCTAATTTCTATGAACATATTACTAAGCATTGGATTTCATGACCATCAATCATGGAAAGTGTCTATATGATGCAACCATAAGGGGATGGTTACATCATAAAATGCTAATAAAGGTTGTAAGTTATTGAAATCCAGTTTAGGATTGAAGTAAGCAATAGGATCATAGAATATTCATTTGGAATGAAAGTTTTCCATGTGACTATCAGAGGTATGTGGGAGCACCATGGTTTTCCAAGAAAAATATGTTTGACAACATATGAAAAATGAATTTTAGTCTTCAAGATGGTTAAGACTATGATGAAATTTATTCTCCAGTGATTGACTTAAAGTAGAAACCTAAGTTCTAGGGAACATGATCTACTGGGGTAGATCTAAAGAATTATTAGACCTAGTCAATCATATATATAGTGACATAGTATTGAAAAATACAAGTTGGAACAATTTAAGAGATGAATTATTTCCAGTGTCACGTGACATTATCTCTCCAAGTTCACATGTCCCTGACATGGGAGAAGATAAACATGGTGAGTAGAAATCCATATGCTTATGTGATGGGTTTATCATGTATGCCATGATATGTACAAAATTGATATTTCCAGGATATTATTTATAGTAGGCAGATATCAATTATACCTAGGCGCACTGCAAGTGTAGCATTTAAAACTATCTAATTATACTTCTGTATGTACAAAATATATGTACCTGGTAAGTAGAGAATAAAGGATACTAGTTTTAAGGGGGCACAAACTAGTATTCTTGAGATCTATGTGATCTAATATTGCAGTTAGGATAATTTTATGAGCAATACAAGTTCATATAATTCATTGGTAGTCATACCTACAAATAATGTGTACGTTGTAGCTTCTGAGGCACTTGAGAAGCAGTTACATGCAACGATTTGTTCTAGTCCTTGGAATTGCACCTAATAAGAAGAGAATTATCGTAATGTAAATTATGATATTCTTACTAGCCAAGATTTCAGGTTTTTCACAGTGGAAAAAAGGGATATACTTGGGATACCATCTCTTGAGAAGTTTTACTCAAGGAGATGAGGTCCCTATAGAAAAATTGACACACGGTAGAACTGTTTCAGGACCAGTAGCTAAAGCCATTACCCAACAGAAACATGATCTCAATCATGTGAGTAGATAACAATTTTGGTTATCAAGTTGTCTCTAGTGAAAGTGGGAGATGTTGAAATAGTGGGTGCCCTAGACCCAACTATACAGTTCTTTTGATTACTATGTCATGTATACATTTAGATATACAAGATGGTTTCTTACCATTGTAGTGTATAATTTTATGCATCCACTACATAATGGTAATGCCGAAAGATTAATTATCATGTGGAAAGGTTATATCAAATCCCATACTATAATGAGAACCTCGATTTACTATAACATTAATCTTAAACAAAGATACTATGGTCTAGATACATCTTATTGACTGGACACAATAGATTTTTGAATATCAAGTGCTGGGGGATCATAAACATTGAGACTTCTCATGAAGTTTACACTTAGTGATCTCTAGTAGTGAGATCATGAGGACAGACCCGTCAATAGGAACACCACATGTTTATGGTGTCATTGTATGTTCTTATCTATGATCATGTGTAATGGTCTCCTGACTTGAGATCATTACCAATTTATGTCATTTGATTTTATACTTTGATACAAGATGAAAACCATGATATTGAAATCATGGAGAGGTATTTTGTGTCAGGTGTGTCATTGGTGGCATGACATTGGTTGAATGATCAAGAAAGGATTTGTTGCTTCCATGTTAAGGAAGTTATACATCTAGGGACATGTTGATCTGGATGGTGGTACCTTGATAAATATATGGCCATGGTAGTCCATCGTAAATTCATCCAGTTAGATCAATAAATAATAAATCAAGAAAAGGGTGATGAAACTGGTGTGCATCATGCTTTATCAGATATTAAAGACAATGAGATTATATTACATAGTATGTGTTCGTAGGTTGGTTGTCACTGTTGTGACAATATTTCTCTCTTTAGGGGCCATGATGGGTTTCAAGATCCTGATCTTGGACTGTGAATACTATTCACTACTATCAAGATAAGGTCCTAAAGGGTCACACACAATAGTATATTTGAGAATCTACCCTATTTAGTTGAATAGGATTTTTGGACATTGTGGGCCCCACCACTGGGGTCTGGGATTTTTCAAGGTTAAATGATCACCAATGCAATAAATAAATTCATATTATTCAAGTATAGAATAATAATAATTGAATTTATTTATTTATTAAGTGTATTTACAAGTTTTAAGTAAATACATGAAAAATATTATTTGAATGAATATTAAAAATATTCAGGGTTCAATTAATATTTGTGGGAATGATGAGTCAAGTTAATGACACATTTATTATCACATAATATATTTAATATATTAAAATAATGTGATAATAATATTTATGACTCGGTTTGGAATTCATAGCAAGTCGTTTATAGCGTGTTAAGTATTCTGGAGTCTGGGTGGCAATACCAGATATTTTATTAACACTCTATAAATAGAGGGGGGGATTTTGTTGGATTTTGTGGCCTAAAACCAACTACTTTGTACTTTATTCATTTATAAATACCTTATCACATCTTGATTGTTCTTCTTCATGACAATTCATGTGATAATGTCCTAAGGACAGCTGTTGCATTAATGGGTCATAGCGGATCCCTGCTATGATGAGAACCTGGAAGTGCCATAACACTATTCTTAAATATATGTTCTATGGACTAATTGTGTTATTTGAGGGAAACAAATAATATAGGCCATTAGGGTTGAGGACTCATAAAACTTTGAGGCATCTTCTCATGGTGTGCACTCTTGGTAATATCCGGGAGGATATTATGAGAACAAGACCCGCCAGCAAGAAATCCACATTTCATAGTGTCATTGGATTTTCCTATCTACAGACGTGTTTATTTTTCCTTAGACTTTAATATTATTATTAATGGGCATTACAACTCGCGCACTTAGATGTATTTACAGAAACTATGATGAAACACTGTTCGCAGTGAGATAAGATGTGTTGGGTGCATCATGAGTAATACCGCTTTAATAGATAATGCGAGAAAGGATTTGTCCCTTCTGTCCCATAACGGAAGTAGATATCTCACACCCTTTGATGGAATTGATATAGCCTAAATAAATCCATGGCCATAGTAAGTAATTGGTGAGTTCAATTATAGAAATTCAAAGAAAGAATAATCGATCACATGGGTTGGTGGCACTAGCATGCAACCCACTTTATTTGAGATATCGAGACAAAGGGATTACATTAAATGGTAAGTGTTTGTAGGAGGTGACACTTCATTGCAGTGTTAACTTATTTCTCTATGGATTCCTTGGCGTGTTTCTAGACGCTAACCTTGGACTTTAGGCAGGCTTCGCCTAATGCCACTGAGAAAGAGGCCCAGAGGGTCACACACTAAGTGTGTCCAGGTATCTCAGTTAAATATTAATTTAACAAGTTGGATAAAGATTATTCTCGATTGTGGTTTAATAATTATTCAAGGATGCCTGATCGCATTTATTTTGACCGTAGTTATTCGAGGGAATATATTATGGGTGAAATAATATATTTATTAGAAAGTAATACAGTGATATTTATTTGAGAAATAAATATCCATTATTCAAGGTCTAATAAATGTGGTGGAGGAAATAAAGAAAATGGAAAAATAAAAGTACACGTAATATATATTAATATACATGCCATATAGTTTTTTTGGGGATTTGTGAGAAATAATATTATTTATTTAATTAAATAATATTAGGTGTAATTCACTGGTTGCATGTCAATTAATAATAATATTCAACTATTATTATTAAACATGGGTTCTTACTAATAATTAAATGAAATGAATAAATGATTTCGAGTAATTAATTAATTTTATTACTCTAATTAATTAAAATTAAAATTATATAATTATCATTAGCTTATCCTTTTTTTTGGTTGGGCACAATGAATATAGAGAAATCTCTCAAGATAAGAGAGAATTATTTTCTTCCAAGAACGCTCTCAAGCTACGAGAGAGATCCTCCTCCATCAGATCCAAAAGAGCGCTTTGTAAGAGGCTATCAAGGAGATCTAAGGCAGACATCGCAAGAGAATGATCTTATATTATATCACCCATAGATCCCTTCAGAAACGTCCAGAGATAGGTGGAACACGTGTGGATCACCGCTAGAGGAATCATACACTTGGATTCTATGATACAATAACGGATCACATCAGATCATGACTGGAAACATCAATGGAGAGAGAATTCAATCAAGTTAATTCATGTATTTTAATTAAATTAATTATAACCAACATATGATTATCCTCTCCATGGTTTCAGGACTCACTTCTTTTCTTTCGTTCTTCGTTTTATTTTGAATATCTAGCATTTTATTATCGTCACAGATCTCAGATTGATCATTGTTAACGGAAAAAATTAAAGTTGGGAACACCCACCAATGCGCTTCTACTACGCCCAGAACCTACAAGTGGTATCATAGAGGTCATATATTTGATTGTAATTATTTAGTTTTTCATTGGTGATTTATGCATTTAATAATTTATTTGTTTCAATTCAAGTTAATTATTCTATAAATCTGGATCTCGATATCTATTCCTCCTATTTTGTTTCTCGTTTTCCTTACAAAAATGATTTTTCTTTTAATTTTGATTAAAATAAAATAGAGGATCTCATCTGAAGGTGCCTAATCTTCCTGGTCGTACAACACCAGAACACATGGTGTGTATTCGGCAGTACACGTTGTGTAATATAGGTTCTATGCACTGGGATAGTCCTCTAATCCAGGCCGTGTAATTGGATTCTATTTAAGTCTTTAATACTCTGTGTGTTGACCAGGAATAGGTGTCACACGGTTTCTGGATTACATGTCGTGTGTCCCACTGAACATAGCGTGTAGTCCCTTCGAGTTAGGGTTGGACCGTGTACCCCGTGCATAGCTTTCCTGACTAGAAACCGTGTAACGCGAATACTACACGGCGTGTGTCCCACTGAACACACCATGTTCTCCGAATATTTCTGAAGTACATCTACATTCCATCTCTCTAGGCATGTACTTCAGATGGATGGTGAACAAAAGGTACACACTGTGTAGTCGGAACTACATGTCGTGTACTCATCCAAATTACATAGATTTATTAAAATTTATTATTATATTATACAAACCCTTGAGACGTGTAACATAGTGAGGATGTAAAGCTGGGGAACAACACGTGATAGGTGTTTTATATATGTGTGTTTAATTTAATATCTGCACAATTTTCGTTTTTACTCATTGGGTAGTTATGAATGGGAATTCATCGGGTTTCCTCCAAGGTACAAGTTACGTACAAAGATAATTTTAAATGAATTTATTTGTTTAAAATTATGATGGATGAAAATATAAAGGAAATTTAGAAAAGGGGTTTAAGATAAAAGGATTGATTAATTAAATATAATTAATTGATTTGAGCATAATTTATCTTAAACAAGAATGATTAAATAATTGAATGCTAGTTTTATTTATTCATAAATATCATTTCATGTATGGATGATCATGAGATAGACCAAGACCTTTGTATGTGAATGGTTTATTTTAATTTATTTATTTAAATTAAATTTTTTGGCCGGCGAGCCTTCTCCTCATTAATATGTAGAGTTTTCGTGCTCAAGGTTTCTTTTATGTAAAACCCCATTTTACCCCTCACCTGTGAGTGAGATAAAAGCATATATAATGGATGGAGCTCCCAAGATAGTGGATGTGGCTCAAGTTAAGATCCAAGTTGAAACCAATCCAAGGAGATACAAAGGTGGATAGGTGGAAAGCTGTAAACACGAACTCAAAAGGTTTAAGGTGTTTCTCCCCTAGGTCTTGGGTTAGTTTATCAATTGCTGGATAAATTAACCAATAGAACAAGCTCATGATTATACCATTTATTTTATTTCTATCAGTTGCATGGTTTATTTATTTTGGGTGTGTTGTCACGATCACACAATTAATTAATTAAACAAGCATGCAAGATGGAACTAAAATAAGATCGAATTATGCGTAAATATTATCTTAGACGTGGTTAATCACTTAAGTATATCCCACTTAATATTAAAAAGAATTTAATCAAATATAATAAAATGGAAATTTACATATAAGGATAAAATCTCTCAAAGAAAATATTAAGTTGGTATAGTCTTCCATAATCTTGGTTAGAATCGAACCATAGTTCAAAGGGCTTGACCAACCCTAGTTGGGGTGCTTTCAATTATCAGGGAATTATAATTCAAGGTTTTGGGTTGACTTTACTTGTTTCACATCAAGGGTTAACTGCCACTATAGGACTTAGTGTGACCAAGAGGCAAAGGTTGAGGAAATCCAAAATAAAAGGATTTCAGGATTGGGGAGTCCATTCAGGGGATCAAGGAGTTGCGAGTTAATGCAGTTGGTATTTGGAATGCCTACCTAAAATCCATCAAGTTTCTTGACCAACCCTAGTTGGGGTAATGAAAAGGGAAATATGGATCCTTGCTACTAGAATATTTAGGAAACAGAATATTCATAATTCAATGGTGAGGGTTATTGGATTTCGATAAAATGGTGGGAGAATAATAAGTATTAAATTATTTATTTGTCTCAGTTTTATCATGATAAAGTACTAAACCTGTGCTCATCTTAATTTTTAGAAATTACAATAAAAATGACTTCAAACATATCATCGTGAACCATACTTGAGAAGGAAACCCTTATCACCGACACCAATTTCCAGGAGTGGTAGAGTTGTTTACACATCATCCTTCGCCACAAGAGGAAATTGTATGTGTTGGAGGAGCATGTTTCAGTTGCACCTGAAAAAGTGTCCAGTGATGAGGAACTATCTATCTATATGAAACATTTGGATGATTCCACATATGTCCAATGTTTCATGCTACTGGCCATGTCTAATGAGCTCTTCAAGAAACATGAAAACATGGATGCATATAGCATGATGTCTCACCTTAAGGATCTCTATCAAGAGAAGGAGAGACAGGAGAGATATGAGATCTCCGATGATTTTTTTACAACTAATCTTGGAGATTCTTTGTCAGTTGGGCCTCATGCAGTCAAGCTTATTGGATACATTAAATTCTTGGACATCTTAGGGATTAAGTTCCTAGATGAGTTGTGTATAGATCTCATACTATCATCACTGACCAAGACATTATCTAGCTTTATTGTCAACTATAATATGAGAAATAATGATAATATTCTATCAGAACTTTTGACCTTAATTCTCCAGGTAGATAAGGATATGGGGTGTGACAAACCCGCATTCCTTGTGGTGAATAATAAAAGGAAGGAAAAGGAAAAGGGGCCAAGGATTCATAAACAGTCTTAAGCCCTTGAGCACCATCGCTCCAAGAAGGGGAAGATCCAGAGGTAGGGCAAGGAATGGGAGGCGGTATGTTTTTCATGTGGAAATCCAGGACATTGTAAGAGGAACTGCACCCAAAAGTGTGGGGACGCTAAAGATGTGTTCATTATCGAGTGTAATCTTTCCATTTCTACACATTGGGTATTAGATACAGCTTTTGGGGCTCACATCTATATTCAAATTCAGGAACCAGGTAGATTTAGAAATATTTCCATAGGAGAGGTGGATTTTTGAGCTTCCAATAGCACAAGGCTAGCTATATTTTCCATTGGCGATTACCATATCTCATTTCCAACTGGGATACTTTTGGTTTTACATAACTGTTATTATGTGCCTAGTGTTACCAAGAACATAATTTTTGTATCATTTTTGGATATGGATGGATTTATTTTCAACTTTGGGAATAAGGGTTGTTTTTTTATAATAACAACATATGTTAAGGTATGGTGCATTTAAATAATGGTTTGTATGTATTAAATTACGAAAACCAAGTTTTGGAAATCGATAAAGAAAAAAATTCACATGACTCATACGACACCCAGTTGTGGCATCTCCATCTTGGTCATGTAAATGAGAAGCACTTGATAAATTTCTACCAGGATGGTTATTTATACTCTACTGATCTAAAACCACTTGATAGATGTCATGCTTTTTTATAAGGTAAAATGACCAATCCTCCTTTTGGTGGACAGGGTGAAAGGGCCACATAACTTCTAGTATTGGTGCACACATATGTGTGTGGACCATTTCTAGTAGAATCTAGAGGTGGATATTCTTACTTCATTACTTTTACTGATGATTTAAGTAGATATGGATATATCTACTTAATGAGGTATAAGTCAGAAGCCTTAGAGAAATTTAAGGAATTCAATAATGAAGTAGAGAATCATTTTGGTAAGAAGATAAAGAAACTTCAATCGGATCAAGGTAGATAATATCTGAACCAAGAGTTCATCAATCTTCTACGGGAGTCTAGGATTCTATCTCAACTCACTCCTCCCTATACACCATAGTGGAATGGTGTTAGTTAAATGATAAACCTCACCTTGTTGGACATAGTGAGGTCGATGATGAGTCATGCAGATCTTACATTATCCTTTTGGGGATATGCATTATAAACTACTACATACACATTAAAATGAGTACCAACTAAGGAGGAAAATGGAATTCCCTCCGAGTTATATAATGGAAAGAAACCCATTTTTTCACACACACGTGTATGGGGATGTGAGGCATTTGTTAAGGCCTTCTCAGGAAACAAACTAGCACCCTGGGGCACGAGCTGTATCTTTATAGGATATCCCAAGGAAACGAAAGGATATTACCTATATAACCCTTCAGAAAAGAAAGTGATTGTCACTAGACAAGCCATCTTTCTTGAGAGGGATCACATCCTCAAAAAGGATAGTGGGAGAAATATTGACTTTAATGAAGTTAATGCTCAAGATACACAAGAGTTGGTACAGGAACAAGTTTCACAGGTCCTTGTGAAAGAGGTTCCAGAAACACAAGTACTGCGTAGGAGCTCAAGAGAGGTAAGGGAACCAGAGAGATTTGGTTTCCTAGTCACCAAGGATGTTGAATAATTATTTTTGTACAATGATGAACATATCTCCTACAAGGAAGTATTAGAAATCTCAGAAGCTATAAGATGGCTAAAAGCTCTGAATTTTAAGATGGATTCCATGTATTAGAACCAAGTTTGGATTCTGGTCGATGATCCAATTGATGTAAAGCATGTTGGATGAAAATGGGTATTCAAGAGAAAGTTGGAGATGGAAGGTCAAGTTATCACCTATAAATCAAGGCTAGTGGATAAAGGATTTAGATAGTGTCAAGGAATTGACTATAATGAAACATTCTCGCCAGTTTCCATGTTTAAATCCATAAGAATTATACCTACCATAGCAGCTTACCATGACTACGAGATTTGGAAAATAGACATAAAAACATTATTCCTTAATGGGAACCTTCAGAAATATGTCTATATGACACAACTAGAAGGGTTTGTGATACTAGGAGAATCCAAGCAGGATTTCAAGTTGCAAAAATCCATTTATGGATTAAATAAAAAATCAAGGTCATAGAGAATTCGATTTGATTAATCCATAAAGTAATTTGGTTTCATTAAGAATGAAAGTGAGACATGTGTTTATAAGTGGTTTAATGGGAATTCAATTGTTATCCTAGTAGTATATGTTTAAGGCATATTGCTTATTGGAAACGATGTACCAGTCTTACAGTCAGTTAAGGACTGGTTGAACAAGTGTTTCTCCATGAAGGACTTTGGTGAATCATCCTACTTTCTAGGGATCAAGATCATTCGTGATAGATCCAAGAGGTTTCTTGGACTAAGTCAGGGTATATACATTGACTAGATACTAAATAGATTTAGTATGGAACAATCCAAGAGGGGATTAGTTCCAGTGTCACATGGCCTACATCTTTCTAAGAGAATGTGTCCTCAGACAGAACAGGAGAAAGATAGGATGAGTAAGATCTCATATGCTTCAACTATAGGATCCATCATTTATGTCATGTTATGTACAAGTCTTTATGTTGCCTATGCACTGAGCATGGTAGGTAGATATCAAGAAGATCCAATAGAAAAGCATTGGACTATTGTTAAGATTATCCTTAAGTTTCTGAGAATAACTAAAGATATGTTCCTAGTGTATGGAAGAGACGATGAGATTGTTATCAGAGGGTATGTTGATTCTGGTTTTCAGACAGATTAGAACAATATGAAGTCATAATCTGGATATGTTTTCTATCTCAACAGAGGATCTGTGGGCTAGAAGAGTTTAAAGTATCCAGTTGTCGTCGATTCTACAGTGGAGTCTGAATATATAGCGGCTTCTGATGTAGCCAAGGAAGCCATCTGGATTCGAAACTTTGTCCAAGAGCTTTATGTGGTTTATATCAGTAAATATCTTATCACATTGTATTGTGATAATACTGTAGCAGTGGATCTTGCAAAAGAACCAAGGTCGCATCAACGGACAAAGCACATACTCCAAAAGTATCACCTCTTAAGGGATTTATATCAAAGGGGTGAAGTTACAGTGAGAAGAGTGTCCATGGAAGATAATGTGGTAGACCCCATGACTAAAGGCCTATCTCAGTAGAAGCATGAATATCATGTGAGAGCTAGTGGGTTAAAGGTTGTTAGCAGTTGGATCTAGTCCAAGTGGGAGTCTGTTGGAGTTGGTGTCCTAGAACCAACTACTTTGTACTTTATTCATTAATAAATACCTTATCACATATTGATTGTTCTTTTGCATGAAAATGTATGTGATAATGTCATAAGGATAGTTGTTGCATTAAAGGGTCATAGTGGATCCCTACAATGATGAGAACTCGGAAGTGTTGTAACACTGTTCTTGAATATATGTTCTATGGACAGATGATGTTATTTGAGGGACACAAATAATATAGGCCATTAGGGGCGGGGACTCATAAAAATTTGAGGCATCTTTTCATGGTGTGCGCCCTTGGTAATATCCAGGAGGATATTATAAGAACAAGACCCGCCTACAGGAAATCCACATTTCATAGTGTCATTGGATGTCCCTATCTCTGGACATGTGTATTGGTCCTTAGACTTTAAGATTATTATTAATGGGTATTACAACTCACGCACTTAAATGTATTGACAAAAATTGTGATGACACGTTTTTCGCAACGAGGTAGGATATGTTGAGTTCATCATGAGTAATACTGCATTAATAGATAACATGAGAAAGGATTTGTCCCTTTTGTCCCATAATAGAAGTATATATCTCAGGTCCTTTGATGGAATTGATATAGCCTAAATAAATCTATGGCCATTGTAAGGAATGGGCATGTTAAATTCTGGAAATTCAAAGAAGGAATAATTGAGTACATGGGTTGATGGCAATAGCATGCAACCCACTTGATTTGAGATATCAATACAAAGGGATTACATTACACAGTAAGAATTCGTAGGAGGTGACATGTCATTGAGGCGTTAACTTCTTTCTCTATGAATGCCTTGGCGTGTTGCTAGATGCTATCATTGGACTTTAGGAAGGCTCCGCCTAATGCCACTGAGAAAGAGGCCCAGAGGGTCACACATTAAGTGTGTCCAAGTATCTCAGTTAAATATTAATTTAACAAGTTGGATAAATATTATTCCCGATTTTGGTTTAATAAAGGATGCTTGATCGCATTTATTTTGACACTAGTTATTCGAGAGAATATATTGTGGGTGAAATAATATATTTATTAGTGAGTAATGAAGTGATATTTATTTGAGAAATAAATATTCATTATTCAAGGTCTAATAAATGTGGTGAAGGAAATAAAGAAAATGGAAAAATAAAAGTACACGCCGTGTATATTAATATACATGCCATGTAGTTTTTTTTTGGATTTGTGAGAAATAATACTATTTATTTAATTAAATAATATTAGGTGTCATTCTCTAGGTGCATGTCAAGTAATAATAATATTCAACTGTTATTATTAGACATGGGGTCTTACTAAGAATTAAATGAAATAAATAAATACTTTCGGGTAATTAATTCATTTTATTATTCTAAGTAATTAAAATCTCAATTATATAATTCTCATTAGCCTAGACTTTTTTTGTGGTTGTGCACAACAGATCTAGAGAAAACTCTCAATCTAAGAGATAATTCTTTTCTTCCAAGAACTCTCTCAAGCTACAAGATAGATCCTCCTCCACTGGATCAAGGAGAGCGCTTTGCAAGCGGCTCTCAAGGCGATCGAAGGTGGACATTGTAAGAAAATTTTCTTCTGCGATAGCACCCAGAGATCCCTTTAATGAAGTCCAGAGATATGTGGAGAACATGTGGATCACCGCTAGAGTAATAATACACTTGGATTCGACAATGCAATGATGGATCACATCAGATTGTGACCAGAAACATCAATAGAGAGAGAATTCCATCAAGTTAATTCTTGTATTTTAATTAAATTAATTATAACCAACATTTGATGATCCTCTCCATGGTTTTGGGACCCCCTTTCTTTCATTCTTCATTCTATTCCAAAGATCCATAATTTTTTTATCATGATGGATCTTGGATTGATTGTTGTTAACGGAAAAAATTTAAGTTAGGAACACCCACCAACACGCTTCCACTTTGCCCAGAACCTACAGAGTTTTCCAATGACTATTCATATCTCTCTATCTACTTCTTTCTCCCACTCACTAGAGATAGTAGCTCTAGATCCAGGAGCTCAGATCGAGCTCTCTTTCAGGTATCACAAGCAAGGTGATGCGGTGATCGTCGGAGCGTCGAAGGCGTCATCAAATCTCCATTCTAGCACCTGAAAGTTAATGTACGATGCTCCCACAGTTTCTTGAATAAAATGTGGATGATCTAGAGGAATTTTTATTTGGATTCTTTGTGCATTAATCACCAATGATGAGTATACATTGTGCACGGAATCATATTTAAATTAGGTATTTTACGGTTTATTTTGTGCTTAAAACTTTTCATGCGATATCATTTTCTTTATCCGGGCAGTGATTTGTCGACGTCGACAACTTCATGTTGAACTTCGGTGAAAAAAATTAAAATCCCACTTTTGGGGATTCTACTGCATGCCTGATTCCTTCACTTGAGTCCATGTGGTAAACCATCTTGGGGCACCATATTAGTGGCTTTCGAGCTGGGATGTTAGAGATATCAAGTAAGAACCAAGATCTTTGAGGATGAAGAGACAACTGAAGTATATAAAATATATAGAGGATTATTTATAATATATTTTCTAAAACCAAAACATGTTAGTAAGGTTGTGAAGGAAAATGAAAAATAACTTCAATTTGGAATAATATTGATCATAGTATATCCTCTTATCAGAAAATTACAAGATCTATCAGTCCTAATTGTAGTGGTAGATTCTAGTTTAGCTAATTTTTCTAATGCATTATTAGGAGGATCATGAGAAAATATGCTTGCAGGAGAAGCTTGGGTAAAGGTGACCCTGGAGTTTCATGTAATGATTATGGAAAAAAGTATTAGTGTAAATCTAGAGTTAAAGATCTACATAGGGAATTGGAGAAACATGTTGGGATGTCCACCAAATATAAGTTGTGTCAGATTAATTACGCGTCTTTATGTAAAGTTATAAAATATTGGGATACTAGCTCTATGGAAGGGTGTAGAAATATTTACACATCTTTTCCAAGATGAAGGAACATCAATTGGAGCAATGACCTCACTGGTGTTAAACCCTAAGAGGCCAACCCGCCCTAGAGAATGGGTTTCACATAATCCAGAGGAAGAATGGAGGTAGAAACTACTTCTTCCAAATGTAATTAAACAACTCAGAAATAGACAAGTCGTGTCTGAGATTAGAGAAAATGAATATGATCTTAGATCATAAGGATCAATATTTGGAAAATTAGATTTGAAAATAGAAGATATCAAATCATAAATACTTAAGAACCTCAATTGGAAAAGATAAAGGTACTTCAGCAGAAGCACCTAGAACATTAGTTTCCAAAAGGATAGATTGACAAAGAACTATTCGATTACCAATATATGAGGATAAATAATCTCATGTAGGATATATGGTATCTTCATTGTTCAGTTAAAAGATATAGGTGTGGGATACATTGATAAATCTAAGCATTGGTGGAACTGCGTGTATTTCCCTAGTTGATCTAGGATGTACCTTCTCCGGCACAATAATCTGGTTTTCAGGAGTAACTTGGGAGTACACAAAGTTGAAAATTACAGTTGGTAACAATCAAACAGTTGTGATTCAAGAAGTAGCAAATGATATTCAATTAGAACTTAATGGGGGAATATTTGTAGGGAATATGCTTTGTTTTATTCCTCATTTTTACTATGAATTCTTGATTTGAAATTGATTACTTAGAAGATATCATCTTATAACAATATTTTCAAAAGGGTTGCCCTCAATAATTATTTGATTCCAACTACTTTTGTAAAAACCAGAATGGTTCTATAAAAGAATGTGTCTTCTGTAAAAGTGGAAAACTATCTAGATGAGGATAAATAATACTGCATAAATATTGAGGAGTGAAAAGAACTGGTTGGATTGAAAGTTTTGAGGATAAATGAAGAAGAGACATTGGCCAAGATAAGAGATTATTTATTATAAAATTTGTCACAGAACCCAAAAAAATTATGGCAGAAGGAAATGCTAGAGGCTATAATCACCCTGAAAGATCCCAGTACGTTGATCAGAATCAAGGGAATTTTCTATCTAGATGGAATGGTTAAGGAGTTTTAGAAAAAAATTCCATAACTAATTAATCTTTGATTAATTGAGCATAGTGAAATCCCTCGTATGATTGTGGCATTCATGGTAATGAATCATGTTGAGAAGTGGAGTGGTAAAGCCGTAATGCTTATTGATTTTCGTGATATTATTTGCGCTATAAAGGATTATGGATACAATCTTCCTAATCATGAGGCTTTAAGAAGTAGGATTATGAATGAAAGGAAAATTTTATATTCTAAGTTTGTCCTCGATTTAGGATATTAATAAATTAATATCGAAGAGGAGGCTATACCATTAACAACATTTACAATACCAGTTGGTTTGTTTGAATGTCTATTTACGCCATTTGGACTCAAAAATGCCCCGGGAATATTCCAAAGGAGAATGGACAAGGCATTTTATAGATTATTATAGTTTTTAGAGGTTTTCATTGATGATGTGATTGTATTTAATAAAAATACAGAAGATCATGTTGAGCATTTAATGCAGGTGGATAAAGTATTTAGAAAATAATGAATGATACTTCCAGAAAGGAAGATCATTTAAATATATCCAAAGATAGAATTCTTGGGAATGCAAATCCAAGGAAGAAGAGAGAAGCTTCAACCACATATTGCTAAGAATTTAGAAACTTTCCCTGATGATCTTATGGATCGTAAGTAGATACAGGTGTTTCTTTGTATATTAAGTTATGCTAGATCATACATCAGATATTTAGCAAAAATCTCAGTTCCAGTACAAAGAAAAGTGTCTGGTAAAGTACCATGCAATTAGATAGAAGAATATTTTTGAAGTAATCAGAATTTTGAAGCAGAAAGCTCATAACCTCTCAGAATTGGAGTACCCAGATGGAAGCGAAGATTAACTTATCATAGAAACATATGCATTAGACTCAGCATGGGGATATATCCTAAAGATAAGAAAAAATCATGATGAGAGTATCAGTAGATACTGTAGTGGATGCTTTAATGGGACAGAAAAGAATTATCTTATCCATGAACAAAAATTGCTTAGTGTCCTTAAAGAAATTTGGGCGAAAGATATTTTCTTGGGAAAACCTTTCACTATAAAAACAGATAGTTCTTATACAAATAATTTCATGAAAATAAAATTAAAATGGTTCACTTAGGAATGATTAGTGCAATATATGAATGAATTGTAATACTATGAATTTAATATAGAAAATATTAAAGGAAAGGACAACGTCATTCCAGATGCGCTAACACGCTACTTTGACTCTTGCAGATATAATGGAAAATGGTAGCAGATCAAGGTGATATCCAGTTTGCATTGATAATCATTTTTTGGAAGAATGAATAGTTATCAAGGTAATGAACTACATAAGCCAGAAAAGAAAAGGGATTCTAGTAGAGAATCTCCTTCAGAAGCAAGAATCTTCATCTAGTAAGGTTGAAAGATCAGACCACACGGGTTCTTTAACTAAGAAGACTGAAAAACTATAAAGTGTTGCAAAAAGATTCCTTGACAACAAGTATAAGGATAAAATCCATATTGAATGCTTTTTATGTGGTCAAAATGGCCATTACAACACTCAATGTGTAAAAAATCCAAGAAACCAGAAGGCTCGGAAGAACTAGAGGATAAAACCAGAGGGAATCTCTAAAGGAAAAGTGAAAATTGTTTCTAAGGGTTGGGATAATCAAGTAGAAGAAGAACTTGAAAAGCAGTAAAAGGTTCAGAAGGAACTTCATCGATAAAATCTTTAACAGGAACAAGATCGAGAAAATCTGGATGATGAGCTAGATGAGGAACCAAATCCAGCAAAAGAAATCTAAAAATATTTGCAAATGATTCCAAATATTTCCAAGAATAAATCACGGTTGTCTATAATTTGATTCGAAAAAATAAGGATGATCAGATATTCAAAATGATTTTGAACCATGTTCTACACATGCTCTTGGAATCTGAAGACCTTATGGAGAATTGTAAAAAGATAGATCAGGATGTGATTAGTATGACCATTACTGGGGAGATTTGTTTAAAGGTCCATGTTTCTGGTCTTCTTGAAAAAATTAAAAAGATTAAGGAAACAAGTGTGGAAGAATATTTAGTCATGAACAAGTTTTGGAGGATATCAAGAACAAGAATTCCAAATATCAATATACCAGTCACGACATTAACACCAGGAGAGTTCATCAAGTGCCGGAAAGCTTTCAGAATGAGAGCAGTACAATTCTTGGGATTTAAGAAGATAAATTCCACATTCAATTAGATACCACGGTTGGTGAAGACGGTTCTAAACAATGCATAACCAAGTTTGTTATGGTGGGTTGAACACATCCTATCAAATTAAAATGGTTGTGTAGTGGAAACTATACCTAAGACATTGGACTAAAGGACCTATCCAGAAAGCATTTGGGGAATCAGGGTTTAGTAATGAAGATTGACTAGAGTTTAGTTCGAATAGAAGTCATTATGAACGTATCCAGATCGCATGGAGTGTTTATTTAATTATGTCAAAATTGATGAGCTAATATTGTATGTTCTTTGCAGGAGATAATGAGCTAACCTCTATAACTCAAAAGAGATGCAAAATGTAGAAATGGCACATCTGACAAATTTCGCGGTGAAAACAGACATGATTCTTGAAGAACTCAAGTTGTGAATGAGATATAAAGAGGATGACTATTGTTAAAAAGCAGATTTAATGCGTCATCAAAGAATTGATGGAGATGAAAGAGTTTGAGAAATAGTTTCATTTAGTGAGATGATTGATGCTCTGTATGACTTGGAAGGATTTTAGGTGTTGATTCAGAAACGTGTCACATCCAACGTGGATGATTATATCAAATCAGACATGTTAATTGTCTAGTTTGTTTTTATGCGTGAAGTATGTGGTGGAAGTTTTGTAGTTGTGCAAACCACCTTTTACTTTGGATTTGGATTTTTCTTTTTTCTTTTGCTAGAAGTGTGCGTTGTAAGATTCACGCTAAGCCCAGAGACCTATATAAAGGACCTCCAACCCATTTGTCTAGAGACCTATATAAGGGACCTCCAACCTATACAAGATTCAATCTCGTTTCTTTCTCATCTTTTGTGTTTTTTATGCAAAGCGATTCCAAGTACGGTCGTGCGAGTCGATGGCCGGTAATCCCCTATTCCCTTTTCATTGATATTGTCGGGTTGTCAAATTTGCGAATATTTTTGTAGCTTTTTTGGATTCTCTAAATGGAAGCCCCTAAGATACGCTCGTCACCAACTCCCTAGTGTTATCATAGAACCAAATAATGTAATCATTTGAAAACAATTTGCATCATTTGAACAATTTAAATTATTTATTCTAGAGTAGGTCACTGATTGCATTTAAAAGCATTACACCCTCTATAATAAACTAGTTTTAATTTAAACGTATAAAAAATTAAATTATCTGATTTTACAAAAAGGACGTTTTCAATTGAAAATATCCGTGAGTAACGACCGTCTGCCCCACGCGCCGCCGTGTTCAGACGGGCGAGACGTAACTCATCGTCGTTTTCACGGCGGCGTTGGGATGGAAGTTCCAGCAGCCGAGGGCTCTGGCCAGCACCCCCAAGACCCCGTTCCCCCTGTTTCGCCCGAAGACGCTCACCTTCTCCTCCTCCTCGATCAATCGCCTCACTGACATCGGACCTCGGAGCCGCCCCTGCCGGCGTCTGATGTCGCCGATGCTCATCTCCCCCTCAACCTTCGCGGTTCCGATCAAAGGCGAGCGTTGGCGGCGGGGCTTGGTCCACGACCGTTCCAGCGTCGGGAGACACTTCCCCGAGTCGGATCGGAAGGCTGAAGATTTCGACTCCTCCCCATGGTTTCGCGGCAGCGAATCTCCCGTTCCCGGCCGGGATTTCGCCGGAATCCGCCTCGTCTCTTTGGATGCTTTCCCGGGTTCCTCGCTCCGAGGGGGAGGCTCTGTTCGGGCGATGTCCTTGCCGCAGAAAACAACGTTGACGGCCGGAAAAGTGTTGCCGGAGTTGGAGGACACCTCCCCGCTGCTGAACTGGAAGAGGTCGTGGTTGGAAGACGGCGAAACAAAACTGCCATCATCGTCGGCGGCGGCGCCGTAAATGGGGAGATCGCAGAGGGACAGAGCGTCCTCTGTTTCATCAAACTCCTCGGAATCGAGGGGGTCCGGCGAGGGGTTTTTGAAAAGTAGGGCGGGAGTCATTGTCCGAGTATCCTGGAGATGACGGGTAGAGGGGATGAGGAGTAACTACAGCTGGTTTTTTGAGTCTCTGAGACCATTCCTATTGATATATAGAGGATTAAGATGTGCGTCGAGGGTGCAGGGAGACCCAGAGAGCGCGCCTTTTACGTCTAGAAGTTGGGTTGTAATGGGATGTCGGGTTCGGAAGTTTCCTTAACGGTAGGCGTGGTCAGAGGTGGCTTCAACCCGTCGGCCCATCTAGAAATGGGGATTTTTTTAGTGGGATTAATATCGGGCTGTTCGTTGGATGAATTTCATATACCTTACTAAGGTACATCCCAGTTGTCAAAATAGTAATGAATTAAAAATTAATATGGCCATAAAAAATAAATGAAAGGAGGTAGATATTTTATTTAGTGAGCAACGGACCACGAAATGTTACTTGAAATCGTTAATGGTGTGATGACCGTACAATAACTTGAATTTGGCACTTGATTCATTGTTTAAAGTACAATCGTTCCTGATGCGAGAAAGGAAGGTTACATGAGTCGGATGTAGATTTTTTTCCAGTAGTATTAGTTCTCAAAACTTGTATTAAGATGTTTATAGATTTGATTGGGAAATAAAATGTTTGAATATTTTTAGTGGATGTTTGGGGTGGAACTTTGCACCAATTGGTTCCATTATGAGTGTTTTTTATAATCTTAACTTAAATGGCATCGCCCCAAAGAATAGTTATATTGTAGGTTTTCAATTGAATTTCCATTAAGACTATCTATTGTGAATTTTCACTAGAAATTTTCAATTGTTTTAAAGTAGAAATTTCTTCATTAATTTTTTCCCATTTGTTTTACTACTAGACAGTGAGAATATCAACTGGAAATTTCTATTTGGAATTTCAACTAGTAATTTTCAATTGATTCATAGTGGAAATTTTATGTGGCAAATTTTAGTTGGAATTTCCAATTTATTCAAAGTGAAAATTGTCAATTGTTTTCCAATGGGAAGTTCACCTGACAATTTCGAGTGGAAGTTTTCCTTGTTTTCCAGTAATTGCAAGAATGAGAATTTTCACTAGTAATTTCTACTTTGAATTCGCACCAATAATTTCCAATTTTAATCCGCACAACGAATTTCCAAATGATTTGCAATGTGAATTTTAACTGGAAATTTCTATTGTGATCCAACCGCTGGGAATTTCCCCTTGGGTATTTCAAGGGGGAATTTCCACAATGAATCTGCAATTGATTTGCAGTGTGAATTTCCACTAGTAATTTTCAATGCTAATTCGCACTGACAATGTCTAGTGCAAATTTTCAACGACAACTTCTATTGTGAATTTCAACTAGCAATTTCCAGTGGCAATTTGCACTAAAAATTTCCAGTGGACACTAATAGAAATTAACACTCAGAATTTCAAATTGATTTCCTAACATTTTGCAGTGTGATACAGCCACTAGTAATTTCCTGTGGTCTCATTTCCACCACGATTTTCCAATCGATTTCGAGTGTGACTGTCAATTTCCAGTGTGAATTTCAACTGGGAACCCCCAGTGAGAATTTCCACAGATAATTTCTTATGTGGAATTCAATTGGAAATTCCCAGTGTAGATCCCCAATAGGAATTTCCTCTAAATTATCGCCGAAAGTTTTCAATGGGAATTTCCACTAACAGTTTTTAGTGGGAATTTACACTGGGAGTTTTTTATGGGAATTGGTGCTAGAAATTTCCACTGAAATCCTGATGGGAATTTATGAGCTCAACATGTTACCTCAGCTCCAATATTTCCTTTTTTCCATTGAATTTACAAACATGAAAGTGTAACGACATGTATGCATTGGTGTTTCGAACACAGTTGTAGCGCCCCAAACATTTTATGATATGTTTCTCTTAAATACATTCGATTCATAGCCTATATTTCATAAAGTAATGAGTTTCTTTGAAACAACACTTGGTTATTTAGGAGATAGTCATAGCCTAGTCATTGAACTTAAAATTTCCACTTGTGTATTTTGAATTTTAAAAATATGACGTACATGGTTGTGTTTAGGATGATATTTAGAGTCTGATAGAATTAACTTATTTTTTGGTGAATAGTAACATACTCTTATGAATAGTAATCTAAACTTATAAATAGTAACATACCCTTATGAATAGTAATATGACTCTTATGAATGGTATCCACACCCATGAATGTATAAATAAATTTAGGCACCTTAAAAATAAAGATGAATAATTTAAGTGTTTATATTTTTCGATTAAATAATGATTTTAACTAAATATTTAATTAATCATATTTAGAAAATTATTTTTGACAAATGGAATTCATTTTTGGATTCTACACGTTGAAAAATGGTTAGGGTGAATTTTTGGTATTTTTTTGAAATACTTAAATTTTTGATGAATAGTGAAATACCATAATTTACAAAATAAGCTAAATACACTAATTACCGAGTCATGTATGATGTTCTATTGATGTAAGCCCAATTGATTCGGATTCACATGATAAAATTACTATTCTTGGTTATGGAAGACTCGATATTCATTTTCTTGTGGAGAAATATTAAATTAATAAATATAATATAGAGAAATCCCCTCTCCCCTCCACTATATAAACCACCCCTCACCCCCTCTTCCTTTCACACCACTCAAGCTTCAATCCTTGCCTAAATTCTACCAAATACTCTTCACAAGCCCTCTCCCCACGTCCAAGACCTACTGGTCTCACCAAAAGGCAAAAAAAAAAGGCCTTAAGGAGATTCTCAAGGAGGAGTACTCAAGAGGTGAACCTCTCTTCTCCTTTCTTTCAATTTCTTTTGCAAAGTTCCATTCTTTTGTTCTCTCTTCTCACCTCCCCTCATCTAAATGCCATGATAATTCCAGTACCTTATATGCACTAGATTTTCATTATGGTAATGGAATATTTCATCATAATCTCTTTTTCCCTTCATTTTATACAATAAATGCAAACACCGTCTGAGATGTGTTAATTTATCACACTCAAAGAAAGGAATCCTGGTCATAAAACCATTTCAATGGTTGAACCATTTCACAATACTAACCATTTCATTATGGTAATGGAATATTTCATAATCTCTTTTTCCATCTTCAATACTGGTCATGAAACCATTTCAATGGTTGAACCAGATCATAATATATGTATTTTATCTTGTTTAATGTTCTGGAATCCTTACACATTCATAATATGGAATAATAATACAAAACAAGTTTGTTGTGCATAAAACCGCCAAGCCAAATCCAAGCATTTATTTTCAACTCATCGAATGATTCATCCTCATGGTATATAACCAGAATCATTATAAGATCATTTATATCTATTTAATTTCACTAATAATGTGTATTAACATCTCTGGATGTTTAACCATATTTCAAACAAACATCCATCATGAATACGAGTAAACGGATCATGAAAACCAAAGATGAAAATGCTACCAAAACAATAAAATTGAATCTATTAAACCCATAAAAAGACCATTGATGAACCTAATAAGGTTATAAAATATCAATTAAATGTTTATGAGGTTCTTAAATTATTAATTAATGAAGCTAAATTTTATTATTCAGGTCGATAAGAACAATCAAGAACACCTTCAAGCATAAGGTAAGGGATCCTCTCTCTCACTTTTGTTCAAGAATCTCCCCTATGTTGTGCTCTTTTATTTTTAATAACTAATGATGGGGTATGTTTTCACACCTTCCCCATACTTCCCTTATGATATATAAATAATGGGATACCCCTTTACCTCTCATTAATCCATCACAAGAACACTCGTTACCATGCTGAAATGTTTGTAAGGGGTTTTCTCATCTCACTTTCAATTCTATGGGATTTCCATTGTTCGCCTCTTATTTCTTATATGTGGTATAGGTGTACTACCATTTGATATATATTATCATGATTCTCTTTATATTCATGGTATTATTTTATTCATTTGGTGTTTATTAACTTTTGTTCTACCACTCAATTGATTACAACATGATAACGAGCTGTGTCTCAATTTTCACTTCATTGTGACTTGCTTAGTATTGTGAACCTACTCTTTCTTATGTGGTGTACCTACTGCCCATTTGAGATCACTTTTCAATTGAAATTATATTCCATTTAAATGTCTATATTCTCATATCATGGATATGATTATTGTCTAAGTTGTATACCATTTTACATACGGTATTTATTTTGAATGTGGAAATATTGATGAATATGTATCCTCTATTCTATACGGATAATGTACAGATATATTGATATTGTGTTGAATCTATGTATAAATAATGATTTAGACATGCAGTGGTGGGTGGGGCCCGCTACAGCCCCTCGATGCATCGGTAGGTCTAATGAGATAAATCAGTTGGCGACAAACCCATCAAGTTTGTTTCCAAAAATCAGATGGGTTCCTACCCATAGAACTAAACCATTTTTACGATATTATGGTATCATGTGCCAGATACATGACGTCCAATTAATAAGTATTATCTTTATTCATTATCAGTTATTACTATCCACGAGGTTTTCACTATGACAAAATCTATGGATGCAGTTACATTCTCAGTTTATTAATGGTGTGAGTTTTTCATTTATTCACCATTCCATATTGATTATGTAAAATTGTTTACAATTCAGTTATTATTGATTCATGCTTCCACTATTTGTAACCCTTAATGAGCATTTTAGCTCACCCCTTTCATTATTTACTTTCAACAGGTGATGAATAGGAGATCATTTATTGAGTTCTTGTGGATCCAGTTTTTAGTTTTTGTTATGTATTGTATTTTGTAACCTTTTCCAATGTAATTTGAGTTACATCTATGTATTTAGTTTCTTAAATACTACTAAACTGATCGTTCCTTTGGGATTTATTTCCTTATAACCATGCCAATATAATAATTAATGCACTGACTCTGGTCTAGAGGGGTCGAGGCATTACAGTTGGTATCAGAGGAAGTTTAGTAGAAAACTTGGAAACTAGAATTGGAAGTGTATAGTAGGGAACAAACCCCTAAGGTAGTATTTGAGGATAAACATATAGGAACGTCCTGGTATTTTGGTAAGGAATAGATCATGTGAATCTTTCTAGCAAATACAACCCTGTCTGGATACGAGTAGGTAGAGATGACTCTGACACAAATGTACCTAGGAGTGAAAGTTTCGACAAGGAGTTTTAGGATTGAATCGGGGTATCCCGGTACACGACAATGGGCCTTGCTTCAATCTTGGTCATGACACTCCCGGGGGATATGCTTAAGATAATCCACATTTTCTTTACAATCCATTATGAAGGATTTTAACATAAATTTTTCCTCAGAGAAGCCATGTTTATGAGAATAGTTATGCATATAATTTCAATCTATTTTAAGTAATTTTCTATTTGATATTCATAAACTAATCTAGTGTATGACATTATTTAGAAATGGTGTCTAATGGAAGAAGGGGAATCAATACTCGTGGGTAATGTAGGGATCTCCCCACTGAGCAAGTCAACACAGTCAATGCTAGAACAGAGCAGATCATGACCATATTGGGACAACTTACTCAGGTTGTAATGAATAGCCATTCCACAACTGTGTTGGATCATTTCATGTGGAATATGCCCCCATATTTCAGCGAGACTACCAATCTAGTGGTTTCTGAGCAGTGGATCAAGTCCCTTGAAAAGATATTCATGGCATTAAGATGCAATGAAAATGAAAAGCTAATAATGGCAGTATATTGTCTCAAGGGTGACGCTGATCAATAATGGTCCTTAATTCATAATACCACAGAGGAAGAAGAAATAAAAGATATGGAATGGAGGATTTTTAAGGAAATATTCTTCGAAAAATATTTCCCTCATGAGAAACGAACCGAAATGAAGAGGAAATTTCTTAGCTTAAAGCAAAGGGAAGAAGACAATGTTGTAGAGTATGAGGCTACCTTCACATGGATAGCCAGATATGCCATAGATTATGTATGTGACTCATCAGACAAGATTGATCATTTATTTGATGGTCTTAATCCAAGTCTTCGAATGGAACTTGCTTCTCAAACATTTTCTTCATATGATGAAATTATATTAAGTACCATCAAAACAGAGAAGGAATTTTCTAGATCAAATTTGTTCAAGGGAAACCAAGATAAAAATAGGTAGTCTAATAACCAAGGGAAAGGTGAAGCGTCAAAGAAGAACAAGGGAACAAAAAATTCCCATTATGCGAGAACTGTGGAAAGAATCATCTCAGAAAATGATTGAAAAGCATGAGAGTCTACTATAAGTGTGGAGAAAAGGGTCATCTATCTAATGAATGCAAGGGGAAGAAACAATTTGATGATGTTCAATGCTAAAATTGTAGAGAGATGGGACACTATGGAAATGAGTGTCCTAAGCGCCAAGGAAACTTGCCTCAGAAAAGGCCAAGATAGCAAGAAAGAGTTTATGTGATTACAACTGTGGAAGTTGAAGTTCCTAATGATGTGGTGGCAGGTACTTTAATTATTTCATAAAACTTAGCCAACACTTTATTTGATTCTAGATCATCACATTCATTTACATCTTCCTAGTTTTCCAAGAAAATTAGACATGTCCAATTTGATATAATAAAGGAGTTATCAGTCAAAAGTCCTAGGGGGTGCATCATTGCAATAAAGGCATGTCAACTAGTCCCCCTCGTGACACATCAACATGCTTTAGTTGTTAACCATATTGTCATACCAATGACTGAATTTGATATAATTCTTGGTATGAATTGGCTGTCAAACTATGATGCGAAGATTTATTGCAATAAAAAGAAAGTTACAATTTTTGAAAATGGTGTAGAATACCTTATCTTTAGAGCAAAAATCTCGCCACTTGATTATTATCTAGATCCACCCCCAGTAGCTCTACTGAATGCAATACTTAGAGAGGAAGATAAACCAATATCTATGGGAGAGGAAATAAATCTTCAGATTGAATATGTGCATATAGTGCAAGAATACATTGATGTATTTCTAGAGGATTTACCTAGACATCCTCCAGAGCGGGAAATTGAGTTTTCCATTGACTTAATTCCTGGTGAAAGACATATATCAAAGACCCCTATAGAATGACCACTATAGAGTTAGTAGGGCTAAAGAAACAACTAGAAGAGTTGAGTGACAAAGGATTTATTCAACCTAGTGTTTCTCCATGGGGATCCCCAGTCCTGTTTGTCATGAAGAAAGATGGATCCATGAGGCTATGCATTGATTACAGGGAAATCAATGTTATTAAAATAAATAATAAGTATCCTCTGCCTTATATTGATGATTTATTTGATCAACTTCATGGAGATCAATAATTTTCGAAGATTGAACTTTGGTCCGGATATCATCAGCTGCGTGTGAGGAAGGAAAATATTCCTAAGACAACATTTCGAACCAGTTATGGGCATTACGAGTTTATAGTGATGTATTTTGGACTGACTAATAAACCCTCTATTTCCATGGATTTAATGAACATAGCTTTCAAAGAATATCTTTATAACTTTGTGGTGGTATTCATCAATGATATCCTGGTATAATCAAAAAGCTATGAAGACCATGGGAACCACTTGTGGATTATTTTGAAAACTCTTAGAATAAATGAATTATATGCAAAGTTTAGCAAGTGCGAATTTTGGATTCAATCAGTTTCTTTTATAGGACATATTGTCTCTAAGGATATAATCCTAGTTGATACTGCAAAGACAAAGGCAATCCAAGATTGGCCCATGCCAGCAAACATAACTGAGGTACGTATTTTTATTGGCTTAGTAGGTTACTATCAGTATTTCATTAAGAATTTTGCCCGACCGGCTAACCGGCTAACCAAGCTCACACGTAAAGGAGTTAAGTTTGTGTGGACAAAAGAATGTACAGAATGCTTCGAATAATTGAAAAGAAGATTGGACAATTCTCTAACTTTGACTCTTCCATCTGGAAATGAGGGATTTGTGATATACAACGATGCATCAAAGAATGGACTGGGTTGCATCCTTATGAAAAATGATAAATTTATTGCTTATGCATCAAGATAGTTGAAGACTCATGAGAAAAATTATCCAACTCATGATCTTGAATTAACAGTTGTAATCTTTTCTATGAAAATATGGAGATATTATCTCTACGAAGAAAGATGTGAGATTTATACGGACCACAAGAGTTTGAAATACATTTTCACACAAAAAGAACTTAACATGAGGCAAAGGAGATGACCCGAGTTACTCAAAGATTATGATTTTTCAATACAATACCACCCAGGAAAGGCAAATAAGGTGGCAGATTCATTAAGCAGGAAAGATCATGGACTCCGGACCCAAATGAGAATTGAAAGAGATCCTATATTCATGGATCTTCTGAAGATGGATATGGGAATTGTTAAGGAAGGGGAAACATATTTCCTCTTTCAAATTATTGCTAAACCATCTTTATTAGAGAAGATAAAAAGCTCTCAATCTGATGATGAGAATCTGCACAAGAAAATTAATGCTGTTAAGGATGGGAGATTGGTATAATTCATGTATGAAGAAGGAGTTCTGAAATTTGAGAAGAGGTTATGCATTCCATCAGTACCTAAGCTAAAAAGGGAACTATTAGATGATGACCATAGCTCAAATTTCTTTATACACCTGGGTAGCATGAAGATGTATAGAGATCTGAAGGAATATTTTTTGTGGGATAATATGAAGTGGGAAATTGCTGACTACGTGTCAAGGTGTCTAATTTTTCAACAAGTGAAGGTAGAGAGACAAAATCCCAGAGGAGTGATGCAACCTATACCTATTCCAATGTGAAAGTGGGATAATATTACGATGGATTTTGTCACTGGACTACCAAGGAAACCTAGAAGGAATGATGCAATATGGGTAATTGTTGATCGTCTCACAAAATCAACACATTTCCTTCCTATAAGAGAGGATTTACCACTTGAGAACCTAGAAAGACTTTATATTAATGAAGTTTTAAGACTTCATGGTGCACCTCTATCGATTGTGTCTGATCGAGATCCCCAGTTTACATTAAGATTCTGGAAAAGTCTCTAGAAGGCTTTGAATACGGAGCTTCATATGAGTACTGCTTATCACCCCCAAACTGACGAACAGTCTGAAAGGACTATTCAAACTCTGGAAGACATGTTGATATCATGATCTCTTGACTTACAAGGTATGTGGGATCAATACTTTCCATTTGTGGAATTTTCCTACAATAATAGTTTCCATTCAAGTATTCAAATGGCTCCATATGAAGCATTATATAGAAAGAGATGTCGAACTCCAACTTGTGGGATGAAGTTGGTGAGAGAAAACTTATAAGCCCAGAAATTATTAAAGAGACCACATAAAAGGTGAAGAAAATCCAAGCCCATATTAAAGTATCCCAAAGTAGGCAGCAGAGTTATACTGACAATCGGAGAAAGGATTTGGAATTCCAAGTGGGAGATCATGTCTTTCTAAAAGTATCTCCATGGAAGGGTGTCTTAAGGTTTGGTAAGAAAGGGAAATTGAGCCCCAGGTACATCGGACCATTTGAAATTCTGGAAAGAATCAGAGCTGTAGCTTACCGTTTAGCAATGCCTCCTAGTCTCTCCAAAGTTCATGATGTTTTCCATGTGTCATTGTTGAAGAAATACATGCCAGACCCAATGCATGTACTCACCTATAATGAAATAGAACTGGAACTGGATTTTTCATACTGTGAAGAGCCTATCAGGATCCTTGATATAAGGGAGCAGATATTGAGAAATCGGACGACTCGTATAGTAAAGGTTCTTTAGAAAAACCAGAATATGGAGGAAGCAACATGGGAACCTGAGGATGTTATGAAAAAGAATCACCCACATCTTTTTGGTGGGATTTATAAATAAAAAAATTCAAGGATGGAATTTCTGAAGGAATAAATAATGTAGAACCCCAAACATTTTATGGTACGTTTCTCTTAAATACATTCGATTCATAGCCTATATTTTATAAAGCACTGAGTTTCTTTGAAACAACACTTGGTTATTTAGGAGATAGTCATAGATTTTCCATTGAACTTAAATTTTCCACTTGTGTGTTTTGAATTTTTAAAATCTGACATACATGGTTGTGTTTAGGATGATCTTTAGAGTTTGATATAATTAACTTAATTTTTGGTGAATAGTAACATACCCTTATGAATAGTAACCTACCCTTATGAATAGTAACTTATCCTTATGAATAGTAATATGAATATTATGAATGGTATCCACACCTATGAATGTATAAATAAATTTAGGCACCTTAAAAATGAAGATGAAAAATTTAAGTGTATATTTTTCGATTAAATAATGATTTTAACTAAATATTTAATTAATAATATTTAGAAAATTATTTTTGAAAAATGGAATTCATTTTTGGATTCTACACGTCAAAAAATGGTTAGGGTTAATTTTTGATATTTTTCTGAAATACTTGAATTTTTGATGAATAGTGAAATACCATAATTTACAAAATAAGCTAAATACACTAATTATAGAGTCATGTATGATGTTCTTCTAATGTAAGCCCAATTGATTCGGATTCACATGATAAAATTACTATTCTTGGTCATGGAAGATTCAATATTCATTTTCTTGTGGAGAAATAATAAATTAATAAATATAATATAGAGAAATCCCCTCTCCCCTCCACTATATAAACCACCCCTCACCCCCTCTTCCTTTCACACCACTCAAGCTTCAATACTTGCCTAAATTATTCTAAATAATCTTCCCAATCCCTCTCCCCATGTCCAATTCCTTCTTGTCTCATCAAAAGGCCAAAAACAAAGGCCTTAAGGAGATTCTCACGGAGGAGTACTCAAGTGGTGAACCTCTCTTCTCCTTTCTTTCAATTTCTTTTGCAAAGTTCCATTCTTTTGTTCTCTCTTCTCACCTCAACTCATCCAAATGCCATGATAATTACAGTACCTTATATGTACTGTATTTTCATTATTCTAATGGAATATTTCATCATAATCTCTTTTTTCCCTTCCTTTTATATAATAAATGCAAACACTATCTGAGATGTGTTAATTTATCACACTCAAGGAAGACATGTTTTCAATTTTCATTACGATCTTCAATACTAGTCATGAAACCTTTTCAATGGTTGAAACAGATCATAATATATGTATTTTATCTTGTTTAATTCTTTTTAATCCTTACACATTCATAATATGGAATAATAATACAAAACAAGTCTGTTGTGCACAAAACCGCCAAGCCAAATCCACGCATTTATTTTTAACTCATCGAATGAGTCATCCTCATGGTATATAACCAGAATAATTAGAAGATAATTTATATATATATATATATATATATATATTTAATTTCACTAATAATTTATATTAAAATTTCTGAATGTTTAACCACATTTCAAACAAACATCCATTCATGAATATGAATAAACGGATCATGAAAACCAAAGATGAAAATGCTACCAAAACAATAAAATTGAATCTATTAAACCCATAAAAAAGGATATTAATGAACCTAATAAGGTTATAACATATCAATTAAATGTTTATGAGGTTATATAATTATTAATTAATTAAGCTAAATTTGATTATTCAGGTTGTTAAGAACAATCAAGAACTTTTTCAAGCATAAGGTAATAGATCCTCTCTCTCACTTTTGTTCAAGAATCTCCCTTATGTTGTGCTCTTTTATTTTTAATACCTAATGATGGGGTATGTTTTTTCACCTCCCCCATACTGCCCTTATGATATATAAACAATGAGATACCCATTTACCTTTCATTAAGCCCTCACAAGAACACTCGTTACCATGCCGAAATGTTTGTAATGAGTTTTATCATCTCACTTTCAATTCTGTGGGATTTCCATTATTCGCCTCTTATTTCTTATATGTGGTATATGTTTACTTCCATTTGATATATATTATCATGATTATATTTATATTCATGGTATTTTGTGATTAATTTGGTTGTTATTAACTTTGGTCATACGACTCAATTGATTACACCGTGGTAACGAGCTTTGTCTCAATTTTCACTTCATTGTGACTTTCTTAGTATTGTGAACCTACTCTTTCTTATGTGGTGTACCTACTATAAATTTTAGATTAATTTTCAATTGAAATTATATTCCATTTAAATTTCCATATTCTCATATCATGGATATGATTACTGTCTAAGTCGTATACCATTTTACATATGGTATTTATTTTGAATGTTGTTTTGACTGTGGAAATATTGATGAATCTGTATCCTCTATTCTATACGGATAATGTAAAGGTATATTGATCTTGTGTTTAATTTATGTATAAATAATGTTTTGGACATGCAGCGATGGTTGGGGCATGCTACAACCCCTCGATGCATTGATAGGTCTCATGAGACAAATCAGTTGGCGACAAACCCTTCAAGTTTGTTTCAAAAAATCAGATGGGTTCCTACCCACAGAACTATACCGTTTTTACGGTATTATGGTATCATGTGCCAGATACATGATATCCAATTTATAAACATTATCTTTATTCATTATCAGTTATTACTATCTATGAGGTTTTCACTATGAAAAAATCTATGGATGCAGTTTCATTCTTAGTTTATTAATGGCATGAGTTTTTCATTTATTCACCATGCCATTTTGATTATGTCAAATTATTTACAATTCAGTTATTATTGATTCATGCTACTGCTATTTGTAACCCTTACTGATCATTTGAGCTCACCCATTTCATTTTTTACTTTCAATAGGTGATGAAGAGGAGATCATTTATTGAGTTCTTGGGGATGCGGTTTTTAGTTTTTGTTATGTATTGTATTTTGCAACATTTTCTAATATAATTTGAGTTACATCTATGTATCAAGTTTCTTAAAGACTACTAAACTGATCATTACTTTTGGATTTGTTTCCTTCTAACCATGCCAATATAACAAGTAATGAACTGGCTCCGGTCTAGAGGGGTCGGGGCATTACACATGTAACACCCCAAGCTTCCACAGTACGCTTCTCTTTGAATAATACAATAGTTTGCGTTGTACGCAACTTCGAGTTCTAGCACACCACGACCAATCAAACTAGCCATTATGAATAGTAATACTCAATTTTTGGAATTTTATAAATTTTATTTTTCAAAATGGACTTAATTTTTGGATTCAGAATATCAAAATTAGTTTAGGGTGAATTTTTGGTATTTTTTTGAAAACTTTCAATTTTTGATGAATAGTGAAAAACACTGCGTTATTATTTAAAACCAAATTTTTATTTAAATAATTATTTATTTTATTTAAATTTATTTTAAGTAAAAATAGATACATAATACCTATATAATTTCAATTTAATTCATTGGAGTGATTTTATAATAAAATTCGATGTATAAAATTTTATTGAACGTTTTAACATCTTTTACTCACCTTCTAGGCAGACTTTCAAATTTGCATAAAATGTAATTTTACCGCTTTTGTGAATTAAATTTCAAAAATACAAGAGACACATTTGACATCATTAAGTAAAATTTGGTTCAATAGGATGAAATTAATTTTTGGTGAATAGAAACTTTTGAATTTTATTTACCACGGTTAAAAGTAAATAGGGTAATTAAAGGTAAAAATGATATTATAATTACCCTAACACAAGTCCTAATTATATTGGATAAGTGTTTTTAGACCAAAATAAATCTTAGGAATATAATATGATCCTCTTTGATCCACTTGGATTAGATTAGAACATTTATTATTATTTTATTTAAAGAAGAGTTAAAAGTGTTAAATTCAAATTGTAATAACTAAATCATTTTTAATATAGGGTTATATATAAGATAAATTCGACTCTAAATATTAATTATAAAGATAAAAATATTTCCTACATAGTTTAATTTTATTTATTATTTTTAGACATTAAATAATTAAATTTATTTATGACACAATGATGATGCAGTAATTACTTTGTTAATGAAAGATTAAAATAATTGATATTATAAATATCCAAATAAATGTAAATTGAGATATTTTATGAATTAAACTAATTTTATAGGTTAATATTACATGTTAGGGTTGATTTAATGTATTTTTTTGAAGTAATAAAGTTTTTCTGACTTTCAAAAAAACCAAATACTAAATAGTGTCAAAATTGACATAAATGAGTTTTTAAAACAAATACTATAATATTAAATGATATAATTTTTCTAAAAATATATTTTTCATCCAAAAGACTTATATAATGATAGATATTTCATTAATGAACCACTTGGGGTTTTCTTGACATTTTATAGTAAGTTTATTAACCATGTAATATAAAAATACAAGAAGACATTGTAAAAGTTAAACTATTTAACTAAGAGTTAGATCTAAAATACAAGGTTAATATGGTGACCTAAACTTATATAAAACCTATTGGTTGAGAGTATTTAGACCCATAACCACCTATTAATTGAAATAAATCCATTTTTATCCATTATAAACTGAAAATTATTTTATAATAAAATAATATTTCAAGCTTTTCCTATAGTGACTATCACCTCTCTTATTAAAGGGAACTTCCCATTATCTCAAAATCACACCTCCAAATCCATTTGGATCGGCCAAAACCTACTCAAATATCTTCCCAAATACCCTCACATAAACATAGAGGCTTTATTTGTATCATAAAGCCAACCTAAGGAGTCCTTTTGATTAAATCAAAAGGAATCACCCGAAGAAGAGGTAATAATTTCACCACCTCTTTCAAAGTTCTTTTCTGCTTCCAATTTATATTTCTTTGTTATTTCCATACCAAAATAATAAATCTAGTACCTTATACATAATGTGATGTTATTATAAATATGGTACAACTATATTCATTATTCTATCCATCATATGAATGACAAAGTCACCATACGTGCATACATACGACTTACTGTCTCCACATCGTGGTGTAGTTTGTTATTCAACACTTAATTATTTGTATGGGTATAATAATGATTATAATTGATGTAAATAATAAATATAACATGTTAATTATTCTTTATATATGATATACCATCCAATCACATATTATTTCACCATCAATAGAATGATATTGTCGCTCGTGCGTATGTATGGATTACTGTCTCCACGAACGCGATGCGATTCATTTCCCATTGTAACCATTTGAGAATGATTTTAATTTTATGATTTAAAATAATGTTCAAGAACTTAATATCATTCTGGATATGAATTAAATACATCATATCCATAACAAACATGACTTATGTAACAAAACATATAAAGGAAAATGAATCAGTTAACACCCGAAACAATGATACTACTAAAATATTATTAACAAAGAAATATTATAAGATCATATATGATATCATATTTATGTATGTGGTTCTTGTATAATTTAATAACTATGATTTAACTATTATACAATAGGTTAAAGTACCCTCGACTATGGAAAATTACAAGGTAAGATTTAATTTTACAATCTCTTTATTTATCCGAGGTTGTTTATACGTAAGTATCTACTAGGACTTATTTATCATACACATCCATGTTTCTTAAAAATATATTTCAAAACATTTTTACTATTTCCTAGAATATGGGTTAATTTCATTTATACCCTTGTTTTACTTTTTATAAAATGTTTTGAAAGGAATCTTTCTGTCATTTTCCAAATAAGGTACTTTATGACCTTTTTGAAAAATTAAGGTAAGAATGTTTTTTAACTTATATGGAGGGTGTAGATATTTTCTGCCGTTATAACACCTTCGAATCTTACCTTACAAGATTATAAGAATATTTTAAAAATAAATGTCTTCTTTTATAATTATGTGACTTTTAAATGATTTCAAAATAGAAAGAGATATTTCTCTCAAATAGTTTTTATTTCATCTATGTCAACATCCTTTGATGAATTTTACACTTGTTTGAAGTTGATTTATAATGATACAATCTTACATATTGTATTGAAGGTTTTTTGATATGTTTGACTATGGATATGTTATTTTTATACCATTCATGGTCTATGGTTAAATTATTAACATTTCGTATGCTAGTTTTAATACGAATGTTTATGTTATGTTTCAACCTTTTCATATGAGGAATTCATTGGAATTAGTAAGTGACGGGTGGAGCCTACTATAGATCCTTGATGCATCGGTAGGTATTATGAGACAAACTAGTGTCTTGGAACAAGGCCTTGACAAAATCTCATTTGTAGTCTTGGCATGAGGCCTTGACTATGTGGTTATGATGTCCGACATTATGCATTCCATTATTATAAAATTAGCTATTGATATTACATGTGATTATTCAACTAGTATAATATCCATGTGAATAAGTAAATAGAATTATTTGATTTATCTTTGCCATATTATGCTGAAGTTTAAGTTTAAAATGTTTTTGTTTTAGTCTTATACATTGCCTTAAATGTTTATGCTTATTTATGATAGTTTCCACTATATTGTTATCCTTACTGAGCATCTGAGATCACCCCTTTCTTATGTTTTTTCCTAGGATGCGAAGAAGTATATTATGATTGAACTGCCGAGATAGGATAAGGGATATGAGTGTGTTCAAAGGGGATGGAATTTTGTTTTTTTTAATTTAATGATGTAATGTAAAACTTTTGTATGTATATAGTAATTCCAAGGCTACTAAACTAATTGGTCTTTTGAGACTTGATATTTTGTGATCATTCAAATGTTATGTAATAATGCACCAACTCTGGGTAACTAGGGTCGGGGTGTTACAACAAACCCTCTTCAACTGAAGCTCAGTAGGTTATTTGATATTGCAGTTGCCCACCTCATCTGTGGTATGTCTATCAATTGTGTCAATACATGAAGTGGCTTGTATTTTTGAACATGTCTTTCATGCTATATTCTTGTGACAACTTCACTTGTTGTATACTGCACACATCCAATATATCCACCTTCTTGTAGTCGATCTTTAGATGACTGATAGCTTCAAATCTCTCATATAGTTGCTTGTGTTCATTGTGCTATCACACCATCAACTGTGCAGTCACTCAGTGTTCTCACAATATCCTTGTGTTGTTCATGAAATAGCTCGCATGTTCTTCATGCGGTTAGAACATCGACTGTGGTATTACATTTCATGCGATCACTTTGAAGATGGGAATGTGGTTGGTTCAAATTTTTTCATGCAGTAGGTGCATATTTTTACATGCGATAGCTTGGATACCCTTCATGTGGTTGGTTTGAAGCTTCCCAAATGGTAGGTCAAAGCTCATTCATGTGATCGATACATTGGCTGTGTAGTGCGCAGAACCCTCGATGGGTGATGAAAGAAGACAAGACATGCGATGCCTTGTCGTTCTTTCCATATCTCATTAAAGCGGAGGAATGATGTAGCATTATGTGCTTGTCCCACATCAAAGTTCCCCTTATGTTGGCACCACTTAATATTATTGGACACCTCATCAATCGCTCGACCATTAAACTGGGGTCTACTCCAAGCACACTCACACACAACTACCTCCATGGGTCGTGCCTCCCCACACTGACCAAAAAACACCCCTATAACCCTATGCATGCACCCTGATTGTCCTGTGCACATGCCATGGGTGTGCTTGCCTGCCTAAGAACATTATTGACTCCAATATGCTCAAGCTCAGTTCTACTAAATCCATAAATGGGATGGCTATAGTTGGTCCTTGTTCCCACCTTGGTAGTGGCTACACCTGGGTCCCATGGCTCACCCAAGCCCAATTTTTAGCCAACTAAATCCAAAATACTTAGTAAAATAACTAAGTATGGCCAACCTATTTGTTTTTAAATAATATAAATGGTAGGTAGCATTAATCTTGAATATTCTTCTTTAATCTTCAATTAATCTTCAAATAATTATTCATGAAAAAATATATTAATTTTTATATGGCCTCACATGCATTACATGCATCACATATCTCATCTTCATGTTGTAAACAATGTGTAATATGCATCAAAAAAGTCTTGTACATTAATTCTAACTTATAAATAATCATCGTAAGTAATTCCACTTAGTATTGGAATTATCTAAATAGGTTCTTCAAGCTATAAACCTCAAAAACCATTTCCATTATTCATGGAAGCACCTCAAACATATTATGGATTTATGTGGATTCTTTATCAAGCATGATGTCCAATTCCCTAGCTTAAACACATATTAAAATTTTATTAATCATAATGATAGCCTTTCCAATAGACAAGAAATGCAACTACACATGAGAACTTCACATCCAATGGTCCATGATGTTTCATTTTTATCCACAATAAAATCATATCTTTATTTGTGAAGAATATTTCCCAAAATTCTTGGATGTTTTTACTCAACAATTTCCTTTTATTTACATACCTAGGGGGATTGACTTTCTCTTACTCTTTGGTTATTTATTAACCATCATGCACAAGATTATTTTGTATCCTGTGAATCATATATGAAGTGTATAAACCAAAATTATTCATGAAAATGACCACTCTTATTTAAATTTACACAAAAAATCTCCAAGATTTCAAACCTATTTGATAAATAAATGTTCATATTATTCATTGTAGATTACCTCAACATAGTAAATTTTTTTAACTTTAATATCTACTCCTCCTTGATATATTAATTCTATGTCTTATAATGATTGACATAACAGTGGGTGTATTCTTCTTTATGGGTGAGGTGATCACATTTTTCCTTCGTCACCACTGCCACCATTTAGATTGCAAGCCTAACTGTCCAACCTATGGTTCATGGTACAATAGTATAGCCTCAATGATGATTTCATGAATTGAAAAATTTCTATGTATTTTTGGAGAATTCACCAACATCATTCATAGAATTTGTGAACTCTAAATAAATGTCTTTTATTAAGTAATTTTCATCTTCCAATAGATTTTCCTCAAGATATTTTACCACCTCGTTATTGGATATGAGAATTTCTATAGAAATATCAAGAATATTATACTTACCTTCAATGATTTCATTTAGATCTCCTATCTTCTATGTCAACTCCACTTTCATCTAAAACATTTCATTGGATTTTGATTCATTGATATATTTTCTCAATGAAGCATTTCCATTTTTCAAATCCTAAATTTAATTGTCAATCATTTTTATTTTATTATGACTAATCAGAAGTTCTATACTTAGTTGTAACTCCTTTGGTGTCTCTTAATAACTACTTTCTTCTTCCCTACTTCCTATTTCTTCTTTACATGAAAGATATTTGATCTGAATTGATTTGTCTATGATTTTTTTACCTTTGATTTCTTTGTATTCTTGTTCTCTTTCACTTTCCTCATAACAAGATGTGGGATATTGTTTTGAGGGAAATTAATTTTCATTTATATAATGACCATTCGTTTTCATTTACAGAACTTCCCTCTATGAGTAAAATTTCCACCTTTCTTGATGAACTCTGAGATTGGTCATCACTTTCAACCTTATTATTTCTCTTAGGAGAACTAACTAAAATGTTTCTAATCCTTTAATGATTTAAAGGATTAAAAGTAAGTTTACCCTTATATTTATATTTTCATCATTGTATTCCTTTTAAAAAGAATGATATAAAATCATCAAAACATTTGGAAGCTTCTTTATCTTTGGTGTCTTCCACATGAGACCTCTTAAACTGATTATGTATGGATCCTTTTAAATATTTGAAAACTATCTTTGTTGTATATTTTCCTTTTCTATTTAAGGTTGTCCCTATTCCCATATCATACGACATCAAGTCATTGATGAATTTATTGATGGTATACTAAACCATTTCTTAATCCTTAAGGGAATATCACTTGTTATCAAACTTATATGGGATAATCCTCATCAACTTCCTCACCACCAAGGAATATTAAATAATTTCTCCATAGGTTTAAGTTGAGTATAAAATTCTGTTCATATAAATGAAGAAATCACCCACTAATTCATCTTATCCCATATGAGAATCATCAAATTGAGCCTTTCATGTTTTTAAAAGTGACTTATTAGCTTTTTTATCTTCCTCATGGATGTCATGGAGTTTACTGACACTACCACAAAACTGGGCAAGGCTAGCGCCATCCTTTATCAGTGCTAACGAAAAAGCACTGATAAAGGGGGGGGGGTACTTTTATCAACGCTAAAAAAGAGCTGATAAAAGTACCCCTTTATTAGGGTTTTTTTAGCACTGATAAAGGTACCCCCTTTAACAACGCTTTTTTGGTACCCCTTTATCAGCGCTTTTTTAGTAGCGCTGATAAAGGGGGGTCATCATCAGCGCTTTTTTTAAAAGCGCTGATAAAGGGTCTACTTCAAAAAAAAATTAATTAACAAAAATATATTAATATTTAAATATATAGATATAGTTATATTGATATAAATATAATATATATTTTTTAAATATAAATTTATATATATTTTAGATAAGTACAAATATACAGTTACACTTAATATATAAGATATTTAGTGAAAATAGCTTATAAAAAAATTAAAAAAATATTTTTAATTAATAATTTTCTAATTATTATAGATTAATAGTAATTTAATAACAATTTGAAGACTAAAAAAATTAAAAAAAATTAAAAAAATATCCAAAATATGTTGAAAACGCAACTCGAACTTCAAACAGCCATAACTTTTGATCCGGGTGTCCGTTTGAGCTCTACCGCATATAAAATTGAATCATGTGATGAGATCTACGTTCTTTTGACCAATTAAAATACTTTGTCACATTTTTCGATCCCAAAAAAGGCCCATAAGTCCTCTAAAAATGAGTTTTTAGTCGGGATACCCCGATTTTTTAACATTCTGTGGATTTTAAGCCTCGTTTAAGGGGGTATTATTGGATTTTTTTGGTGGGGAATAAATTTATTCTAAGGTATTACATTCATATTGATATTATTTCTTTTAAATTTTATTGTTTTTTATAATGAAATGCTATTTATAATCAAATATATAACAATATATATATATTTTTTATATATTCACACATAAAAATTTAATTATAAATATAAATAATAAAATATATTTACATATAAAATATATTTGCTTTATCTAAATAATAACTATTATCCATTTTATTTAAAATACAAATATATGAATATTTATATACCTATATATTAATCTAACTATATATTTATTAATATAACTACATATATATATTCATATAACTATAAATATATATATTAATATCACTATAAATATATATATTAATGTAACAATATATATATATATTCATATAACTATATATATATATTAATATAAATATATATTACTATATTAATAAATATAAATATATATTACTATATGAATAAATATAACTATATATATTTATATATATAAATAGAGATATCATGAAATGGAAAACAAATCAAAATAGAGGAGTGGTAAGGGCTTAGGAGCGCAGGGGGGAGGTATCGAGTTCAAAACCTGGTGGAGGTAGGGGCATGCGCATGGGGGTGGGTTTGGGGGGATAGCACTGATAAAGGGTGGAGAGGGTGCGTGCGGGCACTGGAGGGGCTGGAAAGCGCTGTTAAAAGGGGGCTCAAGCGCTATAAAAGCCCCCCGATTGGCATGATTTTTTTATTTTTTTATTTTTAATTTTTTTTAATTTTTTTTACTTCCATCAGTGCTAAAAAAAGTTATGATAAAAGGGGTCTTTTATCAGCGCTAAAAAGAAAGCATTGATAAAGTACCCTTTTATCAGCGCTTCTTTTTAGCATTGATAAAAGACCCCTTTTATTAGCGCTTTTTTTTGTGCTGATAAAAGGGATCTTTATCAGCACTTTTTGAAGCACTGATAAAGGGGACCCACCCTTTATATTTTTTGGCTTTAACAGTGCTTTTCTAGCACTATTAAAGGCCATTTTTAGCATTGATAAAAGGCGTATTTGTATTAGTGTGATGATGGCGAATCCATCGTCAATACTTTTGGAGATTCCTTAGGTGAGATCAATGGTGGATTAGACAGAATCAGGTGATATTTGTGGTGGAAACATAAAGTTTCAGGGAAGAATACATTAATTTCTATGAAATTCTTGACTACACATCATGTTTTCTGGAATAACACACACTATGTAGTCTACTTTCTATGATGGATAAGGTTTCTAATAGAGTTAAATATCACATGACCATGTGGAAAGACCACGAACCATGTGACCCTACCTAGCCAGTCGAGTTGTGTACATGGAGTACATTCTTGGGACCCTGGGTGGTCCTATATGTTGTGTGCCACGAGCGATACACCGTATATATGGATTTTTACACACCATATTGGGAAGTGGGACAAAATCAAGCAAGGACTTGGGAGTACACCTCATCTACACTAAGAGACACATTGTGTACTTTTACTTAGATGTTATACCTCTTGCAACTCCTTCTTTGGGAATCTGAATCAGACTCACAGGTAGTCTTTACTGAGTAAAATTCCACATAGAATGATATTGTGATAGTTGTTTCGATATCATAGATTCAACATGAGGTGGTACAAGCGGTTTAATTCTTTCATCATGGTTGGATGATGTTGAGACTCGAGTGTGTTATCTGGAGAGACATTGAGGTTAGAAACCCCCCTGAAAACATACATAAGTTAGGGTATGGGTCGCTCATTTTCATATAGGTAGGATTGGACTCCCCATACTCACCACAATGAATGGATCTTCCATATATGGATTGTAACTTCCTCATGGTTGAGATATTTATTGGTATTATATGTTTATTATATAAGAACCTTTTCTATATTTTGTTTTTTTTCTTGCATGATCCAAGTGTAAAATCCCTCTAGTAGTGATCCACATGTGCTCCTATGATCTCTGAAAGACACTAATGAATCTCCAGGTGTTAATGTGACCAATTTAACATCTTATGTTGTTCATATTGATTAAATCATGTATCTTTGGTCTTTAATAAATTCTCTTGATATTCTCATTATTGAGAGGATGTAAGAAGGAAGAGTAGGATTCTAGAGAGAAATCTATTGTGTACAATGATTCCTGATTAACCTCTCTTATAATGTATTAACAATATATTTATAGACCTAGGGTTAGGGATTATAATTTAATTAATTGCACAAGTTTCCTTAGTAAAATGTTAATCCTATGTATGACTCCATGACATGCATTAAAATAATAATATTATTTTTATTCCATGATGTGTGATAACTGACGTAATGATAAATATTATTTTACCAGATTATAAATTAGTATTTATCACCGAAATCAACCTTGGTCTTCTAGTCCTCCTCATAATTTATTAAATACCAAAATAAATTAAATATTTATTCATTTAATAAGTAAATAATAAATATTACATATCTTCATAATTTAATAATTACCATGTGAATAAATATGTATTTAATTTATGTGATCATTAATCATGAATAAAATTATTCTTCAGTCTTGAGAATAATATTTATTCCAACAATTAAATTCAAATAGAATTTAATTATGATCAATAGAAACACTTAGTGTGTGACCCTCTAGGATTCTACTTCATTGGAATTAGGTGGGATTACCTAAAGTCCAAGATTACTATCTAGAAATAGGTCAAGGAACCCAAGATAATGAAGTTACTGTCACAACGTTGACAACCACATATGATAACTCATTGTGTAATATAATTTCTTTATCAAAATATATCATCAAGAAGGTTTCACACCCATTTCATCAACCTATATGCTTTATACATATTTCTTTGACTATCTAAAATAAACGCGTTATTACACCGTGTCCATGTAATTTAATGCAAAAATTATATTTTAATCAAAAGGGCGAGATATCAACTTCTTATTAATACATAATAGAAAAATAATTCTTTGAATTATTCATTAATAACACATCATTCATGATGAACCTAACATACCCAACTTCTCCATGAACTTTTATCATCATGGTTTACGACAATTCATCTAAGTGCATGATTTATAACATGTATGAATAATAATCTTAAAGACTAAGGATCATTACACATGCTCTCTGACAGGAATATCCAATAACACATAAACATATGGAATTCCTACTGGTGGATATGTTCTCATAATCTCCTGTCTTGTAGATTACCAAGTTCAAACTCTATGAGAATAATCCTCATCTACTTATGAGTACTCACACCTTAAATTCAACATGCTATGTTACCTACTATATAATTTTATATGGTAGTAGAACTAGGTTTAATAATATCATCATGGAATTTCAAGGTTCTCATTATAGTAGGGAACAAATATGCCCTTTTAATGTGACATATACTCTAGGACATTATTACATTAAAGTCACATTAAACTTTTAATGATATATAATAATACATTTAAATTAATATTCACTTCTTTGAATATGCATGTAATCCAAAGAAAAAACAATTTGTTATGGAACACAAAATCCAAAAGACTCTCACCTTTTCTAGATCCGACTACATACAACTTTCAGTCTTCTAAAACTCACATGATGATCACATTTCTACTGAGTTAATTCTTTAGTCAATAGGTTTTCTACATTTTATTTTTTAGATAATCTGATCACTATGACTTTACCATTCTATGAAAAATACCTCAAGAGATGATATTTATAAAGGATGTTCTCTGTTCATTGATGTGATCTTGGATCCTTAGAAAGGGCCTCCACTATAGTGTTATCCCAATAAAGTGTGATATGATCTTTACTACTAGGAATCAAATCTAGATCTTGGATGAAGTTTTGCATCAAAATTGATTCTTTAGTAACCTCATAAGCTATAATATAATTAGGCTCTGTTATAGAATCTATTACCATAGATTGTTTTGAGATCCTACATCTCATAACACCTCTATTGAGAGTGAATATTCACCCCATATATGATTTTAGATCATCTTGATACGTTTCAAAACTAGGATCTTCATATTCTCTAATTACTAGCTCCTAATATATTATATATACCAATAAAATATCCTTAGTTTTCCTTAGATACTTAAATATAGTATTTACTAACATCCAACAGTGATCACCTAGGTCAGATTCATATATTCCTACAAAATTTAAGGCATATGCGACATTTAGCCTAGTACATAGCATAACATACATGACTAACCCAATCACCGATGTGTATAGAATCCTTAACATCCTTTGTCTTTCCTCATGAATTTGAGGACACATTTTTTTAGGAAAGATGATTTCTATGTGATACTAGAAAAAATACCCTCTTGGACTGTTCCATGCTGAATCTTTTTAGTATATTGTTAATGTATGTACTTTGACTTAGACCGAGAAACCTCTTGTATATATCATGATGTATATTGATCCCAATAATATACGTTACTTCACGCAAGTCCTTCATAGAGAAGAATATTTTCAATCATTCTTTAACAAACTATAATAATGGTATTTAATTTCCAATAAGTAGTATGTCATCGATATAAACTATTAGGAAAATGACCACACTACCACTAAATTGATTATAGACACAAGGGTCACATTCATTCTTTATGAAACCAAATTTTGTCATGGATTCATCAAAATGAATGTTTCATATCCAAGATTCTTACTTTTAACCATAAATGGATCTTTACATCTTTCATACCTTATTGGAATCCTTTGTAGGAACAAACCCTTCAGGATGTGTTGTATAGAATATTATTAAAGGTTACTATTAAGGAAGTCTATTTTGATATCCATTTTCCATATCTCACAGTCATAGAAATCTACCATAGTAAGTAGAAGTTTAATGGATTTCAGCATACAAACTGGTGAAAAGGTTTCATCATAGTCAATTACTTGATATTGTTTGAACCCTTTTGCAACCACTAATACCTTATAAGTACTAAATTGTCCATCCATGTATAGTTTCTTATTGAATACCCAATTAAAACCAACAATATTTACATACACTTAAGGATCTACCAAAATTTAGTCTTGGTTTTGGTATACATAATCCATTTTTGGAATTCATATATTCCTTCTTTTTGGAAACATTTATGCCACTAAATACTTATTTGTAGGTTAGAGGATCATTATTATCGACTATTAATGAGTCACCATACTCAATGACTAAAAAACCATATATTTTAGGTTCTATGAAATCTCTTATACTCCCAAATAGTACTTGTGTCTTTGGAACATTCTCTTCCATGAGGGTTTTTAGAATATGTTCTTGTGCCAACTTTCATGTATCTTGAGCCTGGACTTCATCAAAGTCTATCTTTCTCCCACTATCTCTTTTAGATATATGATCCTTCTCAAGGAACGTGGGATGTATTTCAACTAAAAAAATTTTATTTGAAGTTCCATATTATTTTTATCCCCATTTTTCCTTGGGATATTCTATAAATATATACTTAATACATTGGGGTGAAAGTTTGTTGCTAGAAATAGTCTTAACAAACACTTCACATCCCCATGCTCATACATGTGACAAAAAGGGTTTATTTTCACACCAAAGTTCATATAGAATACTATTTTCTAATTTAGTTGTCAATCGGTTTACAATGTGTGTGTTTTTATAGTGCATATCCCCAAAAGGATAATGAAAGACTTTCATGAATCGTCATTAATCTCACCATATCTAACAGGGTGTGATTCCTCCTTTCACTTAAAATATTCCATTATGGTGTATATGAAGTATTGAGTTGGGATAAAATCCCAAACTCTATTAAATAATCAACGAAGAAATGATTAAGATATTATCCACTATGGTTTAAGTGAAATTTCTTAATCTTATTACCACAATGCTTCTCAGATTCATTCTTATATTCCTTGAATCTATCAAAGGAATCTGAAATATAAGTATACATATCTATATCTACTAAAATCACTAGTAAAAGTTATGAAGTATAATTACCCAGCCCTTAATTCAACTAGAAATGGTCCACACATATCAGTATGAACCAACTCAATAAGCTCAATGGCCCTTTCACCTTTTCCACTAAATGAAGCTTTGGTCATTTATTATTGTAAAAAACATGACATACACCAAGTGGTTTTTTTAAAGGAATAGAAATATCCATCTTGGTGTAATATAGTCATAATTTTTTCATTTACATGACCTAGTTGGCGATGCCATAGTTGGATGTGGTATAAATCATGTGAACTATTCTTGTTTTCAATTGAAATTACTTGGTTTGTGTAATTTAACATGTAAAAACATTATTTAAATATTCCTTATCATAATTTTTTTTATAAAATAATAAATTTTTATTCCCAAATTTGAAAATATATCCATCTATATCAAGTCCGGATACAAATATAATGTTTTTGGTAACTGATGTCACATAATAAAAATATTTAAAATCCAAGATCATTCCCATCAGCAACATGAGGCGGCAGTCCCTAATATCCATAGTAGAAAGTCTGATTTAATGGGATACTCATAGATCTACCTCCCCTAGATAATTTTTTTCAAATCTAATTGGTTCCTATATTTGACTACATATCTGAGAACCACATGTTGTATCTAATACCCAATTATTAAAAATAGTTGAATTTTACTCGATAATGAATGCACCTGAATATTACCCTTGCTTCTTTATCTTGATATAGTTTTTCTTCCAAGGACTCTTCTTACTACATGTGAAACAAATAACATCATTTTCCCTTTCTTTACCCTTGACCACTCTCTTCTTAGAAGGGAATTGTGAAGAAGCTTTGGACATAGAGATCTCTTCCTGGCCTTTCCTTTTATTCACCATAACAAAAAAAGGATTTTCACACTTTATATCCTTGTAAACATAGAAAAGTAGAGTGAGAAGATATGGGATAGACTTATCTATGTTGTTCATATTTAAATTAACAACAAATTTAGATAATATGCGAGTGAGTAATGAAATAATGTGATTGTTACACTGTTCATTATGTAGTTTAAGCCCTAGAACCTCTAATCGCTCAATGTGTCCAATGATGTGAGGCTTAGCTAGTGAAACTTCTCCAAGTTTTCTATGAATGAGTTCCTTGTATATATTAAAACATTCTTATCCATCCCTATCATGATAAAGACCACAATTATTCTAGAGCATGCTATAAAAATTGATGTCATCACGTGACTTCATAAGTATATTAGACATGGATGAAAACATTAAACAATGAATGTTGAATGCATCACTCAAATTTTTATCATATATAGTGAACTTCTCACAAATCACCTTATTTATAGGAAGATCAAGCATTGAGGATTCTAGCATTTGATACTTCTGTTTATGGAACAATACTACCTATAGGTGTATGAACCATTCCTAGAAATTGCTTATTGTTAGAAGATGCAATTTATCCAAAATTGATCACTGAGATAATGATGTTGAAAATATTTTCATTATTATAAAATATTAAAATATCATATTATTAGTACTTCACATTATTACAATTTATGCAAGACTATAATAATTTTAATTTTATTAAGTCTCCCATGATTTTATCAAGTCTCAACGATCGTCACCATTAAAATCAGAATGTACCATCACTGTAGAAATTCTAGTGGTATGGATCGATATTATATTTCTTATAATCCAAATAGTGACCATGAAAATTATAAAAAATTAATTAGGTAGGTGGTTTTTTCAACTGCAAACCAGCATCTCCTTGAATAGTTGAGTGGACTCCATAATCTATAAATCTTGACTCGGATTTCCTCAACACTTACTTTCATTTAATTTGGAAAAATGAAGGCAATTAAACCCATACATATTCAGGTAAGTTGACCAACTATATTAGTTAAGACTTATTAATTATTAAAATTTCCCCTAATAAAGTCCAAACAGACACTTTAACTATGATTTTATCTTAATTTAGATGATGGAAGGATTAATGACTTAATATTAACTTGAGAGAGTTTTTTTTACTATGCATAAATTTTATTATTTTATCTTTAACATGTATTGTTTATGTAAAGTGAATTTTACTTTAGGGATTAACCATGTTATGATAAAACATTTATACATAACCCATTTATTTTAATTCCATATTTTCATATTAGTTCATTTATTTATGTGATTTTAGCCTTGCATCCATAAAATAAATCATGCATAAAATAGAAATAAAATAAATAAATAAATGACATGATCATGAGATTTATATAATGTTTGATTTATTAAGAAAACAATAAATTAACCTATGAACCTATGTATAAAATTCTTTTTATGGCCTTTCCATGAGTTACAACATCCTACCTATCCATCTATGTATCTCCCATGTTGGTTTCATCTCAGTTTCATCTTCAACTTCCCCCACCTCGACTCCACCTTGAACTGAATCCATGTGCCTTCAGAAACATATTTTATTACATATATTTTATAACTCACACATAGATGAGTGAAACTAAAGGATTGGTTAAGGGGAATTACATAAAACAATACTGGAGATGCAAGCCCTATATAATAAAAGAGGGAGGGATGACACACATGCCACCATATTTAATTTAATAATAAATAATTGCAAAACCAAGAAATAAATTAAATTAAATAAAACCAAAACATGCATATGTATGGTAAAAAATCATGGTCGATCATACACATGAAACAACTATTCATTTAAAATAATAAACTAGCATTCAATTTTATTCATTCTTTAATATAATAAACCACGCATAAATTAAGCCAATTAATTATATTATTAAACAATTAATTTATTTTATCTTATTTGATCCAATCAACTTTAAATTATCATCAAATGAGATTTTAAATAGAATAAGATATTTTACTTTATTTAAAAATCAATAAAATAGTACCCAAATTTATACTTGGAAGCAACTCGATGATTACCTGTTTGAACTACTCAGTATGGGTTTAATTGTAAACAATGCACTCATATGAAATATTGTGTACATGGAATGTGTCATAATTTAATGGCGTGTACTAATAATTTAATTCCACATATAACACATGAAAATTACCTAGCCTATACAATTTAATGCGTTGAGTCTTTAGTATACAACATCCATACATAATTCATAGTCTCCAATATTACACAGAATTAATTAAGAATTTAATATAATATAAAACCTAATGAACAAAAAGTACTATCAAATTAATGACCTGGAGAACTTAGGTCAATGAGTTTAATGGATTATTTAATTAAATTTAATATTTCCATGTAAATAGGTAAATTATATAGCGTGTGCAAGCCAACAATACAACATGTACTTCTCTTCATCAAACATCTGCAATACATGCCTTGGGAATTGGTGTGTACTTCTCATGGACATTTATGTAGTACATGGATTTTATAAAGAATACACGACATGTACTTCATGTTACACAACTTCTAGTTTTTATGCATTGTGTATTAAATACACATGGTGTATTAATTACATGATGCATTTTGACTCTATTTTTTCTACCTTGAAAACATGTGGAAAACATATCATACAATCAATCTATATAGAATTTACTCTAGAAAAGTAATGTGCTGCCCTGGTTGGTCAATACATGGTGCATTTATTTCATGTGGTGTGTACTAATTATATGACAACCTATAATCCACACGGGAGTCCTTGTGTGATGAATAAGGATACACGACATGTAACATAGGAGTGAATGACATATAATCTTTTATTATTTAGCCAAAATTCTTGGCACCTCCAAAAGGTTTCTTCATATTTGATCTTTGTTAATCATTAAATGATATTATTAATATAATTTAGAAATTATGAAGTAGAATAAGAGACTTCGATAACAAATCATAAATAAATTAAACCTTGAAATAAATTTTAACCATTAAATGTGTAATGATCAACAATATAATTAATAATTATAAATTTGAACATGATTATCTCTGATACCACTTTATGGTTACTGGTGTAGTGGAAGTGGTTATTGGGGCCGATCCTGACTCATCAATTATCAGATTCATTCGATCATTTTCATATTGTGCAAGATGTAAATGTCATGACCAATTTTTTTGAAGAATATTGATAAAGAAAAGGTTTCTAGAACCAATATAATATCTTTTCATGTTAAATTTATAATTAATTAAATTAGAAGAAAGATTACCTCATTCTTTATATCTTTCTTCATAGTATATGTTGATCATCCAAAACCCTTTTCACTAATCTATCATTGTGCTTTTAGGATCCAAGTGTAAAACCACTCTATCAGTGATCCACACATGCTCTTATGATCTTTGAATGACACCAATGAATCATCAGGTGATAGCATGGTCGAGTTATAATCTTACTTTGTTCTTATTGATAGATTAAAATTATTCAATATTGATGAAATTATCTTGATCTTCTCATTCTTGAGAGGATGTGATAAGGAATAGGGGTACTCTAGAGAGTAATTTGTTGTGCACAATGATTCTTGATTGACCTCTCTTATATTTAATTAGTAGTTTATTTATAGACCTAGGGTAAGGCTTTTTAATTTAATTAACTACACAAGTTACCTTAATAAATTTTTAAATCCATGTCTTTCCTCATACCATGTATTAAAATAATAATATTATTTTTATTTCATGGCATGCGCTAATTAGAAGGGAAATAAATATTTTTTTACCATCTTGAAAATTAATATTTATTGCTAGAATCAACCTTGGTCTGAAAGTCCTCCTAGGAACTTATTGAATACCCAAATAAATTAAATATTTATTCAATAAATAAATAGATATTATATATCTTCTTAATTTAATAATTAATTAATTATTTATTTAATTTTTGTGATCATTAATCCTGAATAAAATTATTCCTCGGTCTTGAGAATAACATTTATTCCAAAAATTAAATTCAAATAGAATTTAATTGACATCAATGGAAAAAATTAGCATGTGACCCTCTAGAAATCTTTCTCATTATAATTAGATAATATTTCCTAAAGACCAATGTTAATGTAACTTCCTGTGTTTTTGACCGGGGCGAAAATACCTTGAGTTTGAACTTTTCATTTAGTGGATGGGATGAATCTTAAATTGAGCCTCAGAATGTAAATCCAAGAATTAAATCAATTAAAAGTGATTTTTTTGGATGATTTTTAAGTATCAAGATTTTTCTTGGGATTTTGGATGAGTTTTAGAAGCATCAGGCTCTGAGAAATCAGTTTTGGAAGGAAGCAAATGGAGGCACATGGTTAGTTTTACCATGCAGATCAATCATGTGCGTAACACCCCAAGTTTTTATAAATAAATTTATTATAGAATGAATTAAAAAATAAGTATACACGAAACAAACACTTTTATATTTGTAGGAGATTGTTATAACATGTACGTTAGATATAATTTTTATGCTTATGTGAATTGAATTTCGAAAAAATGACATACACGGTTGTGATCAGTAAGATATTTAAAGTCAGATAGGATCAACTTACATTTTTGGTGAATAGTAACTTAACCTTACCCTTAGGAATATTAATGTACTCTTTCAAATAGTAAACTAACCCATATGAATATAAATAAAATCTAAGTACCATATAAATGAGAGTGAATATTTTAAAAATTAATAATTAAATGTTGATATTTTTGAAAGTAATAAATATTTAATTATAATTTTAAATTAATAAATCTATTTTAAATAAAATTACTTTTCATAAAATTTATTCTTAAATAAATATTTTTTTCCTATGAATTTATGATAATTTTATGACACCTTAGTTAATTTTTGAATGTATCATAAAATCAGTTTTAAATTTAAAATATGTATTTTTCAAGTAAAAAATGATTTTTAAAAAAAATTATATTTCTATTATTTAGAAAATTATTTTTATAAAATGGATTTAATTTTTAAATTCTATAGGTCAACAAATTATCAGGGTGATTTTTTGGTATTTTTTGAAATACTTGAATTTTTGGTGAATAGTGAAATTCGATAATTTACGAAATATGCTAAATAAATGAATTTCTGCATCATTATTGAGTAATGTATGATGTAAATGACCATTGTTTTGAATTCACATGAAAATTTTACTATTTTGAGCAATACGAATCAAGACTATTCATAGTCTTGAGCTAAAATAATAAAATAATGATTAAAATAATGGAAAACCCTCATCTCCTCTACTATAAAAACCACCCCTCACTCCCTCTTCTCTTCAATCCCCTCAAGCCTTGTGCCTCATATAAATTCTACTAAAATATCTTCCCAAGATCCTTCCCACATCCAGAATCCCTTGGTCTCTTCAAAAGACTAAATCTTCTCCCCTAAAGAGGCTTTGAAGGAAGATAAATTCAAGAGGTAAATTCCTCTTTTCATCTATTTTATTTTCTTTCAAGTTCCTTTCTTTCTTTTTATTTACTTACCTCATTTCTTCCAAATGTTATGATAACTACAGTACCTTACATGTAATGTAATATTTTTATGATAATGGAATAATTCATTATCATATCTCCTTTCCCCTCCTGGTATACTAGAAATGAAAATACCATCTGAGATGTGTTAATTTATCACATTCAAGGATAACGGGTTTTCAACTTCTATTACCGTCTTCAATTATGGTCCTGAAACCATTTTTATAGTTGAAACAGATCATAATATATGTTATATATTTTATGTAATATTCTGAAATCATTTTATACATATGGTATTAATTTATAAAACAAAATGAGTTCTTGGTGATCGAAAAACCACCAAATTAATCCAAGCGTTTATCATTAAAATTTTATCTAATGATTTATCCTCACCCAAAGTAACAAAATGACTTATATGATCATTTAAACTTCTGTATGAACATTAATAACATATAAAATCATTTCTGGAAATCAATTCTAATTTTACATTAACTTCCATACAAATGAACCGATCATGAAAACTAATGAAATGAGCACTCACAAACGATGATATTGAATATTTTAACCCATAAAAATGACCATAAATGAACTTAATAAAATTATTATGAATCAAATAAATGTATAATAGGTTCTGAATTAAGTTATTAATAAGTCTAATTTTATATTACAGGACCTTAAATTCAAGATCAGAACATATTCGGACATAAGGTAAGAGTTTTCTACCCAAACCTCCATTTTCATTCTGGTTACTCTTATTCTCTACTCACCTCAATGAAATTATTATATATTCTTATTTAGTACTCATAAATTCTATGTTAATGTTATATATATGTGTACCAACTATAATCCATCTATATTTTATGAGGATTTACATGTTTTAAGAGGACCTTTCAAAAGTTTCTTTCCAAAATACAAGCCCGATTCAATGGAATTTGTCAATTTCTTATCTATTTTAAGGGCACTATATAATATATTTTAGCAACCATTATTTTTATAAATTAAATAATTTTATTATAAAAAAACTAAATTAATTAACTTCTGGTTTTATACAAATATTTTTCCTAAAGAACTATTCTTTTCAAAGTAAAAGAGTATTTATCTCTAGAATTACTCGATGATTTTATAAAAGTATTTTCAGCTATTTCAACACTCTTTTTGATTCTTATGTTTAAATGGGGTTAATGTTTTATGTTACCATACACTATATTTTATTGAATGGTTTATGATTATATTGATAGTGTATGTAGTATCTTAATACCATTCACCATATTACTCTGAATGGTTAGTGTTTATGTTTAATGTTTGGGGAAAATTATTTACATTTCATATGTTAGTTTCAATATGAATGTATATGTTGTTTATGTTTATCCCCATTCATATGAGGAATGAATTAGACTTATTATGTGGTATTGGGGCCCAATATTGACCCTTGATGCATCAGTAGGTCTCATGAGACAAAACATATTTGGACTTGGCCGAGGCCTTGCCCATTTTTAGATATAGTTTTTTCCGTGGCCTTAATCATTTTCAGATGTACTGGTCGAGGACTTGAAGGTATATTTCAAAATTTACGACATTATTCATTCCATCATTATGAAACTATAGATTCATAGTCCATGTGATTATTCAACTAGTAGAATATCCATGGTTATGTTTTATGACATTATTTAATCAGTTTTTATTCCTTCCATATTATACTCAAGTATATTTTTAAAGGTATACATTTTATGTTATTAATCATGCCTAGTGTTTATATTTTCTTCCACTTTATTATTTACCCTTATTGAACATATGAGCTCACCCCTTTCACATGTCTTATTTTCCCCAGGTTGTGAAGAACTGTATTATGAATGAATTTCATGGATATTCTTGGAGTTTATGTGTGATTCAAAAGAAGTTGCTATGTTGTATTTCCTTTCAAGTTGTAATGTTTAACTTATGAATGTATCTATATTTCCAAAACTAAAAAATTATTTGGTCCTTTGGGGTGAGTATTACTTGTTTATATTAAAATGTAGCAAATTAAGGCACCGAATCTATAAAACTACGGTCGGTTCCTTACAGTTGGTATCATATGAAGTTTAGTAGAAAACTTGAAAACTAATTTTAGAAATCATAGATTAGGGAACAAAACCCTAAGATAATATTAGAAGATAAACATACAATAACATCCTAAAATTTTGTTAAGAAATATATTATGTGGATATTTCTAGAAAATACATCCTTGTCTGGATACTACAAATGGATGTGGTTCTAGCACATATGTACTTAGGAGTAATAACTCCAACAAGGAGTTTCATGATTGACCTGGGGTATCCTGATACATGAAAATTGGCCTTACTGCACACATGGTTTGATAATCCTGTGGGATATGATTAAGATAATTAATTTTTCTTACAAACCATTTTGAAGGAAGAAAATGTAAATTTTTCCTCAAAGAAACCATGATTATGAGATTAGCTATAGATAGGTTTTCAATTTATGCTAAGTATTTTTCTTAGTTGAGATTACACATTATGATTCATAACCTAATCTATTGTATTCCATTATTTAGAAATGATTTCTAGTGTAAGGAATGGAAACCAAATGAATGCGCATATACCATACTAGGATTTCCCTCCTATGCAAGATAATGATGTTGGCTTTGGATCTACAACTAGTACTGAGAAACTTATAACTATATTGGGAAAACTAACTCAGGTTATGAACAATAACATTACCCATATGTAGCATCCTGATCCACAATGTGGAGGAGCAATGTTAGAGTGATTTATGTGATAATAAACTCCATCATTTAATAGAACTACAAACCGATTCGTAGCAGAGCGGTGGATAAGTTCTTTAGAGAAGATATTTCTTGATTTGAGATGTAACGAAAGAGAGAAGGTTGTCATATAATTTTATCATCTATCGAGAGATGGATATCAATGGTGGTCATTAATTTAAAACACAAAGGAGGAGGAATAAATTAAAGAAATGTAATGGAGGGATTTTAAGGAAAATTTCCTAGAAAAATATTTTCCTCGTGAACAATGAGAGAATATGAAGAGGAAATTCTCAAGTCTTAGACAGAAAGAGGATTAAAATATTTCAAAGTATGAATAAAACTTTACAAAGTTAGCAAGGCATGTTAAATACTATATATGTAATCCAAGGAGAAAGATTGATCGATCTTTTGATGGTTTTAAACCATTCCTCTGAAGGGTACTAGTCTCCCAAAGTTTCTCATCATGTAAAGACATTGTCTCAAGTTCTATCAAGACAGAGAGATAATTCTATAAGTCTTATTACTTTAAGGGGGAACATGAGAATAAGAGGGTGGTGGAGGATATAATGGATAAAAAGAATAATAAAAATGTAAAATTTTCAACATGCGATACTTATGGAAGGAAACACCCTCATGCCTACTTAAAAGGAAATGGCATGTGCAATAAGTGTGGATATAAAGGCCATAATTCCAATGATTGTAAGTTAAAGAAATAATCTATCAATGTTTAATTCTATAATTATTGGGATACGAGGCACTATTCTAATGATTTCTCAAACCATCAAGAAAATAGCCTCAGAAAAGGCCAAGGGATCAAATCCAATCTTATATTATCACAACTATTGAGGTTGAAGTTACTAATAATGTAGTGGTAGGTACTTTAATTGTCTCCTCAAACTTATCTAATTCTTTATTTGTTTTTGGATCATAGTATTCTTTTATATCTTCCAAATTTTCTATGAAAATTAGATATTTACAGTTTGATTTAATAAAATATTTTTCTGTCAAAACTCCTAAGGGAAGTATCATTTTTACAAAGGCATGTCGATCAATCCCCCTTATGACACATTAACGTGCCTTAGTTTAAAACCTTATCATCATACCCATGATCGAATTTGATATAATTTTTGATATGGATTGGCTTTCAAATTATGATGAAAAAATCTATTGCAAGAAGAAGGAAGTTACAATTTTTGATAACGGTGTATAATCCCTAATATTTAGAGAATAAACATCACTATAGAATTCTCATCTAGATCCACCCCCAATATCTCTAATGAATTCATTTATTAGGGAGGAAGAGAATGCAATATCAATGGGTGAGGAAAGGAATGTTCAAATAGAGGAAGTACTTATTGTGCAAGAATATATTTCTGTGTTTCCAAAGGATTTACCTAGACATCCTCTAGAGTGGGAAGTTGTGTTCTATATTGATTTAATTCATGGTTCAAGACCTATATCAAATACTCCTAATATAATGGACACTGTGGAGTTAGTAGAATTGAATAAAAAACTAAAGGAATTGAGTGATAAAGGTTTTGTCTGCCCTAGTGTTTTTCCATGGGGAGCCCCTATTATTTTTTTTAAGAAGGATGGATCTATGAGGCCGTGAATTGACTACAATGAGATCAATGCCATTATGATAAAGAAAAAGTATCCCCTAACTTGCACTGATGATTTATTTGATCAACTTCATGGAGCCCAATATTTTTCAAAGATTGAACTTCGATCTGGATATCATCAGTTGCATGTGAGGAAGGAAGATATTATAAAGACAACATTTAGAACTAGGCATGGGCATTACGAGTTTATAGTAATGCCTTTTGGACTGACTAATGAACCCTCTATTTTCATGGATCTAATGAATAGGGTTTTCAAGGAATATCTTGATGACTTTGTTGTGGTATTTATTAATGATATCTTGGTATACTCCAAAAGATACAAAGATCATGAAAATCACTTTCTCATTATTCTGAAGACTCTTAGAAGAAATGAATTATATGGGATGTTTAGCAAGTGTGAATTTTGTCTTCAATCGGTTTCTTTTCTTGGACATATTGTATCTAAGGATGGAATATCCGTTGATCCTATGAAGAAAAAGGCTTTTTAGAAATGGCCTACACCAACAAACATAACCGAGGTACATATATATATTGTATTAGCAAGTTATTATCGGAGTTTCATTCAGAACTTCACCCGATTACCCAACCCGTTAACCAAGATTACTCATAAAGGGGTTAAGTTCATATGGAAAAAATAATGTGAGGAATGTTTCAAAGAATTAAAGAGGAGATTATTGAATGATTCGATCCTAAATCTGCCATCAAGGAATGATGAGTTTGTGATATATAGTGATGAATCAAAGAGAGGACTTGGCTATTTCCTTATGCAGAATGATAGAGTTATTACCTATGCATCAAGGTAGTTAAAAATTCATGAATAGAACTATCCAACTCATGATCTTGAGTTAGCAGATATAATATTTGATCTGAAGATATGGATAAATTATATATACGGTGAAATATGTGAGATATATACTGATCATAAGAGCTTGAAATACATATTCTCACAAAAAAAACTCAACATGAGGAAAATCCGATGGCTCAAGCTTCTTAAGGATTATGATTATTCCATACACTACCACCCATGAAAGGAAAATAAGGTAGTTGATGCATTGAGTAGGAAGGATAATGGAGTTATAAACAAAATGAGAATTTACAAGGATCCTATGTACATGGACCTAAAGAGGATGGATATGGGAATCATCAAAGAAGGTGAAACATCATTAATCTTTCAATTGGTTTCCCAGCCATATTTATTTGAAAGGATTAAAAGTTCTCAGCCTGATGATGAGAATATCCAAAAGAAAATTAACGTTGTGAATGATGGGAAGTTGAAAGACTTTGTATATGAAGATGGAATTATGAAATTTGGGAAGAGGCTTTGTATTCCAGCTATACCCGAGATAAAAATGGAGTAATTGGATGATGCCCATAGTTAGAATTTCTCTATACATACTGGTAGCACTAAGATGTAGATATATTTGAAGGAACATTTCTGGTGGGATGACATGAAGAGGGAAATTGCTGATTATGTATCAAGATGTTTATTCTATAAATAGGTGAAGGCTGAAAGACAACATCATAGAGGAGTCATGAAACATATACCTATTCCTACATGGAAATGTGATGAGATCACCATGAATTTTGTCACTAGATTACTCAAAACTCCAAGAAAGAATGATGCAATATGGGTAATTTTTGATCGACTTATGAAATCTGCACATTTTCTCACTGTAAGGGAGGATTTTCCACTGGAGCGCCTTGAAAAAATCTATATCAATGAATTTATGAGGCTTCATGTAGAACCTCTCTAAATTGTGTTTGATCATGATCCATGATTTACATCAAAATTATGAAAAATTATTCATAAATATTTGGACACTGCTTCGTTTGAATACTGCTTATCACCCCCAAATTGATGGGTAGTCATAAAGGAAGATCCAAACTTTTGAAGACATATTGGGATCATGATCGATCTACCTTCAAGGTACGTTGGATCAGTATTTACCATTGGTGGATTTTTCCTAAAATAATAGTTTACATTCCAGTATTCAAATGGCACCATATGAAGCATTTTACAGAAAGATATTTCGTACACCAACATGTTGGGATGAAGTTGTTGAAAGGAATCTTGTGGGACCAGAGTTTGTGAAGGATACAACAACAAAGATAAAGACTATTCAAAACCATATCAAAGAATCTCACAGTAGGAAAAAGAGTTATGCTAATAATCAAAGGAAGGATTTGGAATTTCAAGATGGTGATCACGTTTTCTTGAAATTATATCCATGGAAGGGTGTTATAAGATTTAGAAAGAAAGGGAAACTGAGCCCCAGGTACATAGGACCTTTTAAAATTCTGGAGAGAATTAGATATATGACTTATCATTTGGAAATGTCTCCTAGACTTTCTAAGATACACAATGTGTTCTATGTCTCATTATTAAGAAAGTACATTCCATACCCAGCGCATGTCCACACTTCTGAAGGTATAGAGTTGGAATCTGACTTATATTATTATGAAGAGCCAATTCAGATTCTGGACACTAAAGAACATGTTTTGATGAATTAAAAGAATCAGTTGGTAAATATACTTTGGAAAAATCATAAAATTGAAGAGGCAATGTGGGAGCCTAAGGAACTTATGATGAAGACCTACCCAAATAATTTTATGAGGTAACATTATTATAATTTTGAAGATGAAAGTTTTTTAAGGGGGAAAGAATGTAATACCCTGAGGTTTTACAAATAAATTTACTACAGAATACATTCAACATCGAGTCTATGAGAAACAAACACTTTGATATTTATAGGAGATAGTTATAACCTTTTCATTAGATATAATTTTTTCTCTTCTGTGAATTTCAAAAAATAGACATATACAGTTGCGATCCGTAATATATTTAGAGTTTGATAGGATCAACATACATTTTTGGTGAATAGTAACATACCCTTATGAATAGTAACTTACCCTTGTGAATAGTAATGTACCCTTTTAAATAGTAACCTCACCCATGTGAGTATAAATAAAATCTAGGCACCATATAAATGAGAGTGAATATTTTAAAAATCAATAATTAAATATTGATATTTTTGTGAGTAATAAATATTTAATTAAAATTTTAAAATAATAAATTTATTTAAAATAAAATTAATTTTCATAAAATTTATTCTTAAATAAATATATTTTTACTTATTAATTTTGGATAATTTTATGAGACCTCAGTTAATTTTTTAAATTATTATAAAATCAGTTTTAAATTTAAAATATGTATTTTTCAAGTAAATATTGATTTTATTTAAAATTAAATTTATCTTATTTATAAAATTATTTTTATAAAATTAAGTTCATTTTTGAATTCTTCAGGTCAAAAATGGTTATGGTGAACTTTTGATACTTTTATGAAATACTTGAATTTTTGGTGAATATTGAAATTCGATAATTTAAGAAATATGCTAAATAAATGAATTTCTGCATCATGCTTGAGTCATGGATGTTATAAATGACAATTGGATCCAACTCACATGCACTTATTAATGTTTTGAGTCCCAATAATCAAGATTATTCATAGTCTTGATCCAAAATAATAAAATAATAAAAAACCCTCCTCTCATCCACTATAAAAACCACCTCTCACTCCCTCTTCTCTTCACTCATCTAAAGCTTTGTTACTTGTCTAAATTCTGATAAAATATCCTCCCAATCTCCTACCCACATCTATCAGCCCTTTTTATCTTCAAAAGACCAAATAATATCCCCTAAATAGGCTCTCAGGGAAGATAAATTCAAGAGGTAAATTCCTCTTTTCATTTCTTTTATTTTCCTTCAAGTTCCTTTCTTTCTTTTTATTTCCTCACATCATTTCCTCTAAATTTTATGATAACTCCAATAGCTTAAATGCACTAATTTTTTTATGATTATTTAATAATTCATCATCAACTCTCCTTTCCCCTCCTTGTAGGCTAGAAATGAAAATACCATCCGAGATGTGTTAATTTATCACATTCAAGGAAGACATGTTTTCAACTTCTATTACCATCTTCAATTCTGGTCATGAAACCATTTTTATGGTCAAAATAGATCAGAATATAAGTAATATATTCTATTTAATATTCTGGAATCATTTTTTATACATGATATTAATTTATAGAACAAAATGAGTATGTGGTGATCGAAAACCACCAAATTAATCCAAGCGTTTATCATTAAAATTCTATCTAATGATTCAACCTCACCCAAAGAAACCAAATGAATTATATAATAATTTTAAATTATATATGAACATTAATAACATATAAAATCAATTCTATAATTCCATTATCATTTTACATTAACTTCCATACAAGCGAACCAATAATGAAAACTAATGAAACGAGCACTCACAAACGATGATATTGAATCTCTTAACCCATAAAAACGACCATAAATGAACTTAATAAAATTATAATAAAACAAATAAATGTATATTAGGTTATTAATTAAGTTATTAATAAGTATAATTTTATATTCTATGAAATTAAGTTCAAGATAAGAACATATTCAGACATAAGGTAAGAGTTTTCTACCCAAACCTCCATTTTCATTCAGGTTACTCTTATTCTCTACTTACATTGATGAAATTATTATATATTCTTATGTACTCATCATAAATTCTATATGTATTTTCTATATATGTGTACCAACAATAATCCATCTATATTTTATGCATATTTACATGTTTTAAAATGACCTTTCAAAAATTCTTTCCGAAATACAAACCCGATTTAAGGGAATTTATTGATTTCTTACCTATTTTCAAGGGCAATATATAATTTGTTTTTAGAAATCATTATTTTTATAAATTAAATAATTTTATTATGAAAAAAATATCTTAATTAACTTCTATTTTTATACAAATATTTTTCCAAAAGAACCCCTCTTTTCAAAGTAAATGAGTATTTATCTCAAGAATCACTCGATGATTTTATAAGAGTATTTTCACATATTTCAACACTTTTGTTAATTATTAGTTTAAATGGGGTTAATGTTTTATGATATCATACACAATATTTTATTTAATGATTTATTATTATATTGATATTGGATGTACTATCTTGATACCATTCATCACATTACTTCAAATGGTTAGTGTTTATGTTTAATGTTCGGGGAATGTTATTTACATTTCATATGTTAGTTTCAATATGAATGTATATGTTGTTTATGTTTATCCCCATTCATACGAGAAATTAATTTTACTTATTATGTGATGGGTGGGGCCCGTTATAGTCCCTCTATGAATCATTAGGTCTCATGAGACAAAACATATATGGACTTGGCTGAGGCCTTGCCCATTTTCAGATATGGTTTTGGCTAAGGCCTTAATCATTTTCAGATGTATTGGCCGAGGCCTTGAAGATATATTTAATAATGTCCAGCATTATGTATTCCCTCATTATTAAAATAAATATTGATAGTACATGTGATTATTTTACTAGTATAATATCCATGGTTATGTTTTATGGCATTATTTAATTCGTTTTTATTCCTTCCATATTATACTCATGTATATTTTTAAAGCCATGCATTTTTAGTTATTCATCATGACTAGTGTTTATATTTTCTTCCACTATATTATTTACCCTTACTAATCATTTTATCTCACCCATTTCACATGTTTTATTTTCCATAGGTTTTGAAGAAGTATATTATGAATGAATTCCAAGGATAATCTAGGAGTTTATGTTTGATTCAAATGAAGTTGTTTTGTTGTATTTACTTTCAAGTTGTAATGTTGAACTTATGTATGTATCTGGATTTCCAAAACTACTAAACTATTTGGTCTTTATGGTTACATATTCCTTGTTTATATGCCAATGTAACAAATTAAGGCACCGACTCTAGGAAACTTGGGTCGGGTCCTTAAAATGTGGCCCCCTTTACTTGAGGAGTATAGTTTGTATGAATCATGAGAGGTGCCTAGGAAGCTATGCAGCTTGAAGCAGAGAGATAGGGTGACCCACATGGCTGGGGCACAATTTTTCAAACCGTTCATTGCATCCATGCAAAGGGGTACCCTTTTAGTTAGAGGGTGTGCACGGGTCATGCTTGTTTTTTAAAATTTTGTGTACGGTCTGTGTGAGGTGGTTATCTTGCATAGTACCAACTGCATGGTTAGTGCATAGTTTTCCTAACCGTGTGGATCTTTAAAGAGATGGAAAAACCATTTTCCCCATTCTTATTTTTAATAATACTCCCTTATTTCCTTCTATCCAAGTACAACATCCCATCACATGGGAGCTATCCTTCTACCTCCTACAAGGACATGGTGTATCTCCTCCATTCAGTGTTAGAATCAAGCACTATTGGGTGCATTGGAACTGTATCAAGCATTTTTTGATTATTTCATTTTCTCTTTAACTAGATCAATTCAAGTATCGGTATTGGATGAGTGGACCTTCATAAGCATGATATTTCATTATTACATGATCAAGTTCCTAGATTGTGCTTGCTTGTTGTTACCCTTCTAGGCTAGTATGGAGTACAGGAAAAGAGGATCGACCTAGGGCTCTCGATGCTATTAGAGATAAATGATGGGTCTTTTATTTATTTATTTCTTTTGTTAGTATTTCCATGTACTTTATACCTATTGTATGCCAAATTTTTTAAATTTTATCATGTTCATGCATGGTTATATTTTCGATAATTTTGACTATATGTTATTACTATATTCTACTGCCTTCTTTACTTTTGTTTCCATTATATTTATGTCTTATATAGAGGGTATATTCTCCCAACTATACCACCTTTAAACCCTTGCTACTAGTTTATATCCTTTTGAGTATGGGGAGGCATGCTTTAGGATCCGTGGAAAACTGATTCGAGGCATAATTTGAAGTGTCCTTCAGGATGGGATGCTATAAATAGTATTATAGAAGGTTTTACTTTTATATTACTATTTGGGATAGTAGGCAGGAGACTAGTAATGCATCAATACTTGTTAAATAGATCATGTCTGGGTCTGACCAACCCATGCACGAGGGAAAGATCAAGTTGTCAGGGATGCGATTTTTTATTCTTCTACTATTATAGTTGATTATTATTTCACCTTGAGTGATTGTTGTAATTTTTTTTTATTATTGATTCATGGATTATTATTTTAAATCTTGGCCCTGTATGGAAATAGGTGATGTGTGTTACATACATCATTCTAGGAACATAAATATTCACATACCATGCATATTCCATTCCATGTAGATTTAATTATAGTTTTCCTGATGCGTGATGATTTGTATACCCTACTCAGTGATTATTAAGCATGCTTATTTTTATACCATGTTAGGAACTTTATTATAATTACTTGCTATATATGCCATGATTGAGTGTTTCCTTACTTCTATAGTATCTTCCCATGATAATTTCCATGCTTACATATATTTATTACTTGTGAAGTCATGCCTGTTGTATTCATGATATATGGTTGATTAAATAAAATGTTTGTATCCACCTAAATGGTGTTTTCCCATATATCTTGATGGTGGAATTTTATCTAATCAACCAATTATTTTATGTTTGATCCATGAACCATTAGTTTCATGGGATGAAACATTAAATGTTTCGACTAAATGGGGGCCAGATTGCAACTTATAAAGTGTTTTAGAACTTTATAAATTGGGAAATGGTGACCTATATAATCAAACAATCTCAAATAGACTTACTATAATTTTAAATTAAACATGGTAATCTAATTTCAATTAAATGGAAAAAATTGATCCAATTTATTGACTGTATGGACCTTTGTAAATTAGAGAATGGTAACCCATATAATCAAACCATTATATATAGACTTTTTTATTCTAAAAACAAAGGTGTAAACCTCATTGTAGTTATATAAATGTAATTTTTAACTTATAAAGGAAAGTACCATTATAACTTGGGAATAATATCTCATCTAACCGAACCATGATGCTTATATATATATGTTCTAAATTGGAGTTATTATAGAAAATAACTGCCTCTGTATAGGATTTTACATCAATCTTTTGGGAATAAAGACCCATGTGACTAATTCTAGAAATGAACAACTGGACCCAAGTAGGTCTGTTAGGGCATATTTTTTATGAGATAATTGCTCTCAACCAAAGGAGGTCAGTCATGATATGATATTATTATGTGCTAAACCCATTAAGGGAGTTCTAAAAATGTTAAGTGGATGAGTTGGACCCTCATATGCCACCATAATATTTATATTCCTTAGTACTTAACCCAATGGGGGTATGCTTATGCAAATGGAATAGTCATTTAAAGTTACTAAAACTGCTTATATGGTGTTACATATAAATTTATGGTATCATCTTACTTGACCAATTCACTTAATTATCCTCATCATCTACTTTTGGGATTTATTATTAATAGTAGTTAGTTAATTTAAATTCCTATTACCAACTAAAGAGTTATTTACTCTATAGATCGGAAATTGAAGTTTTCTTTAAACAATCCAGTTGTGAAAATGTTTGAATCAAATAAATGGTTAAAAAGAAATTATAAGATAATTTCTTAAATGGTGTGTGATGTAAGAAAAATAAAGTGATTAGCACTACTATTTTTTTAACTGGTACTTAAAATCTATTGTGTGTTAGCTTCTTAAATATTGAAATAAACTAGTTTAAATGCCTTAAAATAAAATATAGTATATGTGGTTATACCTTGAAACCTAGGAAAGGGTTATATTTTTCTTTTGTTTTAATGAAAATTTGAGATAGGAAAATCTATGTTGCCTATAAATATCTATTGAATCCATACTAGGTTATGTTGGAACTAGATTTTATGTGGATAAGCCTGATGACCCTTTTGAGGGGTGACTCTAGTTTCTAGATTGATACCTTGTGCTGCTTCAGTGGTGTCATAATAACGAAGGAGAGGGGTACAAAAACACTATTCTTTGGGAGGTGTAGGGTTATATTCCCAAGATTTTTCTCCTAGGATAATTTATCCTTCCCCTAGTATCCACTTGTATTTCCGGATCACCTAGTTTCTTGATGGGTGGGTGAAATGAGGTGTAACTCACCCGTACTAATGAATTGCCATGTCGACCCATCACTGATCGGGTCATCACCCTCTGGTACGCTCTGCCATCTTGGTTGGCAATGACTCTTTCCTAGATGGGGCTCTCTCTGGAGTGATCCCTTCATGGAGAAGGGGGTTTCCTGGTATTGAGGGTTTGAAAAGGACACATACAGGGATTCCCATTTAAGAAGGTAGAGATTGACACCTCATAACAAAGCGTAGGGGCGGGCTTGGTAGAGGCAGTGCCCTCATAAATTAAATCATTGTTAAATTCTTGTGATGTTTTTTTATAATAAGTGGTTTCGTTTGAGTGTAATTTTTCTAGATTAGGACTCCTAGTGTGAATGAAACCCCAGGTGTATGGGTGGTTTTATGGAACTTGATCCTCAATTGGGTATTCCCGTATGTGGATACCCAATGAGTGTTAGCTCATTTTATTTTACATTAGCATTATAAAATTTCATTGAGAAATCCTCTATCCAGATGTACACTATGATTAGGGTCTCATATCCTGATGTTCAATAACTTATTTCATTACGCTTATGACAATAGAATCTGACCCTTATAGGCTGATACTATTTTTTTTGGTTTCAGATTAACCTATTCTTAGAGAGCGTTTTAAGTGTGATGGAAGCATGTTTTTATTATCGTGAGTGGGTTATGGTTCTCATGTGAGGAACCTTAAGGATATTTGGTAGAACTTGATACCCTTACTTCTGACATAGACTATAAGGCCCCAACCTTAAACATTTCATAATATTGAGTTAAGTCAATAATTCACATTGAGGTTCTTTTCAGGTTTAAAGTTTTAGAGAATTATGAAATAACTAATACATAACAAATAAAATTTATACAAAGTGTATACCACTACAAAATTATCCATTTCTTCAAAAATATAATACTTTTAAAAGTAAACATGATTTCTTTTTCTTGATAAAAATATTCTTTAGTTCTTCCTTTCTCTTACCCATCCTTATACCCTGTGAAAACATTTTAAAAACTTGGGATGGACATAAAAAAGATCAATAAGTGATATAAAATAAGGAAACAAAATGTTATTCCATGAATATTAATAAATCCATGAAATCATAAGAATCCTAAAAAACTTCATATAAATCATAAATCATAAAGTTAACTTATGGACTCCATATCATACTTACATTGTAGCTTCCACAACTACATAGGGAGTAACCTTCATGGTTACATTTGGAATACTCATCATAGTATATTCCTTAAATATCTTAGGATAAACCTTATCATTTAAGTCCGTATCATTACCCAATGCATTGGAGATCTATCACAGTCTCACCCGACCTCAGTTTATTAGGGTTTCACCCGTATACATAAGCAATGACCAATAACCATAACTTAATCATAACACATAAAATATGCATAAAGGAAAAATAACATTTACACATTGCAATCATGAGATATCAATTCATTATCAAAACTATTTTCAATAGAAAAATAACTAAAAATGGAATATGATATTTAATTTTCTTTTAAAAACATTACAGCTTGTAGAGGAGTCCCAATAGAAAATAATGGTCACAGCGGCGGAAAGGTCGTTTACGCTATATATGTTAAAAAAATTCATTTTGTTGTTTATTAAAATGATTTGTATAAAAAAGATTCATTTTGAAAATCATTGAATGAAATTAAAATTCAAAGGGGTTTATTATACACCGTATAAAAGAAAGTGGTGTATAATATCAAATTATGCCTCAATGAAAGAATATTGAGATGAAGTCCCTTACCGTGAGTCCAACTCATCATGTACAATATTTATATTCCTGAATAATAAACTTAGATTAATTTATACTTGAGAACCGTCTTCAAGTTTATTATTTCTTTTATATCACTTATTACCATGTTATAAAAATTGTATAATTATTTAAGTTCATATCAGATGTTTTGTCGATATTCGGTACTTGAGTCGAAAAAAAACATGGTTTTAATGTTACTAGTACATGTGGTCATAAGTACATCATCTCTAGAATAGTATTCATGAAATAATAATCACTTTTATACATTAATCATACTTTTTAAATCAAAATATTAATTATGGTTATGAAAAATTAACAACTTTATATTCATGGAGATAATACGTCGTACGTACGCATGAGTAACGTTTTCATTTTTCACTGAACATTATAAAAATATGGTAATTATTATTTTATCTTTCCAAAGTGATAATAATATTATTATAATCATAATAATGATTTAAATATACTTATATATATCATACAATTGATGTGGTGAATAAAAACGATTCACATTGCTTCGTGGAGGTGATAGTTCACACGTACACACGAACGATGTTATTGTTTTTATGTGAATGGAAGGTAAGAAAATAATTGAAATATTACTCTTTTAAAATAATTAATATTTCATGAATATCAAATATTAATATTAATTCCATCATTATAACTGATCTTGGTAGACTATAATGGAAAGCTAACTAAATCAGTTTGTGGAGGTGATAATTCACACGTACGCATGAACGGTTAATTCCTTTCCCATTTGATGGAAGTAGAGATGGATTTAGGGGATGATATTATTGAAATAAAATCTCATTATATTGAGGATACTGGAGTTATTATTTTATCTTGGAAGAATAATATTTAAAGGAAGTATAAGAATAAATAAAATATACACTCTTAAAAAAACGATACCTCTTCTTCAGTTGATCACCTTTGAAGAACACCTTAACACCTCTAAAAAGGGTATTATTCATAAAATAAGGCCTTAAGAATGTGAGGAGGGATTATAGGAATATTTTTGGGAAGATATTGGATGAAAAAAAATTATTTGGAAGTGTGAGTATTAGAGATGATAGGGTACCTTTTTATAGGAGAGGGGAGGGGCACCCTTAGAAACTCTTAAATTATAAAATTAAGATAAATTCATTTTTTAATTCAAAAGGATCCAGCATGAGATATGTAAAATATAATATGAGGATAGTTTAAATACTCTCATAAAATAATTTTTAGACATGTATTTATTTTATTTTAAACCTTATCTTTTCAGTTTACACTTAATTATTATCTTTTATTTTAATTATGGTAATAACATTTTAGTTATTAAGTGGATATTAATTTTACTTATATGGAATAAATTTTCCATAAATGGATACTTTATGAAAGTTTAAATAATATAATATCCAATTTTTAATTTTAAAATATTTTTAAGATTTTTAACTAATTTTAATTATTATTAAAATTATAAAATATCAATTATGTCAATTTTGACACTATTCACTTTATTGAATTTAAATAAAATTAAACATGGAGATAACTTAAAAAAACTATTTAATAGTCTTATAAAATTTCATAATAACCCATAAAAATCGTGGATGACATAAATTATGTGAAATAATAATTATTTTAATATTTATAATATCATTTATTTTATTCCTTCATTAATAAAGAAATCATTGCATTATCATTGTGCCATAATTAAATTTAATTATTTAATGTCTAAAAAATATAAATAAAATAACATGATGTAGGAAATATGTTTATATTTATAATTAATATTTATAGTTAAATTTATCACTTATATAAACCCATATTAAATTTTTTTTAGTAAGAAGATATATGTTTATAACATAATTTCCTTTACTTTAAATTAAAAGTTATTAATGTCATAATCACACCCAAGTGGCTTCCAAAGGCCAAATTTTCATTTCAAGGGTTTTATTGGTCATCAATATCTCATAAAATAGGATTATAACAGGTTTTAGGTTAGTTTTATATTATTATAATTTTATTTTTACCCTTATTTACCTGATTTACCCTTTAACCATGGTAAATAAAAAATATTACTAAAATTACTATTCATAATGTCCAAAAATAAAAGGGATCTATTTAAATAATTTGGACCATCTGATTCCAAATATGGAATAAATTTTTATAAATTCAAAACACATAATTTGTAGGAATTAATTTAAAATTAATTCCCATCGTCAAAACGAGTAAATGAGTTTTTTAAAAGTAAAAACCATCAAAAGATTGACATGTGTTTATATCAAATTTTAAAGTGAAATTACTTACAATGACCAAAATTGGATTAAATTATAAAAACATAATATAAATATACTTTAAAACCAATTCAAAAGATAATCTATAAATACAAATAAATTAGACGAAAAGGTAGTTTTGAATTAAAATGCAGTATTTTTCACCATTCATTAAAATATGAAATTTGTCAGAAAAATACAAAAATCTCATCCAAAGTAAATTTTTATGTCCCAATTACAAATAAGAAGTTTATTTTGTCAAATATAACATATAAAAGTGAAAAAAACTAGATTTAAAATGATTTCTCCATTAAAAGGTAGTAAAACTACATTTTAAAAATATTAGAGTATTTTATGCTTAAAAGTGGATTTATTCTCATTTCAAGACTCTAAAATTTATTAGATGAAAGTAAAAACACTTAATAAATATGTGTAAAGATAATATAGTTAGTTATTTTTATTCCCACCAATACATTGACTAGTCAATAACTACTATTTTAAATAATCATACTAATAATGTATTATTTTTTGGTATAACTCAGTCTTTTGTGCAACAAAAGATTTCGGAGAAACCTATTGTTGCGTGTCGAGTAAACTATCAGAAAAAGCATCTAATTTTATGTAAAATTAATATATAATTCATAAATATTAATATATATGAAAATGTATTATTTTATAATTACTTGGGATGTTACATCCTTCCCCCTGTTGGAAATTGCGTCCTCGCAATTTTATTCACTTATCAAATAAGTGGGGGTATTTCTCCATCATAGAATTTTCTGATTCCATATTTCCTATTAAACCATATGGTTTTCCCAAAAAACTGTAACCTGATGAATCATTTTATTCCACAACACCTGCTCTCTACGTGTATGAATCTGGACTGATTATTCCATATAAGAAAGATTCTCTTACAACTGAACTACTTATGGACTCAAAACATGAGATGGATCCGAAAAATAATTTCTCAACATTGATACATGAAAAAAATTGTGTACTTGGGATAAACTTGGAGGTAAATACACTTTTTAGGAAACTGAACCAACTTTCCCTAGGATTTCATAGGGTCTAATGAACCGCGGACTCAGATTTCCCTTCTTACCAAAATGAATCACACTTTTCCATGGTGAAACTTTGAGAAAGACATGATCTCCTACCTCAAAATAAAGATCCTTCCTCTGGTTATCCGTATATCTTTTTTACCTGCTCTGAGCTATACTCATGTGTTTCTAAATCAACTAAACATTTCTACCATCTCTTATACCAATTCTGGTCCCATCAACTTCCTTTCACCTACTTCATCCCAAAAAATTGAAGTTTGGAACCGCTTTACATATAATGCCTCAAATGGTGCTATCATTATACCAGAATGAAGAATTTTATTATAAGAAAAATCAACCATAGAAATATGTTCATCCCAACTTCCCTAGTAATCTATTAAACAAGCACGTAGTATATCCTCCAAAGTCGGGATTGTTCATTCTGTCTGCCCATCAAATTGAGGATGAAAAGTTGTACTAAAATTTAATTCAGTACCCAACGACTTATAAAGGACTTTCTAAAAGTTAGAAGTGAACTTGGGATCACAATTAGATACAATGGAGAGAGGAAATCCATGTAACCTGAACATCTTCTTAAGATACAACCAAGGAAGTTGATCTTGATATAGTGTATCTCAAATAGGAAGAAAATGATAAGATTTAGTCGGTCTATCAACAATAACCCAAATCGTATTATTACCTTGAGAAGTCTTTGGTAATCCCACTATGAAATCCATGGATATATTTTCGAATTTCTAGTCTAGTATTGGAAATGGATGAAACATCCCTTTTGGTAACTGTCATTCTGACAAAACAAACACTTCATAGTAAAGTTAACAATATATATTTTCATTCCATCCCAAAAGTAATAATCTCAAAGGTCTCTATACATATTAGTACTGCCAAGATGAACTAAAAATTAAGAACTATAAGCTTCATATATCAACTCTTTCTTCAATTGTGAATATCAAGGCACACATAAGCTCCTCCCAAATCTCAAAACACAATCTTTATCAATGTTAAATTCAGGAAACCTACCCTTATGAACCAGTTATACTTTTTTTATCAACTCATTATCTTCATTCCACACTTGCTTAATTCTATTTGATATAGATGATTTCACTAACACTTGAAACAAAACAGAGGAATATCTTACCCCAAAAACTTCCAACCAAAAATTCATCAAATCACTAACTAAAGTATCACGTTATAAACATATAATGGTTAATGTAGCATTAATTTTCCAAATCAAAGCATCAAACACTTTGTTTGCTTTTACAGGATGGTAATGAATCGTGTAATCATAATCCCTGATTAGTTCCAACCGTATTCTCTGTTTCATGTTCAATTATTTATGAGTTAATATATACTTTAAACTTTTGTGATAAGTATATATTTCACATTTTACTCTATACAAATTAAACCTCCAAATTTTTAAAGAAAAAAATACAACAGCTAATTCCAAATCATGTGTAGGGTAATTTAACTCATGAGTTTTCAACTAACATGAAGAATAAGCAATTATCGAATCATTTTTCATTAGGAAACAACCAAGTCCTTTCAATGAAGAATCATTGTAGATAAAAAATTCACCATTCCTGGAAGGTAGTTCCAAGACTGGAGCATTCACCAATCTTCTTTTCAATTCACGAAAACAATCATTACATTCTTTTATCTAGATGAACTTAACATGTTTTTAGGTTAACTTAGTCAGTGGGATAGATAACCATTCAAAATTATCAAAAAACCTTTGATAATAGCCCAATAAACCAAGAAAACTATAAATCTCAGTTATATTTGTGGGTATTGGATATTCTTCAAAAAAATTTGTTTTAGTAGGATCAATAGTTATGCCATATTTAGAAACAATGTGACCAAGGAATGAAATTTGTTGTAAACAAAACTCACAATTACTGAATTTACTATACAATTTATTTTCTTTTAAGGTTTTCAATACAACCATTAAATTACTTTCATGCTTCTTTTTACTTTTAGAATATACCAAAATGTCATCAATAAACACAACAAACAACTTATCCAAGAACTCATGAAATATTCTATTCATAAGATCCATGAATATAGTAGGTGCATTAGTTAACCCAAAAAACATAACTAAAAATTCATAATGGACATATCTAGTATGAAACATAGTATTCAAAATATCTAATTCCTTTACTTTCAACTGATGGTACCTCAACCTCAAGTCAACCTTCAAAAAATACTGAGCTCCCTAGAGCTGATCAAATAAATCATCTATATGAGGCAAATGATACTTGTTCTTAATAGTGATGTTATTCAAGGCTCTATAATCAATGAAAAGTCTCATTGAACCATATTTATTTTTAACAAACAAGATAGGGTCACCCCATGGCGATGTGCTAGGTTGAATGAAACCTTTATCTAATAACTCCTACAATTGATTCTTTAACTCTAACATTTAAATTTGAGCAATTTGATATGGGGATTTTGAAATTGTATTAGCATTAGGAAAAAATTCAATAGTAAATTCAAATTCATGATCTGGTATAATAATAGGAAACTCATCAGGAAAAAAATAAATATACTTATTTACCACCGAAACATCATTAATCTGAACAATTACTTTGTTTTCAAAAATATGTGAAAGGTAACATTCATTTCCATCTTTTAGTAGTTTCTCAACTTCCTGGTATGTTTTCAGAGGTAAGGGTTCATTCTTATACACAAACTGAAAGTCTTTCTATAAAGAAACTTCTTTAGATATACAGTAAATCTTAGCATGCCAAGGACACGTCTATGGGTCTGAAAATTTCTGACATTTTTAATAGGTTGAAATATGATATGAGGGTGGGGAGTCTTGCTGGTGCTGTGGTGATACAGGGTAATTCAGCAGCTTTAGGTGATGCAGGAGTTTCTAGTAGGTTGAAGAATGATCATGCAGTGGCCTCAGGTGAGGGAATTTCTGGATCTTCTATTTCTAATGCTAGTGTGGAATTTCAATTGGAGGTTGATGGAGTTCTCATGATTCAAGGTGTTGGTTCTTATGTGGAGGTAGTCTGGTCACCTGTTGGAGGATAGGTTCTGGCCACTAAGATTCCAAACAGTTCAATTCCTAGAAGGGAAGTGTCTGATATTGAGCTTAAAAATCATTTTTATGGTTTTAATAATGAAGATCCGGTGCAGGAGGTTGAAACCAATCAGACAAGATATCCCATGGATGAGCAGTAGGCCCAGGGGAGCGTGACTAGTGATGGGTATAGGAAGGGAATCTGTAAAGAGAGAAAATATTACTCATATTTTCCACCACCCATAAAGAAAAATTCGGTGAATAAATTAAATTCCAAGAATATGTATAGTGATGTTCTTGATCAAACATTAGAATTACTTATGATTTCAGACCAAGAAATGGTTGAACATGTTTTTTTTCTTAACGCTGCTGAATAAGAAGCTACCAGAGAAATAGGAAGGTCATTGAGGATGAATATTAATGAGGAACAATATAACTGGATCGATAGGAATAACTTGATTTTAGTTGAGGGATTCAACAATTGGAAGATCATCCTTGAGGAGTACATTCAGACTTGGGATAAATTGATGTTAAGACTTGAGGATCTCTTAACAGATGAACCAGAAACTCAGGTAGGCAATATCTCCTGGAGACTATTTAGGGAGCCAAACTCTGGTAGTCTTAAATTTTCTTTTAATGGTTCAGTTATTTCTTTTCATGTATAAACCCATGGTTTCTCACTTTTTCTAAAAAGTGTTTGGGAATAAAAAATTTAATTTTTAGTTAGTTCTTCGATGAACACTCATTTTCATAATGACCCATCTCATTGAACTTAAATTTTTTTACTGACTGTAAATCAGATTTTGTATTACCACTACCCTAGACTTTTTCAGTGCAATTAAGAGACTTATGTACCATATTACCACATCATAAGATCTTAAAAAAAATTAAAAAGACATCCCCCAGTGTAATTTTTACCACAATTTTCACAAACTATAAAATTAATTTTCTTACCATTAGACATTTTCGAAGAATTTTTCCCTTTCTCCTACCACCTCGACCTCTTATTCTACCATTTTTTAAAAGAACACCTGATCATCAGAAAACTCCATTTCCACCTTCTCCGCACATCAAACAAGCTTTTCATAACTTTTTAACTCATGAGAAGCCAATTCCCTTTGATACTTTGGCTTTAATCCTGAGTAAAAATGATTGATTTTAATATCAAGATCTTAGATGAAATTTAGAGAATACCTTTCCAGTTGAGTGAATTTGGATTCATAAGAACCCACTGAGTCATCCTCCTTCCTCAATTACAAAAATTTATTTTCCATCCCATGTCGAACCACCTTAGGAAAATATTTATCAAGAAATAAGCCTTTGAATTCATCCTAATCAAGAGAATAAATCTCTTGAATGCCCCTGATATTATTAACCATATACCACCACTGATTGGCTTCACCATCAAAATGGTAAACAATAAGACTAACCTTTTGATTTTGTGAACACCCCATGAAATCAATTTTTTTACAATGCTTTAATCCACCCTTCAACTGGCACAGGTTCAGGTGATCCTCTGAATGATGGAGGATGTTGCCTCAGGAAATATTCCGTTACTTACCTGTTCCTCTATGGTTGATCTGGCTGATCTTGTGCATGGATACCACCAAGATTTATAGCCTGATTCACCTACACCATCACTGTAATAAACTATTCAGTTCTGATTCCGACCATCTTAGGTTATTGACTGGGAAGGTTATTTTCCTCTTGATATCGTCCCAGCATAGCTTCCCTATTTACTCTATGGAAAACCATTCTGAACAAAAATATCTTAGATGAAGAAACATGGTAATCTTCAAATGCTATATCATTTAAATTTGAAAATAAAGTAAAAAATAATTTATGGATATTCTATTAATAATATCATAACACCTAACATTATCTAAACCGAACTTTAATACCAACTAAAAGGCCCCAACCTTAAACATTTAATAATATTGAGTTAAGTCAATAATTTACATTGAAGATCTTTTCAAGTTTAGAGTTTTAGAGAATTAGGAAATAACTAATACATAACAACTCAAATTTATACAAAGAGGATACCAGTACAACAGTATCAATTTCTTCCACAATATAAAACTTTTAAAAGTAAACATGATTTATTTTTCTTTATAAAAATCTTCTGTACTTTTTCCTTTCTCTTACCCATTCTCATACCCTACGAAAACATTTTAAAAACTTGGGATGAGCAAAAAAAAGCTCAGTAAGGGATATAAAATAAGGAAAGAAAACCTCAGTCCATGAATATTTATGAAACCATGAAATCATAAAAATCTTTAAAAACTCCATATAAATCATAAATCATAAAGGTAACTTGTTTCATCCATATCATACTTACATTGTAGCTTCCATAGTTACATAGAGAGTAACCTTGATGGTTACGTTTGGAATAACCATCATAGTATATTCCCTAAATCTCTTAGGAGAAACCTTATCATTTAACTCCTTATCATTACACAATTAATTGGAGAGATATCACGGGCTCACTCACCCTAAGTTTATAATGGAACCACCCATATACAAAAGTAATGACCAAGAACCATAACATAATCATAACACATAAAATATGCATAAAGGAAAAATAATATTTCCACATTGCAATTATGAGATATCAATTCATTCTCAAAAACCATTTTCAATACCAAAATACCTAAAAATGGAATATGGTATTTACTTTTCTTTTAAAAACATTACAGCTTGTAGAGGAACCCAAATACTAAATAATGGTCACAGCGGCAGAAAGGTCGTTGACGCCGCATATGTTAAAAAAGCATTCCTTTTGTCATTTGGTAAAAATATTCGTATAAAAAAGATTCTTTTTGAAAATATTTGAATGAAATTAAAATTAAAAGGGTTTTATTATACACCATATAAAATAAGGTGGTGTATAATATCAAATTGTGCCTTAATGAAAGGAGATTGAGATGAATCCCCTTACCACGAGTCCGACTCATCACAAATGATATTTATATTCCTGAATAATAATCTTAGATTAATTTATATTTTCATGATAACCTTTTTCAAGTTTATTATTTATTTTATATCACTTATTACCATGTTATAAAAATTATATAATTATTTAAGTTCATATCGGATGTTTTGTCGATATTCGGTACTTGAGTCGAAAGTGAACATGGTTTTGATGTCACTAGTCCCTGCGGTCATAAGTACATCATATATAGAGTATTATTCATGAAATAATAATAAATTTTATACATTAATCATACTTTTTAAATCAAAACATTAATTATGGTTATGAAAAATGAACAATATTATATTCATGGAGACTGTAGGTTGTGCGTACGCATGAGTAAAATTTTCATTTTTCATTGATCATTATGGAAATATGGTAATTATTATTTTATATTTATAGAATTATAATAATATTATTAGAATCATAATAATCATTTAAATATACTTATATATATATATATATCATATAAGTGATGTGGTGAATAAAAACGATTCACATCGCTTCGTGAAGGTGATAGTTCACACGTACGTACGAACAACATTATTGTTTTTATGTGCATGGAAGGTAAGAAAATAATTGAAATATTACTATTTTACAGTAATAAATATGTCATTATTATCACATATGAATATTAATTCCATCATTATAACCAATCAGAAGAGATGATAATGGAAAACGAACTAAATCAATTCATGGAGGTGATAATTCACACGTACGCACGAACAATTAATTCCTTTCTCATTTTATGGAAGTAGAGATGGATTTAGGGGATGATATTAACATAATAAAATATCAGTATATTGAGGATACTAGAGTTTTTATTTTATCTTGGAATAAGAATATTTAAAGGAAGTGGAAGAATAAATAAAATAGAAACTCTTAAAAAATGATACCTCTTATTCAGTTGATCACCTTTGAAGAAAACCTTAACACCTATAAAAAGTGTGTTATGCCTAAAATAAGGCCACAAGAAAGTAGGGAGGGATTATAGGAATAGGTTTGAGTAGATATTTTCTGAAAAAAATTATTTTTAAATGTGAGTATTATAGAAGAGAGGTTACCTTTTTATAGGAGAGGGGAGGGTAACCCTTGAAAACTCTTAAATTATTAAATTAATATAAATTAATTTTTTAATTAAAATGGATCCAACTTGTGATATTTATAAGATAAGATGATGATAGTTTCAAATAATCTCTTCCAATAATTTTTAGACGTGTATTGATTTTATTTTAAACCTTAACTTTTCAGTTTACCCTTAATTATTCTCTTTTAATTTAAATTGTGGTAACAAAATTTTAATTATTAAGAGGATATTAATTTTACTTATATGGGGCCAATTTCCAATAAATGGATAGTTTATGAGATTTTAGAAATTATCATATCCAATTTTTAATTTTATAATATTTTTAGTATTTTTAACTTATTTAAATTATTATTAGTTTTATAAAATATCAATTATGTCAATTTTGACACTATTCACTTTAATGAATTTAAATAATATCCAAAAGAGAGATAAATTAGAATAAAACCATTGAATCGTATTATAAAATGTCATATTTGCCTTAAAAAATCATGGATGATATAAATTATGTAAAATAATAATAATTTTAATATTTATAATATCATTTATTTGATCCCTTAATTAATAAAGAAATCACTACATCATCATTGTGTCATAATTAAATTTAATTTTGTAATGTCTATAAAATATAACTAAAATATCATGATATAGGAAATATTTTTTATATTTCTAATGACTATTTATAGTCTAATATATCACTTATATAAACCCATATTAAAATTGTTTTAGTGAGAAGATATATGTTTATAACATATTTTCCTTTAAATTAAAAGTTATAAGTGTCGTAATCAGAACCTAGTGGCTTAAAAAGGCCAAATTTTCATCCTAAGGGTTTTCTTGGTCAGAAATTTCTCATCCAATTGGATAAGTACAAGTGTGAGTGTAGTTTTATATTATTATAATATTATTTTTACCCTTATTTACCTGATTTACCCTTTAACCATGGTAAATAAAAATAATTATTAAAGCTACTATTCATCATTCCAAAAATAAAAGGGAACTATTTACATAATTTTTACCTTATGATTCCAAATATGGAATCCATTTTTATAAATTCAAAACAAAAAAGTTTTAGTAATTAATTTAAAATTAATTCCTATTTTCAAAATGAGAAAACGTGTTTTTTAAAAGTAAAAGCCATCAAATGATTGACATGTGTCTATATAAAATTTCAAATTGAAATTACTTCCAATGAAAAAAATTGGAATAAATGATAAAAAAAATCTAAAAATAATTTAAAATTAGATAAAAATATAATCTATCAATAAAAATAAATTAAACAAAAAGGCAGTTTTGAATTATAATATAGTATTTTTCACTATTCATTAAAATACAAATTTTATCAGAAAAATACCAAAATTTAAACCAAAGTAAATTTTGATAACCATATTCTGAATACGAAGTTTATTTTGTCAAATAGAACATATAAAAGTAAAAAAAATTAGATTTAAAAAAGGGTTTCCATTAAAAGGTGGTAAAACTACCTTTTAAAAATATTAGATAATTTTATGCTTAAAATTGGATTTATTCTCATTTTAAGCCTCTAAAATTTATTAGATAAATGTAAAAAAAAATTAATAATTTTTTTTAAACATAATATAGTAGGTTCTATTCATTTCCACCAAGACAACAGCTGGGCGATAACTACCATTTAAAATAATAATACTAATAATGTATTATTTTTTGGTAGAACTCAGTCTTTTGTGAAAAATAAGATTTTAGAGAAACCCATTGTTGATTTTCGAGTATTATATCATACATAGAATCCTATTTTAAGTAAAATTAATATATAATTCATAAATATTAATAGATATGAAAATTTATTATTTTATAATTACTTGGGATGTTACACAGACCATAGTAGGTCAGCTAATTTCAGTTTAAATAAGGGAAATGATGAGAAAGGTTGGTTTGTAGTTTTTGAATACCTTAAAGGTAACGAGAACCATTTTATGCACATTATAGAACCATTTCACTAGTAGGGATCATGGTTTTTAATACATGAATATTAATTCCTTTACTTTTGGAAAGCATATAGGGTGTTTAATATTGAAACTAGCTTGGATGGGTAGGACCGTTTGGGTACCTGAACCAGTTGAACAGTAGTCATGCATTTATGGTTCCTTCTCAAAAATGATGTTGTGAGGTGGGTGATCATTTGAAAAATCATGGCACATGTGGGATTTATGATTTTGGAGAGGATTCCCAAGGTAAATCTCAATGTATTCAGATACTGATGTACCATGTACCACAGTCAGTTTGACTATGTTTATGGAGGACTCGTGGGTCCATGAGTCGGGTCTTGAATAATTTGTATAATATTGTACATGTGTAATGCTAAGTTTGATGTGAATGGTATATTCCAGATGGGTGGGATACCATTTGAATAACCAGTCAATGAGATTCCATGTGTGATCCAAGGATCGATGATTTACTTTGAACAATTTTTGAAATGGAAACCCGCAGATTTAGTAAATTATAGGTGGTTCCCAGGATGAGAGATCTAATGAAATCAATTGGGCACCATGATACGGTTGACCCATGTTTTAACCTGGACACTCTTGGTTAGGAGACGTGGTTTTAGGCATTAGAAATGGCTGTTATAGCCTATTTTCGATATGAGTGTGGCTCAAAATGAGTAACACATTCCTATCGATAAAATCATGGTATAGATTTTAATATAGGTGAGCATGACCCCTATATTGGCTTCATCATGAGTAAAATTGGAGGGAGTCAATTATACACTAAGCTAATCTAATCAAATTCATTTTATATCTTGATGAATTCACTCCTTGGAAGTCCACTCTAGGAGCGGTTTAAAGAAATCCTTATAGTGTGGATGTCACCATAGGTAGTTGGAAGTGGGCCCTATTGATATAAGGGTCTTAGAAATGCTGGACCGGTCATAGAAAGTTGTTTTTGAACTCGTATGACATTTGAAAAAATAACATGGGATGGTTCAATTAGGAGACATAATCAGAAGCCAGTTATGGGATCCAGTGGACATGCTTGATGTAATCTCAGAATGCATCAACTTAAAGGAATGGAGATCTATATTTTGAAATGTGTTAGACGTCTAATATAAGAGTTTTTTAGAATATTTATCCAAAGGTGGTTCAACAGGAATTCTATCAAAAGGAGTTATACAATCATTGTGGAACTATTTCATGCACACCATGGGTTTAAGCGGGTGCCATGGAAAGGTTCATCTGGGTCTTTTCAATGTAGCTAGTTTCTACCAGGTCAATTAGAGTTGACTGTTGTGATCATAATGAGATCCAGGAGTAGTGTCCTCACCTGAAATTGGGTGTACCATTTTTATAATTCTACAGACATGCTTTGGTAGGTAATACTGATGGTTTTGGTGTCATGAATCAGAATGGTATGTGCAAAAGATAATACCTAATGTGGGGAGTTCCTTAGGCCATGTGATAAAAGTGATGATTATTGGATAGTTTCTTGGGTTATATGGTCTTAAGTAAGATCTTTCTAGATGTTTTGACCTTGGTTACAAGCGTTGGATCAAGTTTAAATGATTAATACACTGTATATTTAAAATGGATCTTGAAGGTGAATTGGTCATTTCGAGATGCAACATGACCATTGGAGTGGATATTTATGACACAAGTAGTTCATGTGATTTTTTTTTGTTTCTAAAAGGCCTCTTTGGGATGAGAAGTTCTAAGGAGAGGAGATTGTAATGTATCATGTTTTGGACCTGGTCAAAAAGTCCTTGATCTTGAACTTTTCATTCGGTGGATGGGCTGAATATTAAATTGAGAATGAGAACGTAAATCCGAGAATTGGATCACTTAAAAGTGATGTTTTGGGATGAGTTTTAGTCTCAAGTGGTTTATCGGGAGTTCAAATGAGTTTTGGAAGCATCAGGATCCAAGAAATCAGTTTCAGGAGGAAATAGATGGATGTGCATGGTTAGTGCACAATTAGTTTAAACATGTGAATCAACTATGAAACCCACTTTCCTTAAAGGGAATTATTTTTTTGAACCATGTGAGGTGCCTTAGAAGCCATGAAGCTTGAGGTAGAGAGTCAGGGTGATCAAAATGGTTGGTTCACAGTTTGTCAAACTATGCGTTGAGGCCGTGAAAGGGTGTCCCCCTTTAGGAAGAGAGTGAGCATGGGCCGCTCACGATTTTTCAAACCATAAGCATGGGCTGTGTGAGGTGGTTGTATTAAACAGTTCCAACCATCTAGTTGAAAATCCTCTAACCTAACCATACAATCAAATCATATGACTCTTTAAATATCTAGAAAAAATAGCTTTTACCCTCATTTTTAAGACTCTTCCATCCTTTACTTCTCTCCATGTACAACACCCCCCTCACATGGGATCTCTCCTTTAGTATCCTCTCAGGATATGGTTTATCTCCTCTATTCAGTGTTAGAATAAAGCATCAATAGGTGAATTGGATCCATTTAGAGTTTTTGTTGATTTTTCTATTTTCTCTTGAATCAGATCGATTCAAGACTCGATATTAGAAGAGTGTACCATCCTAATCAAGGGATCTCATTATTTCCAGATCAGGTTCCTGGATTATTCTATCTTTCTATTAACCTTCTGGGCTAGGGTGGAGTAATAGAGCAGAGTACTGATCTAAGGATCATGATGCTATTGGAGATAGTTGATGGGTCATTTATGTATTTATTTATATTGTAAGTCTTTCCATGTACCGTATACCTACTGTATACCAATTTCTATACATTGTAGAATGTTCATGCATAGTTATCTTTTATTTCATTTTTATGGTTTTCTATTACTATATTCTAATGCCTTCCTTTACTGATGTTTCCACTGTATTTATTTTTGATATATAGGGTATAGTCTCCCCAATTTTCCACCTTTAGAACCTTAATACTTGTTGGAATCCTATGGTGTATGGGTAGGCACACTTGAGGACTAGTGGCTTACCGGATTGAGGCACATTTGTAAGTGTCCTTCAGGTCAGGATGCTATAATTCTTGTATAGAAATGGTTCATGGAACACAAGTGAAAGAATTTAGTGTCACCATATCAATAATCACATATGATCAATCACTATGTAATATAATCCCTTTATCTTAATATCTCATCAAGCAGGTTGTACACTTGTGTAATCAACCTATATGCTTGATACATCTTTCTTTGACTACCTAAAATAAACTTGTACTTACACCTTGACCATAGAATTTAATGTGATTGTTATATTTCAATCCAAGGGATGAGATATCAACTTATATTAATATGGATGGTACAAATCCTTCCTCAACTTTAATTAATAACATATAATTCATGACACACCCAACATACCCAACTTCACTATGAACTATTATCAGCATGGTTTATAAAAATACATTTAAGTGTATGAATCATGACATAAATTAATAATAATATTAAATTCTAAGGACTATAAAGAAATATCCAATGACACATAAACATGTGGAATTCCTACTGGTGGGTCTATTATCATAATCACCCATTTTGGATATAACCAAGTGAATAATTTATGAAAAGAAGTCACATATACTTATGAGTACTCATACCTAACATTTAACATGCTATGTTTCATATCATAAAATATTATTTGACTGTAGAACTAGGTTTAAGAATATTTTCATGTAATTTCAAGGTTCCCATCATAGAGGGGAACTACTATTGGTGCTCACCTTTTATATAAAGAAGGACAAAAATATTGAATTAGGAATACCCCAAACATGTGAAGAAAAAATGGGATAGGTAATGCAAGACAATCTCTATTAAAACCATTGAAGCATGCTTAAGTTTAACATGTGTATGGAACTTGTGCAACCACAAATTAACATAAGGTCAACCTATGTAGTTAACCTATTTAATGACATGACTCGCACAAGTACAACATGTGTGACTCACTTGTGCGTGATGACCCCCCTCACTCAAGGTCCCAAATTTTCCTATAAATAGGACCCTTGGGATCATTATTTAGAATATTTTTAGATGATTGATAGACAACCAAAGCCCTGCTCACCCAACACCCTCACCCAAGTCTTAAAAACTCTTTAGTAGGTTATCAAGATCTAAAATGATAGAGAATTATCGAAAGTAAGGGTGATTGAGTTACCAATGGTTTAAAAACACAAAGAACCTTTATAAAGAACTAATTCCTCCTTAGTCTAATAATATTAGGGTGAAGGACCCTTACATATCTATAAACTTGAATATTCCACTCCCAAAAACATCTAAGGAGACTGATTTCATCAGAAAAAAGACTCATAGATGTGGTGTATCCTATATCATTTTGCTCCCAAGAAGTCATCTTCATTTTCCCCAAGTATCACTTGGATGAAGTCATCTATTGTTCAACTAGGTATCACTTAGATGAATTCATCTTTAGTTTTCCCAGGTATCACTTGGGATAATTCATATTTAGTTCACCCAGTATCACTTGGTGGAAGTCATCTTCATCACCCCTAGGTATCCCTTGGGGGAAGTCATATTCAACTCTCCCAAGTATCACTTGGTAGAAATACCTTTAGTACTTCAAATAATTGCCTAGGAATTTTCACCTCCATTTCTCCCATGTATCACTTGCGAAAAGTCCCTTTTATTTCACCCAATTATTACCTGGGTGATGAATCCTCTAATCCCTAAGTCCCTTTCATACCACAAATGATAGGGTAATCCTTTAAATAGGTATCCTATTTGAGAATGCTATCGTTAATACCCCCACCACAAGCACTGAACTTACTTGGTTGGGGTATTAGACACACCAACATGTCCACCTTTCAATCATTAATTACCTTGGTAATGGATTACCCATGAATAATCTCCCAAGCTTGAGGGGGCCTCAAGATATTCACAATCATGCATCCCCTTAGTAATGAGGATCCTAACCTTGGAAGAATTGGTGGGAAGTTTCTCAGTTTAGAAAAAAGTTGTCATCTCCTTCTTACTTCCTGAAACGTGAAGTGAATTAGGAAGTGTATGTGCCTTTTGATTTCCTATAAATAGATACATAATCTCTATAACCTGGTTTATAAATATGAAAGAAGATGAAAATAGGCATTCCTCTTGGAGTAATCCCTGAATATTTCTTCATGAATACCCCTCCGTAGCCTTTCCCTCATCCATAAGAAGATAAGGATAAAATTCTCATAGGAATCCATATTGGAGTAAGCCACTTTCCTTTCTTGCAGGATATAAAACTTTTTCTACCTTTCATATCCCCTCCCCCATCTAATAGAATATGAGGAAATAAGTTCAACCCTAGAGATTCCAATTCAAGTATAAGTCCCTTCCAAATGTGATTGTAAGACATGATAGATCTTATAATATCTCTTATTTCTCACAGTGAGCATGGCTCACATGGGCTTAGAGATTAGTGGAAATCATGTCACTAGAATAATAAAAATTTCTCCTTTGGGTCTCCTCCTTAGGTGTAAGTCGAAACCCATATGAACTATGTGGGATTTGATTCCCATCACCATGGGATATGCAGGATGCATCCCCTTATTTTAAACCAAACATATTCAATATATCACCATCTTTATTGGGATATATTTCCAGTATGATCATTCCCACACCTGGAAGGATTATTTTATTTCAAGTCCTTTTAACATCATCATCATTTACCCATATTCCTTGTGAGATATATCAGTACAATGCCATATTCCTTATAATATCCACCAGATCTTTTTAGAAAAAATCCCCTATAATATCAACCATAAAGGCATGCTCATGTATAAGCCATGCACCAGCCTTTACTAGGAATATTTCACCTATATTTCCTCATCACATGATGTTAAACTACATGGTCTGGTCCTTTTCACATGAACATAAATGGTACAATGTGTCCTATTAAGTGGAAAAAAATTACATAGATTCTATTTTTTTCATGAGGATACATAGGATGCCCTTCTCATGGGCCCAATACTAAAATCGAAACAATGACCATCTCCCTAGATGATGATAAATTCTAGATCTCCCGACTATATATATTAAAAACAGAATCACAAAATATTATAAAAAAATAGAATGGAGAACCTATAATATATACAGATGTTCATATCCACATGTACAAATGATTGATTAAAGATGTAAAGGGTGACCAACCTTATATTGGGATTTAGTAAGGATTAAAAAACATGACTTAAATCTATAATAGAGTCTCAGAGTAGGTAATAATTCCACCCAAAAGGGTGTGATGAGCCTAAAATACCATACTCTAGACCAATATGAATTCCTAAGAATCATTGGAAAAATTTCTAGTGATCTCCTTTATAAAGTTGTTCTGTAGCCTATTACGGATGTAAGAACCATTGGGTGTTCTAGTTCTATGAATAAACCCAGTTGGAAACTGCTTGAAGGGTGTGAATAATTCCATGCATGAAAATGCTTCATTAGGTGTGAAACAAAAATAGTGAATCCAACATGAATCCTTAATTAAAAAAAATAATTGTGTGGCCCACATTCCAAGACATTTAATCTTACATACTTTTACAAAATGAAAAGGATCCCATCATGAATCCTTTAAAGTAATCAGCCTCACATGTGTTTGATTATTTTTTATAATACTTTGAAGGTTTTCTTTTATTTTTTATTATTTAAACATAGGAACTTCCATCAGAACTCCCTTTAATCCAAAATGGAATATTATTATGAATGACAAATGTATGCATCTATAGTTGTACAATCAAGGTCCTCATCAAACTAGGGGACACCATCACCCACCTAGTGTATTCAACGCCAGGTGGAAAATGAACTAATTTGGGAGTACCAACTCAATGGTAATATCTCGAACCTGTAGGCCCCACATAAATCTCTCCAAGACATAAAGCCTAACCAACCATCCTACCAGTGATGAATGGTTATAAAGAAGCAATCAGCACATGTTGTCATCTAAGATCATTTAGGGAGCCTCTCCCTAGAATAAAATAGTAAGTTCTTCCCTTATCTTAGGTAAGTAGATCAAGATGTCAATAGTATAAGAGTTTCCCTAAAGGGATTATATTAGTAACTACTGCTGCCAATGTCATGTGATTTGAAACCCTCAGCCTATTGAGGATTCCACACAATTGGCCCTAGCTCAGGTTACCCAAACCTGAGTTCCCAGGAAAACCCACCAAGAGAATAAAATGGTCAAAAAAAGTGAGAAATCCTATTTCCTCATTTATAATAAATAATACAACCAATATACCTCTGCGATAATCCATGAGTAGGTGCATATTCTTGCCCACACCCATCATTCTTGCTGACATAGTCTAGAAGCACCCAAATATGTTTGTCAGCATATCCTAAAACAAGGGTAGAACCATGTTTCCACCCTTGAACATGAGTCTATTTGGTATATTTTTATAGTAATTGGTGAACAAGATTAGGTATACGCCCCTACTCCAATAAAGTAATAGGCATATATTCTCTTTCTAACTATAGAATTCAGCCAACACATCCTAGAAGAAATGGAGGAGAAAGACTTTATCCCTAACCATATTCTACAAATCTATTAACATATCTTGATAGTAGAAAAATTAGTCAGGGATCAGACACACAACCTCACCCCCTCCATCGGATTAGCTTATCAGTATAATGTGAAGGCTACTCAGGAGAATGCACATTTTCTCACTCTTATCGGTGAGGGTCTTCATCACACTTACATGATAAATAGAGAATAGGATTGGGCACACATTCCCATTTCAACCAAATATTACAGGTCCATTTAGATGGAAACTTTAGGGTAGGCACATATACCTACCAAAACCCCTAGAATCTTATTAATATATCCCAATAGTAACATGAGAGTCACTCATACAGGCTCTTTTATATGAAATTAATTTCCCACAACATGTGACTATGACCTCATGATAGAGAACATCTAAAAAAATCTCACCAAGGGTGATATGAAATTTAGAAGAAATTTTACAACCCTGTCATGCTTAATGTTGGTGTTCTTAAGGCCCTCAAACATATATCAATAGTAGAATAATATCCTTTGACACGTTTCCAGATCAAGGAAAAAATAGTTTTAATTATAGAGTTCCTCCCCATAAATTTTTTACTAGAAACTCTAAAGGTTCTCCCTAAAATATTTACCAAGTAGGCCTCCATCATGGACATACTGAGACTAATCATGAGAACCTTTCCCATGATGAGTACTGTAAAAACCCTCCTCATGGTTAGAAACACAAGTGGAAACAAGGTACTCCCCATTCCATTGTCCACCCTGAAGGTCCAACTGTTGAGTCAATAAGGTTTTCCTTATGAATTTTCCATTCCTTTTCATTTTGAAAATCACAAACACCTTATACTTAAGCAAATATAAATTTTACCTCCGTAAGGAAAATTTACTTCTTTAAGGAAAGTTACCCTAACCCATATTTTCTTATACATAGCAATATTTTTCTTTAGGACAAAAACCAGATTCATACCCAAAATCCCAGAAGTCAATTAATGTAAAGATTTGAAGCATTCTATTTTTAGGATCCGAATTTTGGGTGTGAACTGTAATGAAGTTCCAATCCGAATTCTGGACTCTGAAATTTCATGATTTCGACTCCAAACTCTTAAGTGGTTCGACTCCGAACTCGTATGAAGTTCGACTCCAAACTCTTAAGCAGTTCGACTCCGAACTCTTAAGTAGATCGACTCTGAACTCTTATGAAGTTCGACTCCGAACTCTTAAGAAGTTCGACTCCAAACTCTTAAGCAGTTCGACTCCGAACTCTTAAGTAGTTCGACTTCGAACTCTTATGAAGTTCGACTCCGAACTCTTATGAAGTTCGACTCTGAACTCTTAAGCAGTTTGACTCCGAACTCTTAAGTGGTTCGACTCCGAACTCGTATGAAGTTCGACTCCAAACTCTTATGAAGTTTGACTCCAAACTTTTACTAGTTCGACTTCGAACTCTGCAAGTTCAGATTCTGATCTCTGGTGAAACCAGACTCTGAATTCCTATAAAATAGAATCCGAACATTTCTTAACATAGACTCTGAATTTCATTTTGGTTAGACTCCGAACTTTTGACTTGCTTACACTCTAAAATGTTGATTAGATTTTACTTACATATGATTCATTTCAAAACGATGTCATGCATTCAGTTATACATGATTTATTACTAAACGATTTCGTTCAATCTGTTTCTAATTAACCATTAGTTGAGTTACACGTATACAGGTCCCTCTGAATTTCATGGAAAATATGACCATTGGAGGAGGGAGCCGACCGTTGGAAATTTGCCTATAAATAGGAGCTCATTTGAAAGAGCTCAACAACAAGTTGATCGATCTAGAGACTACACACTGTTAAGGTAATTTATATAGAGAGAATATTTTCATGCCTTGTGTGTAATGAACCGCTCATTCAGATTGCTTTGTGCGACTCCGAATGTTGGTGATTACATTCGAGGACTTCCGGGGATAGGAAGACAGAGGTGCCGACTACCTTGAAGTTCGAGGGCTTCCTTGCTGAGGAAGACATAGGTTCTAACTACCTTGAAGTTGAGGGCTTGCGGTGATAGCAAGAAAGAGATTCCGATCTTCATATCGAGGGCTTACCCTGGTGTGGGTAAGACAGACTTGCTTGAAAGTATAAATCAAGGGACCTTTATCCAAGGTTGTTGGATACTATTCTATTTGGGTTAAAAGATTCATATCTTGTTACTTGTAGTTTTACTACTTGTTTTTCCGCTGCATATTGTATTGTAAAGAAAGTATAACCTTATTATATTTCCTTACACTTGTACTCTAATTAGTTTAGATTCTATATGATTTAAGGTAGAATCTTATATTGTAAATCTTGGTTCCAATTCTCCAGTTGGTGATTAGAGGTGTTGTGAATTTTCTTAGTTTAACTTTGTTAAACTTAGAATTTTCCTTGTCTAAGGAAAACATAGTTATCCGTAACCAACTTTAAAGGTTCCAAATGAATTTTTAAAGTGTAAAATTCACCCACCCTCTTGTATATTGAGCATCTACATCATTATTTCGATCCTACAATTGGTATCATAGGGAGGTCTCTAAAATACTTGTACTCACGTATAAGTTTTTTTCTTGCTCATCTTGTTCTTTATTCTTCCTCTTTACTTAGAAAGTTTTTTTTAATTCCAAACTTTGTCGTTCCAAACATTATCATTCCGAATTGTTGTTTCGAACTTTGTGGTTAAGAACTTCTTTCTACTAACTATTTTGGTTTCCAAAGTTTGTTTTAAGAATGGAAGGAGTCAATGTGGGTTCTATTGACAATCTAAATCCTACAAGACCACAAATCTTTGATGGTAATGACTATGAGTACTGAAGAGATCGAATGAAGACTTTTTTTATCAATACTGGAGTGGATAACTTTGTTATGCTTACTGATGATTATAAAATTCCTGATAAGGAAGTTAGAACTTTCACTAACCAGGAAAAGTAATAGTATCAACTCAATTATAAGGTACAAAATACTTTACTATGTTCAATGACTAGAAATATATATAGCCAAATTTCTTCTTGTGAAGCAGATAATTGTATCTGGAAGAAGTTAGAGGTAACACACTTTGGAACTTCTAAAGTGATTGAGACTAGGAGAGCTATGATTAGAGCTGAATACCATGGCCTCAATTTTTCTTATGGTGAACCAGTTTGAAAAGTTCAACAGAGATTTATGACTATAGTCAACAACTTACAGTCTATGGGAGAAAAATGGTTAGATGATGAAGCCATTGTGGATAAGATAATTGATGTTATGCCCAATGAGTGGGAATCAAAGAGAACATCTATAGATGAGAATAGGAAGGTCACTCAAATTTCTCTTGATGAGCTATTCGGAACTCTTCTCCAACATGAAACAAGAATGGAGAGAGATGATGAAAACATCAAGAAGAAGAATGGGAATGGTACTGTTGCTTTTACAACAACATAAAGTCATATGAAAACTAAGACTCCTGAGAGAGTAACTAGATCCAAGTCTAAGAAAGTTATTATCCAATCTGAATCTAGTGAAAGTGAAGTTTCTGAGAATGAGTTAGCAAATCTTGCTCGATGGATGAACAAGATAGTTGGCCAGAGAAATTTCTATTCTAAGTATAAGAAAAAGGAAAGGAAAGGTAGGAAAGATAGAGAAGTCACTTGTTACGAATGCAAGAGAGCTAGACATATTAGACCATATTTTCCTTTGCTCAAAAAGAAAGAAAGGAAAGAAAGACATTCTGAGAGGAATAGAAAGAAGTATTACAAAACCAAAGCTAAGAAAGTTCTGAAAGCAAATGACACCTAGAGTTCCAGTGGTGGTGACTCTTCAGATGAATCTTCTAATTATGAATCTTCAGGACAAAAGAATCTTGGTCTTATAGCCAGATTACCCATTAACAATCATTGCCTTATGGATAAGGTACAAAATGATGAATCATTGACCAATTTATCTTTAAATTCTAATGATAGTAAGTATTATAACTCTTCTGATGAAGAAAATACTTTACCAACCTATGAAGAAGTTTCTAGGTTTGCTGAACTTCTTGAAATTGAGACTTATAAACTCAATAAAAAACTTGATAAGGTAAAATCTAGGAATTCTATTCTTACAAAAGAAATATCATATCTTACTAAATATATTGATAGAAAAAATTATGATTTTATAAATATTTCAAAAACTCTTGAGGAAGTAAGTTCTGATAAGAACAAACTTTCTAAAGAGTTAGAAAAAGTAATTTCTAAGAAAAGTATCTTCGAGCCTAGCTCTAGTTCTAAATATAATGATCTTGAAGATAAAAACTTGGTTATAAAACTCAAGTCCAAATTTTTTTCCTTAAATAAGTGTTTATCAAACTTTACCCATGGTAAGGAAAATTTTGATAAAATGTATTCTCAAATACGACCTTTGAGAAACAAATCCGGATTTGGTTATACCCATGCTAAACCAATTTTTAGTAACAATTACTTTGTTCTACAAAGTGCCCCATTTTGTACCAAGTTTCAATGTGTTGGTCACTGGGAAAAGAATTTTTCTTTAAATAAAACCCAATAGTTAGGTTTTCATAAAGCCTATTTCTCTAAGAAAGTGTGGGTTCCCAAAATTTTGTTATATGGAAATCTCAGATCCAAGCAAGTTTGGATTCTGAAAGTCTAATTCTTTTCTTGTTTTCAGGAAGATAAAGGAAGTACCAACAACAATACATGGTACATGGATAGTGGATGTTCCCGGTACATGACTGGTAACAAAAGCTATTTTGAAAAGATTATCAAAACAAAAGGTGGAAAGGTAAATTTCGTAGATAATGCTCAAGGAGAAATTGTTGGTATTGGTAATATTGTTCTTCTAGGTAAAACTTTGATTTCAAATGTTTTATTTGTTAAGGGTCTCAAGCACAACCTCATTAGCATAAGTCAGTTATGTGATGAAGGGTACCTTGTGAAATTTAGGAATGATAAGTGGTTAGTACACAATTCCAAGGAAGAATTTATTCTCTTAGCTAATAGGCAAGAGAATTATTACACTTTGAACTTAGAAGACCTTAGAAGTCAATACCTACCTTTCCTAAGTGCAATGGAAGATCATTCCTGGTTATGACATAGAATACTAGGACACTGTAACCTTAGAAACTTATGTAAACTCTCTAAGAAGAAACTAGTTAAGGATCTACCGGAGCTTAGATTTGATTCTTCTAAAGTTTTTGATCCCTGTAAATATGGCAAGCAACATAAATCTAGTTTTAAATCAATTGGTGAAGTCTAAACTACTGATGCATTACAGTTAGTGCACATGGATATTTTTGGTCCAACACAAACTGGAAGTATTGGAGGCAAATACTATGTGTTTGTTTTCGTTGATGATTACACTAGATTTACTTGGGTCTATTTTCTAGAAAATAAGTCTGAAGCTTTTTCTTATTTCAAAAGTTTTAGAGCACAAGTTAAAAATGAGAAAAATATTCCACTGAAAACTATTCATAGTGATCATGGAGGAGAACTTCAAAATTCTGATTTTGAAACTTTTTTGTAGTAGAAAAGGTATTACTCACAATTTTTCAGCACCTAGAACTCCTCAACAAAATTGTGTAGTTGAAAGAAGAAATATAATTCTTCAAGAGATAACCAGAGCCATGTTGAGTGAATATTCTATAGCTAGACATTTCTGGGCTGAAGCTGTAAGTACTTCTTGTTATATTATAAATCGAGTTTTGATTAGACCTTTTCTTAATAAAACTCATTATGAGTTATGGAACGGTAGAAAACCAAGACTTTCATACTTCAAGGTTTTTGGTTACAAAGTATTAATTCTAAATACTAAAGATAATTTACATAAATTTGTACCAAAATCTGATGAAGGAATTTTCTTAGGCTACTCCACAACTTCTAAGGCATATAGAGTTTTCAATAAAAATACTTGTACTGGTGAAGAAACAGTGCATGTAAAATTTGATGAGTCTGATCCTTTTGTTTTCAAACCATTCCAACCTACATCCTCGGATGTGTTTTCAAAAACTGATTGTAAACCTTTGATAGAAGATCCTACTAATAAGGAAAATGTTCAAGAAGATACTTCTGGAACATTTACCCCAGAAGACTTTCTGCCCTATGTTGATGAATAGGTTTTACAAAACCCAAATCAGGTGTTTCTTAAGAATCATCCCAGTGATAGCATCATTGGTGATGTAAATCAACCTATAAGGACTAGAAGTTCCTTAATAAATGAAGTATAACATCTAGCATTTCTTTCCCAATTATAACCAAAAAGCACTGATGAAGCTTTAGGTGATGATGATTGGATCAAAGCCATGCAAGATGAACTAAATGAATTTGAGAGGAATAAAGTCTGGACCATGGTTGAAAGACCTAAGGAAACTTCTGTCATTGGGGTAAAATGGGTCTTTAGAAACAAGTGTGATGAAAATGGAGTCATAGTAAGGAATAAATCTAGACTCGTTGCTAAAAGTTATAATCATCAAGAGGGAATAGACTATGAAGAAACCTACGCTCCAGTAGGTAGACTTGAATCTATTCGTATTCTACTTTCCTTTGCAGCATTCTTCAATTTTAAACTTTTTCAAATGGATGTGAAATGTGGCTTTCTTAACGGTTTTGTTCAAGAGGAATTTTTTGTTGAACAACCTCCTGGATTTGAAGATACGAAACATCCGGATCATGTTTTTAGACTTACCAAAGATTTGTACGGTCTTAAGAAAGCCCCACGAGCCTGGTATGATAGACTCACATGATTTTTTCTTCAAAATAACTATGTTAAGGGAAATGCAGATCCAACCCTTTTTATAAAGAAAGATAAGAAAAATGTTTTTATTGTTCAAATTTATGTTGATGACATCATATTTGGTTCAACTCAACAATCTTTAACTGACTCTTTTTCAAGTCTAATGAAATCTGAATTTGAAATGAGTATGATGGGTGAGTTAACTTTTTTCCTTGGTTTTCAAATTTCTAAAAAACCAGAAAGAATCTATATATCTCAACATAAGTATATTAAATATCTTCTCAAAAAGTATAGTTATGACAACACTAAGAGTATAAGTACTCCCATTGGTACCTCGAACTCTTTAGATCTTGATGAAGCTGGGAAACCAGTAGATCAAACAACTTTTAGAGGTATGATAGGATGTTTACTTTACTTAACAGCTAGTCGACCAGACTTAATGTTCTCAGTATGCTTATGTGCAAGATATCAATCCAATCCTAAGGAATCTCACTTAAAGGAAGTAAAAAAGAATTTTTCGCTACCTTAAGGGAACCATGGATCTAGGATTATTTTATACTTTTGGAAATGATTTTATTCTAAAAAGATTTTTGGATGCTGACTTTGGTGGATGTAGGATAGATAGAAAGAGTACATCCGGAACTTGTCATTTCTTAGGAGATTCATTAGTTTCTTGGTCCTGCAAGAAGCAGCATTCTGTAGCACTTTCCACTGCTGAAGCTAAATATGTAGAAGCTGGAAGTTGTTGTGCTCAAGTGTTGTGGATGCAACACACACTCACAGATTATGGCCTGAGTTTTACTAAGACTCAAATTTTGTGTGACAACACAAGTGCCATTTCCCTAAGTAATAACCCTGCACATCACTCTCGTGAAAAACACATAGACATTAGGCATCACTTTCTTATGGATCACACACTTAAAGGAGATATTATTCTTCAATTTATCGGAACGCAAGATCAAATTGCTGATATTTTCACAAAATCATTACCCTCTGATAGATTTTAATACATTAAACAAAAGTTAGGAATGATAACCGTAAGGTAATCATTCTTTATTAACTTCTTGTTGAACAATTCTCCTAATAGTAATAAACTTCTTTTCATAGGGGGAGTACATTTGATTGTTAGTGTAACTAAAATTTTTTTTAGTTATTTTTTCAAACTTTTCAGAACTAAAATTTCCAGAATGGGAATTTCTAAAACTAAAATTTCCGGAATAGGAATTTCTGGAACTGAAATTTTCAATATTGAAATTTTTGTACTGAGAACTTCCGGAATGGAGATTGTCGTACTGGTGTTTTCGTATCAAGATTTTCGTACTGGAACTTTCATAATGAGTTTGTTTTTAAATTCATTTCTTCAAGAATAATATTACCAATTACGAACAATCTTTCTAGCCAATCCGAAAGCTATGTTTTTCTTACTTATAGTTTTGTAATCATATTTTGCTTGCTGGTATTTTACTTGTTTTCTTAAAAAGTTCGGATTCTAGTTTTTCCTCAAATCTGGATGTTTTTCCCTAAAACCTCAAAAGATCGGAGTCAAGTTTTCCTTGCGAGATTGTTTTCAACAGTCAGATCAGATCAAAGATTTTTCAACCATTGGATAGTTTTTGAAAGACCAAAGGTCACATCCATCGCCTATATAAAGGGGACCCCGAGACTCGTCCCACATCGGTTTTTCAAGCTTTTGCATCTCGAAGCCCTGCTGCACTTCTTAAGGCCGGTTCTGAACTTTGAAAAGCCATTCCAAATCTTTCATATTTCTTCACTCCGAATGTCTTTAGAAGTTACATCTCAAGATATGTCAACTGTGAAACCAATTTCAAAATGGTTATTCTTCAAGGAAAGGTTAGTTCATCCAGATTTCTACAAGCTCGATTCCCTCATTTCAAAGAATATTAGACTGAATGGATGGGAAGATATCTGCATAGCAAAGTCAGATAAACAGGATCCGGTTTATACTGATTTGCTGATCGAGTTCTACGAGTCTGTTTCCTTCTAGATGGAAGATGGCAGAGAATGGTTTTCTTTAAAGTCTTATGGGAAGACTTATAATCTATCTTACACCAAGGCCATGATCTTGTTTGGTTTATCCAATGAAGGAGAAGCTGAATTCTGCTCTCATAAACTTCCCGATGTGCAAGGAAGTTTAAACAAAGAGAAGGCACTGAAGTGTCTTGGTCTTAAGGATGATTCAACTATCAAGATTTCTCATCTCACTCTGAACAATAGAATCCTTAAGCTTTGGGTGCAAGGCTTTCTGGTTCCAAGAAGAGGTGATAAAGACAATTCGAAGAAGAGTGATATCTATGTCTTAGATTTCTTGGTAAATCTAAGAAAGATAAATCTGATGAGGCATGTCTTGGTTATGATCAAGAACATCAAAGAAGGCAATTTGAGAGCTCAGATTATCATGTTTCCTGCCTTACTATCTAAGATGATAGTTCGGTGCTTATAATCTTTCAAGGTCACTTGCAAATCAAAAGTTCTAAATTGCAAGCTTATGCTAGTCAGTGATAATACCCTCAAGAGGATGAAGATGAGTTTTTCCAGTGAATCCGGAGAATTTTACCCTCTGTCTGTGGAAGAGGTTGAGACAGCTCAGAAATAATCACAGAATCCGGAACCATCCAAAAATCAAAGGAGGAAGATAAAGGTTAAGGAAGTGGTTACTGATGAAGAAAATCCTCAAGATAAGGAAACTCAGTCTGCTCCTCCCAAACCGAAGAAGCAGAAAACATATACAGATGAAGTGACAGCCAAGTGGAGGGAAGATAAAGAAAAGAGGAAGGAAGGGGATCCACAATTCGGATTGGACTTTGCAGAGGCTAAGGCTTTAAAATAAAAATATGTTGAAGAGATAGAGAAACAAGCAAAAGAAAATAATATGAAAAAGAATATGTCTGAAGCCGAAGTAGTGCAATCTTTGCTGAAAGCTATAGAGTTGGCTTTCGAAATGCTTCCCATTCCAGAAACTTTTGGTGCTGAACCTTCTTTATCAGAAACTCCAGCCAAGAACTATGTCACTCTGGATAGATCCAAGGGTAAAGAAATTGTTGAATAAGCTGAGAAAGAAGTTGCTGAAGAAGTAGAGGAAGAAGTTGAATAAGAAGAAGAATAAGAAGAAGAGGAAAGTGAAGATTTGGATACCCAGATCAAGCAAGTACAAGACTACAAAGATAATACTTAATCCACAAAGTTAGTATCTCTAGGAAAGGTAGATCAGAAATCTAGAAAGAATGATGATAAAAAATAGTAAGAAGAAGAAGAAGAAAATGTATTGTATGATGAGGAAGAATCCTATGAGAGAAATTTCCTTGAGGAAGGACAAGAAAAACAGAAACTAGATGAAGACCAGATTATCCAAATGTCTGAATCCGAGGAAGTATCCCTTAATAAAAAACCTATTTTGAGAGATGATAAGGGGAAGCAAACTCTCATGGAGACACCTATAAAATATGTCATCAGAAAGAAAGAGGTTGGTGGTACCTCTAGAAGAAATATGTTGCAAGTTGAAGAAGAGCAGCCTCAAAGAGAAGTTTCTGATTCGGAATCATCATCTCATGGGCATGATTTTGTGGTTTAATCGCTGAGGAAGTTGGTAGAAACCATTCTGATTTTTCCAACAATAGATTCCAGATGCCAGATGTTGCAACAAAGTATGAATCATAAATCGTATTATTTATCCATGGTCATGGATAAGTTTGTGAAGTTGGAAGATGAACAGAAAAGTTTTCTTATTGATTATTATGTGCATAGAAAGTCCTTTAGTAATGTAACCAAGTGGTCTAAGAGAGTTGATGAAGATTTAGTTCAGTTTGAGAGTTTTCAGGCTGAAGTTCAAAAATCTTTTGAAATGGAGGATAAAAAGGTTAACGAGATTTATGAAAAGCTGACCCAAGAGAAAAATTCTCGGAATCAACAGGTCAGGGACCTGAATGAGAATCTTAACTCAGTATCTCAGAATTGGAAAACTAAAAGAGACTTCTGGATTGAGTTTCAGAAAAATATGGAAAAGCAAGATGAGATAATAAAGTTGCAGAAAGAAGCCTTAGAGGCTCAGGCAGAAGCTTTAAAAGTCCAAGAAGAAAAGGTAAAAACCTTGGAGAGGCAAGGTGAGGAAGACCAAAGAGACCTGAAGAAACTCAAAACCTTGTTAAAGAAGCACATTCTGAAGGAAAAGGAAGACAAATGAACTCACTTTGATATTTTTTTGTATTTGTATTTCTTTGTAAATTTTTCAAACTCTAATGAAATGATTATTTAGTTGGTTGTATCTTGTTATATACTAATGTTTCAGGTACCATATTTTGTTTTCCATTCCCTTCAATTCTTTTTGAAAATCACAAAGGGGGAGAAGGAAAAAGAACTACTCCTAAGGAGGAGAAATGATAAATTTCTAAGATAAATATTCTTAAAGAAAGGGGGAGTTTCCCACTACGAAGTTTTTCATTCTTACAATAATGAAAACTCCACTCCGAAAACTCAGAATACAATCCTTAGAGTTTCAATGCCTAAGGGGGAGTTATTTGTATTCATTTTCATCCATGAACAAAGAGAGATAAGTTTTAATTTCAAAGTATAATGAAATTTTTTCAAAATCCTTATATGCTTTTTCGAAAGGATGTTTGTGATTTCCAAAAAGGGGGAGATTGTTGAGTCAATAAGGTTTTCCTTATGACTTTTCCATTCCTTTTTGTTTTGAAAATCACAAAAACCTTATACTTAAGCAAATATAAATTTTACCTCCGTAAGGAAAATTTACTTCTTTAAGGAAAGTTACCCTAAACCAGATTTTCTTATACATAGAAATATTTTTCTTTAGGACAAAAAACAGATTCATACCCAAAATCCCAGAAGTCAATTAATGTAAAGATTTGGAGCATTCTGTTTTTAGGATCCGAATTCTGGGTGTGAACTGTAATGAAGTTCCAATCCGAATTCTGGACTCTGAACTTTCATGAGTTAGACTCCAAACTCTTAAGTGGTTCGACTCCAAACTCGTATGGAGTTCGACTCCAAACTCTTAATCAGTTCGACTCCGAACTCTTAAGTAGATCGACTCTGAACTCTTATGAAGTTTGACTCCAAACTCTTAAGTAGTTAGACTCCGAACTCTTAAGCAGTTCGACTCCAAACTCTTAAGAAGTTCGACTCCGAAACTCTTAAGCAGTTTGAATCCAAACTCTTAAGTAGATCAACTCCGAACTCTTATGAAGTTCGACTCTGAACTCTTAAGCAGTTCGACTCCAAACTCTTAAGTGGTTCGACTCCGAACTCGTATGAAGTTCGACTCCGAACTCTTATGAAGTTCGACTCCAAACTTTTACTAGTTCGACTTCGAACTCTGCAAGTTCATATTCCGATCTCTGGTGAAACCAGACTCCGAATTCCTATAAAACAGAATCTGAACATTTCTTAACATAGACTCCAAATTTCATTTTGGTTAGACTCAGAACTTTTGACTTGATTACACTCCGAAATGTTGATTAGATTTTACTTACATATGCTTTATTTCAAAACGATGTTGTGAATTCAGTTATACATGATTTATTACTAAACGATGTCGTTCAATCTGTTTCTAATTAACCATTGGTTGAGTTACACGTGTATAGGTCCCTCCGAATTTCATGGAAAATATGGCCGTTGGAGGAGGGAGCTGACCATTGGAAATTTTCCTATAAATAGGATCTCATTTGAAAGAGCTCAACAACAAGTTGATCGATCTAGAGACCACACACTGTTAAGGTGATTTCTAGAGAGAGAAGCTTTTCATGCCTTGTGCGTACTGAACCGCTCGTTCAGATTACTTTGTGAGACTCCGAATGTTGGTGATTACATTCGAGGACTTCCGGGGATAGGAAGACAGAGGTGCCGACTACCTTGAAGTTCGAGGACTTCCGGGGATAGGAAGATAGAGGTGCTGACTACCTTGAAGTTTGAGGGCTTCCTTGCCGTGGAAGATAGAGGTTCCAACTACCTTGAAGTTGAGGGCTTGCGGGGATAGAAAGATAGAGATTCCGATCTTCGTATCGAGGGATTACCCTAGTGTGGGTAAGACAGACTTGCTTGAAAGTATAAATCAAGGGACCTTTATACAAGGTTGTTGGATACCCTTCTCTTTGGGTTAAAAGATTCATATCTTGTTACTTGTAGTTTTACTACTTGTTTTTCCGCTGTATATTGTATTGTAAGGAAAGTATAACCTTCTTATATTTCCTTACACTTGTACTCTAATTAGTTTAGATTCTATATGCTTTAAGGTAGAATCTTATATTGTAAATCTTGGTTCCAATTCTCCAGTTGGTGATTAGAGGTGTTGTGAATTTGCTTAGTTTAACTTTGTTAAACTTAGAATTTTCCTTGTCTAAGGAAAACATAGTTATCCGTAACCAACTTTAAAGGTTCCAAAGGAATTTTTAAAGTGTACAATTCACCCCCCTCTTGTATATTGAGCATATACATCGTTATTTAGATCCTACACCAACCAAGGAAATATGTTACATGAATCATCATCGTGGTTGTATGTTAAGACATGGTGGTAGTCCTCCCCATGATTACATTCATTGTGAAGTTCCTCCCCATAGTAATATTTCATTTTGGAAAGAAGGTCCTCTCCCAGTGAAATCAATTATGAGAAATCCCTCGTATAGTGAGGCATTAGAGAAGATGATGCCAACCATTATTGATGCCTTCTCATTAATAAGAGAAAATCTTTCTCAGATGAAAGATAGCCCAAGAAAATGGTCATCCTCTAAAACACCCTTGGACCGCTTAGCTTCTAGAACAATATAGGTGATTCCTGCCATTCCCGCATTCTACAATAAGGTAGCTGGGAAAAATCTACTTTGATATGACTAAGTAGAGTAATCAATCATAGAATACTAAGAGAATACATTGATCATGTGAAAGAAACTGGACAAAGATAACATACCGGTCATGTTTTGGCCCATAGTCATTCCTCAGTATAGCATTCCGAAGACCTTTTCAGAGGATTTCATACATCACATTTATATAAATATATGGAAGACCTTTCTCTAGTTCAAATAGAAATTATTTCTGTATAAGGATATTTGAATCATGTCAATTAAATAAAAGAAATTTTCTATTAAATTAACTTGGATTCCATTTATGATATACGATGCTCAAAATTGGTAAAGCATTGTGAGGTTCTTCAATATACATGTATTAATACCTTTTCCAATCAACATCAGTTTATTACTGATTCCCCATATGAAATCTATATCAGGGGATGGGGTGAACATGAAGAATATCATTTCACCTATATTATTGATTATAAATTCCCACCTGAAGTGAAATCATAAAATTTCATCACTTTAAGCTAACTCTAAAAAGTAGGATCTTCCCATAATAGATTTTATGCTCACTAGGAATTGTACATGACCAAATATTAGAAGTTCTTGGCATGAAAAGATAGATCCATTGAAATAATAATGCATAAAGAATCTGAAATTATTATGTAAGTTTATCTATTAAGGAAATATAATCATCAAGTATTAATAATTTATTCATAAGAAAGCTTCTCATGTTAAAACCATGAATTACACCCATCTCATGATCAAACAAAGATATGCAAGATCAAGAGGGTAGCTGTGATAGATGTAGTCATGATGTTATAGGTGAAACCCCATCCCATAAGCTTGGGGGAATTTTTATCACAACCATTTTTTAGTCAGAAGTATTACTTCTTACTTTTCCACTCCTTTAATTTTGAAAATCACAAAAAAAATCTTAAAACATGTTTACTAACTTTTTTATGTCCCAAGTGTTTATTATGTTTTTGTATAAAAAAATTATCTTTTACCATACATAGAAAAATTTATAAAGTAATAAGAATATAAACTTACTTTTACTGATTATGATATTCATACTAAGTGTGAATCTGATTATCATATTCAATTTTAATCAGACTAGAATATATACTTTTTCCTTGTCTGTCATATTAAAAAAATTAATCACAATCAGATTGATTCTGGTGCCAAAATAATTGGATCAACCCTCGTAAATATTATTGTATTGAAATTAGATAAGAAAGTCTATCAGAATGGCCTAATTTATAATTAAAATACATAGACTCATTTCTATTGTAAAGAATACCTTTAACATTGTAATGGAGTTAATCAATATGATTTTAGAAATTTAGTTGAAGATGATCTTTCAAGTTCCATATGTCTAAGCCCATTGAAACAAACATGGAAATATGACCTTTGGGAGATTTATTTTAAATAACAATTCATTTGAAGAGTTTAGAGTTGTTTTATTACATTCACTTATGAAGATTGCTCTGTGTGAGCTACTATTTCTTAATCAGTGTAATTCTTTAGAAAATTTTCATTCTAATGAATCCTTCTTAGGTTGTTTCCTTAAAAGATTTTGTATTTTTAATCCGCATCTGATCATTGTTACAATCGAAGGATTTTGGGGATAGGAATATGGTGAATCTAATCCATCGGATTGAAGGATTCTAGGGACATGAAGACAGATCTGATCACCATATCGAGGGCTTCTGAGGATAGAAAGATAGAGAAACTCCAATCATCATATCAAGGGATTTTTTGGTAAGGAAAGAAAGACTTTACTATAAGTATAAAACAGTGGATACCATTAGTCAAGGTTATTTACTATCTTACTCTTAAGGTTAAAAGAGGTAAAACTTTTGATATACATTACAAATAATTCTTACTTTTATATGACTATTATATTTCTTAATTTTACAAGTTTCTATTTTGTCGTGCATAATATAAAAATATAGTAATCATACTTATGTTTTTATACAATTGGTTTTATTAGTGTTACTATTATTATGATAAAAACTATACTTTGATTTTAATCGGGACCATTGTGATTAAAATTATTTTTTTACTCTGATATAATAATAAATATTCTAATTCTTATTTTTTTACTCAGATAATCAGACTGAGTCTGAGCCAGATAAAGTTACATTAAGAGGCTTTGTTTTTTTAGTTTAAATCTTTTAAACTGTGTTTTTAAACTACAATTCACCCCTTTTGTAAGTATATCCATATAAGATAATTCTTAAGATCCTATAATTGGTATCAGAGAAGGTTTATACTGCTTATATACTTGTTGAGTTTTTAGTTCTTCTATCAACTATAAGTTTTAAAAAGTTTTTTATAAACTTTTTTTACACTAACATGTATTTTTGGAAAATAATTTTTACTATTTTTAAGATGGAAGACATTAATGTTGGTTCTATAAATAATTTAAATCCAAAAATACCACATATATTTGATGGTGATTATTATGATTACTGGAGAGATAGGATGAAAACTTTTGTTATCAATACTAGAGTTGATAATTTTGTTATGCTTACTACAAACTACAAGACTCCTGATAAGGAAGTCACTTCTTTTGCACATTAAGAGGAAAAGAGTATCAGTTAAATTATAGAGTAATGAATACTCTATTATGTTCCATGATAAGAATTATTTATAGTCAGATATCCTCAGGTGAAAATTAAAATATTATATAGAAAAATCTTGAAATCACACACTTTGGAATTCTAAATTTATGGAGACTATAAGAGATATACTTAGAGAATACTATCAGAAATTTGATTTATTACCTAGAGAGTCAGTTGAAAATATACAATATAGGTTCATGAAAATCTTAAATAGTTTACAATATATTAGTGAAAAAGGTTGTGATGATGAAATTCATGTTTTAAATATTATTTATACCATACCCAATGAGTGGGAATCCAAAAGAACAACTATTGATGAAACAAGAAAGATTAATAATATTAATCTTTATGATCTTATTAGAAATCTTATGAAGTAATAAGGAATACCTAAGAGAGATGTTGATAAAGCTAAAAAGAAAAATAACGGTGCTTATTTTTCTACTAATACTATTCCTAATAAAGTTCAAACACATGAGAAAGTTATAAAATCTTAGAGGAAGAAGAAAGTTATTATTCAATCCAATTCTAGAACATTAGAAAATTATGAGAATAAATATTCTAATATTGTAAGAAGGATGAATAAAATTGTTGGAAATAAATATTTTCAATATGGATACAAAAATGTCATAAGGATAGAGGTGATAAGAAATATTTTGAGGTCACATGATATGAGTGTAATAAAGTTATATATATCCAACCTGATTGTCCAAATCTAAAAAGGAAAGATAGAATGGAATTAAATTTAGAAATAAATGATAATAATTATTAAAAATATAAAGGAAAGAATGTTTTGAAAGAATATGACACATGGAATTTCATTGGAGGTGATTATTCTGACAGTTCTTTAGAGAATTAAAGTTTTAGACAAAGGAACATATGAATTTTTGTAAATGTACTCATTGTTAATCATTACCTCATAGCTGAGGTACATACTAATGAAGCCCTTACTAATATGTCCTTAAATTATAATTATCATGATGAGAATAATTCTACATCTTCTGATAAATAATATTCCTCAGTATAAGATAATTCTTTACCTACTTATGATAAAGTTTCCCGATTTTCAAAACTTTTAGAAATTAAAAATTGTAAAATTTACAAAAGAAAATGATAATGCTAAAGATAAAATTTCTTAGGATAATTCAAAAATATCTATTTTAACCAATGAAATATCATATCTTTATAAATATATTGATAAAACTATTACTGAAAAAGAATCTTATTCAAAAGATTTTAAAAAATTATTTTCTGAGAAAAATAGTTTAAAAATTAGTTTTTATAAACTTAGTTCCAAAACTATTACTAGTGAGGATAAGAATTTAGTTGTGAAACTAAAGTTTGAAATTTATTCTTTGAAGAAACTTTTATCAAATATTTCCACTAGAAATGAAAATTTTGATAAAATGTATAAACAAAATCATCCTTATAGTGATAACACTATAATGGGTTTTACTTATAAAAGGCCTTTTTCCAATAGAAATTATTTTGTTCCAAAAGGTCAATTTTTTCACGAAGTGATAGTGTAGTGGGAACTAGAATAAATATTATTCCTTAAATATAATACAATATCTTGGTTTTCATAAAGCTTATTTTTCAAAGGAAATTATATTTTCCTAAAACAAAATTGAACAAATGTGGTTACCCAATTTTTTTTTCTAACAATACCAGACCCAAGAAGGTTTGGGTTCCGAAAGTATTAACTTATTTTTTTCAGGAATAAAAAGATAGTACCAACAATAGGAGTATATAGTACATGTATAGTGGATGTTACAAAAACACGACTGTAAAAAAATTTCTTTAATAAGGTAATAAAGATGAAAGGTGTAAACGTAACTTTCGGAGATAGTACTCAAGGAGAGATTATCAAAATAGGTAACATTGTTCTTCTTGAAAAAATTCTTATTTCAAATGTTTTATTTGTTAAAATTATTAATAAAATCCTTACATGAATAATTAAATTATGTGATGAAGGTTATATTGTGATCAATAGGAATGATAAATGTTTAGTTCATAGTTCCAAGTATGAATTTATTATTTCTACCAATTGGTATGAGAATGCTTACACACTTAACTTAGAAGACCTTAGGATCCAAGACTTACCTTTCCTTAGTGAAAGGGAAGATCAATATTGATTATTTCATAGAAGGTTAAGAAATTATAACCTGATAAACATATATAAATTGACTAAGAAAGTACTTGTTAAGTATTTTTCATAACTTAGCTTTCATATATCAAAATTATATGACCATTTTCAATATGACAAGTAATGTAAGTCAAGTTTTAAATCTATTAGTGAAGTTTCAACTTTTGATGCTTATAGTTAGTGCACATGGACTTATTTGGTATTATAAAAACTGTAAGTATTAGTTGAAAATGCTATATATATTTCTTAGTTGATTATTAAACTAGATATACTTAGGTTTATTTTCTCACAAAGAAATCTAAAGACTTTTATTAGTTTAAAACTTTTTTAGAAAAATTTAAAAATTATAAAAACCTCCCCTTTATAAATATTCATAGTGATCATGGTGGAGAATTTGTAAATTATGATTTTGAAACTTTTTTTAGTAATAAAGGTATTGAAAATAACTTTTTATAACCTAGAACCCCCCTAAAAAATGGTTAAGTTGAAAAAATAAATAGAATTATTCAAGAAATAACTCAAACCATGATGAGTGAATACCCAATTGCTAAACATTTTTGGAATGAAATGGTTAATACTACCTACTATACTATAAATCGAGTTTTAATTAGATTTTTTCTTAATAAAACTTATTAAGAGTTATGGATAGGAATAAAACTAAAAGTTTTTTACTTCAAGGTTTTTGGCTACAAAATATCCATCCTGAATACTAAATATAATTTACATAATTTTTCACTGAAATCCGATGAAGGGATATTTTTAGGTTATTCCACTTATTATAAGGATTATATATTTTTTAATAAATATTCTTATACTATTGATGAAATAGTACATATTAAATTTGATGAAATTGATCAATTTTTTTTCAAACAACCTCAACCTACATCCTCAAATGTTATTTCTAGAACTGATTTCAACCTTTTTTAGAAATTTCTTCTCATAAGGAAATAACTAAAGAAATAGTTTCTGAAGTTTTTACTTAGTAATATTTTCTACCTATTATTGGAGAATAGACTTTTGAAAACCCAAGAAGTCAGTTTTTTCTTAGGAATCATCCAAGTGAAAGTATCATTGGTAATGTAGATCAACTAGTTTGGACTATAATTTCTTTATGAAGTGAAATTGAACACATAGATTTATTATAAAAAATTGAACCTAAAAATTCTGATGAGGATTTAGGATATGAGGATTAGATTAAGGAAATCAATTATTAGCTCAATGATTTTGAAATGAAAAAAGTCTTTACTTTAGTTAAACGACCTAAAGAAATTTTTATAATCAGAGTAAAATGAGTCTTTCAGAAAAAAATGTGATGAAAATAGAATAATTGATAGAAATAAATCTAGACTTGTTTCTAAGGGATATAATCAACAAGAAGGAATAGATTATGAAGAAACTTATGCTCTGGTAGAAAGACTTAAAGCTATTTAAATTCTTTTAGACTATGCATCATTGTTTAATTTGAAACTATTTCAAATGGATATGAAGTGTGATTTTCTTAATAGTTATTTTCATGATGAATTTTATGTTAAACAAAAGCCTATTTTGAAAAGAAAAAACATCCTAAACATGTTTCTAAACTTACCAAATCATTATATATACTTAAAAAATCCCCTAGAGTTTGGTATTATAGATTAACTAGATTTTTTATACAAAACAATTTTGTTAAGGGAGTTGAAAATCAATTTTTTATAAAGGATGTAAATAAAAATAGACTATACAATATTATGTTTATGACATTATATTTAGTTCAAATCAATAATATTTAAAATATTATTTCGTGGATCTTATGAATTCCGAGTTGGAAATGAGTATGATGAGTTAGTTAACATATTTCCTTTGTTTTCAAATTTCACAAAAATGAGAATGAACTTTTATTTTTCAACATAAGTATATAAAATATTTTCTAAATAAATTTGGATACAAAAATAATAAAAGTATTATTACACCCATTAGTACCTCCAATACTTTAGATCTTGACAAGTTTGGGAAAGTAGTTGATCAGAAAACTCTTTGAGGTATCAAAGGAAGTTTACCATACTTAACTTATAGTCACCTAGATTAAATTTTTCTATATTATTATGTGTATGATATCACTAAAATTCAAAAGAATATCATTTAAAATCTGTAAAATGAATTTTTTATTATCTTAAGGGAACTATGGATGTAGTACATTTCTATTTCTGGTAATGTTTTAGAATTTTTTTTTCAGAAAATGTCTTTGGTGGATGTATAATGGATAGAAAAATTACATCCATAACTTTTCATTTATTAAGAGATTATTTATTTTCTTGGTCCTGTAAGAATCAAAACTCAGTAGAACTTTCCACTGCTAAAGCTGAATATGTGGCTGTTGGAAGTTGTTGTCCTCAAGTGTTATGGATTCAACACACACTCATTGTCTATGGAATGAGTTTTATTAAAACTAAAATACTTTATGATAATACAAGTTCTATTTATTTAATTAAAAACCTATCACATTACTCATGTTTTAATCACATCAATATAAGACAACATTTTCTTTTGGATCACACACTTAAAGGAGATAAAAGTTTATAATTCATCAGAATGCAAGATCAAATTGTTGATATTTTTAAAAATCCCCTTAGTTCTGATAGATTAGAATAAATTAAATAGAATCTAGGAATGATAAAAATAAAGTAATCATTTATATCTACTTCTTATTTACCCATATCCTCACATTAAGATACTTATTTTCATAAAGGGAGTAAATATGTTTTATGTTTTAAAAAAATTAGTTTTTCTTAAATCTTTTAGTTTTCTAAAATTTTTAGTCTTTTTAAAAATTTTATCATAATGATTTTTCCATAATCACACTTTTTTCAAAATTTTGGAGTCATAATTCTTAAAAAAAATTCTGAACTCATAAGTAGTTATAAAATTTTTGGACTCAAATTTTTATAAAAACTTTTTTTAGATTTATAAAGTTTTTATAATATATTTTTATTTCAAATATATCATATTCATATTTCTACTAAAAATATCATAATTAGTTTTCATAATTAAAATATCATAATCATGTTTTTATTTAAAAAATATTGTAATCTATTTAAAAAAACCAAGAAGAACAAGGTAACCATACCAATGGCACTTTTCAATCCAAAATATACTCTTCTTTTATTTTAAGCTTTTCAATATTTCTTTAAGTTGATTTATGATTATTGTTTTTATACTTTTAGTTTTATAAATCCTTGTTATTATTTAAGTTTTTTAAAAAAGTTTTCATAATCATAATAAAATTCAATCTGATAAATGTTTTAAAAACTTGGAGAATTAAAAAATTCTTTTAAAACTTTCTTCGGATCAATCTTGAATATCAGATCAGTTTGGGGTTTCATCTCAACCATTGGTTATCTTGTAGAAAATGAATTGTCTCCCCTAATTCCTATATAAATTAGGGTCACCCCTTGTCCCACATCGTTTCTCCAGATATTTTTGACCCTGAGCTGTTGCACCCTTGAAAGTTTCGAGTCTGTTTGCATTCCTTTTCATCCGTTGTTTGATTTCAGTTCTAGACTTGATGAAGTCTATGGGAGACTTTTATAAATGGTTCATATAAATATAAATGTTGGTAGAGATATATTGGTATGAAAAATATGATTTTATACCCAAGAATATCATCTCTTTATAAGGTTATGAATCGGTTTGTGTCGAAAAGCACGATAAGAATTTTGATTTATATTATCCTGATGTTCTTCATAATTTTTATGCATCTGTTCAAATTTTTTAGGAGGATGGAAAAGAAAAAGTTTCTTTCACAACGAATAAGAAGATTTATAAATTTTATTATAATAAATTTAATGATTTTTTTGGAGTTCCATCATAAGGGGAAGCGTATTGTCCTTCTCATAAGTTTTTGAATAGTCTTGGAACTTTTAACAAGACCAAAACCAAAGATTCATTATTTTTAGAATATGTAAAATTCAGAAAGTTATCTCACTTGACATCAGATAACATATTTTCTACTCTATGGATGAAAGTATTCTTGATTCTAAGAAAGGGAGATCAAGATACCTTATAGGTATCATATGTTTTTGTTTTGGATTTATTGGTGAAAATGAGGAAGATAGACTTGGTTAAATTCATATTTATCATAGTAGATAATATCGAAAGTACCTCAATAAATTCTAATATTATCATGTTTCCGTCCTTTATCAGTAAAATTGATGTTAAGTGTGTATAGGTGTTCAAAATAGTAAACACATCGTATCTGTTATGAGAAAAAATATCATTCATCAGTGATGATATGATGTCAAGAATGAGGTTGGTTTTTGATACTAAGTCAAAAAAAATTATAGATAAAGTTGATGGTGCTGACTATGATGGCTATCAATCAAGAAAACCTAAAGAGAATAATAAAAATAATATAAAGGTAGAGACATCTCCCCCAAAGAAACAAAATAAAGAAAAGAAAATTCCTAATGACGTTTTAAGGAAATCATGAAACATAAGTTTGAGAAGAATAGATGGAATATGGTGTTCGGACTCGATACTATAGAATATAAGGAATTAAAAATTAGGGTTGTATAGAAGTTATAATAAGAAGAAAAAAGAAATAGGTTGAAGAAAAGGTTTCAAGAAGTAGAATTTGGTGAAAATATGTTGAAAGGATTTGGGAGAGATTATGAGAAGTTAGCCCTTAACACTTCTCAAACCAATTAGATTAGTCCAGAAGCTATATCAACTTTTGAAGAAACTTATTTATTGCATGATGATATCCCTTTAAAAATAGATAAGGGAAAGGAAAATGTTCTTATTGAAGAATCGGTCCCATTTATTCTTAAAAAACATTCATAACTAGAGTTAACTAGAAAGGGAGATCTAAGAATGAAAAGATAGTTATTAGAAGGGATTGATAAATATGTTTATGAAGAACTTAAAGGAAAATAAGAAGAAAAGAAAGAATAATAAGAATAAAAATACGAATAAATTGAGTAATAAATATAAGAATAGGTAGAATAAGAAGAGAAAGAGATAGAGGAAGAGAATGATGAGGCTAATAAAGAAGAAACTCAATCTGAAAATAATTCATTGGAATATTCTTCATCATCATCAACAGATCTACCCTCCAAGACTGGTAAAGATGAAAAATTTGCTAGTTCTCAAGAAGAAGAATCATCATTAGAACAGTAAGCACAATCATATTCCAAGAAAGAATAAGAAAGTCAAAATTCAAAGAAAAATGTTTTTGATAATGATGATTCTAATAAAGATGTGGAAATTATAGAAATATCAAATGATATGAAAGTTTTGAATAAATATGATAAAAAATGAAAATAAGATGAAGAAAAAATTAGTAGAAAAAAACATCCCCAACCTAATCCTCGTTAATTGGACTGCATAGGAGCGATAGCACAAAAAGTTTTTGTAAGAACCCAGACCTTCTTTTCAGGTATGTTTTTCCTTTTATGGTCATTTTTGAGAAAAAAGGGAAAACCTGGAAATTTTCAAGGTACACGTCATGTAATTTATAAGTACATGCTGTGTACTTCGACACCGCACGAGGCCGTGTGTTGGCCGTGTCTGGGCCACACACATGACCGTGTGGGGTGACGTGGAGACCGCTTAAAGCGGAGTATGGAAAACCAAAGTACACGCCGTGTACTCTAAAAGTACACACCGTTTACTTTTATTTTATTTCATTAATCGGACTGGGGTCGCGTCTTAACCCTATTTTCATCTTCTTCTCTGCCTAATTCCGTACAGGGAGTCCAAGGAGGCTGAATCTTCTCTGAGACACCGATCTGTCACCGATTCACTGAATCAAACACCATCAGTTGCAATAGAATCACAACGGTGAGTTCTTGGTTCTCCTTTGGCCTCGTTTCCTATTTCTTCCTCTCATGTGAGTTATCTAAGGTTGAATGTTTTAGACATTTTTGAAGATCTACTATGTTCTAGGACGATTCAAAGGCCGAGGTTCAAGTATATCAATCTACGAGGATCGAGGTAAGTGGTTTGATGCCCTACATTGAATGTCCTTGAGTTTTTGTGCAAAATTTTTGGATATCCATGTATCGGGTATCTCTGGTTAGGGTTTTGAAACTGTTTTATTTATCTACCTTAGATTTCTTGTGTTCTTCAGGCTATTAAATGAATAATGTTTTCTTGTTAGCATGTTCAAGGATCACCCCATGGGTGTTTTCCTTCGTTTTGACTATTTACCATCGTTTGGCTTAGGTTTCCTATGAGGAAAACCTTGTTGCATTAATTTCTTGCCTTGGTATGAATGATTGCATGTGTTGTCTGCTGTTTAAATGCTTTTGTTGCATTATAGCTATTAGCCAAGTAGTTTCTGAACATACTTAGGGATGCTACGAATCGTTTACGTATAATTGCTTTTACTCAGGGCTGCGGGAACCTGGTGTAGTTAGAACATAAGGGGAATTGACGTTGAGTGCTTCCTCATAGGGCCTATTTAATTATTACCGTTACGAGACCATAAGGGGGATTGAATTTGTGCTCTCTCATAGGGTCTGATAATTATCGAATCGAGACTAAAGGGCGAATTAGATGTAAGTGATTTCTCATAGATTCTGTAGTATCACTACAAGACCATAGGGGGAATTGAGGTTGAGTGCTTCCTCAGAGTGTCTTTGCCTTTGTTCGAATGCTTGACCACAAGGTCTTTCCCACATGAGTCACCCGGAGGGTCAGTGTAATAAATATTGTTGGTTGGTTGTGACAAGTCCACCAAGACAAAGAACAATATTGGGTTTGTACTGCTTGTAGTTTAGATAGTCTGTTGAGATACCTGTTGTGTTACTTTCCATGCCTTTGGACTATAGATCTTTGGATATATTCTTTGGTTGATGATTAAATGATTGAATTAAATTAATAAAAAGTGTGAATAGAGAATTGTAGGATTATTTACTTTAGTGTGCCCTATTTCCCTGATGCATTTATTTCTATTACTTTGGCTATATTGCTCACTGATAGTAGGTCACAGATCTTTTGGTGGTTGCCTATTGGGATTAGTCTCACACCCTGTTTGGGTCCCGCTTTTTAGCCCAAACAAGTTATATGGTTGAAGGTGTGGATAAGGATTGTGGCCCTTCTACCTCAGGTGCTTGATTGATGATTAGAGATGGAGAGCATGGGACTGAGCTTAGGCTTTCGATGCTGCTGGAGTTTATTGTTTACTTTTGCTGCTTGGGTTTCAGTTATATTTTAGCACTTTTTTTTGTTTACTTCTTTCCATAGAAACATGTTCCATGATGCATCATTATTACATTATACATTGCTTCTGCTATTTAGTTTCAGTTGTCGTGTGCTGTTTACTGCTTCCGCTATTGTTTATTATTTCCTTCCACTGCATACTTTACCAAATGAGGGCATAGTTTCCCCACTAACTCATCAAGGCCCTCGATTCTAGTTAACAGCCTCTATCATTTGGGGAAATGCGCTTGAGGTCATGTGGCGAACCGGGTACGGGGTTCCAGTTGAGTGGCTCCGGATTCGGGTCATTACAGGTTTTGACTATATTTTCCATGTTTTGAGAAGATTATAAGGGACAATTCCTTATTATCCTAAGCATGAAGCAAGGATCCAATGAATCCAAGATAGTCTCAATCAAAAATAAGAGTCTATAAAAGTTTTGATGAAGTTAGTAATTCGAATTGAAGTTGAGTTGGATACTTTTCAAGAGAATTCTAGTACTCACAAAAGATCATGCAATCTGATGGTTAAGTTATCAAACTTGGTTGATTATGATATCATAATTCATGATGAATAGTTTGATGAAGTTAAGAAACTTATGCTAGAATCAGATGAATCTTTCAACAAGTTGTCATCAGACATGGATGACAGAGTTAGGTTTGTGGAATAATTTAGGGATTCCACCAATGAGCGTATTGAAGATGTAAATGTGTTGAAACAAAACATCTAAGATTTGAAGTTAGATATGACTAGGCTGAGATCTTTTGAATATGAAGTGATTTTTTGAGGGATCAGAACAAATCGTTATCTGAGGAAGTGAAAAGTTTGAATACCCAAGATCAGACTCAAGAATAAAAGAATGTGGAGTTAGAGAAATATTGCATGGAGTTCAATAATATTAAAGACTTCATAAAGAATTTGATGAATAAAGAATGATTATTTTTATTTTAAACTCTCTGATGTATTTTTTTGTAAAACATTTGAATTCTTGTAATGAATTAATTTTTATCCAAATATGATTTGTTTGAATATTTTCCAATTATGATTGGTTATATTTTATTTCATTTTTTTCATGGATGATTAGTTAGTTCAATGAATTGTTTCATTTTTTACTTTTATAAAATTTTAGGAAACATCAATCTATTCCCCATTTTTTTGAAAATCATAAAGAGGGAGAAGAATTTATAAAGGGAGTGTTGTAATATAAAGGGGAATTTTTCTTCAAAGGGATAATGTTTTATCATTAGGGGAAGATGTTATCCTAAGGGGGAGAAGTTTTCTTTGGGAAGAACTATTATAAATACTATCCATCATATATAGTAGAGTTACAAACTTAGGGGGAGTTAAGTTTCAAATTATTACTCTAAATACAAAGTTATTACAAGAACAACGGGCTGTAAGTTTTCAATGTTATTTTTTTATTTAAGTTTTGGGTTTTTTCTTTCCGAAAATGGAAAGATTGTTGAGTTATAAGTATTAATTATTACTTTTCCATTTCTTTAGTTTTGGAAATAAAAAATACTTTACTAAAACATGTTTACTAATTTTTTATATCCTATGTGTTTTAGTATGTTTTTGTAGAAAACATTATACTTTACCATACATAGAAAAAGTTATAAAGTATTATGAATATAAACTTAAAATTATTAATTATGATATTCATATTGAGTGTGAATCCAATTATCTTATTCAACTTTAATCAGACCAGGATATAAAATTTTGTCTTGTAAATCATACTGAAAAAATGCTTCAAAATTGGATTGATTATGGTAATGAAATAATCAGATCGAACCTCATAAATATTATCATATTGACATTATATTAGGAAGTACATCGGACTAACCTATGTCTATATTTAGAATACAAAGACTTATTTATATCACAAGGAATAACTTTAACACTATAACGGTGTTTATGATGTTAGACATTCAATTAAGATGGGTTGTCAAGTGCCAATTGTCCTATGTCATTGAAACAAAATTTGAAATATGAATGTTGGGATATTTTATATAAATACCGATTCATTTGATGATTTTGAAGCTGGTTGATTATATACGCTTTTGAAGATTACTCTATATGAAAAACTTGTTATTAGTCAGTGTCATTCTTTAGAATTTCTTCCTTTTAAGGAATCATTATTAGATTGTTTCCTTAAGAACTTTTTTAAATTTAATATAACTCTGATCATTCTTACAATTGAGGGATTCTAGGGATAGGAAGATGGTAAATATGATCCATCAGATTAAGGGATTATTTGGACAGGAATACAAAGCTGATCATTATATCGAGGGCATTTGGGGGTAAGAAGACAAAATAAATCTGATCATCATATCAAGGGATTTCCTAGTAAGTATAGACAAAATTTACTATAAGTATAAAACAGTGGATACCTTTAGTCAAGGTTATTAACTACCTTAATCTTAAGGTTAAAAGAGGTAAAATTTTCAATATAGATTTTAATTCATTCTTACTTTTACATAGCTATTTCATTTCTTGTTTTTACAAGTTTCTATTCCACTGTGCATAATATAGAAAGATAATAATCATGCTTAGATTTCTATAAAATTAGTTTTATTGGTGTTACTCTGATTACAATAAAAACCATACTTTTATTTTAATCAGATCCATTGTGATTACAATTATTTTTAATCTGATATAATCAGATGTATTCTAATTTTGATTTCATTACTCAAATAATTAGGTTGAGTCTAATTTTGATAAAGTTACTTTAAGATACTTTGTGTTTTGTTTATTTCAAATATTTTAAATAAATTTTTTAAACTACAATTCACCCCATATTATAAGTATATCCATCTAATATAATTCTTACAATCCTACAACAACCTCCTTCAATGATGCTAAACCTGGACCAAAATATTATAGTAATGGAGTGATATCAACACCAACCTGTGGGGTTAGGGGAATTTTTACCTCAACCTCCACCCCTATGAAGGCCTGTATTTTCCCATTTAAGAGGTGTATTGTAAAATGATTCATTAAATCTTTTCTAATCTCATGACCCGTATTTCTCCTTGGTAATTTGTTCAATGATGTTTTTTAGGGACTCTCTCTCTCTCCATATTACCATTAACAAAGTAGATCCAATATAATATTTTAAGGAAATGGAAAGTCCTTGTAAATATCATAAGCCAAAGAAAACCATTAAGAGGACCAACACTCCTGAAGATCATGAATTTTTCAATAGACACATTAAGGTTGAACAAGAATCTTACCTTTCTAATGGTGATGTGATGTCTACAGTACATTATGAATTAGTAAACATCATCAACATTGGCCCTAAAAATACTATAGAACATGAATCCAGTGTAGGATAATAAGAGGAGGGTGTTTCTATTAAAAACATGGTCTACACCAAAATGGCTGAAAAGGGTTTTCATACCAGAAATAAAAGTCTTGATAAAATTTTGGGGCTCTGTCAAATGTTCATCTACCTTCTCCTAAATGGTATTAAATCAAAGAAAAGGGTAAATGTATGGCTATATCCCACATGATACCTGAGGAAGTTTAATCTCTTATGCTTGAGGAGTGATGTTCCTAATAAAAGCTGGAGATAAATGATATGAGGAGACTTAATGTGGAATTACTCATAGGAAATATACTTTTTGGGTAAGTTCTTTGGATATAGCCCCATATTCCCCTACCAATAGACATCTCTCAATAGGAATATCCCATTATGCTATCAAAATTGGATCCAGGACACCCACTTAACCTGATATCTAAATAAATAATTTATCAAGATATTATTATGGATTGATATAAGTAATTCCATCTATTAGAAAAAAATCCAGATCTATTTTAGATGAATTACCATAGGCTAGATCATACTAGTTATCTGCCACAAATTCTAGAAGGCCAATAATATCAAGATTCACCTATTGTTTCCCCTATTCAAACACTTTCTCAACTGTTCATTCCCTAAGAACTTATCAAAACCATTAATTCACTGATAGCCATGTTGGAAGCTATGGAAGGATATCATGAACTAGTACAACTAGAGAGAAAACCCTATGTAAAATGGGTAGATGAAACTCTTCACCACCTAACTTTGCGAATACTATATTTCCAACATTCAATAGCTTGGGGAATCCAAAACAACACCTGCTACATTTTTTATCTCAATGTGGTCCCATGATGGGAACCCTTGAGTAGCAAGAAGCATACAAACTTAGGTGATTCATATATAAATTATAAGGATCAAAATTTTTCTAGAATATTAGTTTACTAGTTAGGTTGATCAAAGGGTGGGAATATCTATACTAAAAATTTCTTTATCAATTCATCTCTATGATAAAGAAGATTAAAATCCTTGACCTCTAAAATTGAAAATAGATTGAGAATGAGAGAGTATAAAATTTTATTTCTTGGTATAAGGGTTTGACTTACTCTCTAAACCTATAGCTTCATTAAGAATATTTTTTGGGTCTTTATATAGAGAAATTTCATGATGAGTTGAAAATGACACTCATTCTAGTAAAGTATCCAAGTGGCTTTTAGGAACTTTTCATAGTTTCATAAAGGTTTTAATATTCCATTTGGTGAACTAAATTAAAGTCTATACCAATGATGGAAAATCAAGAAAAAAAGAATAAGCAAGGTGGAAACTACGTCTTTCACACTTAATCTTACTCATAGTCTACATATGGCTCCAAATCCCACACTGTATCATGTGACACCTCCTCTGGAATAGAAAAAATATAGATAATATCCCCTTTAGGATGATATAAATGATAATAAACATATTCAATTCAAATACTAGATGGATAAATTTTATTCCTTATGAGATGAACAAGTTCTCGACTACTTTATAACAACTATGGAAAATTGTTTACTAAGTTTACCATAGAATAAAATCCCTGATCGGTTGGATCTCAATGATCACCCAAATTATTTCCCCTTTCACCAAACATTGGTCCACACCATCCAAGATTACTTTTTTTACAGACATTTTACAAAAGATAGTTTATTTTAGGTAGGTAAAATTGAGTAAACCACCAACACAAGTGGCATGTGTTTCTACAACTATTCCGTAGGAAGAAGGTGAATGGAAATAAGTTAAAAGAAAAGGTGAATGTAATTGCAATGATTATATGAATATAAATATGATCCATTGATCTCATTCTATCCTTAGGTAATAGTTAAACCAGTTGATTATGCCCCCAACCTCTTCTTCCATGATATACCCAACCTGGTTGACACTGTGATCTTCTAAGAGTCGATCTTATAAGAGAAAACCTAATTTAAAAAAAAAAAATAAAATAAAATAAAGATAAACACATACCAATTACAAAAGTCTTGAACCTCTTAGATTTCATTCCCCTAGTCCTACGAGAGCAGGAACCATCCCACCAAATGGTAATGTGGGAATCACCCTTCCAAACAAAATTCTCATCAAATGAATAATTAATCTTTTATTCTATTAATGTTATTAATTTAAAGGAAGACTTATCTAATGATTAATATGATTATAAATATGAGTTCCCAATGCCTAATATATGAACCAGAGGCCGACTCCATGGGAGTCGAGGGGACAAAGAAAGTCTTAGTCATGACTTGACTCAATATTCCCTCTAAATTCCTACCAGAGTTTTTTATATTATCAAAAACTATGGGAAATCCATTCATCAAGCCCATAAAGATCATGAAAATGATCCCATGTTTTTCAAGAGTCATCCATGCCTGATTGTCTTATAAAATCGGTTATACGGAGTGCAACATCCCAATCAGCACAGACGAGTGGGTAGACTAAGTTGGCTTAACCCACTAGTTATAGGAGCTCCTTAAAATTCTATTCAAATTCCTAAACTAATTAACTCATGAACTTTATCCCCTAAATCAAAGAGAAACCTTCCATTAGAATCATATACCATTAGCTTAAAAATATGACATCCTGAAATAGTTGGTTATGGTCCTAGAAAATATTTCAATTCTGGATGCTCTCAATTTATCAAAATATCTCTAGGAAGTTCTTTTGGAAGCCCTACTAATCCCTTAAGATTTTGAATCTGAGGTTACCACTACTAAAGTATATCATATAGAAATTGTTCTTGTGGAGTGTCTTGTAGTTATCTCTTTCACAGAGTGGGATATGGATACTATTACTCAGGGACACATCAGACCCTTGTATGTATATAGAAAGCTAAATGACATTCACATCCTACTATATTTCATTGATAATAATTTAGGAATCAATCTCATCCTAGTATGAACATTTCTTCTGTTGGGTTATAGTGAAGATGACTTGTGCCCTCTACTCTAATATTTCAGGGTTGTGATAAGAGTGAGAAAAATCATCTCATCTGAATCAAGACCAGAACTCAATTTGGGGACCTTGTATTCAACTCTGAATTTTTGGTTGTTCAAAAAGATACAACTTTCAACATCCTATTAGAGAGGCCTTGGTTGCATCAACATGTGACAATCCCTTCATCATACCATCAATGTCTCAAATACTACCTCAATGGAAAAATTGGGACATTGTATGGTAATAAGGGTCTATTTGAATATTTTGAATCTTAATACATTGATACATGATTTTACTAGTGAAAAGGAAAATAACCTACAACTGATGATTTCACTCAGTTCAATGCCCTACATGGTCTATAAATGACCCTCATGAACCTATTTAGAGATCATGGTGATGAATATGTATTACCCATCAATAAAATTGAAAATATTTTTTCATATTTGGGTTTTTATTTATCAACTCTCTTGATATCATTTACATCAAATAAACCCAAAAATACCAAAAAGGTCTCTAATCTTTACAACAATGAAAACACCCAAGATGAAAACACCCTCGTTTTATCCTTAGAGATTCAAAATACCCTTAAGTCATCAACTAGGTCATAAGAAACCCTTGTATCTCCGATGGAGAGTGGGAATACCCCCACTTCACCTTCTAAGTGTAGATATATTTATTTTTATTCTATATGTAAAGGCCCCACATAATCACAAATTCCTCCTGATATTGGTGTAGATGAAGAAGAATAAGATCTCAAATATTCCCCTCCAGTATTCGAGGAAGGTGTCTCTACCACTTTTGATGAGAACTAGAAAATAAATCTGGGTACATAGGATGATCAGTGACCTAAGTTGATCAATATGACCATATCCCCTGAATATAAAGAACTATATACCTATTTTATAAAGTAGTACTAAGATATGTTCACCTATAATTACCAATAAATTCCATGACTTGATCCCAATATATCCACTCACCACCAGAGTTTTCCAAAAGATTGCCATAGTTATAAGTAGGCGGCCAAAAGAGTAAATATAACTTACTCTAAAAAAAATTAATTTGAATTTGATAATATCATCAAATACAAATTCATTTGGGAGGTCCAATACTTGAAGTTGAATGCCAATATAGTTCTATCCAAGAAGAAGAATGGTAATATTAGAGTTTTCATTGATTATAGGGATCTCAATCGACATTTCTCAAAATATTATTTCCCATTTCTGATGACAAAACTTCTAATTGATGCAACTACTGGTTATCAATATCTCTCTTTTATGGATGGGTATCTAGGGTATAACCAAATATGGATGGTCCTTAAAGATAAAGAGGCCATTAATTTTAGGGAACTCCAAGGAATATAATACTATCAGGTGATACCTTTCAGTTTGAAGAATGTTGTAACTATATAACAACATGTCATTCATCACATTTTCAAACCCTTATTAGGAAATTACATTGAGTGTTATGTTGAATATTTGGTGGTAAAATCCCAAAAGCGTTATGATCATCTTGTTAAACTTGATATCATTTTCAACAAGCTATGATAGCATAGCTTAAAAATTAATCCCTTAAAATATTCTTATAGTCTTACCTTAGAATATTTTCTTGGATTTTTATTATAAAATCATGTTATCAATGTTGATCCTGAGAATACTAAGGTAATCCTTGATATTTCACCTTCTCAAAACCTCAAAGAACTAAGAGTACTTAAGTGACACCTCGATTACATCTGACACTTCATAGTGAATCTCATAGGGAAATGTTTACCCCTCACCAGGATAATGAAAAAGAGAGTCATATACCAATGGACTGATGATTTTCAAAAATCCTTTGAAAGTATCAATAAATTTATTTTGAGTCCACCAGTGTTAATGCCTCCTGTCTAATGGAACCCACTCATTCTATATGTGACAACTATAAAATGATCACTAGGAAATTTAATTGCACAAAATAATGATGTGGAGAATGAAAATAGTATATATTATCATATTATAACCATGATCCATACTAATACTTGATATTCAGATATTTAGGAGAGTTATATTATGTTAGTCTTTACTATTCAGAAACTAAGGAACTACCTATAATACCACGAGGTCCACTTGGTCTATTATAATGACTCTCTTAAGTATATCCTCAACCATCCTATGTTTAGTGGATGCTTGTAATTTTGGGTGGTAATTATGTAGCATTTTTAAATTTGGTTCATACCACAAAATAAAATTAAAGGGAATGAATTAGTAGATTTTATTATAGATCACCCTTCTATAGAAATAATTTCATTGAATATCAAATTTCATGATGAATATATCATCTATGTTCAAGATTTATCCCATACATAAGAGATGTAATTTTTTGGTTCTTGATGTTATTAATATTTTCAAAACTTTTTATATACTCCCTATACTGATTTTATATGAAATTTTCATAATTTGTGTGAAATATTAATGTTTAAATATTAAATGTAATTTTTGAGCATTATTTGAATTAATCCAATAAATGTCACTCTACTATTTTATTTATAAATCTCACCCTAATTATCCAAATTTCATGGTTATTATTTATTATTATTCCTATTTCAAAATAGAACATTTCATTATAAGGTATCTTGGGCCAATTCTTCCATTTCAAGGGCCGTATGGTCCACACAAGAAGGCCCTCTGAATCTGTGAAGAAATTGGATCAACCATGATAATGGAATTAATGGGATCCATCCATAAGCCCAAATTTGATTATACTCTAAATTTTTTTCATGATTATCCAAAGTAATCCTGGATAAAAATTTCAAGGCCCAATCCCAAAAACAAGGGGCCCAACTGATTCATTTAAATTCAGCCCACCATTCTGGCCGGGAATTAAAATTAGTACAGTATTCATGAATTTTCTCCTGATCTAGACATCCAATATATCCAAAAAATTTCAGTGTGAAATACAATATATGACAGACAACATTTTTGAATAAAGTGTTCAAATTTTAAGTCATATTACTATTGATAAACTCATTCACATTTCTACCTTCTAAAAAGTCTGGATTGAAATGGACAGATTATAATTGTTTACCAAAACTGCCATAACTTTGGCTCTATAAGTCCAAATGCCTAAAAATTTTGAGATTAGTCACACAAAATTATTATATAAAACTTTTAATAATAGGATATCTCGAGATTCAGGTGTCTGGATGGCCAAATTGGAGATGCAAGTGGAGGGGAATATTTGGAATGCAAACAGTCCACCTCCTTGGGCTATAAATACAACCCCTATTCTCCTTGAATGTGGTTAGAATTTCAGCACTTAAAAAGGAGTTTTCAAATGAATAAAGCCTTTATAAGGGCCTGAGAAGGACTTACATTGATCTTTTTTTAACAAGAGATACCTCTCCTCCACTTTTATTTTCATTCTCCTTTTCGTTTGTTTTCAATTGAATTTGTGTAATCTATTTTCAATTTCATTTGAATTTCAATGAAAGTTTCTTCTTCATATTCTGTTTTAATCATCCAATATCTATTATTAAATATTAATACTCTTAAAATAGTTTAAATCATGTTCAATACTCTTCCCTTCTTTCTCTTTCTCATTCAATCTAAAGTCCATTTTTAATTCTCATCACTGTTCGTGTGTGTGTGTGTTCAACACACAACTCTTTTCTTATCACTTTATTTTCCTTATTTTTATAATCCATAATCATAAATATAATAAACCATATTTCTAATCATCTTAATGGATGAGTAAATCTACCATTGGGGTGAGTCAAAATTTAGGGATGTTAAGTGATTGAGAGCATTTTCTCGATGAGTATTCTTTAATTTAACATTGTGTATGTTGGACTTAACATGTCATGGATTAATGAAATATTTTGTTTAATGTATGGATTACATGGATTATTGGAACCATAAATAAACTACCACAATAAAGTATTGATTGATATTATAATCCTAGGTAAGTTAAGGCTTCAATTAAATCCTTAACACCTATGAATTCCAATCAATGTCAACTTGTGACATGGGTGTTAATTTAATACAATATAAAGCATGGCTCAAGGATATCACAAGATTAAATACCTAATGATGAACTCAACCCAATATTTATAAAATTGTTAAATCAATCTTAATCAATAAATCATTTAAATTAATCTCTACAACCAAACCCCCCAATCAAAATACAATCAACTAAAAACAATCGACTATTAAAAAATATCATCACTGAGGATTCGACCCGAGGGTTGCTATAAACATTAGCAGAGAATCAGAAATTTGAACGGTTGATAGGAAAAAATATACCATACTTTTAAATGGTGTTGTTTTTGGGGATGGTTCAATTAAGTAGTCATTAGTTTCTGGTTATTGTAAAAAAACAAAATTTTAAAAAAAATGAAAAAAAACACAAAGAAAAACCTGCCTTCTCATAAAAATCATAAATAGAAAAAACACAAAGAAAAACCCATCTTCCTCTTTCTTCCAAAATCTCTCTAAATTCCCTGTATCCTCACAAACAATAACTCATATTTTTTTGACCCTGAAATTGAGTGAACACTTCACCAACTTAGGAGGAACATAAGAGACAATCAACTCATTCAAGAACTTGTCCTTGTCCAACCAATTAAATTAGATATGGCCAATCCTGGGGAAAAATCCTTAAAGAAATTTCTTCCCCTAATATGAATTACCAACCCATTGTTATTAAATAACCAAACATAGAGGATGAATTCAAACTCAAATTGGGTTTGATTCATCTTCTTCCTGATTTCCATAGGCTAGCTGGTGAGGATCCACATCTCCACCTTAAAGAGTTCCAAGTGGTGTGCTCTACCATGAAACCTCAAGGGGTTTCTGAGGAACAAATCAAACTTCAAGAATTCCATTTTTCCTTAGCTAACTCTTCCAAGTCATGGATGTACTAACACTCTCTTGGTTCCATAACCACATGGAATGACATGAAGCGACTTTTTTTAGAGAATTGTTTTGCTGCTTCTTGAACTTCTTTCATTCAAAAGGAAATAAGTGGTATCTGTCAATTCCCAAATTAATCACTCTATGAGTACTGGGAGAGGTTCAAAAATCTTTTGGAAACCTTCCCACACCACCAAATCCCCAACCAAGTCTTGATCCAATAATTATATGATGGGTTATTAGCTTTGGAGATAACCCTCATTGATGCCGCAAGTGGTGATGCTCTTGTTGATAAAACTCCTGCAGCTGTAAGAGATATCATAAGAAACATGGCTGAAAACACACAATAATTCCATACACTACTAGAGAAATGGGATTTGAATCCCCCTGACACGGGCGACTGCCTTTGGCGGTCACTGGGCTTTAAAAAAAATGCTTTGGTGCCCCCTCGCCCCCCTCCCCTCGCGAAACCCTACCCCGCGTCCCCTCCCCTCGATCGCCGCCACCTGTCCCCTGTCGCCCTCTGCCCTCTCCACCCATCCCCTCACTGCCCGTCCCCTCTCCACCCTCCACCCACCACCCTACACCCTCGCCCCCTCCGGACTCCGCCCCCTCCGGCCTCCGGCCTTCGCCCTCCGGCCTGCGCCCTCCGCCCTCCGTCCTCCGCCCCCTCCAGCCTCCGCCCCCTCTTCCCTTCGGACTCTGTCCTTCAGCCTCTTCCCTCCGCCCTCCGCCCTCCACCCCCTCGGCCCTCCACCCCCTCATCCCTACGCCCCCTCGGCCCTATTCTCTCCACCCCCTCGACCCTCGGCCCTCATCCCCCTCAGACCTCGGCCCTACGCCCTCCACCCCTTCGCTGCCCATCCCCCGTCCCCTCATCTCCCTCCGATCTGGCTCTCCGCCATCCCCCGTCCCCTCCCTATTCTTCCCCCTCACTCACCTCAACATCGCCGCTCATCCCCTCCCTCACTTTCCCCTCCTGTGCGGCACTACCGCCGCCCGGTCCCCTGCCTCCCCGCACGACTACTGCGCATCCCCTCACCACTTCCACCCGTCCACTCTGGCTCCCCGCTATCCTCTGTCCCCTCCCTCGTCGTCCCACCCTCACTGCACCGTCTCCACCTCACCGCCTCCTCTCCTCCAGCTCACCACCGCTGTCGCCACCCATCCCCTCCCTCGCCGCACCATCTCTGACTCTTGATCCCCTCTGATGCATCTCCTCTCCCCCGCAGCACCACCTTCGGCTCCCCTCCCTTCCAGGTTTGTAGTGCAATCAGGTATGACATGAGCTTTCACTTACATTCCATTATCTATTCTCTTATTTATTATTCAGATATATAATTTGATTATTTTATCAATGGTCCACAAGCAATTGGTTAGTATTTATTTTAAATATATTTTATGTGAAAAATGCATGTAATAAGTCTTACGTAAATGTTTGTTATACAAATATTATTATGGATAATAGTTGGATTGATCTTCTAAATCGAACGTCTAGAGAATATTTCAATGGAATTATGTAGTTTATTGAATTCACCATAGGATTTGAAAGTGACTATATTAGTTGTCCATGTAGAAAATATGCTAACAGATATCAATTAAAACGAGATACTATGAGGGAGCACCTATTCTCTAACATATTTCTAAAAAATTATAAGAGTTGGACTCGTCAAGGAGAATAATATGTTCATTGTCAAAATACGGATGCAGTTCAGATGTATGTTGATGCAAGTATGAATGATCTAATGCATAAAATGCTTACTGAAATGGTACGTGGGTTGGATCCTAAAGGCATTGACATCTAGAATATTGAGACCGGTGAGATAAATCTTCGCTCTGGTGCTTATCGTGATTCAAGGAGGTTTTATGAAGCACTTGATGATTCAAAAACAAAATTATATCCTGGATGTACTTATTAGAATAAATTGTCGTTTATCGTGGAGTTGTTGCATGTGAAGACTTTGAATCAGTGGTCAGACACATCATTCGACATGCTGTTGGTGTTATTGAAAAAGGTTCTTCCTGTCGATGCTAAGATTCCCGAGTCATATTACCATGCTCATAAGGTGACAGAGAACTTAGGTTTTACATATGAGACTATAGATTCATGTGCAAACAAATGTATGGTTTTTATAAAGGAAACTTCCCATTTGGATATTTGTACGGTTTGGGGCACTTCCAGGTGGAAAGAGAACAGGGGAAATCAGACTCATCAAAGTCATATTTCGATATAGGGGAAACTGATTGACATAAAGAAAATGTGTTACTTTACCCTTAAATCGAGGTTGAAAATATTTTTTATGTCATCTAAAGTTTCTAATTTAATGAGATAGCTTGTAGAAATAATTCCTAAAAGTGATACCCACCCGGAAGACTCTCATGCATGGAAGGATTTTGATAAGAGACATCCCAACTTTTCTAAAGATGTTTGTAATGTCTGATTGGGGTTGGCGGTATATTATTTCAATCCATTCAAGTCTATGGTTGGTGCAACTCATAGCACATGTCCCATGGTGTTGGTCTTGTATAATCTTCCTTTGTGGCTTTGTATGAAGTGACAATTTATATTATTTTCCACTCTTATTGATGGACCTAGAAGTCCAGGGGATAAGATTGATGTTTACCTTTAGCCATTGATTGATGAGTTGAATGAATTTTGAGATGATGGTGTGATGACTTATGATTGTGAAACGAATGAAATGTTCAAACTGTAGGCTGATTTATTGTGGAAAATCAATGAATTCCCAGCTTATGCAAATTTATCAGGCTGGAGTATGAAATGGGAATTTGCTTTCCCATGTTGTAATAAAAGTAAAAAATCTGTATGGCTTAAACATTCCAAAAAATGGGCATACATGGGTCACAAACATTTTCTCCCCCCTCAGTACCAGTTCAGAACGGATAGAGTGGCATTTGATTATTCTAGAGAGTTCAACCCAGCACCAAAGATCATGACAGGAGTCAAAATGTTATTGCATATTGAGGAAGAAAACATCTTCATGGTATATGAAATTTAGGATTTGGTGGCTCATCCATTACGTAATATTCGTGCTATGGGTAGGCAGCACAATCACAATTGGAAAAAGAAAAGTATTTTTTATAGTCTTCCGTATTGGAAAACTAACATGCTAAGGCATAATTTTAATGTCATGCACATTGAAAAAAATCTTTGTGAGAACATATTTTGGATCATTTTAGGTGTCAGTGGAAAATCAAAGGACCATGTTAATGCACGTCGTGATTTGGAAGAAATGGGTTTAAGTAAATAGTTTCATTTACAGTTAGCTGAGGGAAACAAGGCATATATGCCTGATGCATAGTATACGATGACTACAAAGGAGAAAGAGACATTTATTTCCATTTTTAAGATATTTAAGCTGCCTGATGGTTACTCTTATAATATTTCAAAGTGTGTGAATCTGACGAGCATGACATTGTAAGGGTTGAAAAGTCATGACAATCACATACTACTTCAGTAGTTGATTCCAACCACAATTTGTGATTGTTTATCCCCCAATGTTGTTCATCCGTTGATTGATATGGGTAATTTTTTTAGATAGCTTTGTTTAAGAAATAAATGAATAAGTGATTTAAAAATTTTGCAGAACTGAATTGTACTTACGCTTTATCACTTTGAGAAACTATTTCCCCCCTCATTTTTAGATGTTATGGTACACTTGATAGTGAACCTAACTGATGAAGTAATGGATGTTGGTCTAGTGCAATTCAGGTGGATGCATCCTATTGAGCAGTATTTGAGTACATTGAACCGATTTTCATGCAACAGAGCTCGTTCGGAGGCATAAATAGAAAATTTTTATTTGATGGATGAGTATAATAATTTTTGTGCAGAATATATTACGTATGTTGAAACAAAATTAGAGAAGCCCTATCAGATTCATGATGGTCTAGTTGGATAAGGAACAATATTTGATATGGAAAATATCGAGTGGATACAAGAGAATCGATATATCTTGTTCAATACTCCATCGGTTGAACAATTAATGCAGTAAGTGTCTTATCACTTTTATTGTTTAACATTTACATGTTTTGTTTGCATAAGTTGATCATTTAGACATTGTGTTATCATTTGCAGGAAACACATTAATGAGATGAAAGAAGAGATGTATCGTGCGACTGAGTATCAAATTCAACAATCTCATTATGCATCATTTCATGATTGGTTCAAGGATTATGTACATATAAATTAATTTTCATTATGAGTGAAGTATTATACTAATTTATTTCTACATAAATCATTATTGAATTCTATGAATTATGTAGGTTCATAAGCTGAGGGTGTTAGGGGACCCCATGCTAACTGAAGAATTTATCCAACTGGCTGAGGGTCCATCTATAATTGATCTTCATTATAAAGCTATAAATGCTAATGGTTTTATATTTCACATTAAAGATGTTGAAGACAAACGAGCAACACAAAACAGTGGCATCGATTGTCCATTCTTCGATTCTAGTTATTACTATGGTCAATTGATAAACATCATTGATGTTGTATATGCACATGGGTTTAAGTACATATTGTTAAAGTGTAATTGGGTTGATCCAGTGCGTGGATGTAAAGTCGATCAATATCAGTTTTCATTGGTGAATTTTTAATATATGTTATACAAAAATGAATGATTTGATAATGAACCTTTCATTTTGACATCATAAGCGGAACAAGTACTATTCGTTACATTGCCTTCGAATCCAAGTTGGAAAGTTTTTGTAAAAATTTCCCAGTGAGGAGTGTTTTTATTTGAATGATATGAACCCAAGAATGTTCTGTTTGTTTCCCAACAGCTTGATCAACATACCATAGTTCAACGTGAAGAAGATATTTATTGGGTCAGAGAGGTCGTTGAAGGAGAAACAGTCGATTTTCATTCTTAATGAAAGGTATAATTGTTTTCCCTCTATTAAGTATTGAATGTCCAAGGATATCATAAATTATATAACCATTTTATAAATCCTTTTAAGTTTTAATCCTCACTTTTTGAAGTTTATTATTTTATTAATATTTAGGGTGATTTCTCTTTTGGTATCTTCATGTTATTGTCAGTGTATCTTCCTATTGAGGTATTTTTTATTTGGTTCATGTGCTGCTTGAATTTTTATTAATTCAATCTGAAATTTGGCTATGCATTGATTGGTTTTGTACATAATTTGTATATCTGTTTTTTTAACTTTATGATTTTTTAAAATCTATTCACAACTAATTATTCAATCCCTTTTTGTTTTATTAACAACTGTACAAGTTTTATTTTTTTAAAAACAATCCAATTTATCTTTTGGAAACTTTGGATAGTCCCCTTAGTAATGTTTTCTATGACTGTAGGCATGTCAGAGGAAGAGGCAGCAGATCCACATCATCCATCTGAGCCATCTACATCTCAAGGTCGAGGTATGTTTTAATGTCATTGTGTCTATTTTTTATGTAATTTATAAACATATATATATATATATATAACATCTTTCAAATTATATATAAACTTGTTTTCAATAGGATCAGACTCGACTGCATCTTCCTCTCGCAAGAGAGGCCCTGGTCATGACATTTTATCATAGAATTCCGACACGACGTTTGATGTTTCCTTTGATGAGATATTTAATCTTGTGGGATTTAATTCCCCTGCATTTATTTCTCATATAGTTTATATCTTACGCGACGCACATAGATTTCTATTGACCACACGTGATCGGGCTTCTATCCCTCAGGACACATTAGATCGTCTTTGGAGGGAGGTTCAGGTAAGAATACCATTTTACTTTCTTCCCTATGTATAAACAATACTAAAATATGTGATTTTTTTATTAATAACAAAATTTGAAAGTATTCCCGGATGAGTTTCGGCCCGTGTGTATGAGAAAATGCTGTAATATGTGGAAAGATTATAAAGTCAAAGTCAAGAGGGACCACTGGGTACCAAATGTGGGTGCCCCATATATTCTGGAAAAAGTCCCAAGAGGTGTCCTACCGGCTTAGTGGTGTGACTTAGTTGCATATTGGTCTACTGAGGGTGTTTCGGTTTGTATATTTATTTTGGTATATATATTTTCAAGAATGTAATATCTGTTTGAAATTTGAATTAATTGAATGTAGGAGGTTTCAGCATGTCATTCTGAGAATCGAGCATTACAGGGACCACCTCACAGGCTCAGGACTTTTCACATGTCTTAGATCCGACATGAGGTATTTATTATTCATTTTTTAATTTATTAATTAATATGGTTTTGTGTTTATATTATATTCATATACAGTTACGGGATCAAGGTGCATCTACTGATAAAATGTTGGAGTGGATGAGGAATCGTGATCGAAATGATCTTGAGGCTGTAGCAATGATAGTAAGTGCTTGTACTCATTACCAATACTTACATAAATCTATATATTAACATATATATGTATATATATATTTAAATATTTCACATGCTCAATTTAAAGATGAGTTAGAACAGCTGCCAGAGGACCAGCGACAACTTCTCATGCGAAGGGATGAGATCTTCCATCGAATTATTGGTCAGGACATGCATGGATATAGTTTGACCTATGGAATATGAATTCCTCATTCTATAGTATAACATACTACGATTGTCAGTCCTTCTATTCTTCAGATGACACAACAGTTGTTAGATTTTGAGGCACAACTGCGTGCTTATGAGGAGGTAAATGCACAATTGATCACTAAGGCTAGATCACTGTAAGAATATGTGCATCCAGGTGATGGTGTAGGGGATCATACGACGTAGGTTTGTACTGTATTTATTTATTTAATTTCTATTATTTTCGTTATGAAAATCTTCAAAAAATTTATTTTTTATAGGCCCCTGGACCACCAGATGGAGGTAGCAGTCATGACCACGCATGACATATCATATTCACGAGGTGTGTTTCTTTTTTTATTGGTGCAGTTGTTATTGATGTTTAGGTTGGGTTCCCAGTGAGATTTTTTGAGATTTGGGGGTATCATGTGTGTTTTGGCCTTATGAAAAGTTTGTGTGCACGAATTGAGAAGTAACCATGAAACTGATTAATGATTTGGACATTTTTAGTTCATTTTATTCTTTAATGTTTTCAATTTCATGTTCTGTGAATAGTTTTGAAAAAACCATGTGATTCCTAATAGAAACCATGGAACTTGTTTTTTTGTGACTGAGCTCAGGTTCACTATTTGTAGGCCCCTAGACCACCCCAGACAGCCCCCCTACACCCCAGACAGCCCCCCCGCCACCAGACAACCCCCTCCCCCCCCCACCCCCCCCGCACACCGGACAACCCCCCCCCCCCCCCCCCCCCCGCACCCCGGACAGCCACCCCCACACCCTAGATAACCCCCACCCCGGACAACCCCCCCAAACCCCGGAATTCATTAGGAAAATTGACCGTTAGTTAATTTGGGAAATTGTTCATTAGGATGTTAGGCCATTAGGGAAATTGGCCAGTTGTCCAATTGTCCAATTGGATGTAGGCCAAGTGGCCATTAGGCCATTATGCCATTATTCCAATTGTACAACTAGACAATATGTCATTATTCCAATTTTTTTTAGGCCACTATTCCATTAGGGAATTAGGGAATTAGTTGAATTGGTAAATGCGACAATTTGACATTGGGTCATTAAGAAAATTGACCTTTAGGCCATTATGATAATTGATCATTACACCGTTAGGCCAATTGGACATTAGGCCAATTATTCGTTATCCCCCCCCACTAGATAGCCCCCCCCCCCCCGCCCCGGACTACCCCCCACCCCTCGGACAACGTCCCTCCACCCCGGATAGCCCCCCCATCGGACAACCCCCCCCCACACGTATTTCAAGCGTGGAAAACACCTAAAAATGCATATTCAGTCATGTCATGCAAAATGCATGGCCTAATGACGTTTCAAATCCTTATATACCTGAAGAATAATAATAAGGGTGTTTTTCTGTGTTTTCAAGTCATTCCGATGTCGTTCGGTATGCGTTTGACCTTTAAATGCATGTATTGGCCATTTACGACACGCGACGTGTTCTTCCAGTCACCGCGATCAAACGAAACATCCAACTGACATGCCATGAAATCATACAACAACAATCGTGCTGTGAATTGTGAAATGGTCAGGTAGACGACACGTCAATCAGAGGTGTCGTTCGACCGCGCTGACCGAAAACGCATTTATGGAGTCATAAAATGCCAAAATGATGTGTGACAGTCAAATTCAGAGAAAACATGCTCAGAATGACTTGAAATCACATGAAAAGAATAGGAATATTATTTGTGACATGTAGAAGGAGACTACATGTCAATAGGACATGCGGTGTGCGTGGTACGACCGAATATGTTGTTTTTAACAGTTCAGCGCACTCTAAAAGGGCGTGTTGGGTGGTCAAAACCAGATGAAAGACCTTAGAATGCCATGAAATCATATAAAAACAACTGTGGTGTGAATTTTGAAATGTTCGGGTAGACGACACATCAATCGGAGGCGTCGTTTGACCGTGGTGACCGGAAACGCATTTTTGGAGTCATAAAACGCCAAAACGACGTGTAACGGTCAAATTCAGAGAAAACATGCTCAGAATGACTTGAAATCACACAAAAACAATAGGAATATTATTCTTGACATGTAGGAGGAGACGACACATCAATCGGATGTGCAGTGTGCATGGTAAGACCAAATATGTTGTTTTGAACAGTTCGACACGCTCTAAAAGGGCGCGTTGGGTGGTCAAAACCAGTCGAACGACCTCGGAATGCCATGAAATAATATGACAACAACTGTGGTGTGAATTGTGAAATTTTCTGGTAGATGGTATATCAATTGGAGGCGTCGTTTGACCGCGGTGACCGAAAACGCATTTCTGAAGTCATAAAACGCCAAAACGACGTGTAACGGTCGAATTCAGAGAAAACATTTCAGAATGAATTGAAATCACATAAAAAAATAGTAATATTATTCGTGACATGTATAAGGATAAAACATCAATCGGATGTGCGGTGTGCACGGTACGACTGAATATGTTGTTTTTAACAGTTCAGCGTGCTCGAAAAGGGCGCATTGGGTGGTCAAAACCACCCGAATGACATCATAATTCCATGAAATCATACGACAACAACTGTAGTGTAAATTTTAAAATGGTTGGGAAGACTACACATCAATCGGAGGTATCATCTGACCATGGTGACTGGAAACTCATTTCTGGAGTCATAAAACACCAAAACGACCCGTAACGATCGAATTCACAGCAGACGTCCTCATAATGACTTGAAATCACATGAAAACAATAGGAATAATATTCGTGACATGTAGGAGTAGACGACACATCAATCATATATGCAGTGTGTGTTGTACGACCGAATATGTTGTTTTGAACAGTTCAACGCGCTCTAAAAGGGCATGTTGGGTGGTCAAAACCATCCGAACGACCTCAGAATGCCATGAAATCATACGATAACAACCATGGTGTGAATTCTGAAATGTTTGGGTAGACAGTACATCAATCGGAGGTTTCGTTTGACTGTGGTGACTAGAAAGGAATTTCCAGAGTCATAAAACGCCAAAATGACGTAAAACAGTCAAATTTAGAGAAAACGTCCTCATAATGACTTTAAATCACACAAAAACAATATTAATATTATTTTTGACATGTAGGAGAGCACAAAACGTCAATCGAACGTGCGGTGTGCGCGATACGACCGAATATGTTGTTTTTATCAGTTCGACGCACTCTAAAAGGGCGCATTTGGTGGTCAAAACCAGACGAACGACCACAGAATTCCATGAAATCATATGACTAAAATCGTGGTGTGGATTGTGAAATGATTGGGCAGACGACACATCAATCGGAGGTGTCGTTTGACCGCGGTGATCGGAAATGCATTTCCGGAGTCATAAAATGCCAAAACGAGGTGTAATAGTCGAATTCACCGCAAAAATCCTCATAATGACTTAAAATCACACAAAAATAATAGGAATAATATTCATGACATGTAGGAGCAGACACCACATCAATCGGACATGCGGTGTGCGTGGTATGACCGAAAATGTTGTTTTGAACAGTTTGGTGCACTCTAAAAGGGCACGTTAGGTGGTCAAAACTAGCTGAACGACCTCGTAATGTCATGAAATCATACAAAAAAAACCATGGTATGGATTGTGAAATGGTTGGGTATATGGTACATCAATCAGAGGTGTCTTTCGATCGCGGTGACCGAAAATGCATTTCCGGAGTCATAAAATGCCAAAACGACGTGTAACGGTCGAATTCAGAGAAAACATGCTCAGAATGACTTGAAATCACACGAAAACAATAGGAATATTATATGTGACATGTAGGAGGATATGATACATAAATCGGACATGCGGTGTGCGCGATACGACCAAATATGTTGTTTTTAACAGTTCAGCGCGCTCTAAAAGGGCGCGTTGAGTGGTCAAAACCAACCGAACGACCTCAGAATGCCATAAAATAATACGACAAAAACTGTGGTGTGAATTGTGAAATGGTCAGGTAGATGGAATGTCAATCGGAGGTGTTGTTTGACCGTGGTGACCGGAAACACATTTCCAGAGTCTTAAAATGCCAAAACGATGTGTAATGGTCGAATTCAGAGAAAACGTACTCAGAATGACTTGAAATCACACGAAAACAATAGGAATATTATTCGTGACATTTAAGAGGAGACAACATGTCAATTGGACGTGCAGTGTGTGCGGTACGACCGAATATGTTGTTTTTCACAGTTCAGTGCGCTCTAAAAGGGCTCGTTGGGTGGTCAAAACTAGCCGAATGAACTTGGAATTCTATGAAATCATATGAAAACAACCGTGGTGTGAATTGTGAAATGGTCGGGTAGAAGACACATCAATCAGAGGTGCCTTTTGACCACGGTGATGGGAAACACATTTCTGTAGTCATAAAACACCAAAACGACGTGTAACGATCGAATTCACAGCAAACGTCCTCAGAATGACTTGAAATCACACAAAAACAATAGTAATAATACTTGTGACATGTAGGAGTAGATGACATGTCGATCGAACATGCAGTGTGTGCGGTACGACCGAATATGTTGTTTTGAAAAGTTCACCGTGCTTTAAAAGGGGCGTTGGGTGGTCAAAACTAGCCGAACAACCTTGGAATGCCATGAAATCATAAAACAACAACCTTGGAGTGAATTTTGAAATGGTCGGGCAGAAGACATGTCAATCAGAGATATCGTTTGACCTCGGTGACCAGAAACGCATTTCTGGAGTCATAAAATGCCAAAACGACGTGTAACAGTCAAATTCAGAGCAAACGTGCTCAGAATGACTTGAAATCACACAAAAACAATAGGAATATTATTAGTGACATGTAGAAGGATACATCACGTCAATCGGACATGCGGTGTGTGCGGTACGACTGAATATGTTGTTTTTAACAGTTCGAGGCGCTCTAAAAGGGCATGTTGGGTGGTCAAAATCATCTGAACGACCTTGGAATGCCATGAAATCATACGACAACAACCGTGGTGTGAATTGTGAAATGTTCGGGTAGGCGGAACGTCAATCAGAGGTGTCGTTTGACTGCGGTGACCGGAAACACATTTTCGGAGCCATAAAATGCCAAAACGATGTGTAATGATCGAATTCAGAGAAAACGTGCTCAGAATGACTTGAAATCACCTGAAAACAATAGGAATATTATTCGTGACATGTATGAGGAGAAGACACATCAATCGGATGTGTGGTGTGCACGGTATGACGGAATATATTGTTTCTAACAATTAGACGCGCTCTAAAAGGGCACATTGGGTTGTCAAAACCAGCCAAACGACCTTAGAATGACATGAAATCATAAGACAACAACCGTGGTGTGAATTTTAAAATTTTCGGGTAGATGGAACATCAATCTAAGGTGTCGTTTGACCACGGTGACCGGAAACATATTTCCGGAGTCATAAAATACCAAAACGACGTGTAACAATCGAATTCACAGCAAACATCCTTAGAATGACTTGAAATCAGACAAAAAAATAGGAATAATATTCATGACATGTAGGAGCAGACAACACGTCAATCAGATGTGCGGTGTGCGCGGTACGACCAAATATGTTGTTTTGAACAGTTCGACACACTCTAAAAGGGCGTGTTGGGTGGTTAAAACCATCCACACGACCTTGGAATGCTATGAAATCATACCAAAACAACCATGGTATGAATTTTGAATTGGTCGGGCAGATGGAACGTCAATCAGAGGTGTCGTTTGACCGCGTTGACCAGAAACACATTTCCAGAGTCATAAAATTCCAAAACAACATGTAACGGTAGAATTCAGAGCAAACATGCTTAGAATGACTTGAAATCACAAAAAAGCAATATAAATATTATTCGTATAATGTATGATTAGACGACATGTCAATTAGACATGTGGTGTAAGTGGTATGACCGAATATGCTGTTTTTAATAGTTCGACGCACTCTAAAAGGGTGCATTGGGTAGTCAAAAGCAGTCGAATGACCTCGGAATGCCATGAAATCATACGAAAACAACCATGGGGTGAATTTTTAAATGTTCGGGTAGACGACACATCAATCGGAGGGGTCGTTTGACCACCGTGACTGGAAATTCATTTCTGGAGTCATAAAACACCAAAACGATGTGTAACAGTCAAATTCAGAGAAAACATGTTTAGAATGACTTGAAATCACCCAAAAACAATTGGAATAATATTTTTGAGATGTAAAAGCAGATGAAACATCAATCGGACGTGCGGTGTGCGCGGTACGACCGAATATGTTGTTTTGAACAGTTCGGCGCGCTCTGAAAGGGGGCGTTGGGTGGTCAAAACCAGCCAAACGACCTAAGAATGCCATGAAATCATATGAAAAAAACCGTGGTGTAAATTGTGAAATGGTCGGGCAGAAGACACGTCAATCGGAGGTGTCGTTTGACCACGGTGACCAGAAACGCATTTCTGGAGTCATAAAATGCCAAAACGACGTGTAACGGCCAAATTCCAAGAAAACGTGCTCAGAATGACTTTAAATCACACGAAAACAATATGAATATTATTCATGACATGTATGAGGAGACAATGCATCAATCGGATGCGTGGTGTGCTCGGTACGACCGAATATGTTGTTTTTGACAGTTTGGCACGCTCTAAAAGGGCGCGTTGGGTGGTCAAAACCTACCGAACGAATTTGGAATCCCATGAAATCATACAAATACAACCATGGTGTGAATTGTGAAATTTTCGGGTATAAATCACGTCAATCGAAGGTGTCGTTCGACCGCGGTGACCAGAAATGCATTTCTGGAGTCACAAAACACCAAAACAACGTGTAACGGTTGAATTTACAGAAAATGTCTTTAGAATGACTTGAAATCACAAGAAAACAATAGGAATAATTTTCGTGACATGTAGGAGCATACGACACGTTAATCAGACGTACAGTGTGCGCGGTATGACCGAATATGTTGTTTTGAACAGTTCAGTGCGCTCTAAAAGGGCTTGTTGGGTTGTCAAAACCAGCCGAATGACCTCGGAATTCCATGAAATCATACGAAAAAATCCATGGTGTGAATTTTGAAATGGTCGGGTAGATGGCATGTTAATCGAAGGTGTCGTTTGACCGCGGTGACCGGAAACGCATTTTCGGAGTCATAAAATGCCAAAACGACGTGTAACAGTTGAATTCAGAGCAAACATGACCAGAATGACTTAAATCACACGAAATCAATAGGAAAATTATTAATGAAATGTAGGCGTAGATGACACATCAATCGGACGTGTGGTGTGCGCGTTACGGCCGAATATGTTGTTTTTAACAGTTCAACGCGCTCTGAAAGGGCACGTTGGGTGGTCAAAAGCAGCTGAACGACCTTGGAATGCCATGAAATCATACGACAACAACCGTGGAGTGAATTGTGAAATGTTCAGGCAGACATAACGTCAATCGGAGGTATCGTTTGACCGCAGTGACCGAAAACACATTTTCAGAGTCATAAAACGCCAAAAAGACGTGTAACGGTCGAATTCAGAGAAAACATGCTCAGAATGACTTGAAATCACACAAAAACAATAGAAATTATATTCGTGACATGTAGGAGCATACGACACGTCAATCGGACATGCGGTGTGTGTGGTACGACCAAATATGTTGTTTTGAACAGTTCAGCGCACTCTAAAAGGGGGCGTTGGGTGGTCAAAACCAGCCGAACAACCTCAGAATGACATGAAATCATACGGAAACAACCGTGGTGTGAATTGTGAAATGGTCGAGCAGACAACACGTCAACCAGAGGTTTTGTTTGACCACGGTGACCGAAAACGCATTTCCGAAGTCATAAAATGCCAAAACGACGTGTAACGGTCGAATTCAATGCAAACGTGCTCAGAATGACTTGAAATCACACGAAAACAATAGGAATATTTTTTTGACATGTAGGAGGAGACAACACGTCAATCAGACATGCGGTGTGCGTGGTACGACCGAATATGTTATTTTTAATAGTTCGGCGCGCTCTAAAAGGGATCATTGGGTGGTCAAAACCAACCGAATGGCCTTGGAATGCCATGAAATCATATGAAAAAAAACCGTGGTATGAATTGTGAAATGGTCAGGCAGACGACATGTCAATCAGAGGTGTCGTTTGACATCGATGACCGGAAATGCATTTCCAAAGTCATAAAACGCCAAAACGACGCGTACGGGTCGAATTCAGAGAAAAGGTGATCATAATGACTTGAAATCAAACGAAAACAATAGGAATATTATTTGTGACATGTTGGGGGAGATGACACGTCAATCGGACATGTGTTGTGCGTGGTACGACAAAATATATTGTTTTTAACAGTTCAACGCGCGCTAAAAGGGCGCGTTGGGTGGTCAAAACCAGTTGAATGACCTCGAAATATCATGAAATCATTCAACAACAACCGTGGTGTGAATTGTGAAATGGTCGGGAAGATGACACATCAATCGGAGGTGTCGTTTGACCACAGTGGCTGGAAATGCATTTCCGTAGTCGTAAAACGCCAAAACGACATGTAACGGTTGAATTCAGAGAAAACGTACTCAGAATGAATTAAAATCCCACTAAAACTATAGGAATATTATTCGTGACATGTAGGAGGAGACGACATGTCAATCGGGCATGCGGTGTGCACGGTACGACCGAATATGCTGTTTTGAACAGTTCGACGCACTCTAAAAGGGCGCGTTGGGTGGTCAAAACTAGTCGAATGACCTCAGAATGCCATGAAATCATACGACAACAACCATGGTGTGAATTTTGAAATGTTCGGGTAGACGATAGGTCAATCGGAGGTGTTGTTTGACCGCGGTGACCGAAAACGCATTTCTGGAGTCATAAAACGCCAAAACGACGTGTAACGGTCGAATTCAGAGAAAAATGTGCTCAGAATGACTTGAAATCCCATGAAAACAATAGGAATATTATTATTTAAATGTATTATGAGACGAAACATCAATCAGACATGCGGTGTGCGTGGTACGACCGAATATGTTGTTTTTAACAGTTCGGCGTGCTCTAAAAGGGCGTGTTGGGTTGTCAAAACCAACCGAACGACCTCAGAATGCCATGAAATCATACCAAAACAACCGTGGTGTGAATTTTGAAATGGTCAGGTAGACGAAACATCAATCAAAGGTGTCGTTTGACCGCGATGACTGGAAACACATTTCCAGAGCCATAAAACGCCAAAACGACGTGTAACAGTAGAATTCAGAGAAAAAGTGCTCAGAATGACTTGAAATCAAACTAAAATAATAGGAATATTATTCGTGACACGTAGGAGGAGATGGAACATCAATAAGACGTGCGGTGTATGCGGTACGACTGGATATGTTGTTGTTAACAGTTCGTCACTCTAAAAGGGCGCATTCGGTGGTCAAAACCAACCGAACAACCTTGGAATTCCATGAAATCATACAACAAAAACCATGGTGTAAATTGTGAAATGGTCGGGTAGAAGACACGTCAATCAAAGGTGTCATTTGACCACGGTGATCGGAAACGCATTTCTAGAGTCATAAAACACCAAAACGATGTGTAACGATAAAATTCATAGAAAATGTCTTCAGAATGACTTAAAATCATACGAAAACAATAGGAATAATATTCATGACATGTAGGAGTAGAATACATGTCAATCGGACGTGCAGTGTGCGTGGTACGATCAAATATGTTGTTTGGAACAGTTCGGCACACTCTAAAAGGGCATGTTGGGTGGTCAAAACCATCCAAACAACCTCAGAATGCCATGAAATCATACGAAAACAACCATGGTGTAAATTTTGAAATGGTCGGGCAGACGACACGTCAATCAGAGGTGTTTTTTGACCGCAGGACCGGAAACGCCTTTCTGGAGTCTTAAAACGCCAAAACATTGTGTGATGGTCAAATTCAGAGAAAACGTGCTCAAAATGACTTGAAATCACATGAAAACAATAGGAATATTATTATTGACATGTAAGAGCAGACGACACATCAATCGGATGTGCGATGTGCATGGTATGATCAAATATGTCATTTTTAACAGTTCGACACGCTCTAAAAGGGTGCATTGGGTGGTCAAAATCAGATAAACAACCTCGGAATGTCATTAAATCATACGACAACAACCATGGTGTGAATTTTGAAATGGTCGGAAAGACAGAACGTCAATCGGAGGTGTCGTTTGACCGCGGTGACCGGAAAAGCATTTCCGGAGTCATAAAACGCCAAAATGATGTGTAATGGTCGAATTCAGAGAAAACATGCTCAGAATGACATGAAATCACACAAAAAATTAGGAATATTATTTTTGACATGTAGGAGGAGACGGAACGTCAATTGGACGTTCGATGTGTGTAGTACGACCAAATATGTTGTTTTTAATAGTTCGACCCATTCTAAAAGGGCATGTTGGGTGGTCAAAACTATCCGACAAACTCGGAATGCCATGAAATCATAGGACAACAACCATGGTTTGAATTTTAAAATGTTTGGTTAGACAGAACATCAATCATAGGTGTCGTTTGACCGTGGTGACTAAAAACACATTTTCGGAGTCATAAAACACCAAAACGACGTGTAACGGTCGAATTCATAGAAAACTTCCTCAGAATGACATGAAATCACAAAAAACAATAGGAATAGTATTCATGACATGTAGGAGTAGACCACACATCAATCAGACGTGCAGTGTGTACGGTACGACCGAATATTTTTTTAACAGTTTCACGCGGTGTGCGCAGAGAGCATTCCTTTTTAGACCACAAAACACTTCCATAAGTTAAACCAAAGACTCCAAAAAAAGAAAACAAATCCTAAAATGATAACATTTCTTAAATTGGGGGTTTTAAATTATTATATCACCCATAATTTGATGTTAGATTTAATTTTATTATATATATATTAACTGAATAAATATGTTTAATTTACATTTGTTTTGTTTAGTTGTTTTTTTAATCTTATTGTAGGTTTATTGAAGCAGAAGATTGAAATGGATTGGACCTGTTTGGATTGTTGAATCACATCTGTCATTTATTGTTTATGATGATCTTGATGTTTATGCTTTTTTTTGTCATGTTTTTTTTTATGATTTTTACCCTATTTTTATTGATTGGGAACTGTGATTTTTTTAAAAAAAAAAATTCTCCAAGATAGCGACCCCCATTGGCGGTCGCTATAGGTCGCCTATGAAACAGGCTAGTGACTGCCAATGGAAGTCTCTATATCTCGGAAAGCATCAGAACTGTGACCGCCAATGGCAGTCGCTATAGCTCGACCGAGGATCAGGACAGCAACCGCCACTGGCGGTTGCTATTGCTCGGTCGAGCAATAGGTCAGTGACCGCCATCGGCGGTCATTTAGCGGTCTCTATAGGCCATTAGCGACCGCCAATGGTGGTCGCTAATGGCCAAATTTTTAGTAGTGATACTAGAGCATAATATTCAAGTCAAAAAATCTCAATATAATCAATCGATAGAGCCCAATAAAATGACCTAGTGGACGAGTGAACTTACATGTCTTGTGCTACAACTAGTTGTGGTAGCCAAAGCCCTAACCTTATCTTCTCCACAATCTCTGTTCCCTGGACCTATCAAGAACTATGGAGTTTTTAGCTCCCAATATCATCCAACTAACACATGTCCACAAATTCAAGAGGATCCATCTGATTCATCTGGATCAATGAAGCTCAATACATTATATGCTTAGTGGAACCCCAACCCTCAACAATCAGGTCAGTTTGTTAGAAACTTCAACCAACCCCATTCTGAGCCCTTATCTTCTACATATAACCCTAACTTGAGATATGATAATCCCATTTATCATTCCCCTCAATACCCTCATCAAAACCCAAACCAATTCCAATATGGTCAAGGTGGTGGTAACTTCCATTAACCTTATCCTTTTGTTCCTCAACCTCAATGGAACAAGCCTCTCCTGGATTCCAATATCCTAATGAGCCTTCCCAATTTTCAAACCAATACAATCGCTTTACCAAGAACAAAAATCAAGGCAATCCTAATCTGGGACAAGCCTCTCCTTCCAAGAAACCATGGGAAAGTGTAGTGGAAAATCTTGCCTCCTTCACCCATTCTAGCCTCAAAAACATTGAAACCAAAATTGGTAAACTTGCATCCCACCAGAGCCAACAACCATCCAACTATTCCCAAATCCCATCTCAACCATTACCTAACCCCAAGGGTAATGTAAGTGCAATTTCACTTAGATCGGGGAAGCAAATTTATATGCCTCATGTTGAGTCCTCCAACACCCCTTTGAATGTTGACCTAGAAAATGAAAAGAAAAAGAAACATGAAAAAGAATTTGAATCCATTCCCTCACCTCCTTCTATTCCACTTAGGAACCCAATTCCTTTTCCTCAAGCCATTTCTATGCCAAATAAGTCCTTTGATCATGATCCTGAAATGCTCGACATGTTTAGACGTGTTGAAGTCAACATTCCCCTTTTAGATGCCATAAAACAAATCCCTAAGTATGCCAAGTTTCTTAAGGAATTGTGCACCAAAAAGAGGCAACTTAGGACCTTTGAAAATGTTTCCACATAGTAGTCTATTCCCATAAAGTGAAAAGATCCAGGGACCTTTACGGTTCCATTCCAAATTGGAAGTTCCATATTCTATGATGCACCCATAGACCTAGGATACTCAATAAATGTCATGCCCAAATCAATATTATCGAACCTTGTTCTAGTTCCCATACATCCAAAAGGTGTTTTCATCCAGTTATCCAATCGAAGAACAACCATCCCTAAGGGAATAATTGAGTATATCCTTGTCCGAGTCAATGATCTTATCTTCCCAGCTGACTTCTATGTCCTTGACATGGAAGGTGAGACAACTTATTGCCAATCTCCTATGATTTTAGGAAGACCTTTCTTCATGACATCTAAAACCAAAATTTATGTCCATTATAGCATATTATCCATGGAATTTAGTGACCAACTGGTCAAGTTCAATATTTTTCAATCCTTGCGATACCCATCAGAGAATGAATCTGTATTCTCTATTTATTCTTCTGAAACACTCTCTAAGAGTGTGTTGAATCCCAATTCATCGTGTTCTTCTTATTCTACTAATATAGGAGTTTTTGAATATTGAATCCTCATTAACCTAGTCATAAATGGAGAAGTTGATGTTGATATTACAAATTCAAACTCCATTGATCTAAAGGATCTTGAAAACTCTTTAGAATCCCAACTCACCTTTGGCCTCCACTACCCCAATTTGGATGGTAATGGGGAAAATGAACAAGCATGTTCATTTTTTGATTCAAATATTATTATCCAATAATCATCATTTCCTATCCATGATTTTGAAAATTATGTTATATGCGAGGTGAACCCTGAACCAATGTGTTTATATTGTCCTGATGGTAGTGATGTTTGTGATATTTGTTCCTTAATTAATAATGTGATCATTGGTGATGTTGAAATTGACCATTCTTTGGAGAAAAACATTGATATAAAGGATATTTAAAATTTTATTTAATATTATGAATCCACTAATCCTTATTACTCTACATTAGTAAGTGATGAAATAAATTAGTAAAAAACAATTTGGATCTCATACTCTGGTTTTGTGTTATCTAAACCTTACATAAATGAACCATTATAATTGAGACATATTCCTGAATTTCCAAGCATATGGATAACATCATTCCTCATGTTGAAGACCAAATAAAGGATATAAATATTCTCTTTCCACCCCCATTTAATTGCAATCACATCAATAAGGATGGGAAGAAATTATCTAATGAACAATCAAGAATCCCAAAGGAAAATTTTTTCTAGAATCACACTAGAGTTGAGAAAATATGGTGGCCACCATCAGACTATGGTTAGTCAACTTGAACTGTCCAGCTGTAGATAAAATAAATGCAGCACTTCTTGGGAGGCAACCCTTGTTTTCTTTTACTTTTGTGAAATTTTAATTTCTTTTTAGTTTTTCATTAAATTAATAATGATTTTTGTTTTTTATTATCTTTTAGGTAATGGAAATTTTCAAAAGCATCACTATAGAGGACACATTCCCCAAGAATCCATCTAATTCCATCAGATCCACAACTTCTACAATAAACACACCGCTGGATAGAGATGATGACCCACCAAATCCAAACCAGGGGGCACCTCTTTCCCTTTAACTCTCTCTCTCTTCCTCTCTCTACCTCATTATTCTTATTCCTCTCTCTTTCATTTTTCCACCTTCTTAATCAAACCCTTGATTTTTATCTTTCTCTATTGTGTGGGTGTTTATTTTAAAAAAACACTAAAAAACTTAAAAAATCTAAAAAAATGCATAAAAAAGAGTCATACTTACTCACCATCCACTTTTGAAATTTTTTATAACCATTTTGGGGATTCAAAAGAAATGGTTTCATCTATTTTTTTTTGTGTTTTCATCATATATTTGGATAAAGAATATTTTGAAAAAAAAATAAATTTTGAATGCTCAATTTTTGATTTGGAAAATGATTTTCCCCACCTATGAGGAACAACATTTTCTTTAATTCCAAGGCCACCTATGGCCATATTTTCAAAATGTGTGTTTTTAAACCCCATTTTTGAGTCTTTAGTTTTTGGAACTTTGATCTGAATTTCCTACTTTAGTGTGTATTAATATGATATAGGAATTTTCTGAACCCCATGAGAATTATAATAGCCAAATAGCCTCCCATTAAGCATACATTAATCCTCCTTTTGAAAGATCATTTGATCCTATGAAAACCTTTTCTCTGATAGCCACATTACAAGCCCAATACCTTATCCCACCCAATATCAATATGGATTTTCATTGCATAATTTTTCAAAATTTAAGTGTGGGGGAATGAATTTCATTTTGGGTAACCTTTTGTTGAATTTCACCATGTTATCATATGCATGAGGGAAATCATCAATTTAAGTGTGGGGGAGAGGTTTTCCTTCAGCGGGGTTTGGGAATCTATATATGATTATATTGTACAAATGATATTGAAAAGTGTAAAAAAAAACAAAAAAAAAACAAAAAAATGAAAATAAGAATGGGTGGTGTCTTGGGTGGGTCAAAAATCACTATTTCTTAACCTTTGATCTTGTTATAATTATTAAAATTAGTATTATAAGAAGATCAAACATGGGTTGGGAGATGAGTGTGAGATCTGTTTCAAGTTCGACTTTCAAAAAAATATAAAAATAAAAGAAAAAATGAACAATTATGTTATTGGGAGGAGTTTTGTGGTTTGTAAATATTTTAGCTTCTCACACACTTGAAATTTCATTTCTCTTTTGTGTCTTATTTTACATTTTAATTCCCTCATAAATATGTTTTTCCATTTCCTTTCATGTATCATTTAAAAAAAAGGCATTGATTTTTCCATGTTGGTGTTTTACCCCCTTTTACCTATCCTTTGGATATCATCTTTTTACCATCCCATAGCCACAGAAATAGTCCTAAAAAAGAACTCTTGATTTTTGAGCACTTTAGGATAGCGAGTGGAAGCTGAGAGCTCTTACAAACTCTAATATTTTCAATTTTGGTTGGTGAATGAGTGAAGCTCCATAAATTAATTTTATCATCTTGAGAGGTGTAAGTTTTGTGTGCCACCATTTTCCATTTCTAAATTTGAGCATGAAAAAATGAATTATTTTTGGAACATTGTTTCTATAAAAACTTGTGCTAGAATTAAATATGGATGAGTGAAATTTTCTAAACCTCCCCTGATTGGGGAAAACAAAATTTTAATATTTTTTGGTGATTGAAAATTATTTTGTCATGTTTTTATATTTGTTTCACATGAGGACATGAACAAGACTAAGTGTGGGGGAGTTGATGTTATTAATATTTTCACAACTTTTTAAATACTCCCTTTACTGATTTTATATGAAATGTGCATAATTTTTGTGAAATATTAATGTTTAAATATTAAATGTAATTTTTGAGCATTAATTGAATTAATCCAATCGATGCCATTTTACTATTTTATTTATAACTGTCATCCTACTTATCCAAATTGCATGGTTCTTCTTTTTTAGGATTACTCTTTTGAGATAAAATATTTCATTTAAAGGGATCTTAGGACAATCCTTCCATTTGAAGGGTCATATAGTCCACACAAGAAGGCCCACATAATCTATGAAGAAACTGGATCATCCATGATAATGAAATTACTGGGATCCATCCATAAGGCCAAATTTTATAATACTCCAAAGTTTTTTCTTGATTATCCAATGGAATCCTGGATAAAAATTTCAAGGCCCAATCCCAAAAACAAGGGGCCCAACTGATTCATTTAAACTCATCCCACCATTATGACCGAGAATTAAAATCAATACAGTATTCATGACATTTATCCTGATATATACATATAATATATATAATACTTTTCAGTGTAAAATCCATGCTATGGGAGATTTTTTTAAGAAAGTGTTCTGATTTGAAGGCATATTCCTATTGATAAACCCATTCACATTTCTGCCTTCTAAAACGTCTGGATTGAAATGGGCAGATTATAATTGATTACTAAAATAGCAATAACTTTGGAACTATAAGTCTAAATGCCTCCAAATTTTGAGAGTAGTCTGAAAACATTATTATATACAAATTTTACGAATAGGATATCTCGAGATTCTGGATTCTAAATGTCCTAATTGGCGATTCAAGTGGAGGGGAAGATTTAGAATGCAAACAGTCCACCTCCTTGGGCTATAAATTCAACCCCTCTTATACTTGCATGTGGTTGGCATTTCAGCACTTAAATATGAGGTTTGGCATGAATAGAGACTTTACAAGGGCCTGGTAGGACTTTAATTGATCTTGTTTCAACAAGATATACCTCTCCTCCACTTTTATTTTCATTCTCCTTTTCGTTTGTTTTCAATTGTATTTGTGTAAGCTGTTTTCAATTTCATTTGAATTTTAATGCATTTTTATTCTTTATATTCTGTTTTAATCATCCAATATCTATTCTAAAATGTTAATACTCTTAAAATATTTTAATTTATGTTCAATCTTATTCCCTTCTTTTTCTTTCTCATTCAATCTAAAGTCTGTTTTTAATTCTCGTCACCGTTCGTGTGTGTGTGTGTGTTCAATGCACAACTCTTTTCTTATCCCTTTATTTTCCTTATTTTTATAATTCATAATCATAAATATAATAAACCATATTTATAATCATCTTAATGTATGAGTAAATCTACCATTGGGGTGACTCAAAAAATTTAGGTATGTTAAGTGATTGAGAGTATTTTCTCGATGAGTATTCTTTAATTTAACATTGTGTATGTTGGACTTAACATGTCAAGGATTAATGATGTATTTTGTTTAATTTATGGATTACATGGATTATTGGAACCATAAATACACTACCACAATCAAATACTTATTGAGATTAGAATCCAAGTTAAGGCTTGGATTAAATCCTTAACACTTAGGAATTCCAATCAACGTCAACTTGTGACATGGGTGTTAAATTAATGCAATATAAAGCAAGGATTAAGGATATCACAAGATTAACTACCTAATGATAAAATCACCCAAATATTTATCAAATTTTTAAATCAATATTAATCAATAAATCATTTAAATTAATCTCTGCAAAAAAATTCCCCAATCAAAATACAATCAACTAAAAACAATCGACTATTAAAAAGTATCATCACAGAGGATTTGACCCGAGTGATGGTATACACATTAGTAGAGCATTGAAACTTTTAACGGTCGATAAGAGACAACCATCTGTGCTTTTAGTTCTTCTAGAAGCCAAAAATAAAAGATAATGGAAGACCTCAAACTCAACAGAGTCAGTTTGGGAGTCATTATTATCCTTCCAATAAAGGAAGTTATACCTTATTCCTTCCCATTTTTAGAAGTATTTACTAATAATGAGGTAGAATACCAATCCCTTATTACAGGTTTAGAACATGACCTACAAATAAATATGGCCCACCTGAAAGTCAAATGTGATTCAGGGTTGGTAACTAGCATTGTACGCCCCCTGAGTGTGTTGATCTGGTTAGAAAAGACGCCCTTGGTTTTTACTATTTTAGACCCCGGGCCCATTGTCCTTTTTTGTATTGTTTTTGTCACATTTTTTACCTCTATGGGTTTATTTATTATAATTAATAAAAGTAAAATATGTTTTCTGGTGGTATAGTTGGTAATCAATAAGATCAATGGTGATTATTCCATCATAAATGAAGAGTTGAATCCCATAATTGACCATCTGTGAGGTTTTATAGAAAAACTCTCCTTAGAGCCAAAATTTACCCACATATTTATGCTTATAGAATTCCTAGGAGTATGAATTAACCAATCTGGCTATATTATTGAAATATCCATGCCATGAAGAAACTATCATCAATATTATGCACCATAGAATGGTATTGTTGTTCATTGGTAACAACATGGAAAAAACTAATGAGGTCATATAACAAAAACATATAATTCAATGAAATTTTGGATTAAACCCATATTGAAACACCTCCAAAGTGGGATTATTTTATCAGAAAAAGTAATAAAATTGAATATCTGATGGTGGACAGTCAACCTTAATCTTTATGATAGTCTAAATCGCCAGATTGTTCTCTATATACATGGATTTGATAGAGTTATCCTCATTTGTATTGGTGGAGGGGAATATAATTTTGTTATGAAAGAAGTAAAAACTAGTGCACATATATCTCACTAATCAAGGATCAATATTTCCCATCAAATCAGTAGGCTTGGGTATTTATATCTTTTAATGATGTGTGATTATACGGAACTCACCAAAAGGTATCATTCCTGACAGATACATGCCAACTTTATTCATAAACCTCTAGAATTGTTACATATTTCCAATTAATTCTAGTTATTTTTTGTATAGGGAATGGATGTTATAGTGAAATATCCTCCAACTACATCCAATTAGTTTAAGTACATCCTTAATACTACCAACTTCTTCTCCAAATGGGCTGAGGTCATACCACTCAAAGAAGTCAAGACAAAGAACATCATCAACATCTTAAATTTAATATCATAACCAAATTTGGTTTCCCTCACACAATATTCATAGAAAGCAACATCAATTTATGTTCTTATGAATTGAAATTATTGTATTAGGAGTATAACATTGAGTTCAATCATTTATCTCGCTATCACATAGAAAAAAAAAGACGATAGAGGCTTTCAATAAAACTATGTCAAATATAATCTATAAGATGGCAGAAAAAACAATAAATTTTGCCCCAGTAAGCTTCTACATGCCTTGTAGGATTATCATACAACAACCCATATTTCCACACATGAAATTCTGTATTCACTCGTATATAAGAATGAGGCAATTCTACCCATTTAGGCTTAATTACCTTCTCTCTGCATTTCCATTTGTGATCATATATCCATAGATAAGCAATCTCATAAGTGATTAGATGAATTTGAATGGCTCAATAAGAATATATTTTATGCACTACACCACTTAGAGATTCACCAAAACTGAATATCATGAGAATTTAACATGAAATCCCGCATTCATTTATTCCTCTAATGAGAATTGGGTTTGGATTACAGAACCCTGATGATATAGGGGAAGAATATTCCTAAACTTTAAACAAAATGGGTGGTAATTTTTATCATTAATATGGTACAGTCCAATGATTCATATTCACTAAGAACCATTTATGAGAAGCATATCACCCCTATCAATTCGAGGTTCCTCAGGAAATATATCATGTATTCCAAATCCATGGTCCTAGACACAAGACCTTAAAAGGAACAACATTAGTCAGAGATATGTGTCTCTAAACTATAGAAAACATATATCCTTACCATATGATGTTAAAATATGTGTCCAATATTTTTAATATAAGACATTAAACTACATAGTCATCCATTCTTACTTATCATATGATGTAAATCTATATGTTTTTGTCAACATCGCCAGAGAGGACCTCCACTCCTGGTGTTAGTCTCCTACCATATGAAATTATTCTCAAGAACTATGTTTGGATTGATTCTTATCTATACAAGATACATAGTTAATCCTAGATCCCACATCTTGTCCCAACTAAAAATATGATAAAAATTTCCCTTCCCTATACGAGATCCTGATATGTGTAGGAAACTTCCTCTCCTAGAACTATACGTGGCTTGATTCTGATTTCTAAAATATATGTAGTGACGAATAGATCCATTATTTTAGGCTCATCCATGAATTAAAAAAATCCACCCACTCCAACATATATGAAGGATATTTAAACACGAGTTCTCTCATTTACATACTCAGTTTTGAAGAAAAATGTCTCTTTTATCTGTATATGAGTGGTATCTGTGTAAGGGAAACTGCTTCTTTAGAACTACATGTGACTTGATTACCATTAGGGGGATACATAAATACACATAGAAATTTTATTTTTCCCATTCACAAAATTTATATCTCATCAGTGAGTTCTCTTATGTTGTCATTGGGTACACCTGTGTCCCTCCAATCACTGAAGATTTTTTCCTTGGATTGCAGTATCACCTACCATCGGTCAAATATATGTGACCATGAACTATAGAAAACCATATTTCCTTATTATATGATTTATAACTATATGGTAAACCATTTTTCTCTGACACATGATGTTAAAATTTGGGACAACATCTCTACCATAAGGTAAAAAATCATGTGGTGTTTGTTGGAAATAATCCTTGACTGGAATTTTAATACAACTTGGATCACTCTTCAATTTATCATTGTTTCTCACACTAATAACGAATCATGCGATATTAGATATTTCATGTTATTATTCCAATTTGGACAATTAAATCACTCCATGACTGGAGTCATGGAATATTTGGTCCATCCTACAAGACCATAAACTTCTTAGAGTGACCTCCCTTAGATAGTTTTCTCTTCCTTTTCATACAGACCAAAATTACGCAAGGGACCTTCTTCTTGATAAATATGTGTATCTTAATTCTCATTCCAATGAGATATATAGTGATACCCAAATACATTTCCCTTGGACCACCAATGAATTAAAATAATTCCCCTTCATACAAGCTAGATTTACATAGGCGACTTTCTTCTTGAGAACTACATGTGGATTGATTCTCATTCTAATGGGATACATAGTGATTCCCAAATCCCATATCGTAATCATATATGTGACACACACACACACACACAAATTCACCATTTCCTTTCAAATGATCTATATCTATGTAGGGAAACCCTTATAAGGGTCGTGTGAAGTTCGGTCCCGACACCTCAATTGGATCACAATCACCCAATTGTAGACGACTCAAGTATAAATGATTTAATCATAATTTTTGGATGCCTTATTTTCTTAAAAAAAGCTTCATTTATTAAGAATCTTGGATCCTCACAAATATTCCTTTGTCTATTACCGACTTTAAAGGACACATCTATTTTAACTATGCATATTATGCCCCTGATATGGCTATGCATATCACCCATAATATATCTCATCATCCAGATGCATATTTTTCATCAGGAGAAATTTATTTTATCTCTTTACACTTTGACAACATCATAAAATAAACCTCTTTTCAAATATGGTTTGTGGTTATTCCATACATACCTATCTCATGCCATGACCTTAGATATGATAATCCCAAGATCACATCTTACAATTTATCTCTTCATATTCAAAAGATGTTGGGTAATTATGTACTAGTAGGCCCCATTTAGGTTATTGTCCCTATTCTAATGGTCTAAGCATCATTAAATTAAACTAGGTGCAAACATTTCATGTGATTTTTTTCAAAAACAAATTCCACCATGAATCAGTGAAAGCTGTTAGAACAAAAAAATCAGTTGAATTGGTATGAATTGCAAGACATTAAAATCCCAATGGAAAGAGAAATAATACTCAATAAGTTGAATAATATAAAAGGGAACATTGGGTAAAATTTGATTCTATTTTTTCTAGGTATGCACCACACATATCCCATGAAAACCATGAGCATTCGATATAAAAAGAGAAGGCACAAATCTTATTAGGTTAAAAACCTATTAAGGATAACCTAAGAAAAATATGAGTATTTACCACTAAATATTATTTATATCAGACATAGATAAATGTTAGGGTGAATGAAATACATGATAATGTTGCATGAAATAAAAGATCCAATCATGAATGCAATTCAAGCCAATTCCAAAGTAGAAAAATATACCTCTCTCAAAAATTAATCTACACAAGTGTTCCTCTTACCCCAAGATTAAATCATTCTTGTTTCAGTTAGATCCAATCACAAGGAGGGAATTATTTTTTAACCCTTTTTTTCTAAATAATTCCAAAAATATTAATGTATGAAAACCTCAAACTTGTGAAGAAAAAAGAGATTGGGAATGCAATAAAATCCCCCTTAAAACCTTTCAAGTGTATGCATGTTCAACCTATGCTTGGCACTTGTGCAGCCATAAATTTATGTAAGTTCAAACTACATGGATCACTTGTGTGATGAGAAGACTCATTCAAGTCTAACATCTATGAATCTCTTCCATGAGATGACCCCATTCTCCAAAGTTCCAAAAAATTAACTATAAATAGGACCCTTAGGCTCCTCTTTTGGAACCTTTTTAGATGACTAAGAGAAAACCAAAGCTCTTATATCCCAAATCCATTGCCCAAGTCTTCAAAAACCTCAAGTAGTTTATCAATCACTAAAATAATAATGAATTAATGAAATGAATGATTTTTTAGTTCCTAAAGGTTTAAAAACACCAAGAACATTTGTGAATAATCACTTCCTACCTTGTACAATAATACTAGGGAGAAGGAACCCTACCTATCTATAAACTTTCACTTTCCTCTTCTAAAAAAATCCAAGGAGAACCCTTTCATTAGGAAAAATCCTCACCCAAGTGGTGTTTCATAGATCATACTTTTCCCAATAAGTCATATTAACTTCTCCCAAGTATCACCTGGGTGGATTCATCTCTATTCCACCCAGGAATCACTTAGGGGAAGTAATATTCAATTATCCTAGGTATCACTTTGGTGAATTCATCTTTAGTTTACCCAATTATCACTCGAGTGATGTAATCATTAGCTCTCCTAGGCATCGCTTGGTTGAAGTCATCTTCAGCTCTCCCAATTATCACTTGGGAGAAATACATTTAGTTTTCCCAATAATTACCTAGGTGAAGTCACCTCTAGTTCTCCCAAGTATCACTTGGGTGAAGTCCCTTTTAGTTCTCCCAACTATTACCTAGGAGAAGTATCCTCCCATCCCCAAGTCTCTTTCAAAACAAAAATGATTGGGAACTTCTTTACCCAGGTCTCTTATCCGAGAATGATGTTGTTATAAATCCCACCACAACCACCATAATTACATGGTTGGGGTATCATACACACCAGTGAGTCCCTATTTCGATCACGAATTCCCTTATTGATGGATTATCCCTACTTAACCTCTCTTATATAAGGGGTCCTTGGGATGTTCAGAATCATGAATCCACTTAGTAATGAGGATCCCATCCTTGGAGGTAGTGGGGGGAAGCTTCTCAGTTTATGAATCAATATTCATATCATAAATACTGCCTTGTAGCAACTCGGGTTTTTCCCTATCATATTTTGGAATATTCCTACGAATAATTGCAGAGCTAAGCGCGAAGATGGTGTGTGATTCTAAGGCCTGGTGTGCCTGGAATATATTTTATAAAAATATTAAGGATTTTTATACAATTCCTAGGGTATAAATGTGTTATCTATTAAAAATTAGCTCAAATAAAAAATATGAGGGCACAGATGCATCCGGAGCGTGCCATTTACCCTAGGCAGGGTATAATGTTTGTCGGCATGAGCCTGCTGTGGAAAAAGTTATCGATGAAATTTTCATAAATAAATATATTTATTTATTTTAATGTCGGATCTCGAAGAACTTCTAAAAGGAGTCTCATATCAAAATTATGAGACTGTGGTTGAGTTCAAAATGATGTGTTTACCCTAGGCATGATATAATCTTTGTCTTCGCCCGGTGTCGATTCAGGGGATTTTCGGGTCGAGAAGTTGAGATGATATTTTTTAAGAAAAAAATATCTAATCTTCTCCCCCTTGTATGAGCAGGTAGCCCCTCCTTCCTCATTCAGTGATTAACTGGAGGAAATTGAAGAATGAGGTTCCATTGAGCTCCAATTTTGACGGCAGTCGCTCCTGGATCGAGCAACGACAACAGCAAAGTGCACAAAGAGTCAACGATCCTCTAAAAGGTAGGAGATTTGAGTTTTAATCCTGTTTCTATATTTAAGCATTGTTATGTTCAATTTTTCCATTGGATCATTGTTTGGAGGCCGAGTCTATGTAGATCGGGTCTCAACTTTCCGAAACATCTTCCAGAAAGATTTTTGGACCACAAGATTGTTCATGGTGGTCTGTGGAAATTTTCCACCGGTGGGGGTAGTTTCCAATGGAGGAATTTAGTGGCGGAATTGTGGAGAGAATCTAGGAATGACTGAGTACGGCGAGGAGTGAGGCGGCGTGGCGGTGAGGTGGTCCAGTCAGACGGCGGTATTGGTTTCTGGTGAGGTAGCAATGGTCCGACCAAAATTTTCTGAGGTTCTTTAAACCCCCGTAAAATGAAAATCAAGAGTCAAAATTAGGAGACGTCAGTGGAGAAGTGACCCTTGCATTGGGGCAGACCCTTTGAGGTTGGTTTAGGAGTTTAAGTAATTGGGATTGTGGACTAATTCCACAAAAAGTTAAAATAGTAATAATATTTTATTATTATTCAACTTCAACTCGTTATAACTTTTGGTCGAAGCATCTGATTAACATGCCATCAGTTGAGTTATGACCCTAATGGTGATGCGGGCGTTTCAAGATAAATTTTAGGTGCTTGAAGCAAAATCAGAGTGTGGGTCCCATGAGGCCCGTTTTGGGCAGTTGTACTGAAATGTGACCTTTTCACCGGGAGTCCATTTTGGAAGAATGAGTTTCCAATCACATGTGTTTTTATGAGAGGATCGCAATGGAATGATCCATTTTATGTGTTTAGGGATTGATGCATGGGTCCCTCAATGAATCCTTCAGGCTTATTGCGGTGAATAATACCCTTTTCACTAGGTTTCCGTTTTGGACGTACGAGTAGTCGATCTCATGCGTTTTTCTGAGCAGATCGCAACTGTGCGATATGCTTGATGAGTTTTGGAACTAAGGTATGGGACCCCTGGGGCGCCACTATATAATTTTAGGAATTTTGCACCATATTCCCATTTGAGTCAATTGAATATCCTATCCTGTGTGTTTTTCCATGTAGAACGCGTTGAGGGCCTCAGTTTGGGCCTAAGAGGTGTGGGGTGATGTGATGTTGAGGGTCTCTTAGGTTAGAGACATTTGTACTAGCAGTGGTTGAGTGAACTCACTTGGTTCTTTCCTATGAGGGTTCACATCGTATTATAACCTCAGTACAAGTTTGTAATCCCCTCGGTAAGATTAGTGGGATAGAGTTGTGGTATCCCTTCAGAGTGGCCAGGGTGGGATCCTCTAGCGTATCATTTACCCTATATCGGGTTCTTAGAATCATCATGACCAACACTACACGGGTGGTGATCCTATATCTAGAAGAATAGCCATGTAGGTTTCATAATATTATTGGGTATATGATCCCCTACGTAGCAGGTAGTTTTAGTAGGGTTGTGGTATCGTCAGGTATATGATCCCCTACTCAGCAGATGTTTTAGGTAGGGTTTATGGTTTCGTCGGGTGTATGATCCCCTACTGCACAAGTTATCCCAGACGAAGTTTGCAGTATCATTATGACCAACATTACATGGGAGAATATCCTCTATATGAGTGAGGTGATCTCTAAGATGTCATATTGGGTTGTGGTATCCCCCAGTGGTTCCTAGGTGCGATCCTCTCTCTAAGAGATTATGGGATATCGATTACTGTCATAGTATCCCCTAGAATATCCTAAGAGTGATCCCCTATTTGAGGAGTTTTGCATTACAATTTTCAAATAGGGTTTATATTATCCCCTAGTGGATCTTGGGAGGGATCCCTTATCTGAGAATTTAGAACCACTGAGTTTCAGCGTGTCATTCTTTTTGGCGATATTTGAAGAGCATTTTTCTCTTGGTTATGTCTATGCCTCAAAGCCTTGAGTAGAATCGGTCACTGGTGATGAGTTCAGAACCTCATGTGGTTGGGTGCCTAAGATGAGTATATCTGGGTGATTTCTAAGTTTACTTGTGGTGTTTTCACATATTTGATGACACACCCTATGTTTGAGTTGTCTAGTTGTGTTTAGTTGAGGATGGTGTCAATATGAAGTTTCTCTCTCATTCGGGTTCCCTCTGGATGGGATGAGCATACTGATGTCTTTTAGTTGATCCCTTTTATTTTGGGGTTTTTGGGGCTCCTACTGAGTATATTTATACTTTCCCATGCACGGGCTTTTCCCGCACATGTTTTGTGTCTTGTGCAGTCCACAGGCCTTTCGACGGAGTCCCATGAGGACCTGGAGCAGGTGGAGCATAGTGAGCTTGACCGACCGGAGTGTTTACTATAGATAGGCTGAGGATCTTACCAGTAGGAGTTTGTCAGTGATCCCCTCCTTTTGAGCAGGTTGGATGTTTTTTCAGTTTTCTTTTGGTGGTCCCTATATTTTCCCTTTTGTACTACAGTTGTACTCTGGTTGTGGGATCGATGTATGCATGCATTTATTTTTAGATTTTATATATCTCTAAACTGTTTCATGGAAGTGTATGTGGGTGCATGTGTACAAGTACATTTGGATAAGGCCTCCCATGTGTGTGATAGCCTACTTGGTGCTAGTTGTCAACCCCTGGCCTATTAGAGACTGGTTTCGGGAGTCGCGGATCGTGACCCATTAGGTCGGGCCATTATAGAGTGATATCAGAAGAGGTTCCACCTATGGGATGTTAGATTGTAGTTGGTCTAGCTGTGAGATTGGTTTGGGATTCATAAAAATAGTTTTAGGATGTTTCGAGTTTGGATTTTAGGTGAGGGACTTCAGTATTGGTATGGAGACCGACATATCTATTCACTAGGACTCTAATAACCTACCTTTTGACTCAGGACATTAGTACACTAGTCATAGGAAAATAATTTTACATTCGTCATATAGGACTTAATTTTGGATTTTCCTTGTCATTCTTGAGTCATCTCCCCAGATGTACTCTTTGACTGTGGTGCCTCTTGGTTGTATTTCAGGATGCCTCCACGGTGACAGCTAGTGAAGGTTCTATAGTAGGATTTTGGTGAAGATCTTTCCTAAGTAGAGGATTTGGAGCAAGGCACAGGTTCTGAGGTTGGACCTCTAGGTGGTCTACCAATTGAGACACCACCTGTCGAGTAGATGGTTGTGCCGACAGTGCAGGATGAGGATGCACATAGGCTGAGTGTGCTGCACAAGTTCTAGAGGAAGCGTCCTTTGAGGTACTGGGGTGATCCATACCCCTAGGAAGCTGATAAATGGCTAAAAGTATTTACCTGAGTTTTTTCTCTTGGCAAGGACACCTCCAGATCAGATTGTGGTCCTAGTGGTGAGTCTTCTTCATGGACCGGTTGGGCAATGGTGGGGTCTGGTGATGCGGTCCCACAATGAGGAGTTGATCACATGGACATAGTTTAAGTGTCTATTTAGGTAAGATTTCTACCCAGTCATACTAAGATCAGTGCAGATCTAGGAGCTTCTGTAACTTCGGCAAGAGGGCATGATTGTGTCGGAGTACTCCGTAAGGTTTACTGACTTGTCATGCTACTCTGTGGATATAGTTCAAGACCCGTTATTTAGGGATCATACCTTTGAGTAGGGACTACACAGAGATGTATGGTTAGGTTTGGTTTCCTTGTGCTTTCCCACCTATTCTAGAGTACTAGAGCGAGCCTTGGTGCTAGAGATATTTATGGCTGAGCAGACTCTTACCGTCAGTGTTGGGAACACGGGAGCTGAGACCTTGGTAGTTGGTTCAGTAGATGGTAGCTGAAGACAAGCTCAGGGGCCTAGATGTTCTCAATGTTTTAGGATAAAACCTCGAGACAGAGGATATGAGGCTCATGTTTATCAGGGCTCTCAAGTTAGTTTTGGTCAATCATAGGAGAGGCAATGTTATGATTGCGATGGACGGGGACATATTGCTTGAGATTTTCTGACCTGTCATGTTGCTGAGAGGGATTCGATCGAGATACCACCTTGGCAGAGGCAGCATCTCGAGTATGGAGCTCCGCAGGGTGGCAGATGTGGTGATGGATCTTGTGCAGTAGTAGGAGGTGGCAGGCGGTATGAGTTACCACCACCACCACCAGGTGGTCCACGCCAGGCTTAGGAAGATGGAAGATGGGGGTGAGGACAATTAAAGGCCTTAGAGTCTGTTGACCTAGAGGCTCCACGGATGAATATAGGTACACACTATATCATTTATACTTTCTGAAGTAGTTTTTATAAACACTATTAGGAGGTACTCTTTACATTATGTTTCTTGATCGAGTTTGGTTCAAGGTGTTGGTAAGACCCTATGTTGGTGTTTTTTGACGTGATTCAAATGGACGAGGAAGAGGGATCCTTCCCCCAATAATATGTGTTTTTGTGACATGATTAAAACTGTACGAGCGAGACAGTATCGAACAAAGCGGATATTGTCACGGTGTGGTGGATGAGTCCCTCTGACTTGTGTTTTTGGGGTAGGGTTTTGTATTGGCCATGGGGAGTTTGTGAGAAAGGCCTTGGGTTGCCTAGTGTGTGTGCTGGTTTCCATAATGGGAACCCTTAGTGGATTTTTGGTGTTATGGTGAACTCACTGGTTTGGGAGACCCAATTGAGAGTTTATTTCCTTTCATTTGTGTCTAGAATTTGGATTTTTGGGGATGAAAAGTCTTCATGTGGGGATGATTTAGGAACTCGGGTTTGGACCTGTCATATTTTGAAACATTCCTACAAATAATTCTTGATCTAGGTGTGAATACGTCGTGAAATTATGAGTCCAGGTGTGCTCAGAATAAATTTTATAAAAATAATAATTATTTTTATACTATGCACATGGTGGAAATGCATTATCTCCTAAACAATAGCTCAGATCAGAAATCCAAGGGCACATATGCATCTGAAGCATGTCGTTTACCCTAGGTGGGGTATAAAGTTTGTCGGCACGGGCCTATTTTCGAAAATGTTATCGAGAAAATTTTAATAAATAAATAAATTTATTTATTTTAATGTCGGATATCAAATAACTATTGAATGGAATTTTGGATCAAAATTTTGAGACCGTGGTTGAGCTCAGAACATTGTGTTTACCCTAAGAAAGTCATAATCTTTGTCGGCGCTGGGTGTCGGGTCGGGGGCGTATCGGGCCGGTAAGTTGAGATAATATTTGTTAAAAAAACAAATATCTAATCTGGTTCCCCCTATACATTAAAGTATCCCATCATCCCTCCCTTTGTGATGAACCAGCGGAAATTGAAGAATGAGGTGCCGTTGAGCTCCAATTTTGACGGCAGTCGCTCCTAGATCGAGCAGCGATAGCAACGGAGCGCGCCAAGTGTCATTGATCCTCCAAAAGGTATTTGATTTGATTTTTAATCTTGTTCTCTTATTTAAACTTTTTTTTGTTCAATTGTGATGTTGGATCATCGTTTGGAGGCCGAGCCTGTGTAGATCAGGTCTCAACCTTTCTGAAACATCTTCCGAATCGATTTTTGAACCACTAGATTATTCTTGGTGGTCCATTGAATTTTTTCAGTGGCGAGGGCGGATTTTGGCTACAGCGCGATGGAGGGTGGCTGGGTGTGGTGGAGTTTGGTGGGGAGCGAGGCGGTGTGGCGGTCCGGTCAGGCGACCGCAGTGGTTTCCAGCGAGGTAGCGGTGGTCCGGACAGAATTTTCTAGGGGTTCTTTAAACCCCCGTAAAATGCAAACCGGGAGTCCAAATCATGAGCCGTCAGGGGAGACACGACCCTTTAGTTGAGGAGGACCCTTTGAATTTGGTTTGGGAGTTTAAATAATCGTTATCATGTACTGGGTCCACAAAAAGTTGAAATAATAATAATATTTTATTATTATTCAACGTCAACCTGTTATAACTTTTGGTCGGAGCATCCGATTGACGTGCCATTAGTGGAATTGTGACCCTGATGGTGAGGTGTATGCTTAAAGATAAATTTTGGGTGCTTAAACCAAAATCAGAGTGTGGGCCCCACGAGGCCCGTTTTGGGCAGTTGCGCTGAAATGTGACTTTTTCACCGAGAGTCCATTTTGGACGAATGAGTAGTCAATCTCGTGTGTTTTTATGAGAGGATCACAAAGGTGCAATCCATTTGATGTGTTCTGAGATCGATGGGTGGGCCCCATGAAGACTCGTTTGGTCTTGTTGTGGTGAATAGTACCATTTTCACCGAGTGTCCGTTTTGGACGTACGAGTAGTCGATCTCATGCATTTTTTTCAGGGGATTGAAACTGTGTGATCCACTTGATGAGTTTCAAAACTGAGGTGTGGGCCCCACAGGGTTCCATTGCATCATTTTATGATTTTTGCATCAGATGCTCATTTGAGGCAAGTGAATAGCCTATCCTATGTGTTTTTTCACATAGAACGCGATGGTGGCCTCAGTTTGGGACTAGGAGTTACAGGATGAGGCGATGTTGTGGGTTTCTTAGGTTAGTGGTGTTTGGACCAGCAACAGTTGTGTGAACTCCCTTATTTCATTCCTATGAGCATTCACGTGTCATTACAACCTCAGTACAATTTTGTAATCCCCTCGGTAAGATGAGATGGATAGAGTTTTGGTATCCCTACAGAGTGGTGGAGATGGGATCCTCTAACGTATCGTTTACCATAGATCGGGTTCTCGAAATCACCGTGACCAAAACTATGTGGGAGGAGATCCCCTAACTTGAAAAATATTCCTGTAGGGATTATGGTATCATTCAGTGTATGATCCCCTATGTAGTAGGCAGTTTCAGTAGGGTTGGGGCATCGTCATGTATACGATACCCTACTCAAAAGATGTTTTAGGTAGGGTTTATGGTATCGTCGGTTGTATGATCCCCTACCGCACAAGTTATCCTAGATAGAGTTTGTGATATCAGTGTGACCAAAATTACATGGGAGAGGATCCTCTATCTGAGTGAGGTGATCTTCGGGATGTTAGATTGGGTTGTGGTATCCTCCAGTGGTTCCTGGGTTTGATCCTATCTCTAAAAGATTATGGGATATCAGTTAGGGTTATGGTATTACCTAGAGAATCCTAGGAGTGATTCCCTATCTAAGGATTTGTGGATTATAGTTTTCCAGTAGGGTTCATAGTACCCCCAATTAGATCTTAGGATGGATCCCCTATCCGAGGATCAAGAATTACTGAGTTTTAGTGTGTAATTCATTGTAGTGATATCCGATGATCATTTTTCTCTAGGTTATGTGTATGCCTTAGATCCTCAATTAAAATATATCATTGGTGATGAGGTTAGAACCTCATGATGATGGGTACCTTAGATGAGTTTATTCGGGTGATTTCTAAGTTTCCTTTCAATGTTGTCACATCTTTGATGACACACCCTATGTTTGAGCTGTCTAGTCATGTTTAGATTAGGATGGTCTTGAGATGGAGTTTCTATCTTGTTCGGGTTCCCTCTAGCTGGGTTGATCATACTGATGCTTTTTAGTTTCTCCCTTTTCTTTGGGGGGGGGGGGGGGTTTGGGGATCCTACTAAGTATTTTTATAGTCACCCCTGCACAGAATTTTCCCACACATGTTTTTTGTCTTGTGTAGGCCGCATACCTTTCGACGGAGTCCTAGGAGGACCTGGAGCAGGAGGAGCATAGTAATCTTGACTGACCGGGGTGTTTATCAGAGCTAGGATGAGGAGCTTATCAGTAGGAGTTTTTCAGTGATTCCCTCCTTCTGAGTAGGTTTGATGATTTTTCAATTTTCTTTTGGTGGGCCCTATATTTTCCCTTTTGTACTGTTGTTGTACCCTCGTTGTGGGATAGATGTATGCATGCATTTATTTTTAGTTTATATATATCTCTGCATTGTTTCATGGAGGTGTATGTGGGTGTGTGTGTACAGGTACCTTAGTCTAAGGCCTCCCATGTGTGTGATAGCCTACTCGGCGCTAGTCGCCAACCCCTGGCCTTTTGGAGGCAAGCTTGGGGAGTCACGGCACGAGCCCCATTGGGTCGGGTTGTGACATGCCTAAAATGTGTTTTGAATTGAGTAGAATACATTCCTTTAGTTTTCCTATAAATGGATACATAATCCCCAATTAGGGGTTCATAAATAGTCAAGAATATGAAAATGGGGATCCCTATTGGATTAAGCTCCTAGTATTTCTTCTTGACCACCTCATTGCAGACTCACCCTCATCTATTAATAGACAAGGAGAAATTATCATGGGACTCTATCATGGAGTAATCCTCTAGCCTTTATTATAGGATATCATACTTTTCATTCCTTCTATAACCCCTCCCTCATCCACCAGCAGATGAGGAAGGAAGTTTAACCCTCGAGATTCTAATTTAAGTATAAGTCACTTCTAAATATGATTATGTGACATGAAAGATTTTATACTATCTCTTATTTCTCACACTGAGCATGAATCATGTGTGATTAGAAATAAATTGTGATCATGTCACTAGAATAATCAAAATATCTTCTTTGAGAATCATACTTTGGTGCATGTCTCAACCCATCTAAAATATGTGGGCTTTGATTCTCACCCATATGGGATATGCAGGATACCTCCCAAGTTTCAAAACCGATTTATTCAATCCATCACCACCTTTATTGGGCCATATTCCCAGTTTTATCACTCCCCACATGAAAGGTTTTATTTCTTTCAGGTTCTTTTCACCTCATCCTCATCATCCCATATTCCCAGTGAGAGCTAGCTTCATATGGCAATACTCCTTATAAGATCAAACCTATCTCATCAGAACACATTCTCTATGAGATCAAATATAAAGATATTCTCACACGTAATCCCCACACCATTATTTTCTAGGAATATTTTTCCTATAAATCCTCACTACTTGATGTTAAACTACATGGCTTGGTCCTTATCACATGACCTTAAAAGGTGTGTCATGTACCATTAAGTGGCATTGAACTATATGGGTTATGATTCCTTTCATGAGGATACGTAGTAAAACCTTCTCATGAGACAATACCAACATCGAAACAATGACCATCTCTATGGATGAAAATAAATTCTAGAGTGCTCAAATCTATGGCTTAAAAACAATATTACAAAATAATAAATAAAACAAAATGGAGAACAACTGATACATATATATGTTCGTATCCATGTGAATAAATTATTAATTTCATATATAATAGTTCACCATTATTATATTAGGATTTATGAAGGATTCACGGACATGGATTAAATCTATAAGAGAGTCACGAAGTAGGAAATAATTCCCCCTAAAATGGTGTGATGATCCCGACCTCCCATCCACTTGACCAATGTGAGTTCCTAGGCATCTCAAGAAAAATTCCTAATGATCACCTGCCTTTGGAAAGAAAGTATAAAACCTATTACAAATACTATAACCATTGTTTATTTCCAATTACCTGAATAAACCCCAATGGAAACTGATCAAAGGGTGTGAGTAATTCCCTATATATGAATAATGGTCATAGAATGCTTCATTGGGTGAAAAATAACTACTATGCCCTCTTAATACAACATATACTATATGAAATTATTATATTAAAGTCACATAGAAATATGAATTATATCTAATAATATATTTAAAATAATATTCACTTCTTTAAATATAAATGAAATCCAAAGTATAAATATTTGGTTCTATAACTCCAACTCTAACAAAAACCTCACATAGACCGATGTCGTAGAGCCTTGAAGTTTGATTAGGGAGGCCATGTGTTCCTATAACTATCAAAAAAACCCAAAAGTATGTGGATTGATCTATTAGATTGTGGATTTATGTGGGTTAGGGATTTGAATATTTAGACCCACAAAAAATTAGACCATGTTTAATCAACCAACAAAACCCACAGCCCCTGTGGACTAGTCTGCTGGGTGTCTGTGGGTCTTGTTTGACCCGAAATTATAAGTAGACTACCCAAACATTATTATTAAAAAAGAATAATGTAAAAAAAATTTTTTTTACAGGAGTGGAAAATAATGGTTCAATTTTAAATCCACCTAATACAATTATACATAAACTATCAAAGATATAAATTTTAATGGGTTCTTGATTTTTTTGTTAGAATTGTTATTGTTAATTGAAAACTAAATATTTTATTTCAATATAAAACATTTATCCTTTATATCTCACCTTAATATTGGTTCATCAAGAAATTTTTTTATTATATATTATTTTCTCATCCCACAAACTAGCCTGTTAGTCTGTGGGTCCCACATTTATAGGGTCATGCCTTTATTTTTTAAGCCCACATTCTTTGTGGACTTGGCTAAGACACTCAATAAAATCTTCAACCAACATGATCCACCCCGTAGAATGACACTCCCCACCCCCTTAACACCTCTATGTGTTCCTGAGAGTCTCCCCATGATGAGGTTTACAGAGGTTTGTTTAGGGTAGAAAGGTATCCTTGAGGTTCATCGAGTCATTTTAGATTCTACGTAGGGTTGGAAATGTCTTTTACTGCTTGGATTTTACCCATTAGTTGAACTGAGTGCATGATTTATTCCATATGTAATAGATGATGAGATACATGCACAATCTATTATATGTTTTTGAATGGATGACATGGACATTGAGGTTGAATCCACCTTTTTTGAGTACCTAGTAGCGATCGAGGATCTCTAGGAGAGGATCCTTCATGGGCGAGTCATTCCATTAGTGTGAGTTTTTTGGTAATATGAGAACCTCTAGGAGATATTGTAGGAATGTGAGAGACATATGTGGGTTCAATATCCTCACCTTTTCAAGAATTTTTCTTTTCAGGGTAAAAATCCATGAAGGTGGGACAATGTAATGACTTTCACTACTATAAAATAAGTTTATACCCATGGGTTTTTCCAAAACTGTGGGTATAGGACAACTCTATATCCACAAAAAACAAATTATAGGAAGGACCTATACCCGTGATTCTCTAAAAACCATGGTTATAGGGGTATATATACCTATGGTTTTTGGAGAATCGGGCAATAGGTTTTTTTGGGGGAAAAATCACAGGAATAAACTATACCCATGGTTCTCCCAAACACATGAGTATAGGTCAACCCTGTACCCACAATTTTTATAGACTGTGGAAATATGTTTCCTAGAGAAAAAATAAGAGGAATGAAATATACCCATGGTTCTCTAAAAACCATGGGTATTGGTCACCCCTATTGCCACAGTTTTTGTAAACCATGGAAATACATTGCACGGGAAAACATTTCCCTGGTGAAACCTATACCCATGATTTTACCATAACAAGGGTATAGGTTGGCCCATTATTTTTCCATAATAATAATAATAATAATAAATAATAATAAATTGATATAAGTTTTTTATACATGTACTTATATATATATATATATATTTGTATATAAGAACATAAAACATGTTGCAGGATACTGGTAAAGTTGTTTGTCTATAAACGAAAGGTGTTGGGATAAAATACCATTGGGGGATTTTTTTTAATAAGGATCTATACCCACAGTTTGACCAAACTATGGGTATAGACTACCCATGGTTTGGTCAAATAGTGGGTATAGATATTTCCATTTAAATTTCATGGACCAATGGTTTATTAACCATGGGTATAGGTCTATACTGACACCTTGAGCTCCCATGGTTCATAAAACCATGGGTATAGCCTATAACCACGATTTTAAGGGCTATACCCATGATTTTGAACCATGGGTGTAGCTTTATTTTCTAGTAGTTTTTGATTTTCAAGTATGGAACCTTTGGATATTTCTATATATTATTATACATTTTTCTTCAGAGTTAGTGTGGTATTACGGGTGTTGCAGGGCCATAGGATAGATATATTAAAAATGTTGAATATATTAAACCACCTGAACATATATTTTTAGAATTTAACGACTTTCTCTTGTATGAAGGTTTTGATGGGGAAAATGAGGTCACCACTTGGTTCAAAACATAGGGTTTAACCTTGGAATGACATAATGTTTATCCGCATCAGGTTCCACTTTAAATATTTATCATTGGAGAATATGTTAAACCAATAAAATGGTTAATTATTTTGGTGTATTAATGCTTGACCTTGGTCCTTTCCTCTATTTTAACAACATTATTGTGGACCTCTAGGGTCAGTTTCATAACCCTATGAGATTTTTAAGAGAGTGAAGAGCACCTGTTGGGAGAGTATTCTCTAGGTGACCAAGGAAATCATGGATTGCTAAATATAATTCAAATAACACGTCATCAATGTCAATATAGAACCATTATTCTCCAAAAGTTGAACCAACGTCAAGGTAGAGATTTTTTATTTTTGGATTTTTTACTTGTACTTTATGATTTATAGCATGGAATTGATTAGTTGCTTTTAATCCTTGATTTCTCCATGAATTATAATGAACCTAATAATTTAAAATTTTATTTTCATGTTTAGTTTAATTATTTTTAACAAATCCCACCTCTATTCTTCAGACTTCACAATGATAATCAATAGTCAAATACGCATTGACCAATGATGGCATTCCCTTTGATTTTTGTTTGTCTTTTCCCCAAAATTTTCACATTCTTCACCATAAACCATGTTTCAGATAGCATTTTGACCATTTTCAGTACAATTTGAGACACAATTGAACCCATGGATTTGTGTTGTTATTATTGAGGGAAAATTTGAAGATCTCGACACTAGGGAGTATTTTATAAGATAACATAGACAATTTATGCCAATATAATCAGGTTGATTTTCTTGAGTTTGGGCATGTGGGGGAAATGAACATCAATGACGATTCCTGTATTGGTGAATCAAGGGATGGAAATTGATTATTGGTGATAGAGGATCCATGGTCAATGCTTATGGAGATATATTAGGTGATATCTATGGAAGATTAGAGGGATGCATCTAAGATTTATGGAAGATCCATGAAGGTTAGGGAAAGAATACTTTACTCTATATGAAATTATAAACAAAAAATCATTTATTCCAGAAGAATACATGTTGTGTAGTTCACTTTCTCTAGCGATTAGGATTTATAGCTGAGTTAAATATCACGTAGTGGTTTGATAATCCCACATGCCATGTGACCCTACCTAGCCAGCTGAGTCATGTACAAAGAGTACACACCTGAGACCCTAGGGGGTCCCACACCCTATGTTCCCCAGGTGACACACCATGTATTTGGATTTTCACATTCCATGTTGAGAAACTGGACACAACCAGGTGAGTAGTTTGGAGCACACATCATGTACACTAATAGAAACATTTTTTACTTTTATTAAGACATTCTACCTCTTGTGTATCATTCTTCAGGACTTAGAATCAAACCAGTGGGCAATCCTTCCTAAGTAGAATGACAGGTTGTAATTTTTTTTCATATCATAGATATGATGTGAGGTGGTGTGAGGTGTTTTCTTATTCTAGAAAATTTGGTTTATGTTTAGACATGAGTGTGATATCTGTAAAGACATTGGGGTTGGAAACCCCCTTGTTGGCGTGTATAGGTCAGGGCATGGGTCCCCCTTTTTCTATATAGGTTGGATTGGGACCCCCACCCCCATACTCACCCCAGTGCATGGGTATTCTATCTGTTGATTGTAATCCATCTTTATTGAGTGCGAGTGAGGTGCATGTCCTCTACCCTATTGGGGTCAGCACCCCCTCAATCATGATGTTCCATAGGCATGGCATGGGTCTCTCATATTTAGTGAGGTTTACATTGGGATACTAACATTTTAGCAGCACTAAAACTTGGATTTGTATATGGACTCATAATCCTTAGCTGGATGAGAAGATCGAGAGCCTCCTCTCTCTCTCTCTATTCGATTTCTTCCATGAGCATATTTTTTTGTTGGTTTTCTTCTCCCTTCTTGTGGATTGATCCAACTATTTATTTTTATTATTTCCATATTTGGATTCAAGGAATCCTACTAGGTGTGTATATACTCACTCCTACATGGGATTTTTCATCATGTGTTGTGTCTTATGTAGATGATAGGTAGTTATATGGTGACCATTCCATGTCTGGTGTTGGTGTATATTAATATTACTTATTGAAAATTATCACATGTGGTGGTCGGTATTAGTGATTGGGATTAGGGTTCTACCTCCTCATTCATTGTTAGGTTGAGACCCCCTTTATTTATGATTCAGCATGTATTTTTCCCCTCCATACCTTGGATATATTTATTTGTTGCAATATAGTTGTTCTATAAGTTATTACATGCATTTATTTCATCTTGGGTTAATATATTTTTATTTATCACACATGTTTGTGATGTACTTAGATGCGCGTGTGTTTAAGTTATTTAGGCTAAGGAATTCCATTTGTGTGATACACCCACTCATCATTAGTTGTTCCCTTGGATGCTATAGGTGGTTAGGATTTCACATGAATCTGATGGGGGCTCATATTTTTGGATGCTTTTTCAGGTTCCTCACTCTGAGGGGGAGGCTCTCTTTGGGTGATGTCCTTGCCAAAGAAAACAACATTCATGGCCAGAAAAGTGATCCCTGAGTTGGAGGATAGCTTCCCACAATTAAACTCGCAGATTTTATGGTTTAAAGATGGTGAAGAAAACTATCATCTTCATGGTTAGGACACTTTTACCAGTTGATTTTAGCTCCAACACCATAAAATGGGAAATAACAGGGGGAAAGTGCATCCTATGCTTCATAAAACTCCTCTGATTTGATGGGGCCCATCTTGGGATTCATTATCAAATCATACTAGAGAGGATAAGGATAGGGGAGGAATAAAAAGAGGTAGTATATGTTTAGAGTGTGTGATACAATTTCTATTCATATATAAGAGGAGTATAGAAGAAAAGTAGGTGATTAGATCGTCTATGCCATGTTCGGTGGTGTAGGGAGACATGGAGAACACCCCAATAGTTCTAGAAGAATAGGCAGCTTATAATGGAATGTTAGGTTTATAAGTTTCCTTAATGGTCAGTGATGGATTCAGCCTGTCAGAGCAGAAGAAGGCTTATAAGGTCGAGTCTCATAGTCTAAAATCCTCCCATCCAGAATTTTTAAGCACTCTTCTATTTTAAAATAAGTGAAATTTAAATTCAATTTAAAATTCATAATCCTTTTGATCGTTTATTGAAATTTTCTTATTTTTTAGTCTCTAACTGATATTAACTTCTTATTTTTGTCTCAAATCATCATTTTCTTTTTTTTTCCATTGAATGGGTTTAGAGGATTTGAAATTTGGAAAACTATTAATCATAAGAAAAGAGCATAAAATAAAGCTTACCGTAACAATTAAAACATAGTCCCAAACCAATCCCTTTTGTAGGTTTCCCTCAATAGAGAAATTTCACAGACCTACTAGTGTATGAGTTAAAATTAAGGGTTACTTGGCCTCCCAACTAGCCCTAAGGTATCTCACATGATTACCATATCTCATTAAGAGGAATTTATTACACAAAATCTAACATGCATTAAAAACAACTTTTTGAAGACATTAAAACTAAAGTGGGTAGAGAAATAATTGACCTAAAAGGTTCATAACCTATTTTTTTTGGTGTAATGGAATCACTTTCCAATCATTGGGCTACCAAGCCTTGATTATTTTTTAGCATCCGAATAGGGTAGTGCTCGCTAAAAGAGTACAATGCTATCATAAAGAATAAAAGTGGTGGCACTCAGCGGTATATAGATATGATAATACCCCTTAAGTTTTAACTTACCAGAAAACCACATGTCTACCTGGGGTATCTTATCATTATGTCAAGTCCTACTCAGGAAAACCAGCACCTGAATAACACCTCTCATCTGAAAACTAAAAGGAAGCATTTATCAATGTTTTAAGATCATTATATGATACCATAATTGAGAAATATCATTACATAAAAAATAAATCTACCCTAAAGCAATGTCATAGTTGAAAATATCATTAGACCTTACTACTTGACATCTAGGTCCAATGAAGCCTAAGAAGAATTCATCAAAGTTCCCTAAAAACTGTCATGTCCCCATTCAAGGAAACTCTCAAGGAAACATTTAAAAATGAACCCAACATGGGGGGTCCTTACAACAAGAACCTCTAAAATATTTAATTTTAAGTCATTTAAACGATGCCCATTTATTTCAACTTTTAAAACAATTCATATACCAAGGATATCAAGTACTGGTTGTTAGATCCATCATACCATTCACTTTATTTAGCTTCCACCACGTAGTATTTGGAAAATTATCTCATAATTTCTCTGTTTAAATCATTTATTTGATTCAAGACTTTACAAAATTGGCTCAGTTAAAGAAAGTGTAAATTTCATATCTATAGAGGTAAACACTCTTTAGTTTTTAATTGGAATTTTAATTAATTTTTTTCCTCATGATAATAAATCTCCAAAGTATATAACACATATTTTTATTAATTAAGAGATCTATTAAAGTAAGATGACACCATATTTTTATATGTAACACCATATAATCGGTTGCAGAAACATTAAATGACCATTCCATTAGAATAACCATACCCCCTAGGGTTAATCAATAACGTATAAAATAAATAAGGTAACCTGTAGGGTTCCCATCATGTTAATTTGGGTTCAATTAAATGAAACCCATTCCAATTTGTATTATTGAAAATTTCAAACACCCTTAATGGGTTTATCTCATAACTACATGCCAAGACCAACCTATTTGGGTCAAGTCAAATTTATCTCATAATAATAATGCCCCAACTAACCTACTTGGGTCCAGTTGTGTATTTAAGGATTTAGTCATATGGGTCATCATGTCCAAGTCATAGAGGTACAATCCCCTTAAGTCAAAATTTAACCTTTATTTAAAAGTAGTCATTTTTTTTTAAATTTTCATTTCATCGTTTATACATATATATACATCATGGTTTAGTTATATTAATTTCATTTCTAAAATTATAAAGGTACTTTCCCTTATAAGTTACAATTGGAATTCATGTAATTGAAACTAGGTTATCACACTTATTTCTAGAATATAACAAGTTCATAAGAGATGGTTCAATTATTTGGGTCACCATTTCCCAAATTATAAAGTTCTCGTACACTATATAAATTGTTATTTTAACCCATTTAATTGAAACCATAAAAGTTCCATCCCATGAAACTGATGGTCCATGGATCAAATATTCCATAATTGGATAATTATGGTGCCACCATCAAACTATATGGGAAAACACCATCTAGGTTGATACAAACACTTTAATAACCAATTACATATGTCAAAAGTGTATCTAGGAATTATATCCCTAAGAAAAAAATATAGGTATGTAAGATGAAAATTTTCATAAGCATAGAATAAAGATAGACATGCTAATTATCACTCTAACATGGTATACAAGCAAGCATGCTAACGCAACCAGAAAAACAAAAAAATAAAAAGGAATGGAATAAAAATATGCCTGTTGATAAATCAAACATCATAGTATATAAAAAATAATTATAAATTAATACATAATAAGTTTATACAAATAATAATGATGATAGTCACACAAGAATGTTATACAAATCATCATGCATCAGAAAACCTACAATGTAGTCTACATGGCATGTCATATGCATGACATGTGAATCTATACTTACCTAAGATGATGCATTCAGTAGTAATTCCTTTCAATATCAAGAAAAGGGTAAAACAAAATAAAAAAAATCAATAACCAGTGTAAGAATAACAATCACCCAATGCGAAATAACAATCAACTATAATATAGAACAATTGTCCCATCCCTAACAACTTGATATTTCCCCCATGCTGGGGTTGGCCAGAACCATGCACAAGATGCCTACCAAGTATTGAAACATTATTAGTATCCTTTATACCATCCTGAAATAATAATGTTAAGGAAAATTAAAGGCTATGATACCAATTTTTTACGCCCCGACCTAGGAGCTGCTGAATCGGTGCCCCAAGCTAGTCGGTGACATGACCTCAATCGCACCTCCTTGTACACCAGAGGTTGTTGACTAGCAGCAAGGGTCTAATGGAGGTACATTGGGGAGACTATACCCTTTTTATCATTAATAAATATATCACAAGGAACAATAAATATGGTCTTTGGAATGAACAATAGAAGAAAATAATAAAAGAAGTGTATTCATGCATGAATATGCTACAATGTACAAAAAAATACATATAGCAGGTACAAATAAAAAATACACAAGGAAAATAAAAAATCCCCAAGGAAAATATCTATAATAATTGTAATCTATAGCTTAGTCTTTTTCTCCTAAGCACCCACATACAAGCATAATATCACCAGGGGGAATTGTGAAAATGAACCTGCAACCAAGAAGACTATTCAGGTATCCCAGTGCAATGGTGACACACACAGGGTGTGAGATATACTCAGTAGTCCAAAAAAACCATGTATAATGCTATCCAATATGTTTATATAAAATAATAAATGTACAACTATATCAAAATAAATTGGTAAAAAATAAATAATAACATGTCGAGCTTAGGTTCCTCAAAGACACCTGGTCGATCATACCTACTTCAGCCTGATCTAAAACATCTATGCACACCTTCCATCATGTATATATATCAATATGTAAAATAATCATTTTCAAATATATAAATTCACTAGAATTTACCAAATTTTTATTACCTAGGGCATCCACATAGGGATAATATCATGAGTTCCACATTTAAAATTAAGGGCAATTTGCCAATAAGCATCAAGTATAACAAGGGACCATATTATATGTAGAGATGATGACATAGAGGGATAAAAGGTGTAAATAAGAAATCATTGGCCCCAAATGGTTGATCCAACTCATATAAATAACTCATTTACTTTGTCCGTAGGGTTCTGAGTGTAATCCATAAAATAAATCCTTAGAATCCTACTGTAAAAAGTTCTAAATGAGCCCTAAGATTCATGTCCCAAGTAATCTTATGATAACCATGATTTGGATCCCAAGGAGGTAACCATTGGTGTTTCATAACTGAGGTCATCAATTTGAATATGAGGAGGGTATCTGAGGAATTATAATATCTAGAAATGATATAGTGCTAGTGAATAATGGGGAACAAGTTGAGGAATTCACATACAATACATTGACCAAGTTCTAAGGTGGGCATCTCCCTTTTTCAACTGGACCAATGAATTGGGTGGTGTCCTCTGAGTGCTCAAGGAATTACCTTAGGAATGCAAGGCTGGATCAAGTCTGAACACTCTTAAAAAGTACAAAGGTCTTCAATAATAATAGTAGGAACCTTGAATTTCATAAATACTCTTGTCTATGTAATAATTATTTTAGAGTATCATTTCCATTTATTTAGGTCATTACCCATTCATTAACTAGCGATAAGGGTCAATGGGAAAATTCGTGCCAATTAATTATACCAATTCATTCACTTTATTTAATTAAAGTGTCTACCTTTTCACTCAATAATTAAAAAGGGTTGTATAATGTTTTATACCATATATCACATCATCCCAAATAATTTAAGTCATTACCTTTCATTTTTTTACACGATAAGGATCAAGGGATGTGTCATACCTGTTAACATTACATTTCAAGTGATGAGAGACAAGTGAAACATGATTTCCCAATTATAAGGTTTCAATTAAACTATTTAAAATAAATAAATCATTTTATAAAGTTAAACCAAACACACTAATGGGTGTTTTAGGTTGTAAAGTATAAAGGGGAACATAGACATATTCATGGAACACTCAAGGGGTGGCTTGAGTTGGGGTCCTTATCCTCTAACCATAATAAAGGGGTTCCAATAGGGTGTTTATATTCCAAATTAAACAACTATTTTAGGGCAATTTGGTTCTGGGGTAAAAGTGTGTGTAAAACCAACATGTGACACAACTTAAATTATTTATAAATAATTGATACTTTAGAGAAAATCTACTAGACCACCTAACTCATGCTTAGGATGGTCCACTCATCCAATATTAGGATTTGATTTGAGTTGTAATGTGATAAATCAAAATATTATACCAATTCCCTAAAAATAGATAGAATTATATGGCATGTATTTAGAACTATGTATAGAGAGATAAACGATAAAAAGAAGCATGAGGAGTCGAGATATTACCGATATGATTCTAACGCACACAACAATGCTTGAATCGGAGCTCATAGGGAGGATATTCGGCAAGGAGGAGAGGTAGAGCTAGGTTTGTGAAAGAGAGCCACTAGAGAAATGGGAGGATAAAATGGGGTAAAAAATTAAGGGTGGAGGGGAAAAGTGGTCATTTTTCCTCGTTAAATGAGGTGCACAGTTAAGCCACACAATTTGGAAAAATATGCACCAACCGTGCTTCTCTCACCATACAAGAGCTACATCCCACACTATTTGGATGCACAATTAAACAATCTATACACCAAACATACCCTTGATACAGTCCTACTCCACACACCACACATGATAGTTGAACTATTAGAAAAACTGTGCATAAGTAATGCAGTTCACCTCTGTAATAAATTAGAGAGATCTCATAGGGTCATTCGCCCCACATTGTATGGTTTAACAAACCATGAGACACCCCTAATAAGGCCACATGGTTTCTCTTGAGGGACCATATAGTTTAAACAAGCTATGAAACCCATTTGTTTCTTTTAGAATGCGAGATTTCATATCCTCGTTCACTCAATACTCGTCTAAACTTTTGAGAAACCTCTCAGGATCTTAAGAATCATCTAAAAACAGCACTTTTAAGTGTTCCAACTCATAAGATTATGATATGAGACTTAATTTAAGTTATGTACCATCCATTAAATTAAAGGTTCAAAATCTTTCAATAATTAAACCAATCCAAAAGCATGAGACCTTACATATGCTGCTAGAATTGTCCTATGATTTTTCATGCCAAAAATTTGTAAAGTGTATACCCGTACCCATTTCCACTCAAGGGTATTCACCTAGTTGTGCCTATACTTCATTGATTGGGGACTTCTATGTATTTAACCAACAATATTTAATCATGGGATTAAATGTGATGAAATATGTTCTCATGTTATATGATCTATGCGGAACAATTATTCATGTAGATATGATTATGATGGGTGTGCCCAGATAGCACTACAATCCATTAGATAATTTTTAGCCTCCTGAGATGACATGTAAGGTGTATAGGGGGTTATCCTAAGCACATTATGTTATGATTTCTTTGTGGTTAACAGTGACCTATGCTTATGATGCTAAGTTTTAATGTTGTTTCCACATTCCCATGTTGCCTTTATGCTATCATATTGTATCATGCCTTATTGTTCACGATTATGTTTCTCACCCCTTTTATGTACCATTGAAATTCCTATTGAATAACATGTAATACTTTCATCATGTTATGATTTTTTTATTACCTTACTGGGATTTATATCTCACCCCATTTTTATGTATATCCCTGGGTTGTCTCATGCAGTTTTGGAAGAGAAGTGAAAATTTAAGATCACATTAAGGAAGTTTTGAATAAAGTCATTATATCATAGTTTTATGATGTAATATTATGTACCTAATCTTCAAAATACACTAGGCCACTTGATCTTCGGGGTTTTATAATTGAAAATTTATGTAATAAATTGTGTAATAAAGACATGGTTTTTCATATAATCCCTAATCAACGATATAAAAACAACCATTCAACAATTTTAATTAAGGACTTAAAGTTTTAAAAATTTACCATGGTGATGTACCTTGATGAAATGACACATGGAGAAGTGTAGATGGACTCTCAAGTTATCCTATTCCTGGTTAGAGTGAAAATCCCAACATTGGTATTTAATTCTACCATGCTCCGGTGGAATCAGAACCAAAATCCCTAACTAGTGGAACCAAAATTAGAGGAAGAATAAAAAGAATAAAATTGAGGATAAAAGAGTCCAAGTATTTTCTCTAGGTTTCCAACACACCCAAGTACATCTGATTTCGACCAATAATGAGAGAGAACACCCATAGAGTAATGGAGGAAGAGGGATGGAGTAAACGGGGATCTCTTGGGCGAAATGAAGGAGGAAAATGGGGTATAATTCTTTAAGGGTTGGAGGGAGAATGGTAATTTTATTATATTTAACGAAATACATGGTTAGGATTCATAGTATAGAAAATATTTCACCAATAATGTGGTTCTACTATCCCCATACACCCACACCTCACATGGTTTCATAACACAATTAGTCAAACTTTGCACCAAATGTGTGACATGTATGAAGTAAATTGTAGACCCCCCAAGATGCTCCCAAAACCTCTAAGATAAAAACCAAGACTGTTTCATCATCTAATGACATTATTTATATTCATTACAACCTTTGAATTCTTTTTCCAAATCATTGATAAATATTTGACCCATCATGTAATTAAAAATTTAAAATCCTTTAGATATTCCCAACTTGAAAAAACATAGGATCTTACAAATCATATCTAGCATGAACGTTCGGATCAAATCAATCATGTTAATTATCTAGTTTATTTTTATTTGTTAAGTGTGTGGTGGAAGTTTTTTGGTTGTACGATACACCTTTTTTTATTTTACTTTTCCTTTTTTCTTTTGTTAGAAGTCTGCATTGTAAGATTTCATTTATGTTAAAGTCAAGTTAGCTTATTGGGAAAACTGAGCCCAAAGTCCTATATAAGGGATATCCTACCCATATGTGTAGAGAGATGAATTTGGAATAGAAATCTATATGATTTTATATACTCACACTCTAGTTTCTCTCTCAGCCACTATGTTCTTCATGTGAAGCGATTCCAAGTATGATCTTGCGAGTTGAAGAAAGGTAACCCCTTACCCCTTTTTATGGTTTTTTTATATTATCATGTTTACAAAAAAAATTAAATCTTTTATGGATTCCCTAGGTGGAAGTATCTTAGATACCTTCATCTGTGAATCACCCACTAGTAGTATCATAGAACAAAATAATGTAATCATTTGAAAACAATTTACATTTTTGAACAATTTAAATTATTTATTCAAGAGTAGGTTATTTATTTCATTTTAAAACATGAAATTATTTTATGAGGTAATAAGAATGTTGAAATTCTCCCTTTATAATAAACTAGTTTTAATTTAAACTTATAAAAATTTAAATTATATAATTTTACAAAAATTATGTTTTCAAGTGAAAATATCCATCACAAATGTTGAATATAGGTAAATCATAAATCACATGCGAGGTTCATGAGTAAGGACCATCTGCCCCATGCGTTGCTGTCTTTATAAGGGTGATACGTAACTCATCTTCATTTTCATGACGGCGTTTAGATAAAAGTTATAGTAGACCAAGGCTATCTCCAGCACCCCCAAGATCCCTTTCCGCCAATTTATCCTGAAGACAACGACCTTCTATTTCTAATCAATCAATCATCTCACTGACATAGGACCTCAGAGGCTCCCCTGCCGACATATGATGTCACTAATGCTCATCTCCTCCTGAACCTTTGCGGGTTTGATAAAAGTAAATCATTATCCATGAACGTTCTAGTAGTGAGAGAAACTTCCTTGAGTCATATTAGAAGGTTGAAGATTTCAAATCCTCTCCATGGTTTCACAATAACGAATCACTCTTTTCCTTAGATAGTAGAGGCAGTCTGGATTTCACAGGAATCTAGTGGGGGATCATTTTTTTGTATTCTTTTCCATGTTCCTCACTCAAATGGGGAGATAATGAAGATAATATCCATCTTCCTTAGTTGGAGGTTGGTACACTAACCACACCCACCATAGAGGACTTCCATATTGGGTTCTTCATTTTTTCACATGTGAAACAACTATTCTATTGGAATCCATGATAGTTTTCAAAGGTGTTGGTGGATATCATTTTTGATATCCAATAGATGGTGGGGATTAGGGGAGGAGTTGTTTCAAACATGGACTCCTCTCACCATGGCTATATAAGTATTCATTGGAGTGCCTCTTTCATTTATCAGTTTTTAAGACAAGAGAGGTCTATTTTATCCGGTGAGAGAGCTATGAGAGCTCTATGTGTGATACAGAGGCATGGGAGGGGTATTTTATAAAAATTTATGAAATTTCATGTTGATCTAATTCCAATGGCGCAGACGATGTCACAAATAGAGATAAAATGATCTCCCTAGGATCGATCAAAATTTGGTAAAACTTCAGGTGTTATAGTACCCCTTACCGGAGAAGAAGGTACTGTTCTGGAACCGATGGAATTTCTGATGAGATTTAGTCAGCTACTCTAGCGCACCACATCAGTGGCATGTCATCGGTTGATCTCAGCCATTGATAGTATTTTTGGTCATATCTTGATCAATCAGTGTCCAATTTCAACGATCCAGAAGTCAATTCCACCCTTTCAATAGTTTTGGACACAATAATGAGATCTATTTAAAAAAAATATATACCAATGTTTATATAATTGAAATTCAATGGACAGACCATCCACGGGATGGATGATCATGTTGATTTCTTCAAACTACTCAATTTGGAATTCTCGAGTATAATATATCCTTAACACTAAGGATATTTTTTACCCCATTGATAATGAGGAAGTAAACCCTGATACCACCAAGGAAGCAAATTGTAAGAAGCTAAAAATGAATATGATCGGTCAAATCCACCAATGGATTACTCATAGTGTCTACTAGAATGTTTCACAAGAGACTAGTGTGTATAAACTTTGGATGAAGTTGGAAAATACATACTAGTAAAAGACCGTTAGGAACAAGATCCACTTGTTAAAGTGGTTGATGAATCTTTGACTACGAGGTGGTAGCTCTATAGCCAAACACACCAATGATTTCTAAATCCTAGTGAATCAATTGGTGGTTGTAGGTAAGACTCTGAATGATGAAGATCCAGAGAAACACATACTATAAACACTTCTCGGTAGTTATGATAAGCTTGAGGTCTCATTCAAAAAATCAGTGCCTAGAGTAAAACATACCATGGCAATGGAAAATGATGCACTATTTAACAAGAAGGCCTGAAGGCAGGACATGAGTTTCAACCAAATACAATCTCTCAACCTAGAGAATCCAGGGATATAATAAATAGGAGATTTAGTGGAAGAAAGTAGAGGCCAAAGAAAGGGAAGAGGAAGGTCCATATATGGAAGGAGACTGTCATAAAAATGATACCATTATGGCATAGAGGGACACATGAAGAAGAAATATCAAAGTTTTCTACAAGAAAATGGAGAAAGTGGAAACCAAAAAAGAAGAAATTGTGACATTCACATAATAGTTACTAGATAATTTGTGCTTTTCTCTAAAGATGAAGAAGATACATGCTTTCATATATCAATCTAGGACATGAAATGGGTGGTTGATATTGCAGCATTATACCATGTCATTCCTCATCATGAGTATTTATTGACTTATCAAACTGGTAACTTTGGTGTAGTAAATATGGGAAATACTAGTTTAGAAGAGATTTTTGGAATGAGTGATATCCAAGTTAAGATGAATTTTGGATACAAAATCGTCTAGAAGGATGTTTGGTATATTCCAATCCTTTGACTCAACCTGTTATTAGGTATATCCTTTGACTAAAAAGGCCATGACAACACCTTCATCAATAGAGATGTAAGATGAAAAAAATGAGCCATCATTATCTCCCAAGGAAACATATGTGATATTTTGTACAAAACTTATGTGGATATATATTCAAACAGCATCAACATGTTGGAAGGAGAGACATCATCCAATATGTGGCAAAGAATACTTAGACACATGAGTGAAAGAGGGTTATCTACCCTAAAAAGGAATAATTATATCAATAATAATAAAGATGCATCACTAGATCCTTGAAAATACTACTTATATGCAAAGTAATATAGAGTCTCATTCAATACAGCTTTATCAAGGAGATTTTAGTTGTTAAATCTGGTGCACTCTCATGTATGAAATTCCATGGTGGTAGATTCATTGGGAGGTGATAAATATTTCATATCCTTTATTGATGATCCATTTCGAAGAGTTTGGGTGTTTTTCTTGTGGATGAAGGACCAAGTACTGTACTAATTAAAGATGTTCTACACCATGGTGGAGCATGAAACTAAATGTAAGTTGAAGTGTCTTCATTTAGAAAGTAGAGGAGAGTAAACATCTAGGGAATTTGATGCCAATTGCAGGAGTTAGTGCATCCGACATGAGAGGATCACCCCACATACCCCAAAAAATAATGGTGTAACATAAAGGATAAATAGAATCGTCATGGAGAAGGTCATAAGCATGAGGATTTTGACTAATCTTCCTAATACATTTTGGGGAGAAGATGTTCCGGTTTCATCCTAGCTCATCAAAATATCACCATAGATCCTACTAAATTTTGATATTCCGCAAAAGATATGGTCTAGTAAATATCCCTCTTAGTCTCATTTATGAGTATTTGGATGTTTTTAATTTTCACAAATATCCAAGGAGTTCAAGTAGAATCTATATGGGAGATCTACCCCATGAATCTTCATCGGATATGGAGATGAGGAGTTCAGATACAAGCTTTGGGACTCTAAAGAGAAGAAGGTGGTCAAAAGCAGAGATGCTTCATTCCATGAGAACCATATGATTGAGGAAATTTAAAATCTGAGAATATGTCTAAGGTAAAGAGTCTAGGAATCAATTCATGATCCAACACCACCTGTCAATGAAGAGGAGAAGGTGCAAGAAGAATCATCAGTAGCGGACTAGGAGGAAATGAGGGAAGATATTGAGTAGGGGAGACTCAATCATCTCCACAAGAAGTTGAAGAACCATCATAGGAGATAGGTGATTTTGTTCCTCCTGAACCCAAAATTTCATAGGTTTTAAGATATTCACAAGGAAGGGTTCTATCAATAAAATATTCAGAGTAAAAGTACATATTTATAAATGATGAGGGGGAGGTATAAGGATATCAAGAAGAATTTCTACATTATCTACCATTGGATATATGAAGTGATGGATCAAAAACTGCTGAGACTTATAAATATCCACAAGAAGGAAAACCTAACAGATATGTTGACAAATGAGGTTTCTTGGGAGAAGCCAGACCTTTGAAGATAATTCAATGTATTGCATATGGTGGGGGAGAATTGATGGAGAAAATATCAAGATTCCTTGGTTTTTGGTTAGTCCACCAACCACACCCACCATGGAAGACTTCCATCCTGGGTGCTTCATTTTTCACATGTGCAACAACTATTATTTTAGTATCCAAGGGAGTTTTTAAAGGTGTAGATGGATGCAATTTTTGAAGTCCAATGGATGGTGTGGATTGGTGGAGAAGTTTTTTTAAACATGAACTCCTCCCACCATGGATATATAAGGAGTACATGTAGTGCATATTTCATTCATTAGTTTTCAAGCCAAGATAGGTCTCTTATATTGAGTGTGAGATCCAATAGAACTCCATGTGAGAGAGAGAGGTATAGAGAGTATTTTTTTTTAAGATTTATTAATGGTTAAATAAAGGTTGATTTCTTCATCTATTTATCTATCTTCATGATCAGAAAATCACAGTAGGAGTCTCCCTTTGATTGATGTCCTTACCACAGAAAACAATGTTGATGATTGGAAAAATGTTCCCAAAGATGAACGATAGCTCCTCGCTACAGAACCCGAAGAGGTCTTAGTTGGAAGACAAAGAAACAAAATTTTCATATTTAAGGTTAGGACCTTTTTTCTAGTCGAAATCGGTGCCAGAACTGTAAATGGGGAGATCGCAGAGGGACAGATCATCCACTACGTCATCAAAGTCCTCCGATTTGATGGGGTCTGATGAAATATTTTTGAAAAGTAGGGTGGGGGTCTTTTTTCAAGTATCATGGAGAGGATAGGGAGAGAGAAGGAATAACAATATCTAGTGTTTGGAGTCTCTAATTCCACTACTATTCATATATATATATGAGGATTAAGATATGTGTTGACAGTGCATAGAGACCTATATAAAGACCCCTTTATGTCTAGAAGGAGGCTTGCAATGGTATTTTGGGTTCAAAAGTTTCTTTAATGGTCAGAATGGTTAGCGGTGGCTTCAACCTCTCATACTGATGGTCACCTTGCAGGTCTGACCCTCATTGATATGAAATCATCCTATCTAGAAATGGGGATTTATTACCTATGATCATTATTTTTTATCTGTGGACATGAGGGTCAGTTTTCTATTTGAATTTTGACTACTCTAGTGGAATACTCATCACCAAAACAATAATGAATAAAAAAATAATACAACCATAAAAAATAAATGATAGTTGGGAGATATTTTATTTCTCATTGAACATACCACATAATATTTCTTCAACAATCATGGGGAGATGTTAGTGTAACGACCTTGCAAGAACTTGAATTTGACACTTGCCTTGGTTTTTGTTGTAGATTCATTATTGATATAAGAAATGAATGATACATGAGTTTAATGTGGATTTTTTTCCAATAGTTTTAGTTCTAAAAACATGTATTAAGGTGTTTGTAGATTTGATTGAGAGATAACATATTTAATATTTTTAGTGGGCCTTTGAGGTGAAAGTTTTCAACCATTGGTTCTTTTATGATTATGTTTATAATCTTAACCTAAATGGAATAATCCTACTGAATAGTTATATTATAGGTTTTTAGTAGAATTTCCATTGAGACTTTATATTGTGAATTTTCTCTATTAATTTTCAATTGTTTCAAAGTTGGAATTTTTTCATGAAATTTTCCCCAGTTGTTTTAAAACTAGGCAGTGATAATATCAACTAAAAATTTCTATTCTAAATTTACACTTGTAATTTGAAATTGATTCACAATGTAAATTTTATCTAGAAAATTTTAGTTGGAATTTTAAATTTATTTTGAAGTGGAAATTTTTGATTGTTTTCTATTAGGAAGTTCAAATGAAATTTTTAGTGGAAGTTTTCCTTGTTTTCTAGTAATTGTAAGTATGATAATTTTCATTGGTAATTTCTAGTTTGAATTCACACTGATAATTTCCACTGGTAATTTCAAATTTGAATTCGCACTAGGAATTTCCAATTGATTTACACTATGAATTTCAAATGAAAATTTATGGTTTGATCCAACAATTGAGAATTTCCCTTGGGGATTTCAATGGGGAATTTCCATAGGGAATTTACAATTAATTTTTAGTGTGAATTTACACTAGAAATTTTTAGAGATAATTTTCACTGATAATGTCCAATGAAAATTTACAGTGGTAACTTTAAATGTGAATTTCAACTAGAAATTTCTCATAGAAATTTCCACTGAAATTTTATAGTGGAAATTACCATTGGAGATTTACATTGAAAATTTGAAATTGATTTCCTAGAAATTTTTAGTCTGATACAACCATTGATAATTTCCACTACCTCTATTCCCACTAATAATTTACTACTAATTTCTAGTGTGAATATCAATTTTCACTGTGAATTTCGACTAGAAATTTATAGTGGGAGTTTCAACCAGGAATATCTAATTTTAATTTTCAATAATAATTTCTTATGTGAAATTAAATTGGAAATTCCCAGTGGAGATTCTTAATAATAATTTCCACTAAATTTCTATTGGTAGTTTTTAATGGGAATTTCCACAAGCATTTTTTAGTGGGAATTTTCGCAAGGAGTTTCCTATAGGAATTGGTGCTGGAAATTTATACTATGAATTCCTAGTGGAAATTTATGATCTCAACATGTTACATCAGTTCCTATGTTTCTTTTTTTGCATTATATTTACAAACATGAAAGTGTAACAATATGTATGTATAGGTGTTTCAAACACACCCCCATCAACTAAATCTTAGTAGGTTATTTGATCTTACATCATCTCAAATAATATGTGGTAGGTCTATCAATAGTGTCGATACTTGTGGGGGATTAGAGTTTTTAACATGTCATTAATGCCTTATTCTTACAAAAACTTTACTTTTAGTGTATGAAACACGATCGATCTATACACCTTGTTGTGTTTGATCTTTAGATGCATATTTGATTCAAATTTTTCATGTATTATCTTGTGTTCATCACACTATCTCTCCATCAACTATGCAGTCACTCAGTGTTCTTGTGACAGTTCCATGTTGTTTGTGTGGTAGCTCTCACATTTTTCATGCGGTTAGTACATCGACTGTGGTATCACACTTCATGTGGTCACTTTGAAGATGGGCTTTTGGTTGGTTAAATTTTTTTCATGAGGTAGGTGAATATTTTTATATGCATAATCTTGGATACCCTTCATGTGGTTAGCTTGAAGGTTCACATATGGTATGTCAAATCTCATTCATGTGATTGACACATTGACTATGTAGTGTGAAAAAACCTACTATGGCTAATGAAAGAAGGCGTGATACGTAGAGCCTCACCATTCTTTCCATATCTTCTTAAAGTGGAGGAATAAGGCCACATTATACCCTTTTCCCACATCAGAGTTCCCCTTATGTAGGCACCACTTAATATTACTAGGCACCTCATCAACCAATCGGCTATGACACCATGGTCTAATCCCAACACACTCACACACAACTGCCTCCATGGGTCGTGCCTCCCCATGCTGACCCATAGATACCCCTACACCCCTATGCATGCACCCTGCTTATCTTGTGTGCATTCCATGTGTATGATTTACAGCCTAAGAACATAATTAACTCTAATATGATTGATCTTATATCCACTAATTCCATAAATGGGATGACTATAGTTGACCAGTGTTCCCATCTAGGTAGTGGCTACACCTGAGTCCTATCACTCGCCCGGGCCCAATTCTTGACGAACTCAAATAAAAAATACCTAATAAAATAACTAAGTATAGACAACCTCTTCATTTTAAAATAAAATAAATGGAAGTTAGCCTTTATCTCAAATATTATTCTTTAATCTATGACTAATCTTCAGATAATTCTTCATGTAAGAATATATTATTTTTAACATGTCCTCACACATCTCATCTTCATGATGTAAATAGTGTGTTGTCTACATTAACATGCCTCACATATCTCATATTCATGTTGTAAACAATGAATTTTATGAATTAACACAAGTCTTGTACATTAGGAAAAACTTATAAATAATCATCAAAATTAATTATACTTAGTCTTGGACTTCTTCAAATAGGTTTTTCAATCTAGAAACCTCAAAAACCATTTCCATTATTCATGGAATCACCTCAAACATCTTATGGATTTACATGGTTGATTTATTAAGAATGACATCCAATGGCCTAGCTTCAACACACATTAAAAATTTTATCATCACCATGATAGCCTTTTTAATAGTCAAAAAATGCAACTACACATGGGCACTTCACATACAATGGTCCATGATATTTCCTTTTTAAACTCAATAAAAACATCTCTTCATTTATATATAATATTTCACAAACTTTTTGGATGTTTTTCCCAAAAAGTTTATTTTTTATTCCTCTATGGTTATTTTTCAAATATTATTCACATGATTCTTTAGTAACCTATGAATCATATATGAAGGGTATGACCCAAAATTATTCATGACAATGAATACTCTTATTTAAATTTACATAAAAAATTTCCAAGATTTAAAAACCATTTGATAAAAAAAGGTTAATATTATTCCTTGTAGATTACATCAACATAATATATTTTTTGTTAACTTCAATATCTATTACTCATTGATATAGGCCATATATTTATTCCAATGATTGATACAGTAGTGGATGTATTCTCCTTCATGGGTGAGGTGAACACATTTTGTCCTTTGTCACCATTTTCACCATTTGGATTGCAAGCATGAGTTTCCAACATAATGGTTCATGTTACAATGGTATATCCTCCATAATTCTTTGTAGAACTAATTTTTTTTATAGTTTTGGAGAATTCTCCAACATAAATCCTGGAATTTGTAAACTCCAAAGAAAGATCATTTCTTATATAATTTTCACCTTCCACTAGCTTTTCCTCAATATATTTTACCTCCTTATTCTTGGAAATGATAATTTATATAGAAATGTCAAGAACATTATACCTACCTTTAATGATTTAATTATGATCTCCCATATTCTATGTCAACTCCACTTGCATCTCAAACATTTCATTATATTTTGATTCATTGATATATTTTCTCAATAAAGAAATTTCATTCTTCAATTCCCAAATTTCATTTTCAATATTTTTTATTTTTTAAGACAAATCAAAAGTTTTATACTTAGTTATAATTACTTTTGTGTCTCCTCATCACTACCATCTTCCTCACTACTTCCTATTTTTTCTTCACTTGAAATATATTTGATCTGGATTGATTTTCCCCAAAAGTTTTTCCCTTTGATTTATCTATATATTTTTTCTCTTTCACTTCCATCATGATAATATGTGGAATCTTTTTTTGAGAGAATATTACTTTTCCTTGATACACTAAATTTTTATTTTAATTTAAGGAACTTTACTCCATGCATCCACTTTGCACCTTTCTTAATGATCTTTGAGATTTATCATCACATTCAACCTTATTATTTCTATTAGGGGAACTAACTAAAATGTTTCTAATACTTTCATGATTAAAACAGTTAAAAGTATGTTTACCCTTATATTTATGTTTTCATAATTCCATTCCTTTTAAAAATATTGATATAAAATTATCAAACCCATTGGAAGCATATCCATCTTTGGTTTCTTCCTCACGAGACCTCCTAAACTCAATGTGTGTAAATCCTTTTAAACCTTTGAAATCTACCACTTTTACATATTTTTATTTTCTATTTAAGTACATACCTCTTCTCATCTCATATAAAATCAAGTAAATTTTGAGTTTATTAATATTCTACTCAACCATGTCTTAATCCTCAAGGGAATATCCCTTTTTATCAAACTTATATAAGATAATCCTCATAAAATTATTAACCATCATGGAATATTCAATAATTTATCCATTTCTTCGTATTGATTATACAATTTTTTATATAAATGAATAACTCACCCACTTATTCATCTTCTCCCATATGAATATCATCAAATTTTTTCCTTTCATGTTTGTAAAAGTGATTATTAACTTTTTTATATCCCTCATGGATGTCATGGAGTTTATCAGTGGTGGAGGATACATGGTTAATGTTTTTAGATATTCCTCTAGTGAGATCGATGGTGGATTAAATGGATTTAGGTGAGATTTGTAGAGGATGCATGAAGGTTTGAGGAATAAGACTTTACTATTTGTGAAATTCCGGACTATACATTATGTGTTATAGAAGAACACATGTCAAGTAGTCTAATTTTTAAATTGGATTGGGCTTACAACTAATTTAAATATCACATGGCCATGTGATGATACCACATGTCATGTGACCCTACCTATCCAGGCGAGTCATGCATAGAGAGTATGTGCCTAGGAACACAGGTGGTCCCACGCAGTGTGTACCCTGGGCAACATGCCCGGTGTATGGATTTTCACACACCTTGTTGGGTAGTAGGACATGGTCATGTGAGGACTTGGGAGTACACCTCATGCACACCAAGATAAAAATTGTGTACTTTTCCTTGGATTATATATATATATATATCAAATCAATCCTTTTACATATATTATTACATGATTTAAGCATAAATATCCATTAAATACAAACCAAAGATAAAAAAGCTTAGTGTATTTGGAGGAATGGGTACATAATTAGAAAAACATGAAACTATAATAAAAAATATTTTTATTAATCTATATAATGATCTCTTAACACCCTTTGAGATCCTATAACTGCATAGGATAACCTGGGGAATACACAGACAAAATGGGGTGATCTAAAAACCACAGTAAGGGAATAAACATGAAAATGAAACATGGAAGATGAGTCAGAAGGCATAACATGATAACATAAAAGGTAGGTATCATAAATAAATATATGGAGGAATAACATATAGAACATGGAATCATATGATCATATCAATATAGGAATGTGGGAAAAAAATATATCATGAAACAAACATGAATCAAGGATAACTGCTAAGATGATATCACATAATCCCATACATAACATCTCATGAGAATAAATAATTACCCAATGAATTGGATATATATCTAGGCACAACCATCATAACATGTATATTTATATGTCTTCCACATAAAGAAATTGGGAATAATGCATAAACAAAAGGATTGCCCTTGGAAAAAAAATGAGATTCATTATAATGTCATAAGGCATAACCAAATGATGTATAATAATGGTATCCATGAAAGAAGGGATTAAATAATTCTTGGACATTCATAAAAGAAAAAAATAATAGATCATTAATAAAAATGTCCAACTAAAGTGAAAACATGAAAACAAGTGGTTAGGTAAATTTAGAAATGTGCCACTTAGGTGCAATTTTTGGGAAAAGAATAGAGTACTTAAAGAGGATAAAGACATAATTATTTCAATAAAACCAAAAATTAAAATAAAATAGTTTTTTATGATAAAATGATTGATTTTAGAAAATATTAGCGGCTTAAAACATTTTATGGAGTTTACTTGAATGGGGATAAGAAACAAAGAAGTTCCCTTTTAATCGGGTTTGCTTATCAAGAGGTTTGAAACTTACTTTTTATTAATCAGGGAAGGCCCAAAAGACCTACAACAAGGCTTCATAGAGGAAAAAGTGGTGTAAACCAAGGTAATCACTTTGTATGATATCTTTACATTCTGTAGGAAGGGAATCCATAGAATAATAAATAACAAGAGGATCTTCCTAGTTTCCCCTACGGGCTAGAGCGTCTGCTGCAAAAGTTTTCTCCCTCCAACTGTGATGAAGAATCTGCCCATTCTTGGTCTCCAAAGTGCATATGAGGATCATGTAGACTAATTCCCAAGTCATCATGTGACATCCTTGAACGGATTTCACTTGGAACACCGAGTCTGATTTGATTTCATCCACCAGGAGCCCGAGTCTCCTACAGTTCATAAGGCATGACAGAAGCGCCCTCGCCTCTGTACCCAATGAGCTTCTCGGGCCGTAAAAGGCACTGAACCCCAATAGAACCAAACCCCAGGAATTCCTAATCACCCCTCCACCCCTCATAGTCCTGTTCATGAAGGATCCTTCCATGTTCACCTTCAGGCCACCGAGAGGCGACACCCATCTGACCCAATGGCCTTTCACCTTGAGAGTTGTGTGTGGCTTGTGAAGAAGATTCCAAATCGTATCAGACTCCAAACCCCATTTCAATAGTGAAACCAGTTCATGAACCAGAGATCTGACTCCCATATGAAGTAAAAGCAAGGAACGATTGGAACCAAGACGGGTTTGGTTATGGGCCTCCCAGATGGTCCAACAGATAGCGGTGAGGATGAAATTCCGAACTTGCCGTTCCATAACCTTAGATTCCAAACCACCCAACTAGGAAGATAGAAATTCATGTAAAGAAATATTATTTGTGTTATGAAATGGGTTAGGTGTGAAGAGTTCCCAAAGGTACTTTGCCCAGTTACTCTGAAAGAAGAGATGAAGCGTAGACTCCGACTGCGGATTCGTGCAGCAAAAATAGCAGGAGGCCAGGGGGATACCCTTCCTTTGAATGTTTTCCTCAGTAGGAAGAGCCTTGTTCCTGGTGCACCAGAGAAGGAAGATCATCTTCATCAGAATCTCCTTGCAACACACCTTGTAGGACCATTCATCTGGAACAAATTCTATATAACGAAGACTCGTGTAGTAGCGAGAAGAGAACCTACCCGAACTGGAACCAATGAAGCATCATCTTTCCGGTTCATTACTCATGATGATAACTTGGAACAACCTCATCTGGTCAGAATTGAGAGTCGTAATAATGAGTTCGTACATCCCAGTTGCTTCTCTAAACGAGATATGTGGAAAAGGAAAGTTTGGAAACACAAGTCTTTTTCCAGCTGAGTTATTTATCCAATTTTTAATATTTTCGTCCCCAATGATCCATCGGCTGGCATCCCATAGAATTTTGAGGTGATAAAACATGCACCACGCAAGCTCCGTAGGATAAACACCACAGTGATTAGGTTGTTACCACGAATCACCGTACCGCGCCCTAAAAACCTCTGCCCACAGAGACTCTCTGACCAGAATATCCCACGCCAAGCTGCCCTACATGCCATACAAAGTTTCACATAGATACAACATTGGCAACAACTTCTGTTGGCATTCGAGAAGGATTTGAATATATCTACTTATACTACCACAACACTTATTGGATATAAAAATATTGATTTTAATTATGTTGATAGCCTTCCCACTCAGTCGACCATATATATTCATAATCTCCATGATTTTGGATAGGGACCTGCACCTTCCATTGGTAAATATCAAGATGTCGTCTACTAACATAAGGTGGGAGGGACCTTGCAAACCATGCCTACAAATATAGGGATCAAACCTGCCCTTCTCTAACTTGTTAACATGGTTCTTGGATAAATCATCTTGAGCCAAAATAAAGAGACTAGTGTTGGGGCTCAGATCCTGACACCGTAGCGGAAGTCCTTGTAGCAGAAACACACAAGAGCAGATTCACCCAAAGGTCTTTTATCACCTGAAGGCATTTTATCACCCGAAGGAATTTTACATCACCTGAAGGATTTTTTACATCACACCCAAAGATCTTTTACATCATAACACCGACACCCATGAACATACCATTTTTGTTGTACCGCCGATCATTATAGCCGAGACACGCCGCTTGATCTCTGCAACTAAGAGGACTTTCGATACATGGCACCGTCATGAATCTCTTTGTACGTCGTCATCAACAATTCTCTCGCCATCGTGACACGCCGTTGTCTTCGTCATCTCTTCACACGAGCTACCACAAGCGGTAGCATCATCCCGATTATCTCTTGCACCGGCTACATCTTGCCGACTCTTCATCGCACCGGTTACTGCAAATGTGGAAACCCCTTCTTGATTCTCTCTCACAACAGCTACATCTTTACCGACACACATTCCAAAACATGCTACCACATCCTCTTATATAGACATCATGTCCATATCTCCATTAATGTGGTCAACATTCATTATTCCGTCAATTAATATTGGGAATAACTCTTCATTAATGTTAGGAGAAAATCTTCCATTAATGTTGAGAAAATCGCTCCATTAATAATTCTTTCTCTCTTCATTATTTAAATTTTAAATCCGAAATCCCAACAACTAAAAGATAGGGGGTCACCTTGTCGAATGCAACAAATATATTTAAAGAAACCAAAGCTTTTCCCACATATGGACTGAGAAAGCTAGGGAGAGGATAAGCACTTGAAGCAGAGATCACAAAACCATTCTTAGAACCCAAAGCTCTGCATCGTCCGAAGAATGAAACTCCACTCCATTTTATCATAAGCCTTGTTCATATCGACTTGAAAAATGAAATTTGAACCCAAGGTTTTTTTTATGAAGATAGTTCATCATTCCACTAGTAATACCAACCTCCCCTTGATTACTTTGTCCCTGCATAAACTCATGTTGTTCCCTCAAAACCAATCTTGGAATGATCCCATTTAGTCTTTTTGAGAGAATGGTGGTGAAATTTTTGTAAGATACACTACTAGAAAAACAGGTATTTGCGACGGGATCCCGTCGCAAATAGCCATTTGCGACGGGGTCCCGTCGCAAATAGCCCGTTGCTGAAAACGCCGTCGCAACTACACTTATTTGCGACGGGCCCGTCGCTAAAGACTTTTTTTGCGACGGGCATTCTCTCCGTCGCAAATAGTATTCCGTATTTTTGTAAAAAACTTTTAAAACAGTTTTTGCGACGGGACCCGTCGCAAATACCTTTTGCGACGGGACCCGTCGCAAATGGCTTTTGCGACGGTTCCGTCGCAAAAACTCTTTTTTAAAAAAATAAAAAAAAATTAATAATACTAGTATTTGCGACGGGAGTCGGGACCTGTCGCAAATACTTTTTAAAAAAAAAATAAAAAACTATTAATAATACTAGTATTTGCGACGGGCATAGTATCCCGTCGCAAATACTATAAAAAAATAAAAAAAATAAATTATTAATAAATTATTTTAATTAATATAATAATAGAATTATAATTTACAAATGAAAATAATAAATTATTTTAATTACTATAATAATAGTAGAATTATAATTCAAAAATAAAAATAATAGAATATTAATAAATAATTTAATTAATATAATAATATTACAATTATAATTCATAAATAAAAAAAATATTAATAAGTTATTTTAATTAATATAAAAATAATAGAATTATTTTACATTCAAATATTAAAATAATTCAAGTATTACAAAAAAAATAATTAAATTATAATATTATAAAATTTTAATATATATATAAAATTTTAATATATATATATAATTTTAATATATATATATAAAATTTAATATTATAAAATATAAATAATATTATTATTCATATTAATATTGTTATTTAAAAATATAATATTATTAATATTTTATAATGAGACAGAAACTACGAATAGAAAAAAAACTATTTTGATTTCACAAATTTTATAACAGAAATACAAACTCTAATCTGAAGGAGGGGGGGAGGGGGGGAGGTGGGGGATCTGCAGATGGTGGTGGAGGAAACTTCATCCCTAAAGCATGAGTGAGTCGGCGCATGTACTCCATCTGCTCCTGATGCTGCTGCTGCCACCGACTCGTCTGCTCCTCGTACAGCTGCTGCTGGCGTCGACGCTCCTCCTCATGCTGCTGACGCATCTGCTCCTGCTCCTGTCGAAGACTCTCTATCTGTGCAGTCTGAGATCGCAACTGATCCTTATACTGTGTAGAAGAAGATGCACGAGCTCCTCTCGAGCTGGACGCCGATATCGCAGCACTGCCATAATAATCTCCGGGAATCAGTCGAGAGCCGATACCAACTACCCGGCCCTTCTCGAAGGCATACTGGGTGGCCTGCATCCATGCCGCCTCATCAAACTGACGGGCAGTGGTCTGATCTGATGACTCGGCCTGACTCTCAGGTCGGGCCTGTGCCGCTGCGGCCTCATATGACTCCTATAGTTGCAATTTAAAATTAAAATTGTGAATATATTATATGCAGTTAATTTTTAAACTTGAAAACAAATAATACTGACCACGATGTGATGCTGACGATCACCTCTGAGCTCCCCAGTAGCAGGATCACTGTACATCCTCCGATATACGTCGTACTCTGTAATATCGGGGTGCTCGACAGCCTATAAGAATAAAAAATAAACTGTTAATATTTATAGTTATATAAAATATTTATAAATAATGTACGTACCAGATGCTGTCTATGAGTACTGAAAGAACGACTCCCAGCTCGATGAGTCACCTCATGTCTCCCCCGATTCTGCCTCCCCACCGATGATCTCCTCTGAAAGGCACCACTCAACCAGTGCGCACATAATCCATCCCATACATGGGATGAAATATACTCTGGTCGGTGTGCTCTACATGACTCCTCAAAATCTGACACTCCTGCTTTCTTCATCGCAGCTTTTCTTAAATTGTGCAAAAACTGACGAAGACGATCACGCATGGCCACCTCCCATGCCTCGTGGATGGCGTCACGCATGGTATCCTCGATCGGATACCATAAACCCTACAAATAAATCAAAATATCAAGTTAGAAATGAAATAATTTTCAAAATAAAAATTATTTATTTACGTACGTACAAACCAATGGCCGAACATGGCCTGCTGCACATCAATGTGAATCTGCTCCCATGTGGTCCACGGCTGAGAGAAATAGTTGCGCAAAATAGCGCTGCCCTGTCCGACTGCTATATGCGGAAAACTGAAAAAATAATAAACATTTATTATGTGAATAGATTAATGAAATCTTAGTCAAATCCACAGGTTATCACACCTCCGGGTGCGCGGATCAAACCCAAGACGTGGACGTCGCTCGGGGACGGGGTCAGGAATCATCAATCGTGCAAGACCGCGCCCCCTCCGCGTACTCCCTGGAGCGCCTGCAGGCTGAGGGTCATCTGCCAGCAACTCATCCGCATCGAAAGGCAGGTCAGCCTCCGCCAACTCACGAAATGTGGCCTCGTCCATCTGAAACAGAAAATGTTAATGTTAGCAAATAATTGATAATTACTATTATATATACATATATACATATTATGATTGTATATAAATACCATGGAATTCTATAAGTGTTCATCTTCATCATCATCTTCATATATGTCAATGTCATCTTCATATTCCTCCTCAACATCATCGATATCCATTCGAGTTGCAGTTGCTTCATCTCTTACCATTTCAAATTCATGTGTGACATCATTAACATCATCGTCATCACCGACTCCTAAATGTGGGGTGTCGTCATCGATACTCATGTCTCTTTGTAAAAAAGATTGATTTTGAGTACTCTCTTGAAAAACTTCAATTCTTTGCACATCAGTGAAAGCACTTTCACTTTGACTAAACTGATTGTCTCGAATTTTGATTTTTATTAAACTCCACCAATCAGTCAAGTCTCTTGATGTTGCACAGTACTTTGCATAATAAACTTGATATGCCCGTTGAGCCAATAAGAATGGTTCATTTACTGCGAGAACACTTTTACATTTAATATCGATGATTCCATGAGTCGGATGAACACGCACGCCTCTCTCTGTATCCAACCACTGACATTTGAACATGGTTATGTAATGTTGTCCAAGATAACAGAGTTCAATGATTTCATCAAGTATGCCATAAAAGTCAACTTCATTTTCTCGATGATGAGATCCTCTCAAGCTAACTCCACTGTTCATTGTTTTTTTCGATTCCCCATATGCATGTGTGTGGAATCGAAATCCATTCACCACATATGCATAATAAGTTTTAACAAGTTTGGAAGGTGGGTTACTCAATACACACAGCCGTTTGTCAATTTTATCAGCATGTCGAGACACCTGAAGATTTGTGAAATAATTATCAATATAGTAAACTATACATTGAATGAGTTGCTAAAAGATAAAGAATTTATGTTACCAGTTTTTGAAACCACTGAGAGAAATTTTTCAGTCGACGTTCTTCGAGAGCAGCTGCTGTAATTTTTGGAATTTGTTTCTTGATATGATTATCATACAACCTATAAAAACCAAAGTTATTTACTGTAACATAAATGATAGAATAAGTGATATAAACACTTACAGTACAACTGATGTCATCTCTTCACAGTTGAGCAGAACATACGTATGAGCTCTATGATGTTCATCATCTGAAAGCCAGCGTTCAGAAACTCCACCAAAACCAAGCTCTGACTGGTTGAAAACAGATAATTGATTGTCGATTTCATCAATATTCCTCTCATTCCGTCCCATTCGGTTGTGTTTTGAAGGATACTCAGATTCAAAATAATGGGAGCAGAAAAAAGATATTTCCTCTTGCAAATAAGCTTCTGCAATAGATCCTTCAACAGATGCTTTGTTGCGTACTTTTCTTTTCAATTTTTGCATGCATCTTTCAAATGGGTACATCCATCGAAACTGTACCGGACCTCCACATTTGGCTTCATATGGCAAATGTAACATCAAATGTTCCATTGAGTCGAAGAAAGACGACGAAAATATTTTTTCAAGTTTACATATAATTACAACAACATCTTTTTCAAGTTTGCCTAGAGCATCATAATCTGCCGTAGCCGCACAAATTTCCCGAAAAAAATGAGACATGTCTGTTATGGAATCCCAAATCACAGAATTCAACAGACCTCTTAATCCAATGGGTAGAAGTCTCTCCATTATAACATGACAATCATGACTTTTTAATCCAGTAATATGACTATTCTTTACACATCTACCCAAATTGGAAGCACAGCCATCTGGAAGTCTCAAATCTGCAATCCACTGACAAAATAATAAACGGTTTTCTTTAGACAGTGTATAAGCTGCTTTTGGTTTCAGTAACCTTTCTGTTCTGACATTCTCAAATAGTTCCAATTCTGGACGCCTGCAAATTTGGGCAAGATCTAAACGTGCATTTACATTGTCTTTGCTCTTTCCTGGCGTATCCAAAACTGTATGAAACAAATTATCAAAACAGTTCTTCTCAATATGCATGACATCTAACATGTGTCGGACCAACAAATCAGACCAATATGGCAAATCCCAAAATATGCTACGTTTAATCCAATTGTGTTCTTTCCCAAAACCAGAAATTTTCTGTTGGTTTATTGTGGGACCAAAAGTGATGGGAGGTAATGAAAATACAACCGATTTTAACTCCGAACCTGATAGCATTTTTGGAGGTCCATCCCTTTCAGCTGTTCCTTTTCTGAAATGAGATCTGTTTCTGCGAAAAGGATGATCAGCTGGAAGAAATCTGCGTTGACAGTCAAAATAACACGGTTTCTTTCCATGAATGAGCATAAATGCTTTGTTCTCTCCCATACAGTAAGGACATGATTTCTGACCATGTGTACTCCAGCCAGATAACATCCCATAAGCCGGGAAGTCACTTATTGTCCACATCAATGCTGCTCTCAGTATGAAATTCTGTTTCGTTGCAACATCATATGTACTGACACCAGTACTCCACAATAAATTTAATTCATCAATCAATGACTTCAAATAAACATCAATATTTTTCTTCCGATGTCCTGGAATTAGTAAAGTCAAAAAGATATATGGCTCCTTCATCAACATCCATGGAGGTAAATTATACGGAGTTAAAAAAACAGGCCAACATGAATATTGACTACCATAAGATCCAAACGGGAAGAAACAATCAGTGGAAAGGCCCAGTCGAACATTTCTAGCTTCTAAAGCAAATGATGGATGCACTCTATCAAAATGTTTCCATGAATCACCATCGGCTGGATGATTCAAGCTTTTATCGGTTGAACTATTCTCTTTATGCCATGACATCATTGTCGCTGTATTCTTAGACATGAATAAACGCTGAAGTCTGGATGTAAGCGGAAAATATCTCAACTGTTTTACAGGAATCCAACCAGACTTCCCGTGTTGTCCTTCTTTATATCTCAGTTGCCCACATGTGGGACAACTATCCAACGACTCATTTTCCCCTGAATATAAAATGTAGTCATTTGAACATGCATGAATCTTCTGACAAGTAAGTCCCAAATTTCGAACCAACCTCTTACTTTCATAGTAATTTGCAGGTAAAACATTTCTTTCGGGTAACAGTGTTTTCAGCAAAGAAAATATCTGGTCAAAACAGGTGTTTGACATTCCGTTATCTGATTTGATAGCCATAAATTTTGCAACTGCTTCTAATTTGCTCATCTTGCAGCCAGGATATAATGCATCCTCAGCAGACTTCAACAACTCATAAAATTCAGACAGTCCCAACTCAGGATTTGAAGCTATGTCAGCCGGAGTTTCTGTATGTTGAACAAATGAACCTGCAACATCATGTACTAAATCTTGAAACTGGGATGGATCCGGAATCAAGTTGGTATCACCTGCTCTGGAACTGCGTTCACCGTGTTGATACCAAAATACATAATCTGCTTGAAAACCAAAACGCAAGAGATGTTCCCCCACTTTGTCAAACGTGTCAAACGTTCTCAATGCACATTTTCTGCAAGGGCATTTTATTTTTCCTTCTGAAACAAATTCTGAATTTGATTCCGCAAATGATAAAAAAGTCTCCACACCCTCAACATATACTGGATTTAAACCAGAACCGTTTGGATTTCTACGTTGATTTATCCATATGCGGTCACCTAATAATGATTGTTGACGACCTCGTTGTTCCATATTTCTCTATAAAATATAAAAGCATTACTGGTTTTGAATAATTTGTTAGAAAAAACACTCAAGTAAAGATTGAATATATTGAGAATAAAGAAAAACATGTTACAAATATTGATAATTTTAATATTATATTGATTTTATATTATTTTAATAATACTAATATAATTTTTTCATAAACATTAATTATATAATAATAACATTATTACATTATTAGTATATTTTATTATTAATATTAAAATAACATAATTTTTTATATTATATACAATTCTCCTTTCATCTGTGTGTTTAACATTCTGTCTCCACATGTAATATTCGCATTCACTTTCACCTCTCCATTGGCGAGTAGGTTGATAATTTTGAAAAAGAATACGAATATTACATGTGGAGACAGAAAACACACAGATGGAAAGAGAATTGTATATAATATAGAAAATTATATTATTTTAATATTAATAATAAAATATACAAATAATGTAATAAGGTAATTATTCCAAATTATTGGTAAGTATTTCAAATTATTGGTAAGTATTTCAAATTATTGGTAATTATTCCAAATTATTGGTAATTATTCCAAATTATTGGTAATTATTCCAAATTATTGGTAGTTATTCTTAATTTTTGGTAGTTATTCCTAATTATTGGTAAATATTGGTAATTATTGGTAAATATTGGTAATTATTAGAAAATATTGGTAATTATTGGTAATTATTGGAAAATATTGGAAAATATTGGTCATTATTGGTAATTATTGGTGATTATTGGTAATTATTGGTGATTATTGGTAATTATTGGTGATTATTGGTAATCATTGGTGATTATTGGTAATTATTGGTGATTATTGGTAAGTAATACTGATTATTGGTAATTAATACTAATTATTGGTAATTAATACTAATTATTGGTAATTAATACTAATTATTGGTAATTAATAATCATTATTACTAATTATTGGTAATTATTACTAATTATTCCTAATTAATACAAATTATTCCTAATTATTACTAATTATTGTTAATTATTACTAATTATTACTAATTATTACTAATTATTACTAATTATTTCTAATTATTACTAATTATTTCTAATTATTACTAATTATTGCTAATTATTAGTAATTATTGCTAATTATTACTAATTATTGCTAATTATTATTAATTATTGATAATTATTAATAATTATTGATAATTATTGGTAATTATTACTAATTATTGTTAATTATTGGCAATTATTGTTAATTATTGGCAATTATTGGTAATTATTACTAAATATTGGTAATTAATACTAATTATTGGTAATTAATACTAATTATTGGTAATTAATACTAATTATTGATAATTATTACTAATTATTGGTAATTATTAATAATTATTGCTAATTATTAGTAATTATTGATAATTATTGGTAATTATTACTAATTATTGCTAATTATTGGCAATTATTGCTAATTATTGGCAATTATTGGTAATTATTACTAAATATTGGTAATTAATACTAAATATTGGTAATTAATACTAATTATTGATAATTAATACTAATTATTGGTAATTAATACTAATTATTGGTAATTAATACTAATTATTGGTAATTAATACTAATTATTGGTAATTAATACTAATTATTGGTAATTAATAATCATTATTACTAATTATTGGTAATTATTACTAATTATTCCTAATTAATACTAATTATTCCTAATTAATACTAATTATTACTAATTATTCCTAATTATTACTAATTATTGCTAATTATTACTAATTATTGCTAATTATTACTAATTATTGCTAATTATAACTAATTATTGCTAATTATTACTAATTATTTCTAATTATTACTAATTATTGGTAATTATTACTAATTATTCCTAATTAATACCAATTATTCCTAATTAATACTAATTATTCCTAATTATTCCTAATTATTCCTAATTATTCCTAATTATTACTAATTATTGCTAATTATTACTAATTATTGCTAATTATTACTAATTATTTCTAATTATTACCAATTATTTCTAATTATTACTAATTATTTCTAATTATTACTAATTATTGCTAATTATTACTAATTATTGCTAATTATTAGTAATTATTGCTAATTATTATTAATTATTGCTAATTATTAGTAATTATTGATAATTATTAGTAATTATTGATAATTATTGATAATTATTACTAATTATTGTTAATTATTACTAATTATTGTTAATTATTGGCAATTATTGTTAATTATTGGCAATTATTGTTAATTATTACTAAACATTGGTAATTAATACTAATTATTGGTAATTAATACTAATTATTGGTAATTAATACTAATTATTGGTAATTAATACTAATTATTGGTAATTAATACTAATTATTGGTAATTAATACTAATTATTGGTAATTAATACTAATTATTGGTAATTAATACTAATTATTGGTAATTAATAATCATTATTACTAATTATTGGTAATTATTACTAATTATTCCTAATTAATCCTAATTATTCCTAATTAATTCTAATTATTCCTAATTATTCCTAATTATTACTAATTATTGTTAATTATTACTAATTATTGTTAATTATTACTAATTATTGTTAATTATTACTAATTATTGTTAATTATTACTAATTATTGTTAATTATTACTAATTATTGTTAATTATTACTAATTATTTCTAATTATTACTAATTATTGGTAATTGTTACTAATTATTGTTAATTATTACTAATTATTTCTAATTATTACTAATTATTGCTAATTATTACTAATTATTGCTAATTATTACTAATTATTGCTAATTATTACTAATTATTGCTAATTATTGCTAATTATTACTAATTATTACTAATTATTGCTAATTATTACTAATTATTGCTAATTATTACTAATTATTGATAATTATTAGTAATTATTAATAATTATTGGTAATTATTGGCAATTATTGTTAATTATTACTAAATAGTGATAATTATTGGTAATTATTGGTAATTAATACTAATTATTGGTAATTAATACTAATTATTGGTAATTAATACTAATTATTGGTAATTAATACTAATTATTGGTAATTAATACTAATTATTGGTAATTAATACTAATTATTGGTAATTATTACTAATTATTGGTAATTATTACTAATTATTCCTAATTAATACTAATTATTACTAATTATTACTAATTATTGTTAATTAATACTAATTATTGGTAATTAATACTAATTATAGGTAATTATTACTAATTATTGTTAATTATTGTTAATTATTACTAATTATTGTTAATTATTCCTAATTATTACTAATTATTGGTAATTAATACTAATTATTGGGAATTAATACTAATTATAGGTAATTAATACTAATTATTGGTAATTATTACTAATTATTACTAATTATTCTTAATTATTGATAATTATTGATAATTGTTCCTAATTATTAGTAGTTAAATGAATAATTATCAATAATTAGAAATAATTACCAATAATTACAAATAATAACATTATTAATATATTTTATTATTAATATTAAAATAATATAATTTTCTAATTTATATACAATTCTTTTTTGATCTGTGCGTTTTCTATCTCCACATACAAATAATACATGTGAAGACAGCAAACACACAGATCAAAAAAGAATTGTATATATATAAAAAATTATATTATTTTAATATTAATAATAAAATAAACTAATAATGTAATAATGTTCTTATTCCTAATTATTGTTATTTATTACTAATTATTCCTAATTACCATTAACTATAAACAATAATAATAATTTAAATTTATTAAGTAATAAAACAATGTAAACATAATTAAATTACAACTAATTAATAATAATTGAAACTAATAAAAAATTGATAATAAATAAAAAATTAAAAATAAATAAAAAATTAAAATGAAGATAAATACCTTGAAAATTGATCTGTTCTGATCGTTCTTCAAAACTTTAATATCAGCTCCGGAGAAAAAAATTAAACTGGAGAAAAACTCAACTCTAGAAATATAATTTTGAGAGAAGGAGAAGATAAGGAATGAGAATGAAATGAAAAAAACGGATGGGGGTATTTATAGGTTAGATTATTTGCGACGAGCCCATTTGCGACGGGATGCCCGTCGCAAATACCTTAGCCAACATTTATTACGGTCAACCGGTAAATAGTTATTTGCGACGGGTCCCGTCGCAAATAACCCATGCCGACATAGTATTTGCGACGGGGGAATATTCCCGTCGCAAATACCTTTTACCGCCGCCGATTATTTGCGACGGGAATATTCCCCCGTCGCAAATAAGTTTCCCGCGATTTGGCGCGCATCGCGGGAAAACTATTTGCGACGGGGAAAGCAATCCCGTCGCAAAAGCCTCCTTATTTGCGACGGGATTTATTCCCGTCGCAAATAACCCGTCGCAATTGCTCATTTTTCCCGTAGTGATATATTACAAAGACAAATGGGTCGATAATGTTGGATGATTTTGGGGTCCTTCCTTTTTGGAATCATAACCACTTTGGAAGATCAAGTTCTCATGCTCAATGCTCCTCCATTGAAGAAATCCTGAACGACCTCCACCACCTATAGTCCGACCACCTCACATACTGCCACGTAAAAGGAAGCCGGAAAACTGTCTGGTCCAGGTGCATAGTCCTGTGGCATCCTTTGAACTGAATCTTTGATCTCATTCTCTGAAGGCATTGCTGATAGAAGAGCATTATCAGACATCCCCACCACATGAGGTAAGCATCCCAAGAATTCTTCACTTGTCTGATCGATTCGGGAGAGCACAAAGTTGGATTCTGAATCCCCAGCCAAGAGACCTTCAAAGTGTTCCAACTCCATTTTTCCCGCCACCTCCACATCTGAGGTGAACATCCCGTTTCTGAGGCTCATTTTGATATTCATACTCCTCCTTTCCTTCATGCATGCATGAATTAAGGTAGAGATTTGATCCCCTTCTTTCAACCATCTCACCCGGGCCCTCTGTTTATAAGTTGACTCAATCTCTAGTAGCATTTCAGCAAGATCCACCTTTTTATCACAGAGGATAATGAATGTATTCTCATCCCAATCATGAAGAAGAAATTCTTCCATTCTATCGATCTCCTTTTGAAGACTGTCCACCTTGGTAGTATCTTTAGGTCTGCTTTCTAGCCAGCCTCTGATATCCTCTTTGAGGTGTTTGATTCACTTCGTCAACCCATACCAAGCCCTTTCGACCACCCCTTAGTCCCGAGAAGTATTCAACATTTTTTTGAAGGAATCATCCTGATGCCGAATGTTTGAGTATAGGAACACATTACTGCTAGAGATGTCCCGATTCATGTCAACAAGTAGGGGCGCGTGATCCGAAAGAGAACGGATCAAGTGTGTTACTGTAGTACGTGGGAAAGAGTCCAAGCCTTAGATATTAGTAAATCACTTATCCAGCCGACTCCAGATACGGTTGGTGCCTCAGCGGTTATTGCACCAGGTGAATTTGGAACCATTATATCCAAGATCTAGCATGACGCAAAGCCCTGCGAGTCACCGCGGTTGATAGTCATGCCACCTCTTTTCACTGAAGGGTCCATAATTGCATTAAAATTTCCCCCAATGAACCACAAAAGGGAGCCTGGATCGAAGGATTCCAGATGCTGCCAAAGGTCCATCCTCTGAGTGGGATCAGTACTTGTGTAGACAAATGTGAAAAGAACCTCCAATTCGTTGTCAGAGATTTCGTGTTAATACATTGCGGCATGATACTCATTACTTCAACAGATAGTTGATCCTTCCAATGCGAAAACTTCGGAAACCCCGTTCTCTTGGCCAAGAAAGGAAGTTTGGCTATAGACTCTTTAGGTTCGATGATTGCGACTAGATAGGTATGATGTTTCCTGGATTCGGAGGAAAGAAACGCATGTTTCGCTTGGGCTCCCATGCCCCGTGCGTTCCATATAATCAGAGAGGTCATTAAACCATGCACTTCCGGCCTTTCAGAACAGACGTGTTAGAAGTGAGTGGCGGAGTAAACAGACCTGATTTTTTTGACTTGGAGTGATTGATAGGCCCTGCCCGCCCTAACGTTGAAGAACCACGTTTTGGAGAAAGAACCTTCTTCTTGAAGGATGCCTCTGGATCATCAACCAGTGAGAACCTGTTGTTCGACGAGGGGAGGTTCGGACTCGAAGCCAGATCATCTTGAAGCAAGGAGAGTAACAGAAGCCTTTGGGGGGAAGCCCGCCCGACCTTGAGTTCTTTTTCGACGCCCACTGGAATCGGCTCCGATGGTGAGAAAACCTCTGCATGCGACGCCAGACAACTAACCAGGGAGCGCTGAAGGAGATCCGGGGAAAGCTGGGAGGAGATACAGAACCACGTAGTGGGAGGAGAAAGAACTCTGGGTGGACTTGTAATGGGCAGAGAGAAGGGGTCGCATGAAACCCCAGTGGACCCGTGGTTCTCCAAAGAAGCAGAGGCGACAAAAAAGAAACGGCCATGGTAGGGTTCAGGAGACAAAGTGATAAGGTCTGACAGATGAGGCGGAGAAGCCGACCGAGGGGCAGCCGCATCAGAAAAGGCGTCCGTATTGGAGGTACAAGCCACCTTTTTTGAATTTGAAAAAACCCTTCCAACGGTCATAAGTGTCATCGTCTCCGTCGACGAGCGGGAGGGACCCACAGGGGAGCCAGCTCCAGACGACCCCGCCTTCGAATGTTTCTTCTTGCAGACGACCTCCGAAGGCCCATGAAGCCCGCAGACACCACAATACTTATGAGGATACTGATAAAAAAACCTTATTCCACCATTTAAACCCCTCGTTCGTCTTCAACAAGATACGCGGGGAATGGGCGGCCGAGAGATCCATCTCCACACACAGACGCTAGCTGGAGGTACCCAGCGATCACTACCACAAAACACGACAAGGGAACCGATGATTTTTATCAGTGCTAAAGAGAAAACACTGATAAATGGATATGTATTTATCAACGCTATCTAAAAGTACTAATAAATGTTACGTTTATCAACGCTTATGAGCGCTTTTTTGGAGCGCTGATAAATGTATCTCTTTATCAGCGCTAAAAAAGCGCTGATAAATGAGTGTTTTATCAGCGCTTTTATTTTAGCGCTGATAAAACATACCTTTATCCGTACTTTTAACGAGCACTGATAAAGGTTACATCGGTTTTTATTTAGTAACCCTAACAGGCCATCCTCGCTCGCACGCGGTCAAGCTTTTGCGGAAGCTGAACCAGGCCCCTCGTCCGCTGCGCCCTTGTCCTCCTCCTCCTCGTCCTTCCTCCTCCTCGTCCTCGTCCTTCTCCGCCGCCGCCACCACCGCCTCCCCTGCCCCCGCTGCCGCGACTGCCGCCACCTCTGCCGCCTCCATCGCCGCCGCTGCCTCCGCCGCCGCCACTACCATTATTGATATTCATTTTCAGGTAATTTTTTTTCTACCGCTTGAATTGAACGTGTGAAATCCTGACATGAGGTGTTATTGCAAGAGTTAATGGATGATATAGTTGATAACGGTTTTGGATTCAAAGTTCCTTACATATTATAGAATTATGGAGGAGCACTAGAGACCTGTGTGGTTGTTTTAGCCATTAAACATTCCAGTATAGAAGTGGGATTATATTTTCATTAATTTTTTATTGGTTTGCCAAAAACTCCTTACAAGAAGGTTGTGATTTGGGTGGTTGTTGATCAACTCAAAAAATATGTGCACTTCCTTCATATTAATGAGGCGATGAAAGTGGAACAACTCACAGACTTGTATGTTTTAGATTTTTTGATACTTCATGAGGTCCCCTCTATAATTGTTTCAGAAAGTGATCTGAGGTTGAAATCTAGGTTTTGGAAATCATTATAGGTTTCACTAGTTTTCCAGGGTAAATTATGAACACATTATCATCTATAGATGGATATATATACAGAGAGGGAAGTCAATGTTCTAGAGGTTACTCTCCAGAATCATGCACATGATTTCATTGGATATTGGGAAATAAATTTTCCTTTTGTTGATTTCCCCTATAACAATTGTTATCAAGATGTGATAAAGACGGATCCCTACATTTCTTTATATGGGAATCCATATAGATATCCCTAGTACTGGGAAGAGTTGGGAGAGTGGTCCATAGTTGGTTTGAGTGTTGTTCAAGAGATGAAAGAGATGGTGCGGTTGATCTGGAAGAATTTAATCATTACACAGAGTCATAATAAATTCAATACGAACTATTGGAATCAACTGCTGGTGTTTTAGGTTAGTGATTAGGTCTTTATCGTAGTTTCACATCACTTGGGACATCAGCGGCTAGGTGATCAATGTCTGTTTGCACCGAGTAATGGGATAAACATAGTGATTTTTGGCCACTAGGGAGTATTTCTTATTGGTTTCAGTTACCATCTGGTTTGACAGCTATCCATGATGTGTTTAATATTTTCCATTTGAGTAGGTATATACCAGATCATTTACATGTGATTAGACGGGGGATGTTGATCTTGATCCCGATAATACTTTGGTTCCCCAACCAATTCAGATTATGAATCTGGAGTATAAGGTACTACATGATTAAACGACCCCGAGTCTAGTTAATATGGTAGTTCAGACAATATATCCGTGAAACATGGGGGAATGACTCGTTGATGAGGTAGTAGTGTCCTTCTTCATTAGAGGATACATGATCTTGAGGGATTTCTGGGGGAAAATCATTTATGGTCGGGAGATTATAAAGTCTCATTACATTTTATGTGAGGTATGTTTTAACATTTTTTTGGATTTTTTTTGTTGAGGAATGCTAAGAAAGGATTTGGAGGACACATGTATTGGTAAATTTAGTGATCTTTAGGGAATTTTTAGAAACAAAACATCATTTTTTACTATATTCTGAGAAATTACATGACATGTAAATGGAGTACATGACATGCAATGACCGCCAAAAATTACACATTAATTGGATGCACAATGTGACAATTTTACAAACTTTGTAATGGTTACATATCATTTAAATAAAAAATATAATGATTTAAATAAAAAAGTGATTTTTTAGTGTATCTAAGTCAAGAGGATTACACGTGTAAATGTATTACATGTTGTGTCAATGTCACAGAAAAGGTTTTTTGGGATCCATAGAGTTCCTGAGGCATCATATTTTTTACAAAATTATCCTCTTGGATAGATCTTTATCCCGATGATATTTTGGGTCACTCCCTCCCATCTAGTTCACATTGTTCTATGCTTGATCACTATTATGGTTGGATTTCTTTTCTCGAGGTATGTGATCCTTCTGATTCCTATTTGGATTTGTTTGCCCCTATAGTTTGGATAAAAATTTGTGATCAGATAGTGATTTCTATCAATAAATTTAACTTTATTTGCATGCATTGTCTTTTGGGGTTTGTGGGATGTGGTAAATGGTGTACTCGGTTTTAGATTATTTTATTCTCATGTGTTTCCCCTATTTTATGTTTTCTTTTCAGTTGGAAATCTCCTCTACTGTGCGCCTCTCCTCTGCCACGAACGCACTTCTACCGTGTGCTTAACGACACCTTCACAGTGAGTTTTCTCCTATTACTCAGTGGTTTCCTCTTGTTCGCATGTTATTATTGTTTGATATTGATGGTTATAATGTGAAATGTACGGGCTAAACGCCCCACTGAAAATTGTGGTCGTTGGTGGTCCTTGTTTGCGCACGAAATGAATTGAATGTTGGTTGGTTCTTGTTGTACATTGGAATATAAAAATTGGTAATTTACGTATACTTGAATTATGAATGAACACCCTAGGATGATAAAACTTCTGTGATAACCCCTGAATTAACAAACAAAATTGAATAAGGGATGCTTTGTAAAATATAAAATTTTGATTTTTTGGTTTGTATGATATTGAGATTGTGATCACGATTGTGTTTTTGTATGGTGTTGCGGTTGTTGGAATGATTGATATGCCATTTGTTTTTCATGTTATAGTTCTTCCACCATTAAATATCAATCCAAACATTACCCATTTCAATGGCACCACCACTTTGTTACTAGTGTAATTCCATTGAATCCTAGAAAACCACTTCTAGAGGACTCTATGAGACACTTTAAAATACATGGTATGTAGTCTTGTTAAATGGAACATACTTCACCATACCTGGATTTCATATAGATTTTAATGCCGCATAACATTTATCTCCAAAATTTACACCACATGACTAATCTTCTGACTCAAACTTGGAATAAGTTTCATTTTAAATGTTACATGTCATGTGAACCTAGGTCACACACAATGTATCTCCAAGACATATACTTCAACATGAAACCATGTACATGCCATGAAATAATGGTAGAACCATATGACATGTGTTTTACTTCACTCACACCATGTATAGATACCATAGAAACTTGATGTGTATAGTCTATACACCCCTAGTGGTCATGTAAGGACTACACACCATGTATTCCACAAAAACGTGATGCATAGCTGGTGAGGTGACTCAATATGTATATAAAGTGCACGCCTTTAGCTCAAGTTGTTCTAAATGTCATGTATTTTCAAAGGCATCATTTAGTCTTTGTAAGGATAACTTGGAATAAATTTGATATATGCCAGATTAAATCATGTATCATATACATACACGATGCTCACCCTACTGGACACACCATGTATATGGATTTCAAATGAGTTTAAAGGAATTTGTACCATGATTTGTTTTTATAAAACCCAAACAATGCTACCTGATTAATTAAAACATAATATTAGGCAAGTTCGAGATCGAACCCATAAAGACGATTAATATGAATAAAGAATAGATGAATGCCAATCGGTTGACAAAAGAGTATGAAGATGGCGTGAAAGAGTTTATCAATTTTGTAGAAGATCATGCATGTGACCCTTCTCAAATCCTTTTTCCATGTTTACGCTGTTGTTATTCATGACAAATTTTTCCAGAGGAGTTGGAAGAACACCTGATCTTTCACGGAATAGATCAAAGTCATACATGTTGGAATAAACACGTGGAAAAAACGAATGTAGGTAGTGGCTCAGATAACACGACATTTTATAGATCATCTGATATGATTAGAAGTGTGAACAGTGAAGACGATCGTATGGAGGGTGTGATTACATATGTGAATGATGATGGAGATCATATTGAGGAAATGACAAGGACAGTTGAAGATGAACTTCGTGATTGCCCAAAATTGTTTGAGAAGTTAAAGAGTTGTGCAAAAATGCCATTGTATTCTTGTTGCACTAAATATACAGCATTGACAGCCGTATTGAAGCTGTATCATTTGAAAGCAGGAAACGAGTGGAGTGACGCCAGTTTTATAGAACTACTTGCTCTCCTGAATGACATGCTCCCAGAAGATAATGAACTCCAAAGCCAAACATATGATGCCAAACGAATGCTACGATCGATGGGTATGATCTCTGAAAGAATGCATGCCTTCTCGAATGACTGTATATTGTTTCGCAAGGACCACAAATCACTGAATGAATGCCCAAAGTGTGGTGCTTCTCGATACAAGAAAGATGATTCTAGTCCTACGAAAGTTGTATGGTACTTTCCAATCATTCCTAGGTTTAGGAGCCTATATGGAAGTGAGGAGACTGTAAGACAGTTGACATGGCATGCAAATACAAGAATTAAAGATGGGAAACTATGTCACCCGACAGACTCTCCTCAGTGGAAGAGAATTGATCACGAGTATCCTGAATTTGGGAACGATCTGAGAAACCTTCATCAGGCATTATCTACAGATGGGGTGAATCCTTTTGGTTTTCAAAGCAAAAGTCAAAGTACATGGCCGGTTATGTTGGTAAACTATAACTTACCACCGTGGTTATGCATGAAATGAAAATACATCATGTTATCTATGCTTATATCAGGACCAAAACAACCGGGTAATGATATTGATGTTTATTTGGCCCCATTGATTGAGGATTTGAAAATATTGTGGGATTCAGGTGTTACGTTGCACGATGATTACAAAAATGGATATTTCACTTTGAAATCCATGTTGTACGGGATGATAAATGACTTTCCTGCTTATGTAAATTTTTCAGGATATAGAATTAAAGGAACTCAAGGGTGTCCTGTTTGCGAACAAGGTACACAGTCAATTAGGTTGAAACATTCATCAAAAACCGTGTTTCTAGGACATCGTAGATTTCTACCCTGACGACATAAGTACCGATCTTGGACGACATCATTCGACGGAAGTTCAGAAGAACGTACAACACCGTCTCCACTAACAGGTGATCAATTTTTTTGAGAAAGTAAAAGATTTGGAAACTACTTTTGGTAAACCATTTTTAGAAAACCTTACAAAAACTGGTTGGAAAAAGAGATCAGTTTTTTTGAATTACCATACTAAAATTGTCTGTATGTCAGAAATTTTCTTGATGTTATGCATGTTGAAAAAAATTTATGTGATAGTGTCATCAGCACATTGCTAAATGCACCCGGCAAAACAAACGAAGAAATTAAGGCTAGATTAGACATGGTTGAGATGGGAATACGATAAGAGTTGGCACCGGTGAAGGGTGAAAAATAAACATTTCTTCCTCCTACTGCTTACACTCTTTCCAGGTAGGAGAGATATCAGTCTTGCAACTTCTTGAATGACGTAAATGTTCTAGATGGGTATTCATCAAATATCAAGAACATCATGTCAATGGGAGATTTAAAATTAAGGGGTCTGAAATCACATGACTTCCATGTTTTGATACAAGATCTAATTCCTATAGCTTTACGTTGCATTTTTCCTAAGAATGTACATCATAAATTAATAAAGCTCTGTTTCTTCTTCAAAGCTATATGCAGCAAAGTTATAAACCCGACAAAATTGCTAACTATGGAAAGAGAAATTACCGTCATAATATGTGAATTGGAAATGTTCTTCCCGCAGACATTTTTTGATATGATGGTTCATTTGATGGTTCATTTGGTGAGAGAGATTCGACTATGTGGTCCTGTACATTATAGATGGATGTACCTCATTGAACGGTATATGAATATTTTGAAAGGGTATGTCAAAAACCAAAGTCGGCAAGAGGGTTGTATTGTGGAGCAATATATTGTTGAGGAAGCCATTGAATTTTGTACCAAATACCTGTTTGGTGTGAAAATCGTTGGCCTACCGAAATCTCATCACACTGATCGTCTTGAGGGTAAAGGAGTTTCTGGAAGAGAGGTTGTCACAATCGATATTACAGATCGGGAGTAGGCCCACCTTTACGTTTTTCATAATATTTTCGACGTTGAACCATATGTTCAGACCCACAAAGAAATTCTTAGGCATTTGAATCCTTCTAGGGCTGAAAAATGAATATCAGATACACATACAGTTTATAAGATGGTTTTGAGACCATATTTTTAAGCAGTTAGATGAAAATCCAGACTAAATTTCAGAACGACTTCGATGGCTAGTCAGAGGAGCAAGTGTGTACGTATTATCTTACAATGCTTATGCAGTTAATGGTTATACATTCTATACTAATGAACATGATAAAGACAGTACCATGCAGAATAGTGGGGTTACACTTGTGGCTGAGGCGATGCATGTTTCTGGTGCTAAAGACAAAAATCCAATTTATGCAAATATGTCATACGTTGGCATAATCAAACGAATATGGGAGTTGGATTATACGAAATTCAAAGTGCTGATTTTTCAATGCAAGTGGGTTGATAACTGGAGTGTTGTTAAAATAGATGAATTCAGATTTGTAAAAGTTGATTTCAGTAAGTAAGGGTAGAAAGACGAACCATTTATAATGGAATCACAGGCAGTACAAGTATTTTATGTTCCAAACCCCGCAAAACGAAATTGGTCAATTGTTCTGTTATCGACCAAAACAACTGAAGGGTCAGATGAAAGTTCAATGGAGGTTGACCCATTTATAGGGACTTCACAATAATTTCACAGTGGTCCCAATATAGACGGAATTTTGTATGTTAGAGGAGACTACAATGAAGGGATTTACATAGTCGATAGAGGAATCAAATCTCTTCAGCCTTTAAAGAAAAAAGAGAGAGTACAATAATCAGGTTATTTGTTTATTGTAATATAAATTGTGTTACGTTATGTTATTATCTTTTCGCTGCTGTTTTTATGTAATCTAAATTAAATATTAAACCACTTATACAGATAATGACTTCTTCACCTGCTGATGCGCCCAATCCTGAGGCACAAAAGGTCTCTCAACCAGTAGCTGGTGGTCCCACTGTAGAGAAACAACAGATTTCTCAAACAGATGATAGTGGTCCCAGTGCAGAGCAACAACAGGTTTCTCAACCTGTTGTTGCTGGTCCCAGTGTGGAGGTACAACGGGTTTCTCAACCTATTGCTGCTGGTCCTAGTGCCGATGCTAGCGCTCTGGGGGAACATATTGATGCTACTTCTGAGGAAATGGTAGGAAATGAAACCCTGGAAGCACAAAAAAAACAAGAGTGTCGTAGTTTGACAGTGTTAGCAAAAATCCTTAAGGAAAAAGCAAAAGGAATCAAATTTGAGGTGGGATGGAATAAGTGAGGCCAACATGTTAACCCCAACAGAGCCATCTTTAGTAGCTACATTGGAATCATCACTCGGCAACCCGTGTCGATTGATGTACAGTTGTGCCACCATGTTGTCACCGGGCTAAAGACACTAATGTGGGAAGAGATTACGGTAACATTATGATATCATTTTTTTAATTTATTAAAATAAAATAAAATACCAAAACATTGACTTACACTTCATCATCCATTGCAGAGTGCATTTATATTAGATGCCTCGCACAAGGAATATGCATTAAGAGTTTTAGGAAGGATTCATAGAGGTTTCCGCACAATTTTAATGAAATATCATCTTAAAGATGCAGAAGGGAAAATCAAGCCGCAACCACCTCCTCTTTACGCACACTTGATATCCTAAGGAACGCGGGATGCGTTTAACAACCGTCGTGGGGAGAAGACTTTTCAGGTACATTGTGTGGGGTAATACGTTGTTTGATGTTTGCTTTTATTAATCACTCTGATTGACAGTTTTTTATTTATGAAATAGAAACTGAGTGCTGAAAATAAAAAACGCGCAACTGAACTAGCGTACCCTTACTGTAAAGCAAGGATGGGGTACACTGCACTTGAGAAAAAATTGGCACGTCTTTTAAATATACCCTACTACTTGTTTGTGACATAAAACAACACCATAACCATGTTTCTCTGTTTATATGCAGATTGATGAATCAAAATTGAAAGCCATATTCATCCCACGCCATGTGCTATGGAAGGAGGCTCATGTAAATAAAGAGGTGATACTGATAGATGAAAACACACAAAAAGTGTGGGAAATATGTGTAAGTATGATATAATATAAATTTTATTTGCTTTAAATCGCTATTACATTACAATAACTACTTATTTTTCTATATTTTCTATCTGACATAGTCACAAGAATCAACAACAACCGCACCAGATGTAGACATACTTTCAGCAGCCTTAATGTAGATAGAATAGTATGGCCGCGTCAGAGGTGCGGGTTTTGGGGTGACACCCCGAACATATTTTCAAAAACAAAAACAAAAACAAGCTGAGGATCAAAATGAAAAAATGGAAAAGCTGCAAGAACAATTATCTATTTTTCAAGAATAATTACAATACCAGAGAGAGATGATAGCAAAATTGATGGGGGAGAGGCAAATAGAAGAAACAACTCAACAACAACCCGTGCGTGACGATCCTGCCCCACCCCCCACCAGCTTTGAGGCAAGCCATTCCCCTAAAAAACCTGACTTAGATGAGGTAATCAATGTTTTAATAATTATTTCTATGAAATGTGATTTACATAGACACTGATAACTTTCCTGTACTAATATTCCACAGGGTGAAAATGACTGTGATTTATATCTATCAACTCCCACATATCGCCTTGTAGTGAGGGCTACGGTGTTCAATATGCAAAACGACATGCTACACAATAGACAACTTCCAAAAGATCATCTCAGAGTGTCAAATAACGTAGCTAATGAGTTGAGTGCCGAGCTAGCTATTCCAAATAATGATGAAAACATTCATACGACTGAACAAGATGTTGGAACATTTATCGCATGGCCGACAGTTCTTGTAAAAAAACATGTCGAAAAAAAGATATCCATTTTCAATTTATTTTTCAAGCTAGAACTTTAACATTTAATGAAAAAAAGGTTTGAACCAATGACTGTTATTACAGAATGACAAAGACTATGGGGTGAAATGAAATATCAGCTCAAAACTATCTCAAGGATCAACCAACCGATAGAAATGGTCTACTGAGAGCACCTTCACCCCGCCCGTTCTATATCCATAGTTAATATCATTGTAGGCTCATGTAGATACAAAGTTGAAAGACGGAAATACTCACACAGTTGTTTTTGAAAAAAATATGTATGGAGAGGAAACATCAGATTTCATTAGTGCTGAAAATGTAAATGAACTCCTCAAGTATGAATGGCTAGGCACCTCAGTTGTAAATGTATACATGAGGTATGTTTTCATGATTTGATTTTAAAAAATATTATATACTATGATAATTATGACTAAATAAATTTTATATTTGTCGTAGACGTATATATGAAAAAAATTTGAAGGGATATCCCTATGAACCAAAATGTGGACTTGTTAGTCCTCACATCACCTCTTCAAAGGACGAATTAGATTCTGATAAAGAGGCTGCAATAATTTCATCCCTGCTCAAATCATTTGAAAAAAAAATTACGGATGACAGACTCTTTTTAATACCAATGATACAGGGGTAAAGCACTACAATTTAATCATATCAACTATATTTTCATTTATTTCTTTACTTATTCCTTTTTGTATTTTTAGGAACCATTGGATGCTGATTGCAGTCAATTTGGATACTCCAAAGATTTATTTTCTGGATTCAATGCATGGATATCCAAAAAACCAACCACGCATTATGGTGTTTGTTAATTTGTAATACACTAGATGCAACATTTTAAAACTAAACATCTAGTTATAAAATTTATGTTATATTTTAATGAGGATTCTATTATGATAGGGCGGTGCATCAATATCATCTAATTCATGGAATGAATCCAGGGCCTAAGGATAAGAATGCCTGCAAGATCTACAACTAGAAAAGTATCCTGGAATATATAATAACATTGCACTATCCAAACACATATCAAAATAAATTACTTATTATTGTTGATGTTTCTACAGTGTCCAAAACAAACAAACGGAAAGGACTGTGGTTATTATGTTTGTAAATTTATGAAATAGATCGTATTTCATCAACAAACTAGCACCCCTAGCGAAGTATTTTCCAAAATAAATACAATTTCATTTAAAATATTTATTAATCCTTTGTTTATTTATATTTTTTCAGTACTAACATGACTATCACAAAAACTCATATTTAGAAGATGATATAGATGTGTTTAGAAACGAATGGGCAACATACCTGATGGAAGATTTTACACAAATAGGATAAAGGTGAATTCATACTACTTATGTTATCTATATATGATCATTGATTATTCTCCAACCTTCTTTGGTGAATAACCTTGGATGATAAAGAAATGACATATTAGTGCAGATCGAGATACAATGAAAACAATGACATCCTTCAATCATTAGATAACATGATTTTTGATGAAAAATGATCCAATATCCGAGTAGGAATATTAAATTTTATTTTTACACCCTTGTTGATTAAATAGTTTGATCAGATTAATCCCTTCAATGGATATGTACCAATTGTGGATTGATAATGCTCCGATGTATTGAAATATTAATTTATTACTCAATATTTTCTATCCCCAGATTCATATTATTGATCTTTGAAAAAATAAATATTGAAGTCATTTTCAGTTAGATATAGGTCCTACATATAAATATTGTTGAAATTAAAGTAGAGGGATCAGATTCAACATGCAAAGATAGTATTTGAGAATCTGGAGAAAACTCGACTACACGCTGTGTACAAGGATGAACACACGGTGTGTAGTTGGGTCCATGTAGCCCCATGGACTTGGTCCATAGGTATAGTGGTAGCAAACACCGTTTGGTTCCTCTCACAAGTCATGTACCCCTTGGTTCATTTTTAAGAAATTTCAATGTTCTGTATCTCATTTGTTTGAACTTGTATTTGTGCACATGTATTGTTGTTTGACTTGCACAATTATTTCTAGGTAGATGCATGAGATAATGGGTATCGTTGAGGGAATTTTGGAATTGTTGGGTACTCTTCTTCCTTGAATGAGCTGTAAGATGGATATCCCCTTACCCATTGTTGTCAAATGCGCGCGGCGCAAAAAGGCGCGAAGTCCACTTGGGGATGCATGCGCCTTTAACAACACTACCCTTAACATCTCATTTGGGATTATTCTAACTAAGTATATATATATATATATATATATATATATATATATATATATTATCTGTATCCATATATTGGATTTGGTTACTCTCTTACCATTGGAGGAGAAGATGTGTGGGGTATTCCACTACCTTTTCAGAATCTGGCTGTTATTCGCATGCTAGGTAATCTCGTAGGAAGGTATTTATGTTCTAATTCTTGAACGGAAGTTGTGTGTCACCCAGTTAATCCCCTGGTTTGTGTGGAATTGGATGCTTCACAGATACCTTTTGATCACGTATGGATTACAATTGGAGTAGTATAGGTGCAAACAACATGTGGTTTATGAGGACTAGATGGATTATTGTTCTGTTTGTCACCGATTGGGTCATTAAGTGGCGGTTTGCAATAAGGGAGGGCCCTGAAATGACAACTGGTTGAGGACTGTAGAATAAAGGTTGTGTCTGGTCTTGGCTCTATTCAAGGAGAAAGTGATGTCTTGATTATGGCGTTGGAGGTTGGTACGAGGGCGGTACCTATTCCAGAGGAAGAAAGACTAGAAGGAAGTGGAAGGGAGGCTCAACCTACAGTGGTGGCTGATCAGAGGGAGGAGAGGAGGTCAGTAGAGAGTTGGTCGAGGATGGCTCGAGAACTGTGGTGATATTTGGTAGGGTGAATGGCTTGGAAGGGCCAGTTCTGGTTGCTGAAGGGGATCGCTTAGAGGAACACAGTGAGGGGGAGGTGACTCCAGTTCAACCTAAGACAGGGGGCTAGAGGTATGGATATATCGGACAGACCTTTTATCCCTTTAATAAATAAGTTTGAACCATCATATATCATTTATTATGATCGAGGTGGTTCACTTCCTAAATATCTCAGGGAGTTTCTTCACCTGGGATATGATCTCCAAATAGGGATACCCATGTCACTCCGTACTTATATAGGGATTGTCTACTTGGATAGACATAATAGAAATAAAGGACATTAAACTCCTACATAGTGTAAAAACCCTATTTGAGCACCTGTTGATGGAAGGCGAGGATGATAGGTTTCTGTTGTTGACCTTCAAGATGATACTATTGTTGCTCGAAATAAGATTCAAATCAAAATCTTGACCAAGATGATTATGTTATGCCTTAGAGTGTGGATAAACACTCACCTAAGTTTTTTTGATGAAGTGATCATTAAAATAAACTAAGTCACTAAATAATATCTGTTTAATCTAATTATGATTGAGGGGTAATGTGTGTACATTGAACCAGATTTAAGAATATGATATTGAGTACCCTATTTAAAATAATTTAATTTGAGACTGAATTTCATTCACTGGTTTTCTCATGCATTAGATTTAATGTGAGGTGGCCATGATACTCTGTAGAACCGTGGATAAAAGAACAAGCTTGTTTATAACCCAAGCATGTAATGACCCACATCATTGTGGGTTAGAAATTTCCAAGGGAAATTGAATTTTCATTTATTGATGGTTTTATTTTTTGAACCTGGTCTCGGGTTGGGTTATTAAGAGTTTTAATGTCTCTAATAGGTGTTTCAGACATGTATTGGGGCTAGAGGGATGTCATTGGGTTTTGGGTGGATATCAAGGATGATTTGGGTAGTCATTATATTGAAATGTATTAGCATTAGGCTACTCATAGTGTGAAAGGGTAATTCACAACATGAATTCATTTAATAGGGTGATAATGGTCGTGAATGGGGAAAAGGGGTGAAGTAAGGTTTTGGACCCAAAATATAGTGATTTCACCACTTGGTTCATTTCATATAACATGATTTAAAACTTATTTTTATGTGGGTGATGGGTTTATAAAGTATAAACCTCCTCAGGTTTCTTCGTTTGGGCACCAAGTTCTTAGGGGGTGGCCAAACCCCATTCCCCTCCTTTCTTCCCCTTAGACCTGAGTGGATTATCGGTTGTTCGTTATTTTGAATCAATGTGGTATCTTCTCCTACATCTTCCTTGCTTCTATAACTTCTTGATCAAATATTTTCATTCAGTTTTTAGGGTTCTTGGTGTAATTATTATACCATAGTATGGATAAATCATTGTTCTTCATGGGACTTTTATATATGAATCTTAGAGCATGTCTCAAATAAAGTAGTAATCAATCATTATTTGATGCAGATTATATTTTGTGGAAGATTTTTATGGGTTTTAAAAAATTTAGTCTTAATTTGTCATAAATTTGGTAATATAGATTGGGGATTTAGTGTTTTCTAGGCTTAGGGGTGCGTCAAGAGTGGATTGCACCTAGTTTATCAACATTCTGGCATTGTTGGATTACACGATGAGTTTGGCGCCTATTATACCATGCTGGATTTTTGGTTAAAATTAACTAAATATGTAATTTAATGTTGTTGGACATTAATACATGTGATCAAGAACTCATTTGTGGTTGGTATGAACTAAAAATAGTTTATTGGACTTCTGGTTGAGGTAAGGGCATTGACCTAATTATGTCTCTTGGTTAATTGGTTATTTTATGTTTTGTGACTCACTAGTATAATTACATTTAGAAACCCCATTCTTTAACACATATTATTAGATTATTTTTAACATAAACATACATTAATTACAACCTAAATATCTTGAGGCCTAGTGTCTTTGTGTATTTTTCTACCTAGAAGAGATCAACAACAACAACCTATCATCCTCCCTCTGGTCACCTTCTCTTTTATAGTTCCTGAAGGTCTCTCTTATACATTGAAAATATAAATTTTTATATCCTCATTAGGTTAGTTAGTTTTTACGTCCTGTAAGAAGATTAGAAAGGTTTCTCTCCTTCAGACCCTCCTATGGTTGGTATACAATCAGGTGCTGAAAGACCTCTTCCTTCTATAAGGGGTAGGCCTTACAAAAGTCATAAATGGAGTCATTTTCTAGTTGGGTATCCTGATCAAGTATATTTACAAGAAGGAGTATCTTACAAATGGAAATATCAATATAAGTAGAAGTATTATATCTGAGTCCATAACTATTTGTTTACCAGAAGGGGTATTTCCCCTCTGATCCCAACTGAGCTCCCCAAGTCCTCCCTCTCATGCCGCTAGTCAGGAATAGAGTGAGGTGAATCCTGTATGTGTGATAAGTGCTTCCCTTTCTATTATCTAGGTATCTGGCTATGGAGGTCTTTCCCTACCCACCGATCTGAGTACTGAAACGATTGTGTAAGAGTCCTGGTGCTTCTTTCTCTATGCTATCTTTTATAGGCATTCATTAGTGCATTTCCTTTGTAGGACTTCTCCCCTAGTATCCAGCACTCTTTTTATACAATCTCTTTTGGAATAGAATCTATTTTTGAATCTAATAGGATGTACATATCCCAAGATTAGATAAAAGAAGGATGAAACCATCGTCTAGGTATAACTAGAGTGAGTCCTCTTCTACTATCTAGGCATCCCGGTAGTTTTCTAGCAATCTAAGTAAATCAGGGTCCCATTTCATGAGTGTTTTTCATTTCTTATATAGACTAACATGAGCGCATATATCTTAGAAATGTTCTTGGGTCCCCTATGTGTCATCATAGCCTGAAATCTTCATGAAAGTTCCCAAAATCCACAAACCATCCCACAAATATTTACCTACCCAGGTCATCACATCACAATGGGGAAGGAACTCTCACTCTATAGTCATCTCTCCTAGACCTATGAACTAATGAAAATAAATGTTGTAACAGATAACAATTGACATTTTATTAATGTAATATTTCATATCAATGTTTAATTTATTTCATTATTGTATTACTAGCATAATATTTGTTTTCTTATGTAGGTGTAATCTTTTTCTTGCGTTCGAATGCTTTGTTCGGAAACCACCGCCATGGATGACAATTTGTTAGAGCGGATGGATGCAAAATGGATGGAACATCAATGTTGTTTAACTTTTTGTTGGATAATTGTAATTGTAACCAAATTAAACATTGTTTGAAATGTATATAGCAGTGTGTTGTTTTGTATTCATGATTTCAAGTAAATTTATGTAGCATTTTTTGTTCTTCTGTGCTTTGTGTGTGGGTGTTGTTTGTGATGTGTGTAGGTGTGGTTTGTGCTGTGTTCAGGTACTGTAATGTGTGTAGGTTCTATGCAGGTTCTATGCAGGTTTTGGTTTTGCACATGATCTTTGGCCTTTATCAGCTCTAGTTAAGCGCTAATAAATGGATAATATATCATCTCTATTTTGAGCGCTGATAAAGGTAGTTTTTATCAGCGCTCAAAATAGCCCTGAAAAAGATAGTATTTATCAGTGATATTTTTAGCGTGGATATATTATAAATTTATCAGTGATGAAAATAACACTGATAAAGACCACCTTTATCAGTGCTTGCTTAGCGCTGATAAAGGAGGACTTTTATCAGCGCTATTTTTAGCGCTGATAAAGGGGACCCCCTTTATCTTCGTCGAGATTAGCAATACTTTTTAGCATGGTTAAAGCCAGTTTTTAGCGCTATTATAAGCCATATTTGTAGTAGTGGAGAAATTGGTTCTCTAATCATAGTAGAGGAACTTTTCCAAAGAGTCAACCACTTCTCTTAATATCTTTAGATTGTAAAAAAATAGTGGGAGGCTCACCAAGGAAACTTGGAGGATTGGAGAGATCCCTAACCTTATACTCGAATGCGTTTTTCACTTGAACTTAATGTCTAGAATAATAAAATTATATTAATTAATTACCTAATTAAGAACCTATTACACATAGATTTTATTTATTAAAATTTTATAAAGCTCATTTTTATCACTTTGAATGAGTTATAATGATCAATTTCATGATTCAGGGAGCATTTGTTTCATGGTTTCTGGGTCAGTTCACTTGTGTATAGTTATGGAAGTTCTTGTAAAATGAGAATACTAATAAAGAAGTCAAATGAAATGGTATTCATCCAATTAAAAAATTTAAATGGTTCCATATGTCATTTTTTATAGCATTTGGATGATTTATTTGATAAAATGTTAATGATAAATGTTTAGCTTATTTTGTTGATTTGTCCAACCATCTCAAAATAGTTTCATTTTATTTAATTTTATGGACATATACTCTTTGAAGAATGTTAAATATCATATAATATATATAATTAGTTCATTATAAACAATTATAAGTTAATTTAAACCTTTTTTGAAGGCAATAGTGGAAAAATCATCATCCACAAAGGCGATTAACCAACATGATATGGAGAATGGTTTAGTTTTTCTTTGAATAAGAGGATATAAGAAAAGGGGTGGAAAGAAGATATTCCATTATAAATATAAAATTTTAATATCTACATGATGCTATAATTATTATAATATTGTGGATAAAGGAGGTGAGGATAAGGTATAAAAAGAAACGTAATTAAAAGAGGTGGTTTGAAAATGTTACCTCTTGAATATCACATCCTTCAAGGACCCTTTAAGGAACTTGGAATTGGTATTTTTGTAAGATGAGAATCACTTGGATGAGGTTAGATTTAGGAGTAGAGGGTTTGGTAGATATTTGGAAAGCTTCAAGTCATAGAAGGTGTAAGGAGAAGGGGTGGTGAGGGGTGATATTTATAAGGGGAGGAGAGGGATGTTTTTTATTATTATATCCATTAGTTTATTAATTTCGATCAAGACTAACAATAATATTGATTATTATGACTATATACAATAAATTGTTCATGTGAGTTTGAAATAACAGGTTATTATACATCAATGACTCAAAAATTAATGTATTTGTCTTATAATGTTAAATATTGTAATTACCATATTTCACTATTCACAAAAATTCAACTATTCTAGAAAAATACAAAAAATCCATCCTAACCATTTTTAAATGCGTATATTTCAAAAAATTTAATCCATTTTATGAGAATAATTTTATGAATATGATAAATTCATTTTTTTTAAAAATCATCATTTATTTGAAAAATATCGATTTTAATATTTTAATCAATTTTATGAGCCTTTGAAAAATTAATTATGGTCTCTTAAAATTATCATATAATTATAATACAACTTATTGTTAATTTATGAATCTATGTTACGAAATTAAATTTTCTTTTAAATCATTATATTTATTATAAAATTGAAAATAAAAGATCTACGTTTTACAAAAAAATACCAATACATAATTTATCATTTTCAAAATATTTATTTACTTATACCTTGATATAAATATATCATATTTTCATTTTATAAGATACCTAAATATTATTTTATATTTACATATGTGTGTTTACTATTCCAATGTTCATATTACTATTCTTAATTGTTATATTACTATTCCAACAGTCATGTTACTATTTCAACGGTCAAATTTCTATTTCAATGGTTCGATTTATAATGGTCATATGTGTTCCCTACTTCCTATAAATATCTATTATTCCATTCATTATTCATTAAATTATATTTTTCTCAAGTTTATATATAATTTCATATTTAAAATTAATAATTTATTATTAACATTATTTTTTATTTCTACAGCTTTGTTCGTGAGTGATGTCATTCTAGTGGATCGAGCAGATCCAAATTATCCTATTCTTATTCTCTTATTTTCTGTTTATTGTAATGTTGTAATATTTGGAATTATTATTGTTTCAGTAACTAAATAATGAGTTATTCTTCATTTATGAGAATAATTATTTGTTCATTTCTCTATGTTACATATGTTCTTTATACTACAAGACATAATTTTTAGAAGGAAAATTTCAATGATAAAATTCCAAGTCTTTAAATTATTCCTCCATTAAGAAAATTTTCCCTTGAAATTTAATTTTATATTATAAGGTGAAAATAGGTGAGGGTATATCTCCTTCATTGCTTCCTCCAGTTCCCATGTCATCTCCTCGTACTTATGGGTTTTTTATAGTACTTTGACTAGCTGAGTTGTCTTGTTACATAGAACTTTATCTCTACGGTACAAGATCTTCACTGGTTTATCATTATAAGATAAATCATTTTCTTGTCATTCCAAATCTGAATTCAGTACATGTGATAGATCTAGTATGTACTTCTTCAAGAGGGATATGTGTAATACATCCTGAGACAATGTTGTTGGAAGTGCTAGTCGATATACCACAGCTCTGATGTGAACAAAAATATCAAAGGTTCTGATGTACCTAAGTATTATTTTTCCCTTATTCCCAAATATTATAACTCTCTTCCATGGAGATATGCAAAAGAATACCTTATCTCAAACCTCAAAATCTAGGTCTCATCAATGATTATCTTCATACCTATTCTTTTGACTTTGGGAATCCCTTATGTGAAGTTGAATGGTCTTCACATTTTCTACCATTTCCTAGACCATTTCAGGTCCCCAAAAATTTCATTCATCAACTTCATCCCTTTATGTAGGTGTTCTACATATTTTCACATAAAGTTATTCATATGGATCCATTTTGATACTTGAGGGGAAACTATTCTTGTAAAATAATTCAACCATAGGAAGATATTGGTCCCATCCTCATTTCAAGTCCATTGAGCATGATCTCAACATATTTTATAATGTCTAAATAGTCTACTTAGACTAGAAATCATTCTAGGGGTGATAAGATATACTGAAGTTCATATTTGTGTTCGGGGCACATTGAATACTTTTTTAGATCTTGGAGGTAAATCTCATATCTCGATCAGATACAATTGATAATGGTACTCCATGAAGCCTCACCACTTCTCTGGTGTATATCCTTGTAAGTTGATCAGGTGATATAAGTCCTCTCAAATTTCAATAAAGTGAGAAGTCATTGTAAGATGATCCACAACAAACCATTTAGGATTATTTCATCTATATATATTTATAAGTCCAGGGAAAAAGTCTATGGTAATATTTTCCCATTTCTATATAATCATGGTTAAAGGTTTGATCATCCCCTTAGACTTGTTCCTTACACACATCACTTGATAACATATAAAAAACTTTGATGTATATATAGTGATCTCATTATTCATATTGTGCCATGGATGATGATCTCAAATATCTCAATACATCTTTGTGATCCTTGGGTGCATGGATAAGGTTGAGCTATGTATGTCATTAAAAATATACCTCTTTATCTCAGGATTTTATGGTACACATAATCATGAACCAAATCTTATGACTCCTTCCTCATCAATTTTGAACTCCAAGGATTTCATATTTCTAATAGATTCCACCTTGTTCTTAATTTCCGCATCATCTCTTTGAGCATCCTTTATATTCTCTAGAAGGGGTGGATGGGAAATAATTTGAGAGAGGAATGATGACGTTCCTTCCATTATGATTCTCATTACCATTCTTTTCAAGTCTAAGAATATTGGATCCTTATCAATTCTCATCATTTATAAAGTTGCAGAATCCTTTCTAATCAGATCATCTTCCACTTTATTTGCATTACCAATATGGTAGTGGATTGAGTAGTCATAATCCTTAATGATCTCTAACCATATTCACCAGTTCATATTAAGATCCTTTTATGTGAATATATATTTTAAGATGTTATGATCAGTATATATTTTACGCTTCTCCCCATAGATATAATTCCGCCAAATTTTCAACACAAATATCACTACCACAAACTTCAGATCATGCGTGAGATAGTTTTTCTCAAGAACTTTCTGCTTCCTTGAGGCACAGTTTATCACTTTTTCATTTTTCATTAGCACAAAACCTAATCCCTTCTCTGACACATCATTTTATACCATGAATAGTTCCCCACTTGTGGGTAGTGTAAGTATTAGTGCAGTGATAATCCAATTTTTTAACTCTTTGATGTAGTCTTCACATTCATTGGTCTATAAAAACTTTACCCCCTTACGTATCAGCTTGGTCAGTGGGTTTTTAAATCATGAGAAGTTCCTCAAAAATCATTGTCAATACCTGGCTAGACCAAAGAAACTATGGATCTCCATTACAGGTATTGTCCTGGGCCACTACTCAATTCCCTTTATCTTATATGGGTCTACAGATATCCTTTTTTTGGTGATAAAATACCCCAAGAATGATATATCCTATATATATATATATATTTCACATTTACTTTACTTTACATGTAATTTATCACTTCTCAAAGTATTTAGCACTATATTAAAATGATCTTTATGATCCTCCCTGCTCTTGGAGTATATCAAAATATCTTTTATAAATACTACCACAAATTTGTCAAGGTAATATCTAAATACTCTACTCATTAATTCTATGAATATTTCTAGAGAATTAGTGAGTCTGAAGGGAATCACTATGAACTCATAGTGTTCATACCTCACTCAAAATTCAGTCTTTGGAAAATATGCATTATTCACCTATAATTGGTGATATCTTGAACAATGGTCCGCCTTAGAGAAATACTTGGCCCCATATAGTTGATCAAAAAATTCATATTTCCATGGAAGGGGATACTTGTTCTTTATTATGATTTTTTTGAGCTCACGATAATCAATGAAGAGGCTCATTGATCTATCATTATTTTTAACAAAGAGGAATGGTTCACCCCATGATGAAGCACTCAGGCATATAAAATCCTTGTCCATATTATATTGTAACTGCTTATTCAGTTATTCCAAATCAATAGTTCCCATATTGTAAGGATTATTTGATATGGGAATATATCCATGTATAAGTTCAATTGATAACTCAACCTCTCGGTAAGGAGGAAGACTGGGAAATTCTTCAGGGAATACATCAGCGTAGTCCCTCACAATAGTCATGTGCTCAAGAATGATCCTCACATTTGTCTCAATAATTTGAGCAGATATGCTTTATCATAATGAATTAGTATCCATGCTTGAGAAGAATATTCCAAAGGATATTCATCCACCTCTTTACATTTATATAGAATTGAAATATGCCTTGGGATATAAAGAGTGATCTCTCTTTCCTGACATTTGATGTTGGATTTAAATAAAGATAATCATTCCAAGACCAATATAGAATCAAACTCTACTAAAGGAAGTAATATGGGATTTCCTTGGATTTTTAATCCAAAAACATAGAATAGGTAGGAGTTATATACTTTGGATGAAATAATTTTCCAATTTTATATTCTCATGGATAACTCAACCTCTATATTTGGAGGTGGTGTTTTAATAGTTATACTAAAATTTTAAGATATAAAATAACACATAGAACCGTAATCAAAAAGTATTTTTATTATTATTTAATGAATAACCTACATACCTATTACCAAATCATTTTCAGGATCCACCTTAGCAGTAGTGATATCTTATTCCCTTCCTTGTTTCCTTGGAGGTTGTTTTCATTGATTGTCTCTGAAAACCCTTGTCTTAGGGAATTGGATCACATAATTTCCATGTTCCTTATAGTTGAAATAATGTATTGTAGGATAAGTGTTGATATGAACCTTAATTTAATATTTTGCATTAGTGGGATTCTTCTGATTCCCCTCTTTTCCACATTCAAAGCATCTCCTGGTTCCCTTTTGACAGTTCCATGGATACTTCTTCCCATACTTTTAACACGTGGAATGTTGTGTTTTATTTCCTCTATGGGATTTATCAATTGATCCTCCTATATTAATATACATTTTATACTTTTTATCTCTAAGAACATGAGACCACTGAGAATCACTGATCTCTATCTCAACCTTAAGGGAAGAATAAAAAATATACTCATAGATGTCAAAGTCTCAAATCACCAAGGATTTTCGTTGACTCAGGTTTAATCCACTAAAGAAGTGGTTCACCTTTCTTACAGAGTTCATATAAAATACAGAAGCGTATCATGAAATTCATGTAATGTTTTCCTCATATTCCCCAATAGACTCATCTTACTTTTTCTTCAGTATGAGGAACTCCCTCTTCACCTTAATATGGAGAGTTTGGGGAAAATATTTATTGAAAAATATTTTCTTAAATCCTTCCCATTCCATGTAATAAATTTCCCCTTTATAATTCATGTTCTTGATCAAGTCCCACCATTGATCAACTTCTCTATCAAGATGAAATACTACTAGAATGTATTTCTATTATTCTGAGCACTGTAGGATATATAATATATTCTTAATGGAGTTAATCAATTGTTCTGAGATGAGGGGGTCATAAGATCCACTAAATATAGAAGGAGTTTGTCGCATAAATTATTCGACTGCAAATTTATTTTTCTTAGGAAGAGGTCATTCCACCTGATTCAAGTTATTATTCATAACTTGATTCGGTTGATCCAATACTATCAGGAAGTTCTGAGATATCAGTCCTATTAGGTTTGCAATCTCATTAGGTAAATGATCACATTTCTTATCACATTGGTTGTTGGAATGGGTTCTATTATTTCCCTCTATTAACTAAAAAAGAAAAATAAAATTTGGGGGAATGAATACTTAGATAATGAGCATATAAAAAGGAAACTATGAACATAGAAGGAATAAATTATAAATGAAAACTACATCCAAACATATGATTCCCTAAGTTTCAATCTAGGTTATCCATGGATTGTTTTCCTATATATAGACTTATCCCTTGGGGTATTATTAAATATCTCTAGTATTAATCCCAAAAAATAACTAGGGAATCCTCTAATACCAACTATAGCTACAAAAACCTTTTACACATATTATTACATGATTTTAAGAATAAATATCTATTAAATACAAACAGAGGATAACAAATCCTAGTGTCTTTAGAGGAATAGGTACATAATGTGAAAACATGAAACTAGAATTAAAAATATTTTTATTAATCTCCGTAATGAGATCGTAACTACCTTTGAGATCCTATAACTACATAGTATAACTTGGGGGATACATAGATAAAAAGTGGGTGAGCTAAAAAGACCAGTAAGGGAATAAACATTAAAATAAAATATAACACATGTGTCATAAGGCATAATATGAAAACATAAAAAGAATGGATCATGAATACACACATGGAATCATAACATATAGAACATGGAATCATATGATCAAGGTGATATAGAAATGTGGTAGCAACCTATATCATGAAATAAATATGAGTCAAGGCTAACTGCTAAGATGATATCACACGGTGGACAAAGTCCCATAATGGATTAAGTTTACTCCATAATCCATTATACAATGTCTCATGAGACTAAAACAATACTCAATGTAATGGAGAATTATTTGGGTGAACCCATCATAAAATGTACATGAATATGTCTTCCACATAAATAAATTAGGAATAATTCATAAACAAAAGGATTTCCCTTAGAAAGAAATGGGTTTTGTTATCATGACATAAGGCATAACCAAAGGGAATGTCATGATGGTAACCATGAAAGAATAGATTAAATTATTCTTGTTCATTAATAAAATAAAAATATAATAGATGATTAATAATAATGTCCAAATAAAGTGAAAACATGAAAAAGAGTGGTTAGGTTACTTTAGAAATGTGCCACTTAGGTGCGGTTTCAGGGAAACAAATAAAGTGTTCTTAAAGAGGATAAAGGAATAATTATTTCCAGAAAAATAGAAATGAAAAAAATGTATGATAAAATGAGTGATTTTATAAAATATTAGTGGATTAAAATATTTAATGGAGTGTACTTGAAAAGGGGTAAGAAACAAAGAAGTTCCCTTTAATCAGGTTTGCTTATTGAGAGGATTTGAGAATGAGACCTTTTAAAACACATGTTTCTCCAAAAACATAAAGATAAAATGAGATAGAAATATATTTTTGGAACATTTTTATAGAATATATGAGAATTTTATAATAATAATGAAAATTATTGAGTAAAATACAGAGAGTGTGTAACCCAAAGGAAATATGTAGGTTTTGATAGATCCCTTACCTTATGTCTGAGTATATCCTGAACTTTCACTTAATGTCCTAGATAATAAAAATAGATTCATTAATTACTTAATTCAAAACCTATTATAAATATATTTTATTTATTATAAATTTATTAAGTTCATTAATGGCCATTTAAATGAGTTATAAAGTTCAATTTCAATGTTCCAGGAGCGTTCGTTTCATGGTTTCATGGTGGTTCACTTTGGTATAATTATAAAAGTTCTTGTTAAATGGGGATATTATTATAGAAGTGAAATGAAATTTTATTAATGAAATTACAAAATTTTAAATGGTCCTATTTTTCATTTTTTTCTTAAGTTTGGATGATTCATTTGAGAAAATATTAATGATAAATGTTTAGTTTATTTTGGCAGTTTTTCCAACCATCTCAGACTAGTTTCGTTTTATTTAATGATATGGAAATATAAACTTTATATAATTTTAAAAACTTATAATATAAATAATTAGTTCATTATAAATAATTATTAGTTAATTTAAACCTTTTAAAAATGCATTAGTGGAAAACTAATCATCCACAAAGGTCGTTAACGGACATATTATAGACAATGGTTTCATTTTTCTTTGAATAAGAGGAGATGAGAAAAGGGGTGGAAATAAGTTATTCCATTATAAATATAAAATTATAGTATATACATGATACTATAATTTTTATACTATTTTGGATTAAGTAGGAAATGATAAGTTAGAAGAAGAAAATAAATTAAAAGAGGTAGTTTGAGAATGTAACCTCTTGAATATCACCTCCTTGAAGGAACACTTAAGGAACTTGGAATTGGTATTTTGGTGAGGCCAGAAGCACTTGGATGTGGGGGGGAGGGTAGGTAGGAGAGAGTTTGGTAGATATTTGGAAAGATTCAAGGCTTATAGGGTGTGAGTATAAGGGGTGATATTTTAAGGGGAAGAGAGGGACCTTTTTATTATTATATTCATTAGTTTATTATTTTAGCTCAAGACTAAAAATATTATTGATTCTTATGACTATATAGAGTAAAAGGTGTATGTGAGTTTGAACTAATTGATTATTACTAATAAATGACTTAAAAATTCATGAATTTGGCTTATAATGTTAAATACCATAAATTACCATACTTTTCTATTCACTAAAAATTCAACTATTTTAGAAAAATAAAAAAATCACCCTAAACAATTTTTTACATGTATATTTCAAAAATATAAGAAATTTTATGAAAATAATTTTATAAATATGATAAATTTAATTTTTAAATAAAATCATCATTTATTCAAAAAAATATTGATTTTAATATTATAATAGATTTAATGACCCTTTGAAAATTTTATTATGATCTCATAAAATTATATTATAATTATAATAAAACTTATTATTAATTTATGAACCTATTTTACTAAATTAGAATTTATTTTAAATGAAAATATTCATTATAAAATTTCAAATAAAAAATTTATGTTTATAAAAAATACTGAAACTTAATTTACTATCTTTAAAACAATAATTTACATGTACCACGATATAAATATATAATATTTTCATTTTATAAGATAACTAAATATTATTTTCCATTTCCATAGGCGAGTTCACTATTTTAACTGTCATATTAGTATTCATAATGGTCATATTACTATTCTAAAAGTCAGGTTACTATTCTAAAAGTCAAATTAATATTCCAATGGTTAGATTTATAATAGTCATATGGGTTCCCTACATCCTATAAAAACATATTATTTCATTCATTCTTCATTAACTTTTATTTTATCTCAAGTTTATATATACTTTCATCTTTAAAATGAATATTTTATTATTAACATTATATATTTTTTCTATAGATTTGTTCATGAGTACAATCATTCTAGTGGATCAAGAAGATCCAAATTATCCCATTACTATTCTCTTATTTTATATTTATGATCCTGTTGTAATATTTTGAATTATTATTGGTTTAGTTGCTGACTAATGTATCATTCTTTATTTATGAGAATAATGTTTTTTGGTTTCTATATGTTATTTATGTGCTTTATACTATATAAAATAATTATAAGAAGGGAAAATTCATTGATAGTATTCTATATCATTACATTATACCTCTCATATCTCTTTATTTGGGACTCATAATTAAATTCATGAGTAGTCCTTCTTGAGTCAAATACTGTAGTCAAATTTGTTTCGATATCAGTCGTACAACGTGAGGTGGCATGTAACAACCCCAACCTTAGTAATCCAAATCTAGTTTCTTACTTTATTAAATTGGAATAAGATACAAGAAACTGCATCTAGAAGGACCAAATAGTTTAGTAATCTTGCTAAACTATATACATACATGATTCCCGTATTACATTTGAAAAAAATATTACAAAATATTTTTTTTCGAGAATAACATTATTCAATATAGAATATCCTTATATATCAAACATAGTACACTTCATGGATTCCTAAGAAAGGAAACAAAATAAGGGTGAGATAAAATTATTATTAAGGGTTAATTATAGTGCAAGCTATAATAAATCAATAAAGAATAATAAATATGGAAAAGTAAATAACTGAACATAAATTTCATTTAATCAATAACATGGATATCATGAATAAATTAGGCTTAATCAATATGTAAAGGTAAATAACTAAACACAGATGACATTTAAATAATAAACTGAGAATGAAATACATCTAGATATAATATCATTGTAGAAATATCATCGATAGTACGATAAGGCATAATCAATATGGCAAGGTAAATAAATAAACACACATTCCATTTAATCAATAAAATGAGAATAAAATGCATCCAAAGATAATATAATAGTGAAAATATAATAGATAATACTAATTTAATTCTTAATGATGTAAATTCTTAATTATTAGATGTCACGTCTCATTCATATGACACCTCTACCGTCCAGACCTTTCACAATATGGTTTAAAAATATAGGTAGAAACTCATTTAATTCTAGTTTGCAAATTTGTCTCGTGAGATCTTTTGATGCATAGAGCGGTATCTATAACCAGGTACCAACCATATCTGCATGTACAAATCATTCCCCATATATTTAATAATTGATTTAATTCATGAACCGATGATCCTTATCATCATATATATGTATTGAGTAAAGAATATGGATTTAGTGATATTTCCCCAAATAAAAAATAACTTTCAATGTAGAAAAACATATTTTGAAATGGGATATGGTTTAATAAATAAAAATATCAATTATAAATAATATGTATATATAGGTGAAATTTAATGTCCAATTATCATAGATAAGTGAATGTTTCAAGGGAAAGTTAATGACTAAAAAAATGAATCAAGAAAGTGAATGTCAATACTTTATTTGGTCAAAATGATCATAAACCATCCATATAAAGAATAATTATATTATTAATCCAACATATACCATTTGTATTAAGAATAAATGGTTTTTTCATTGATGAATATAAATACCACAAAAATATCTTTAAAAAAATTCTTCAGGAAATTATCCTTTTCATTTTAAAATCGCTTTTTAAAACTAAAATTGAAACAATCATTTTGAAAATAATTTTCTTTGAAAATGAAGTTTGAAACTTATAAATTAATATTTAAAATTTTTGACTGGACATGAAATGTGGAAATTTTGTTCTTGTCGTACATGTTAAAACAAGGATTCTATTCTTTTTTTAGTAAAAGACAAACCCATCTTGTTTTGAAAATTACATGAAGATTCCTTTAAAAACATTTTGTAAAAGGTAAAAATGGGTAAAAATGTATTTAATAAATATTTTGTAAAATCTTAAAAACATTTTTGAAAACATTTTTAGAAAATTTTCTTTTGGAAGAAAATAGATTTCCAACATAAGAGATAAATGAAGTCATTTTTTTCTTAAAAACGTTTCCTCAATTATTTTAATTACCAAAGAGTGAAAAAATGGTTTAATTGCTTGAAAATATCATGAATTACCATAGTAGAAGAAAATGAAATGGGTTTATTAGAAAATGATCAAATAATTTCATTCAAATGAAATTTAAAAATAAACAATCTCAATTAGAATGATATTGTGAAATAAACCCTTACAATGATCATAACATTAAAGTGAGAATTAAACAATGAGTTAATTATGTGTATCAAATTTAAGTCCATGTAAAAAGGTGGAAATAAAAAAATAGATAGTCAAAAGTAATTACACACATAATCTTAAAAAATCTAAGACAACTAAGGAGTAATATAACCTAATGAAACAAAATTGATTTTTGAAATTATTAATCACTAGGTAAATTTTAATTCAAAACCCTCTTAGATAAAATATTTCAAAATAAAACATAAAATATCATGAATTATTATTGAATCATGATATTACATGTCAAAGGGGTAGTATATAAACCATATAAAAGAAATTAGGTGCATAAAATTACAATATGTATTAATGAAAGGAAATTGAGACGAAGTCTATTACTTCACACTTCCCTTTGGTTGAACATATTTTAACCTCCTGTATAGTTGTTTTAAACATGTTATTAACTTATACTATAACCATATTAATAATTATAATATCATATATGATCCTTTTATAACAACTTATCACACTTTCATTAATAATATTTAATTATTTTCATTGTTTCGAGTGTTAATTACCTTGTTTTCTCATTCATAATTTATCATGAAATTTTAAATTATTGTGTATATTATATAGTTAAATAATATTTATAATAATAATCATTAAATAATTATCATATTTTTACATCAATTTTACTTTTAAAACCAATCATGAATTATGGTTATGAAAAATGAAATATGTTAGGATCATGGAGGGTTGGTCACACATACCACTACAAAAAAATGACATATTGTGACCGGTCAATTGCAATGGGTTTAGGGCCCATCCCAAATAGTCCATCGAAAAAGAATATTTACGACATGAATTATGACCCATCAGAAGTAGTCTATTAAAAAAGGGTATTTATGAAGGTCCATTGCAAATACTCTTCCCAGGTTTCTATTATTTGCGATGGGGGAGGATCTCCATCGAAAATAATATGTCGGCATGATATTATATGAGATGACCCATCACAAATAATTTTTCATCATGACAGTATTTGTGATGGGATCTATCACAAATACTATATTTTACCACTGCCTCAATTAATAACCATTGAACTATTTGCAACAGGAATCCCATCCCAAATGATCTAACCTATATATACCCCCCTGATTTCTTTATTCATAACTTTTCTAAACTTCTCTCACCCTCTCTACTATGATATTTCTTAGTTTAAATTTTATAATTTTTGAAATGATATAAGGGATCGACTTTCAAGTTCTACATCTGCCAAAATATTCAGTTTCAAGGTATTTATTTTGTTTATTTTTTTATTTTTTATTTAATTTAATTTATTTAATATTAGTATAGTTTTTATTGATTATTATCAATTAGATTTATTTGTAATTAATTAACCTTTTTCAATATTTTTTTAGAACTATTTAGTTATTGTCACACCCCAACCTATGTATTTGGGTTATTTTATTACCTTTAAATATTTTTGTTGGTGTTCAGGTTTAGTCCCGAATTAATTTCTTTGAGTTATGATAAAAAGTGCGCATTTTTTAGTTGACATCGTTGGGCGCATGGGCAAAGCGCATTTTGGAAACCCTGCACGGCTTCTCCCAGGCAACGAATCGATCTTCCTGTCTTCAGAAAATTAAAATGGGTAAATTTTGTAATTTATTGTGTTATATAAAATTTTTATTATTGTTAATAATAATATTATTATTACTAAAATGATGCGATTTATTTTATTATTTTTAATTTTGTCATTTTGATTATTATTATTATTATTATTATTATAATTATTATAATTAATATTTGGGCTGGTGCACGGGCACCGCACGACTAACAAAAGTCATGCAGTTAGCCCGGGAACCTGTATAGTTGCAACATTGGAATAGGCCAAATCAAATAAATTGAATGAGTTGAAAAAAAAATAAAATTTAGTTAAATAAATAACTTATTGTAATGATGATAATATTAACTTGTCATGGATAATGATATTATATTATTATTAAATATTTTTTATTATTAAAATTATTATTTTTATCAATTCTATAATATGGTTAAAGTGGTTTTATTTATTATTATGTGTATTATTATTATTATTATGGTTTAATGTTTTAATTTATTTATTTATTTTGTTTTATTTTTATCTTTTCATTTTTCTTTTTTTCCCCTAGCCCTAACTCCTTCCTCCTCTTCCCTCATAGCCCCTGCGCGTCGTGCCCTCTCCCCAACTCCCCAGCGCGCTGTGACTCCCTCTTCCCCTCTCCTTACCGGACCTTGTACCGCATGAGAAAGTTGACCGCCTCCTTCCCTGCACCAATCGAGAAATCCCCCTTGACCTTCTTCAACGCGCCACCCAGCCCCGCTGTTCGGCGCCCTCTAGCCACCCTACACCGGTCGCGCACCCTCCATCCACTCCGTCTCCAGCACCCAACCACCGGCCTTCCTCCCATTGTCCGACCGCTGCCCGCACCACCTAGATGACACCCACCATCTGGCTACGAAGCTGACCTCCTGCACTGACCCAGACCCAGCCCCTTCCCTACTCCAGTCGGCCAGCAGCGGCGCAACACCCTAATACTGTCCCCCTTCCCTACTCCGGCAGGCAGCCATCGTGTGTCTCCTTTACAAGTTACTGATTTCGTTCCCTTTCCCTTTCCTGGCCAGTGACCCCTTCTAATGTCGTCCGTCTTCCAGTGCACCTCTGGTTTAGTCGTTCAGTGCCCCGCGACCCCCCTTGTCATGTTTTTCAGTGACCCCTCTTGCTGCATTATTTCGACCAGCCCCATCGATGCAACAAGTACTCTTTTTTTGGCTAGCAATAGTCCTTTCCGGTGTACACCACCCATTTCTGACTGTCACATGACCCCACTGGTCGATCACGTCTCCGTCCCAAGGTGAGGTTTGCGTTGTTTCTTGCCTGAATATGAGATATTTAGTTTAGCGGGTGTTGTGGTTAATTAGATTGGTGCAAATTATGTTTTGAAAAACATGTCAAGGTGGTTTTTTGCACTGTTTGTTCATTTGGATTATTTTAAGTCAGTGGCCATGTGTTTTTAGTTGTTGTAGCATTTCAGTGAGGAAAACCCACGATACTACGGTTAGCTAGTTGTGCATATTTTTGCACAAGTACGGGGCGTGTCACATGGTCGTGATCAAGCTACGAGTCGAGTTACATCCCCCACTACACGTACCATTATATTTAGAATTTATTAATTTCTTGGAATTTCATTGTTTTTAAATAAATGGTAAATAATATTAATTAATTAGTTTTAGAAATAATGTTTTTTTGTAAAATATAGTTGTTCCCTATTGTGATTGAATTATCTAAAAATGTTTCCAATTAAATGTACATACCAAGTGTTTATCAAATTTCATAGTTTTCCTTGTATGTAAATTGAGTTTATTTATAATGGATTGGGTTACGAATGTGTTTGGGTTTCTAAAATGGATTTCTTAAATGGGGTTTCAAATGGTTTTGATACTGAAAGTGATATTTATTTAATTATTTGGAAGTGAGTTGGCGTGTGTTGGTTCTTTTGAAAATAGGTTAGTGTTTAATGGTCGATTAAGGACCGTTTCACGCTTTAATGAAATAAATTATTTTGAAAACTCTCTTTGGGGTGATTCAGGAGTGATCCTATTGTATACGTGGATTGTATGAGTTGTTGTGTGTGGTGTTCGTGCATTGTGATTTTTTACTTGATTGACACCGTTTCTCACCCCTTCTTTTCATTTGTACTCTGCATGGGAACCTGGCATAGTAAGTGAATTTTATATAAATGAATGTGGAACTTGTTGAGATTATGCACTGACTAGTGTCCCATAGAAGGGGATACTCTGTTGTTATTATTGCTATGGGATTTGGCCCCTTGACCAGGCTAGGTATGGTGACAGTTGATCATTAGGGAGTTATGACGTCATTGAGTAGGGCATGCCTTCAGGATGAGTCACATGTATAGTACGTTCTTGATTGTTCACGAGCTCCTAGGTTTGACACATGCTTTCTTTAGAATTTATTTGTATGTCGTGAATGATTGGGGTGATTAGTTTGGTCTCTAGCCCCCCATGTTACACTTTTTCCTTTTCCCTTACTGTGTGTTGTGTTTGCGTATGGTTTTCCTCTGGTTTAACAACTAAAATTAGGATTTTAAATTGTTTTCAAAAATGTTTCTAAAATTTAATGCTTCTTTTTTCCTTCAAACCTTAAACTTTATTTTAAATTAAAAAGGGAAATGGGCCGTTAATTGTTTTATAAATGACAAGTTTTGTGAAAACCCATATTTTATATAATGTAGTTCAAACTTGAAATTAGTAAAATTCTTTATTTAAAGGTAGTGTTTTGGGAATAGTTTTTTGGGAAATCCAACTGAGTTTTAATACTCATTCCTATAGTGTTTTACTATTTTTTTAGTTTTTGTTGAAGGTTCAAATCGAGCTTTTTCTTCATGGGTAAGTGTTGGTTGTGGTTTGGAGAGTGACTCTTGGGGCCACTAGGAGTTTTGTTCATGGTTAGGTTAGTGTGTGTTGTTGGCAGTTCTTTTTTTCATGTCGTTTATTCACTTTGCATTGTTATACCCTTTTTTCTACTTTATTTATTTTAATTGGGTGAAATCATTCCCATATGTTCTCTATTGATGACCTGGCACTTGTTTCCAGCCTAGGAGGATCTGGAATGCCTCTTGGGCCTTGCCGCGGATTGGCTCAGATGACCAATTCGGGGTTGACCTGGGTTGGTTCGTGAAAAAATGGTATCAAAGCATGTCAGATCTTCATGGACCTTGATTTTCAGACTTACCTTTGTTATTTGGGAATGTCAAGGTAGATGGAGTTTTATTTTCAGGACTCGAGGGGTAGGTTCGGGAAGAGCGTCGCAGACTCTTGGTCGACCCGATCCTTGGGTTTCAATGGGATGTCTGGTTTAATTGGTTTGTCTGGGGTTTTATGGTATGTTTTGCGATTGGGATATGACAAAGGGAGTTGGTCTAATAGTCTTCGTGAGCCCTCATGGCCTGGTAAGCAATGTGGAGCTAGGGGCATGGTCCAAAAAGGCTCTTCGTGTCGGTGACGTGTTTGGAATATGGCCTCCAACCATATGGTCAAGTCACCAACTGATTATAGTTCCCTATTTAATTTGTTTTAGGTATCCTCTAACTTCTGAAAGTTGTTTGAATCAGAAAAAATCAGTTTTGAAAAAATGGTTTTGTGAAATGACATGTTCAATTTTGGGATTATTTAAAAAAATGGGGTGAATGATTTTATTTTGGAAAATAAAGTTGTCTTGTTTTGGACCTAGTGTTTCTATGGGTTCTCAAATGCATAGTGGTATGTTGGAATATGAATGATTGTTTGGTATAGAGGATGGATTCCCGAGGTGTCACAGAAACATTCATGTGAGTGAGACTCTAAAGAATACCAATGGAGAGGGTTTAACCCACCAAGCTTGTTTTAAATTAGAGATGTTATCAAAAGGAAAGTTTTGATGTTATGATAGATTTTTTTCTTCTGTTTAGAGCTTGTCACCTATGTAGTGTTTGATTTTGATGATTTTTATTATTTAATTGGCCTTGATTGGGTTCTTGAATTTTCTTGTCTAATGTTTGTCCCCTTGAAGCTTAGATGGGTGATGGTAGTGCAGTTGATCAACCTAAGGATTTTATGATTGATTTTCAGAAGCTAGATCCACCTCTCTTTTATGGTCAAGTAGACCCTTCCGTATCGGAGAAGTCGATGCGAAAGATCGAAAGGGGATTTAACCTCGTTGAGTTGCCTGAGTCATTGAAGGACAAGTTTGCAACCTTTATGCTTGAAGGTTCACCGTGGATGTGTTGGAAGTCAGTGTCTCGAAACAAGTCCTATCAAGAGCTTACTTGGGAGTTTTTTAAGGCTTTGTTCATTCATCAGTATTTCTATGAGAAAGAAAGGGCGAGAAAGGGGATGAAGATGTGTTGTTTTTCGTAGGGCGATGGATCCATGTTGGATTATTTCTAGTGCTTTGTGGAGATAGTCCCTTATGAATCAGGGTATTCCACAGATGACTCCATGAAGGCTCAGTGTTTCTAGGTGGGTCTCTGTCCCGATCTGCTGTCGAAGGTGTCAGCGTCCAACCTATCTTAGTTTGAAAATTTGGCGGGGAAATATTTTCATGTTGAAGTTGTGATAGAGGGAGTGATTGAAGTAGTCCCCCCCTTTCAATTTCTAGGATTTGTGGTGAGGATTTTGGAAAGGAGATGAGAAAGCAGTTGTAAGTCAATGGAGTAGGTCATGGGATCAAAAGGCCTTTGGATCTTTCATCAACCTATTTAAATAAAGAGATCATCATGCGTTATCAGTGTGGCAAGTTGGGTCACAAGAGGCTATCGTTCCCAAGTACTCCTAAGTCCTGTCATGCTTGTGGACGTTTGGGCCACTTAAAACGATTCTGTCGAGGCATCTCTAGAAATCATAATGGAAAAAGTTATTAGAGGGGATGTGTTGTTGGGTTTTTGTTTGAAGTTTCTTGTGTATGTTTCCTTCCAGTGTAAGGGAAATTTTTTTGTGGAAGTGTTACTAATGGTGATTTGGGTTTTGAAATATTTGGGTATGGTGTGGGTCTTTTGATGAACTCCAGTTTTCAATGCCAGCATGGTTTTTATTTCTAAATTATGTCCTTTCATTTGTCAAATCAAAATATGTATGTTTTTTAGGATTATCAGTGTAGGGACCCTGATTCACGGGTGCCCATGGGGAATGATGTACTAAAAATTTAATACAAAAAGTTACAATAATACATCATGTCCCATTACTACAGAAGATCACGAGGCTCAGGATTCTGGGAAACCAGCTGCTTCTGAAAAACTTCATTAGTACTAATCCATGTCTGAAAAATTTTAAAACAAAAAACATAGGGTGAGAAAATTATGCCCAGTAAGGGATTTTAAAATGTTTAAAGAAAATTCTTTCTCAAAGCAGTCATTTTGAAAACGATAAAACACTACATTAAAACTGGGAGTTATCTTTTTCTTTAAACATATAAATTCTTGAAAACCACTTGCATAGAAAAGAAGTATGTACTTAAATTAGACTTCAAAGAAGACATGAATCAGAGAGAAAAAGCATGAAGAAGAATAAATGATGCATAATCAAACAAATTACTTCAGTTCTAAAAGGTTGTGTGTAAGCGGGGAAAACATTCATATCATGATTCATTGGCACATAAAGTTCTTATAACAATACATCACATGTGTTACTGTTCATTTATCATAAATTCATGCTCATGGTCAAGAGAATTTCCAACTAGGGGATGTCCTATTAGTTGAACTAACCCATGGTAGACCATTTATCATCACATGCGGAGGGAATGTATAATTCCGGACTTTTTAAAGACCTTGCACCAAGACCATAAAAAATACTTAATATGGGTCAAGGCTAACCGCACATCCCATTTCCATGGTAGCACAAACCAAGACTAACCTCTAAGACCGTCACACATAACATCTCATGAGACTCTACCTTTACCCAATGCATTGGAGCGCTGTATAATTCTGGGCGCACCCGTCCATAATCATTTAAGTCTAATACATCCCTCACATATCTTGAAATGGTCTTACATTCATAGGGTTTCATTCATACATTCTTAATCAAAACCCCTTTTACATACATATTCATAACTTGAAATGGATCATGTCATAAATGTAAAAAGAACTAGACTTTTGGCTTCAGATTAAACAGTGATGTAAATAAACTAAATCAATGTACTCTTGTACATGCAATAATAATTATAACAATGGAAATAATGTATTTTCATGTAAAATTGCATCATTTTCATTAAATAAAACCCATAAATTCATAGTTCATCTCTTTAAAACATGCCGAAACTCATTCTCTAAAAGTATAAATTACATCGAGGGTACGAAACTTTGCAGGTTAAGCCAGTCCACTGGTGAAACATACATATCTGCTTAGCATCCATTAAAAATTATTAGAATATTATATGTGTCAAAATATAAACTAATTCCTGATAATTATTAACTGAAACATGGTTTTGGAAAACTGAATTTATAAATTCACATTCACCTGACCAGATGTAAATGCTTGAGGGGTTCACGCCACACATTTTCACAAAAATGCATGAATTGTCAAAAATGCCGATAAATTAAATTTACAGTTGGAAGAACTATTTTTATATCAAACTCATCCTTAAACTCCATCATATACATAAACACATATATAAATAATTTTGGTATTATTATTGAAATGATACTCTTTATGTGTAAATATAATTTTAATAAATCTTCATGCTATTTCGTCATAAATTTTAAAACCAATAAACAATATCATCCCTTATGTTCGGACATAGTTTTTCATATACATCCATGTATACACATAAATAATACATATACCTGTATAATTTTACATGTTCATAAAAATTACCCGGAACTCCCATTTTCACAAGGCAGGGTAAAACAAGGGTTATATACATGTAAAAGAAACATGTATATATGCATATATTGTATTATATATGTATGAATACATATATATTTACACACAAAGTGTATATATGTAAATGAAAACATTAAAACTGATATAAAACAAATCTCAAAAACTTCCTTTATCCCGGCTGAATTCTGGAATAGGAGAGCAGTTATGACCGTTTCTTAAGGCCCTTATATATTTATATATATACATATGCATGAAGTATATATATATATAACCATGTATATTCACCGAAGTAGATGAAATTAAAACAATAGGATATCTCTTACCTTCGCTCGGAGAGGAGGAGAAGATGAAGCAGGTGGCGATGCCGGATCGGTGGTTGAAGATCTAAGGGGACTCGGTGCAAAAACCCTCCTTGCCTTCGGTGCAAACCAAGACTTAAAGACATGGCCTATCCTTTTGTGGAGATATTGGAAGAGTACCCAAGGCTTAGGCGGTGCCAACCTTTTGGAAAAGGAGGGGAGACGTCGGGTCCACAGCCGACCTAGGTGAAGAAAAACACAAGCTACCTTCTGGTTGGCGGGCGTGACGAAGAAGAAGAAGACGCGGGGGAGATAAACAAACCGACGACTAGGATTATACATGGTTGATCAGACGGCCCAATGTGGAAGTAGTTTAAAAACTTTGGATGACCACGATGGAAGGGGAAAGGATCAGATGACCTCAGTGGTGCGACGCCCTAAAAAAACGCAGGTCTTCCCCCACCCCTGCGTTTTCTTATTTTTTTTAATCATAAACAATTTTATTATTTTTATTACACATATCATATGAACTTTATTATTATTAACCTACAATTATTAACCATTTTTATTATTTTAAGAAAGGTCAATAGTCTTTTAATATAATTATTAATTTATTTACCCCTACCTATAACATATTATTTTCCTTTATTGACTCATATATTATAATTATCTTAATTTCTATAATTAAAGATTTATATTAATGTTATTAATACAATTAGACATTTAACATAACAACATTAATAATAATTTTCAAATTCACAATTAAGAGTGCATTGATATTAACATTGTGAAAAAAAATTTAAAACAAAAGAAACCAAAATTTGACATCATTTCAAAACTGTTAATTATAAAAAGGTCAAATAAACATTTGCATTATTATTTTTACTTATTTTAAATTTAGGGGTAAGTATAATACATTTAACTTGAAGTTTGAAGTAGAATATATATATATAAATATAAATATAAATATAAATATATATATATATAATCCAAGAGTTTGCACACCTATAAACTAAATAAAAAAAATAAATAAATCCCACCAGATTCAATATAGTTATTCATAAAATAAATATTTACTTGCTCAAGTTAAAACGTGTATAATAAATAGTGGAAAATTAATAATATTAATTCCCACTATTTTGTATTATATAAAAATAAAATAGAATTCTCATATGATTCACATTTTGGGAAAACAAACAATTAAATTAGCTATATTATTACTATTATTGTTGTTATTTTAATTAAACATAATTAATCTTTTTGAACCATTAGGGGGCATTCAACTCTTAGATTCAACGGTCCAATTGAAAATTAAAACATTTGAGGATAAGTGGATCATGGGGGAGCCAACGGCTATATTTATAGCCGTTAGTGTCTAACGGTCGGATAGGTGTTCTATAAAAAGCCTGGTCTCGGGGTATCCCACACTCAAGGCGACTGCAGGAGAAAGAGTAGGAGATGGTTCGATTTTGTTCCTTTGGTGGTCAGTACGGCTGCGGTGGCCTCAACCATCCTTATGTTTATTTTTATGGATGCCAAAGATCCTTATCGGCTTCTCGGGGTTCTTGTGTTTTTAAGCGGGGTTCTTGTGGTTTTAAGTGGTCTTCCTATAATTTTAATCGGGTTTTTAGTTGGAATCTTTGGTTATCTAAGCTTCCTGTTTGATCGTAGAGTGGTAGTCACTAAGATGTTCCTCATTTGAATAAAAGATCCTTTCATTCATTTTGATGCATTTTCACTATTTTATTGCTATTTTTTTATAAGATGATTTTTTGTTCGATTAATGGATAAACTTTCCATTACTCAAAACACAGTTTCTTGGGTCATTACATTATTTCCCCTTCAATGAATTGCGTCCTCACAATTATATTCATAAAAAGAACAAAAGAAACCTCAGTCGTACAACTCTACCGAAATAGGAGATCCGGCTCGGTAAACAGAATACCAAATTTGGAACATAGTTCTTATGTTTCCCTAGCCCTGATGCACTTTGAGCAGTATGTCTTGTACTCCTTCCTATGTGTACTGCACACAGGCTTCCAAAGGGAGGCTCGGGTGGTGAAAAGCTCAGAAATTTCCGAGATGGAAAATTCCCTGATAACCCTCCGAACTACATCACGCTCAAGGTATTCGAGAGGGATGATGCGGTTGAGGAGACTGAGATTTAAGACCTGGAACATAAAGGCTGCACTAAGATTGCCATCTTGGGCAGCTATGGGGAAGCACACTCTGGCAGAAAAGTTTTGCGCCTGAGTAAAACACTGAAAGAGACCCTCGTAGTATCTTCCCCTTCGCCTATAGCAGGGGATTTGGGTAGTGGCGATGAGATGAAAAACATGGGCATCCCCCTAACATGAACGAAGAATCTCCGGACTGTTCGCTAAATCAAACATATGTTGGAAAGACCCTCGCAGGTGGAGAAAATATGGATAATCCACCGTGCATGTCCTCATCATAATAACCTCTACTAACTCATCGGGTAGTGATGAGATGTTCGTTTGACCAGCCATCTAAAAAAACATTCGAAAGGAAACACTTAACAACACTGATAAGGTAGAGGCATGAAAGGAAACATGAAACTTTCATTTACACAAAAGTTTACATAACAAATCCTGAGTTTGCTAGACGAACACCACAAAGAGAGGAAAAACTCCCTAACTCTTTAAACCACACACAAGCTGAACCGATGGGGTTAAACTCATGGGAACATCTATGACGCCTTGTGAGTTTAGCATGAGGGGTATGGAGTTGGGAAACATCATTATACACCTCTTTTCTAAGAGACAATCGGGTGGAATCATCTTCCAACACCCAAATTACATCAACTGGCCCCAGAAGCCGTAGTGAAAAATATGGCACAGGTAAGCCGCTCGGAGGTCTCCGGCAGTAGAAACTTCTTGAAAGGGTGTATCGAGCATCGTGCTGAATTCTTCGCCAGTCGTGAACACTCGGAAGAGTACCCCATGGTACCTTCCTCGACGTGCATAAGATGTGAATTGGGTTTTCATCATTAGGAGATAGTCCATTCCCAACCCCTGTTGTAGACTAAGCACCCTAGGCGAATTTGATACGTCATAAAGGTTCTTACATGACATGCGAATTCGGGCTTAATTTAGAAAGTTCTCACGGTTAGCTAGAGATATAATGTTCTCTAGAGCCTCAGTGGGAAGTGAATGTAAATCGGTAGATACATTTCCATCATCCATCTGAAAGTTTCAACATAATTATTTAGTCAATCGTAGTTATATATTCATACTACCTGGTTTTCCAGAGTTACCTGAACCCATATTCTGATACCAACTGTAGGGACCCCAATTCCCGGGTGCCCATGGGGCATGATGTAATAAAAATTTATTACAAAAAGTTACAATAATACATCATGTCCCATTACTGCGGAAGATTGCGAGGCTCAGGATTCTGTGAAACGAGCTGCTTCTGAAAAACTTCATTAGTACTAATCCATGCCTAAAAATTTTTAAAACAAAAATGTAGGTTGATAAAATTATGCCCAGTAAGGGGTTTTAAAACGTTTAAAGAAAATTCTTTCTCAAAGCAGTTGTTTTGAAAACGATAAAACACTACATTAAAACTGGGTGTTATCATTTTCTTTAAACATATAAATTCTTGAAAACCACTTGCACAGAAAAGAAGTATGTACTTAAATTAGACTTCAAAGAAGTCATGAATTAGAGAGTGCAAGCATGAATAAGAATAAATGATGCATAATCAACCAAATTACTTCAGTTCTAAAAGGTTGTGTGTAAGTGGGGAAAACATTCATATCATGATTCATTGGTACATAAAGTTCTTATAACAACATATCACATGTGTTATAGTTAATTTCTCATAAATTCATGCTCATGGTCAAAAGAATTTCCAACTAGGGGATGTCCTGTTAGTTGAACTAACCCCTGGTTGACCATTTATCAACACATGCGGAGGGAATGTATAATGCCGGACATTGTCAAGACCTTGCGTCAAGACCATAAAACATACTTAATACGGGTAAAGGCTAGCCTCCCATCCTGTTTCCATGGTAGCACAAGCCAAGGCTAACCTCCAAGATCGTCGCACATAACGTCTCATGAGACTCTTCCTTTACCCAATGTATTCGAGCGCTGTATAATTCCGGGCGCACACGTCCATAATCATTTAAGTCCAATACAACCCTCACATATCTTGACAGGGTCTTACATTCATAGGGTTTCATTCATATATTCTTAATCAAAACCCCTTTTACATACATATTCATAACTTGAAATGGATCATGTCGTAAATGTAAGAAGAACTAGACTTTTGGCTTCAGATTAAACAGTGATGTAAATAAACTAAATCAACGTACTCTTGTAAAAGAAATAATAATTAGAACACTGAAAATAATGGATTTTCATGTAAAATTACATCATTTCCATTAAATAAAACCCATAAATTCATAATTCATCTCTTTAAAACATTCCGAAACTCATTCTTTAAATGTATAAATTACATCGAGGGTACATAACTTTGCAGGTTAACCCAGTCCACTGGTGCAACATACATATCGGCTTAGCATCCATTAAAAATTATTAGAATCTTATATGTGTCAAAATATAAACTAATTCATGATAATTATTAATTGAAACAGGGTTTTGGAAAACTGAATTTATAAATACACATTCACCTGACCACATGTAAATGCTTAAGGGGTTCATGACACACATTTTCACAAAAATGCATGAATTGTCAAAAATGTCAATAAATGAAATTTTCCGTTGGAAGAACTATTTTTATATCAAACTCATCCTTAAACTCCATCATATACATAAACATGTATATAAATAATTTTGGTATTATTCTTGAAATGATACTCTTTATGCGTAAATATAATTTTAATAAATCTTCATGTTATATCGTGATAAATTTTAAAACCAATAAACAAGCTCGTCCCTTATTTTCACACATAGTTGTGCATATACATTCATGTATACACATAAATAAAACATATACCTTTATAATTTTACATGTTCATAAAAATTACCCGAAACTCCCATTTTCATAAGGCAGGGTAAAACAAGGGTTATATACATGTAAAAGAAATGTGTATATATGCATATATTGTATTATATATATATGAATACATATATATTTACACACAAAGTGTATATAGGTAAATTCAAACATTAAAACTGAAATAAAACAAAGCCCAAAAACTTCCTTTATCCTGGTTGAATTCTGGAAGAGGAGAGCAGTTATGACCGGTTCTTAAGGCCCTTATATATTTATATATACACATATGCATGAATTATATATATATATAACTATGTATATTCACCGAAGCAGATGAAATTAAAACAAGAGGATCTCCCTTACCTTCGCTCGGAGAGGAGGAGAAGACGAAGCAGGTGGCAACGCCAGATCGGTGGTCGAAGATCTAAGGGGACTTGGTACAAAAACCCTCCTCGCCTTCGGTGCAAACCAAGACTTAAAGACATGGCCTCTCCTTTAGTGGAGATATCGACAAAGTACCTGAGGCTGAGGCGGTGCCAACCTTGTGGAAAAGGAGGGGTGACATTGGGTCCACATCCGGCCTAGGTGAAGAAAAACGCAGGCTACCTACTCTTTGGCGTGCGCGACGAAGAAGAAGAAGACGCGAGGGAGATAAACAAACTGACCGCTGATATTGTACTGGGTTGATCGGACGGCCCGATGTGGAAGAGGTTTAAAAACAGTGGATGACTACGATGGAAGGGGAAAGGATAAATTCATAATTAAGAGTGCATTGATATTAACATTGTGAAACAAAATTTGTAAAACAAAAGAAACCATAATTTGAAATCATTTCAAAACTGTTAATTATAAAAAGGTCAAATAAACATTTGCATTATTATTATTACTTATTTTAAATTTAGGGGTAAGTATAATAAATTTAACTTGAAGTTTGACGTAGCATAAATAAATAAATAAATATATATATATATAATCCCAGAGTTTGCACACATATTTTCATAGACTAAAAAAAATAAAATAAATAAATCCCACCAGATTCAATATAGTTATTCATAAGAAAACAATATTTACTTGATCAAGTTAAAACATGTATAATAAATAGTGGAAAATTAATAATATTAATTCCCACTATTTTGAATTATATAAAAATAAAATAACATTCTCATATGATTCGCATTTTGGGAAAACAAACAATTAAATTATCTATATTATTATTATTATTATTTTTATTTTAATTAAACATAATTAATATTTTTGAACCTTTCAGGGGTATTCAGATCTTAGCTTCAATGGTCCAATAAAAAATTAAAATATTAGAGGATAATTGGATCATGGGGGAGCCAACGACTATATTTATAGCCGTTAGTATTTAACGGTCGGATAGGTGTTCTATAAAAAGCCTGGTCTCGGGGTATCCCACACTCAAGGCGACTGAAGGAGAAAAAGGAGGAGATAGTTTGAGTTGTTCCTTTGGTGCTCAATACGACTGCGGTGGCCTCATCCATACTTATGTTTATTTTGATGGATCCCAAAGATCCTTATCACCTTCTCGGGGTTCTTGTGGCTTTAAGCAGTCTTCTTGTAATTTCAATCGGGGTTTTAGTTGGAATCTTTGGTTAGCTAAGCTTCCTATTTGATCGTAGAGTTGTAGTCACCAAGATGTTCCTCATTTGAATAAAAGAGCCTTTTGTTCATTTTGATGTGTTTTCTCTATTTTATTGCTATTTATATATTTTTTTTATAATATGATTGTTTGTTTGATTAAGGGATGAACTTGGCATTACTCAAAACACAGTTTCTTGGGTCGTTACATTATTTACCTCTTCAAAGAATTGCATCCTCGCAATTCTATTCATAAAAAGAACAACAGAAACCTCAGTCGTACAACTCTACCGAAACAGGAGATTGGGCTCGGTTAACGGAACACCAAAGTTGGTACATAGTTCTTCTGTTTCCCTTTCCCAGATGCACTTTGAGAAGTATGTCTTGTACTCCTGCTCGTGTGTACTACACACAGGCTTTCAAAGGGAGGCTCGAGCGGTGAAAAGCTCGGAAACGTCTGAGTGGAAAAATTCCCTGATAACCCTACGAACTAAATTATGCTCGAGGTATTCGAGATGGATGATGTGGTTGAGGAGACTGAGATTTAAGACCTGGAACATAAAGGCTGCACTAAGGTGGCCATCCTGGGTAGCTATGAGGAAGCACGCTCTGGCAGAAAAGTTTTGCACCAGAGTAAAACACTGAAATAGACCGTCGTAGTATCTTCCCCTTCACCTATAGCAGGGGAGTTGGGCAGTGGAGATGAAATGAAAAACACGGTCATCCCCCTAACACGAATGAAGAATTTCTGGACTATTCGCTAAATCAAGAAGATGTTAGCAAGACCCTCGCAGGTGGAGAAAAGATGGATAATACACCATGCATGTCTTGATCATAATAATCTCTACTAACTCATCAGATAGTGATGAGATGTTTTGTTTGACCAGCCATCTGAAAAAAAACATTCGAAAGGAAATACTTAACAGCACTGATAAGGTAGAGGCAGGAAAGGAAACATGAAACTTTCATTTACACAAAAGTTTACATAACAAAGCCTGAGTTTCCTAGAAGAACACCACAAAGAGAGGAAAAACTCCCTAACTCTTCAAACCACACACAAGATGAACAGACAGGGCTAAACTCATGGGAACATCTATGACACCTCCTGAGTTTAGAATGAGGGGTATGAAGTTGGGAAACATCATTATATACCTCTTGACTAAGAGACAATAGGTTGGACTCATCTTCCAACACCCCAAAGTCCATCAAATGGCCCCAGAAGCCGTAGTGCAAAATCTGGCACAGGTAAGCCGATCAGAGGTCTCCAAAAGCAGCAGCTTCTTGAAAGGGGTTATCGAGCATCGTGCTGAATTCTTCTCCAGTCGTGAACACTCGGAAGAGTCCCTCATGGTACCTTCCTTGACGCGCGTAAGAGGGGAATTGGGTTTTCATCATTAGGAGATAGTCCATTCCCAACCCCCAGTGTAGACTAAGCACCCTAGGTAAATTTGACACGTCATACAGGTGCTTACATGACATGCGAATTCAGGTGTAATTTAGAAAGTTCTCACAGCTAGCTAGAGAAATAATGTTCTCTAGAGCCTTAGTGGGAAGTGACAGTAAATCAGTAGATACATTTCCATCATCCATATGAAAGTTTCAACATAATTATTTAGTCAATCGTAGTTGTATATTCATACTACCTAGTTTTCCAGAGTTACCTTAACCCATCCTCTGATACCAACTGTAGGGACCCCGATTCCCGAGTGCCCATGGGGCACGATGTACTAAAAATTTATTACAAAAAGTTACAATAATACATCACATCCGATTACTACAGAAGATCGCGAGGCTCAGGATTCTGGGAAACCAACTACTTCTGAAAAACTTTATTAGTACTAATCCATACCTGAAAAATTTTAAAACAAAAATGTAGGGTGAGAAAATGATGCCCAGTAAGGGGTTTTAAAATGTTTAAATAAAATTATTTCTCAAAGCAGTCATTTTGAAAACGATAAAACACTACATTAAAACTGGGTGTTATCTTTTTCTTTAAACATATAAATTCTTGAAAACCACTTGCATAGAAAATAAGTATGTACTTAAATTAGACTTCAAAGAAGACATGAATCAGAGAGAGCAAGCTTGAAGAAGAATAAAAGATGCATAATCAACAAAATTACTTTAGTTCTAAAAGGTTGTGTGTAAGAGGGGAAAACATTCATATCACGATTAATTGGAACATAAAGTTCTTATAACAACATATCACATGTGTTACAGTTAATTTCTCATAAATTCATGCTCATGGTCAAGAGAATTTTCAACTAGGGGATGTCCTGTTAGTTGAACTAACCCCTGGTTGACCATTTATCATCACATGCGGAGGGAATGTATAATGCCGGGCTTTGTCAAGACCTTGTGTCAAGACCATAAAAAATACTTAATACAGGTCAATGCTAAACGCCCATCCCGTTTCCATGGTAGCACAAACCAATGCTAACCGCCAAGACCGTCACACATAACATCTCATGAGACTCTTCCTTTACCCAATGGATTGGAGTGATGTATAATTCTGGGTGCACCCATCCATAATCATTTAAGTCTAATACATCCCTCACATATCTTGACATGGTCTTACATTCCTAGGGTTTCATTCATACATTCTTAATCAAAACCCCTTTTACATACATATTCATAACTTGAAATGGATCATGTCGTAAATGTAAAAATAACTAGACTTTTGGCTTTAGATTAAATAGTGATGTGAATAAACTAAATCAACGCACTATTGTACATGAAATACTAATTAGAACACTAAAAATAATGGATTTTCATGTAAAATTACATCATTTACAATAAATAAAACCCATAAATTCATAGTTCATCTCTTTAAAACATGCCGAAACTCATTCTTTAAAAGTATAAATTACATCGAGGGTACATAAATTTGAAGGTTAACCCAGTCCACTGGTGCAACATACATATCGTCATAGAATCCATTAAAAATTATTAGAATCTTAAATGTGTCAAAATATAAACTAAGTCCTGATAAATACTAATTGAAATAGGGTTTTGTAAAACTGAATTTATAAATACACATTCACCGGACCACTTGTAAATGCTTAAGGGGTTCACGCCACACATTTTCACAAAAATGCATGAATTGTCAAAAATGCCAATAAAAGAAATTTTCAGTTGGAAGAACTATTTTTATATCAAACCCATCCTTAAACTCCATCATATACATAAACATTTATATAAATAATTTTGGTATTATTCTTGAAATGAAACTCTTTATGTGTAAATATAATTTTAATAAATATTCATGCTATATCGTGATGAATTTTAAAACCAATAAACATGATCATCCCTTATGTTCACACATAGTTGTGCATATACATCCATGTATACACATAAATAATACATATACCTGTATAATTTTACATGTTCATAAAAATTACCCGAAACTCCCATTTTCACAAGCCAGGGTAAAACAAGGGTTATATACATGTAAAAGAAATGTGTATATATGCATATATTGTCTTATATATGTATGAATACATATATATTTACACACAAAGTGTATATAGGTAAATGCAAACATTAAAACTGAAATAAAACAAATCCCAAAAACTTCCTTTATCCCGGTTGAATTCTGGAAGAGGAGAGCAGTTATGACCGGTTCTTAAGGCCCTTATATATTTATATATACACATATGCATGAAGTATATATATATATATATATATATATATAACTGTGTATATTCAAAAAAGCATATGAAATTAAAACAAGAGGATCTCCCTTACCTTTTCTTGGAGAGGAGGAGAAGACGAAGCAGGTGGCGATGCCGGATCAGTGGTCGAAGATCTAAGGGGACTCGGTGCAAAAACCCTCATTGCCTTCCATGCAAACCAAGACTTAAATACATGGCCTCTCCTTTTGTGGAGATATCGGTGGAATAACCAAGGCTGAGGTGGTGCCAAACTTGTGGAAAAGAAGGGGCGACGTCGGGTCCATAGCCGGCCTAGGTGAAGAAAAACACAGGCTAGCTGCTGGTTAGCATGCACGACGAAGAAGAAGAAGAATCAGGGCAGATAAACAAACTGACGGATGGGATTGTACATGGTTGATTGGACGACCCGATGCGGAAGCAGTTAAAAAACTTTGGATGGCCGCGATGGAAGGGGAAAGGATCGGATGACCTCAGTGGTGCGTCGCCCTAAAAAATGCAGGTCTTCCCCCACCCCTGCGTTTTCTTATTTTTTTAATCATAAATACTTTTAATTTTTTTATTAAACTTATTATATGAACTTTATTATTATTAAACTACAATTATTAACCACTTTTATTATTTTAAGAAAGTTCAATAGTCTTTTAATATAAGTATTAATTTATTTACCCCTACCTATAACATATTATTTTCCTTTATTGACTCATGTATTATAATTATCTTAATTTCTATAATTAAAGATTTATATTAATGTTATTAATACAATTAGACATTTAACATAACAACATTAATAATTATTTTCAAATTAACAATTAAGTGTGCATTGATATTAACATTGTGATTTTTTTTTAAAACAAAAGAAACCATAATTTGACATCATTTCAAAACTATTAATTATAAAAAGGTCAAATAAACATTTGCATTATTATTATTATTACTTATTTTAAATTTAGGGGTAAGTATAATACATTTAACTTGTTGTTTGACGTATCATAAATATATATATATATATATATATAAATAAATAAATATATATATATATAATCCAAGAGTTTGCACACATATTTTCATAGACAAAAAATAAAATAAAAAAAATAAATCCCACCAGATTCAATATAGTTATTCATAAAATAAATATTTACTTGATCAAGTTAAAACGTGTATTATAAATATTGGAAAATTAATAATATTAATTCCCACTATTTTTCATTATATAAAACGAAAATAGCATTCTCATATGATTCACATTTTGGGAAAACAAACAATTAAATTATCTATATTATCACTATTATTGTTGTTGTTTAATTAAACATAATTAATCTTTTTGAACCTTTCTGGGGTATTTAGCTCTTAGCTTCAACGGTCCAATTGAAAATTAAAACATTAGAGGATAAGTGGATCATGGGGGAGCTAACAACTATATTTATAGTCGTTAGTGTCTATCGGTCAGATAGGTGTTCTATAAAAAGCCTGGTCTCGGGTATCCCACACTCAAGGCGACTGAAGGAGAAAGAGGAGGAGACGGTTTGATTTGTTCCTTTAGTGCTTAGTATGGCTGCGGTGGCCTTGGCTATCCTTATGTTTATTTTTATGGATTTCAAAGATCCTTATCTCTTTCTCGGGGTTCTTGTGGTTTTAAGCGGTCTTCCTGTAATTTTAATCGGGTTTTTAGTTGGAATCTTTGGTTTGCTATGATTTATATTTGATTGTAGAGTTGTAGTCACCAAGATGTTACTCATTTGAATAAAAGAGACTTTCATTCATTTTGATGCGTTTTCTCTCTTTTATTGCTATTATTATTATTATTATTTTATAAGATGATTGTTTGTTCGATTAATGGATAAACTTTCCATTACTCAAAACATAGTTTCTTGGGTCATTACAATTAGAACTTGACTGTGAGGCAGAAGATTCTTCATCCATTAGATCTCTAGACAAAAGTCCTCAGAGTGAATTCAGTATCTAGTCAGGAACCTAGGGGGAATTTTAATGAGTTTGGTTAAGGTTGTGCTTTTATTATTGTGGTGAGGTAGTTTTAGAATTTCTATTGTGTCTTATCTATCATTGTGAATTTACTCTAGTCCGAATGAGCATGATGGAATTATCCCTCATGAAATGTCATTAATTGTTCCCTTTTGGATGTGAGTATCCGATCAGTGTCCTGGTGTGGACTACCCATATGAATCAATTGCGGCTTTGGTTTTTGTCCATCCCGAAGTGATGAGTCGTGAGTAGTTGTCCTTCATAGTTTTATTGTTCCAATCCTTGGTCCCCTCTTTCCCCATCCATGGGGTGAGGGTTTTTGGTTTGTGCATAGTTTTCAATTCATCTTTTATCCCTCTCAGACAGGAGTGAGTGGTTTAAATGTTCTTACTATATTCCTTTTAACTAGGTTAAGGTTCAGTTTGTGTTCAAGTTTGATTTCCACTTGGTCACTTCTAGGTTATTCCTTTATGGTGGGGAGACCCACCACGAGTCTATTTGGGTTTTCTCTTAAGTCATTATCATATTCTAGTTGAATTCTTATGTTGGGGAGTTCATTCGGGCCTCCCCTCTTCTGGTGATTTTTTTCGGGAAATAGGGTTGAGTCCTATTGATGGTAGATGGAATGTCCTCAGATTAAGAGGTTGGATCATGTCGATGCAGAGTTCTTAAGTTTTGATCAATTAGCTGAAGATGTTCTGGCTTTCTGGGGGAAAAAGCGTTATGGTGGGGATAATTGTCACACCCCGACCAATGTATTTGGGTTATTTTATTATTTTCTTACCATTAAATGTTTTTTGGTGTTTGGGTTGAGTCTCGGATTAATTTCTTTGAGTTATGTTAAAAAGTGTGTGTTATTGAGTTGATGTCATTGGGCACACGGGCAGAGCACATTTTAGAAACCCCGTTCGACTTCACCCAAGCAACGACTCGATCCGCCTGTCTTCAAAAAATTAAAATTGGTAAATTTCTTAATTTATTATGTCATTTAAATTTTTTATTTTTTAATAATTTTATTATTATTATTAAAATGATGTGAATATTTTTTTATCATTTTGATTATTATTATTATTATTATTATTATTAAAATCAATATTTAGGCTTGTACGCGGGCACTACACGACTAGCGAAAGCCATGCAGTTAGCTGAGGCACCTGTGCGGTTGTGACATTTGAATTGGCCAAATAAAATAAATTGAATGAGTTGAAAAAAATAAAATTTAGTTAAATAAATAACTTACCATAGTGATGATAATATTAATTTTTCATGGATAATGATATTATATTATTATCATAAAATTTTTATTATTAAAATTATTATTTTATCATTTCTATATATTGTTAAAGTGTTTTTATTTATTATTATGTGTATTATTATTATTATTATAGATTAATGTTTTGTTTTATTTATTTGTTTTTGTTTTATTTTTAACTTTTCTTGTTTCTTTTTCCCTATCCCTAACACCTTCCTCCTCTTCCCCGATAGCCCATGCATGTCTCACCGTCTCCCCAACTCCCTAGCATGTCACGGCTCCCTCTTCCCCTCTCCTTGATGGAACTCCATCCATCCCGCACGAGTAGGCCGACCAACTCCTTCCCTGCACCGATCGAGCAAGCCCCCCTGGCCTTCTTCTGCACACCACCCAGCCTTGATGTCTAGTGCCCTCAAGCCACCCTGCACCGATCGTGCACCCCCTAGCTGCTCCGTCTCTAGCGCCCAGCTGTTGGACTCCTGCCCGCTGTCCGGCCACCACCCGTACCACCCACCCGACCCCCGTAGTCCGGCCACGACACCAGCCTCCTGAACCAACCCTGATGTCGACCCCCTTCCCTGCTATAGCTGTCCAGCAGCAGTATATCGCCCTAGAACCATCCCCCTTCCCTGCTCTGGCCGACAGCCGCCGGGTTCCTCCTTGCCGAGTCGTCGGCACCATCCCCTTTCCCGACCAGTAACCCCTTCGTCGGTCTTCCTTCTTCTGGTTCACCTTCGGTTTAGCTGCGTGGTTCCCTGCGACCCCCCTTACCATGTTTTCTGATGACCCCTCTTGCTATGTTTTTCTGACCAGCCTCATTGGTGCAACTTGCACTCTTTTCCGGCCAGCGATAGTCCCTGCCGGTGCACGCCACCTCTTTCTAACTGTAGCGTGACCCCACTGGTCGAGTGCATCTCCGCGCTGAGAGGTTTGTGTTGTTTCTTACTTGAATATCAGATAGTTAGTTTAACGGGTGTTGTGGTTAATTATATTGGTGTGAATTATGTTTTGAAAAACTTGTTGAGGTGGTTTTTTTTCACCGTTTGTTTGGTTGGTTTGTTTTAAGTTAGTGGTTATGTGTTTTTAGTTGTTGTGCAGTTGTTGCAGCATGTCGGCGAGGAAAACCCGCGATACCTCGGTCAGCTGGTTACGCAAACTTGTGCGCAAGTGTGGGGTGTGTCATGTGGTTGTGATCGAGCTGCGAGTTGAGGTAGGTCCCCCAATGTACTTACCATTATATTTAGAATTTATTAATTAACTGTCATTTCATTTTTTAAATAAATCAAAAATAATATTAAGTAATTAGTTTTAGAAATAATTTTTTTTGTGACAGATAATATTCCCCTATTGTGCTTGAATTATCTAAAAATGTTTCCTATTAAATGTACATATCAAGTGTTCATCAAATTTCCCAGTTGGTTCTTGTAAGTCAATTGTGTTTTTTTAGAATGGCTTTGGTTGCAAATGTGTTATGGTTTCTAAAATGGATTTCTTAAATGGGGTTTTAAATGGTTTTGAGATTGAAAGTGGCGTTTCTTCAATTATTTGGAAGTGAGTTATCATGTATTGGTTTTTCTGAAAATAGGTTGGTGTTGAGTGGTCGGTTAAGGCCCGTTTGGCACTTTAATGAAATAAATTATTTTGAAAACTCTCTTTGGGGCAACTCAGGAGTGATCCTGCTGTGTAAGTGGATTATGTGAGTTGTTATGTGTGTTGTTCGTGCATTGTGATTCGTTACTTGATTGACACTGTTTCTCACCCCTCCTTTTCATTTGTACTCTGCATGGGAACCTGGCATAGTAAATGAATTTTCTATGAACAATTGTTACACTAGTTTAGATTATGCACTGGCTAGTGGCCCATAGTAGGGGATGCTCTATTATTATTATTACTTTGGGATTGGTCCCCTCAACAAGCCAAGGTAGCGCGACGGTCTGGCATTATGACGTCATTGAGTAGGGAATGCCTTCTGGATTAGTCACATGTATAGTACGTTCTCGATTATTCACGAGCTCCTAGGTTTGACCCATGCCTTTTTAGCGCTTATTTGTATATGGAGAACAATTGGGGTTCTTAGTTTGGTTGTTAGTCCCTGTGTGCCACGTTTTCCATTTCCCTTATTGTGTGTTGTGTGTGCGTATGGTTTTCCTCTAGTTTAATAATTAAAATTCATATTTCAAATTGTTCGCAGAAATGTTTTTAAAATATAATGGATCTTTTCCTTCAAACCTTAAACTTGATTTTAAATTAAATAGGTCAATGGGATGTTACTTGTTTTAGAAATGAAAAGTGTGTGTGAAAACCCATATTTTATATAATGTAGTTCAAACTTGAAATTAGTAAAATTCTTTATTTAAAGGTAGTTCTTTGGAAATAGTTTATTGGGCACAGTTACTGAGTTTTAATACTCACGCCTATAGTATTTTCCTATTTTTTTAGTTTATGTTGCAGGTTCGACTCGAGCTTGTTCGCTATGGGTGAGTGTTGGTTTTGCTTTGGGGAGTGACTCACGTGGTCTCAAAGAGTTTTGGTCAGGGTCAAGTTAGTGTGTGTTGTTGGTTGTTCATTCTTTTTTCGCGTCGTTCATTCACTTTGTATTGTTTTACCCTTTCTACTACTTTATTTATTTTCATTAGGCAAAATCATTCATCTGTTATATGTTGATACCCTGGTGCTTGTCACGAGCCCAAGAGGATCGGGAACACCTCTTGGGCCTTGTTGCGGATTGGCTCAGGTGAGCGGTTCGGGGTCGACCCAGGTTGGTTCGTGACAGTTATAATTTGAATTAATGTTTTTAATTAAAATCAAATAGTTTTTACTTGCAATAATTTATTTTAATTATTTTTAATTAGTAATTATTAGTAATAATTTGTTATACATTTATAGAAATTATTGTTAATTAGTGATAGTTAGTGATAATTAGTACTAATTAATAATAATTAGTAATAATTATTAATAATTAGTAATGAAAATTAATCATAATTTGTGTAATTTATAAAAATTCGCGGTTATTAGTAAAAATTATTGAAAATTAGTAATAATTAGTTGAAATTAGTAATAATTAGTGGTAATTAATAATAATTAGTAAAAACTTATATAAATTAGTAATAGTTTCTTACTAACTAATACAAATTAATAAAAATTAATGTTAATTAATTAAGATTATTATAATTAATAATTAGTTAAAAGGCGTAATAATTACAAAAAGTAGTAATAATTACAAAAAAATTGTAATAATTACAAAAAAACTGGTAATAACTACAAAATAGTAATAATTATAAAAAATTGGTAATAATTACAAAAAATTAGCAATAATTACAAAAAATTAGTAATAATTAAAAAATTAGTAATAATTACAAAAAATTAGTAATAATTACAAAAATTTAGTTATAATTACAAAAAGTTCTTAATAATTAGCAATAATTTAAAAATTAGTAATAATTAACAATAATTACCAATAATTAGCAATAATTAGAAACAATTATCAACAATTATAAATAATTAGAAATAATTAGAAATAATTAGAAATAATTATAAATTATTAGCAATAATTATCAATAATTAAGAATAATTAGAAATAATTATAAATAATTAGAAAAATGCCACAACTCGTCCCCCAGGACCCGTGGTGTGACTACCCCAAGCCCGATTTCCATAGGCCAGGGGTTGGTGACTAGCACCGAAAGGCGTATTCTATAAGACGGGAAGGCATTGCCTTTAAACACATACAAATACATGGTCCAAGAACACAGTAAGAAGAAACTATGAATTAAACTACTGTAGTAAAAGTGTACTGAAAGTAGAGGGGGCCAGAATACAAGCTCAACTATAAAAGTACAAGTACAACTGAAAGGAACAATACAACTGAAAAAGGGAAAACAGCTACCGAGTCATCCTCCGAGGATCCTACCTGAAGGGTAGGTACAAATCACCTTCTTAGAACTCCACATCTGCCTGTCTCCTCCATATACCACCTGGTCCTGGCTCCCTCAAACATCATCCTAGCTGCTCGTCGTCTACATAAGACACAATAAGGTGCGGGCGAAGCCCGTGCAGGGGTGAGTATAATAATACCCAGTAGGGTCCTCGAGACCCCAAAAGGTCTCTCAGAATTCCAAAAAGGATAAAACACAAATCATGATCTCAATCACAAATCAAAAAGCAACAAACCCATCTCAAAAAGAGTCTAAGCTCAAACCAGGTTTTCAGTGAAGTATAGAAGTAAAGATGATTATTCGCGAAGCTTGATCATCTTATTCTATCAAGAGGCACTGCTTCTGACCATACAGAGATTGACCCACATAGGATCGATAGGTACTAACCCGCTCAATGATCTACATAGGATCTAACCCTCCCATAGTCGATAGGTAACTAACCCCCACTGACCTACATAGGATCTGACCCACGTAGGATCGGTATGCGTTGACCCACACAGGATCGTTGAGCGCTGACCCACACAGGATCTGACCCACAAAGGATCAGTATGCACTGACCCACACAGGATCACTGAGCATTGAACCAAACAAGATCTGACCCACACAGGATCGATATGCGCTGACCCATATAGGATCACTGAGCATGGAACTCCGTATGATCTGTCTCCAACCTCCACCTCACTGCCAGCCACTGGATTTCTCTTACCTGGTGTGCTCGAGTTCCGTAGAATCTATACTCGAGATATTGGTCACACCCCAACCATCACTAAGATACAAAATGGAGTAAACCTAGGGACCACTATGTCATAAGGGTTCCAACGTGATAGAAAGTGGGTCAATCGGACGCCCGATCTGTGAGGTATAAGCATTTTAACTCCGGGGGCACGGTTGGATTCAGGTTCGATCCAACCCATCCATACTCCAAAAATCTCCAAAACTCCATAGGAGTATACTAAATGGACCATTTGGATCCAAGTATCCCAACGCCATAGATGGTTCGTCAAACAAACGTTCATTTCTCAAGATATGGCCCTTTATGTGATTATGGGCCAGGTTGGGCCCTAGTCCTATCCGACCCGGTCGGACAGACCCGGTCTGGGATGGGCCTCCGTAGACTCGGCCCATTGGGCCTAGGTTTGGCTCAAACCACAATGGGGTGGGCCACAAAGGGTGGCCCAGCCCGTATAGGGCGGCCCGACACGCAAGGGGGCGGCGACTCGGTGGGGCGGCGGTTGGGTGGGGCGGCGACCTGGTGGGGTGGCGGCCCAGTCCGAGGGGGAGTGCTACTCGTTATGGGGTCCACCCTAGCTGACGCGGGGGGTGTGACCCCCCGGTCTCCCAAAATCTGGAAGAGCCCAGAGGCCGTTCGGTTTGTGGGGCGGCGGCGCTGCGTTGGTGTCGTTTAGTTGCAGCGGAACACGTCAGAGGCATGGGTTTAGCCTCTACCGTGACTTTGGCCGTGACTTCTTGTTCACCAGAAGCGTGTTGGTCGCGCCACCTCCTACTCGCCGACAACGCATTGGTTGTGCCGCCGCTTAATCCGTAGTCGGCCGTTGTGTCGGTTGCCTCCTCTATTCGCTGCGGCTGACGAGCCGCGACCTCTTGTCTACCAATGGCATGCGACACCTCTTCCGCGGTCGGCCGGTGCCGACTGTTCTGATGACCGATGCGGCTTCGTGTCACGACCTCCTCTTGCGGCGTGCGTCGACACGCTATTCACAATGTAGTCAGTCAGTGTCACCGTGCTGGTGGTTTTCCATGGAGGCGCAAGAATAGCAAGATAACGGAGGGTTCGAGCCGGGTTTGTTTGGCTCGCGCTCTCTGTGTTAGCTCGAAAACATGAAAGGGATCAAGGGTTTAATAATCAATTTAATTAACAACAATCAAAACCCCACAAAGATACCCCACAACAACCTCCCGAAAAAATGAATGAATTGCGGATCAACCCACTAGTTAGTTGGTCCACGTTCTTCGTATTATTCAAAAACGGGGAAGAGTGAAAATCATTTAAAATGTGTAAATGAATAAACCCCCTACATAGAATCGTCGGAGAAATGCCCGCGCTTGCAGGTGGGTTGGTGTTCTTCATTCCTGCAACTGGCTTCTAACGATGCCGCTCGTACGTCATCCTCTGGTTCGTGGTTCGGTGTAACCCATCATCTCCCGCTGGGATCAGCTCCGTCTTCTATGGGTCCGACGTCGTGGAGCTCCTTCAGCACTACGTTGCTTGGCAAAGCTGTGCCGGTACCTCCCCCCAAGATCCATATATATAGGAGAAGGGGAGGGTAAGTAACGATGTGAGATATTAGTGGGGGCTCATAGATTAGAAACCTCTCTAATTCCCCAATGACGTCGTTACTTAGGGATGACAAGTCAAGTCATTTATTGTCTTGACACATCACTGGCCCCACACACCTCTTGTCCATTGAAGGATATGAAAGAAAATAACATAATAAAATTATTTTATTTCATTTCTTTTAAAAAGTCACAAAAAAAACTTTTTCTCCAGACCTACTGTGGTCAAAGTAAAGCCTCCCTTAAGCAAATCCTGGCACTGTGGATTCAAAGGTGCCCATGGATTTTTAATTTGAGCAACAATTCAAAAGTTAGAAAACGCCACTCGAAACGTAGCTTAAAAAAAGTTTAATAAATTAATAACGTTCACCCTCGTCTAGTGCTGGTCGAGGTTAGGCTTCGCCTAAGGAGAACACTACCCAACGAACTCAACAGTACTCTCGGATTTTCAACCCGAGTTTCCGTTTAGATGTTATGGATTTTACAATAAATTAATTGTCACTTAATTATTTTATTTATGGAAAAAACTAACATATACTGGTAACCCACACCGACCAATGTTAGTATCTATCTAAGGAAAAAATCTCCTCACGAGTTCAGCGGTGGTCTCAGATTTTCAATCTGAGTTACCGTTCGTGAGTTATAGCATTTGAAAAATAAAATAATTTTATTTAATAATTTTATTTACGGTTATGCCATTTTCGGGTTTTCTCACAGGAGGCCTGTGCCGACTAAAATTAAGTTGTGCCTAGGGTAAACCTGCCATCCTGAACACAATGGTGCCCTCATATTTCTGATCAGGGCAACCATTTAACAATTATTCGACTTTTTCAGGAAAACTACTTACACGTGCAAAATAAAGCTTAACAAAACTTCGACGGATCATTCCGGGCACTCTGGGCCTCTGAATCACGCGCAATCAGATTTTGCAGTCTCGAAATAATTTCATATAGTAATAAAAAATTATACATAAATTCTAGGACATTATAGAAAAAATAGGAAAAATAGGAATAATTTGCAATAATTAGGAATAATTAGCAATAATTAGCAATAATTAAGAATAATTAGCAATAATTGGCAACAATTACGAATAATTAGCAATAATTAGGAATAGTTAGGAATAATTACTAATAATTAGGAATAATTAGGAATAATTAGGAATAATTTGTATTACTTAGAAATACTTAGGAATAATTATAAATAGTTAGGAATAATTAGGAATAACTAGGAATAATTAGCAATAATTAGGAATAATTACTAATAATTAGAAATAATTAGAAATTATTAGAAATAATTAGAAATAATTAGAAATAATTAGGAATAATTAGGAATAATTAGCAATAATAACTAATAATTAGGAATAATTAGCAATAATTACTAATAATTACTATCAATTACTAATAATTGTTAATAATTACTTATAATTTGTAATAATTAGGAATAATTAGTAATAATTAGGAATACTTAGCAATAATTAGGAATAATTTAAAATAATTAGATTTAATTAAGATTAATTAAGAATAATTAGCAATAATTAGCAATAATTACTAATAATTACGAATAATTAGCAATAATTTGGAATAATTTACAATAATTAGGAATAATTAGCAATAATTTGTAATAATTAGAAACAATTAGGAATAATTAGGAATAATTATAAATAATGAGTAATAATTTGGAATAATTAGAAATAATTAAGAACAATTTGGAATAATTAGGAATTATTAGGACTAATTAGCAATAATTAGAAATAATTAACAATAATTATGAGTAATTAGCAATAATTAAGAATAATTAGAAATATTAGGAATAATTAGGAATAATTATCAATAATTAGAAATTATTAGCAAGAATTTGTAATAATTACGAATAATTAGCAATAATTACGAATAATTACAAATAATTATGAATAATTATCAATAATTAGAAACAATTAGAAATAATTATGAATAATTAGAAATAATTGTGAATAATTAGGTATAATTAGGAATAATTAATAATAATTATAAATAATTAGAAATAGATTGGAATAATTTGGAATACTTAGGAATAATTAACAACAATTAGGAATATTTAGAAATAATTAGGAATAATTAGAAATAAGTAGGAATACTTATGAACAATTAGAGATACTTATGAATAATTAGGAATACTTAGGAATAATTTAGAACACTTAGAAATATTTGGGAAAATTAACAATAATCAGGATTTATTAGGAATAACTAGGACTAACTAGCAATAACTATCATTAACAAGCAATAACTAAAAATAACTAGTAATAACTAGCTATAAATAGGAATAACTAGCTATAAATAGGAATAATTAGAAATAATTAGAAATAATTAATAATAATTACTAATAACTGGGAATGATTAGAAATAATTCATAATAATTAGAAATAATTAATAATAATTAGGAATACTTGGAATAATTAATAATTTTTTTGGATCATGTTTTTCTTATATCAAATTAATAATAAAAAATAATTATATTATATTTTTTAGAGAAATATGGAACAAGGAAGTCAAAAGTAATCATTATTATATGATCGGGCTTGAATAAATCATCATAGGAATCTAAATGGTTCTGGTATAAATCTTTTATATATTGAGGGTGTTGAAACTTCCTTACCATTTGAATCATCAAAACCAGAATTTGATTCAGAAGGAAAAATTATTTGTCTATATAAGAAATGTGATCTGAGGATGTTTGAAACATTTGACAACATTAGGGGTCATCTATTGTGTTTTGGTTTTCGAACAGATTATATTTTTTGGTATCAACATGGTGAATGCAGTTTCAGATAAGATACTAATAATTTGGTTCTAGATCTATCACAGTTTTAAAATTTAGTACATTGTGTGGTAAGTACATCTTTTAAACAAACTAAAACTCAGGATGATATTAATTTGACTCATGGTTGGAACCATCTCAATTTTATGAGTTGTTGAGGTCTACTGAGGATTCCTTATATCTTGGTTGCAAGATAAGCTAATTTGAAGAAGTTGAAAAATTTATGGTTATTAAATAAGATAACAGAATGTCAAATAGCTATTTTGATTAGATATTATTTTTGGTTAAAACACTGTTACCTGAAGGAAATGTGTTTCCTACAAATTTATATGAGAAAAAGAGGTCGGTTCATATTCTGGGTCTTGGTTATCAGAAGATTCATGCATGTTCAAATGATTACATCTTATATTATTTTGAAAATGTTTCATTGGATAGTTTTACTACATATAGACAATAGAGGTATAAACATGCTCAACTAGTGATGTCTGTATTGATTCATGTAAAAAAATTGAGGTATTTCCCACTTTAACCCAGATTATAGTGTTTATTTATGTCTCAAAACACAACATCATTGATGTTATGACACAGAAACAGTATTTCAATAGGTAAAAGATTAACTCACCACTCTGATGGTGATTCATGGAAACATTTTGACCATTTACATCTGTATTTTTCTTTAGGAGCCTGTAATGTGAGATTGAGACTTTCTATTGATAGTTTTAATCCATTTGGTTCTTATAGTAGTCAATATTCTTATTGGCCTATCTTTATAACTCCATACAATTTACCTCCTTGGATTTTGATGAAGGATCCATATATCTTTTGGACCTTATTAATTCTAAGAAATAAAAAAAAAGAATATTTATATTTATTTGAGGCCATAGATTGATGAGTTAAATTTATTATGAATTAATGGTGTCAGTATATATGATGTTGCTGCAAAACAAAATTTCCTACTGAAAGTTGCATTGATGTGGAAAATTAGTGACTTCCCAACATATGACAAGTTATTTGTATGGAGTATACATGGTCTAAAATCATGTTCATACTATATGAGAGACAAAAAGTGTTTATACTCGTTAATAGAAGAAAATCATTTTTTTTCAACTGTTATCGCAGATTTCTTCCAACTGATCATCCTTTTTGGAGAAACAAATGTCATTTCAGAAAAGAAACAATTGAAAGGGGTGGACCTCCCACAATGATATCATATATGGATTTAAAATAATTTGTCTCTTTGTTACCTCCCATTACATTTGGACCAACTATAAACCAACAAAAAATTGATGGCTTTGGGAAAGAACATAATTAGATAAAATAGAGATTTTTTTTGAGATCTTCCATATTGGTCTAATTTTTTTATCCATCATATTTTGGATGTAATTCACATTGAGAATAATTGTTTTGATAATACATTTTATATAGTTTTGGATACACCAGGTAAGACCAAATATAATGTAAAGGCATGATTAGATCTTTCTCAAATTTGCAGGCGACTAGAACTTGATCTGCTTGAAAATATCATATCACAAAATTTAATGAAGCCAAAATAAGATTATACAATTTCCAAATAAAATTGATTTTTTTTTTCATGGATTGCATATTTGATACTTCAAGATGGTTATGTTTCCAATTTGGCAATATGTTCCAAAAATGGTCATATTACCAAATTAAAAATTCATGACTATCATTTTATAATGGAAAGACTTCTACTGATTTAATTAATAGGTTTGTTTAATTTTATGATTTGGTATGTGCTAATAGACATATCAAATTTTTTTGAGACATTTGTGTGGAAATAATATACTATGATTCACTAAGTTGACTATAAGAAGATGTTGTTTTAATTTTATATAAATTGAAAAAAACATCCCCACTCACTTTATTTGACCCAATGGAAAATTTTATATTATATTTTCCACATGAATAAAAATGTGTAGGTCTGGTACAGTTTTGATGGATGTACCTATTCGAGATATGCATGAAAAAATTGAAGAAAAAAGTACATAACAAAGCATCAGTTGAAGAATCAATTGTAGGAGCTTATTTGTAAGAGGAAATTTATTTTTTCTGCTCTCATTATTTTCAATCTGAATATCCCAAAAAACATAACCGCATGGTTTAGAATGAGTGAAATGTTGATGATAAAATGAACAATCAATTATCAGTTTTTAATCATCCCAAACTTGGATTTGGCAGAGTTCATGAATGATGGATTTCAGATGATGAAAAATACAGAGATCATCCATATATTTTTCTCAACTGTGAATAAATGAAACCATGTGTAATGTGAGTTCTCTTATCACATATTCTATAATCTTTGTTATAGTAAATTAATATTATTTTATATTTAAATTATATGATAATCATATCAAGAAATAGCTTCCACAAGTTACAGCAGCTGCTCTTGAAGTACGTCAGCAAAATAATTTTTCCTACTAGTTTCTAAAACTGGTAACATAAATTATTTATGGTTTAACATATAGAATCAATTTATTAATTTTTATATTGATAATTGTTTTAAAAATTTTCAAGTATCCAAAGATGATGATAAAATTGATAATCAATTGTGTGTATTGAGTAACCCACCTTCCAAAATGGTTAAATCTTACAATGCATATGTGGTAAGTGGTTTTCAATTTTATACACGTGCATATAGTAAATAAAAATAATAATAATGAATAGGGTTTTTTTCTTGAGAGGAAATCATTATAGAGAAATTGAAGTTGAATTTTATGGCATGCTGGAAGAATTAATTAAACTGTGTTATCTGGGGAAGAATTAAATAATGATGTTTAAATGTCAGTGTTTTGATACTTAGAGAGGCATGTATATTCATCCAAGCTATGGAATCGTTGACATTAAATATAAAATCTATATTGTAGTAAATGAAACACTTTTTTAGATCATCAGGAACATCAAATTTATTATAAAAATTATTTTGCTAATTTAATAGAGTTAAGTTATTAATTGAGTATAATAAAAATAAAATCTTGGGAAAATCAATTAATTCAAATTGAATGTGGTTTTGACGAAGTTTAAGGAATTGAAACTTTTCAGTAGACTATTCCAAATCCATATTTTTCATGAATAGACATAAATATTGATGATAACACCCCACAGTTAAGGTTTGATGGTGATGATGATGTTATTGATGTAACAAATGAATTTGAAATGATAAGAGATGATGAAACTGAAACTCCTATAGAAATTTATGATACTGAGGAAGAATATGAAGATATTGACATAGTCATATAAGAAGGTGAGGATGGAGATGAATATTAACACATTTAAATTCTCGTTATAATCATATGTAATATATATATTTATATAATAGTTTTTTCAACTATTTGCTAACAAGAGTTATTAAATATTTGTTAATAATAGTCATTTCATGTTTCAGATAGACTCAGATCTATTTTTGGGAATTAGAGGGTGATAATCTACCTAGTGATGGGCATGATGTTGGATCATCTAACCCTAAAACTACTGGCGGTTCAGCGATAACCCAGAGGGGTTATGGTCTTGCAAGATTGATGATTCCTGACCATATTCCCAAGCGATTTCCATGTCTTGTCTTCGATACGAGCATGAAAATGTATGTTTCCTTGTATATTTTAGTTATTTTTCATTAATTATCATTAATTTATTTATATACTAATTGTTTAATTATTTTTTCTCTTTTTTTCATATCTTTTCACATATATCTGTTGGATAGGGTAGTGCTATACTGCGAGTTTTTTTTGGAGCATGGGTTATATGGTATCAGATTCCCATTGATGTTTAGCACCACATGTTAGATCATTGTCTGGTATGTAAATAAATAATATTTAATTTGAAATTTATTTAATTAAAAACTTTATATTATTAATTATTTGTAGGGTTTATGGTATCCCATCGATGATATCATGTGTGAAGATATTTGGGAGGTATGGGAGGGTTGTATGGGTGATAATTTACATCACTTTTTGTACAATTTTAGGAAGACATCAATGAGGAATCCAGGAGTCACAGAGTTTGATCAGTCCTTCTACATCCACCGACCTGATTACATTTCATCTTAGGTTTGGGATAGATTATGTTCACATTGGATGGGTGGTCATTTATAGAGGAGATCATAAGTAGGCCAATAGAACTGGGGGATATATGAGGTGGAACATCGAGCTGGTAGTCATACATTCAATATGAATAGGGAACATATGGTAATTACCTTTTTAAAATAATTTATATAACCTTAAATGTAAACTGTTTATTTTAAAATCATATAGGTAGTCGAAAAAACTGATATTATGGAGTTCGACGTTTATAGGAGGATATACAATGATCCTATCACTGGAGAGATTAGAGGTGATCTACATTGTTAGATTGTGGTTAGTATAATTTCTTTATGAGTTTTAAAATTAACTAAAAATAATATTTTAAATATTTTAATTTTAAATTGTAATTGAAGGAGTCATATGAGGTCGTGACGTCTCAGACATAGACTGAGATTCAATATGATACTGAGTACCAGACTAGTACAACAAGATTTTATGAGGCAATATGTAACGCCCCGACCCTAGATACACAGAGTCGGTGCATTATTATATAACACTGGCATGATAAAAAAGGATCAAGTCTCTAATGACCGATTAGTTTAGTAGTCTTGGAAACACTAGATATATTCATAAGTCTTACATTACATCATAAGGTAAAAAAAACTATAACAACATATTGTCTTCATATCCCCTCATACTATCCCTGTAGGTCATTCATAAATTACTTCTTCATAATCCTGGGAAAAATAAAACATTGAAAGGGGTGAGCTCAGATGCTCAGTAAGGATAACATTATAGCAGAAGATTTCATAGATAAGCATAAACACTTAAGGCAGTTTATAACTAAAACGAAAGCCTTTTAAACTTGAACTTCAGCATAAAATGGAAAAGATAAAATAAAATAATGCCATTTAATTAATCACATGGATATTCTACTAGTCGAATGATCACATGCAATATCAATAACCACTTTCATAATGATGGAATGCATAATGCCAGACTATCATAACCACATAGCCAATGCCTCGTGCCAAGACTACAAATAAGATTTTACCAAGGCCTTGTGCCAAGACGATAGTTTGTCTCATGAGACCGACCAATGCATCGAGGAGCTATAGCGGGCTCCACCCGTCACTTATTAAGTCCAACGCATTCCTCATATGAACAGGTTTAAACATAACATAAACATTTGTAATAAAACTAGCATACGAAATGTCAATACTTTAACCACAAACCATGAATGGTATAAAAATAGCACATCCACAGTCAAACATAACTCATTCGATACAATATAGAATATTTTATTGTATCACATTAACCTCAATCAAGAATAATTAAGGATATTGACATTAAAATAATCACCAAACTATTAAGAGAAATATCCCTCTTTTCTTGAAAACATTTAAAAGTCACACTATTTGTCAAGAAGCCATTTAAAAATAGATTTTTGAATCAAAGTGTCCCATACCACTTTTAAACTTTTAAAAGGAGTTTTAATTTTAAAACTTTAATGTCCATATAAATAAATCCTTAAAACCATTTTTAAAACATGGACATTAATAAGCAAGATTTATAAGAATAAGTCTTTAAAACATTTAAAAATGGTATTTTAGTTAGCGTTTATAACCAAAAGAGAGACACTTGAATACAAATAATTGAGGTAATCAAAACATTGTAATATCATGAGAATAAAGGGATTCATGATATACTATGTCAAAGTACATTATATACACCACATAAAAGTGATTTGGTGTATAACAACAAATAAGTCTCAATGGAGTGTAAATTGAGATGAAATCTCTCATAAAGGCCGTATCCTTAGGTTAAAGATAAATCAACGACATAATTATGTGTGACAAATATAAATACACTAAATATGATTGGATATTCAGTGTAAAACAATCAAAGGACATTCACACATATTCTAGTAAGAACAACACCAATGAATTGGATGTTTATCTCAAAAAATCAAGATTGAGTAAAAATTACTCTTATCAAGTTCATACCGATGACTTGAGAATTCATCAATGGAGTGATTATGTGTATAAAAAGTATATCCACAGAAAGGGGAGTGGAAATTATGACATAATCAAATTAATAGTGATTCTACACATAATCTTGGAGTAAAATAATCAATGAAGTATGCGTAAAGCCCAATGAGTGGAAATTGAAATTTTAAATTCCCTTATTGATTTGGTAAGATAAAAAATATACACCCATGAAAGAAGGATCATACAATGATGATGTAAATATTCATGAATTAAAGTATATTACACAATGAATATAAACATGGGCAGTACACACACCACATGTAATAAATAAGTGGTGAACAATGGAATTATCACAGAATTAAAAGTGAGATAAGAAACCCCTTACCTTGTACTTTTCCATGGTTGTGGGTAGGTTAACCTCCTATATAATGTTTAAATAATTGTTATTAAATTATTCATGAATCATATACATTAATATGATATCATATATGATCTTTTAACATTGCTTTGTTAATAATATCATAGAATTATCGTCGTTTCGGTTGTTAACTTACTCGTTTTCTTTTATATGTTTTGTTACATAATCCATGTTTGTCATGGATAGGTTGTATCTTATTCATATCCAGAATGATATAAAGTTCTTAAACATAATTTTTAAACCATAAAATGATAAATATACTTGAATGCATATGATGGAGAATGAATCTCATCGCGTTTGTGGAGACGGTAGTCCGTATGTACGCACGAGCGACAATATCATTCTTTTGATATTAAAATAATATATAATTGGATGGTATATCATATATAAAGAATAATTATAATTTTATATTTATTATTTAAATGAGTTACACATCATTATTATACCCACCCAAATAATAATATATTGAATAACAATTACACCACGATGTGGAGACGGTAAGCCGTACATACGCACGTATGGTGACATGTTATTAAAAGGGTGGATAGAATACTGAATATGGTTGTACCATATTTATAATAACATCACAGTATATATAAGATACTGGAGTTATTATTTTATAATGGTAATAACAAAGAAAGAAGAAGTCGAAGAAGAAAGGAACTTGAAAAGGGGTGGTGAAAACATTACCTCTTCTTCGGGTTCTTCCTTTTGATTTGATCAAAAGGGCTCTTTAGGTTGGATTTCTGATCAAAATAAGGCCTCTAGGTTGTAGTGAGGGAAGTTTATAGAGTATTTGGGCAGGGTTTGGACGAACCAAAAGGCTTTGAAGGTGTGAAGAAATGAGAAGGAAGAGTGCCCTTTTATAAGAGGGGTGAGGGGCACCTTTGGAAAACTAGAAATATTAATTTATAATAAATTAATATTCGGTTTATAATGGCTCCAAAGTTTATTATTCAAAGGTTAAGGTGGGTATAGGTCGAAAACCATTCAACCAATAGAATTTAGACAGGTTTGGGTTACTATATTAACCTTATATTTTAGTTTTAACTCTTAGTTAATTAGTTTGACATTTACCATGTCACTTTGTATTTTTATATTATATAGTTAATAAACTTACTATATATATCCAAGAGACCCCCAAGTGGTCCATTAATGATATACCTATAATGATATAAGTCTCTTGGCCGAACATTAGATTTTTAGGAATTTAATATCAATTAATAATATAATATTTGTTTTAAAAACTCTTTTATGTCAATTTTGACACTATTCAATAGTTGATTTTTGTGAAACTCATAAAAGAATGATTAATTCGAAAAAAGATAATTAAATCAATCCTAATATGTCATATTATCCTATAAAATTATTTTAATTCATTAAAAGTCTTAAATTATATTTATTTCGGTATTTATAATATCAATTATTTTAATTTTTCACTATTATGGTAATTACTACATCATCATTGTGTCATAAATATATTAAATTATTTAATGTTTAAAAATTATAAATAAAATATAATTATTTAGGAAATATTATTTTCTTTCTAATTAATATTTACAATCGAATTTAGCTTATGTATAACCCTATATTAAAAAAGTTTTAGTAAATAAACTTTGATTTTAACTCTTTTAACTCTTCTTTGAATTAAATAATAATAAATGTCCAAATCTAATCCAAGTGGACCTAAATGATAATATTTTATTCCTAAGGTTGTTTTTAGTCGAGATACACTTGTCTAATAGAATTAGTACATGTGTTAGGGTAATATTAATATCATTTTTACCCTTAATTACCCTATTTACTTTTAACCGTGGTAAATAAAAGTAAAAAGTTACTATTCACCAAAAATTATTTTCATCCCATTAAACAACATTTTAATTCTTGATATTAACCATGTCTCTCGGATTTTCGAAATTCCATTCACAGAAGCGGTAAAATTAAGTTTTTTGAAAAATTCAGTTTTTTTAACTACCACTTTGTAGTTTCACTATTCATCAAAAAATTGAAGTTTTTCCGAACAATGCCAAAATTTCACCCTAAGCTATAATTGATATTCAAAATTCAAAAATGATGTCTATTTTACAAAAATATAAACATATAAGTTTCATTAATTAATTTTATAATTAATTCCCGCTGTCACAACAAATAGCGTGTTTTTAAGAAACAATATATATCAAAAGATTGACAATTGTTTAGGTCCAATTTCAAAGTGAAATTAATTATAATGAACACCATTGGATAAAATGGTAAAAATATATTCTAATTATACTATAAAACTACTCAATAATATAATTTATCACTATAAATTATTTTGATTTAAAAAGTTGTTTTTAATTAAAATTTAGTAATTTTCACTCTTTATCAAAATATAAGTGTTATCCGAAAAGTTCCAAAATTTCACCCTAGGATAAATTCGATATTCCGAATCCAAAAATGAAGTCCATTTTGAGAGATAGAATTTATAAAATTTCAAAAATTAGGTATTACTATTCATAACAGTTAGTTTTATTGGTTGTGGTGTGTTAGAATCTCGAAGTTGCGTACAATGCACGCCATTGCATTATTCGAAGGAAAACGTACCGTGGAAGCTTGGGGTGTTACATTCTCCCCTCCTTCAATAAATTGCGTCCTCTCATTTTTTAAAATTGTGCTTGGGAATATAATGGAATGTCCCACATCAGAAAAAGAGTCAATAAAACAATCACTTTAAAAGAAAGAAAGAGAGGTATAAAGGTCAAGCAAGATAACCCATACTCGGATTCCATGTAGGAAAACATGGATATGGATGATAAACTAAGTGTCAAGTTCTGATGGAGTGGGATAGAAATCATGATCAGGATAAAGTTAACAATAAGAAAACCAAAAACTTGTGTTGGGACAAATGGCCATTAGTCTCCTAGTAGGAAACTAAACGGACAACATTTTTTTGTTTTAAGTTTCATTACATAAGGATGAGAAATTTATTTATGATATTGACTAAGAATATAAAGATATACACTTACATTTTTAGTAGAGTTTCATTCTTTAATAAATTTCCACCACTAACTCATTTTTTTTAAACGATGAGTATTCAAGAAGACTTGGTCACACTGAAAGAGCTAGAATAAACTTCTATAGAATCACATGATCCATGCAGGATGAACTATATATTTACATTGTCTTTATAGATTAATCAAAACCAAAATGGTTAGTACAAGATCTAATGATCCCCCAAAAGGATATTCCTTTAGAGAAATAAACACTAATCTTAATTTCCAAAATTAAACCAACAATACCCCAAAGTTAAATAAATACCATTCAATAATCAATTATACTTAGAATACTTTAATATAATCAAAACTAATATTGAAAACCAAAACTTATTAAGAATGTAGTATTCCACGTTAAATTGTATCTCCAAATGACATTAATTACTCTTAAAGTCACATACTTAAAAGTAATTAACCTAATCATTTCCATAAATAACCCAAATCATTATAAATCCACAATAAAAACATAGATAAAAATCCACCATTACTCCTGAAATGAAATTCCATACTATTCTATTTTCCTTTGGCATATAGTGTTCTCAACAAAGCGAACAACTTCCAAAATAAAATTTATCACTTAATCACCAAATCATTTTCCTATACTAAGTATATTCATTTGATAAGACATAAGATCCCAAATCAATTTATTATTGATCAATAAAATCATTTAACTAAAAATAATAGTCACAGTAACCAGGGACTTCACGTAGTATAGTGGTAGGCGATAAATCCCTATTGCACTTTGGTTGTGGGTTCAATTCCCACAGCTTTGTCCGATGCGACGGGTTGTCACACGGTCTACGTGTTGACCTTTTTCAAAAACTATATTTTATAACATTACCAAAATAAGATAAATTCCTCAAAATAACCATAACATAATTTAACCACAAATGTTATCTCATACCTTGCATTTTCATCCCAAATTATAATAATTTGTAATTTCCTCAAACCCAATGATCATATAAAACAAAATGGTTATTTATAACTATATCCACAAGATAAAATATAATTCTTCCATAAATATCATTCTCACATGGCAAACGTTAGGGTTAAAAATACAAGAGAAAATTATTCCAAAGTAAACCCTTCAATAAGGATCACTAATAATTTTTAAACATTTATCCAACCATTTATTTCCACATAGCTTCTTCTCTGACCAATAAAATATCCTATAGAATAGGACATTCACTCAGGTAATGGCCAGGTCCCCTACATTTACGAAAAATGACTGTAAATGGATTCTTGGGACCATTTTTATCTTCTTCCATAGTACTCTTCATTTTTCTTCGGCAATTCTTCACTTTATGTCCTTCCTTACCGCACGTAAATCATTTCTTTGTCCCATTGAGACACTTTCCTGGGTGTCTCCTTCCACATTTCCTGTATGATGGAAATTGAGGATTTCTTTCTCTATGGTCTTCACTACTGGATCTCTTATCATTCATCACCTTTCTCTTCTTTGTTGAGTCCGGTAATTGGTTAATATGTATATTGTTGATCATATTTTGTAAAATTCATTTGGCATAAAGACGATATCTTTTACGCCTATCAACATTCTATTTTGTTTCTCATTGCCACCACCGTTCCCACCTTGTACATCATTCTCAAAGTCACTATGACTTCCTTGGAATCCATCCATTGACTAAAACCAGAAAGCATTGTGTGAGTAATAGTAGTCATACAATCATTTAGAGATTAACATGTCACCATATTCTCAATTTGAAACACATTAGGATTAACCAAGGTCATTTACTCTCATCTTATATATATAATACTTTAAATCGGTTTGTAAAGAAAATGTAAATTATCCTAAGCATATCCCCCGGGAGTGTCGTAACCAAGAGTGCAGCAATGCCCGTTGTCGTGCACCAGTTCCCGTTCGAGTCTAGCTTAAAGCGATGTTTTCAGGTTTTACCCCTAGGTACATCTGTGCCAGAGCCTCCTCTACCTGCTCGTATCCAGACCGGGATGTATTGATCAGAAAACTCAAAAAATCTCTACAATACCAAAATTCTAGGAAGTTCATCTATACTAATCCTCAAAGTTCATCATAGGTCTACGTGCTCTAATCAGAGTTTATCTAAATCTAGCTTCCAAGGTTTGTACTAAACTTCTCTGATACCAACTGTAACACCCCGACCCTAGATACCCAGAGTCGGTGCATTATTACATATCATTGGCATGATCACAAAGGATCACGTCTCGAAAGACCGATTAGTTTAGTAGTCTTAGAAACACTAGATATATTCACAAGTCTTACATTACATCATAAGGTAAAAAAAAATACAACAACATCTTGTCTTCATATCCCCTCATACTATCCCTGCAGGTCATTCATAAATTACTTCTTCATAATCCTGGGAAAAATAAAACATTGAAAGGGGTGATCACAGATGCTTAGTAAGGATAACATTATAGCAGAAGCTTTCATAGATAAGCATAAACACTTAAGGCAATTTATAACAAAAATGAAAGCCTTTTAAACTTGAAATTCAGCATAAAATGGAAAAGATAAAATAAAATAATTCCATTTACTTACTCACATGGATATTCTACTAGTAGAATGATCACATGCAATATCAATAACCACTTTCATAATGATGGAATGCATAATGCCAGACTATCATAACCACGTAGCCAAGGCCTCGTTCCAAGACTACAAATAAGATTTTTCCAAGGCCTTGTGCCAAGACACTAGTTTGGCTCATGAGACCTACCGATGCATCGAGGAGCTATAGCGGGCTCCACCCGTCACTTATTAAGTCCAATGCATTCCTCATATGAACAGGTTTAAACATAACGTAAACATTCGTATTAAAACTAGCATACGAAATGTCAATACTTTAACCACAAACCATGAATGGTATAAAAATAGCACATCCACAGTCAAACATAACTCATTTGATACAATATGGAAGATTTTATTGTATCACATTAAACTCAATCAAGAATAATGATGGATATTGACATTAAAATAATCATCAAACTATTAAGAGAAATATCCCTCTTTTCTTGAAAACATTTAAAAGTCACACTATTTGTCAAGAAGCCATTTAAAAATAGATTTTTGAACCAAAGCTTCCCATACCAATTTGAAACTTTTAAAAGGAGTTTTAATTTTAAAACTTTAATGTCCATATAAATAAATCCTTAAAACCATTTTTAAAACATGGAAATTAATAATCAAGATTTAGAAGAATAAGTCTTTAAAACATTTAAAAATGGTATTTTAGTTAGAGTTTATAACGAAAAGAGAGACACTTGAATACAAATAATTGAGGTAATAAAAACCTTTTAATATCATGAGAATAAAGGGATTCATGATATACTATGTCAAAGTACATTATATACACCACATAAAAGTGATTTGGTGTATAACAACAAAGAAGTCTCAATGGAGTGTAAATTGAGATGAAATCTCTCATAAAGGCCGTATCCTTAGGTTAAGGATAAATCAACGACATAATTATTTGTAAAAAATAAAAATACACTAAATATGATTGGATATTTAGTGTAAAACAATCAAAGGACATTCACACATATTCTAGTAAGAACAACACCAATGAATTGGATGTTTATCTCAAAAAATCGAGATTGAGTAAAAATTACTCTTATCAAGTTCATACCGATGACTTGAGAATTAATCAATGGAGTGATTATGTGTATAAAAAGTATATCCACATAAAGGGGAGTGGAAATGATGACATAATCAAATTAATAGTGATTCTACACATAATCTTGGAGTAAAATAATCAATGAAGTATGCGTAAAGCCCAATGAGTGGAAATTGAAATTTCAAATTCCCTTATTGATTTGGTAACATAAAAAACATACACCCATGAAAGAAGGATCATACAATGATGATGTAAATATACATGAATTAAAGTATATCACACAATGAATACAAACATGGGCAGTACACACACCACATGTAATAAATAAGTGGTGAACAATGGAATTCTCACAGAATTAAAAGTGTGATAAGAAACCCCTTACCTTGTACTTTTCCTTGGTTGGGGGTAGGTTAAACTCCTGTATAATGTTGAAATAATTGTTATTAAATTATTCATGAATCATATACATTAATATGATATCATATATGATCTTTTAACATTGCTTTGTTAATAATATCTTAGAATTATCGTCGTTTCGGGTGTTAACTTACTCGTTTTCTTTTATATGTTTTGTTATATAAGACATGTTTTTAATGGATAGGTTGTATATTAGTCATATCCAGAATGATATAAAGTTCTTAAACATTATTTTTAAATCATCAAATGATAATTATACTTGAATGGATATTATGGAGAATGAATCTCATCACATTCGTGGAGATGATAGTCCGTATGCACGCACGAGCGACAATATCATTCTTTTGATATTAAAATAATATATAATTGGATGGTATATCATATATACAGAATAATTATAATGTTATATTTATTATTTAAATCAGTTACACATCATTATTATACCCACCCAAATAATAATATATTGAATAACAATTACACCACGACGTGGAGACGGTAAGCCGTACGTACGCACGTATGGTGCCCTGTTATTAAAAGGGTAGATAGAATACTGAATATTGTTGTCCCATATTTATAATAACATCAAAGTATTTATAAGATACTGGATTTATTATTTCAGAATGGTAATAACAAAGAAAGAAGAAGTGGAAGAAGAAAGGAACTTGAAAAGGGGTGGTGAAAACATTACCTCTTCTTTGGGTTCTTCCTTTTGATTTGATCAAAAGGGCTCCTTAGGTTGGCTTTATGATCAAACTAAGGTCTCTAGGTTGTAGTGAAGGAAGTTTATAGAGTATTTGGGAATGTTTTATCCGAACCAAAAGGCTTTTAAGGTGTGAAGAAATGAGAAGGAAGAGTTCCCTTTTATAAGAGGGGTGAGGGGCACCTTTGGAAAATCTAGAAATATTAATTTATAATAAATTAATATTCGGTTTATAATGGATCCAAAGTTGATTATTCAATGGTTAAGGTGGGGATAGGTCGAAAAACATTCAACCAATAGAATTTAGACAGGTTTGGGTTACTATATTAACCTTATATTTTAGTTTTAACTCTTAGTTAATTAGTTTGACATTTACCATGTCACTTTGTATTTTTATATTATATAGTTAATAAAATTACTATATACATCCAAGAGACCCCAAAGTGGTCCATTAATGATATACCTATCATGATATAAGTCTCTTGGCCGAACCTTAGATTTTTAGGATTTTAATATCAATTTATAATATAATATTTGTTTTAAAAACTCTTTTATGTCAATTTTGACACTATTCAATAGTTGATTTTTGTGAAACTCATAACAGAATTATTACTTCAGAAAAAGTTAATTACATAAATCCTAATATGTCATATTATCCTAGAAAATTAGTTTAATTCATTAAAAGTCTTAAATTATATTTATTTGTGTATTTATAATATCAATTATTTTAATTTTTCACTATTATGGTAATTACTGCATCATCATTGTGTCATAAATATATTAAATTATTTAATGTTTAAAAATTATAAATAAAATATCATTATGTAGTAAATCTTATTATATTTCTAATTAATATTTACAATCGAATTTATATTATGTATAACCCTATATTAAAAATGTTTTAGTAAATAAACTTTGATTTTAACTCTTTTAACTCTTCTTTGAATTAAATAATAATAAATGTCCTAATCTAATCCAAGTGGACCTAAATGATAATATTTTATTCCTAAGGTTGTTTTTGGTCGAGATACACCTGTCTAATAGAATTAGGACATGTTTTAGGGTAATATTAATATCATTTTTACCCTTAATTACCCTATTTACTTTTAACCGTGGTAAATAAAAGTAAAAAGTTACTATTCACCAAAAATTACTTTCATCTCATTGAAAAAAATTTTACTTCTTGATATTAACCGTGTCTCTCGTATTTTTGAAATTCCATTCACAGAAGCGGTAAAATTAAGTTTTATGAAAAATTCAGTTTTTTTAACTACCACTTAGTAGTTTCACTATTCATCAAAAATTGATGTTTTTCAGAACATTGCCAAAATTTCACCTTAAGCTATAATTGATATTACAAATTCAAAAATGATTTCTATTTTACAAAATTCTAAACATATAAGTTGAATTAATTAATTTTATAATTAATTCCCGCAGTCACAACAAATAGCGTGTTTTTTAGAAACAATATATATTAAAAGATTGACAATTGTTTAGGTCCAATCTCAAAGTGAAATTAATTCTATTGAAAACCATTGGATAAAATGGTAAAAATATATTCTAATTATACTTTAAAACCACTCAATAATATAAATTATCACTATAAATTATTTTTATTTAAAAATTTGTTTTCAATTAAAATTTAGTAATTTTCACTATTCATCAAAATATATGTGTTATCCGAAAAGTTCCAAAATTTCACCCTAGGATAAATTCGATATTCTGAATCCAAAAATGAAGTCCATTTTGAGATATAGAATTTATAAAATTTCAAAAAGTAGGTATTACTATTCATAATGGCTAATTTGATTGGTTGTGGTGTGTTAGAATCTCGAAGTTACGTACAATGCACGCCATTGCATTATTTGAAGGGAAACGTACCGTGGAAGCTTGGGGTGTTACACCGTATGGATGCAAGAGACCCAGTATGTCTTCGAGAAAGGTCGAGTTGTTGGTATCAACTCTCGATTGACGCATGAAAGTTATTATGGTACTATTACGATGTCATCACACCGCTTGAGAGGAGCTCATAGAGAGTCATCATCATCTGTTGCACATTATCATGAGTAGCTACGAGCTTAGGGTGAGTTTATAGAGAGTATGCATATGGAGCAGGAAGATCTTCATCAATAGTAGCAGTAGTAGCAAGAAGAGATGTGTCAATGGTAGCAGTAGTAGCATGAGCAGATGATATAGTACATGTGACATTTGAATCATGGTTTATGGATGGAGTTACCCCCCTACAGCTCCTCTAGATGACCCTCCCCCTTAGTGGCTCATTTAATTTTTATGACAAACATTTCAATGTAAAACTTTTTTGTAATATTTTTATTATTCAATATATTTATATTTCTATATAGTTTGTTTTTATATTATTGTGAATATTTTTATTTTCTATTATTTTATTATTTTTGTTATTATATTATATTATTTATTATTTTTATTATTATATTATATTTATTATTTATTATTTTTAATATTATATTATAGTATTTAATATTTTAATATTTTTTTATATTGTTGCTAATACTACGTTTTCTAAAATTTTATTATTTTAATTATATTTTTACTAATTTTATTAGTTATTATTTTTATTATTATTATTATTCTTGTTATTAATTTATTATTATTATTATTATTCCATATATCTATTATTATTTTATTAAATTTTATTAATATTAATTTATTATTATTTATTAATTTTTTATTTTTCTCGATGGGCCCATTGCAAATACATATTTGCTAGTAGACCATTAAAATTTTTTATTTACGATGGGCCCATCATGAAAGGGGTTTTTAAAAATCTTAGATAAACTATTTGCGATGAGATGGATTCCCATCGCAAATATCTTTATTTACGATGGACCGTTGCAAAAAAATGTATTTGCGATGCCATTTTTAATAAATGAGAAATTGCAACGAGAACCCTTCACAAATGATCTTTTACGATGGGATCCCATCATAGTTGCCCTGTTGAAAATAGTTCAATTTCTAGTTGTGTACCCATTAGTAACATTTCTATTTTTAAATGACCATCATTAAAAGATGGTAAGTAAAGTTTATCTTTCCAGAATGATCATGATATCATATATATCACATTATTTCTTAAAATATACTTATATATATCATCCATGTGGTGTAGTGATGAAAAGAGTGTCACATCACTTAGTGAAGGTGGTGGTACACACATACACGAAGGATGTTATCATTTTTAATTGTAAGAAATAAAATGATATATTATCTTTTCAGAATGATAAATATGTTGTGAATATCATAATTATGACATGTATATCACATAACTTTATCCTTATTAACTTCCATGTAAAGTGTTAGTAAAAAATGAATCACTTCGCTTCATGAGGCGGTATTCCACCGTACATATAAATGGAATTATTGTATCCTCAACAATGACATGTGGTAATGGAAAAATGAATGACATCAGTTTGTGTTGTGAGGTGCCAGTCCGCTGTACACATGAATGATGATTTCGTAACCCATTTTATAGTAGTGAAGATAGTTTTAGTTCATTCCCTTAACATAAAAAATATTAGTATATCTAAGATACTTATATTGTTATATCAACATGGTTTAATAAGAACTAAATGATGTTTAGGAAGAAATAAAATAAAAATGCTCGTTGAAAAACGTTACCTTTTCTTTAGGTAACTTCATAGGTTTTCACTAAAAACCTTCATAGGATGGTTATTTTTACAAAATAAGGCTCCTAATATAATATTAGGGAAGTTGTTAAGTGATTTGGGTAGGTATTGGCCAATCCAAAATGGTTTTAAGGTGTTAATAAGATTGGATAGTGGGTTTGTTTTTATAAGTGAGGTGAGTGCCACACTTGTAAATTTTTAAAAGAAAAAGGTGTAACCATATTTTTCACATTGCAAACGGGTCAAAATAGAGTATTATAAAGACTTATAAATTATAGGGTCGAAATATGGCCATAAAATATATTTTATACAATTATTTAGGTCATTTTAACCCTTATCTTTTTAGTTTGACCCCTTTGTAAATCCATTTTTGTCTTAACCACAATAAATAATTTTTACTATTTTTATTATCCATTATGGTCAAAAATTAATTTGACCTTATTAGATAATATAAATTATTTGGATTCTAAATATGGAATCCATTTTTATAAATTCCATTAATATAAGTGAAAAAATATAATTTAAAATTAATCTCACAAGCATGACGGGAAAACAGGTTTTGAAAGAGAAAATGTTCAAAAACTTACAATGTTTTTTTAATCAAACTTCATTATGAAAATGATTAAAATGAATATAAATGGGTTAATATATATATAATTTAAGAATTTTTTCTTTAAAATCATTTAAAAATATAATTTAACATTATAAATAATTTAAAAAAAAGACAGTTTTTAATTAAAATTCAATATTTTTCATTATTCATTGAAAAATGAAACATTTCATAAAAATACAAAAACTTCACCCTAAGATAATTTTTATATTATGATTTAAAAAATGAAGTTAATTTTGTTAAATAAACTTTCTAAAATTTTTAAAAATTACTTTTAAATTATGTGCACAAAGCGTGATTTAAATGTCTTTTAAAAAAATAATGTTTTCCAGAAAACATTTCTTTTTATTTTAAATGATTCTTATTTTATTTCTAATAAATAGATAACCACAATTTTTTACATGTGTGTACCATATAATTTTCATAATTTAGTTAGTACTATTCATTACCACTAGTTTAATGGCTATGTAATAATGATATACTATATTACGAGTCATTTAGACTTGGGGTTGCATGTTTCCCAAGTTATCAAAGAGATTAAATTTCAAGAAATATATTTTGTGGGTTGTTTAAGTTTATGGTATAGTGTATGATACACTATAGAATAAAATTTTATTCTTTTATAATTTCAAGTAGTTACATGACTCAAGTGGTTTAGTTATTCCAGCATAGTTGGATGATGTTGAGACTCGAATGTAATATTTGGAGAGACATTGAGGTTGGAAATGTCCCTAAAAGTACAGATAGGTTAGGGTTTTTCTCCCCCATATTCTATCTAGTTAGTATTGGACCCCCACCCCACACTCACCCTAGACAATGGGTCTTTTATCTATGGAGGGAAACCCCCTCATCATTATGTGCAGGTGAGGTGTGGGTTCTCCACCCTCTTAGGGTCAACACCCCCTTGATCATGAAGTTCTATTGGTGAGGTGTGGGTCACCTATATTTAGTAAGGTTTACATTAGGATATTGGAATAATAGTATCACTAGAACATGTAGCTGTGGAAAAATCATTATCCGTATATGTCTATGAAGATTGAGAGATTTCTCTCTATCTTTATCCCTTTTCTTCTATAAAAATATATGTTTATTGGGTTTCTTTTCACTTTTTATAGTTTGGGATGACTATTTATTTATATTACTTCCCTCTTTGGTTTTCAGAGTGTCTTACAATATATGTATATACTCACCCCTATATGGTATTTTCTCATATTTTTTGTGTATTGTGAAGATGATAGGAAGTTAGAAGGTGACCTTGAGCAGCTTAGTGTTGGTGGAGTTTAGTAGTACTCAGTGACAGTAATCACAAGCGATAGTCAGTATCAGTGTTTAGGAGTAGTGTTCTACCTCCTCATCATTTTTTATATTTGGACTGACTTTATTTCTGTTTTAATATTTATTTTCCCCTTCATACCTTGGATATAATTATTTGTTGCACTTTTGTTGTTCTTGAGGTTATTACATGCATTTTTTTCTTCATGGTTTTGTACAGTTTTATTTATCATGCATGGATATTATATACTTGTAGGTGTTCATATGTACAAGTTATTTATGATATGATCTCCCAAATGTGTGATACAACTATTAAAAACTATCTACCATCCCCTGACCTATCAAAGGTTGTCTTAGGGTGTCATTCTTGTCTTATCGCTGATCAAGGTGGTCCCCCGGAGGGTCGGGTCATGGTAGAGTGGTGTCAATGTTGTTCTTAGTAGGGACAATGTTTGAAGATATAATTTTTCTAGGGATTTGTATTTATACTTAGGGTAACAATGTTAAGGTGTCTTGAGTTTATATTTTAGTCTAGGTAACCCAGTGACAGTGTGGAAGTTAGTGTATCCGTATGTCAGGACTCTGACCACCTGTTTGTCAACTCGGCATACTGAGACATTGGTTATACGGAAACTAATAGTGCATGAATCATATAGTAATAATTCATTGAATTTAATGTCCTTTTTGAGTCAGCTACCCATATATTCTCACCATATTGTGTTATATCTTGTTAACTTGTAGAATGTTTCCATGACAGTATCCAACTAGGATACTGAGACAGGGTCATGACGATGACCAGTTGAGTGATGATGATCTAGTGCAAGGTCTTGTTCATGTGGTGTTCCCTCTAGGAAATTAGAAATTAGTGCTTTCACTAGTTGAGTGATTTATGGACCCACCACAATAGTTCGATATGATGTTCATCTTTAGGTCAAACAATCAATTATTCCATTAATACAGGATAATGATGCATGAATTCTGAGTGCATCTCATGAGTTTCAAATGTAGCGATGACTTAGGATTCATGTTGATCCAGACCCTTAGTAAATATAAGATTGATAGATTCTATATCGTGAGTATTCTGACTAATGTACACCCCAACCAATTATATGTTTATGCTTGAAACCAGTCTTCTTCATAGAGTGGAAAGGTACTAGTGGAGTCCAATTACCTATACTCTTGATGAGGATACACTCTAATAGACAAAGTTTCAGAACTTGTTCCATGATGAGTATTATCCTTCAACCTTACACTCTGGGTAAATTCAAGAGATTCTAGAGTTACAACATGGTGATATAACTATTTCTTTGTAAACATCGAGGTTCATTGACCTCACACACTACTCTCTCGATATGGTGTGAGATGGATACATCTAAGGAATGGTTGTTCGAGCATGGACTCTATAGGGACATTCATGATAGTTTGGTATATTTATAGATTCACACTTATATTTGGGTGTTATAGAATTCCTTGGTGACATAGATATCCCTAAAAAGGAGTGAATGATAGTTTGATATGGAAGTGGACATCATGGAGAAGAGTCTTTTACTATAGTCAATAGACATCATACTTTAGCTTCTTCAAATATTTGGTCTTAGTGTTAATATTCTCAATCGTAGGGATTAGTAGAATAGGAATTCCTATGAGGATCTAATCATCCAAGAGATAGAATATGATATAATTATGATGGGCAGTGTCACATGGCTCAGGAATTTCTGACCCATCATGCTACAAATGGTGGTTAGATAGTGGATGTACCTTTCCAGTAGAATTATTTTTGAATTTAGGGATCTCCTGGGGGTGGTGTGGGTGGACCTCAAGGAGGTTTTTTTGATAAGGGTTATGGTAGATAATTAAGATTACCTTTCGGTGGATTATTCTATAACCTACTTCCACCACCACCCTCAGGTGGCCCAGGCCATTCTCAAAGAGCTGGTGGTAGAGGGTGTGGTCAGTTGTAGGCTATGGAGAGATATGATTAGGCTATGAATGTGATAATTTAAAGTATGATATGTGTATTCTCCACCTTATCTCCACTACATATATATACAAGTGTGAGTCATTATTTCATTTACATACCTCTGGTGAATGATTTAGAGATTCCTATAGAGCCTTTGTCCTGATAGTTATGGATAGAGGTTCCTATATGAAGTGATTATGCTATTTCACACATCTATTGGAAGTGTGAGTTAGTGATCAATGGAGAGTGTTTCACATGATACCTCTTGGTTATTGTGATGAATCCATATGATGTCATCCGAGGAATGGACTAGTTATCCATGGTATCTGCCTAGATTGACTATCATAGTAGGAGAGTTAGATGACTATGGGAATATGGGATGGCATTATACTTTAATTGTGAGAAGGACCTACTAGAACAGAGAATGATACTCATTATTATGAAGCTATAACCAATATCCCATTAGTTGGTGATTTTTTATCTTGGTTCAATGACCTCTCTAGACACATGATTTATAATGGTAGTGAATGAGTATGTAGAACTTTTCCCTAAAAATGTCTCAAGACTACCTCTACATTGAGATATTGACTTCTTCATTGACTTACACTCTTAGAAAACTCAAATATATTTTGATTCATATTTTTTTTGGGCAAAAATACTTCAAGGTATCATTGAAGCATTTTTGAGAAGATTGTGTGTGTTGACAATGCATGACTCCATGTTTTTTTGTTGACAAAGCGAGTCTCAATGACTCAAACTGTTGACAAAGGGGGTTTTCCTGGAGAATGGGGAAAATTGTTTTTGGAAAAGGGAGTTGTTCTCTTGTGTTAAGGAGTTTTCTAATGTTGTACAATAGGAATTTTTCGAATTCATAATATCAAAAATTTGGCAAAGGAAAAGTGGCGTGCAAGTCAAAAAGTGGCGTGCAAGTGTGGCGCACAAGTCCTAAAGTGGTGCAGAAGTATTCCTTGAAAGTATGGCACAAAAATGTGGTGCAAAATCCATATTTCAAGATCATCATATCAAAATTTTACAAAGGAAAGAAAGAGGTGCACAAGTCCTAAAGTGGTGCGCAAGTATGGCGCACAAGTGTGGCGCGCAAGTGTAGCGCGCAAGTGTGGCACACAAGTCCTCAAAATGCCTATAAATAGATGGATACTCTCCTCATTTCTCAACGAGCTCAACACTTAGAGAAAATCCGATCTCTGAGCGCACAAGTGGAAGTGTTCCATGCAAGTTCAGTGTGAACGCAATTGGGGTGCGCAAGTGTGTCGGGGAAGTGTGACACGCAAGTGTACCGCACAAGTCTTCGCACAAGTGTAATGCGCAAGTGTCCCGCGCAAGTGTACCACGCAAGTTTCCGCACAAGTGTACCATGTAAGTGTCTGCGCAATTGTGTCACGCAAGCAGTGTGGCATGAAAGTTTGGTGCACAAGTGTGGCGCGCAAGTTGATTTTTCCGCAATGAAGGCAGAGGTTGTACACTAGTTAAAGGGGCACATAAGTCACCATAGTGTTGCGTGAAAGTCAGAAATTTCCCAGAACATCTATGGTAAAGCGGAATTAATCAGTGGATGAAATTTGGACTTCAATAGAGCATATACATATAGTGGAGGATTTGTTTATTAATGAAAATTAAGAGACCTACAAGTCTATAAACTGTGAGTGGTTACCTTCCAGAGCAGTGAGCAAAGGAAGAGGAAGAAGGTGATCCTCTCCACTGGTAGTGAGCCAAAGAGAGAGACTAAAGGAGTGACCCTTGAGAAAGTAGTGAGATAACCCTAAACATTGTAAAGGTAGTGATCCTGGGCATAGAAGTGATCTAGCCTGAACCTTGTAAATTGGTAGTGAGATTTAGTGGATTTGGTACAGCGGCACATCACCATTGTATGCTCCTTGGATGTAGCCCAGTGAGGGTGAACCAATTAAAATATCTATGTCTGCATGGTTGCTTCCTTGCATTACATCTATATCATAACCATCAAATAAAGATAAAAAGAAGTGATCAACATAAACACATAAGAGAAAACAAAGAGACCCTTATAATATAGTGGTCAAGATCCAATGGGTCAAGAAGCCTTTTGAAATAGAATAACCATATCCTGATTCACCCCCCTCTCAGGGTATCTAGGCCCCTTTTGGTCCTAACAATTCATATCATAGGGATAGGTTGATTTTATCATATTTGTTTTCTTTGACTTGGTGTTGTTGATTTGTGTGGATAAATCAGTCTGCTCTTATCTCGGTGTACCATGACAAATGAAAAAACATCAAATAAGAATCAGAAGTTAGGTGATATCCCTCAGTGTGGAAGTGTTTGTGGGAAAAGTGTGATTCAACTAAAAGAATCAAACAACTTACTAAAGGAAGGCCTGGATGAATCTGATAGGGAAAATATTGATTCAATCAATCGTGATGTAGGAACCAGTGAAGTATTTGAAATTAAAAGTGACATGGAAACAACTAATGATGAATAAGTTTCAATAAGAAGGCCACCAGTAGATGTTGTCAACATGAAAAAGAAATTGGTTTGGAAATTAGATAAAGAAGTTAAATATAAAGATATCCGGATCCAAGTATTGGAAATTGAGGTCAACAAGATAAGAGGATTAAATCAAAGGCTTATTGATGTCTCTACTGACCTAAGGGAGAAAATGATTCTCAAGGTGAATAACTAAAAAAGATGTATATAATTAAAGGAAAACAAAAGGATGATGATTATGAAGAGAATCAAAAGTCAGATGAAGTTCAGAATCTGAAAGCCAAAAATGATGATCTAGCTACACAGTTGTTTGAAAAAGTTTATAAGAATCAAAGGCTATAAGAAGAGAATGTATCTGTCTCTAAATCTATTTCTCATGAAAAATTTAAAATAAAGGAGAAAAGTGACATGGTAGAAAATCTCACACAAGAAATGGAAGATGAGATGAGTTGTAGAAAGAATCTCAGAAGAGAACTCAATGCCAAACTTGAATTAGGGGATATGAAGATTCAAAAAGTTGAAAGAAGAGCTAGAATCAGTGAAGAAGGAAGTGGAGAAATCCAATTCAAGAGGAAATCCTAAAATAAAGGACGCCTTTCACTTAATATTTGATTATCCTTAAAAAAGTGATGCCAAAATGAAGAATAAATATGCTATTTCTGAAGAGAAATAACATCATATTTTGTCAGCTCAAAGAGCATACAGTTTGGAAAAAACTGGTATAGGATTTGATGAATCCCCTTTTGTGCATGAAAGAAAGAGAGTCATGAACTATTCCAGAAATGAAGAAAATCCTAAGTGTGCTGAAGAAAGACGTAAGAGAATATTTACAAGAAGTAGTGATGTAATGTGCTATTTTTATGGGATTCATGGCCACACATCAATATTTTGTTCAGAGGCTCATGAATACATGTCATGTTGTGAAAACAGAAACTATAATAAATTGGAGAATAATAAGAATAGTCATGAGAAATCAGAGAGAAGAGTCTCTCTGAGGGAATCATTCATCAGATGCTATTACTATGGAATAAAGGGACACACAATGAGTATGTGTCAGGAAGCTCAGGATATTAATATCAGAAGAGGAGCTCAAGATGCATCAACATCTCGGTTGAGAAATGATGAAATGTGGTATGCCTTTAATAGAAGATGTTTTATATGTTCTGATCATGGTCATTTGGAAATACAGTGCAACAAGAAGAATGAAGGAAAGGAAAAGGGACTCGAAAAGATATTCTCATCTCCAATGGTGTATAATGAAAAATCCTACAATGGGAGACAAAGTGGTAAGTTGAAGAATAGGCTTAGAGCCTTAGGGGAACCACATGGAGATGAAAGAAAGTTGTATCAGTCATCTCCTCTATCATACTCACAACCGTTCTCTAAGAAAGAACATGAAAAAATATGGAGAAAAAAGGGAGGAAATACTACAGCTGTGAGTAAGAAGAAGGTATGAATAGTTGAGGACTCACCACCATTTCAAAAGAGTACGGTGACTCAGATATCTGATAAAATAAATATGAACAAAGAATGCATTAAAAAAATTTCATGTCGTGCTCCGCAACAAGAAGTGGAGGAAAAAAAAGAACTATCCAATGGTGGAAGAATCAATGGAAGATGACAAGAAGAGAGATTCCTACTCAGAGAAGGAATCTAGGGAAGTGAAATATAGGTGGAACACCAAATAAGGAAATGTATACCAGTGGGTTTAAACCCCAAATGGTGAGAAAGGCCAAGCCTGCAGAATCTACATATCAGAAAAAGGCTCAACATGTGGGTAATGAATGCTTAGTCATTTGGCCAGAGTAGTTGAAGTTGGCTAGGTAGTTAGAAAAATAAAGGAAGAAGTGTGATGATCTGTAAGAAAGAATCAATGGTTTGACCCATCGGGATCAACCAAAATCATCTTCTTGAGGATTCTAGAAGCAATCCCCTCTCCCTAGGTATATAAATGCTATTAACTAATGATTCATGTGTTTCAGGTTTTAGGGAGATATAATCCAAGAGGAAGTGTCATCTAAAGATGAAAAGTGGAGAAGTGATATGATTCAAAGTTTCAATTGACTAAAACCAGGTACCAAAGTTGAAGAAGAAAGGGAGAAATATAGCACAATAGGAAGTGATTATGTTATTAACTTTATTTCTTGTTTCCTACACCGAGTTCCAACTCAGTGGGCTTAGAGATTTTGTTAATTTCTCAATATTGAGTGCCAGATTGGTATAAATGATGTAGGTGGAAGATGAGAATAAATGATGCAGTATAAGAATAATGTATATGGGCCTAACACTAGAAAGTGTTTCATAACATAAGAGGAGCATTCAATAACAAAATCAGATGAAAGATCCATCAGAGCAATAATTGGATGACTCAACTCAGGTGTTGTCTATCAAGAGAAGAAATATTACTAGAGAAGAAGCAATAATCATGCATCTCATGCTCAATTATTTTGATCTAATAATGTGGTATCAGCTGACTGTTTTTATGATACCAAGAAGCTGCGAGAAGTAGATTAAAGGAATGATTACAATGAACAATGAAACAATGAGAAATTTCCTGATGAATGTTATGAGGAGGAAAGCAACAATGGGGGAGCATAAGTGACTGATACCGATTTAGAAAAGAATTAGACATGGGAGATTTTTTCGAGGACAATAGATAAGAATGCCATTGGGACTAAATGGGTCTTTTGCAACAAGATGAAATAATGTTGAACAATGATTCGAAATAAAGCACAAATGGTGTGAAAAGGATACTCCCAAATATAGGGTATTGATGTTGATGAGACATTTTCACTGGTTACAAGGATGGAGACAATCAGGTTATTTTTAGCCATAGCAGTGCAAAGAAAGTTCAAAGTGTTGTAGATGGACGTCAAATCTGCATTTCTAAATCGCTTTTTTGGAAGAAGAGGTGTACATTGAGCAGCCAGATGGTTTTCTCATTCATGAAGATGAGAATAAATTTTTTTGGTTGAATAAATCACTATATGGGTTGAAACAAACACCAAGAGCATGGTTACACAAGGAAGTAATGGTACTTTCATTTCTCAATACAAATACGCCAAGGAGGTTCTGAGAAGGTTTGGAATAAAGAATTCCAAGGAGATAAAGACTTAGGTTGCTACCCAGAGGAAATTATCAAAAGATGACAGTGGCATGACAGTTAATATCACTGAATACATGTATATTTTTGGTATTTTACTGTACCTAAAATCAACAAGACATGATATTGTTTTCTCCACATTCCAAGAAACATTTTACCAAAGAAATCCAAAGGAAATCCACATGCTCGAAGTAGAAAATAATACTTTGGTATATCAAAGGCACTGTGGATTTTGTTCTGATGTATAATGAAAAATCTCAGCCCGAGTTATTGGGATATACAGATGCAGATTGGGATGGATCAGTGGATGACAGAAAATCAACGTCAGGAGGTGCATTATATCTTGGTTGATTGTTTATTTCTTGGATAAGTAAGAAACAATATTGCATTTCTCTGAGCACCACAGAGGCTGAGTATATTGCGGCCACTCAAGCATGCACACAATTATTGTGGATCATGTAGCAGCTTGAAGATATGGGAGTTGAAGTGAAGTATCCAATCAGAATCCAGTGTGATAACTCAAGTGCTATCAATCCTAGAAAAAATCCAGTTCATCACTCAAGGACAAAGCACATTGAGATAAAATATAATTTCATCAAGGAGAAGGTGGAGCAAGGGCTTGTAAAGTTGAAGCATGTGCCTACAGAGCTACAGGTTTTATATCTTCTGACAAAGGCCTTACCCAAAGAAGCTTTTGAGAGGCATTGACTTGCTCTAGGAGTTTAGTCAACTCCCCGCACTTAAAAGAGTGTGGATGTGGAACCCCCTCTCTCCGAGGTATGATGTGTTTTTTCTAATGCACTAATATGCATTTTACCCTATTACATACCAAAAAGGAGTTATCTTTGGGTTCATTGACAAAGGTTGAGAAAATAGTGATTGTTTAAGGGGGAGATAGTGTGGCTATTTGATAAATAATGAATGATATGGGGAGAAGCTTGTGGAGCAGCGAGATAGTGGGGGCAATGAGATAGGGGGAGACCGTGTGGCTATTTGATAAATCATGAATGATATGGGGATAAGATAGTAGAGTAGTGAGATATGGGGACCAATAACATAGGGGGAGAAAATTAAATCAGACGATGCTAGATGTGATCGATCAAAGAATAGATATCACGACAGCTGAGGATCATGATAAAAGTAGAAGTGTGGTTGATATCAGGTTGGTATAAAAATTTCAATTGGTATCAGGTTGGTATCAACAGTGGCGTCATAAACGAATTGACTCATAGATGAACTTTTCATGATACTCTTGTTTCTCACGCCAAGCATTGCTCAAGTGGGCTTAGAGTATGTGTTGATTAAATCTTTGATCGCTATCTATATCGTAAGAGGCAAATGGTGGAAGAAGAAGAATGAAGCCTTAATGAGGTATCAAATAATGGAGAATTGTTTTTGAGAAGAGTTGTCAACAAACCTAAAGGGGGATATTGTTGGGAAAAAATCCCTCAAGGTATCATTGAATCATTTTTGAGATGATTGTGTTTGTTGAAAATGCAGGACTCCATGTTGTGTTTGTTGACAAAGTGAGTCTCAATGACTCAAACTGTTGATAAAGGTGGTTTTCATGGAGAATGGGGAATTTTTTTTTTGGAAAAGGGAGTTTTGATCTTGTGTTAAAGAGTTTTCTAATGTTGTACGCCAGAAATTTTTCGCATTCATCAAAAATTTGGAAAAGGAAAAGTGGCGCGCAAGTCTAAAAGTGGCACGCAAGTGTGGCACACAAGTCCTAAAGTGGTGTGCAAGTATTCCATGCAAGTATGGCGCAAAAATGTTGTGTGAAAGCCATATTTCAGGATCATCATATCAAAATTTTACAAAGGAAAGAAAGAGGTGTGTAAGTTCTAAAGTGGCACACAAGTATGGCACGCAAGTGTGGCATGAAAGTGTGGTGCACAAGTCCTCAAAATGCCTATAAATAGATGGATACCCTTCTCATTTATGAAAGAGCTCAAAAATTATAGAAAATCTAATCTCTGAGCGCGCAAGTGGAAGTGTGCCGCGCAAGTTCAGTGTGTGCGCAAGTGGGGCGCGCAAGTGTGTGGGGGAAGTGTGACGTGCAAGTGTACCACGCAAGTCTCTGTTCAAGTGTACCATGAAAGTGTCCCACCAAAGTGTACCATGCAAGTTTCTGCACAAGTGTACCACACAAGTGTCCGTGCAATTTTGTCGTGTAAGCAGTGTGGCATGCAAGTTTGGTGTGCAAGTGTGGCACACAAGTTGATTTTTTCGCAATGAAGGCAGAGGCTGTGCACTAATAAAAGGGGCACACAAGTCACCCTAGAGTTTCGTGAAAGTTAGAAATTTCCCAGAACATCTGTGGTGAAGCATTATTCCTCATTGGATGAAAATTGGACTTCAAAAGAGAATTTACATACAATGGAGGATACATTCACTAATTAAAATGAAGATACCTACAGGTCTATAAACTATGAGTGGTTCCCTTCCAGAGCAGTGAGAAAAGGAAGAGGAAGAAGGTGATCCTCTCCACCAGCAGTGAGCCAGAGGGAGAGACTAAGGGAGTGACCCTTGGGAAAGTAGTGATCTAATCCTAAACCTTGTAAAGGCAGTGAGCCTGGGTATAGAAGTGATCTAGCCCAAACCTTGTAAATTGGTAGTGAGCTTTAGTGGATTTGGTACAACGGAACATCGCCGTTGTATGCTTCTTGAACGTAGCCCAGTGAGGGTGAACCAAGTAAAAATATCTGTGTCTACCTGGTTGCTTCCCTGCATTGCATCTAAAGCATAACCATCAGATAAAGATAAAAAGAAGTGATCAACATAAACACATAAGGGCACACAAAGAGACCCTTATAATATAGAGGTTAAGATCCAGTGGGGCAAGAAGGCTTTTTAAATAGAATATCCACACCCTGATTTACCTCCCTTCTCAGGGGTATCTAGGACCCTTTTGGTCCTAATAATATTTGATCACCCATGATGAGATCTAATAACTAAGGGTGTAGTTGGAGGACTTTCTAGAGAAGGATTTTATTAGACCTAGTGTGTCCACCTAGGTGTCTCCATTGTTGTTCACTAAGAAGTAGGATGGGAACTTGAGGCTATGCATTGATTATTATTTCCTAAACCAAGTGATGATAAAAAACAAGTACCCATTTCTTGGGATCAATGAACTCTTCAGTAAACTAAGAGGCCTAAGATAGTTCTCAAAGATTTAACTCAAGTCCAGCTATCACCATTTGTGGGTTCAAAAGTATGAAATTCAAAAAATATAATTCTAATGTTACTACATGCATTATGAATTATGGGTGATGACCTTTGGTGTGAAAAATTCCCTTATTTTCCTCATGAGACTTATACACTCGATATTCTATCATTTCTTGGATTGGTTCATGGTTTTCTTTATCGATGACATTCTCATTTACTCTATATTAGAGGATGAACACATAGGGTACTTAAGGATGTTTTTGGGCTTACTTTGGGAGAACCAGTTATATGGTAAGATCATGAAGTGTCAGTTTGATATTAGTGAGGTTTAATTTATAGGGAATTTTATCTCTGAACATGGTATAGTTTTGGTTCTGAAAAACAAAGAGGCCGAGAAAATTTGGGACCCACCCAAGAGCATATTTGAGGTGTAGAGTTTTCTTGATTTTGTTGGGTATTATTGAAGGTTTATGGTGGAATTTTATATGATTTTATCCCATTAACTTACTTTACATGAAAATGGTAGTTGTTTTCCTAGACCTGTAAGTGTTATAAATCCTTCAATGAGCTGAGAAAAAGGTTATCAAATGACCATATTTTGATACATACATTGGACGGTGTTGAGTATATTGTGTTCTATAATGCCTCTTGATCTTGGATTGGGTGTGTGTTGATGTGTAGGGAGTCGGGGATTTCTTACAAGTATAAGTAGCTGAGACCCCATGATATGAAATATATAACCCATGAATTAGAGTTAGAATTAGTAATCTTAACCTTGAATATGTGGAGGTATTATCTTCCGAGTGAGTGGTTTATAATTAAGTCAAACCACCAGAGTCTTGGGTACATCTTTTCCAAGAGAGACCTCAACTTGAAACAGATATGTTGGATGAAATTCTTAAAAGACTATGACTTTGATATAGTCTATAATATAAGGAAGGGAAACATGGTACTGAATTCACTTAGTAGTAAATCTCACTCTCGGTTGGTAGAAGTGTCATCTGAGAAATTATCCTTGTTAAAATTGACCCTATTGGAGGAGAGAGGGATAGATTACCTCCAGTCCATGGCAGGAACACCATTGCTTCTTCATCATGTGATATAGGTATGGTTGGGTGCATAGATTGTGAAGTTTTACATTAATATTTATCATAAGTAGATGCACCATATGGATTTTCTAAATGTGGGGAGCACGTCCTACTTTACCAAGTATTGATAGTTTTTATATCCATCTTATGTGAGGAGGTTCTAAGGGAGTTTCATACCTTCCCCTTGTCAGTACATCCTAGTGTGTTGAAAATATACCATGAACTTTAGTTTTAGTTTTAGGGAGTGACATGAGGTAGAATTTTGTCAAGTTCATTTCTCGATTCCTCACCTATCAATAGTTAAAGGAAAAACATCAGGTTCTATTAGTATTGACTCAACCACTTGAGATCCTTGAGTTGAAGTGAGGTAGAATATTGATATATTTTTTGATGGGTATTTAATGTACTATGATAGTCCATGAAATTATCCGGTGATTATTGATCTACTTACTAAGCTAACACACTTTCTTTTCATCCAGGCGTAGAATATGGTGGAGAGTTTGGGGTGCTTGTATGTGAATGAGATCATCCAGATTCATGGGGTACCTTCGGAGATTGTCTTTAACTCTGATGCTCAATTCACATCATGGATTTTGAGATGTTTGTAGAAGGATTTTAGGACCCAATTACAGATGGGAACAACATTACACCCCCATAAAGATGGCCAAACAAAATTAACCATCCATATTTTTGAGTACATGTTGAGATCCTATTTATAAGACTTTAGTTAGAGTTGGTGGGATCACCTACATTTAGAGAGTTCAATTATAAAAATATTTATCACTCCACTATCAGCATGGAACTATTCGAGGCTCTATATGGGAGACCATGTAGGTCACCCTTATGCTGGTTGAAGATAGGTGAGTCATCAATTATGGGACCAAAGTTGGTGTAGATGAAAATGAAGAAAGTTTAGGTGATCCATGAGAGAATGAGAACCACTTAGATGTGGAAGAAATTAATTGTTATAGGTGTATAAAAAGTACTTATCGTGGAAAATACCAACTTAGAAATTTTTGGATTCATTGGAACATTCTCATATTATAAAAGACATTAATTTCATGAAAAAAAATTCAAATAATATTGACAAATAAAAGGTCACCTGAACTAAGAGAGTATATTTTCACGTTAATTTTTTAATTAATTTAATTAAATAAAAAGAAATATTACCTTATTTTAAATATCTTTATTCATAGTAGATTTCGATCATCTAAAACCCTTTTTGGTATTATGTCATTGCGCTTGTCGGATCCAAGTGTAGAATCCATCTAGCGGTGATCCAAACATGCTTTTATAATCTTCTAACAACACTAATGAATCACCAAGTGCTAGTGCAGTCGATTGATAATCTTGTGTTTTTCATCTAGATTGCTTCATGATTCTTCGATCATAAAGAAATAATCTTAATCTTATCATTCTTGAGAGGATGTGAGAAGAAAGATAAAGATTCTAGAGAGTAATTTGTTACATGAAATAATTCTTTATTAACCTCTCTTAGAATGTATTAGTGATCTATTTATAGAAATAGGGTTGGGGTTTATAATTTAATCAATTTCTGAAGTTCTCTTAAAAAAATTTTAAATCCATATTTGACCCCATGCCATGCATTAAAATAATAATATTATTTTTATTTTATGACATGCACTAACTAGCATAATGATAAATATTATTTTACCATCTTATAAATTAATATTTATCACCCGACTCAACCTTGGTCTGCTAGTCCTCTTAAATATTTACTGAATACCTAAATAAAATAAATATTTATTCATTAAATAAATAAATAAATAAATATTACATATCCTCATAATTTAACAATTACATTGTGTATAAATATTTATTTAATTTGTTATATCATTATCACTAAATAAAATTTTTCTGCATTCATGAGAATAATATTTATTCCAACAAATAAATTCAAATAGAATTTAATTGAGATAAATGGAAACACTTAGTGTGTGATAGTCTAGGATTATTTCTCATTGGAATTAGGTGGTGTTGCTTGAATTCCAAGATTACTATCTACCAATGGATCAAAGAATTGAAAATAATGAATAAAATGTCATGGAATTGACAACCACATATGAGCACTCACGGTGTAATATAATCCATTTATCACAATATCTCAACAAACAAGTTGCACACTCGTTTCATCAATATATATTCTTGATACATCTTTATTTGAATATCTAAAATAGACAAGTTTTTACACCATAGCCATGTAATTTAATGAGACAGTCCTATTACAATCAAAAGGTTGAGATATTAACTTCCATTAATATGGAAGATAAAAATTCATCCTTTACTTATTCATTAATAACACATCATTTGTGACTTACCCAACAAACCCAACTTTACCATGAACTATTATCATCTTGGTTTACAACAATACATCTAAGTGTGTGAGTTATAACATGAATTAATAATAATATTAAAGTCTAATGACCATTACACACACTCCCAGACTGGAATATCCAATGACACATAAATATGTATAATTATTACCAGTGGGTATGTTCTCATAATATTCTATCTTGGAGATTACCAAGTGAAAACTTCATGAGAAGAAGCCCTATATTCTTATGATTACTCACATCCAATAATCAACATGATATGTTCCATATACTAGAATGTTATCTGACCATAGAATAATTTTTAATAATATCTCCATGAAATTTAAAGGTTCTCATCATAACAGGGAACTACTATGCCCTTTTAATGAAATAGATACTCTAAGAAATTATTAAATTAAATCCATGAATAATTATAAATGATATGTAATAATATGTTTAAATTAATATTCACCTTTTGAATATACATATAATCTCAAATATAAAATTTTTGTTCTAGAAAACCAACACCAATAGACTCTCACTTGGACTAAATCCAACTACCTATGGATTTTAGTCTATTAGTCCTCACAAGATGATCATGCTTCTACTGAGTTAAGGTTTTATTCAAGGGGTCCACCAAATTGTCTTACGTGGACACTTTACTCACTATGACATAACCAATCTAAGAAAAATCCATTAGGAGATGATATTTCCAAAGTATATGTTTCTTTCATTCATGTGATATTGGCTCCTTTGCAAGGGACACTACTGTAGTGTTATAAAAAAAGTGTGATAAAATATTTACTGCCTGGAATAACATAATGCTCTTGGTAAATGTTTTGTATAAAAAATTATTATTTATGTGCCTTATAAGCTTCAATATAATCATAATCTATTTTAGAATCTATGAACATGGATCTTTTTTGAGCTATTACAACTCCTAGAAACTACATTAATATTGAATATGTATTCTATATGTGATTTTAGAACATCTTGATATGTTTGGAAACTACCATTTGTATATCCTATAATGACTAGCTCTCCATCTCTTCCATATTCTAGGAACATATCCTTGGTTTCCTTAGATACTTAAGTATAGCTTTGACTACCATCCAATGGTGAGAACCTGGGTTATCTTGATATCTTCGTACCACACTTAAGGCATATGAGACATCTATCCTAGTACATAACATAGTATATAAGACTGAACCAATCATCGATGCATATGTAATCCTCACCATCCTTTCTATTTACTCATGTGCTTGAAGAAACATTTTATTAGAAATATGAATACCATGTGACACTAGAAACAATACCCTATTGGATTGTTCTATGATGAATCTTTTAGTATCTTTTCAATGTCTATACTTTGACTTAGATGGAGAAGCCTCTCGAATCTATCCTATTAGATATTGATACCAAGAATATATGTTACATTTCGTAAGTCCTTCATGGAGAAGAAAGTATTAAAACAGGCTTTAATAGAGAACAAGATTAGTATTTTATTTTCAATAAGTAGTATGTCATCAACATAAACTATTAAGAAAATGACCGCACTCCCACTAAAACACTTATAGACGCAAGGATCACATTCATTATTTATGAAACAAATCATTACGCCTTCATCAAAATAAATATTCTATGAACCAGATTCTTGCTTTAATCCATAAATGAATCTTTGTAACTTTCATACCTTGTTGGAATCCTTTAAAGTCACAAACAATTTTGGTTGTGTCATATAGAGATCTTCATGGAGTTTTCCATTAAGGAAGGCTATTTTGAAATCCATTTTCTAAATCTCACAGTCATGGGAATCAACTATGGTAAGTATAAGTCTAATGGATTTCAACCTAAAAACTAGTGAAAAGGTTTCATCATAGTCAATGCTTTGATGATGTTTGAACCCTTTCGTAACCAGTAATGCCATATAAGTTCTGATTTTTCCATCCATTTAAGAACCCGGGTTTTGCTGTTGAAGACTTTGGAATATTCTTGATGATATTCCAGGGCAGCGCCTTCAGACGGCGTGCGATTCCGAGCCCCGGAGTGGCCGGAATTAAATTTTCAGTGCGTTCACACTGGAAACGCCAAATAAATGGGATAACTCCTAAACGGAGTTCCGGATCAGAGATTCGAGTGTATGGATTGGTCCAGAATGAGGTGTTTACCCTAGGAATGACATAAAACTTGTCGGCGCGGGATGTCTGGACCCCTCGCCCGCTTCTGGAACGTTAAACGGATTAAATAAATAAATTAATTCATTTAATATTGAAACACAAGTATCTCTTAAATGGTGGCTCGGATTGGAAAACCGAGGGTACCGTTGAGTTTGGAGCATGCCGTTTACCCTAGGAGGGGTATAAGTTTTGCGGGCGCGGGCCGTCTGTGAAAAATTCCCCCAGGGGCGTTTTCATAATTTGGCGGCTTTGGGCATTCAGCTTTATAACTTCCAAATGGATGCTCGGAATCAAATTCCAAGACCACCGTTGTGCTCAGGAGGTGGGTTTTATCCTAGGGGAGGCTTAACCTCGACCCTGTCGGGCATTTCGGGTGCGGGTCAAAATTGAGGATTAAATTAATTAAAATTTAATTAATTTAATTTTTTTTCTTTTTAAACCCTAACCCCACCCCTCTCCTTCCCCTTCCCCCTGGCAGCCCCTCCTCTCCCTCTCCTCCTCCATCTCCAGTGAGGAAGCTCCGGCAAGGCGACGACGCGGTGGCAGATCGTCCGTGAAGCGTCGGGTGAAGCTCAACAAGGTAGGATTCTTGTTGGATTTTGTGCCCTCATCGATTTCCTCAATTTCTTCATCATTTTTGTATTAGAATTTCTTTTATTTATAGTTTTTAGAATTTTGGGCGTTGGCCAAATGAACACGGCCAACGCTCGATCCCCATCCAATTATCCGTTCTTGAATGTTCTTCGTATCAAATTTTTGGGCGCACGTGAACCCTGACGGATCGATGAGCCGGGGAAGGCGTTGTGAAGATCTGGTCCCAGGGATCCCGAAACCGGTGTCAGATAATTTTTCCGATCACCGGAATGGTCGAGGGGACTGGTCGAAGACTTGGCTCCGGCGAGGGGCGGCGGCCAGAGACCGAACCGGCGGCGGATCGGGGCGACCGCGCCCGGGAACGCGGTGGAGCTCAGATGGTTCAGCTCAACAGCGGGGTCACGGGTGTCGGTCGGGTGAGTGCGAGCAGAGGCCGGCAGAGGCGTTCGGTCGAGTGGCATCGGCAGGACAGAAGGCGGCCGGGGGCTCGCGGCTTCGGCAGGATGAAGGCGGCCGGGGGCTCGCGGCGTCGGCAGGACGGAGGTGGCCGGGGCCCGCGACGTCGGCAGGACGCAGGTGGGCGGGGCTCGCGGCGTCGAGTGAGGGTGTAGGTGAGGGGCGACCGCGGTACCCTCACGGTCGAAGGAGGAGGCCCCCGAGGCATTGACCTCGGGGGAGGACCCAGCGGACAAGGACCCGCTGTTTTCGGGTCCTGTGGGAGAAGAAGTAGACCGGCCTTTTGGCCAGTCCGCTGGGAAGAGCCCGATTCAAGGGGTCCGGTGCAATGGGAGTGAGCCGCGGCGGTCTGGACCACCCCCCCCCCCCTTGGGCCCCTTGCATTTCAGGGGGCCGTAGGTTCCAAACAGCGCGTCTGTTTGACACGCCGTCTGCGACGATGAGATCGTATCGGTGAGGCGCTTTCTTTAAGGTGGGTTTCGGGATTTTTGGATTCCATGCCTGAAGATGAGCGACCTGAGGAGCTTAAATTTAATAATAATAAATTATTATTATGGTTGCGACGGACGTGGCTCGTGAGACGGACATCCGTTTGACGATCCGTCAGAGGCGCAGTGGCCCCGAGGCTGAGATAGTCCTTCTAAAATTGGTTTGGTGCCTCTGCAAGTTGGTTCCATTGCTCGGTGGCACGAAACGCAAAATGTGAGTAATTAATTAATTAATTAATTAATTAATTAATTAGTTGTTGTGTCGGACCTAACTCCTGCTTGGGATGTCCGATTGACGCGCCGTCAGTGGAAGCGTGATCCCAGTCCTCGTGCAGAATTTTTGAGGTGCTTTCCAAAGCATTCGGGTTGGAGATGAGGTGCGGGACCCACGGGGCCTACTTCGCACGTTTTACGGTGAAACACCACTTTTTCACTCAACATCTGTTTAGGGTGTTTGAGTATTTGATTCTGGGTGTTTTTCCAAGGGCATTGCAATGGTGCAATCCGCCCACTCTAATTCGGCACGATGGTGTTGGGACCATGAGAGCCGTTTGAGCGTCGATGATGATTTTTCCATCTTTATCACCAGGCGACCGTTTTGGACCAGTGAATAGTCCATTTTGTGTGATTTTTCGAGAGGATCGCAATAGTGCGATCCGTTCATTGAGTTTCGGGACTAGGATGTAGGTGGCACGTGGCACCGCTTGTGTGCGGTGCGCCGGAATGCACCTTTTTCTCCAGATATCCGTTGCACTCTTGTGAGTAGTGCTTTTGACGTGTTTTCCTGAGGGGATCACAATGGTGCGATGCGCCCGACTGTTTTCGGGATCGAGGCTCAGGATCAAAGGACGCCGTTCGGGCATGAGGTGGCGTTGGTGACTTTTCCGTCGGATATCCGTTTGAGGTGAGTAAGTAGTCAATCTCGCGTGTTTTTCTACAAGGATTACAACAGTGTGATCCGTTTGGTTGTTCGGAGGCTCTTGCACGATCTTGTTAAATGTGGAAATGTGAAGGTGCCCCGATGGTGGTCCTTCTACCATGTTTGTAGCGGACCTTTGGCGAGTGATCGCGTGCACTCCCGTGTGAGTGATGTAAATGCTTGAAGTGATGTGGATGGCTGTGCTCCAGCTGATGAGGTGGCAGGTTGGAAAAGTTACGTATACGCCCTTCGTGTTGACGTTGGGGATCCGTGTGCACGATAGCCCTTGGGCTGGAACGTGGTATACTCTAGGAGTATACGGGAGCGCTTTGAGGTACATGTGGTTGTTTGTACCTGAGAATGTTTGTGCGTTCAGTTGGGATTGACTTGGTGTCACACGTTGTGTGGGCCCCATGTGCGTGATGTGTTCTTCTTTGAGTTCCATTGACCTCTTGCGACAGAGAGGGTCCCTCGGTTCTCGTTTGTTGACTAGCGGGGTTGAGTTTTCCCCCCGGCTCTGTGCTCGATGGTTTAGATCAGCAGGTTTGAGTGGTTTCCCCTGGTCTTATTCCGGAGTCGGGTGGTTGTGCGATACCCACTCCGTGTTCGGTTGGCCAGTATTGTACCATCCAGTAGAGATGGTCAGACTAGTTCTGAGTTTTACCCTCCAGCGGGGCTCAACTGTGGGTTACTCATCGACTTCTAGGGTTTACCCTCCAGCAGAGACTGGGCAATGGGTCACCCGATGCTATTAGGGTCTACCCTCCAGCAGAGACTGGGCAGTGGGTCACCCAACGACCTCTTAGGGTCTACCCTCCAGCAGGGCTGGGCAGTGGGTTGCTTGTCGTCTAGTTTCAGGTCTACCCTCCAGCAAGGCTAGGCAGTGGGTCGCCTGTCGACTTATTCCAGGTCTGACCTCCTGTGGGGCTGGGCAGTGGGTCGCCTGATGATGTATTAAGGTCTACCCTCCAGTGGGGCTGGGCAGTGGGTCGCCTGATGATTTGTTAAGGTCTACCCTCCAGAGGCGCTGGGCAGTGGGTCACCTGATGATGTATTATGGTTTACCCTCCAGAAGGGCTGGGCAGTGGGTCACCCGATATCTGGTTAAGAATTACCCTCCAGCAGGGTTGGGCAGCAGGACACCTGTTGGCATTCCAGGCTCAGTCCTTTCTACTAGGCTAGCCTGTGGCTTTCCTCAGTGATTACCAGAGCGGGACCCTTGGGTATTCAGGTCAGTGTTGTGACGACCTTGACTTTTCCTAGAACACTAAAGTACGAGGGGCACTTTCCCCACCGAGACACGTTCTTGTGATGCGATCTAAAACCATGCGGGCGAGTCAGTGCCGCCCAAAGCAGATAGTGTCGAAGTGTAGTGATTGATCCCCTTGGATTGCGGTTTGGGGAAAATGTGCGGGATGCTGGGCATCGATGGTGTTTACTTTTGGGACTATTGGCGACTCATTTTCTTGGGCTGAGCTATGGGACGGAGATCCCCTTATGACGTTGTTCGGGCTTCTTGATTGAGCATAAGGATATGTATATACCATGTTCCGGTACCCACTTCTTGGGTTTAGTTGCTCTCCTTCCAGGAGAGGGGAAGACGCATGGGGTATGCCATGTTCTTTCCATGTCTAGCTTCTCGTGGTTGGATGAGTCTACTCTCCTGATTTAGGTAGCAAAGACTCGATGGGAAGTTCATCTTCTCACCATTTCCAGCTCCTTTTGTTAGGACGAGTCTTATACCTTTCTCTTGTTGGGTTGACCTGGACTCTTTACTTCACTTTCAGTTGTAATCCTCTACTTTTCCTGTTCTCTCTACTGCTCACCCTTTGGTACCTCCTTTGTTGCTCCCTCGAGACTTCGGTGTATTCTACTTAGTATTTTTATACTCACCCCTACTCGGGATTTTCCCGAACATGGTGTGCCCTTGCAGACGACAGACAGGTGGAGAGTGACTTCAATGGAGCGTAGGAGCTTGGGAGCTTGGACCGAGTGTGGTGGTCATTGCCGGGTTCCAGGTGGGAGCCCCATCAGCTGTTTCTTTTTGTTTACTTGTTTCCAGGTTGTGGCACTTTTGGTTGGGTGCATGTTTTTCCCCTTTTATTTTCAGCTTGTACTTTTTACTGTTTAGAGGTCTATGCACATCTGTGGTTTATATATATAGCAGTTGTTCTTTTTACTCTGTTTGTTCTTTCTTTTACTCTGCACTTTTTCATTGAGTGTGCTGCGTGTGTGTGTACAGGTACTTAGGCAAAGGCCTCCCCGAGTTATTGTGCCTTCGGAACTGGTCGCCAGCCCCTGGCCTATGGAGTTGGGCTTGGGGTAGTTGCCGCTCGAGCCTGAGTAGGGTCGGGCCATGGCAAAGTGGTATTAGAGGTGGTTCGTTCCTTGGGATGTTGTGCAGACGTCCCTAAAAGAGGAATTGGTTGGGATTTAGGGCAACAGTGTTAACGTGTCTCGAGAGCAGCTCTCAGGCCAGGGAGTCCAGTGATGGTGCGGCGGCCGACTTATCCATTCACCAGGACCTTGATAACCCTCTTGTCGACTCGGCATGCAAAGACACTTGTTGCAAGGAAAATTTGTTTTTTCATCACATAGGATTGAGTCTTTGACTATCCTTCTTGAGTCAGTTCCCCACCGTTGTCTTTATTTTTATATACACATATGCTCATCTGACCACGAAACTCCTTGATAACATTCAGGATGTCTCCGCGAAGAGATCCAGCCAGGATACTAGATTTGGTTCGTGAAGATGACCCTGTGAGATACGAGGCCACAGTCTAGGACCCATCATGCGAGCCCCTTTATCCGAGTGGGCCGGTAGCAGCACCCCAACTTGTTGCGTAGCAGGCAGTTTTAGCAGAGCATGCTGAGCTTGAGCGTAGGTTGAGCGCGCTCCGTGAGTTCCAGCGGCAGAGACCGCTGAGGTTCAGTGGTGAGCCAGACCCTCAGGCAGCAGAGGTTTGGCTCGAGGTAGTGGTTCACCTTTTCAAGCTTGTGCAGACGCCGACAGTTCAGAGAGTGGCTTTGGCAGCCAGCCTTTTTTCGTGGATCAGTTTTGCATTGGTGGAGTCTGGTGACTCAATTTCTTGATGAGTCGATGCTTTCGTGGGGTGAATTTCAGTTGTTGTTTTGTGGGGAGTTTTTCCCCTCCTGCTTGTGCTCCGTTAGGATTCAGGATCTCCTGCAGTTTCAGTAGGGAAGGATGACGGTGGCCGAGTACGCGGCTAGTTTTGCAGACCGTGCACACTTTTACCCAGACTTGGTTCGTGACGACAACATCCGAGCGCGGAAGTTTGAGCAGGGTCTCCGCCGAGAGATTCGTGCTGTCATAGTACCCTTGGGAATTTCCACATATTCCGGGGTGCTAGAGAAGGCGCTGGTGACAGAGGGATTCCTGTCACGTTCTAGCATTGGTGGTGGCAGCAGGCACGTCGGAGCTGAGACGTCTGCCGCAGCTAGCAGGAATCAGCAAGCAGAAACTCGACGCAGGTGGCCTTCTGACAACCGGACTCAGGGGTGTGGTCGTACACCACAGTGGCGCCGGAGGGCACCAGTGAAGCCTAGAGAGAGTCGGTGATATTCTTGTGATGGGCGAGATCACCTGGCACGAAACTGCCCGACCCGAGTTGCTGAGAGCTTCGGGCAGGAAGCAGCCGTACCACCATGGCAGAGGCAGCACCATGATCGGAGTAGTGCCCAGAGAGGTGGTGCTAGAAGAGGAGAGATAGGAGTTGGAGGTGGCAGATGACATTATGAGGTCTTCCCATCACCGCTAGGCGGTCCACGTTAGGCTCAGGGAGCTGACGGTTGGGACCACGGACAGCCGCGAGCTATGGATGTCTACGATCCTACAGAGCATGGGATGGTGAGAGGTACCCCTTGCGACTCTTCTACTTCTTGCAGTAGAATTGTTAGGCTCTACGTGTGAAAGGATTTTCTCCCTGATCTTTGTTTGAGGTGTTACCAGGGTGACACAGGGCTTCGGGTGTAACCCTGTGTTGGTAAGGAAAAAGGCGTGAGACCTTTTACTTTAGTCGATGGTGTTGACTCCTTCGCTTCCGAGCGTGTAATAGAGTCTTAGTTGAGAGACATTGACTGTGGAATATTGCGTGACCAGATATCCTTGGGTGTTCCACCATATGGATATTCTGAAGGAGGGAATCACCGGGCCTTGTTCCAGGTGCGGGCGGTGATTCCAGTCGCGGTGTACGACGTAAGGGTTCGGTCAGGGAGGTGAGCTACCCCCAAGATCCTTTGGGCCATTTGAGAACGTGCAAGGGGATGGAGAGGTTCCCTATCGCCTTGCCCTAACCCCAAAGTCAAGAGTGGGTGCATGACAACGGCAAGGGCCGACCTTGCGTGAACGGATCAATCCTTTGGTCTATGTGCGGTGACGCAGAGCTGTGCGTGGGTTCTTCTGGGTATGGGAAAGCCAGGTGTGGGCTTAGTACCCCATGTTTCTCCCTAGTTTTTCTTTTCAAGGATGAAAAGATTAAAGGAGGGAATGATGTAAGAACCTGGTTTTTGCTGTGAAAGACTTTGGAATATTTTTGATGATATTCCAGGGCAGCGCCTTCAGACGATGTGCGATTCCGAGCCCCGGAGTGGCCGAAATTAAATTTTCAGTGCGTTCACACAAGAAACACCAAATAAATGGGATAAATCCTAAATGGAGTTCCGGATCAGAGATCCGAGTGTACGGATGGGTCCGGAATGGGGTGTTTACCCTAGTAATGACATAAAAATTGTCGGCGCGGAATGTTTGGACCCCTCGCCCGCTTCTGGAACGTTAAACAGATTAAATAAATTAATTAATTCATTTAATGTTGAAACATAGGTATCTCTTAAACGGTGGCTCGGATTAGAAAACTGAGGGCATCGTTGAGTTCAGAGCGTGCCGTTTACCCTAGGAGGGTTATAAGTTTTGCGGGCGCGGGCCGTCTGTGAAAAATGCCCCCATGGGCGTTTTCGTAATTTGGCGGCTTTGGGCGTTCAACTTTATAACTTCCAAACGGATGATCGGAATCAAATTCTGATACCACTGTTGTGCTCGAGAGGTGGTGTTTATCCTAGGGGAGGCTTAACCTCGACCCCGTCGGGCGTTTCGGGTGCAGGTCAAAATTGAGGATTAAATTAATTAAAATTTAATAAATTTAATTTTTTTCCTTTTTAAACCCTAAACCCACCCCTCTCCTTCCCCTTCCCCCCTGGAAGCTCCTCCTCTCCCTCTCCTCCTCCATCTCCAGTGAGGAAGCTCCGGCAAGGCGACGACGCAGCAACGAATCGTCCGTGAAGCGTCGGGCGAAGCCCAACAAGGTAGGATTCTTGTTGGATTTTGTGCCCTCATCGATTTCCTCAATTTCTTCATCATTTTCATATTTGAATTTCTTTTATTTATAGTTTTTAGAATTTGGGACGTTGGCCGAACGAAAACGGCCAACGCCTGAGCCCCGTTCAATTATCCGTTCTGGAATGTTCTTCATATCAAATTTTCGGGCCCACGCGAACCCTGACAGATCGATGAGCCGGGGAAGGCATTGCGAAGATCTGGTCCCAGGGATCCCGAAACCGGTGTCGGATAATTTTTCAGATCACCGGAATGGTTGGGCGGACCGGTCGAAGACTTGGCTCCGGCGAGGGGCGGCGGCCGGAGACCGAACCGATGTCGGATCGGGGCGACCGTGCCCGGGAACGTGGCGGAGCTCGGGGGGTTCGGCTCAGCGGCGAGGTCGCGGGTGTCGGCCGGGCGAGTGTGAGCAGAGGCCGACGGAGGCGTTCGGTCGGCAGGACACAGGTGGCCGGGGCTCGCGGCGTCGAGCGAGGGTGCAAGCGAGGGGTGACCGCGGCACCCTCACGGTCGAAGGAGGAGGCCCCGAGGTGCTGACCTCGGGGGAGGACCCAGCGGACAAGGACCCGCTGTTTGCGGGTCCTGCTGGAGAAGAAGAAGCTCGGCCTTTTGGCTGGTCTGCTAGGAAGAGCCGGACCCGAGGGGTTCGGTACAACGGGAGTGAGCCGCGGCCAGCGGGCCGGCCTGTCCGGACCCCCCCCCCCCTTTGGGCCCCTTGCATTTCGGGGGGCCGTCGGTTCCAAACGGCGCGTCCGTTTGACGCGCTATCTGCAGTGATGAGATCGTATCGGGGAGGCGCTCTCTTTAAGGTGGGTTTTAGGATTTTTGGATTCCATGCCTGAAGATGAGTGACCTGAGGAGCTTCAATTTAATAATAATAAATTATTATTATGGTTGTGACGGACGTGGCTCGTGAGCCAGACGTCCGTTTGACGAGCTGTTAGAGGCGCAGTGGCCCCGGGGCTGAGACAGTCCTTCCAAAATTGGTTCGGAGCCTCTGCAGGTTGGTTCCATTGCTCAGTGGCACGAAAGGCCAAATGCGAGTAATTAATTAATTAATTAATTGATTAATTAATTAGTTGTTGTGTCGGACCTAACTCCTGCTTGGGATTTCCGATTGAGGCGCTGTCAGCGGCAGCGTGATCCCAATCCTCGTGCGGACTTTTTGAAGAGATTTCCGAAGCATTCGGGTTGGAGATGAGGTGCGGGCCCCACGGGGCCTACTTCGCACGTTTTACGGTGAAACGCCACTTTTTCACCCGACATCCATTTGGGGTGTTTGAGTATTTGATTCTGGGTGTTTTTACGAGGGAATTGCAATGGTGCAATCCGCCTGCTCTAATTCGGCATGATGGTGTAGGGCCCATGAGGGCTGTTTGAGCGTCGTCGGTGATTTTTCCATCTTTATCACCGGGCGACCGTTTTGGACAAGTGAATAGTCCATCTTGTGTGCTTTTTCGAGAGGATCGCAACGGTGCGATCCGTTCGTTGAGTTTAGGGACCGGGATGCGGGTCCCACATGGCACCGCTCATGTGCGGTGCGCCAGAATGCACCTTTTTCTCTGGATATCCACTGCACTCTTGTGAGTAGTGCTTTTGACGTGTTTTCCCGAGGGGATCGCAATGGTGCGATGCACCCGACTGTTTTCGGGGTTGAGGCTCAGGATTAGGGGACGCCGTTTGGGCATGAGGCGGCATTGGTGACTTTTCTGTCAGATATCCTTTTGAGGCGAGTAAGTAGTCGATCTCGCGTGTTTTTCTGCGAGGATTACAACGGTGTTATCCGTTTGGTTATGTGGAGCCTCTTGCACGATCTTGTTAAATATGGAAATGTGAAGGTGCCCCGGTGGTGGTCCTTCTACCGTTTTTGTAGTGGACCTTTGGTGAGTGATCGCATGCAATCCCGTGTGAGTGATGTAAATGCTTGAAGTGATGTGGATGGCTGTGCCCCAGCCAATGAGGTGGAAGGTTGGAAAATTTACGTATACACCCTTCGTGTTGACGTTGGGGTTCCGTGTGCACGATAGCCCTTGGGATGGAACGTGGTATACTCTGGGAGTATACGGGAGCACTTGGAGGTACATGTGGTTGTTTGTACCTGAGAACGATTGTGCATTCAGTTGGGATTGACTTGGGGTCGCAGGTTGTGTGGGCCCCATGTGCGTGCTGTGTTCTGCTTTGCGTGCCATTGACCTCTCGCGATGTAGAGGGTCCCTCAGTTCTTGGTTGTTGACTAGCGGGGTTGAGTTTTTCCCCCGGCTCTGTGCTCGATGGTTTAGATCAGCAGGGTTGAGTGGTTTCACCTGGTCTTATTCCGGAGTCGGGTGGTTGCACAATACCCACTCCGTGTTCAGTTGGCCAGTGTTGTACCATCTAGTAGAGATGGCTAGAGCAGTTTTGAGTTTTACCCTCCAGCGGGGCTGGGCAGTGGGTTACTCATCGACTTCTAGGGTTTACCCTCCAGCAGAGACTGGGCAGTGGGTCACCCAACGCTATTAGGGTCTACCCTCTAGCAGAGACTGGGCAGTGGGTTACCTGACGACCTCTTAGGGTCTACCCTCCAGCAGGGCTGGGTAGTGGGTCGCCCGTCATCTAGTTCCAGGTCTACCCTCTAGCAAGGATGGGTAGTGGGTCTCCTGTCGACTTATTCCAGGTCTACCCTCCAGCGAGGCTAGACAGTGGGTCACCTGATGATTTATTAAGGTCTACCCTCCAGCGGGGCTAGGCAGTGGGTCGCCTGATGATTTGTTATGGTCTACCCTCCAGCTGGGCTGGGCAGTGGGTCACCTGATTATGTATTATGGTTTACCCTCCAGTAGGGCTGGGCAGTGGGTCACCCGATATCTGGTTAAGAATTACCCTCCAGGAGGGCTGGGCAGTGGGACACCTGTTGGCATTCCAGGATCAGTCCTTTCTACTAGGATAGCCTGTGGCTTTCATCCGTGATTACCAGAGCAGGACCCTTGGGTATTTGGGTCAGTGTTGTGATGGCCTTGACTTTCCCTAGAACACTCAAGTACAAGGGGCACTTTCCCCACCGAGAAGCGTTCTTGTGACGCGATCTAAAACTGTGCGGGCGAGTCAGTGCCGCCCAAAGCGGATAGTGTCGAAGTGCGGTGATTGATCCCCTAGGCTTGCGGTTCGAGGGAAATGTGCGGGATGCTGGGCATCAATGGTGTTTACTTATCGGACTGTTGGCGACTCATTTTCTTGGGCTGAGCTACGGGACGGAGATCCCCTTACGATGTTGTTCGGGCTTCTTGATTGAGCATAAGGATATGTATATACCATGTTCCGGTACCCACTTCTTGGGTTTGGTTTCTCTCATTCCAGGAGAGGCGAAGACGCACGGGGTATGCCACGTGCTTTCCGCGTCTAGCTTCTCGTGGTTGGATGAGTCTACTCTCCTGCTTTAGGTAGCACAGACTCGACGGGAAGTTCGTCTTCTCACCGTTTCCAGCTCCTTGTGTTAGGATGAGTCTTCTACCTTTCTCTTGTTGGGTTGAGTTGGAATCTTTACTTCACTTTTAGTTATACTCCTCTACTTTTCCTGTTTGCTCTACTGCTCACCCTTCGGTACATCCTTTGTTGCTCCCTTGAGCCTTCGGGGTATCCTACTGAGTATTTTTATACTCACCCCTACTCGATCTTTGCCCGCACTTGGTGTGCCCTTGCAGACGACGGACAGGTGGAGCGTGACTTTAGTGGAGCGTAGGAGCTTGGGAGCTTGGACCACGTGCTGTGGTCGTGGCCGGGTTCCAGGTGGGAGACCCGTCAGCTGTTTCTTTTTGTTTACATTTTGCCGAGTTGTGGCACTTTTGGTTGGGCGCGTGTTTTGCCCCTTTTCTTTTCAGCTTGTACTTTGTACTGTTTAGAGGTCGATGCACATATGTGCTTTATATATATAGCAGTTGTTCTTTTTTACTCTGCTTGTTCTTTCTTTTACTCTGCACTTTTGCATTGAGTGTGCTGCATGTGTGTGTACAGGTACTTAGGCAAAGGCCTCCCCGAGTTGTTGTGCCTTCGGCGCTGGTCGCCAGGCCCTGGCCTATGGAGGCGGGCTTGGGGTAGTTGCAGCTCGAGCCTGGGTAAGGTCGGGTCGTGAAAATCCATGTCTAGTTTATTTTTGAATACCCATTTATAACCAATGAGACTTATATCTACTAGAGGATATACCAAAATACAGTCTTGGTTTTGATACATAGGATCCATTTTGGAATTCATAGATTCTTTCCATTTGGAAACGTCTATGACACTTACTACTTCCTTGTAGGTTACATGATTATTATTATCAACAAATAATGATTCAACATACTCAGTGACTATAAAATAATATATTTTAGTTTCTTTAACCTCTATTATACTATTATGTAGTAAGTGTGTCTCTAAAACATTCTCTTCTATGGGGATTTTTGGAATATGTTCTTATTTCAGCCTTTTTGTATCTTGAGTCTATACTTCATCAAAGTATATTTCGCTCCCACCATCTCTTTTAGATATATGATCCTTCTCAATGAATGTGGCACATATTTAAACAAAAACCATTTTATCTAAAGTTTTTTATAGGTAGTATCCCTTTGTTTCCTTGGAATATCCTATAGAGATACACTTAGTTCTTTATGGTGTAAGTTTGTTGCCCTAAATAGCCTTAAAAAATGATCGACATCCCTAAACTCATACATGTGATAACATGGGTTAATTTACATACCAAATATCATATAAAATGGTGCTTTCCACTTTATGTGGAACTCATTTTAGAATGTGTCTTTTTGTCTGTAGTGAATATCCCCAAAAGGATAATGGAATACTTGCATGAATCATCATTTATCTCACAATGTCTAACAAGGTGTGATTCCTCCTTTCACTTGAACCATTCCATTAAGGTGTATAAGAAGGAGTGAGTTGGGATATAATCCCATGATCCAATAAATAATCAATTAAAACTTGCTTTAGATATTATTTTCCATGTTATGAGTGAAATTTCTTAATCTTATTATAAAGATGATTCTCAAATTAATTATTATATTCCTTGAATATCTCAAAGGAATTTGGATTATACCTCATTAATTATGTATATCCATATCTACTAAAATCATCATTAAAAGTAATAAAGTATAAGTACCCACCCCTTTCGTCAACTAGAAATGGTCCACACATACCAATATGAACTAACTAAAGAATCTCAATGGCCCCTTCACCACTTACACTAAATGGATCTTTGGTCATTTTTCCTTATAAACATGCATAACATAAAACAAGTGGTTTTAGTTCAAAAAAATATAAATATTAATCTTAGTGTAATATAGTAAAAAAATCATTTACATGACCTAGCTAGTAATTCTATAGTTTGGTGTGGTATGAATTATGAGGAATATTCTTGTTATCAATTGAAATTACTTGGTTTGTGTAACCGAACATATAAATACTATTATTTAAATATGTCTTAGAATAATAAATGATTATTTATAATATAAGCAACACTTATTATCAAATTTGAAAATAAACCCATCTGTATTAAGTCTAGATATAGATATAATGTTTTTGGTAACTGATGGCATATAATAACAATATTTCAAAATTAATATCATTCTCGTAAATAACATGAGGTGGTTGTCCCCAATAGCTACAGTAGTAAGTCTAACTCTATTGGCTCCTCATAGATCTACCTCCCCTAGTGAAATTATTTAGAATTTACTTGGTTAATGTATTTGAGTATATATGTGAGAAACACATGTTATATCTAATACCCAAACAATTGAAATAGATAAATTGCACTTGATAACGAAATCACCCAAATCTTCCCCTTAATTCTTTGTTTGGGTACAATTTTTCTTCAAGTGGCCCTTCTTTACACATGAAAAATAGATAGCATCATTTCCCCTTGATTTCCACTCATTATTTCTCTTATTTAAAGAGCATTGCATGTAATATTTATACCTAGAGATCTTCACTAGACCATTCCATTTATTCACCATAATGATGGAAGGAATTTTACACTTCATTTCCTATCAACTTGAAAAATTAGAGTGAGATAATCTAGGAGAGTATTATCTATATTGTTCATATTGAAATTATCAACAAATCCAGAAAAGCTCTGGGGGAGTGTTGAAGGAATGATATCAGTGTATAGTTTATATGGTGGTTTAAATCCTAGAACCTCTAGGTGATCAATATAGCTAATGAGTTTGAGAATGTTAGGATCAGATGGTGCACCATCTCCATGTTTTCTCTAAAGGAGTTACTTGTATATGTCAAACCGTTCATGTCTATCTATCTTCTAATAAATACCATGAAGATACTAGAGAATTATATAAGAATACATGTCTTCATGTGACGTAATGAGTTCATTATAAATGGATTAAATCATTAAAAATTAAACATCAATCACATTGTTCAAATTTTTATCATAGATAGAGTACTCATCATCACTCACCTCCTTTTTAATAGGATCAAGAATTGGGGATTCTATCACGAAATACTTCTATTCATGGTGGAATACAATCTATATGAATTTGAACCATTCTTAGAAATTACTGCTAGTTATGATATGATATTTTTCAAAAAATTGATCATAGGGACAATTTGGTTGATGGGATTTTCATTACTCAACAATATTAAAATAGATGATTATTTGTAATTCACTTGATTAAAATTTATATGATACTATAATAATTTTAATTTTATTAAGTCTCCCACTATTTTATCAAGTCTCAATGGCCCTATCCATTAAACTTATAATGTCTCATCACTATAGACATTCTAGTTGAAAGGATCCACATTTACCTTCTTATAATAGAGACAGAGGCCATGGAAATTATAAGAATGTAATTAGGTAGGCATTATTTCTAACTAAAAAATGTCAACTCCTTGAATTATTGAGTGGAATCCCTAATCCATAAATCTTGACTAATATTTCCTCAATACTCACCTCCAAAATTTTATTGAAAATATGGATGCCATTAAACCCCATAAAAAATCAGTTCAGTCAACCCAATATCTTAGTTAATACTTCTTAATAATTAAAAGTTCCCCAATGGAGCCAGAACTAAAATGTTAACTATGGGTTCATCTTAATTTAGACGATGGAAGGATTAATGAATTAATATAAACTTGAGGTATTTTGTTTTTTATAAGTAAATTTTCTTATTTTATATTTAACAAATATTACTAATATAAAGTGGATTTTACTTTAGGTATTAACTATGTTCTAATATAACATTTACGCATAACCGAATTATTTTAATTCCATCATTACATATTAGTTCATTTCTTTATATGATCACGGTACTGCATCTATAAAATAAATCATGCATAAGAAAAAAATAAATTAAATAAGTAAACGACATTACCATGATCTTTATCTAATGGTTGATTTATTGTGTGGACAATAAATCAACCTATGAACCTAGGGATAAATTCGTTGTTCCAATCTTAGAATGAGTTACAGTATCCCACCTATCTGCCTATGTTTCTACCAGATTGGTTTCATCTTAGTTCCATCTTGAACTACCTCCACCACAGCTTCACCTTGAACTAAATACATATTCATTCAGAAACTCATTTGGTTACATATGTTTTATAACTCAAAAAAATGTGAGGTGAAATAAAGTACTAGTAAGGGGAATTACATAAAATAATCTTACACATGTAGGTCATACATTATAAAAGGGGGAGGGATGGCACAAAAACGATCATATTTAATTTTATAATGAATAATTGTAAAATCATACAATAAATTAAATTAAATAAAACCAACACATACATAGGTATCATCAAAGATCATTATTGATCATAAATATGCAATGATTACACATTTAAAACAACTAGATATCATTAATTTCTATTTATTATGTAATAAGATAAAACAGTTACGAATTAATCTGATTAATTATCTTATTAATAAATTAATTTATTTTATCTTATTTCATCTAATCATCCTGAAATTCCCATACAATTTTATTTTAAATAAAATAAAATATTTTATTTTATTTAAAACTAAAAAAATAGTACACAAATTTATACTTGTAAGCAACTCAATGATTACCTATTTGAACTACTCAATGTGGTTTTAATTGTAAAAAATACACTCATATGATATATTATGTACATGGAATGTGTCATAATATACTGTCATGTACTGTCAGTTTAATTTCACATAGAATACATGAAAAATATGTAACCTTTACAATTTAATTTATTGAGTCTTTGGTGCATAATAACCACAAAAGATTCATATTCTTGAATATTACATGGAATTAATTAAGCATTTAATATAATATAAAAACTAATGTCCGGTGTGTACTGTCATCTTAATGACCCATGGAACTCATGTCAATGAGTTTTAATGGATTAATTAGTTAAATTTAATATTTCAATGTAAATAGATAATGTACACAATGTGTGAAAGACAACCATATGATATGTACTTCTCTTCACCGAATATCCATAGTACATGCTTAGGGACTCAACGTGTACTTTTCATTGACATTAATGAAGTAAAAATCATGTAGAAAGAATTCACAATATGTAATAAAAGTTAAATGGTTTCTAGTTTGTATGTGTTTTGTATAAAATACTCACAATGTATTAATTACATGATGCGGTTTGACCCCGTGTTTTCCTCCTAGAAAACTTGTGGACTACATGAATTATAGTCAATCTACACAGTGTGTTATCTAGAAAATCAATGTTCCAACCTGGATGGTAAACACACAATGTATTCATTACACATGGCATGTACCAATTACATGATGACCTGAAATCCACATGGGCTTCCTTAAAAAACGAACAAGGATACACGGTGTGTAACAATGGAGTGCACACTGTAAAGTCTTTTATTATCCTACCAGAATTCTTGGAACCTATGTATAACACCCCAACCATTTTATGCTATGTTCCTCTTAAATAATTTCTATTAATTAGATAGACTATATTTCATGAAGAACTATGTCTTTTTTGAATCAAATCATTATAGGATAAAGTTATAAGCTATCCCTTAAACATAAATTTTCCACTTCTATGTTTTAAATTTCGAAAAATGGACATCTAGAGTTGTGACCAGTAAGTCATTTAGAGTTTGATAGAACCAACTTGATTTTTTTGATGAATAGTAACATACCCTTTATGAATAGTAATATTAATAGTAATATGAAACTTATAAATAGTAAATAATGGTAATATTTTATTTTCCTAAGGTAATAAAATAATGAGATCTTGGTTGATTTTCAATGAGATATAAAACTAATTATATCTTTAAAATTGTTATAATTTTGAATTAACTTGATTTTATTTATAAATTAAATTAAAAATACTTAGAAAATTATTTCCAAAAAATGGAGTTCATTTTTGAATACTACAAGTTGAAAAATGGTTATGGTAAATTTTTGGTTTTTTCTAAAATACTTGAATTTTTCACGAATAGTAAAAATATAGTTTTGAGTTTTCTATAGTTTAATGACATCATAATGTTGTAATAATTAAATATAAAATTCTGGTATACTTTTTTACAGTAACCTATGACATTATGTGTCCCAAGTGGCTAAAACCGTGGTAAAATACCATGGGAAAGCCCATGGTTTTTCAAAAACCACTAACGGGGTGTCCCTTTTAATTAATAAAAAAATCTCTCTTAATTACTATAAATACCCACTCAACCCCTTCGTTTTCTTTCATTAAAAACTCAATATCCTCTAATATCTGGTTTTATTAACTCACTGGGAGTCCTCCCAAAGTTTCCTCAAACCCCCAAGGTACCAACCTTCATGTTTTGGGAGTTTCTCTACAAGGTAAGAGAATCAACCACCCTTCTCTTTTCTTAATGATTTCATTTTGTGTTTTCCCTTTTATTTTAAATTATATTATGTGGGGATATTTCATTTATTATTACCATTACTGACCATATTATTTAGGAGTTATGAGATACCCTCTTTCTCTCATCAAACTATTTTATTAAATTTTAGGTGATGCCGTTAGGCTGCCGAATTTTCGTAAGAGATTTCTCAAATTTTCTCTTATTTTGAGTTCCTTTCTTTTATACTTATTTCCTCAAATAACATCATCCAAATTCTATGATAATTAAAATACCTTAAATGAACTGAAATTATATTATTTTAATGTAATATTTCATCATCATCTCTCTTTCCCCCTCCTCTTATACTAAAAATGAAAACACCGTCCGAGATGTGTTAATTTATCACACTCAAGGATGACGGGTTCTCAATTTTTATTACCATGTACAATTATGGTAATGAAACCATTTTTATGGTTGAACCAGATCATAATATATGTATTTCATCTCATTAATGTTCTTTAATCCCTACACACTCATAATATGGAATAATAATACCAAACAAGTTCATTGTTCACAAAACCGCCAAGCTTAATCCAAGCGTTTATCAATAACTTTTAACTAATGATTCATCCTAAAGTATATAACCCATAATCATAATAATATAATTTATATATATTTAATTTCACAAATAATATATATTAACAATTCTGTATGTTTAACCACATTTCAAATGAACTTCCATTCATGAAAGCAAGTAAACAAATCATGAAAACCAAGGAAGAAAATGCTTCCAAAACAATAAAATTAAACCACTTAAACCCATTAAAATAGCCATAAATGACCCTAATAAGGTTATAATAAATCAATTACATTTATAGGAGGTTATGGAATTATTAATTAATGAATATAAATTTTATTATTCAGGTCATTAAAACAAATGAAGAACACACTCAAGAAAAATGTAAGGGGTTTCTCATCTCACTTTTGTTTCTGTGAGATTTTCATTTTTCACCACTTATTTATTGTATGTGGTATATGTGTAATAAAATTTGATATATAATAACATTATTATATTTATATTCATGTTATCAAATGATTCATTTTACAGTTATTAAGTTCTGGTCATATGATTTGACCAATTACATTGTGGTAAGAGACTTTGTCTCAACTACTATTTTGTTCTGACTAACTTTGTGTGGTGCACCTAATAATCCTTATGTGGTGTAACTAATGCCCATTTGAGATCACTTTTCCTTTGAAATTATATTTATATTAAATATCCATAATCACATATCATGGATATGTTTGTTTTCTAAATCGTATACCATTTTACATACGGTGTTTATTTGGAAAGTTATTTCAATTACAGAAATATTGATGAATTCGTATACTCTACTCTATAAAGATATTGAAAAAGAATATTGAACTTGTATTGAATCAATGTATAAAGAATTATTTGGATATTAAGTGGTGGGTGGGGCCTGCTATATCCCCTAGATGCATCGGTAGGTCTAATGAGACAAATTAGTTGGTGACAATCCCTTTCGAGCTTGTTTCCAAAAATCAGACGGGTTTCTACCCACAGAACTAAACCTTTTTTATAGTATTATGGTATCATGTGCCAGATACATGCTGTTCAATTAATAATCATTCTCTTTATTCATTATTAGTTATTACTATCCATGAGGGTTTCACTATGAAAAAATCTATGGATGCAGTTTCATTCTCAGTTTATTAATGGCGTGAGTTTTTCATTTATTCACCATGCCATATTGATTATGTTAAATTGTTTACAATTCAGTTATTATTGATTCATGATTCTTCCATTTGTAACCCTTACTGAGCGTTTGATCTCACCCCTTTCATTGTTTACTTTCAAAAGGTGACGAAGAGGAGATCATTTATTGAGTTATTGTGGATGCAGTCTTTAATTTTTATTATGGATTGTATTTTGTAACCTTTTACAACATAAATTGAGTTACATATATGTATCTAGTTTCTTCAAGACTATTAAACTGATCATTCCTTTGGGATTTTTATTCCTTCTAACCATGCTAATATAACAAGTAATGAACCGACTCCGGTCAAGAGGGGTCAGGGTGTTACACTATGGATGGGTTATTTAGATGTAATATTCATTACTTATTAATATATATCGGTAATATTATCAAAATCGAAGAGGGGGATGAATATATTTTGATTACAGATTAATAATGAATTAAAACTTTAAATGAATTTTAACTTTGAAATGCACAATGATCAATAATCAAATAAATAATTATAAATTTGAACATGACCAGATATGATATCACTTGATGGTTTTGGGAATAGAATATGATCTTATCAAGTATGTTCTTGACTCAACAATTGTTAGATTTATTAGACCATTCACATATTGTGAAATATTTAAAAAAAAGACCATTGAAAGTTTTCCAAATAATATTGAAAAATAAAAGTTTGAGAGAGCCAAGAGAATATCATTTAACATTATATTTGTAATTAATTTAATTAAATTAGATGATATATTACCTTGTTCTTTAGATTTTTCTTCATAATATATATTGATAATCTAAAACACTTTTCAGTAATCCTTCTTTGTGCTTATAGGATCCATGTGTAGAATATCTCTAGCAGTGATCCACACATGCTCTTATGATCTTCAAATGACACTAACGAATTTTCAGGCTCAAGCAGAATCAAGTGATCTTATTGCACTGTTCTTCTTTATTTATTTACATTTCTTTGGTATTGAATAAATTCTTTTGATCTTCTCATTCTTGAGAGAATGATAGAAGGAAGAGTATGATTCTATAGAGAAATCTATTGTGCATAATAGTTCTTGATTAACCTCTCTTAGAATGTATTTGCAGTCTATTTATAAACCTATGGTTAGGTTTCGTAATTTTATTAATTTCACAAATTACCTTAACAAAATATTAAACCCATATTTGACCCCATTCCATGTATGAAAATAATAATAATATTTTTATTCCATGATATGCGCTAACTAGTACAACGATAAATATTATTTTATCAGCTTGTAAATAAATATTTATTTCCGGACTCAACCTTGGTCCTCTAGTCCACCTTGATATTTATTTAATATCTGAATAAATTAAATATTTATTCAATAAATAAATATATAAACAAATATTATATATCCACATAATTTAATAATTACCTTGAAAATAAATATTTATTTAATTTACATGATCATTAATCTTGAATAAAATTATTCCTAATTATTGAGAATAATATTTATTCTAACAATTAAATTCAAATAGAATTTAATTTAGATCAATGGGAACACGTAGTGTGTGAACCTATAGGAATATTTCTTGTTGGAATTTGGTGTGCTTTCCAAGTCCAAGATTACTATCTAGCAATGGGTCAAGGAACCCAATAGAAAGAAGTTAATGTCTCAATGTCGACAACCAAATATGAGCACTCACTGTGTAATATAATCCGTTTATCATAATATCTTATCAAGAAGGTTTCAAACCAGTTTCATTAACCTATATGGTTGATATGCATTTTTTTACTAACTAAAATAAACTTTTTGATACACCAAGGCCATTGAATTTAATGTGATAGTTATATTTCAATCAAAGGGTCTAGATATCGACTTCTATTAATATGGAAAGGAAAAATACTTCATCAACTTATTCATTGATAAAAAATCATTCATGAATCTCCTAACATACCTAAATTTACCATAAACTATTTTTATATCAACCCAAGCATTTTATATATAACATTAAATGATTTTAAGCATAATTATACATCAGAGTACAAGACATGGATCGTTAAGTCTAGTGTCTTGGAAGACTAGGAACATAAAACATAAAATATGGGTATAAAAACACTTATTTATTTAATCTCCATAAAAAGAGATCATAACTTCTTTTGAGCCCTTAAATCTACATAGGGTACCCTAGGGAACACATGAGCAAAGGGATGAGCTAAAACTCCCAGTAAGGTAATGAACATAAGGATACATCTTAAGCACATGAGTTAAGAGGCATGGAATAATGATATCCGAAGGATGAAACTTATAGATAAATTTCATATAATCATGGTATCATATAAAAATAGAATCATATAAATGTGGAAGAATCATAATCCATGTCTTTAGTACAATTCAAGGCTAACCGCCAATCCAATTTCCCATTTTAGTACGGGTCATGTCTAACTGCGAATCTCGTTCCACATTGCATCTCATGAGACGTAACTTTACCCAATTCATTTGAGCGCTATCTGGGTGAAACCATATCAACATTTTTATGATTATTCTTTCCACATAATTATTATTTCTACATAAATAATCATACATAATCAACCATACATAAACATAAGGGTACCCAAGGAAAGAATTAGATACCACAATCATGACATAAATCATAACCAATGAGCGTATCATGTAAGTTTCCATGAAATAAAGGGATTATAAAATAAAAGGATTATAATAGGATAAAATAGTCTTATAACATGGTATGTGATGTCAAACAGAAGTGAAAACATATAAGGAATGTATTTGATAAACATTATCATTAAAAACTTTTTGTGCGGTTTTAAGGAAAATACTATAGAGCTTTTAAAATAGAAAAGAGGAAAATATTTTATATAAAACAAGAATTTAACCAAGAATGTTTTAATAATAAAAATACTGATTTTATAAAGACAATGGTGTCTTAAAACATAGGATAGAGTGCACTTGAGATTCGGTAAAAGTTTGGGAAGTTTCCTTAAAACAGGTTTGCTTATCGGAAAGTTCTAAGGATGAAATATTTTAACAAAATGTATATCCAAAAAATAGAGTGATTAAAGGCTCTTCATAAATGAATTTTGTAAAACTATAAATAATTTATAAAATGTACATAAACAGATAAGATAACTCTATTTTGATATATATAAATATAAGGCATCCCGAAAGAACAAAGAAGGTTTGGGTAGAATTCGTTATGGTTTATCGGCATGGTGTCGGGTGTAACTAAGGGGGATTTTTGAGAGAGAAAAGAGGTTTCTAATCACTTAGAAATAATGATGAAAGTATGGGGGAGGTGATAAAACATACCCCATAATTTTTTATTACACAAAAAAGGCATAGTATAGAGGACAATCTTGATTAAGAGTGAAATGGAGAGGATCCCTTACCTTAAATCCGTTGGTGTTCTCCACTTTTTATTAAATACCTGAATAAAAAAAATTAGGTTTATTAATTAATAATTCCAAAACCTATTATATATTTAATTGGTTTAGTATAATAATTTTAAGATCATTTACAACCATTTTGATTTGTAATGAGGTTTAATTCCATTGTTCGGGTCTGTTTGCTTACTTGGATATAATGATTAGTTCATGTTCGGATAAACACGTGTGATGAAAGTGATTGTCCATAATTGAAGTTGTATGTTATTAGTGAACATAAATGAGATTAAATGGTTTAAAATTTAATTTGGTTACTTATATTTAAGTTGAATTATTATATAAAACCATAGTGACAACTGTTTTTTTAATCGGTGGGTTTGATTACAAAGAACATGTTTTGCTTTATAACTTAATAAAATTTGTGAAAAAGGATTACAGAACCAAAAATAGGATATATTACATATATAAGAATCTGGTTCAACCATAACAAAAAAAATTTCATGACCATAATTAAATATGATAAAAGAAATTGATAAACTATTTTCCTTGAATGTGCTAAATTAGTGCATCTCAAATGGTGCTCTCATTTCTTTCAAATAAGATGGCAGGGAAAGGAGAGAAGATAAGGAAATATTCCATTAGAATAAAAAAAATTCTATTAAATGTATGTTACTAGAGTTATCATACTATTTTGGTGAAGGGAGGCGAGGAAAGAAACAAAAAGAAAAGAACTTAAAAGAAATGAAGGAATTAGAAAGAGGAATTTACCTCTTAAGACTTCCTCCTTTGAGAACCTCTTAAGGGGAAAGGTTTTAGTATTTTGAAGAGGATATGAGATTTTGGACGTGGGAGAGGATATTGGGAAGATATTTTGTCAGAATATTGGTAAGGAAAAAGGCTTTAGATGAGTGAAGAGAAGTGGGAGTGAGGGGGGGGGGGTTATAGTGGAGGAGAGGAGGGTTTTCATAATTTTTTAATCATTAGTTTATTATTTCTTCACAACACAAGGAATAGTAAGTTTTCCATGACCAAGGACCGTAATAAATTTATGTGACTTCGAACTAATTGGTCTTACATCAGTAGATCATCATCAATGACTCACTATATCCTTTATTTAGCATTTATCGTAAATTATCACATTGTACTATTCATTAAAAATTCAAGTATTTCAGAAAAATCCCAAAAATTCACCCTATCCATATTTCGATGTGTAGGATCCAAAAAGGAAATATATTTTTCAAAAATAATTTTCTAAATATTATTATTTTAATATTTAATTAAAATCATAATTTGTTATCAAAAACCAGTTTTAAAACATTCATTTACTTATTCTAAAATATATGTCTATCATACTTTCAACTAGAATATTATTTATATATTATCATAGGTAAGGTTACTATTAATTAGGGTATATCAATATTCATAAAGGTATGTAACTATTCATAAGGGTAGGTTACTGTTCACCAAAAAATTAGTTTTTCTTATCAGACTCCAAATAACTTACTGATTGCAACCATGTATGTCGGATTTTCAAAATTCCTAACACAAAAGTGACAAACTTATGTTTAAAGGTCACTTATCACGTAGTAGTTCATTATGTTGTGTTTTCATGTGATTTTATGACATATTTATAAGAAGGAAATTTCTATTGAAAAACATTGGGTCGTTACATTCTTCCCCCCTTATGAAATTTCTCCCTCGAAATTTCATTTTACATTCTAAGATAAAAATAGGTGCAGGTAATTTTCCTTCATTGCTTCCTCTAGTTCCCATGTTACCTATTTGTATTTATGGTTTTTCCATAGTAAATTGACCAGATGAGTAGTCTTGTTGTGTAGAACTTTGTCCCTATGATCCAAGATCTTCACTGGATGCTCCTCATAGGAAAGATCATCCTCCAACTGTACCACCTCTGAAGAGAGTACATGTGAAGGGTCTGGTATGTACTTCTTTAAGAGGGATACATGAAGGACATCATGTACTTTTGACATGGTAGGTGGAAGTGCTAGTCGATAGGCCACAAATCTGACTCAATAAAGGATCTCAAAGGGGCCAATGTACCTGGGACTTAACTTCCCTTTTTTCCCAAACCTCATGACCTTCTTCCATAGAGATATGCGTAGAAATATTATGTCTCCAACTTTGAACTCAAGGTATCATCGACGGTTATCTACATTACTCTTCTATCGAATTTGGGCAGCCTTGATATGGTGCTGAATGGTTTTCACCTTCTCCACCATTTCTTCAACCATTTCAGGTCCTAGCAGCTTACACTCACTGACTAAATCCCAACAAGATGATGTTTTGCACCTTTTTCCATATAGGGATTTATATGGTGCCATTCAGATGCTCGAGTGGAAACTGTTGTTGTAGGAAAATTCAACCAGTGGAAGATTTTGGTCCCATCCTCCTTTGAATTCCACAGAACAATCTCCCAAAATGTCTTCTAGTGTCTGAATAGTTCTCTTAGATTGGCTATTAGTTTGAGGATGGTAGGTCCTACTGAAGTTTAGTTCAATTCTTAAAGAATGATGAAGACTTTTCCAGAACTTCGAGGTGTATCTAGGATCACGGTCGGATACAATAGATAGTGGAACTCCATGCAGCCTTACCACTTCTTTGATGTAGATTCGTGCAATTTTATCCAATGATAAGTCCTCTTGATTCGTGATAAAGTGAGTTGTATTTGTAAGATGATATAAAAAGACCCATATAGCATTGTCTCCTCTGGATGTCCTTGGAAGTCCAGTGATAAAGTCCATGATAATGTTCTCCCACTTACATGATGGTATGGGTAGTGGTTGTATCACCCCCTTAGAATTTTTCCTCTCATCCTTCACTTGCTGACATACCAGGAACTTTGATGTATATTTAGCAATCTCCCTTTTCATATTGTCCCACCAAAAGTTTTCTCAGAGATCTTGATACATCTTTGTGCTCCCTGGGTAGATAGAGAAGGTCAAGCTATGTGCATTATATAATAACTCCTTCTTTATATCTAGATATGATGATACAAATAATTGTGTCTTAAATCTTACAACTCCTTCTTCATCAATTTTGAAATCAGGGGATTTCCCATTTTTAATAGCTCCCATCCTTTTCAGAAGTTCCACATCCTTCCTTTGAGCATCCTTTATTTTCTCCAAGAGGGATGGTTGACCAATAATTTGAGAAAGGATTGATGGTGTTCCTCCCATAATTATTCCCATGTTAATCCTTTTCCAATCTATGAAGATCATATCCTTTTCAATTCTCATCATTGATAAAGATGCAAGATCCTTTCTTCTTAGAGCATCGACCACCTTGTTTGCCTTATCGGGATGGTAGTGGATTGAGAAGTCATAATCCTTAATGAGTTCTATCCATATTTTCTAGAGTATATTGATCTATTTTTGTGTGAATATATATTTGAGACTCTTGTGGTCAGTATATATCTCACACTTCTCCACATAGATATAATGCCGCCAGATTTTCAATGCAAAGATCACCACCGCCAACTCTAGATCATGCCTAAGATAGTTTTACTCATGGACTTTCAGCTTCCTTGAGGAATATGCTATCAATTTTTCATTTTGAATTATAACACATCCTAAGCTCTTCTTAGAATCATCACTATTCACCACAAAGAGTTCTCCACTTGTAGGGAGTGTGAGTACTGGTGTAGTGATAAGCCTCGTTTTCAACTCTGTGAAATAGTCTTCACATTCCTGTGTCCATAAGAACATTACTTTTTTCTGTGTTAGCTTGATCATTGGGTTTGAAAATTGTGAAATGTTATTCACAAATCGTTGATAATACCCATCTAGACCAAAAAAGCTACGGATCTCTATCACAAATGTTGGCCTCAACCACTCTTCAATTTCCTTTATCATGGAAGGGTCCACAAATATCCCTTTAAAGGTGATAACATGCCCCAAGAATGATACTTCCTCTATCCAGAACTCACATTTACTATAATTTTCATACAAATTCTCCCTTCGCAATGTCTTTAACACTGTATTCAAATGCTCCCCATGTTCCTCCTTGATCTTGGAGTATATCATAATATCATCAATAAAGATTGCTAAAAATTTGTTGAGGTAATATCTAAAGACTATATTCATTAAATACATGAAAATTTTTGGAGCATTAGTGAGTCCGAAGGGAATCACTATGTACTCATAGTGTCCATAACTCATTTAAAAGGCATTCCTAGGAATATCTTTCTTCCATACCTTTAATTGGTGATATCCCGACCGAAGGTCCACCTTAGAGAAATAACTGGCCCCACGAAGCTGATTGAACAAGTCATCTATCCATGGTAGAGGATAGTTGTTCTTTATCATGATTTTATTGATCTCATGATAATCAATACAGAGGTGCAATGATCTGTCCTTCTTCTTGACGAATAGGACTGGTGCACCCCATAGTGAAGCACTTGGGTGTAACCCTTCACCATATTCTCCTGTAACTGCTTCTTCATCTCTTAAATATCTATAGTGTTTATTATGTAAGGTGTCTTTGATATAGGCAGAGTTCCATGTATAAGTTCAATTGATAACTCAACCTCTTGGTTAGGAGGAATACCAGACAACTCTTCAGGGAATACATCAGTGTAATCCCTCATGATGGGAATGTCTTCAAGTATGATTCTCTCCTTTGTCTCAATCATTTGAGCTAGATATGATTTATCACATGGCGTAAATATCCACACTTGAGAAGATGACTCTAAAGAAGATTAATCTTCCTCCTTACAGTTGTATAGAATTGGAGGATGCTTCGGGATGTGAAGAGTGATCTCCCTTTCCCGACAGTTGATGTTGGCTTTGTATAAAGATTGCCAATCCATGCCCAAGATAGCGTCAGACTCCACTAAAAGAATTATGATGAGATTTTTTGGGAGGTTTAGTCTACAAACATTAACCAGGGAGGAGTTATAAACCAGGGACACCATGATTTCTTCATTTTCTATCCTGATAGATAACTTTTCCTCCAAATTTTGAGGTGGTGTTTGAATAGTTCTACTAAACTTGCAAGATATGAAAAAATGCGTAGAACCAGAATCAACTAGTACATTTTCTATTCTTGAATGAATAACTATCATACCTATCAGCACATCATTTTCCAGCTCCACCTCAGTAATAATGATATAAAAACAAACTTCCTTGTTTCCTTGGAGGTTGTTGTTGATTACCTCTGACAACCGTCAGCTTAGGGAAATTGTTTGCATAATTACCGTGCTCCTTGCAGTTGTAACACTGCACTATAGGCCGAGTGTTGATCTGAACCTTCCTTTATTCTTCAACATTAGTGGGATTTTTCATATCCCTTTAGTAGTTCTTGGACAAATTACCAAACATTCCACATTTAAAGAAATTATTGGTTCCCTTCAGACAGTTACCTGGATGCTTCTTCCCTTAAATTTTGAACGGGAAAAGTCATGCTTCTTTCCATAATGGAATTTTTTTTGGTGAACCATCCATGTTTGTCTCCATTTTATACTTATTTTCATTGGGTCCATGAGACCGTTGAGAGTATCTAATCTCCATTTGAACCTTAATGGAACAACGAACAATCTCATCATGACCGTCTAAGTCTCGAATCACCAACACTTTTCATAGACTCGGTTTTAGTTTGCTAATGAAGTGATCCACCTTACTTTCGGTGTTCATGACAAATCCAGAGGTGTACCTTGCAATCCTTGTAATGTTTGCTTCATATGCCTCGATGGGATCATCTTCCTTCTTCTTGAGTCTTAGGAACTCTCTTTTCATATTGAGATGGAGGGTTTGAGGAAAATATTTGTTGAAAAACATCCTCTTGAATTCCTCCTAATCCATGGAATCAATTTCTTCTTGGGAATTTGTATTCTTGATCAGTGACCACCACTGATCAGCTTCCCCATCAAAACGATAGACTAATAGTACAACCTTCTATTCTTCTAAGCACTGGAGGATGAATAATATATTTTCAATGGATTTAATCCATTGTTTAGTGAGGTGGGGATTAGAATATCCACTAAACATGGGAGGCCTTTTCCGCATAAAGGATTATATGGAAACTTGATCTTTCCTTGGTGTAGAAGGGCGTTCCGCATGATTCAGGTTATTATTCATAACTCAAACGAGCTTAGAAAGTACTGTCATGAAGTTTTGAGCACCTGCTCTCATCATATTAGGCATATCATTAGGGAAATCTTCACATTTCCTATCACATTGGTTGTTGGAACGTGTTCTTCTATTTACCCACCATTAACTAGGAAAAATAATGTATCATTATAGGTCTTAAATAATTATCTATTGAGCATAAAAAGAAAACATTGAACCTAAAAGGATAAACTTATAAAGAAAAATTATATCCTAACTTGTGATTCCTTAGGTTTATATATAGGTTATCCTCGATCAATTTATTATCTTATATTCTTATGGGATTTTTTATCCCTTAATAATGGTTTGTACTAAGCTTTTGAATCTACCAAATCATATCCCCCAAGAGTGTCTTAACCAAAAGTGCAGCAAGGTCCATTGTTGTGTACCAGGATACCTCGGGTCAAGCCCGAAACTCCTTGTCGGAGTTTTCACTCCTAGGTACATCTGTGCCAAATCCGCCTCTACCTGCTCATATCCAGACAGGGATGTATTTTCTTAACAAATTACTTACTCAATACTAACCAAATTTTAGGAATGTTTTCTTATACTTAGTCTCATCCTTAAGGTTCTCACTAAGGTGATCTATTCCTAATCTCCAAAAATAACTAGACCATCCTTTGATACCAACTATAGTGACCAAAGCCTTTTATATATAACATTACATGATTTTAAGAATAATTATACATCAGATTATAATCCAAGGATCGTTAAGTCTAGTGTCTTGGAAGACAAGGTACATAAAACATAAAACATAGGGTTAAAAAACACTTATTTATTTAATCTCAATAAAAAGATATCATAAATTCCTTTGAGCCCTTACATCTGCATAGGGTTCCTAGGGGAACACATGAGCAAAGGGATGATCTAAAAAGCCCATTAATGGAATGAACATAAGGGTACATCTTAAGCACATGAGTTAGGAGGCATGAAATAATGATATCCAAAGCATAAAACTTATAAAATTATTTCATATAAGCATGGGATCATATAAACATTGAATCATATAAATGTGTAAGAATCATAAAACATTGCTTTAGTACGGGTCAAGGCTAACCGCCAATTCCGTTTCTCATTTTAGTGCGGGTCAAGGCTAACCACCAATCTTGTTTCACATCGCATCTCATGTGACTTAACTTTACCCAATGCATTAGAGCACTATCTGGGCGCACCCATATTAAAATTTTCTTGATTGTTCTTGAAAAATAAATATTCTTTCCACATAAATAATCATACATAATAAACCATACATAAACATAAGGGTACCCAAGGAAAGAATTAGGTACCACGATCATGGCATAAATCATAACCAATGAGCGTATCATGTAAGTGTCCAGGAAAGAAAGAGATTAGAATATAAATGGATGTTAATAGGGTAAAATAGGATTATAAAATGTTATTTTATGTCAAATAGAAGTGAAAACATATAAGTAATGTATTTGAGAAACATTATCATTAAAACATTTCTGTGCGGTTTTAAGGAAAATACTATAGAGCTTTTAAAATAGAAAAGAGGAAAATATTTTATATAAAACAAGAATTTAACCCATAAGGTTTTCATAATAAAAATAATGATTTTATAAATACAATGGTGTCTTAAAATAGAGGATATAGTGCACTTGAGATTGGGTAGAAATTTGGGAAGTTTCCTTAAAACGGGTTTGCTTATAGGAAAGTTCTAAGGAGGGAATCTTTTAAAAACATGTATATCCCCAAAAAAGAGTGATGAAAGGATCTTCATAAATGAATTTTGTAAAACTAAAAGGAATTTATAATATGTACATAAAAACATATAAGATAACTCTATTTTGATATATAGTAATATAAGGCAACCCGAAAGAACAAAGAAGGTTTGGGTAGAATTCGTTACGGTTTATCGGCATGGTGTCGAGTGTAACTAAGAGGGATTAAAGAGAGAGAAAAGGGGTTTCTCATCACATAGAAATCATGAGGGAAGTATGGGGGAGGTGAGAAAACATACCCCATAATTTGGTATTACCTACAATAAGGCATAACATAGAGGACAATCTTGATTAAGAGTGAAATGGAGAGGACCCCTTAGCTTAAATACATTAGTGTTCTCCACTTGTTTTTAAAGACCTGAATAAAAAATAGGTTTATTAATTAATAATTACATAACCTATTATATACATAATTGTTTTAGTATAATCATTTTATGTTAATTTATAACAGTTTTGATTGGTTATGAGGTTCAATTTCATTGTTCAGGTCTATTTGCTTACTTGGCTTTAATGATCTGCTCATGTTCGGATAAACACGTATGATGAAACTGATTGTCCATAATTGAAGTTGTATTTTATTTTTTAACATCTAGCATATTAGATTGTTTTAAATTTAATTTTTTTACTTATAGTGAAGTTTAATTATTATATAAAATCATAGTGACAACCGTTTTTGTTAATCGGTGGGTTTGATTACAAAGAACATGTTTGGATTTATAACTTAATACAATTTCTACAAAAGGATTACAGAACCAATAATAGGATATATTAAATATATAATAATTTGGTTCAGCCATAACACAAATGGTTTCATTACCAGAATTAAATATGATAAAAGAAATTGATAAATCATTGTCCTTGAATGTGCTAAATTAGCACATCTCAAACGGTGCTTTCATTTCTTTCAAATAAAAAGGTGGTGGGGGGAGAGAAGATAATGAAATATTACATTAGTATAAAAAAATTCCAGTACATGTATGTTTATGGAGTTATCATACTATTTGGGTGAAGGGAGGTGAGGAAATAAACAAAAGGAAAAGAACTTAAAATAAATGATGGAATTGGAAAGAGGAATTTACCACTTGAGACTTCCTCCTTTGAGAACCTCTTAAGGGGAGAGGTTTTGGTATTTTGAAGATTTTGAGAGATTTTGGACATGGGGGAGGATATTGGGGAGATATTTGGGAATAATATTGGCATGGAACAAGGCTTGAGAGGATTGAAGAGAATTGGGAGTGAGGGGGGGTTTATAGTGGAGGAGAGGAGGGTTTTCATAATTTTTTAATCATTAGTTTATTATTTCTTCACAAGACATGGAATAATAAGTGTTCCAAGACCAAGAAATGTAATAAATTCATGTTACTTCAAAACAATTGGGATTAGATAAACATATCATCATTAATGACTAAATAAATCCCTTATTTAGCAGTTATCATAAATTATCACATTTTACCATTCATCAAAAATTAAAGTATTTTAGAAAAATCCCAAAAATTCACCCTAACCATTTTCTGACATGTAGAATCCAAAAATGAAATCCATTTTTCAAAAATAATATTTAAACCATAATTTATTATTCAGAAATAATATTTAAACCATAATAATTTTCTAAATATGATTATTTTAATATTTATTTAAAATCATAATTTATTATTGAAAACCAGTTTTAAAACATTCATTTACTAATTCTAAAATATAGGTATATTATACTTTCAACTTGAATATTATTTATATATTATCATAGTAAAGTTTACTATTTATTAGGGTATGTTACTATTCATAAGGGTAAGTTACTATTTACCAAAAATTAAGTTTTTCTAATCACACACAAAATAACTTACAGATTGCAACCGTGTATGCCATATTTTTGAAATTCCAAACACAAGTGACAAACGCATGTTTAAAGGTCACTTATCACTTAGTTGTTCATTATGTTGTGTTTTTATGTGATTTTATGACATATTTATAAGAAGGTAATTTCCATTGAAAAACATTGAGTCGTTACAATTATCATCATGGTTTATGGAAATACATCTTAGTGAGTGAGTCATGACATGCATTAATAAGAATCTTAAAGTCTAAGAACCATTACACATGCTCACAAATATGAATATCCAATGAAACATAAACATCTATAGTTCTTACCAGTGGGTCTATTCTCATAATCTCACATCCTAGAGAATACAAAGTGTGATCTTTATGAGAAGAAGTCTCATATTCCTATGAGTACTCACACCTGATAGTCAACATGATATGTGTCTTATCAAAGGATGTTATTAGATTGTATAACGAGGTTTAAGAATATCATCATGTCATTTCAAGGTTCTCATCATAATAATGAACTATTGTTGAAACTCACCTTTTTTCTAAATAAGGGAGAAAAAATTGGATTAATACCCCAATCATGTGAATAAAAAATGGACAGGGAATGAAAGACAACCCCCATTAAAACCCTTCAAGTTAACTTAAGTTTAACTTTCATGTGGCACTTGAGTGACCACAAATTTTTGTAAGTTAAAAATGTGTGGCTCACTTTCATGATGTGATGAATCATATAATTCTAGCATGTGTGACTCAATTACAGAAAATGACCCCTTTTCGTAAGGTCTTGAAATTTCCTATATATTGGACCCTTGATCCCCTGATTTGGAACCTTTTTTAAAGAATGAAGGACTGAAGAATCTATGCTCACCTAAATCCCTTTCCCAAGTCCTCAAAACCCTTAGATAGCTTATCAAAATCTAAAATAAAATGAAATTAATGAAAGGAAGAATGTTTGAGTTCCCAAATGTTTAAAAACACCAATAACCTTTTTGAAGAACCACTTACTCCCTAGTCCAACAATACTAGGGTGAAGCACCCCTACCTATCTATAAACTTTCATTCCCCTCTTCCAAAAACATCTGAGGATACCCCTTTCATTAGGAAAAATCATTACCCAAGTTGTGTCACCCAGATCATACTTCATCCAAGAAGTTGTCTTTATTTCACCCAAGTATCACTAGGGAGAAGTCATATCTAGTTCATCCAGGTATCACTTGGACAAAGGCATCTTTAATTTTCCTAGTTATCAGTTGGGTGGATTCATCTTTAGTTAGCCTAGGTATCACATGAGTGAAGTCATATTTAGTTCTCCTAGTTATCTCTAGAGAAAATTCATTTTTAGATCACCCAGGTATCACTTGGGTGAAGTCATCTTCAACTTTACCAAGTATCACTTAGGAGAAATACCTTTATTTCACCCAATAATTACCTGGTGAAAGTCACATATAGTTTTACCAAGTATCACTTGGGATAATTCCATTTAGTTCACCCAAATATTACCTGGGTGAATCCTCCACCAATCCCTAAGTCCCATTAATATCGCAAATGATAGTGAACTCTTTTAGCTGGGTCTCTTATTCTAGAATTATCTTGTTAATAATCCCACCATGGTCAGCAGACTTACAAGGTTGGGGTATCAGACACACCAACATGTCCCCTTTTGATCGTGCATTCCCTTGGTAAAGGATGTCCCCCACTTAACCTTACTAGTAGAAGGGGTCCTTAGGATGTTCATAATCATTCATCCCCTTGGTAATGAGGAACCCATCCTTGGAGGAAGTGGTAGGAAGATTATTGGTTCAGGTAGTAGTATTCATCTCCTACTTAATTCCTGAAATGTGAATCAAATTATGAAATATATATGACTTTTTCCTATAAAAAGATACGTAAATCCCAGTTCTAGATTCAAAAATTGGTAAAAAGGTGAAAAATGATAATCCCTCCTGGATTCATCCCCTAGACTTTCTTCCTGACCACCCCATTGTAACCTTTCCATCATCCATCAGTATATGAGGAGAAAATTATCATGGGAATCCCTCAGGGAGTAATCCCCTATACTTTCTTGTAAGATATCATACTTCTATCATCTTTCATATCCCCTCCCTTATTCACCAAAACGTGATTAAGGGAGTTCAACCATTAGGCTTACAATTTTGGTGCAAGTCCCTTCTAAATGATATTTTGTGATATGAAATATCTTCTAATATCTCTTGTTTCTCACACTGATCATGACTCACATGTTCTTTGAGATAATTGGTGACCATGTCACCAGCATAATAAAAATATCTTATTTGGGTATCCCCCTTAGGTGTATGTTCCAACCCATCAGAACTATATGGGCTTTGATTACAATCACTAAGAGATATATAGAATTCCACCCTAAGGTTTAAACCCAACGTATTCAATCTCTCACTATTTTTATTGGGCTATATTCTTAGTAAGATCATGACCCCACCTAGAAGGCTACATTTATTTTGGGTTCTTTTCATAACATCCTAATTGAACCATATTCTCTGGTGGATCTATCTTCATAGGTCCATATTACTTATAAGATCAACCTAATCTCATCAATCTATATTCCTTATGGGATTAACTATAATCGGTCGCTCATTTGTAATATTCGCACCAACTTTTACTAAGAATATTTTTCCTATATGTCCTCATAGTATGAAATTAAATTACATGGTCTAGTTCTTGTCACATGACCTTAAAAGGTGAAATGTTTCCCGTTAAGTGGAACCAAAATACATGGGTTCTGATTCCTTTTATGAGGATACATAAGAATCCCTTGTCAATGGCCCGATCCCAACATCAAAACAATGATCGTCTCCCTAGATGATGATAAATTTTAGAGCTCCCAACTATATAGATTAAAACCAGCATCAAAAAATATTAAACAAAACAAAGTGGATAACCTATGATACATACAAAAATTTATATCCACATGTACAAAATTTTTATTGAAGATGTAAAGGCTGACCAAACTTATATTAGGGTTTAAGAAGGATTCACAAACATGGCTTAAATCAATAAGAGAGTCTTCAAGTAGAAAATAATTCCCCTCATTTAGGTGGGATGATCCTGAACTCACCTCATATCAACCAATGCGATTACCCAAGGATCATTAGAAAAATTCCCAGTGATCACCTTCCTTTGAAAAGTATGTCTGTAGACCATTATGGATGCGGGAACTGTTGGGTGTTTTTGGTTCCATGAATAAACTCCTTTGGAAACTATTAGATGGGTGTGAATAATTCTCTAAATATGAATAGCGACACAACCAAACCTCATTGTGTGTGAAACAAAAATGGTGAACTCAACATGAATCCTTCATTGACCAAAATAACTACATTTCCTGGATGTCAGTACATTTCATCTTACGTGATTTTATGAAAATAAAATGTGCCCGACATGAATCCTTTAAAGCAATTAGTCATGAATGTTTTTTTTATTTTTTATGTTTATTTGATGATTTTACTTATTTTTTGTTGTTTTTTAAACATAGGAAAATACAAAATAACTCCCTTCAATCTAAAATGGAATATTACCATAGATGAAAAATGTATTCATCTACAGTCATACAAGCAGGGTCTTCATCGAACTGAAGGACACCATCGCCTACCCATCATTTTTAATACTTGGTGGAAAATGAATAAATTCAAGAATACCATCTCAATGGTAGTATACCAACACTGAATTCCTCATGAGAAGTTCTCCAAAACATGATTCTTAACGAATTATCCACCTAATGAAAAACGATTATGAAGAATCAAGCATCACCTATTTCTATATCAAATCATTTTAGGATCCTCTCCACAAAACAAAAAATTATATTCATCCCTTAACTTAGGGAGGTAGATTATGATGTCAATAATGGACTCATATAAAAAACATAATAGTTTCCCCAAATTAATCTAGCCATTAGCCATCTTCAAAAATTTCATCTGACTTTAGAACCTCATCCTACTAAGGATTCAACCCAGTGGTCCATGGCTCGGGTTACCTAGACTTGAGTGCCCAAGTCATCCCAGCAAGGGAGGAAAATGAACAAAAATAGGGAGTGTTACTATGCAACAATTTCTACTAAATAATCCCACCAACATACTTTAGATCCATTCTGTGAGTAGGTTCATATTCCTACCAGCACCTACCAAGATTTTTGATGCAGTCTGCAAGCACCCAAAGAAGATTGTTGGTATATCCCGACAAAAAATAGGTGAATTTCCTTGTTTTCCCCCCACACATAAGTACTGTTAGTATATTTTTTATGTTTTTGGAGGAAAAAATTAGATATACATTCTTAATCTAACCAATAAATGGATATATATTCTCATTCTATCTATATAATTCATCCATCACATCTTGATAGAAATAGAAGGGAAATCCCATATCCCTTACCACATTCTAAAAAGTTTTCAACATATCTTTATAGAAAAAAATGTAGTCAAGGATAGGACACACAAAACTTAACCCATAATTAGAGTTTCTTATCAGCATAATGTGAAGGATACTCAAGAGCAGGAACATATTTCTGCTTCCATCCACAAGAGTCATCGGCACACTTCCGTGATAAATGGATAACATGTTTGAGCACACATTACCATTCCAATTGGAAATTATTAGTCCATTTTGATGGACACTTTAGGGAAAAAACATATCCTTGATAAAACCCTTTAATCTTTTCATCATATACCAATAACAATACAATATTCGCTCAGGATGGCCCTCGTATATGAAATTTGTTTCCCACAACATGAGACTCTGACCTCCCAATGGAGAACATCTAAAAAGAAATCTCACCACGGATGATTTGAAATTAAAAATTAGTTTCACAACCTTACTAGAAAGGCCTACTTTATGGACATACTATTACTGGTTATGAGAACCCTTATCATGATGATTATTGTAAAAACCCTCCTCATTTTTAGAATATCAATTAGTAAGAAGGTCATCCCCTTTCCATTGTCCACCCTAAAGGTCCTACCTAGGGAATATGTTGTAGGACTCCTCCTTGAGGTTAGACATTAATCTATGGGGGTATTACTTCTTATGATTACATTCACTTTAAATAACCTCCCTTAATATGGAAATAAGTACTCCCCTTATTGAATCATTTATGTGAAATCCCTCATTTTTTGAGGACCTTGGGAATATGAGGTCAGCCATGCTTGATGCCTTGTCATTGATAAGAGGCACTCTTTCTCAACCAAAAGATATCCTAAGGAAACAATAATTCACCAAACCAACCTTGGATCACTCAGCTTGCAACATTGTAGATGGGATTCCCACCAATCCCACATTTTAGAATAAGGTAGTTGGGAAAAATTCACTTTGGTCAGAATAAGTGGAGCAATATCTCACAAAATACAAATATAATAAAATTATCATGAGGAAAAAATAGGTCAAATATAATATAATGGTAATTTTTTTCCCCTGACCACTACTCATTATATAATTATAGAGACTTTTCAGAGGAATTCATACATCACATTCATCTAAATATATGGAAGACTCTTCTCTAGTTAAAATAAAAAAACCTTATAAAGGATATCTGAATGGTGTCGAGGAAATAGAATAACTTCACTATAAAATTTACTGGGATTTCTTTTTAGTTGTACAACACCTGAAATTGGGAAATCAATGTGAGGGTCTTCAATTTGAATGTATTAATTCTTTTAGAAATCTACATCAGCTGATCATAAATGTCATGATAGACACCCATATCAAGGGATGGGTCAAACATAGAGAATTTCATTTCACCTTGATACTTGATCAGTAAATCCCACTAGAAGTGACCTGAGTAAATTTCATCACTTTGATCTAACTCCTAAAATTAGGATCTACCAACAATGGATGGGACACTCAACCTGAATAAACCATGTCCAAATATCATATGTTCTAAGCATAAAGAGAGAGAGACATAAAAAGTCTCTTTAATCAAACATATGAAAATATTGAGCAAGCTTCTCACTTAAGGAAATCCAATCATCGAGTAGTAGAAATTCCTTTATAAGAAAGTAGATAATGTTAAAACCATTTATTTCTCCAAGATCATGCTTAATCAAATATTTGTAAGATCTAGAGGGGATTTTTTAGAGATAAAGCTACAAAAATATAGAAGAAACCCTAGCTCATAGTGCAGGGGGAATTTCTATCATAACCACCTCCTTCAAGACATCCAAACCAAGCTCAAAATGTGGTAGAAATAGAGAAAGATCATCCATATCCCATAGGGATTAGGTCATTTTTACCTTAGCCTCCTACCCCATAAAGGTATATCTTTTCTTATTTATGAGGTGCATCAAATAATGACTCTTACAACTTGTCTTATCTCATAACCCATATTTCTCCATGGGAATGCATAAAATGATGTTTTTCAGAGATTATATATAGATTAACCTTCAAAAAGTGGCTTCAAGAGAATATTTTAAGGAAACGTTGAGGCCTTATAAAGGGTGTAAGCCAAAGAAGCCCATCAAGAGGACCAATGCTCCAAAAGATTGTGTATTTTTTCAATGAACAACTTAAGGGTGACCAACCCTCCTACCCTTTTAATGGTGATATGATTCTTGTAATGAATTATTCATTAGTAAATTTAATCATCACTAGCCCTGAAAATGATGCAAAACATGAATCTAATGCAGGAGAAGAATAGGAGGATGTTTTTATTTCAAACATGGTTCACAATTAAATGAATAAAGATTGTGTGAGTACCAGAAATAAAATTCTTTCAAAAATTTAGAGTCTCCCTCAAATATTAAGCTACAAACTAGTTGATGAGATTCAATCAAAGAAAAGGGTAAATATGTGGCTACATCACACCTACTGCCTGAGGAAGTTTAATCACTTGTGTTGGAGGAGATATTTTTCTAGTACAAGGTGATGATAAAGGAGATGAAGAGACTCAATGAGGAATTACTCAGAGGAAATATCCCTGTTGTATTTTTTCTTCAATAAGAGACTATTTTTACCATCCCAAAAGATCTCTCTCAATAGGAAGAACCCACTATTCCAACAAAAGTGGAGCCATGACACCCTCTTAATTTGAAATCTAGACAACCAATTTATATAGATCTGATGGTGGTAGGAAGTCAGGAGCTCCCTCAATCGAGACAATAGTCAGAGCTATGTCATATGAATTACCACATGCTAGCTCATACTATTTATCATCCAAAAATATAGGTAGACCCATTATATAAATCTCTACCCATTCCTACCCCTATTCAAAAATCTTCTCAATTGTCCATCTCATACGAACTCATTGAAATCATTGAATCATTGATAACTAGATTAGAATCTATGGAAGGATGACATGCACCAATATAAGTGGAGAGAAAACCTTACCCCAAATGCATAGATGGAAATATTCACTAACCATCTATGGAAATCCTATGATTTTAACATTCAATAGCACATGGGTTCCATAATATAACCTGAAAAATTTTGTATCTCAGTTCATTCCCATGATGGGAACCCTTTTGAAGCAAGAAGCAACCAAACTCAGGTGCTTAATATAGATTTTGGAAGAAAAATCCTTTTTTAGTATATTAGTTTACCATCTAGATCAATCAAAGGGTGTGAAGATCTTCACTGAAAATTTCTCTACCAATTCGTCTATATTCTAAGGAAAGTGAAAATCCTTGACCTCTCAAATTGAAAATAGTGAGATAATGAGAGATTAATAGATTTCATTTCTCAGTGGAAGGGTTTTAATTACTGATTAAAATTGTATCTTATTCAAGAATATTTGTTAGGTATATATATAGAGAACTTCTATTGTAAGTCGGAAGCATCACTCTTTCTAGTAAAACATCCAGGTGGGTTTTGGGAACATGCTATAGTTTTAAAAAGGTTGGAGGATTCCATTTAGCGGACCAAAGTCAAGTATCAACCAATGAAAATATTTCAAGAAAATAGAATAGGAAAGGTGGAACCACATTCATCACACTTAATCCAGCTCTTATGCAAGCTCCAACTCCAAATCATGTTCCATATCGTGCAAAAACTCCTCCTAAATAGAAACAATATAAAAAATATACATGTATGTAAGTGAGAAAGGAGAATAAACACCTTCAATTAGAAGACCCAATGAAAATGTTTTATTCATTATGAGTTAAATAAGTTTCTAGATACTTTATACTAGCTATGAAAAACAATTTACTAAGGATGTCAGAGCCTAAAATGCTTGATTGGATAGGTCTCAATGACTACCCCGTCTTTCCCCTTTAACCAAACATTGGGTCACACCATCCATGGATTATTTTTTAAGTACATTTTTCAAAATATAGTTGATTTTTGGTAGGTAAAATTGGGTAAACCACTAGCACAAGTGGCATGTGTTTCTAATATTTTTTTTAAGGAAGAAGGTGAATGGAAACTAGTTGAAAGTAAGGTTGAAAGGAATTTTAATGATTGGATGGATATAAAGATGAAAAATCAATATCATTTTATCCTTAGGGAATAGTTAATCTAGTTGATTGTGACCTAATACTCTTCTTCAATGGTATAACCAACCTTATCAGCACTGAAATCCTCTAAGAGATGATCTTCTAAGAGACGGTGTAACCAGAAAAAATAAATTATATAACGGGAAGATAAACCCATACCAATTTCAAAGATAATCATGAGCCTCTCAGATTCCATGACTCTAGTCCCAAGAGAGTAGATACTATCCCACCAAATGGTACCATGGGAACCTCCCAAATAAACAAAATACTCATCATATGAATAATTACTCTTCAATTTCATTAATGGAATTCATTTAATGGATCCCCTCTCTAATGATGAATATGATTATGAATCCAAGTTCCTTATGCCTAATCTGGGGACTAGAGGTAGAATCCGTAGAATCTGAGGGACTAGAAGAAGTTGTAATCATGAATAAACTCAATATTATAGAAAAATACCTACCATATTTATTTATTTAGCTGAAACTGATGGGAAATACCTTCAGTGATCCCAAAAAGAGCATGAAAATGCTCCCACATTTTTCAAGATTCATCCAGACCTGATTGTTTCTGAGGACTATCTGGAGGGAGTTCAATATCCCAATCAGCAAAGACTAGTGGATAGACTAAGCTATCTAAATTCACCAGTGATAATATTTCCTTTTACTTCTATTTAAATTCATAAATAACTTAACTCAAGTTCTTTAGACCCTAAAATTCCTACGAAGTAGAAACCTTTTGTTGGAAAACATATTTATTTGGCTAAAAAATTTGACATCTTGAAATAGTTGGTTGTGGTCTCATCCAAACATTCAATTTTAGATGATCTCAATTTATCAAAAGTTTTTTGTAAGGAACTTGTGGATGGTCTAATAATCCCTCAAGAGTTGAACAATGAGGTTACCACTGTTTATGTATATCATGCATAAATTAACCTTGTGGAGTGTCACGTAGTTATCTTTTTCACATAATGGGACATAGATACTGTTATGCAGGGACACATCAGACCATTGTATGTATCTTTCATCCTAGATGACATTGAAATCCCACAAGTCTTTATTGATAATGGATCAGGAATCAATATAATTCAAGTATGAATTCTTCATTGATTGGGTTATAGTAAAGATGACTTTTCCCCCTCCACCCTTACATGCCAGGGTTATGACAAGAGTGATAAAAATCCTATCGGCTAAATCAAGATCAAAACTCAATTTGGGGACCTTGTATTTGTCTCTAAATTTTTAATTTTTCAAAAAGATATAGCTTTCAATGTACTTATAGGGAGGTCTTGGTTGCATTAATATGTACTATTCCCCTCATCATACCATAAATATTTCGAATACATAAACAATGAACAAATTGGTACATTGATCAATGGTAATGATATGTTTGAATATTGAGAATATTAATATATTAATATAAAATTTTAATAGAGAGAATGAAAGTTTAGTGACCCGAACTTTTGAATAATATTTGTTTCCTAATTTGGTGTGTTATTTTATTTTTTACTCAACAAAACTATATATTTTTAATTAATGAAGTGATTATAATTAAAATCATACCATTGATTTTCAATTTTTATATGACCGTTGGTCAATATGACTATTGGAAACTACACTTTTAACATTATGATTATTGTTTATAAATACAAATGATCATGGTTAAATAATATAGAAAGAATATTTGATGGCCTCATCCAGTAGACTCAGGTCATACGAAGCCCATATGTCGGAGCTTGGGAAGGAGGTAGCATCATTGGGATTTTCTCTAGACCAAGACCAATCCAAACTCAAACATGTTAAGCTTGAACGAAATCACTTACAGGAGAAGTTCAAGCTGATAGAAATCATCAGTCGAGAAATGTTGTCCGAGCTACCCCAAGATTCTATCACCATAGAACACCTTACTCTTAGGTCCTATGCAGGTGTTATAAGGGGATATGTAATGAGGCCTTAGTTACTTTGTTTAATATTTCTATATAAATAAAATTTGTATTTCTTATTATGGTAAAATTTGTGAATTTCAAATGTCCAGATAAATATAGGATGAATTTATATAAGTTTTATATTATTAATGAATATTGGAAAAAAGGTATTTTAAAATATTTTTTTATACTTTAAATACATAATAACGTGAAATGATTTTCAAAAAATGGTCTTCTATAGTTGTGATCAGTAATAAATTTAGATTCTAATAAGATCAACTTAATTTTTTTGGGAATAGTAAATTATGAATAGTAATATTAGCCTTATGAATAGTAATGTGACCAATGGAATAGTAGAATCACTTAAGAAAGTATAAATATAATTTAGGCATATTGATTGGTAATGTGATATAATAGCATTAGTAAATAATTGATTCAGAAATTATTAGTTGAGTATTAGTATTTTTTCAAGTAAATAGTGTTTTTACTTAAAAAATAAACATCTCGTAATTAGAAAATTATTTTCATAAAATGTTGTTTATTTTTGAATTCATAGAATTGATTTTAGGTTATTGTGAATTTATGATATTTTTATATAATGTTTTGTTTTTCAGTGAATAATAAAAATACAGTTTTGAGTTTCAGTGTGGTTAATGACATCATTAATGATGTAATAATGATGTAATAATTCTGGTCAACTTGTGCACAGTAATATATGTTATGAGGTTTCCCAAGTGGCCAATACAAAGAGAAAATACCATGGGAAATACCATGGTTTTGCAAATACCACTAATGAGGTGTCCCTTGGAAATGAATAAAATATTCCCCCACTTTTTCTATAAATACCAACCCATTCCTTCATTCATTTCATTAAAAATTCATCCTCAATGAAGCTCTGGTATTTTTACCTCCCAAGGAGTCCTCCCAAGGTTCCCTCAATCCCCCAAAGTTCCCATACTTCATGTTTTTGAAGTTACTCTTCAAGGTAAGGGAACCTTTCACCCTCCTCTTTTAGTCAAGACTTCCTTTATGTTATGTCTTCTAATTTCCATTTTACTATGTGGGGGTATGTTCTTATATATCCTTATTACTTATAATTTTATGTCCAAATTATGAGAGACCCTTTCTGATCTCATTAATTTATTTTCTGAATTTTTAAGTGATGTCGTTAGGATGCTAAATTTTTGTAAAAGAAATCACATATTCTCTTTTATTTCATGTTTTCTTTTCATGTGTTATGTCATTCAAATATCCATACCATGATCTTATTTCTATTTTATTATGTTTTTGTACTGTATTATGAGTTATTTATGTGTGGGTGACCCTTTTCTCTTCTCTTATTAATGTTTTCTAAAACTATGTTATATAGTCGTTATGTTGCAGAAATTATATCTCAAATTATATCTCACTTTTTCTCAAGAAATTCTCATTATTTTATTTCTATGAGTACCCAAACCTATTTATTTTCTATTGGTATTCATAAAGACATAAAACTTATATATATATTTTTTCTAGAATTTAAATACATGAAACTCTTATTCCTTTTCCATGGGTTATAAATGACATAACGATCATGTTTTTAAGCACTTTTGAAACATCGATATTTTGAAATGAAACCCATTTATTTTATTATCTATGGGTTATTTATGAAATGTTTGATTATGATATATGTAGATCACATGAAAATAAATACATATTAAGAGTTCTCCCTAATATCCCTCCTATTCATTGGGTAAAGAAATTAATCTCTAGACATGACAAGTTTTATGATACCTTGGTGAATAACCTTGGTAATTTTTATGACACCATTGGGATGGACCTTAGTGATATGTTCATGAATTTATAAAATAAATGTTTTATACAAAAATTAAATTTATAATTCATGTTATTTTTATTATTATATTCCACTTCTTCCATTGTTCATGTCTTTATGTTTTTCATCAAGTTCTTATTGATATCACAAGTAAACTGATACCCTTGTTTACCCTTACTGGGACTTCTACTCATCCATCCCTTTAATGTATGTCTCCAGGTTATGAGATTTTGTAATCGTAATTAGGATAAAATTTTCAAGAAAAATTTTAAGGGGATTTTAAAAAATGTTTTATGTTTTCATATTTTATGTTCCTGATCTCCAAGACACTAGACATTAAAGATCCTCTGTTTGTAAAATGTAAGGAAAAGTTATGTAATAAAAAGGCGGGATGCCATAGAAAATAACCCATGATTTATGATTTCACTTAGGAAACTACCCCAAATGGTATAAAAATGTCCCCGAGTAACCTATTTAGATAGCTTGTCAATCAATATGTATTTCCCATCAACCAAATCAAAAATATATGTTCAGATTTGGGTATATATTCATCAACTCTTATGATATCAGTTGCATAATTGAACCCAATAATATAGAGGAGGTATTTAATATTCATAATAATGGTAACACCCTAGGTGAAGATTCCCTCATTTTATCCTTAGAATTTTAGAAGAACCATACATTTTCAACTGATTTAGAAGAAACTCTCATATCATCGATGGAGAGTGGGAATACCCCCACTTAACCTTTTAAAATTGGGATATTGATTTTAATTTTAGCTCTGAAGATAACCCTACATCACCCATTCCTCCTAAGACTGTTTTAGAGGAATAAGAAGAATTGAATCTCAAATAATCCCCTCAATCTTTTGAGAAAGGTGTATCTAGAACTATTAATGATCTTCATCTAATAAATTTGGGTATAGAGAAGAATCTATGACCTATGTTGATCATCACAACCATATAACCTAAAGAAAAAGAAGTATATACCTATTTTATAAATAAAAACCAAGATATGTTCAACTATAATTACATAGAAATTTCAAGAATTGATCCCAATGTAGCAACTCACCACCTGGGTTTGTTGAAAGATCACTATGGGTACAAAACTGATACTAGAAGAATGAATCCAACTCACATAGCCAAGGTTGAAGCCAAATTGATAATATCATCAAATAAAAATTCATCCAGGAGGTCCAATACTAGAATTGGATCTCCAATATTATCCTAGTAAATAATATTAATGAGAAGATTATATTTTTCATCAATTTCAGGGATCTCAACTCACATTGTCTAAAAGATTATTTCCTTGTCCCAATTACAAAACTTCTAAGAGATGAAACTATTGGCTATTAATCCCTATCCTTTATGGATGGTTGTTCAGCGTATAACCAAATATGTATGGCCACTAAATATTAAGAGGCAACTAATTTTAGGGCACCCCAATTAATATACTTATATCATATAATACCTTTCGGTTTGAAAGACGTTGGTTCTACATAACAACATGCCATGCATGGAATTTTCAAAACCTTTTTGGGAAATTATTTTAAGTGTTACATCAGAGATTTGGTGGTGATATCCTATAATTTTTCTAATCATATTTCTAATATTGAGATCATTTTCAACAAGCTATGATAATATAGATTAAAAATAAATTCCTTAAAATGTTTTTTTTGTGTTACCTTAGAATGTTTCTTGGATTTATAGTATTCCATCATGGAATTGAAGTTGATCCTAATTATACTAAGGAAATATTTGATATTTAACCTCCTTGAAAGCTCAAATAATTTAGAGGACTTTAGGTATGCCTTGACTAAATCTGACACTTCATAGAGAATGTCACAAACAAATGTTGACCCTTCAAGAAGCCTTTGAAAATCTTAATAAATATATGTTGAGTTAACCAATGTTAATGTCCCTAATCAAAGTAAATCCACTCATTTTATATGTGAAAACCGTAGAATTATCACTAGGAACTTCACTTTCCCAAAATAATCATGTAGGGAATGAGAACAGTCTCTATTATCTTAGTAAAACAATGCTCGATAATGAGACTAGATGTTAAGATATTAAGAAGAGTTTCCTTGTGTTAGTATTTATAGTTTAGAAACTGAAACACTACATGAAGTGGAATGATGTAAAATTAGGCTCTCACAATGAACCACTCAAGTATATTATCAATATTCCTATGTTGAATGGATTCTTGGAATGGTGGGTGGTCATTATCTAGTGGTTTGACATTCATTTTATACTGAAAAATACATTAAAATGGTGATAATTAATAACTTTTCTTGCATAGAACCCTTATAGAAAAAGAGTGGCATGGAAATTAATTACCTGATGACTAGATATTCTCTGTTAAATATTTATCCTGAATATGGGAGATGTACTTTGGTGGTGCTTCTAGAAGCCTAATGAGAAAGATAATAGAAGACCTCAAACTCAACATAGTTAGTTCATGAGCCATTCTTATCTCTCTGGTAGAGGAAGTTCTATCTTATTCCTTCTTATTTTAAGAAGTTTTCACCAATAATGAGGTAGAATACCAGTCCCTCATTACAGGTTAACTGGAACTACAAATACTAGTGGCCCACCTGAAATCAAATGGTTATTTAGTGTTAGTAATCAAGCAGATCAAGGATGATTATGTGATCATGAAGGAATATTTTATTCCCCTAATTGACCATGTGTGAGGGTTGATAGAAGAATTTCCCTTAGAGCCATCATCAACTCACATATTGTACTCATATAATTACTAGATAGTTGAATTAGCCAATGTGGATATAACCTTAGAAGATCCAAACTAGGACGAAATAGTCATAATCATTATGCACTATAGAATGGTGTATTCATTCATTGGTAATGACATGGAAGATATTAATTTGGTCAATTCCATACCTAAAAAAGACAATTATGTAAATGGTTAGAGGTCACCCATATTAGAATACCTCAAAAGTGGAATTATTCGATCATATAGAGTAATAAAAGCTCAAATTTGATGGTATGCAATCAAATTTAATCTTTAAAACAACCCAAATCATCATAAAGTACTCTATAAATGAGGATTAGATGGAGTTATACTAATATGTATTTATGGAGGGGAAACTTTTTCTCTTATGAAATAATTCCACTGTAGTTCCAGTGGATCTCACTAGGTATAGATCAAGATTTATCATCAAATTAGGAGGCTCATGTTTTTCAAGCCTTCAATGACATGGTACTGTATGTAATTCACCAAAAGGTTTCATTCCTATCATGCACATGCCAAATTTATTCATCAACCTCTAGAGATATTTCACACTGCCAAATAATCAGGACCATTTTCCATATGGGGAAAGGATGTCATAGGCCCATATCCTCCACCTATATTTAACCCATTCAAGTACTTCTTTATTTATACCAACTTCCTCTTCAAATGGGATAAGGCCATACCCCTCAAGGAATTCATGAAAAAGAACATTATCAACTTTTTGAAGTCTAATATCACCACCATATTTGGTGTTCCTCACAAAATATTGATAGAAAACACCACCAGTTTCTGTTTTTCTGAATTGAAAATGTTGTATCAGGAGTATAACATCAAGTATAATCACTCATCTTTCTATCTTGTAGTAGAAAATGGGAAGATAAAGGATTTTAATAAAAAAATAAAACATACTCAAGAAGATAGTGGATAAAAACAAAAAATCTTGGCCTAATAAGATTATGCATGCCATGTGGTCTTATCATACCATAACCTATACTACAACACAGGGAACCCCATATTCAGTCATATATGGGAAAAATGTAGTTTTACCCATTGAGGTCCAATTACCTTTGCACTGCGTTTCCATTTTTATTAGTAACCCATATATGAGTAATCTCAGAATTAATTAAATGAATTGGAATGTCTCTATGAGAAGAAATTGTATACCCTTTACAACTTATAGGTTCAAAAATATATAATATCATGATATTTTAACAAGAAATTATGCCTTCATGAATTCCTACAAGGATGAGTAGTTTTGGACCTCAGAACATTAATGATATCTTAGAGGAATCCTCCATGACTTGAATCGAAATGATATGGGGATTGTTTTCATTCATAAGTTCCACTCTAATGGTGCATATTCAATAATTTACATGGATGGGGAGAACCCATACCAATGAGAGGTTCCTCAAGAAATATTTTTCATAATCTAAATCTATAGTCTTGAATGAAAGACCTTAAAAGGCACACCATTGGTCAAATCTATGTGACCCTAAACTATAGTGACTGTATATATGCACTATATGAAATTAAACTGTGTGTACAACATCCTTACCACAATAATTTAAAATACATTTTCAACCATTCATCCTTGTCATATAATATGAAAATGTTCATTGTTGTGGCCCTCGATAGAGAGGACCTATGCTCTCGGTGTCAGTCTCCTACCATACCCACTACTTCTCAAGAACTATGTATAGATTGATTCCTATCTATATAGGATATTTATTAATTAATAGATCCCACATATGGACCTAGTCGTAATATGATAAAAATCCCCCCTTCTTCGAAAAAAAAGATTGATCTGTGTAGGAAACATCCTCTCTAAGAACAATGTATGAATTGATTCTCATTACAATTAGATATATAGTAGAAAGTAAATCCTTTATTCTAGGACCATCTATGAATTAAAAAAACCCTCTATTCCAAATGACCTAGATTAATGTAGGAGATTCAAACACAGGTTCTCTCATTTACATACTCATGATTGAAGCATTCATGCTCAGTATTTCCCATTCAGGTTATTGTTCCCATTCCAATGTTCCAAGCATCATGAACCTATATTTTTTGAACATATTTCATGGGATTAATTTCAAATTAAATTTCCAACCATGAATTAGTCAAAGATATTTGACAAAAAACATCACATACATTGGTTCAAATTTTAATACCTTAAACTACGAATGGAAATAGACATAACCATCTCGAATTTGAAAATCTGTAAAGGGATACATGGGAAAAAATTGAGTATTTGTCTACTAATTATGCACCCATATATCCTAGACCAAACATGAACATTCAATAAAATAGAGAAGTCACAAATCTAGTTAGGTCGATAACTCTTAACGGAAAGATGAAGAAAAATCTGAGTATTCCCCACTAAATATTTTCTATATCATACATAGAAAAAATTTAGGTGGAATGACATGCATGATAATGTTTCTAAAAAGACAAGTTCCAATCATGAATGTGAGTCTAGACATGTCTAGATTAGAAAATATACCTCTGTTAAAAATTAATTTGTATCAGTGTTTCTCTTACTTCAGGATTAAATCCTCATTGTTCTAGTTAGATATAATCCTGAGGGTGTAATTTGTTATTACTCCCCTTTTTTCTAAAAAATACTAAAAATATTGAAGGAGTAAAACCTCAAACATGTGAAGGAAAAAAGGATAGGTAATTTTAGACAATCACCCTTAAAACCCTTGAAGTGTATGTAATTTCAACTTGTGTGTGGGACTTGCATGACCACAACTTCATGTAAGTTCGATATGTGCATCTCACATACAAGATGAGATGAGTCACATAAGTCCAACATGTGTGAATCACTTTAATGAGACGACCCATTTCACCCAAGGTCTTTATTTGGAACCTTTTTTGATGATTGAGAGACAATTGAAGCTTTTCTATCCTAAATCCCTCACCCAAATATGAAAAACCATTAGGTAGCCAATCACACTCTAAAATAAGAGTGAATTAATGGAAGGAAAGGTTTTTGAGTTCCCAAAGGTTTACAAACACCAATAACCATTACGAATAACCACTTCCTCCCTATTCTAATAATAATAGGGTGAAATACCCCTACCTATCTATAAAATTATGCTCCCATCTTCTAAAAACATTCGAGGATACCCCTTTCACCAGGAAAAATCATCACCCAAGTGGTGTCTCCTGAATCATACTTCACCCCAGAATTTATCTTCAGTTAACCCAAGAGTCACTTGGGTGAAGTTATCTCTAGTTAACCCAGGTATCACTTAGGATATTTCCTCTTTACTTCACCTAGGTATCACATGAGAGAAGTCATATCCAACATGCCCAGGTATCACTTGGATGAAGTCATATTCAGTTCTCCCATATATCACTTAGGATAATCCATCTTAATTAATCCCAAGTATCATGTGGGAGAAATACCTTTAATTCTCCCAAACACTACCAAGGTGAATTCAAATCCATTTCACCCAAGTATCATGATAAGAAACTTCTTTACCTAGGTATCCTTTTTGAGAATTTTTTCATTAAGATCCCCACCACGACCACCATACTTACATGGTTGGTGTATCATACACACCATTGTGTCCCCATTTTGATCATGAATTACTTCGGTAAAGTGGTATGTGTACCCATTTAGATCATGAATTACCTTGGTAAATTATGTATCCCACTAAACCTCCCTATTATCAGGGGTTCTCATGTTGTTCAAAATCATGCATCCCCTTGGTAATGAGGATCCCAACCTTGGAGTGAGAGGCGGGAAGCTTCCCTATTCAGGAAGTAATATTTTTCTCTTGATTTCTACCTAAAATATGAAGTTAATCAAGAAGTATCTATGAATGTTTTACTATAAATAGATACATAAGACCTTGTTTAGGATTTATAAATTGGAAATATGATGAAAATGGGCATTCCTATTATAGTAATACCCTAGTATTTCTTCCTAACTAACCCATAATAGACTCAACCTTATCCATCAGTAGGTGTGGAGAAAATTCTCATGGGCATACCTCCTAGAGTAATCCCTTATCCTTTATTGTAGGATATCATACTTAAACTTCCTTCCATACCCCCTCCCTCACCCACCAATGGAAAATCAAAGAATTTCAACCCATGGGATTTGAATTCATGTGTAAGACCCTTCCAAATGTGATTGTGTGACATGATAGATCTTATATTGTCTCTTTTTTCTCACACTGAGAATAACTTACATGGGCTTGGATATCATTGATGATCATGCCACTAGCATAATACAAATATATTATTTGGGCCTCAACCTTAGGTGAAAATACCAACCCATCCAATCTATGTAGTATTTGATTCTTATCCCTATGGGACACATAAGAATCCACCCTTAGGTTTAAACCCAACATCTTCAATCCATTACCATCTTTATTTGGCCATATTCCTAGTAAGATCATGCCCCCAATCAGAATGATACATTTATTTTGGGTTCTTTTCACCTCGTCCTCATCAGACTATATTCTTGGTGATATCTATCTTTATAGGTATGTATTCCTTGTAATATCTACCCAACATCATCAAGCTTTATTCCCTATGGGATCAACCATAGAGGGTTTCTCATGAATAAGAATCACCCTGTACTTTTCTATGAATATTTCGCCTAGATATCCTCACCACATTATGCTAAACTTTATGGTTTGGTCATTGACACATTACCTTAAAAGGTATGGTGTGTACCATTGAGTGACATGGGTTTGAATTCCATTTATGATGATATGTATGAATCCCTTATCATGAGCCTGATCCCAACATCAAAATAATAACCATATCCTTGGATGATGATAAATTAAAGGGCGCCCATATACGCAGCTTAAAACTAATATTAAAAAATAATAATTTAAATAAAATAGAGTACCAGTAATACATACAGATGTTAATATCCACATGTATAAATGATTTATTGAAGATATAAAGGGTGACCATCCTTATATTGGGGTTTATAAAGGATTCATGAATATGATTTGATTATACACTAAAAGAGTATAATATTAATTTTCATAATATGTAATTTCTATGTGTTTATTTATTATTAAACACCATTTTTAATTAATTTTACAATTTGAACATTATTTCACATTATAATTGTAATTCCTTATTAAAATGAACTATTACATGGTACATTTTTAAACACTTACTAAAACAACCAATGGTATTTATTTTACTTTAATATTTATTTTTAAAGTATCCCATGCTATGTGAAACATTATATCCTTTTGGATCTACTAAAGAATCACATTTTAAGATGAAAAAATTGGTCTTTCTTTCCAATATATTCTGGGTGAAGTGAACTAGAAAAAAACCCAATAAAACGACTTTATCGGATATGATACAAGAAAAATGTTTCTCAAATTTTTACTGAAGATAGAGGAAATCACATGGAACATTTCATTAAAAGTTTTAATAGATAATTCTGATGTTTTAATGGAGCTATAGGCACCCATATTTGAAGATGAAATTCAAGGCCAGATTTTGTGGGCTAGAAAAATTGTCCACCCTTTAGATCATATCTCAAAAAATATATCCAATTACGATCAAATTTTATAGGATGTTTTTGGAAATACAAGCATTTAAATTCTTCCTCTATGGACTACCTAGATTAGGACAGCTAGAAGCTTGTTTGTGCACATCTTTCAGAGGCATGTAAGTTGGATTTCATTTCAGGTCAAGGGTGGAAAAGTCCAGATTCCACAAACTTTATGCCACCCTAGGCCTACTGTAATCAAGTGTAGAGACATTTAATGTTGGTAGATAAAACCAAGACTCTTTAAATTCCAATTTAAGAAATTGGTGGTGTGAAAAATTTGTAGGAGTCCTAGTGTTTGTTTCATTGTAATGTTATGTTGCTGCTTTCTCTTTGTAATAACATTTCATTCTTCTGTAAGTTGTTTGAATCACCTTATTTTTTAACAAAATGTTCTTCATTTTATCTTATTTTTTTATTCTTCATATCATGTTTATTTCTTTTCCTCAAAGTTTGAAATTATTCACACCAACACTAGTGAAATTCTTCACACAATAGTGGAGTGATCATTATTTCATTCTATTTCTTCTTTAATTCCTCAATTGTGAGTCTATTTCCCACTTCCATTGAGAGAATAACACAAATATAGGGATAAAACTATTATAGTTTGATATAAGAGAGTGTTAATGGGATAAATTTTATGTTATTTATCACTCTAAATATGTTTAAATTTCTCTTTTATTTGATTTTTTCATTCAATTATTTTCTCTGTTCCTCTTCTTTATCGAATTTTATCACTACATTTTTATGTGATTATAAGATCCATAACCTAGATGTGAGAATGAAAATTATTTTACAAGTATATAGGTGACTATAATGTGTATTTGAAGTTATTAAACCATTAATTGACGATTTTATATTGATTTTATTGAATTAATTCTTCTCAAGTTAATGAAATTGAAATAATTCAAAAAATAATTCATCCAATCCACCCCAAGTGATAACCCAGGATCAACTCATTTTATCATAATTTTAATTCGCATAGATATTTTAGTGTTTATTTAAACCCATATAAAATCAACACAAAGTTTTCTAATTCAAATTTAAAAAACAATCAATAAAATATATGTGTATGTAGGTTTCTTATTAGGTATCTGAGGATTTGACAACCCAAGCTACACTACAAGTAACCACTCTTGGCTAAATTTGGGTGAGACCAATCACCCCACAACTTGAGTTTTTCTAGTCCCGATAAAAAAATATCAAAATATATGAAATTTAATTCCCTTTTATAAGAAAATTTTAATATAAAGTGCTCACCAAAATAAATCATACCAAATAATTATGAAACACATAATAATCATTTAACACAAAATAAGTTAACAAGCATATCCCAAGCCCAAGCCAATTCCTTTGTTCAAATTCATTACCACATTTCATTCAATTTAAATTAAGCATGATGATTTGTTGGGATTCACAATAGACATGGGGACTCATTTTTATTCATGGGGGGAAAATATGGAAGCGCTAGGTGGAATCACATTTTAATATTAATATGAGTATTCATTTGTATTTTATTTTTACTTTTATTTTTATTTTTTATTTTTTTATTTTTTTTGTAATTTTCCATGTTGATTGAAATTTCACTCAATCAAGTAAACCCCTATATCAAGACTTTTCTAATTACTCTCAAGCTAAAAGACCTTGGGGAACCAAGTGAATCTCACATACTTAGACATCATATCAAGATAATTCAATCAAATATGAATTCAAATTAACACAAATAGAGATAAAATACCTAACTCTAGGCCATAAAACTATGGATTCATGATCCCCAAGCTCCTAAATCCATGAATTAGGTCAATAAATTTATCTATATGCAAATTTATTATTTTTTATTTAAATTTTATTTATTTATTTATTGTTTTTTAATAATCATTATAAAATTAAAATGATCACCAAACCTATATTGTTTATTGAGGGACCCCATAAAACAAAACTAATACCCCACAACCCAAAGGATATGAAAAATGATATTTTTATTAAATATGATGAAAATGTTAATGGTGAAAAATCACATTGGACTACCGTACTTTCTAAAATCTATGACTGTGAACTTAAAATTGCATTCAAATTAGAATCAAGGCATGTGAAATTATTCGATATTCAGTTTTAATGTTTGAAAGACATATTATTTTCTATTTATGCATACAGAATATTCTTTAAAATGGGTTTTTTTCTTTCTTTTCACCCCCCAACATAGAAAAACGTTGTCCCCATTATTTAAAGAAAAGAAAATTCAAAAGGGGTAGAGGTAGAGAAGAGAAGTTATAAAAGGAAATTGAAATAAGAAATAAGGAAAAAAGTCACCTGGTGGTTGAATTTGAATTTCACGATGCTCTTGATTACTCCTTTGATCTCCATATCACTCTGATACACCTCATTGATGACAGAAGATTGTGTTTGAAATATTGGAAGAAATTTAATTTTCTTAAAAATATATCAACCTCACCATCACCTAAATCTTACACACCAACACCATTAGAACAAAATAAAAACCCCTTGAGGTTCCCATAAATAAAACCAAACAAATAAAAAAGTAAAGTAGAAAAAATGTACCAAATTATTTTTACACACCAAATATCAACACAAGGAACAAGTAAAAATAATAATAATAAAAACATCAATAATATATATATATATATTATCAAGGATGAGTATATATATATATATAAACAAATATGGAATCACTATAGGTTACTTCTAAGTGGGAGTTGCACTCCTCTATCACCATTTAGTCACGGGTTCGAGTCCCACAACTTAGCTGGATGCGACGGGGTTGTCCCCACATCCTACGGTGTGGCCACTTGCACAGAAATCTAAATAAATATTATTATTTTTTATTTTTCTATATTTATTTTTTTACCAATTTTTTAAATACACACACACACAAATATATATATATATACAATCACATAAAATAAAATATATATTACATAGAAAAACAACAAATTGAAAATAAATAAAGTAAAAGAATAAATAAAAAAATATTAAAATGAAAAGAGTTGATTTTTTTTGAAATTATTTTTTTGAACACAAAAATACACTAAAAATAATAATAAATAAAATAAAATAAAATCAATTTTTATGTTGGGTTGCCTCCCAGAAATCGCTTAGTTTAAAGTTTTTATCTTTATTTGGACCCCCCAACTTATCCAATACAATCTTTCAACATTTTAAGGACCACATTTTTTCACCACTTATACTATATTGATATTGATTATTTGTTTAGAATTTATTTCATACACAAACCTATGTTATAAAATGAGTGTAATAATCCAAGTAATATAAAAAAATGGTGGATCTAGTTTCATCCATAGTCTTGCATAAGACATAAAGGATCATTCCTCTTTTATTTGTACCAAGAAAAGAAACAATAAAAACTGGAAGTTTTTTTTCTATCCCCAATGATTGAAAACTTGAGGGAGGATGGAAAGGAAATATTTTAAAGTTCATGTAGGCTAAAATGTTAATACATAGGTTGGGAATTTGAATCTAACTCAATTTATTTTTCAAAATTTCTCAATAGAATTGGTTCCTTTTGAATAGAATATTCAACCACTAAATTGGACATATCAGTATCAGGAATGGATAAGGACTCAAATTTTTTGATTTATCCTAATAGTTCTATGATTTGGGTTACTAAAAAATCATTCATGGTGTAATTTTCAAGAACATTAATCCATGATGTAAAATTATCCTCTTTTGAATACAAAAACAAAATCAATTTTCTCCTGATTTATAGACCCTTAAACAATTCCTTGATCCTATTAAGCTAAACCAAATCCAAAGGTTTTTTCTTCAATAAATTCATGAGAGGTTTTTGGGAAAATATAACCTTCACATGATGTTATGGAAGAGACATTTTGTGTAGGGATAGGTTCATCACATATTTTAATGATTTTTAGTTCTAATATCGAAGATGAAACCTTATAATTAATTATCTCCATTTTATTACACATTTTTTCAATAAATTTATAATGAAAAATAATGTGTATGAGGTTTAACATCATGTACTTCACCATGATTTATCTATTAACCCATTTTTGAGAGGTATAAAAATTTATCCTTTAAACAATTATCCTCCAAATTATTGTACTTCTCACTGGGTGTGGGGTAATCATTCAAGGTTTGAGAAAAAAATTCCTAAGTTAATGGATTAACAATATTGATTTCCAATTTGATTATAGTATAGTTTAATTATGGGTTAATTTTTAAGAGATTCCATTGGAGTAGACTAAAACTAGGATTCGAGATTTTTAGGTCACACACAAACAAAAATGTGAATATATAAGAGAAATAAGGGTGAGAATAGTGAACTTAGGGTGAGAAAAATATTCTAGTGTATATGATAACTTACTTAGGTCCCTGAAAATGGTTTAAAAAATTTCAATCATCTAAATTTACCCAAGTTTTTAGGGTTATGTGGTCTCTTGTAGTGTAACTTGTGTTGTCTAATCCTTGGAGACCTAAGAAGAAACCTATATACATGTGCATTTTATGGATTTTCTTGGATGTGGAGTGGCCATATTTGGGTTGATTTATATGGGGTTATATGAGTACTAAGACATCTATGTGAATTAAAATTGTGAGAAAATGAGTTGATCCTTGGTTATCTCTTGGGGTAGATTGGATGAATTCCTTTTTGAATTAATTCAATTTCATTAACTCGAGAAGGATTTATTCAATAAAATAAATATAAAATAATCACATACTGGGTTAACACCACCACATACACATGATAGTCACTTATAAACTTGAAGGATAATATTCATGCGCACTACTAGGTAAAGGATCTTATAATCACATAAAAATCGTGGTGATACAATTCAATAAGGAAGAGGAAGAGTGAAAATCATTGAATGAAAATCTCAAATAGAAGAATTTTTTGATCATTTATAGATTGATAAATAATATAAAATCCATACCCTTCCTAATATTTTGGATCAAACTATAATAGGGATATCCCACCATTTATTTTATGTTCTCAATGGAAGTGGTAAGTAGACTCATGTATGATGAATTAAAGAAGAAAAATACTGAAATAACGATCACTTCTCTGTTGTGTAAAGAATTTCACAAGTATTGGTGTGAATAAGTTCACACCTTAGGGAAACTATATCAAAGTGATATTAAAAAAATGTAACAAGATAAAATGAAGAACTTTTATTAAAAACTAAGGTGATTCAAACAACTTATATGAGAAAGAAATGTGATTACAAAGACAAAGCAGTATCATAACATTATAATGAAACGAACACTAATACTCCTCCAAATCCTTCACCGACACTAACTTAAATAGTAATTTAAAGTGTATTGGATTGATTCACCAACATTACAAGCCTTACCAATTTATTATGGTAGGACTAGGGTGGTGGAAAGTTTGTGGGATGTGGAATTTTCCACCCTTGACCTGAAATGGTATCCAGCTTACATGCCTCTGATAGATGTGTCCAAACAAGCTTCTAGATAGATTAATTTAGGAAAAAAATATAAGAAGTATTTAAATCCTGATATTTCCCTAAAAATCCTATAAAACTTGAGCCAATTTTATTTTTTTCTAGATATGATCAAAATAGTGGGCTATTTTCTTGGGCCATAGAATCTGACAAAGAATTTCATCTTTAACTTGGATCACCTATAACTTCATTAAAAAATTTAAAACATCTATTAATGATATAAAATTTAATTTACCCTATGATTTAATCTATCTATAGTTAAAAGTTTAGAAGCATTGGTCTTGGATCTTGTCTGATAAATTCATTTTATTGGGTTGTTTTCCAGTTCACCTTTCCCAGAATGCATTGGCATGAAAGCCCATTTTGGACATCTTCCAATGTGATTATTTAGTAGATCCAAAAGGATATAATGTTACTAAAATAATGGGAGACCTTAAAATGAAATATGAATATAAAATCAATACCATTGGGTTTTTTAGGAAGTTTTCAAAAATGTACCATGTAATAGTGCATTTTAAAAAGTAATTACAATCATAATGTGAAATTATGTTCAAATTATAAAATGTGATGAAAAAAGTGTTTATAAATAATTAAGAACATATAAATTATATATTATAACAATTAATATTATCCTTTTTTAGTGGATAATAATGATTTAAATCTGTAAGAGATCCTCTAAGTAGGCAATAATTCCCCCCAAAATGGTGTGATTAGCTTGATCTCCCATATTCTTGACCGATGTGAGTTCTTAAGAATATCTGAAAAAATTACTAGTGATTTCCTACCTTTAGAAGATAGGTTTGAATCCCATTTTGGATGTTGTAATTGATGGGTGTTTCGAGTCCCATGAATAATCACCATTGGAAACCACCTAAAAGGTGTGATTAATTCCCTATTTATAAATAGTATCATGAACATGCCTCATAAATTGTAAAACAACTAATATTCCCTTTTAATGAAATAGATACTCTATGAAATTATTACATTAAATTTACATAGAACTATTAATGATATGTAATAAGATATTTAAATTAATATTCACTTCTTTGAATATACTTTCAATCCAAATCACAAACAGTTTGTTCTAGAACACTAACTCCGATAGAAATCTTATGCAGAACAACATCATGGACCCTTGGAGTTTAAGAAGGGAGGCCATGTGTTCCTGACAGTATCCCCACTATGAGATATACATAGGTTTGGTTGGGGTAGAAAGTTATCCCTGAGGTTCATCCGGTCATTCCAGATTCTGCATAGGGTTGGGGAGGTCACTTACCACATGGATTTACATTTGTAATTTAACAGAGTGTATGAAATCTTCTATGTGTAACAATAGAGGAGATACATGAATAACCCATCACAATTTTTTGAATGAGGTTATATGGACATTAAGGATGAATCCACCTTTTGGAGTACGGGATAGTGATTGAGGGTTATCAGGATAGGATCCTTTGTGGGTGATCTATTCCACTGGTGCGAGTTCTTTAGAAGCATGAGAACCTCTAGGAGAGCTCGTGGGAACATGAGAGCCATATGTAGGTTTAGTACCCTCAAATTTTTGATAATTCGTTTCCTTTTGGGGTGAAAATCCATGAAGGTGGGGAGAATATAATGACTCCAATTTTAATTTTTGTAACCTTTTAATATTTTTATATATTATATTAGGTTTATATTCGGAGTTGACGTGGTATTATGATTGTTGTAGGGCCCCAGATGGATATATTAAATATATTAAACCATGTGATCATGTCTTTTCATAATTAATGGAATTCCTTTTGAATTGATTCCCATATGGGGAAACTAAGGCCACCACTAGCTTCAAAATACAAGGTTTACCCTAAGCACAACATAATTTTTATTCTCATAAGGTTCCACTTTGAAGTGATATAATTAGAAAATAAATTAAATGGTTAATTTATTGGTTTATTAATCCTTGACCAAGGGAATATCCTCTATTTAATACCCATTATAACAGGTCTCCAAGGTCAGCTGCAAAACCCTAGGAGAATTTTGGGAGATGGAAGAGCACCTATTGTGAGAGGATTCTCTAGGACACCAAGGAGATTATGGATTGAAAAATGTTCTCCAAGGAAAAAATCATTGACATCGATGTAGAATCATTCATCTATAACGATTGAAGCAACATCAAGGTAGGTATTGGTTATTTGTGTATTTTTTCCTTGTACTTTACGATTTATAGCATGGAATTCATTAACTGCTTTGAAACCCAAAATTTTCCCTGAATTCGCATGACCATGCTAATTTAAAATTTTTTTGGTTTGAGTTTAATTATTTATAATTAATCCCTCCTATCTTCTTCATTTTCCATAAAAAACATTAGTCTAATATGTTTCTACCAATAATGATATTCACTTTTATTTATGTTTGGTTTTCTCTCATAATTTTCACATTCTTCATCGTTGGGCACACTGCAGATATAATTTCAACCATTATAAGACCGTTTTGAGATGTGACCGAAACCCTGGATCCATTTTGTTACAATTGAGGATGCATTCAAGGATCTTGACACTTGGTAGTATATTATAAGAAAATGTAAACAAGTTATACAGACAATATCGGGTTGATTTTCTTGATCTTGGGCATACGGGAGCGATGATCTTTGATGAAGATTCTTTCTTCGATGAAGAGAGAGACATAAATCTATTACCAATGATGGATAACAAATGGTCAACATTTCTGGAGATGTATCAGGTGAGATCAATAGTATATTCGATGGATATGGGTTGGATTTATGGTAGACACATGAACGTCTATGAAAGAAAACTTTACTGTTTGCAAAATTCCTAACTACACTTCATTTGTTTCACAAGAATACATGTCGTGTAGTTCAATTTCTACGGTGGTTATTATTTCCAACCAATTTAAATATCACATGTTCATGTGGAGATCCCACATTCCATGTAACCCTACCTGGCCATCCAAGTCATGTATATACAGTACACACCTAGGACCTTGGGTAGTCTCTCACATCATGTGCTCTGGGTGGCATATCATGTATATGTTTTTTCAAATTCTATGTTAGATAGTTAGACACAAACAAATGAGGAGTTTTGAGTACACCTCATTTACACTAAGAGACATGTCTTATACTTTTCTTATGATGTTCTTCCTCCTATATATCTTTCTTTAGGACTTATAATCAGACCTATGGCTAGTCCCTCCAAAGCTGAATTATACATAGAAAATGGTGGAAAACATTGGTTTAATAACTAAGATAAGACATGAGGCGGAATGAGTGGTTAGATTCTTCAAGCACGGTTGGTTGACCTTTAGACTCAAGTGTGATCTCTAGAGTGACATCGGGGTTGGAAAACCCCTTGTTTATGTGTATAGGACAAGGAGTGGGTCCCCCATTTTCTATACAAGTAGGATTGGAACCCCCATACTCACCCAATGGTGTGAGTCATCTATTTTTAGAGTGGAACCCCTTATTCATCGATCACAGGTGAGGCATGGGTCCTCTACCCTCTTGGGTTCAACACCCCCTCAATCATGACATGCCATCAGTGAGGCATGGGTCCTCCGTATCTAGTGAGATTTACATTGGGCTACTGAAATTGTGGTAATAGTGACACTTGGAGTTGCATACAGACACATCATCCTTAGTAGGTTGTGAAAATCGAGTGCCCCCACTCTCTCTTTTTTTGGTTTCTTCTATAAGAATAGATGTTTGTTGGGTTTCTTCTCCCTTATTATGGGTTGAGTCGACTATTTGTTTTTATTGTTTTCATATTTGGTTTTTGAGGTGTCCTACTGGGTATTTTTATACTCACCCCATCATAATTCTGGTCAGCACGTATAATTTATTATTTAGATGATAGGCAGTTAGATGGTGACCTTGGTAGGCCTGGTGTTATTAGAGATTAGCAGTACTTAGTGACAATGATCACAAGAGATGGTTGGTATTGGTGTTTGGGACTAGGGTTCTACCTCATCATTCGTTTTTAGGTTAATACTCCCTTTATTTTTTATCAGTCGTGTATTTTTCACCTTCATACCTTGGATAAATTTATTTGTTTCACTATGGTTGTTTTATAAGTTATTACATGCATTTGTTTCCTCTTAGGTTAGTATATTTTTATTTATCATGCATATTTTCAATGTACTTGGGGGTGTGTGTTTGTACACGTTCTTTAGGCTAAGGACTCTCATATGTGTGATATTTATACTCAGTTCTAGTCACTAGCCCATTGCCTATTGAAGGTAGTCACTACCACAAAAGGCCTTTAATAGTGTAAAAAATTCCCTTTATCAACGCTAGAGAAGTGTTAACTACTGAAGCATGGTTAAAAGACCTAGGGTTTTATCAGTACTATAAAAGCACCAATAAAGGGTTCCATTATTAGAACTAAAAAAGTGATGATAAAAGAACCCTTTATTAGTGATTATAGAAGCACTAATAAAAGACCCCATTAATTAGTGCTTTTATTGAGCGTTGATAAATGGATACTCTATCAGCACTTCAAAAAGCACTAATAAATGATTCCTTTATTAGAACTGATAAAGGTTCCCTTTATCAGTGCTAAATAAAATTCTATGATAAAGGATGCCTTTATCATCACTAAATAAAATCAATGATAAAGGTCCATACTGTAGTGTGTTGTAATAGCACACTACAACACCAAAAATAGGTTATACTATCATGTGATCTAAAATCACACTGTAGAACTAGAAAAAAAACCATAAATTAGAAAAATCACATGTAAATATATAATTTAAATGAAATAAAATTTACAACACAAATACAAGGGAAAAACACTATTATAGAGAAAAATAATGCACCTATATAAAAGAAAAAACCACCCCTACTCGAGAAAAATAACACAACTATATTAGAAAAAAATTATTATGTTAGTAGTAATATAAATAATTAAATTAAATAGAAAATGTTAATTTTAAACTAAATTTTGATTCATACTAGGAACATTGTGTATCGGATTGAGTTGCAGTTGATTCCTAAACATCACACCATTTCTTGTTCATCATCAACCATTATCTCTATGAAAATTAACTAAATGAGTATAAGATAAAAAAGGTAAGAATATTAATTATGTAATAGTATATAGAATGGTGAGAAAATAATATAGGTTCATTTTCATGGTTTAGGAGATGTGATGCGCATTTTGAACTAAAATGACACCTCTGTATTGAAAAATGCACTTGGAGTCATACTGGTCACACCATGGGTCAAATTGAGGTTTGTTGGATTTCTAAATGCTCCAAAAGACTTGTGGGTCATTTTCCTAAAGTATAAAAATAATAAAAATGTGTTTTATCAGTTTTGAGTATGTCACTTGTGTTTTTTACTAAAATGTCATTTTAAACTAGAAATATGCACTTTGAGTCATAAAAGTCACATCATGTGTTACTTTTATGTGAGACTAATTCCTACACATAATAAATGGATTATGAATCATTTTCATAAATTATCAATACGATCTGAGTACATTTTATTGGTTTTCAGTGAGTGATAATTTTTGAACTAAAATGTTTATTTTAAACTGATCACAGAAACTTTGACTCATGATGGGCACATCGTGTATCATATTGACGTATGGATGATTCCTTCACATCCAAAATGACTTATGGATCATTTTCCTAAATTATCAAAACAATTTGAATGTCTTCTCTTGATTTTGAGTATGTTAGTTGTATTTTTTACTAAAATTAATTTCAATTTTAAATAAAAAGACACACTTGGAGTCATACCAGTTACACCATGCACCGTATTGAGGTAAGGATAATTATTAAATGTCCTAAATGACTTATATATCATTTTTACAAAGTATCTAAATAATCTTATCATGTTATATTGGTTTTGAGTACATCACTTGTGTTTTTTAATAAAATGTCATTTTAAATTGGATACACGCACTTTGAGTCATACTGGTCTCATCGTGTGTCAGTGTAATGTGAGACTAATTCCTACATATAAAAAATAAAATATTAATCATTTACTAATTTATCAATACAATCTGAGATTTTTTTCTCAGTTTTTAGTGAGTGCAACTTTTTGAACTAAAATGTCAATTTTAAATTGATAATGAGCACTTTGAGTTATATCGAGAACATCATGCATCTGAACCATGTAAGGATGATTCTTACATGTCAAAAATGACTTATGGGTCACTTTAATAAAGTATAAAAACAATCTGAATGTGTTTTCTTAGTTTTGATTATTTTAGTTATATTTTTTACTAAAATTATATCCCATTTTAAATAAAAATATGAAATTGGAGTAATACCGGTCACACCATGCATCAGATTGAGGTTTGGGTGATTCCTTAATTCCCCAAATGACTTATGGATAATTTTAATAAATTATAAAAACAATATAAATGTGTTTTCTTGGTTTTGAGTATGACACTTGTGTTTTTTACTAAACTTTAATTTTAAACTGGAAACATGCACTTTGATCCATACCGGTCACATCATGTATTAGTTTGACATGATGATGGTTCCTACATGTCAAAAATGACTTATGAATAGTTTTCTGAAATTATCAATACTATATGATAAATTTTTCTTGGTTTTTAATGGTTGGAACTTTTTGAACTAAAATATAAATTTTAAACTGATAACGGACACTTTGAGTCATGTCTATCACATCATGTATCAGATTAAGGTGAGGTTGATTTCTACATATCAAAAATGAATTATGGATCATTTTTAATTATCTAAACAATATTAATTCATTTTCTCAATTTTGAGTATGTTGGTTGTCTTTTTTACTAATATTAATGTCAACTTTAAATAAAAAGATGCACTTGGCATCATACCGGTCACACCATTTGTCAAATTTAGGTGAGGATGATTCATACACATCCAAAATGACTTATGGATCATTTTATTAAATTATCAATACAATTTGAATGTGTTTTATCAGCTTTGAGTACATCACTTTTATTTTTTATTAAATTTCATTTTAAACTGGAATCACATACATTGAGTCATACTGCTCACATCGTGTGTCAGTTTGACATGAGACTAATTCCTACATGCCATAAATTAAGTATGAATAATTTTCCTAAACTATCAAGAGAATATGAGTGTGTTTTATTGGTTTTTAGTGAGTGGCACTTTTTGAACTAAAATATCAATTTTAATTAGATAACAGACACTTTGATTCATGATGGGGTCATTATATATCAAATTGAGGTGAGGATGATTCCTACACATAAAAAATTACTTATGGATATTTTTCCTAAAGTATGAAAATAATCCAAATGATTTTTCTAGATTTTGAGTATGTCAGTTGTCTTTTTTACTAAAACTAATGTCAAATTAAAAAAAAAGATGCACTTGGAGTCATATCAGTCACACCATAAATTAGATTGAGGTATGTCTGATACTTACACATACGAAATGACTTATATATAATTTTCATAAAGTATAAAAACAATACAATTTAATTTTCTAATTTTTGAATAAGTCACTTGTGTTGTTTACTAAAATTTCATTTAAAATTGGAAACACATAGTTTGAGTCATACCAGTCACATCTTGTGTCAGTTTGATGTGAGACTAATTCATATACATAAAAATGAATTATGAATCATTTTCATAAATTATCAAGATAATATGATCATGTTTTCTTGGCTTTCATGATGTTTTTATACATTCTTCACCCATTTCCTGGTTGTTGTTATCTCAGTTGTCGCCTTAGAGTCCAATATTTCACGAGCACGAGAAACTTTGAAAAAACTAACCCAACTTCAGAAAAAGAATCTACCTATATAATAAAACAATTATTATGTTAGTAATATTATAAATAAATAAATTAAATATAAATACAAAATAATAAATTAATAAAATTTCAGTTTTAAACTGAAACCACACAATTTTAGTCATACCAAGTACAACATGTGTTTCTTTGAGTTATGGTTGATTCCAAAATATATTTTTATCATTTATTTCATTCATTAATCTAGTTCATCTAACAATATTATAGTTTGATAACCCAAAATGTTGAATTCATTAGATAATAAAAATAAAATTGCATCATCATGAGTGAATCATCCGTATTGAGTGCAAGATCATTGTATAGGAGTGAATCATCTTTATTGATGAAGTTATTTATTCCTAGAAAAAAATTATCCATTAGTGTAAACCTATTAGAGTTCATTTATTTAACTAAACTAAATATTTAAATATGATTTTTATGGAAAATAATAAAATATATCTTTCCATTTCACCATCATAGAGAGTAAAATCTCCATGATAAACCATTTACCTTTTTAATGGAAAAAAATCAATGTGACCCATTATGTATTTTCTGAAGACATAAAACTTAATTTTAATTTTTTTACTTTTTTTTGACTGTATTAAACATAAGTATATCCCTTTGTATCATCCAAATGACACTAAAATCTAGTGAATCCATTAAGTCTTCTTGTATTATGATGTAGATTGGTATATCCTTTTCAATATTCTGGGTGATAATAAACTCTAACATAACATCATCATTATTTTTTCATAAAAATGGGGATATCCCCATTCTCATGTTTTTTTATTGAGAATGATGATGAGTTTTTTATTAATGATCTAATTAACATGAATCATTTTACATAATGAATGTTTACATGCATAATGAATGTTGCTTTTATGGATTTCACAAGATTTCTTGATATTATATCATTCATCTAATTGATGATAAAATAGCTAAAATAATTCCACCACCCACCAAAGTGAAAGTACTATATTGTTATTTTCTAAAAATTAATGATTCAGTCGATGAAATTTTGAATTTTATTTATTTTTTAGATTTTCTAGATCTAGGTACTATATTATTTTTAAAAGTGGTTGTCATTTTGATTTTTGATGCATCACGATTTCATTTGAAGAAGATTTTTAATTTTTGTGTATTTATTTATAAATTGGTTTACTTTCATTTGATGTCATGTTTCCTTTAACATCATCCCTCCCTGGTGACCATGATCTCTCAATGATGGTTGTCCTCCAATTGTTCTCTCATACACCTAATATCTTTGATGGTTTATTACATATAGATTTATTCAAAAATTTGAGATGGATTATATACTTATTTGATGATTGGATTGGTGTTCAGTGACTCTCAAGTGACTATTGGATCCACTATAATACCCTTTATTTGGAGTGTAGAGAATCCATGGGAAATCAACTGGATCTGTTTTTTTATTGTTGTTCATTTTGTTCTTGGTGAGGTGTTGTTTTCCCACATTAGTAATATCTGATAGTACTTAGAATGTTCTGATATAAATTATATCCAATGATAATCATTTTGAAAAAATAAATGTTGTTTTTTTTCTTTCTGAAAAAAATTCCCCCACTTAAATTCCTATACACAAGTAGTAAAAAACATTTTTTCAATAAGTAACCTAAAATAATTTCCCAATGTCTCTAATATTAAGTGAAAATTGTTGTGCACAATTTTTTTAAAAATTGTTCTCAAACATAACCTTTATATGATCCCCATTATACTCTATTTACCAACATTTTTTTTTGTTTTTAACTCATCACTTCATCTCCTCCTCTACCTCAGTCTCCGCCTCGGCCACCTCCTCTACCTCAATCACCAACTCCACCTCTGCCTCCACCTCTACCTTTGCCTTTGCCACCACCTCCACCTCCACCATTTCCCAAAAATTTTATTGCTTGCGGGTCAGATTTTATAAACAAATTTATTTCCTCTATTATACTTATCCTTGATAAATAGATCACAAATAATATATATTAATTTTGAAACTAACATTTCACACCCCAAAAATATTTCTATGATCACAGCCTATACTAGATCACAAACATGGTAGGTAATCACCTAAATTTATTTTTGGAATATATTATGACATCATGTACACTTCCCACTCATCTCTAAACAAATTTACTTCATATTTTGAGTATGAAGGTTGTCATCAATCTTGGTAGTATTGAGAAAATATAGACAAAAAAATGATTAATAAATAATTTTAATGAAATTGTAATTACCTTCGGAAATTAAAAGTTTGGGAATGCTGGTATTTTAATGGTTTATGATCTCTCTCATAAATTTACAAACATAATATCCACAATCACTGCAATTATCTTACATTATAAACAATAGAAATATTGAAAAATATAATTAAATTGTTTTGAAATATGTATTTATGGTTAAATATTTCTATATATACCTTAATTTGTTTCCATTTGTAGTAATCTATAGGATTTTTATGTTTACACATCTAATTCATTCCATGATTTATCCAATATTTAGTGACCACCCATCCAAAACAAAATTATTGTTAAAACACATACCAAAACAAATAATTTAAATTTTATCTATAAAATGTTGGTTGTAGTGTATTAAAAATTCACAATACACTTTATGTGTGGTCAGTTTATTGGATATCCATGCATTGTATCCAAAAAATAAATATTTGGGGTATCCAGATTGATTATGATCAACATCCAATGCTTTATAAAAAATAAAATACGTAATGTAAAAAACAAAAAATATATTTTATTTTATTATATTGTAGAGTTTTACTTCGGTATTATAGGAATAAAAAAGAGTTTGTCATATGTTGTTTTTTTCTCAAATTCTTTGAGTGGATCATATTTTTTCTTATTAATTCCATCATTATCCAAATTAATTTTTACATAGAAATGATACATGGATTAATGAATCCAAATCGTGATTTTCATGGTTTTCCATTTATATAATAATAATATAAATGTCTGCAAAAAATATGAATAGTTATTAACTTTAATAAATATATTAGATCACTATTTGAATAAACATATTATGAAAATATGCCTTATATATGTATTCACAACCTCTCTCCAATGGCCCGAAGGCCTTAATTGTTTATTGATTTTTGATAATCCACCTTTCAAGGGGTGAGGTGGAACCCTTACAAGGACCATAATCATAAGTATTACATGGCCCATAGGCCTTAGAGGAATTCATTGCTCGTAGGCTTCAGACATTACATACAACCCAAACTAGCTACTTGGAACTGCTCCTCCCCAGTATCTTCATCGTGAAATAAACTCTCCACCTTCACATGGTTGTTCGACTAGGCTTTCCCATTCATACACAGGCTTGTCCCGATGGAAGGTTCCATACCCTCACATTCATGCAATCCATTTAGCTTATGATATGGTGAAAGCTCCTTGCTCCTCCTCCTTCTGAAGTTTGTTCCTTGTAGGTTGTCTGGTTTTCATCTGCACTTAAGGTGTCCCAAAGGCCTTGAGGTGGCCTGAAGGCCTTACTGATCCGAAGGCATGGGTGGCTTGAAGGCCTTAAAGGACTTGGGGACCAAATCAATGGCCCGAAGGCCCAAACAGAGGAATATTCCTGGCTGATACAGTGGAAAACAATGCCTACTATAGTTCCCACTATAGTTTTGTAGAGTTCCTACTACAGTACAACTATAGTACTACTATAGTGCCTACTAAAGTGCCCCAAAAATTAGCCTCCACCTGGATTTGAACCCGGGTCTCCTGGATGCACTTAAGGAGTCCTCACCAACTGGGTTGAGGCTCATGTTCCACAACCGATAATGCCATCCATTATTGCTTGAGAATCTCATTGACACTCTTGAGACTAACTATGTCTGGCATAAAAAGTTCCATATATTTATTTTTCATATGAAATGTAAGACATATTTGTATCTTTAAATGTGGTATCTTCTTGAATTTGTAATGATAATAAATGTTTCTCTAGAACTGGTGGGGAGAAGGTACTGTTGGAAGGTCATTTTTATTTCTTGTTCAATTCCTTATATTGTCTTGATCTATCCTTCAGTTTCCCCATCTCTTTTTTTGAGTCATAAGTTTTACTTCTTACTTTTCCATTCCTTTAGTTTTGAAAATCACAAATAGTATCTTAAAACATTGTTTACTAACTTTCTATATCCCATGTTTTTTAGTATGTTTTCATAGAAAACATTACTTTATACCATATATAGAAATGTTCTAATGTATTAAAAATATAAAATTTACATTACCCCATATGATACATCATACTAAAGGGGTGTTCGATTATCAATATGACTCTTGTTTAGACCAATAGTTAGAATTATGTTTTGTCTACCTAACTGAAAAAATTAATGACCATTATACTAACCATGGTACTGATAAATTGGATTAATTCTCATCCAGTTCTTCATATTGATAATCAATAAATAATTCCATCATACAGGTTAAAGTTTATAATCGAAAGTACATAAGAATTTTTTTATATCATAAGGAAAACTTTTAGCATTTTAATGGTGCTAAAAAATTATGTCGAACATTCTGTTATGCTAGAGAATTGTGATCTATCAAAGAGACAGCTATCCGAGGTCGTTGTATCTAAATCGAAAGTATGACCATTGAAGCTTCACCTATAAATAGTCAGTCATTTTAAGAGTTGGGATCTGATCACATTCATAAATCAATATGTATAATGTTTTCTATTCATGAACATGTCATTCTATCATTTTTAATACTTTAGAGAGTTATCGTTCTAAGTAATCCTTATTAGGGTTGTTTCATTTATAATGAATTTGATTTTGTAATCATGTTTGATCATGGTTATGATAAATGGATTATAGGGATAATAAGATGGTGAATCTGATCCATTGGATCAAGGGATTCAGGGGCCAGTAAGATAGACATCAATCATCATATTGAAGGCTTTCAGGGATAAGAAGACAGAGCTTATTCCAATAATCATATCGAGGGATTTTTTGGTACGGAAATGTAGACTTTACTGTAAGTATAAAACTGGGGATACCTTTAGTCAAGGTTATTGACTACCTTTACTCTTAAGGTTAAAAGTGTGTATTCATTTAGTATAGTTTTTAATTCATTATTACTTTTATTAGTTATTGTATTTCTTTTTTTCTTCTATTTTAATCCATTATTCATGTAATAGAAAGTTATTATTTGTACTTATCTTTCTATACTATTTGTTTTATCGGTGTAACTATGATTATGATAAAAACATAATTTGATAAAATCATATTAACTGTGATCTTGATTCTTTTATGCTGATCATTAGATGAAGTATGAGTCCAGTTATTTACATTAATAGGTTTTGTGTTTTGATTAGTTTAAATTTTTTAAACTACAATTCATCCCCCTATTGTAAGTATATTCATATAAGAAAATCTTAAGATCCAACAGCTTTATCCATATATAATATCATACATCAATTCAAAACCTTTTTTCATCAACTATTACATGGTTTTTATATGATTTTTTTTAAAGAAATACATTATGTATATTTATAAGATTATATGGACATGATATGAAAATTCTAATACATCATTGACCTTTGTAATATCTGGATCATCAAGTGGAATAGGAAACTTAACAGTCAGATCATGAGATACCTCAATCCTCACTCTCATGTGATCTTTTGGGAGTTCTTTTAGTTGTAGCTTTTCTATTTGGATATTATACACTATACCCCTCACACCAAGGCAGTGTGTGGATGTTGACATATATAAATAACATACAGTTGTACTTGATATAATTTTAGTAATATAAATTTATCAAAAGTTGTTTGATTCACTTTTAAGATAAAGAGTAATGAAAAAAATTGATTTCCTCAGGTAAGGTATATGGTTGATTTGAATGACTAGTCTTAATGCTAGTGGGGTCATTTAGTTCATGTATAGATATTTGTTCCACCACTAGTTCAATTTGATCCTTTATTATACATTGGTATTCCAAACCAGAATTGACAATAATATCTTGAAAAGAATCTATTTGTGTCTAAAATTATTTCACTATCTTATATGTATATTCATGTGGTTTTATCTTCTCAAAATATATTCGAGGAGGCACTCCAAAACTTAATCCTCTAATGTGTCCATATTGTTCCAGCCGCTTCAAATCTACTAAAAGTATTTTTTCTTCAAGTACGGTAATTATTGATTCTTGTGACTAAATAATATAAATAAATATGAACATAAATAGATATTTTTATGTTATAATGTTATAAAAAATAGATAATTACTATTATTTAATACTTACAAATATTTCACATACTGATCTTTTGTTTTTAGTAACTAGATTACCCTCCTTATTTACACGAGCCTCCTTACATATCACATAAAGTTGGATGGAAATTGCTTTAGATTTTGATTCATCAATTTTCATATAAAAAATGAACATATTTTGTTTCATATAACATAAAATATTTATTATTGATTTGAAATACATACCAATTTCTTCTCTTGTGAAGTGTATCCCATACTTTCTCTGTGATAGGGTTACATTTGTTTGGATGCATGTTATTTATATTTAGCACTCTTTTTATATTTTATAAATTGAATATTTTGAATCAAATTGGATAAAATAAGTAATTTCAAATAATATATTATTTACTAGAATGCACCTAAAATGATTTATCATTATGACAAATAATGAAATCATTCCATTATTCCTACTTTATAATGTGTGCATAACTAACTGGTGGTTGGGGATTTAATTTTTCCTCAGCATCCCTAAGATGTAACTTGGTAATAAGAGTCTGAAGGCCTCTATGGTATTTTCCAGCAACTATTAAGACAAATTTATTATATAAATCTTATAACATAAACAAACTCAACATGGAATAATGAAAATTAAATCATTGTTTTATTATATAATTTTTAGTAAAATAGAGAAATTATAATGTAACATTACTATTATATCATTCCAAATGGTTTCCTTCATTATAGGTTGGATGTAGAGCCATGAATCAATATCAATTGGAACATTCATCCTCATTGTGACCCCAACATAACTAATAAAGATTGACTTGTTTGGGTCAAAAGGTTGGCCATGTTGATTCAAACCAACCTCTAATTTTATACCCTTACTTCTTACATTGATAATTTTATTCAACACTGTGATGTTGTGTCATTGTTGTTTTTTTCATCAAAATGTTGTTGATCCCCTAATAATTCAGTAATTTTGGCATCAACAATCTATTATTCCTTAGGATTGGTAACATCATCATGTGCATAAGACATTTTCTGCATGAGTAGTCAAACATTTAATTTTTCTTGAATAAAAATAACATAAATACAGACAAAGGACTTGAGAAGGGTCGTATGCATGATCTATTGCAAACATGAAGAACTCTATAACTTTATCTTCATACTCTTTTGTAAAATGATTATTGTTCATCCATTTTGAAGGAAATGGGTAATTGAATTTATGAAAAGAATTAATTCGCTATGGTAGGTGTTGTCTTTTGAATTCATCCAAAGGTGAAAGCTATAGACAACAATCATTATCATTAGTTCCATCTCCCGAATAGTTATTATTTCATTTTATTTTTTGAGACTCATCCTCCATCTCTTTTGGACATGCAACCATATTGATTGAACTACTTTGAGTAGTAGTCATCTCATACCAAGTACTGGTGATCATTTTGGATGATAGCTACTCAGAGTAGTTCAAGCAACATAGAAGATATAGAGGATGAGTCTCAAGCAAAAAAAACACAATAATAACTGTTTGGGAGATGAAGACAGTGAGGATGATAGTTGTATCCTTAAAACATTTTAAATTACCACATATTATTTTAAAATTTCAAATCTCATCTCAAAATGATAAAAGGTCACTGACGCTACTATGAGAACATCAAATCATCCCCACTAAGTTTCACTATCTCTAATCTATGTTACTAGTACTTTTCCGTCACCTGTATCTTAAATATAAGAGCTCTATACCCACTGAGGTTCATGTGTAGGTTGTAAGTATAAAAATAAACAATTACATACTAAAAAGGCCCCTAAAATAAAAAACAATGCATATATTTGTGTATATGTTCAAAGTATTAACACTAAAAATACACATGTAAGTCAATTCATTGTGTACTTACCAGGACACCAAGATAATCAAATGTACCCACTTCATTTCATACTAGTAAATTATACAAGTCATACCATAAATTTATACCATGGTTGTTCCCTGACATTTAAATAATTTCATGAATAAGAGGTTAACATTTGAATCATAGGAGGAAAAAAATAATTTATCACCCTCTAAAAATAACCACATCACATGTACCATGAGATTCGACCTTAGACCCCTGGAATCCAAGAGTATCCCTTAGGGATAACCATCACATGTACTTATTACATTCAAATCATAAAATTGGTATAACATATCCATTTTTCTTAGGAAGTGAATTTGAAACATGGGTAAGCTTTAATATAATTGGTTCCCTTAGGAAAGAACCACACAATGGGTGCCACAATACATTAGTTCAACCTAACTTTTGAAAAAACATAAATAAGAACCCACAACAACACAAATTTCATATCACTCTCACCCTAGCCCTCTATGAATCACTAACACTTATATAGTAACTCACATTATAACATACTATACATAGCCCTCACATAATACCCATCATATTATAATATATGATACTCAAATATCATCTATCTTAGGAATTGATCATCTTTATGAAAAATCAATCATTAGATAATATCATAGTATGTAGGCCTTAATTCAACACTCACACACCTCAAATATCAAGACAAAGTAATATATATGATCAACTAATCCATCCTACCCTTTATAGGTTATCTCGCTCGATTTTAAGGGACTATACTCGATTTTAAACCACATATATTATCACTACTAAGTTGATTATATAATTCCTATTATCACATCACTACCCTAAGAAAAACATTCATAGAGAAATTCATACATTGTTCTACCATTATGGGAAACTTACATTACCCATGACTACCCTTATGGCCCTCCTAGAAAATCACTACTGAATAATGTTTTTTCCTGATATTGGTTGCGGTGAGATGGAAACCATATAAGTGTGGGATCACTGGGGTCTTCTCAATTTCCACTACCCTAATATCAAAAAGAATTTCATACATTGCTCTCTAATTTACAACTCTATTGTATTTAAAAATTTCAACCAAAGATAGAAAAACTTGTAATTTTTTGGAACATTCTATTTTGAAAATTCTAAAAAATCATCAACCCTTTCCTCATATTCATCACTTGTTCATATTGTTGTAATAAATCTACGATTCATTATCACCTATTACAATTTTCAAGTACTACATATATATGTTTGAAAATTTAAATTTAAATTTACCTTTATAAATAAAAATATAATAAAATAAATAAAAAATATGTCACAAATAAAATAAAGGCAACATATTTCAAAAAATCACTTTCACTTTAAACTTATTGAATTATTATACTTTCAAAATAAATTCCAAAAAAAGCTAAATATTAACATTTATTTTAAAAGGTTGACCCCAAATAAAACTCAAATTTTCTTTTTTTATTATATAATTTGATAACTATTATTTTAAAAAAATATAAAAAAATTTACATTGTAAATGTAACGCCCCGACCCCAGTTACCCAGAGTTGGTGCATTATTACATAACATTGGCATGATCACAAGAAATATCAAGTCTCTAAAGACCGATTAGTTTAGTAGCCTTGGAAACACTGGATACATTCATAAAGTTTTAGATTACATAAAAAACATCTTGTCTTCATATCCCCTCATACTATCCATGCAGGTCATTCATAAATTACTTCTTCATAATCCTGGGAAAAATAAAAAATTGAAAGGGGTGAGCTCAGATGCTCAGTAAGGATAACATTATAGCATAAGCTTTCATAGATAAACATAAACACTTAAGGCAATTTATAATAACAAAAAGCCTTTTAAACTTGAACTTCAGCAAAATATTGGAAAGATTAAATGAAATAATTCCATTTACTTATTCACATGGATATTATACCAGTCGAACAATCACATGAAATATCAATAACCACTTTCATAATGATGGAATGCATAATGCCAGACTATCATAACCACATAGCCAAGGCCTCATGCCAAGACTACAAATAAGATTTTTCCAAGGCCTTGTGCTGAGACACTAGTTTGCCTCATGAGACCTACCGATGAATCGAGGAGCTATAGCAGGCTCCACCTGTCACTTATTAAGTCCAATTCATTCCTCATATGAACAGGTTTAAACATAACATAAACATTCATATTAAAACTAGCATATGAAAAGTCAATACTTTAACCACAAACCATGAATGGTATAAAAATAGAACATCCACATTCAAACATAAATCATTAAATTCCATATGGAAGATTGTATTGTATCAAATTAACCTCAATCAAGAATAATGAAGGATGTTGACATAGATGAAAATAATCATCAAAACTATTTGAGATAAATATCCCCCCTTTTCTTGAAATCATTTAAAAGTCACACTATTTGTCAAGAACCATTTAAAAATAGATTTTTGAATCAAAGTGTCCCATACCACTTTGAAACTTTTAAAAGGAGTTTTAATTTTAAAACTTTAATGTCCATATAAATAAATCCTTAAAACCATTTTTAAAACATGGACATTAATGAGCAAGATTTAGAAGAATAAGTCTTTAAAACATTTAAAAATGGTATTTTAGTTAGAGTTTTCAACCAAAATAGAGACACATGAATAAAAATAATTGAGGTAATCAAAACATTGTAATATGATGAGAATAAAGGAATTCATGATACACTATGTCAAAGTACATTATATACACCACATAAAAGTGATTTGGTGTATAACAACAAAGAATTCTCAATGGAATGTAAATTGAGATGAATTCTCTCATAAAGACCGTATCCTTAGATTAAGGATAAATCAACGAAATAGTTATGTGTGAAAAATATAAATACACTAAATATGATTGGATATTTAGTGTAAAAGAATCAAAGGACATTCACACATATTCTTGTAAAAACAACACCAATGAATTGGATGTTTAACTCAACAAATCGAGATTGAGTAAAAATTACTCTTATAAAGTTCATACCGATGACTTAATAATTTATAAATGGAGTGATTATGTGTATCAAAAGTATATCCACATAAAGGGTAGTGGAATTTATGACATAATCAAATGAATAGAGATTCTACACATAATCTTGGAGTAAAATAATCAATGAAGTATGCGTAAAGCCAAATGAGTGGAAATTGAAATTTCAAATTCTCTTATCAATCAGGTAACTTATGAAACATACACCCATGAAAGAAGGATCATACAATGATGATGTAAATACCCATAAATTAAAGTATATTACCCAATTAATACAATCATGGGCAGTACACATACACCACTTGCAATAAATAAGTGGTGAACAATGGAATTCTCACGAAACTAAGAGTGAGATAAGAAACCCCTTACCTTGTACTTTTCCTTGGTTGGGGGTAGGTTAACTTCCTGTATAATGTTGAAATAATTTTTATTAAATTATTCATGAATCATATACATTAATATGATATCATATATGATCTTTTAACATTTCTTTGTTAATAATATCTTAGAATTATCGTCGTTTCGGGTGTTAACTTACTCATTTTATTTTATTTGTTTTGTTACATAAGCCATGTTTGTCATGGATAGGTTGTATATTATTCATATACCGAATGATATAAAGTTCTTAAAAATTATTTTTAAATCATCAAATGATAATTATACTTGAATGGATATGATGGAGAATGAATCTCATCGCGTTCGTGGAGACGGTAGTCCGTACGTACGCACGAGCGACAATATCATTCTTTTGATATTAAAATAATATATAATTGGATGGTATATCATATATAAATAATCATTATAATGTTATATTTATTATTTAAATGAGTTACACATCATTATTATACCCACCAAAATAATAATATATTGAATAACAATTACACCACGACGTGGAGACGGTAAGCCGTACGTACGCACATATGGTGACATGTTATTCAAAAGGTGGATATAATACTGAATATGGTTGTACCATATTTATAATAACATCCAAGTATATGTAATATACTGGAGTTATTATTTTATAATGGTAATAACAAAGAAAGAAGAAGTGGAAGAACAAAGGAACTTGAAAAGGGGTGGGGAAAACATTACCTCTTCTTCGGGTTCTTCCTTTTGATTTGATCAAACGGGATCTTTATTCTGATCAAAATAAGGCCTCTAGGTTGTAGTTATGGAAGTTTATAGAGTATTTGGGCAGGGATTTGTCGAACCAAAAGGCTTTGAATGTGTGAATAAATGAGAAGGAAGAGTGCCCTTTTATAAGAGGGGTGAGGGGCACCTTTGGAAAATCTAGAAATATTAATTTATAATAAATTCATATTCAGTTTCTAATGGCTCAAAAGTTGATTATTCAAAGGTTAAGGTGGGGATTGGTTGAAAACCATTAAACCAATATAAGTTAGACAGGTTTTGGTTACTATATTAACCTTATCTTTTAGTTTTATCTCTTAGTTAATTAGTTTGACATTTACCATGTCACTTTGTATTTTTATATTATATAGTTAATAAAATTACTATATACCTCCAATATACCCCCCAAGTGGCACATTAATGATATACATATCATTATATAAGTCTCTTGTCTGAACCGTAGATTTTTAGGAATTTAATATCAATTAATAATATAATATTTGTTTCAAAAACTCTTTTAGGTCAATTTTGACACTATTCAATAGGTGATTTTTTTGAAACTCATAAAAGAACTATTACTTCTAAAAAAGTTAATTAAATAAATCCTAATATGTCATATTATCCTAGAAAATTATTTTAATTCATTAAAATCCATAAATTATATTTATTTGGGTATTTATAATATCAATTATTTTAATGTTTCACTATTATGGTAATTACTGCATCATCATTGTGTCATAAATATATTAAATTATTTAATGTTTAAAAATTATAAACAAAATATAATTATGTAGGAAATAGTATTAGCTTTATAATGAATATTTACAATCTAATTTATCTTATGTATAACCCTATATTAAAAATATTTTAGTAAATAAACTTTGATTTTAACTCTTTTAACTCTTCTTTGAATTAAATAATAATAAATGTCCTAATCTAATCCAAGTGGACCTAAATGATAATATTTTATTTCTAAAGTTGTTTTTGGTCGAGATAAACTTGTCTAATAGAATTAGGACATGTGTTAGGGTAATATTAATATCATTTTTACCCTTAATTACCCTATTTACTTTTAACCGTGGTAAATAAAAGTAAAAAGTTACTATTCACCAAACATTATTTTCATCTCATTGAACCACATTTTACTTCTTCATATTAACCTTGTTTCTCGGATTTTCGAAATTCCATTCACAGAAGCGGTAAAATTAAGTTTTATGAAAAATTCAGTTTTTTTAATTACCACTTAGTAGTTTCATTATTCATTAAAAATTGATGTTTTTCAGAACAATGCCAAAATTTCAACCTAAGCTATAATTGATATTACAAATTCAAAAATTATGTCTATTTTAAAAAATTCTAAACATATATGTTGCATTAATTAATTTTATAATTAATTCCCGCTGTCACAACAAATAGCGTGTTTTTAAGAAACAATATATATCAAAAGATTGACAATTGTTTAGGTCCAATTTCCAAGTGAAATTAATTCTAATGAACAAAATTGGATAAAATGGTAAAAATATATTCTAATTATACTTTAAAACCACTCAATAATATAATTTATCACTATAAATTATTTTGATTTAAAAAGTTGTTTTTCATTAAAATTTAGTAATTTTCACTATTCATCAAAATATAAGTGTTATCCGAAAAGTTCCAAAATTTCACCCTAGGATAAATTCGATATTCTGAATCCAAAAATGAAGTCCATTTTGAGAGATAGAATTTATAAAATTTCAAAAAGTAGGTATTACTATTCATAACGGCTAGTTTGATTGGTTGTGGTGTGTTAGAATCTCGAAGTTGCGTACAATGCACGCCATTGCATTATTCGAAGGGAAACATACCGTGGAAGCTTGGGGTGTTACAATCTCCCATCCTTCAATAAATTTCGTCCTCGTAATTTTTAAAATTGTGCTTGGGAATATAATGGAAAGTCCCACAATAGAAAAAGAGTCAATAAAACTTTCACTTTAAAAGAAATAAAGAGAGGTATAAAGGTCAACCAAGATAACACATACTCAGATTCCATGTAGGAAAACATGGATATGGATGATAAACTAAGTTTCAAGTTCTGATGGAGAGGGATAGAAATCATGATCAGGAGAAAGTTAACAATAAGAAAACCACAAACTTGTGTTGGGACAAACGACCATTAGTCTCCTAGTAGGAAAGTAAACAGACAACATTTTTTTTGTTTTAAGTTACATTAATTTAGGATATTGACTAAGAATATAAAGATATATACTTACATTTTAGGTAGAGTTTCATTATTTAATAAATTTCCACCACTAACTCATTTTTTTTAAACGATGAGTAATCAAGAAGACTTGGTCACACTGGAATAGCTAGAATAAACTTCTATATAATCACATGATCCATGCAGGATGAACTATATATTTACATTGTCTTTAGAGATTAATCAAAACCAAAATGGTTAGTACAAGATCTAATGATCCCCCAAAAGGATATTCCTTGAGAGAAATAAACACTTATCTTAATTTCCAAAATTAAACCAACAATACCCCAAAGTTAAATAAATACCATTCAATAATTAATTTTCCTTAAAATCCTTCAATATAATCAAAACTAATATTGAAAACCAAAACTTATTAAGAATGTAGTCTTCCACGTTAAATTGTATCTCCAAATGTCATTAATTACTATTAAAGTCACATACTTAAAAGTAATTAACCTAATCATTTCCATAAACAACCCAAATCACTATAAATCCATAATAAAAACATAGATAAAAATCCACCATTACTCTTCAAATGAAATCCCATACTATTCTATTTTCCTTGGGCATATAGTGTTCACAACAAAGCAAACAACTTCCAAAATATCATCTATCACTTAATCACAAAATCATTTTCCTATACCAAGGGTATTCATTTAATAAGTCATAATTACCCAAATAAACTTATTATTGATCGATAAAATCATTTAACTAAAAATAATTAGTCACACTATCCAGGGACTTCACATAGTCCAGTGGTAGGCGATAAATCCCAATCGCACTTTGGTTGTGGGTTCGATTCCCACAGCTTTGTCTGACGCGACGGGTTGTCACATGGTCTACGTGTTGTCCTTTTTCAAAAACTATATTTTATAATATTACCAAAATGAAATAAATTCCTCAAAATAACCATAACATAATTTAACCACAAATCTTATCTCATACCTTGCATTTTCATCCCAAATTATGATAACTTATAATTTCCTCAAACCCAACGATCATATAAAACTAAATGATTATTTATAACTATATCCATAAGAGAAGAGATAATTCTTCCTCAAATATCATTCTCACATGGAAAACTGCGGGGTTACAAATACAAGAGAAAATTATTCCAAAGTAAACCCATCAACAAGGAGCACTAATACTTTTTAAACATTTCTACAACCATTTATTTCCACATAGCTTCTTCTTTGACCATGAAAATATCCTACAAAATAGGGCATTCACTCGGGTAATGGCCATGTCCCCTACATTTATAGCAAACGACTTTAAATAGACTCTTGGGACTATTTTTATCTTCTTCCATAGTACTCTTCATTTTTATTCAGAAATTCTTCACTTTATGTCCTTCCTTCCTGCATGTAAAGCATTTCTTTGTCCCATTGAGACACTTTCCTGGGTGTCTCCTTCCACATTTCCAACATGATGGAAATTGAGGATTCCTTTCTCCATGGTCTCCACTACTGGAGCTCTTATCATTCATCACCTTTCTCTTCTGTTTTGAGTCCGGGAATTGGTTAATATATATATTATTGATCATATTTTTGGAAAATTGATTTGGAATAAATACGATATCTTTTACGCCTATCAACATTCCATTTTGTTGCTAATTTCCACCACTGTTCTCACCTTGTACATCATTCTCAAAGTCACTATGACTTCCTTGGAATCGAGCCATTGACTAAAACCAGAAATCATTGTGTGAGTAACAGTAGTCATAAAATCATTTAGAGATTAACATGTCACCATATTCTCAATTTGAAACAAATTAGGATTAACCAAGGTCATTTACTCTCATCTTATATATATAATACTTCAAATCGGTTTGTAAAGAAAATGTAAATTATCCTAATCATATCCCTTGAGAGTGTCGTAACCAAGAGTGAAGCAAGGCCTATTGTCGTGCACCAGTTCCTGTTCAAGTCTAGCTCAAAGTGGTGTTTTCGGGTTTTACCTCTAGGTACATCTGTGCCAAAGCCACCTCTACATGCTCGTATCCAGACATGGATGTATTGCTTGGAAAACTCACAAAATCTCTACAATACCAAAATTCTTGGAAGTTCTTCAATACTAATACTCAAAGTTCATCTTATGTCTACGTGCTCTAATCAGAGTTTATCTAAATCTAGCTTCCAAGGTTTTACTAAACTTCCTCTGATACCAACTGTAATGCCCCGACCCCAGTTACCCAGAGTTGGTGCATTATTACATAACATTGGCATGATCACAAGAAAGATCAAGTCTCGAAAGACTGATTAGTTTAGTAGCCTTGGAAACACTAGATACATTTATAAAGTTTTACATTACGTAAAAAAAATCTTGTCTTCATATCCCCTCATACTATCCCTGCAGGTCATTCATAAATTACTTCTTCATAATCCTGGGAAAAATAAAACATTGAAAGGGGTGAGCTCAGATGCTCAGTAAGGATAACATTATAACATAAGCTTTCATAGATAAGAATAAACACTTAAGGCAATTTTAATTAAAATAAAAGCCTTTTAAACTTGAACTTCAGCATAATATGGAAAAGATTAAATGAAATAATGCCATTTACTTATTCACATGAATATTCTACCAGTCGAACAATCACATGCAATATCAATAACCACTTTCATAATGATGGAATGCATAATGCCAGACTATCATAACCACATATCCAAGGCCTCATGCCAAAACTACAAATACGATTTTGCCAAGGCCTTGTGCCAAGACACTAGTTTGTCTCATGAGACCTACCGATGCATCGAGGAGATATAGCGGGCTCCACCCATCACTTATTAAGTCCAGTGCATTCCTCATATGAATAGGTTTGAACATAACAGAAACATTCGTATTAAAACTAGCATACAAAATGTCAATACTTTAACCACAAACCATGAATGGTATAAAAATAGCACATCCACAGTCAAACATAACTCATTCGATACAATATGGAAGATTGTATTGTATCAAATTAACCTCAATCAAGAATAATGAAGGATGTTGACATAGATGAAAATAATCATCAAAACGATTTGAGAGAAATATCCCCTTTTTTCTTGAAATCATTTAAAAGTCACACTATTTGTCAAGAAGCCATTTAAAAATAGATTTTTGAATCAAAGTGTCCGATACCACTTTGAAACTTTTAAAAGGAGTTTTAATTTTAAAACTTTAATGTCCATATAAATAAATCCTTAAAACCATTTTTAAAACATGGAAATTAATGAGCAAGATTTATAAGAATAAGTCTTTAAAACATTTAAAAATGGTATTTTAGTTAGAGTTTCTAACCAAAATAGAGACACTTGAATACAAATAATTGAGGTAATCAAAACATTTTAATATCATGAGAATAAAGTAATTCATGATATACTATGTCAAAGTACATTATATACACCACATAAAAGTGATTTGGTGTATAACAACAAAGAAGTCTCAATGGAATGTAAATTGAGATGAAATCTCTCATAAAGGCCATATCTTTAGATTAAGGATAAATCAACGACATAGTTATGTGTGAAAAATATAAATACACTAAATATGATTGGATATTCAGTTTAAAACAATAAAAGGACATTCACACATATTCTTGCAAAAACAACACCATTGAATTGGATGTTTAACTCAACAAATCGAGATTGAGTAACAATTACTCTTATAAAGTTCATACCGATGACCTGATAATTTATCAATTGAGTCATTATGTGTATCAAAAGTATATCCACAGAAAGGGTAGTGGAATTTATGACATAATCAATTGAATATAGATTCGACACATAATCTTGGAGTAAAATAATCAATGAAGTATGTGTAAAGCCAAATGAGTGGAAATTGAAATTTCAAATTCCCTTATCGATTAGGTAACTTATGAAACATACACCCATGAAAGAAGGATCATACAATGATGATGTAAATACCCATAAATTAAATTATATTACCCAGTTAATACAATCATGGGAAGTACACATACACCACATGCAATAAATAAGTGGTGAACAATGGAATTCTCACGAAACTAAGAGTGAGATAAGAAACCCCTTAACTTGTACTTTTCCTTGGTTGGGGGTAGGTTAACCTCCTTTATAATGTTGAAATAATTGTTATTAAATTATTCATGAATCATATACATTAATGTGATATCATATATGATCTTTTAACATTGATTTTTTAATAATATCTTAGCATTATCGTCGTTTCGGGTGTTAACTTACTCATTTTATTTTATATGTTTTGTTACATGAGCCATGTTTGTCATGGATAGGTTGTATCTTATTCATATACAGAATTATATAAAGTTCTTAAACATTATTTTTAAATCATCAAATGATAATTATACTTTAATGGATATGATGGAGAATGAATCTCATCACGTTCGTGGAGACGGTAGTCCGTACGTACGCACGAGCGACAATATCATTCTTTTGATATTAAAATAATATATAATTGGATGGTATATCATATATAAATAATAATTATCATGTTATATTTATTATTTAAATGAGTTACACATCATTATTATACCCACCCAAATAATAATATATTGAATAACAATTACACCACGACGTGGAGACGGTAAGCCGTACGTACGCACGTATGGTGACATGTTATTCAAAGGGTGGATAGAATAATGAATATGGTTGTACCATATTTATAATAACATCACAGTATATATAAGATACTGGAGTTATTATTTTATAATGGTAATAACAAAGAAAGAAGAAGTGGAAGAAGAAAAGAACTTGAAAAGGGGTGGTGAAAACATTACCTCTTCTTCGGGTTCTTCCTTTTGATTTGATCAAAAGGGATCCTTAGGTTGGATTTATGATCAAACTAAGGCCTCTAGGTTGTATTGAGGGAAGTTGAGAGAGTATTTGGGCAGGGGTTGGCCGAACCAAAAGGCTTTGAAGGTGTGAAGAAATGAGAAGGAAGAGTGCCCTTTTATAAGAGGGGTGAGGGGAACCTTTGGAAAAGCTAGAAATATTAATTTATAATAAATTCATATTCGGTTTCTAATGGATCCAAAGTTGATTATTCAAAGGTTAAGGTGGGGATATGTCACAAAAATTTCAACCAATAGAATTTAGATAGGTTTGGGTTACTATATTAACCTTATATTTTAGTTTTAACTCTTAGTTAATTAGTTTGACATTTACCATGTCACTTTGTATTTTTATGTTATATAGTTAATAAACTTACTATATACATCCAAGCGACCCCCAAGTGGCCCATTAATGATATAAATATCATTATATAAGTCTCTTGGACGAAACTTAGATTTTTAGGAATTTAATATCAATTAATAATAGAATATTTGTTTTAAAAACTCTTTTATGTCAATTTTGACACTATTCAATAGTTGATTTTTGTGAAACTCATAACAGAACGCTTACTTGGAACAAAGTTAATTAAATCAATCCTAATATGTCATAGTATCCTAGAAAATTAGTTTAATTCATTAAAAGTCTTAAATTATATTTATTTGGGTATTTATAATATCAATTATTTTAATTTTTCACTATTATGGTAATTACTGCATCATTATTGTGTCATAAATATATTAAATTATTTAATGTTTAAAAATTATAAATAAATTATCATTATGTATTAACTATTATTATCTTTCTAATGAATATTTACAATCTAATTTATCTTATGTATAACCCCATATTAAAAATGTTTTAGTAAATAAATTTTGATTTTAACTCTTTTAAATCTTCTTTGAATTAAATAATAATAAATGTTCTAATCTAATCCAAGTGGAACTAAATGATAATATTTTATTCCTAAGGTTATTTTTGGTCGAGATACACTTTTCCAATAGAATTAGGATATGTGTTAGTGTAATATTAATATCATTTTTACCCTTAATTACCCTATTTACTTTTAACCGTGGTAAATAAAAGTAAAAAGTTACTATTCACCAAAAATTATTTTCATCTCATTGAACCACATTTTACTTCTTGATATTAACCGTGTCTCTCGGATTTTCGAAATTTCATTCACAGAAGTGGTAAAATTATGTTTTTTGAAAAATTCAGTTTTTTTAACTACCACTTAGTAGTTTCACTATTCATCAAAAATTGAAGTTTTTAGAACTATTCCAAAATTTCACCCTAAGCTATAATTGATATTACAAATTCAAAAATGATGTCTATTTTACAAAATTATAAACATATAAGTTTCATTAATTAATTTTATAATTAATTCCCGCTGTCACAACAAATAGCGTGTTTTTAAGAAATAATATATATCAAAAGATTGACAATTGTTTAGGTCCAATTTCAAAGTGAAATTAATTATAATGAACACCATTGGATAAAATGGTAAAAATATATTATAATTATACTTTAAAACCACTGAATAATATAATTTATCACTATAAATTATTTTTATTTAAAAAGTTGTTTTTAATTAAAATTTAGTAATTTTCACTATTCATCAAAATATAAGTGTTATCCGAAAAGTTCCAAAATTTTACCCTAGGATAAATTCGATATTCCAAATCCAAAAATGAAGTCCATTTTGAGAGATAGAATTTATAAAATTTCAAAAAGTAGGTATTACTTTTCATAACGACCAGTTTGATTGGTTGTGGTGTGTTAGAATCTCGAAGTTGCGTACAATGCACACCATTGCATTATTCGAAGGGAAACGTACCGTGGAAGCTTGGGGTGTTACAGTAAAATAACTTTAGGAATAATCTATTAGTGATGAAAACAATATCGTTGGTGATAAGGATCTAAAAGGAGGTATATGATTTAAACCAAATTAGAAACTAAATTCACCTATACTGAAATTACACAATCAAAACAATCAAAACATTCATAGGATGATCATTTAAATATATATTATCAATACTCTATATTAAAACTCTATAATCCATTATATCTTTAAAACACTCATTCATAGTGTAAGAAAACAACATTCATTAATCATCCAAATACTCAGTTGGTAAATTAAACTTTCCTTAAATTATGTAAAAATATTAATAATTAAATTAAACATATTTAAAATGTCTTGAAAAATAATTATAATATTTACAAGACACCCATTCATCAAAAATTTATTCCTCAGATATAACACCAGTCAAATAATCATTCAAGAAAATTAAGCATACCTTAGTTTTCCTGACACTCATTAAATAATCATTCAGTCAAAGATAGAACCTACTAAACATACCTTAGACACCCATTTACAAGTAAATCAACAAGATTCATAACACCCATTAATCAAATAATCATATAATAAAACCACAATATGAAAACACAAAATATAAAATAAAACAGACCTTGGATGTAAGGCCCCAACCTTAAAAATTACTTAGTCTTGAATTAAGTTAATAATTCACATTGAGAATCTTTTTAGTTTTAGAGATTTAGTGAATTAGGTCATAACCTATACATAAAAACTTTAATATTACATGTAAACACTTCTACTCACTGTCTATTTTTTCATAAAACAAAAACTCTAAAAAAAGAAACATGTTTAGTTCCATGTTATAGACCACATGACTTTTCTTTTATCTCATCCTTGACCCTATTCATATTTAAGTCTTGTAAAAAACATTTCAAAAACTTGGGATGAGCATAAAAATCTCATTAAGGGATAAATAAATAAGGAAATTTGTTTGTGTTTCAAAACAACATGTAAACCATGGATACTTTCAAATAAAGTAATACTTTTCACCTTAAATAAGTAACAAAAACACTTCACTGAATATAAGCTCATTGCTTACCATTTTTGTAACCAAAATATTACCATAAATCCCATAGAAAGAAACATATATCATATAAAGGTAACATGGGATATAAACATACTTAAATGGAATAACCATACGATCGAATTCCACACATATCATTAAATTGAATAGCAATACGACCGACTTCCATACCCAATGCATTGGAGGTTATAATGTAACCACCTATCATTGGTTTATCATGTAACCACCCATCATTTGGTTTATCACATAACCAACCATCATTGGTTTATCATGTAACCACTCGTCAAATGTCTAATTACCGTTATATAATCATAAAACATAAAATATTGAAAATATCAATATCTCACTAATAACATTTCATTTTCAATCACAAGAAATAATTTCAAGATATAGAAATAATCAATCCATTTCAAAAACCATTTTCAATACAAAAACACCCAAAAATGGAATAAGGGATTTCTTTTCCTTTTAAAAACATTAAGGCTTATAGAGGAAGCCAAATATCAAACAACCATTACGGCAGTAGAGAGGTCATTGTCTCCGTATATGTTAAAAACATTCCTTTTGTTGTTTAGTAAAAAAATTCATAGAAAAAAGATTCCACTTGAATTAAATTAAAATTAAAAGGGTTTAATTATACACCATGTAAAATAAGGAGGTGTATATTATCAAAATATTCCTCAATGAAAGGATATTGAGGCGAGGTCCCTTACCTCATGTCCGACTTGACACATTCATTCTTTAATTTCCTAGACAATAAACATAATTTAATTTCTACTTGATTCAGAACCTTTTTAAAGTTTATTATTCCTTTTATATTACTTATTAACACATTATAAATATTACATAATTATTTAAGTTAATATCAGTCGTTTTGTCGATATTGGGTACTTGAGTCGAAAATGATCTTGTTATAATCACAATTTGTCCATGTGGTCATAATTCCATTATCTTACAAATTATATTCATGATTTAAATATCACGTATATCATATATATAAAGTATATATGTATTTATAATAGTACATAACATTTGGAGATAAGAAATGAAATACACCATTCATGGAGATGGTAAGTCGTATGTACACATGAACACTACTTTCATTTCTATTTCACATTTAATGGAATTAAAACTTAATGAAACATAAGTATATTATAATTCTAGTATAATATAATATTTTATGTATGTTACATAATATCATTAACTCTATCTTTTATACGTTCCATGTATGGCATGAATGAGTCATATCACTTCGAGGGGCGGTAGTCCGCACTTCCTCAAATGAAATTATCATGTTTACACATCATTAATGAATAAAGGTATGTTGTAAATAAAAATTATAGAATAATAAAGAAAATATAAACATAATATATATCATATATAAATACAGTGTCATCATAATGGCCACCATGAGAGGTGGTAGGGGAAAATCTAACAATCATCGTTTCATGAGGCAGTAGTTCATCGTTCATAGAAAATTTTTGTTTGTGTCCATTAGATGGATATGTGTGTAAGTGTAGTTTGAATACTTCTCATAACAAAAAACTATTATATTTAGGATACTGTTTTTTTATGTAGTCAAATAATAAGAATAGAATAGTAAGGGAAGAAGTAAAATATTGGAAAGGAACATTAGAGAAGACACTACCTTTTAAAACGGGTAACTCGCTTTGATTTGAGCCAAAAGGCTTTCTTGAATTGCCTTATACCTAAAGTAATGATTCTATGAGGAAGATAGGTATGTTGGGAGATTATTGGAGCATATTTTGAATGATACAAGGGGGTTGAGAGGTGTGAGTAATGGGTTAGAGGTGGTGGCCTTTTATAAGAGGGAGGAGGGGTACTTTAGGAACGTCTTGAAATATTATTTTATTATAAAATGATTTTTGGTTTCAAAAGGTCCCAAAGTCATTTATTTCAGAGATAAGATAAATATTTTTTGAAATCCTTTCAACCAATAGGTTTTATACAAGTTTTGGTTTCAAATTTAACCTTATCATTTGGCTTTAACCCGTTGTTAACTAATTTAACTCTTACCATCTCTTCTTGTGTATTCGTACTATATGGTTAATATAGTTACCATAAAATTCCAATAGAAATAAAATTGGTTAATTGGTAAAATATTAAACATTATCTATGTCATTTGGACAAATCATATATTTTTAGGACTATTATATCATTTAATAAAATAGTATTTGTTTTAAAAAACTCATTTATGTCAATTTTTATACAATTCATATCCTGACATTTTAAAAATTCATAAAAACTTGATTATTTTAAAAAAACATCATTAATTTAAATATAAAAAGCAATAATCATCCATAAAATTCATTTATGATATAAAAAGTTTCGAAATAAATTTATTTTAATATTCATAATCTCATTTATTTAAATAATTCATTAATAAGGTAATCACTACATCACCATTGTATCATAAATAAATTTATTTATTTAATGTCTAAAATTTATAAATAAAATACCATGATGTAGGAAATATTTTTTTATTTATAATTAATATTTATATTCTAATATAATACTTTTATAACCACATATACAAATTGTTTTAGTAAAAGATATATGTTAATGTTATGTTTTCTTTAACTTTAAATTAATAGTAATTAAATGTCATTTTGACACACAATTGGCTCCATGGGGTCCTAAAATAGACCCAAGGATGACCATGGTCAAAAATATCTCATTAAATAGGATTAAGACACGTGTTAGGGAAATTAAATATTATTATTAATATTATTCTTTACTCTTATTTACTAGATTTACTCTTTAACCATGGTAAATAAAATGTTTACTGAAGTTACTATTAACAATGTCTAAAAATAAAAGTTACTTATTTACACTATTTAGAACTCCTGATTCCAAATATTTAATACATTTTTTCAAATTAAAAACACATAAATTTCAGAAATTAATTTAAAATTAATTCTTGCTATCAAAACCTAAAAATGTGTTTTTAAGAAGTAAAAACTGCCAAAATATTGATGTGTGTTTATGTCCAATTAAAATGTGAAATTACTTCCCATGACCATGCATAGATTAAATGATAAAAATATAATCCAATTATTCTTTAAAACCAATTAAAAGGACAATCTAACTATATAAATAAATTATATAAAAAGGAAGTTTTGAATTAAAATGTAATATTTTTCACTATTCATTAAAAAATGAACTTTATCAGAAAAATACCAAAATTTCATCCAAAGTAAAATTTGATGTCCCGATTCTGAAGAAGATTTTTATTTTTTCAAATAGAACATATAAAAGTGACAAAACTAGATTTAAAAAGCGTTTTCGATCAATAGGGGGTAAAACGACCGTTTAAAAAAATAGAGTTTTTTATTCTTAAAATCGGATTCAATCTTATTATAAGAATCTAAAATTTATTGGATAAATGTAAAAACATTTAATAAAATTTTATAATCATATTTTAGTTTTTTATATTCATTCCTGCTAATACAATTTCTAGACACTAACTACCATTTAAAATATTAATATTATTATATTATTTTTCAGTAGAACACAATGTTGTGTGCAAGGTGTGATTTCAAAGAAACTCATTGTTGTGTGTTGAGTACGCTATCAGAAAAAGTTTCCTATTTAAAATAAAATTAATATCAAATTTATAGATATTAATAGATATGAAAATGTGTTATTCTATAAATACATGAGTCATTACATCCTTCCCCCTTATGGGAATTTCATCCCTACAATTCTATTCACTTATCAAATAAGTGGTGGTATTTATCCCTCATAGCATTTTCATATTCCCATGTTTCCTCTTCAAACATATGGTTTTCCACAAAACCTTTACATAATGACTTACCTTATTATATAACACTTTCTCTCTTCAGTCATGAATTAGGACTGGTTGTTCCTCATAAAAAAGATTCTCTTCCAACTGAACTACCTTTGGACTTAAAACATGAGACAGATCCAGCATATACTTTATCAATATTGAAACATAAAAAACATTATGTACCTAGGATAAACTTGGAGGTAAAGCCACTTTTTTTGGAAACTGATCCAACTATCTCAAGGATTTCATAAGGTCAAATTACCCTTAGACTCACCTCTCCTTTATTACCAAAATGCATCACACTTTTCCACAGAGAAACATTGAGAAAGACATGATCACCTACCTCGAAAGAAAGATCCTTCATTCGGTTATCGACATAACATTTCTTCCTACTCTTAACTATTCTCATGTGCTTCTAAATCAACAGAACTTTTTGTGTCATCTCTTATACCAATTCTGGTCCCATCAACTTTCTTTCACCTACATCATCTCAAAAAGCTGGAGTTCGACACTGATTTTCATATAATGCCTTGAATGGTGCCATATGTATACTAGAATGAAAAATGTTATTATAAGAAAACTCAACCAAAGAATTATTTTGGTCCCAAATTCCCTGGTAATCTATTTAACAAGCATGTATCATATATTCCAAGGTCTGAATTGTTCATTCTAACTACCCATATGACTGTGGATGAAATTTTGTACTAATATTTAATTCAGTACCCAACAACTTCTGAAGGCCTTTACAAAAGTTAGAAGTTAACCTTGGATCACGATCATATAAAATAGAGATTGGAACTCCATATAACCTGAATATCACTTTAATATACAATCGAGAAAATTTATCTAGAGATAGAGTATCTCGAATAGCAAGAAAATTAGCAGATTTAGTCAATCGATCAGCAATAACCCAAATTGTATTGTTACCTCGAGAAGTCTTTGGTAACCCCACTATGAAATCCATGGACACATTTTCCCATTTCCACTATAAAATAGGAAAAGGATGAAGCATCCCTTTCAGTAACTGTCATTATTCTTTAACCTATTGACAAGTCAAACACTTCCTAATAAAGTTAAAAAAATTTCTTTTCATTCCATCCCACCAGTAATACTCCCGAAGATCTTTGTACATCTTAGTACTTCCAGGATGAACTGAAAATGGAGAACTATGAGCTTTACATAACAATTTTTTTTTCAACTATTAATCATAAGGTGCACATAATCTTTTCCCAAATCTCGAAACACAATCTTTATCAATGTTAAATTTAGGTAACTTATCCTAATGAACCAATTCTACCTTTTTCCTCAACTCACTATCTTCTTTTTGTGCTTTCTTTATTCTGTCTACTAAAGACGATTTCACTTCCACCTGAAACAAAATAGAGGAATTCCCTTCACCAATAACTTCCAATCCAAAATTCATCAAATCAAAAACCAAAGGATCTCATTCCAAACATAGCATGGTTAATGTAGCATTACTCTTTCGACTTAAAGTTCCAGCCACTTTATTTGCCTTTCCTGGATAGTAATGGATTGTGAAATCATAATTCTTGATTAATTATAGCCATATCCTCTATCTCATGTTTAATTCTTTCTAAATTAATATAAACTTCAATCTTTTGTGACCAGTATATATTGCACACTTTACTCCATACAAATGATGCCACCGAATTTTTAATTCAAAAACAACAACAACTAATTTCAAATCATGTGTAAGGTAATTTAACTCATGAGGTCTGAACTGACTTGAAGCATAATCAATTACTTTATCATTCTGCATTATTACACAACTAAGTCCTTTCAAGGAAGAATCACTGTAGATAACAAAATCGACATTTCTATAATGTAATGACTATACTAGAGCATTCAAAAATCTGCTTTTTCAATTCCTAAAAACAATCATCACATTCTTTTGTCAAGATAAATTTAACACCTTTTTGAGTTAACTTAGTCAGTGGGATAGATAACTGTACACAATTTTCAACAAACCATTGGTAATATCCTGGAAAACAAATAAAACTATGGAACTCTGTGATATTGGTATTTCTTGGAGACTCTTCAACAACTTTTGTTTTAGAAGGGTCAATAGGTATGCCATCTTTAGAAACAACATGACCAAGGAATGAAATTTGCTGCAACCGAAACTCACACTTTCTGAATTTCCATCCAATTTATTTTATTTTAAGGTTTTAAAGACAACCCTTAAATGGATTTCATGATCCTATTTACTTTTAAAATATACCAAAATATCATCTATAAACACAACTACTATTTATCACCTGAGTCAACTGATCCATCACTATAACAAGCTATTCAATTATGATTTCAACCATCTCAAGATGCTAATTTGGAAGGTTATTCTCCTACATATGCCTTCCCAACAAAGCTACTCTAATTCCTCTATGAAAAACCATTCTGAACAAACCTATCTTAGATGAAGTAACATGGTAATATTCAAATTCTATATCATTTCAATTTTACCATAATGTAAAAATCATTTATGGATATTCTATGAACAAAATACTAACTCCTAAAGTTATCTAAATTGACCTATGATACCAACTGTGAGGCCCGAGCCTTAAACATTAATTAATATTGAATTAAGTTAATAATTCACATTGGGGATATTTTCAGGTTTATAGCCTTAGATAATTATGTTAAACTTATACATAACAACTTGAATATTATAAGTAGACAGATCTACTCACTATCCATTTTTTTTATAAAACAAAAATTCTAAAAAAAGAAACATGTTTAGTTCCATGTTTTAGACAGCATGACTTTTTCTTGATCCCATCCTTGACCCTATTCATCTTTAAGTCCTTTGAAAAACACTTCCAAAACTTGGGATGAGCATAAAAAAGATCAGTAAGGGATACTTAAAGAAGGAAAGCTATTAGTTTTTCAAAACAACATGTAAACCATGGATACTTTAACATAAATTAATACTTTTCACCTTAAAGAAGTAGCAAAAATGCTTCAATGAATATAAGATCATTTATCACCCTTTTTGTAATCAAAATATTACCATAAATCCCATAGAATGCAACATATACCATATAAAGGTAACTTGGGACATAAATATACTTAAATGGATTAACCATACGGTCGACTTCCACACATATCACTAAATAGAATAGCCATACGACTGACTTCCATACCCAATGCATTGAAGGTTATAATGTAACCACCCATCCTTGGTTTATCACTGAACCGCCCGTCATTTGGTTTATCATGTAACCACCCATCATTTGTTTATCACATTACCACCTATAAAATGTCCAAGTACCATTATATAATCATAAAACATAAAATATTGAAAATATCAATATTTCACTAATAACATTTAATTTGTAATCACAAGAAATCATTTTAAGATATTGAAGTAATATATATTTTAAAAACCATTTTCAATACAAAAACACCCAAAATGGAATAAATGAATTCTTTTCCTTCTAAAAACATTAAGGCTTATAGATGAAGACAAATATCAAATAACCATTACGGTGGCAGAGAGGTCATTGTCATCGTATGTGTTAATAAAATTCCTTTTGTCATTTAGTAAATCCTTTTGTAGAAAAAAGATTCCATTTGAATGAAATTAAAATTCAAAGGGGTTTATTATAAACCGTGTAAAATAAAGAGGTGTATATTATCAAAATATCCTTCAATTAAAGGAGATTGAGATGAAGTCCCTTACCTCATTTCTGACTTGACTTGTTCGTTCTTTAATTTCCTAGATAATAAAATTAATTTAATTTGTACTTACTTAAGAACCTTTTTTAATTTTATTATTCCTTTTATATCACTTATTACCATGTTATAAAAATTATATGATTATTTAAGTCAATATCGGTTGTTTTGTCGATATTGGGCACTTGAGTCAAAAATGATCTTGTTATAATCACAATTTTTCCATGTGGTCAAAAGCCCATTATATTTGGAATGAAATTAATGATTTAGATATCATATATATCATATATATCTAGTATATATTTATTTATATTAGTATATAACATTTAGATATAATAAATGAAATGCACCATTCATGGAGATGGTAAGACGTACGTACGCATGAACACTACTTTCATTTCTATTTCATATTTAAATGAATGAAAAATTAATGATAAATAGGTATATTATAATTACATTATAATATCATATTTTATATATGTTACATATGTTCATTAATTTCATCCTTTATACATTCCATGTATGGAATGAACGAGTCATATCACTTTGATGGGGTGGTAGTTCACACTTCCTCAAATGAAATTATCGTGTTTACAAATCATGAAAAGAATAAAGGTATATTGTTAATAAAAATTAAAGAAGCATAAATACAATATAAACAGAATATATATCATATATAAATACAGTTCCATCATAATAGCCACTATGAGAGGTGGTAAGGTAAAATCGAACAATCATCCTTTTGTGAGGCAGTAGTTCGCCATTCACAGAAACAGTATGTTTGTATCCATTAGATGGAGGTGTGTGTGAGTTTAGTTAAAATTATTATCATAAAAACATCATATTATATTGAAGATACTGGCGTTGTTATTTAATCAAATAATAAGAATAGAATAGAGAGTAAAAAAGTAAAATATTGGAAAAGAACTTTAGAGAAGACGCTACCTCTTAAAATGGGTAACTCCCCTTGATTTGAGCCAAAAGGCTTTCTTGAATTGCCTTCTACCTAAGTTAATGCTTCTAGGTGGAAGATATGAATTTTGGGAGATTATTGGAGATGAGGTGGGACGATCCAAGGGGTTTTATATGTGTGAGTAAGGGGTTAGAGTTTGTGGCCTTTTATCAGAGGGAGGAGGGGTACTTTAGGAATGTCTTGAAAGATTATTTTATTATAAAATTATTTTTGGCTTCAAAAGGTCCCAAAGTCATTTATTTCAGATATAAGATGAATAATTTATGAAATCATATCAACCAATAGGTTTTAGAAACGTTTTGGTTCTAAATTTAACCTTATCATTTAGCTTTAACCGTTAGTTAACTAATTTAACTCTTACCATGTCTTCTTGTGTATTCATACTATACATTTAATATAGTTACCCTAAAATGAAAATAAAACCAGAAGCGGTTAATTAATGAAATTTTAAACATTATATAAGTCATTTGGCCTAATCATAAATTTTTAGGACAATTATATCATATAATAAAATATTATTTGTTTTTAAAAATGTCAAATTTTATACTATTCATATAATGACTTTTTAAAAATTCATAACAACTTGATTATTTTGGAAGAAATTCATTAATTAAAATATAACAAGTAATAATCATCAATTAAAATCTTGGATGACATAAAAAGTTTCAAAATAAATTTATTTTAATATTTATAATCTCATTTATTTAGATCATTCATTAATAAGGTAATCACTACATCACCATTGTGTCATACATAAATTTATTTATCTGATGTATAAAAATTATAAATAAAATACCATGATATAGGAAATATTTTTATATTTCTAATGACTATTTATAGTTGAATATATCACTTATATAACCACATATAAAAATTGTTTTAGTGAAAGATATATGTTTATGTTATATTTTCCTTAACTTTAAATTAAAAGTAATTAGATGTCATTTTCACAAACAAGTGGCTCCATGAGGCCCAAAAATATCTTATCCAATAGTATTTGGACACTTTTTATGGAAATTTAATATTATTATAATATTATTTTTTACTCTTATTTACCAGATTTACCCTTTAACCATGATAAATAAAATAATTACTGAAGTTACTATTCATAATGTCTAAAAATAAAAGTTACCTATTTACAAAATTTGGACATCCTGATTCCAAATATGGAATAAATTTTTCCAAAATCCAAACAAATAAATTGAATAAATTAATTTAAAATTAATTTCTTTTTTCAAAACCAAAAAACATGTTTTTAAGAAGTAAAAACTACCAAAAGATTAACATGTGTTTATGTCCAATTAAAATGTGAAATTACTTCACATGACCATCATTGGATTAAATGATAAAAATATAATCCAATTATACTTTAAAACCAATTAAAAGGACAATATAACTATATAAATAAATTAGATGAAAAGATGGTTTTGAATTAAAATGCAGTATTTTTCACTATTCATTAAAAAATGAACCTTATCAGAAAAATTCCAAAATGTCATCCAAAGTAAAATTTGATATCCCACTTCTAAATAAGATTTTTATTTTTTCAAATAGAACATTTAAAAGTAACAAAAACTATATTTAAAAAGGGTTCTCCATCAAAAGGCAGTAAAATGACCTTTTAAAAAATTAGAGTTTTCATGCATAAAATCGAATGCATTCCTATTTTAAGCCTCTAAAATTTATTGGATAAATGTAAAAACATTTAACAAACATGTATAATAATATTTTATTTAGTTTTTTTTATTATTTCCAATACAATTTCTAGGCGCTAACTACCATTAAAATATTAATATTATTATATTATTTTTCAGTATAACACAAAGTTGTGTGTAATGTAAGATTTCAAAGAAACCCGCTGTTACATGTTGAGTACGTTATCGGAAAAAGTTACCTATTTAACATAAAATTAATATCATATTCATAAATATTAATAGATATGAAAATGTATTATTCTATAAATACCCGGTTCGTAACATTGGATGTGTGAAAAAATCAGAACTATGATTAAAAACCATGGAGAACAATCAAAGAGAAGAAATGGTAGAGGATGAAGAGAAATGGGAAGTTGATCATGATGGTGATGATGGAGAAAATTATAGCGCTAAAAATTGAAAGATCCATAAGTGAAGGTGGTGATAAGAATGGAAACAATGAGGAAGAATGATAGAGGCCAAACACGACTAGGGTTATGGAAGAAGAGAAGTATGGTTCATCATTGTTGAGAACACCGAAATAACGCAAACCACAGAACCCAAACAACTAATCATCGAGTGAGGAAGAGGAGAAAATAACATACCTTGAATTCTAACCATGATTCATCAGAGATAATGTAGACGAGGAGCATCAACAAAAGGGGAGTTCCACAAATGCTTGAGAATCGCGGCTGAATGAGTCGCAGTTAGGGTTCTTTTAAATAGATCTAGGAGACCTTTATCAGTACTTCCTAAAGAGTGCTAATAAATATACCTTTTATCATAGACAAATTAATAAGTGCTGATAAAAACTATCATTATCAGTGCTAAAAAATCACTGATAAAAAACATCTTTATTAGCGTTAAGGGTTTCACACCAATAAAGATACATTTTATCCGTGATTCTTTAGCGCTAATAAAGCTCCATCTTTAACAGCGCTGCTAAAAGTCATATTTATTTATGTTAAAACTCTAGTGCTGATAAAAGATTTATAATGATAATTATAAATAAAAAATTGTAAATATATTTATATATTTAATTATATATATATATATTTATAATTATATAAATACTTTTAAAAAATTATATTATATTATTCATAATTATAAATATATAATTTTATAAATATAGTAAATATACATTTAAAAATATATTTATATATTTATATATATGTATATAATTATATATATATAATAAATATATATAAGTACAAGTAAAAATATAATAAATATATTCATTATTTAAATATATTTATTGTAATTTTATAATTATTAAATATATAATTATTTACTTATAAATATAGAAATATTTTTGAAAAGTAATTTTTATATATTTATATCATTATATATATTTATATAATTATATATATGTTTAATAAATAAATATAAGTATAAATATAGTAAATATATTCACAATTTAAATAAATTTATTATAATTTTATAATTATTTAAATATATATAATTACTTATTTATAATTTTATAAATTCTTTTTTTTAAATAATAATTTTTTTATAATTATAAATATTTATTTACAAATATAATTTTAACAATACTAATGAATATATAATCTTAAATGCATGAAACTTAAAAATGAAAGACATTGAATAATTAAAAATGTGTACATTTTAAAAATATTGAAAAAATAGATAAGTTATATTAATTAAATATAAATTTTAAAAAATATGGACATATGTTGAAGTAAATATGAATAAATATTAAAAATACTAAAATATAGTAAATATATAAATATATATATGTAATATAAAATGATGAATTCAAAAAATTAAAAATAATTAAAAAATATTAAAATTGAATAAATAATACCTAACTGTAATAATATTAAAAATAAATAAATAAAATTTTCCAATTAAAAACATAATATATTAAATGCATCATTCATGTTATAATGAAATTCTAAAATGAATACTAAAATTTGAATAAATTACATAAATATTTGGTTAGGTGTTTCTATATAAGTTTTCATTAATTGTGTAAATATTTTTCTGTGTGAAATGCATTAATTACATATATGTATCAATGTAACACGCGTTTTATATATGTAAAATTGAAAAATATAACAATATTCAATTATATCCATTACTTAATGCAATTAATCAGTTTTTTAAAGTAATATTAATTTTTAATTATAAACATTTTTTTACTAAATATATGACTTATCAAACAGTGCAGACCATGGAAAATTTCATGATTCAAGGAATTTATTAAATAAAAAAGGTACAACAAGAGAGTAAGAGGCGACATGGTAAGAGTGGCGAACACCACCTCATAAGATAAAAGATCATAATTTATCCATTATTCCTACCACCGCTCCCATGAAATCCACCACAACCTTTAAGTTGACGTCCTCGCCTCTACTGCTTCGGGGTCTACTAGTCACCCTGTTGCTTAGTATCTAAGAAATTTTATTTAAGCATTAATATTTTTTATTATATAAATCATATTTTGGGAAATATTATATGCACTGATATATATATATATGTGAAATATATTATTGAATAAATTTTTATAAAACTCGTTAAAAATGAATAAGACAATAATATGTTTTTAATTATTACATTTTATTTATTTTCTATATTTATATTTAATATTTAATAATTATTTCTGTTTATAATTAATATATATATATATATTAAATTGTTTTTTATTTTTATCAATAATTGTTTCATTAATAATTTTTTTTAATAATTTTGTAATTTTATAATTTTTTATTTTTTTGTTTAATTATTACAATTTATTCATTTTTAAAATTTTTATTTAATTATTAAAAATTAATTCATTTTATATATCTATATTTAATATATAATATTTATTAATATTTGTAATATATATGTGTGTGTGTGTTAAATTTATTCCTTTTTTTCAATAATTATTTAATTAATAAAATGGTTAATATTTTTCTTAATTTGCTCATTTTTAATTTCTATTTGTTTACTTTTTTCATTTTAATCATTTTTATATCTATATATTTAAGATGTACTGTTTATTAATATTTATAATTTATATATATGTATATATTAAATTTATTCATTTTTATCAATAATTATTTAATTAATAAAATTGTTATTTTTTTAATAAACTCATTTTTTATTTTTATTGGTTTAATTATTTCATCTTATTTGGAAATTTTATCGGCACTAAAAATAAAGCGGTGATAAATGATACTTTTTATCGATGTTTTTTTAATGTTGATAAATGATACCTTTATCAGCACTTTTGGATAGCCCAGATAAAGGTCTGTTTTGTAGTAGTGAGAGTTGGGGTGTCACTCTCAGCTTACCGCTAGTCTAGGTGGAGCCTCAGAGGGTCGTGTTATGACACCCAATATCTTAAGATTTTTAATTTGTTTGGTGTAAAAAATATGCAAAAATATAGAAGTGGTGTTATTTCCATGCATTTATTACATGAATAAATAAGTGGTGAGATAAAATTCTTATTCAAGTACAAAAAAATATTAATTCTATTAATTTTTTGTTTGAAAACTATCTCACGTAGTGGATGGGATAAATTTAACCCATAATAATATACTATTAATGTTTTTTAAAATTATCATTTTGTATGCATTACTTATATCATCTAATCTATAATATAAAATTCAGTTTTGTTACATAATATAAAAGATATTTAAAAATATAGAAGTGATCTTGTTTTTATACTTGTATTTCATCAATAAATAAAATTTATCAAATATAATATGTGTGATAATTTTGATGCAAGCATGACCTTTTTTTAATTTTTGTTTGAAATTTATCTCAGGGTGAGATATATTTAATTTGTAAAAATTCAATGTTGAAAATTTATTAAAAAAGAAAATTTGTGTGGTTTTTATGTATAAATTTAATCAATAAATGGAATAATTTAACAATAGATCTGATGGATATATTTATAAATATATTTCCATCCTCTGTACATGTACATAAATTCGAATCATAATCCTATAGATGTAAATAAATTCAAATTATCTAATTTTATAAAAAAGTTACCCTTAAAATGAAAAAACTACTGAAAATGTTGGCTTTTTGGAAGTCACCAATCACGTGCGAGGTTCATGACTAATGAACGTCTGTCCTCACACTGCCATGGTCCGATGGGAGAGACGTAACTGTTCGTCATTTTCACGGCGGCGTTCGGATCAAAGCTCCAGCAGCCCAGGGCCTTTGCCAGTCCCCCCCACAACCCATTCCCTCGGCTATGCCTGACGGTGGATTCTCCTGATGATGAAGCCAAAGGCCTGGAGTCTGGCGTCATTGTGGTTAGTGGCATTGTTAACAGAGAGGCAGTTAGACTCAATGATGATATCAGCCCATCCACGTTCCGCAGCGAGCATCATGCCTGCAAGGATGGTAGAGGCCTCAACAACTATAGGTTCCCAGAAAGCATGATGTGATTCATATTTTTCTGTAATGATCTTCCCCAAATGATTTCATTCCAGGAGGCTGAGATCAACATGCCCATCCTTGGGGAGAGAAGCGTCCACGTTAAGCTTAATATTCCCTTCCATTGGGGGGGTCCAATGAGGGGGACATGAGGGGGTAACACCTTGCATAAAGTGACATTTGTGATCCTTCTAGCCTTCAATACATGATGTGGATTTTTCAATGCAGAACTCAGTAGGATGATGAGCGTGGTGGAAAATCGAATCATTACGCTGAACCCAAATGATCCAGGCCATGGTATAACAAGATCTTGCATCAGCCGATGAAAGAGGGGAACACCAGCGCATTAGAAGATCAGGGAGGTCAGAGACAATGCCCAGTAAAGCATCTGAAGCCGGGCCCCATTTTTTCCAAATTTCCTTGGCTCCCAGGCAGTGAATGATGGTGTGCCGAGGAGTTTCAGGAATATTCGGGCAGAAAGGGCAGGACTCAGCACTGGCCATATGTTGGTAAACAAGGAGGCTCCTGGACACCTGCCACCAAAATTTGTGTATTTTAGGGGGTACGTTGAGCATCCAAAGTGCTTTCCATTGTCCCTCATCACGGTCGAGAGAGTGAATGCCAAGAGCCAATCTGTACCCGGATATCACCGTGTAGTCGCTTGAAACATCATTGGTCCAAAAATGATGGTCAGGGCCTGCATCAGGGACACAGGGGATGCTCAGAACAATTCTTTGGTCTCTTTCATTAAACCATTCCTGGATCTTTTCCACACACCACCCCGGACCCTAGTCTGAAAAGAGTCAGTTGACAGTGGCGTCATCGCGACCTGGTTGGGTGGGGGATTTGGTCCCCATACCATCCTTATCAACAAGCCAGGGATCGGTCCGGATGTTGATAGATGAGTCATTTCCAATCCTCCAGCCCACCCCTTTCTCCAAGAGATTTCGGTCCCCCCAAATACTTCTCCAGAGGAAGCTAGGACAGGGTCCAAGAAAGGATCCAAGGAAGTCCGTGTGGGGAAAGTACTTGGCATGGAGTACCCGCACACATAGAGATGAAGGACGGTTAAAAAGGCACCATACTTGCTTGGCCAATAGTGCGTCATTGAACAGAAGAAGATTCTGGAATCCCATCCCTCCCTCCGACTTGGGTTTGCAGAGTTTCTCCCAGGACAACCAGTGGGGTCTATTTCTTCCATCATTTTCCCCCACCAGAAGTTGGTAGTATGAGAATGGATCAGGTTGATAAGGGCCACCGGGAGCTTAAACATATAAATAAAGTAGATGGGGACAGACTGAATTACAGCTTTAATGAGGGTTCCTTTTCCACCTTTAGAGATGCTTTTTGGGGTCCCGCCTTGAATTTTTTTCTCAATTCTATCCACTAGAGCTGCAAAGATTTCTTTTTTGGAGCATCCAATCACCGTTGGGAGTCCAAGATACTTTTGGTGTTTGTCAAAAATATGGATGCTTGCAGATGCACAAAGCTCAGCTCTCTTGGCAGGAGGCACCCCTACGCTAAAAGATATTTCTGATTTTCTTTGATTGATAGAATGTCTAGACGCCCACTCATATTGCTGGATCGCATGGCTGATCACCCGACATTCATTAATAGTGGCTCTGGAGAAAAGGAGGTAGTCGTCGGCGAAGAAGAGATGTGACACTTGTGGGCTCTCATGGAAGACCTTTTCTCCATGAATAGACTTAGAGGATGCAGCCCTGGAAATAAGGTTAGAGAAACCATCAGCCACCAAGATGAAGAGAAAAGGGGGGAGAGGATCTTCCTGGTGCAAGCCTCGGGTTGGGGCGAATCCTCTAGTGATCTCCCCATTGACCTTGATTCTGAAAGAGACAGTCGAGATGCAGTCCATGACAATATCTGTCCATTTAGTATAGAACCCCATTCTCAACATAATAGCTCTTAAGAACTGTCATTCCACTTTATCATAGGCTTTGGTCATATCCAGTTTCCAGGCCATGGTTCCTTTTTTCGCTGTGGATCATGTTTTCATAGAGTGGAACACTTCATGGGCCACAACTACATTATCAGTAATCAGCCACTTGGCCACGAAGGTGCTCTGGTTTTCAGAGATAATATTAGGAAGACAAGGATGCAGCCGATTGATAAGGATTTTTGAGAAGATCTTATAAGAGACATTATAGAGGCTGATGGGTCTAAAATCCGGGATCGCCTGAGGATTCTTGATTTTGGGGATGAGGACGAGGACAGTTTCGTTGATGGCAGAAATACTTGTGTTCCCCGCCCTGATGTTTTTTATCATTTTACAGATGTCGGGACCGATAATGTACAAATATTGTTTAAAAAGTAGGGCGTGAAAACCATTCGGTCCTGGGGCCTTAGTGGGGTGGATTTGTTTCAATGCCAGGTGAATCGCATCATTCGTCACATCTTTTGTAAGCTGCCGATTAATCTCATCGGTGATCACGGGACTGATGCATTCTTCCACTTTAGCCAACATGAAAGGAGTTCCTATGGAGAAGAGGTTCTAGAAATAGCCTACCAAAGCTTCGTGAATGCCATAGGTGTCAGAAACTTTGCTTCCATCAAGTCGTGATAAGCTCATGATAGAGTTTTTCCAACACCTTGCTGACGCTTTCAGATGGAAATACCTTGTATTAGCATCACCCTCTTTAATGTGGATGTCACACGCCCACATAGCCCAGAAGATTTCCTTAACATGAAGGGACCCGTATAGCTCTCTTTGAGTAGCACCAATCCTGTAGATGTTTCCATTGGATGGGGGTTGCCTGAGTAAGTTCTGCAACTTCTTTTCAAGGACATCACAATGCCTATCAGGTTGGTGGAATTTTTTGTAACTCCAAGATGACAGACCGGATGCAACCTGTTGAAGATTAATTCCAGCATCTTCGTGATAACTCATCCAACCTGATCGAACCACCTCTTTGCATTCCTGGTCTTTTGACCAGAAGCTCTCAAATATGAAGGGTCTGCTGAGTTGTCACTTTCGTTCGCCTTGCAAAAAATCAATGAGAATTGGGCAGTGATCCGAACAGTTAAGGACCAAATGGCCAACATGAAACATGTTGAACATATTAATCCAATTAGTAGAACCTAGAAATATATCAAGATGCTCCATGATTTGGGTGCCTTCAGTGTTTCCATGGAACCATTTAAATGGATTACCTATGTACCCCAGATCGACCAGGTTCTCCCTAGTGACCATGTCCTTGAAATTAGACATCAAGGCTGAGTGTCGAGTACTTAAAACTCTCTTTTTCTTTATGGAACATTGATGTTATTAATATTTTAATATCTTTTTACATACTACGTTTACTGATTTTATATGAAATGTGCATAATTTGTGTGAAATATTAACGTTTAAATATTAAATATAATTTTTGAGCACTATTTGAATTTATCCAGATTCAAGTCTATTTAATGTTTTAACAATAACTATAACCCTAATTATAAAAATTGCATGATTCCTATTTTTTAGGGTTACCAATTACAATTCCAACATTTCATTAGAAGTCACCTTTGGCAAATTCGTCCATTTAGAGGGTCATATGGACCACACAAAAAGGCCCAAGGAAACTGTGAAGAAACTAGACAATATATGAAGGTTGAATTACTGGGATCAATCCAGAAGTCCAAACACCTTAATTATCCTCCCAAGTTAGAATAATATTTCAAGGAGTCCATGATAAAATTTTCAGAACCCAATCACAAGTGCAAGGGGTCGAACTAATGCATTGAAGTCCATCCCACAATTCTGGCCAGGAATAAAAAACAGCACACTAATATTGCAATTTATCCTGATGGAGACATCCATTCGAGATGATCGCTTTCAGTATGAAAGAGATGATTTGGGCGGCCAACTTTGTTGAAGAAATGATATTTATTTGAGGGCATAGTCCTATTCAAAAATCCATTCACATTATGGACTTTGAAAGAGTCTATATTGAAATGGACAGATCAGAATTGTTTATTAAAACCGGCTTAACTTTGGCTCCATATGTCCAATGGACGCCAAATTTTCGTAGTAGACAGAAGATATTTCTATAACTTTCAAGAAGTATATTTCTCAATATTCGGCTGTATGGATGTCTATATTGGAGATCAAATTGGAGGGGTATTTCTGGAATGTAAACAGTCCACCACCTTGGGCTATAAATACATCCCCTCCTCTCCTTTCAAAAGGGTTGGCATTTCACAGCAAAGGAGGGTTGATTGGCAGTACCAAGTCCCTGAAAAAGGCTTTGGAGGATATTCGAAACTCATGTTTTCACTTGATAATCCCTTTCTCCTCTCTTTATTTTCATTTACTTTTGAATTTTTCTTCATTGTAATTTTGCAAGTTCTTGTCTTTGTAATTTTGTTTTAATGCAATTTTATTCTTATAAATTTATTATTCTCATCCACCTTATGTAGTTTAATATTAATGTTCTTATTTTAGTTTAAATAAATCTGAAATCCATCATCTTATTTTACTTTATTATTCAATAAAAAGTCCAGTTTTTACACTCTCATCATCGTTCGTGTGTGTGTTCGGCGCACAACTCTTTTCTTATCCCTTTCTTTTTATTCTCTTTGAAATTCATCACCTTAAACATAATAGACCAAAATACTAATAATTTAAATGGCTGAGTAAATATCTTATTTGGATGAGTTATAATTTAGGGATGATAAGTGATTCAGAGGTTTTTCTCGATGAGTATTCTTTAATTTAACATTGTGTATGTTGGACTTAACATGTCCTGGATTATTGACATATTCTGTTCAACGTGTGGTTTCCATGGATTATTGAGACCAGAAATACACTTCCACAATCAATCAATGATTGAGATTAGAAGCCTAAGTAATGTTAAGGCTTGGATTAAAGGCTTAACACTTGGGAATTCCAATCAACATCAACTTGTGATGTGGGTGTTAATTTAATGCAATATAAAGCAAAGCTCAAGGATATCACATGCTTAACCCCCTAATTATGAAATCAACTCAATCTTTATCAAATTGTTAAATTAAACATTATCCATTAAACGTTTCAATTAATCTCGGAAAACAAACCCCCCAATCAAAATACAATCAACTAAAAACAATTGACTATTACGAAGTACCATCGCCGAGGATACGACCCGAGTGCTGCTATACACATTAGCAGAGCACCTGAACCTTGACCGGTCGATAGAAGACAATCGGCTGTGCATTTCAAATGGCGCCGTTTCTGGGGATGGTTCTTTATGTAGTCATTAGTTTCTGGTTATTGTAAAAAAATCCAAAAAAAGACAAAATAAAAAAAAAATTGAAAAAAAACACAAAGAAAAAACCGTCTTCCTCTTAAAAATCATAAACTGAAAAAAATTCAAAGAAAAAATCATCTTTCTCTTTCTTCCAAAATATCTCTGAATGCCCTGTAGCCTTCCAAATAATTCCTCAGATTTTTTTGACCCTGAAATTGAGCGAACACTTCACCAACTTAGGAGGAACATAAGAGATAATCAAATAATTCAAGAACCAGTCCTTGTCCAACCATTTGAATTAGATATGGACAATCCTAGGGAACAAACACTTAAAGAACTTTCTGCCCCTGATATGAATTACCAACCTCTTGGTATTCAATATCCAAATATAGAGGCTGAATTCAAACTCAAATCAGGTTTGATTCATCTTCTTCCTCATTTCCACGGGCTAGCCGGTGAGGATCCACATCTCCAACTTAAAGAGTTCCAAGTAGTGTGCTCTACCATGAAGCCTAAAAAGGTTTCTAAAAGAACAAATCAAGCTTCAAGCATTCCCTTTCTCCATAGCTGACACTGCTATGTCATGGCTCTACTACCTTCCTCCTGGTTCCATAACCACATGGAATGACATGAAGCAACTCTTCTTAGAGAAATTCTTTCCTGCTTCTCGTACTATTCTATCCGAAAGGAAATAAGTGGTATCCGTCAATTCCCAAGTGAATCACTCCATGAGTACTGGGAGAGGTTCAAAAAGCTTATTGCAACCTGTCCACATAACCAAATCCCTGACCAACTCTTGATCCAATACTTCTATGAGGGGTTATTGGCTATGTAGAGAACTCTCATTGATGCCGCAAGTGGTGGTGATCTTGTTGATAAAACTCATGCATCTACAAGAGATCTCATAAGTAACATGGCTGAAAAAACACAACAATTCCATACTCGAGCACATTCTCAAGTCAAACAAGCCCAAGATAATCAATCAATTGATCTGAACAAGATGACCGAGTGGATGAGTGAACTTACAGGTCTTGTGCGGCAGCTAGCTGTGGCCACCAAATCCCCAACCTCAAATTCTCCACAATCAATGTTTCCTGGGCCTATCAAAAACTGTGTAGTTTGAAACTCTCCGTCTCATCCAACTGACACATGTCCACAACTTTAAGAGGATCAATCCGATTCATCTGGACCAATGGAGCTCAATGCAGCATATGCTTAGTGGAACAACAATCCTCAACTATCAGGTCAGTTTGTTAGAAACTTCAACCAACCTCACTCTGAGCCCTTCTCCTCTAACTTTTACCAAGGATTGAGGTATGGTAACCCCATGTATCAACCCACTCAATTCCCTCCTCCAAACCCAAACAAATTCCAATATGGTCAAGGTGGTGGTAACTTCCATCAGCCATATCCTTTTATTCCTCAACCTCAAAGGAACAATCCTCCTCCTGGATTCCATTATCCTAGTGAGCCTTCCCAATTAAAAAACTAATACAATAAATTTCCCAGGAACCAAAATCAAGGAAATACCAATCTGGGACAAGACTCTTCTTCCAAGAAACCATGGGAAAGTGCAGTGGACGATCTTTTCTCCTTACCTCATTGTAGCCTTAAAAACATTGAAACTCAAATATGTCAACTTGCATCCCACCTGAGCCAGCAACAACAATCCAATTCTTCCCAACTCCCAGCTCAACCATTACCCAACCCCAAGGGTAATGTAAGTGCAATTGCACTTAGATCAGGAAAGAAACTTTCTATGCCTCAGGATAAGTCCTCCAACCCCCCTTTAACTGTTGACCTAGAAAATGAAAAGAAAAATGGACTTGAAAAGGAACCTGAATCCATTCCCTCACCTCATTCTATTCCATATAGGAAACCAATTCCATTTCCTCAAGATGTTTCTAAACCAAGGAATTCCTTTGAACCTGTTCCTGAAATGATCGACATGTTTAGACGTGTAGAAGTCAACATTACTCTCTTAGATGACATCAAAAAAATTCCTAAGTATTCCAAGTTTCTCAACGAGTTTTTTACCCACAAGAGACAACTTAGGACCTTTGAAAATGTTTCCACCCAGCAGTACATACCCATTAAGTGCAAAGATCCAGGTACCTTTACAGTTCCATTCCAAATTGGAAGTTCCAAATTTGATGATGCACTTATATACCTAGGATCCTCAATTAATGTCATGACCAAATCCATATTCTCCAACCTTGGTCTAGGTCCCTTACACCCAACAAATGTTTTCATTCAATTGACCAATAGAAGCACAACCAGTCCTAAGGGAATAATTGAGGATATCCTTGTCCGAGTCAATGATCTTATCTTCCCTACTGATTTTTATGTCCTTGACATGGAAGGTGAGACAAACTCTTCTCGATCTCCCCTAATTCTAGGAAGACCATTCCTCATGACTGCGAGAACCAAGATTGATGTCCATTCAGGCATCTTATCCATGGAATTTGGTGACCAACTGGTCAAGTTCAACATTTTCCAAGCCATGCAATACCCATCTAAGGATCACTCTGCATTCTCAATCCATGCTTATGAGGACACTTCTAAGAGTCAATCTAACCCCAATCCACCATGTTCTTCATGTTCTGATGACAAAGGATCTTGTGAAATTTTCACCATGATTGACCAAGTCATAAATGGTGAAGTTTATTGGACCTCTCATTCATAGACTCCATCAATCTAGAAGAACTTGAAAACTCTCTTGAATCCCACATCAACTCTGATATCTACTGCTCCACCTTGGACAGTATTAAAGAGAATGAATCTGAAGCAAATGAACTCCCTTCATCCATTCCTGAGATGTCTAACCCACAAATAAAATATGAGACTGATCTGAAACCCCTTCCTGCACACCTGAAATATGCATTCCTCTTCCATGATCACTCATATCCTATCATTATCTCTACCACACTTACTGAAACCGAGGAGTCCAAACTTGTTCAAGTGTGAGAGAAAAACAAAAAGGCCTTAGGTTGGACCCTAGATGACATACCAGGAATAAACCCTGCTCTTTGAATGAATCACATCCATCTTGAGGAATCATCCAAACCAATTAGACAATCACAAAGAAGACTAAATCCACTCATCCTTGAGGTAGTTAGGGAAGATATCACCAAGCTTCTTCAAGCTTGTATTATCTACCCAATTTCTGATAGTGAATGGGTTAGTCTAATTCAAGTTGTACCTAAGAAGGGTGGGATAACTGTTGTCACAAATGAACACGGGGAGGTAGTCACAACTCGAGTGAAGAACAAATGGCGTGTATGCATCGATTATTGAAAATTGAATCCTGAATCATGAAAAGATCACTACCCTCTTCCATTCCTTGATCAAATTCAATAATGATTAACCGGAAAGTCACAATATTGCTTTATTGATGGATACATCGGCTATTTTAGAATCCCAATCTCAACTCAGGACCAAGAAAAGACTACTTTCACATGCCCCTTTGGAACATATGCGTATAGAAGAATGAATTTTGTACTTTGCAATGCTCCTGCAACATTCCAGAGGTGTATGATGAGTATCTTTTCAGAATTAATTAAACACTGCATAGAAGTCTTCATGGATAACTTCACCATTTATGGTGAGTCATTTGAGTTATTCTTGCATTCACTCTCTCTAGTCCTTAAAAAGTGTGTCAAGTGTAACCTTTTGTTAAATTTTAAAAAATGTCACTTCATGGTTGGAAATGGGATTGTTCTAGGGTACATAGTTTCAGAAGATGGTATTGAAGTTGATCCTGTGAAAATTGAAGTGATCCAATCACTTCCTGAACCCAACTCTGTTTGAGACATCCGTTAATTTCTCAGTCATGCTGGTTTCTATCGGAGATTCATTCATAACTTTAGTAGGATTTCCCTACCACTCACTCACCTACTCCAAAATGATGTCACATTCCATTTTGGTGAGGCTTGCAAGAGATCCTTCATTGAACTCAAAACTTCTCTTACATCTGACACAATAATCCAACCCCCAGATTGGTCCTTACCCTTTGAGTTAATGTGTGATGCTTCTAATAGAGCCGTTGGGGCTGTTCTTGGTCAAAGAAGAGAAAAAATACCTCATGTCATCTATTATGCCTCAAAAAAATTGGATGAAACTCAATATCACTACATTGTGAATGAAAAGGAACTTCTAGAAGTGGTTTTTGCCTTAGATAAATTCTGGTCCTATCTCTTAGGTTCCAAAATAATCATCTTTATAGACCATTATGATATTAAGTTCTTACTCAAGAAAAGTGATTCCAAACTGAGGCTAATAAGATGGGTCCTAATGCTCCAAGAGTTTGACCTTGAAATCAAAGATAGTCCCGGAAAAGAAAACCCTGTGGCTGATCACTTGAGTATAATTTCAAATTCTTCTCATTCAGAAATTATTGATCCTGAATTCCCCATTCAGAAACTTTCATCTCTCACTCCAAAGTTATCATGGTATGCCCCAATTGTAAATTATTTGGTTTCTAGTGTTTTTCCTGAAATGTTTTCAAAAGAACAAAAAATGAGTTGAAAAGTGATTCCAAATACTATATTTGGGAAGAAAATAAACTTTGGAAAACTGGGGCAGGCATGGTAATTAGGAGATGTGTTAAATAAAATGAGCAATCTTCTATCTTAGAATTCTATCACTCACATCCCGGAGGTGGCCACTTTGGACCACAAAGGACCTCCCGAAAGGTCCTAGACTCTGGATTTTTCTGGACTTCACTCTTCATGGACTCACATGAGTTCTGTAAATCATGTCCCACTTGCCAAAAGTTTGGTACAATCTCCAAAATAAATGAAATTCCCCAAAAGACCTTAATCTTTTGTGAAATATTCGATGTTTGGGGCATCAATTTCATGGAACCATTTCCACCTTCCAATGGAATCTCATACATTATTCTTGAAATCTATTATGTTTTAAGGTGGGTTGAGGCCAAACCCACTAGGAAGGACGATGCTCATACTGTTACCGAGTTCCTCAAAACCCACATCTTCCAAAGATTTAGCATGCCTCGTGCCTTGATCAGTGACTTAGTAACCCATTTATGTAATAGAACCATGGAATCTCTTTTGAAAAAGAATGGGGTTATACATAAAACTTCAACTGCATATCACCCCCAAACAAATGGCATGGCTGAAATTTCTAATAGAGAATTGAAAAGAGTGCTTGAGAGAATTGTAAAACCCACCCGAAACGACTGGCCTGAAATACTTGGTGAAGCACATTGGGATTATCGAACTGCCTATAAAACACCCATTGGGAAGTCTCCTTTTAGGCTAGTTTTTGGTAAAGCATGTCATCTACCAGTTGAAATCCATCATAAGTCTTTTTGGGCTGTGAAAACCTATAATTTTGATTGTCAAAAATCTGGTGAAGAAATATTATTGCAATTGGCTGAACTGGAGGAACTTCGACTTGAATCCTATGAGAATTCCAATCTGTACAAAGAGAAGGCTAAGGTACTCCATGACAAACACATCCTAAGAAAGGTATTTCATGAAGGTGAAAAGGTAATTCTCTTCAATTCTCGATTTTGGCTTCACCCAGGTAAGATTAATTCTCATTGGGAAGGTTCTTTTATTATCACTAATGTTTACCCATTTAGTGCAGTGCAAGTCCAAGCCCCCTAATCCAAAAGGACATTTACTGTAAATGGACATCGGTTGAAACATCACCATGAGAGGACATTCAATCCTGGAACACATCAACTTCCATTGGATCCACATTAGACCCACCACTGGATGGAGACGGAAACCCACCAAATCCAAACAAGGGGGAACCTATTTCCCTTTGACTCTTCTTCTCCCTCTCTCCATATCTCTCTCTTTCTTCTTCCTCCCTCATTCTCATTTTGTTTTTATTACCACTTTCCTCATCACATTTTTTTCCCTTTTACTCTTTCTCTTTTGTGTGGGTGTGTCTTTATAAAAAAACTAAAAAAAACATAAAACAAAACTAAAAAACAAAAACAAAGAGTCATAATTACTCACAGTTTAATTTTTAAAATTTGTCCAACCATTTTGGGGAGTCAATAGATATGTTTCATCTCAAATTTTTTTTGTTTTCATCATAAACTTGGATAAATAATCTTGTGTTAAAAAAAACAAATTTTGAATGCTCTATTTTTTATTTGGAAAATGGTTTTCCCAAACCATGAGGAACAACATTTGCTTTCATTACAAGGCCTCCTATGACCATCTTTTCAAAATGTGTGTTTTTCACCACCATTTGTGAGTCTTGAGTTTTTTGACCTTCGAGGTAAATTTCCTACTTTAGTGTGCATTAATATGATAGAGGCATTGTTTTGAACCGCATGAGAATCACAATAGCCAAATAGCCTCTCATTAACCTTACATTAATCCTCCTTTTGAAAGCCCCTTCAAGCCTATGAAAACCTTTTATTTGATAGCCAAATTACAAGCCCAATACCTTATCCCAGCCAATATCAACATGGATTTTCAATGCATAAGTTTTTGAAATTTAAGTGTGTGGGGGGGGGGGGAATGGATTTCATTTTTGGGTATCATTTCCTTACTCTATGGTGTGTTATCATATGCCTGAGGGAAAGCATCCATTTTAGTATAAGAATGGGTTGTGTCTTGGATGGGTCAAAAAACACTCTTACTCAACCATTGATCTTGTTATAACTATTATAATTAGTATCATGAGGAGATAAAACATGGGTTGGGAGATGAGTGTGAGATCTGTTTCACGTTCAACTTTCGAAAAAAATACAAGAAAAAAGAACACTTTCCATATATATTCTTATGTCATTGGGAGAAGTTGTTGTGTTTTGTAAATATTCCATCTTCACATTCGCATCACATTTTTTTCTCTTTTGTGTCTTGATTCACACAATCATGCCCTTGTAAATTTTTCTTTCCATGCCCTTCCATGTTTTATTTCATAAAACTTTTTCATTGATTTTCCCTTGTTGGTATTTTACCCCTCTTTACACTCTTTTAAACATTATATTCCTACCGTCCCATAGCCACAGAAAAAACCCCTTAAAAGACCTATTGATTCTTGTTAACTTTGGATAGGTATTTGAAGCTGAGAGATCTTTCAAACTCTAAGATTTTCAATTTTGGTTCGTGAAAGAGTGAACCTCCACAAATAAATTTTATCATCTTAAGAGGTGTGAGTTTTGAGTGTCCACATTTTCCATTTCTAAATTTGAGCATGAAAAAATGAATTAGTTTTGGAACATTGTTTCTGTAACAACTTGTGGTGGAATTCAAAATGGATGAGTGAAATAGTATAAACTTCCCCTGATTGGAGAAAACAAAATTTTAATATTTGTTGGTGAGTGAAAATGAGTTTGTCTTATTTTTATATTTATTTCCCATGAGGACATGCACAATACTAAGTGTGGGGTAGTTGATGTTATTAATGTTTTCATATATTTTTACATACTCCCTTTACTGATTTTATATGAAATGTGCATAATATGTGTGAAATTTTAATGTTTAAATATTAAATATAATTTTTGAGCACTATTTGAATTTATCAATATTCAAGTCTATTTAATGTTTTAACAAAAAATATAACCCTACTTATCCAAATTGCATGATTATTGTTTTTAGGGCTACCAATTCCAATTCCAACATTTCATTAGAATTCACCTTTGGAAAATTCATCCATTTAGAGGGTCATATGAACCACACAAGAAGGCCCAAGGAAACTGTGAAGAAACTGGACCATATATGAAGGTTGAATTAGTAGGCTCAATACAGAAGTCCAAATGCCTTAATTATCCTCCTAAGTTAGGAGGATAGTTCAAGGAGCCCATGATAAAAATTTCAGAACCCAATCAGAAATACAAGGGGTCCAACTGATGCATTGAAGTCCAGCCCACCATTATGGTCGGGAATTAAAAATAGCACACTAATATTTCCATTTATCCTGATGTAGACATCCATTCGAGCTGATATTTTGCAGTGTGAAATAAGGGATTTGGGCGGAAAACATTTTTGTAGAAATTATTTTTATTTGAGGGCATATTCCTATTCAAAAACCCATTCACATTATGGACTTTGAAAACGTCTGTATTGAAATAGACAGATCAGAATTGTTTATTAAAACTGCTATAACTTTAACTCCATAAGTGCAATGGCCGCCAAATTTTCACAGTAGACAGAAGACATTTTTTGATACAACTTTGAAGAAGGATAGTTCTCAAGATTCTATTGTCTGAATGTCCATAACGGCGATCAAAGTGGAGTTGTATTTATGGAATGTAAAAATTCCACCACCTTAGGCTATAAATACATCCCCTCCTCTCCTTTCAAAAGGGTTGGCATTTCAGAGCAAAGTAGAATTGATTGGAAGTAACAAAGCCCTCTAAAAGGCTTGGGAGGATCTGAAAAAACTCATGTTTTTACTTGAGAATCCCTTTCTCCTCTCTTTGTTTTCATTTACTTTTGAATTTTTCTTTGTTGTAATTTTGCAAGTGCTTGTCTTTGTAATTTTGTTTTAATGTAAATTTCTTCTTATTAATTTCTTATTCTCAGCCACCTTCTTTAGTTTAATATTAATGTTCTTATTTTAGTTTAAATCAATCTGAAATCCATCATCTTCTTTTACTTTATTATTCAATAGAAAGTCCAGTTTTTTTACTCTCATCATCGTTCGTGTGTGTGTTCGGCGTACAACTCTTTTCTTATCCATTTATTTTTCTTCTCTTTGTAATTAATCACCTTAAACATAATAGAACAGATTACTAATAATTTAAATGGCTGAGTAAATATCTTATTTAAGTGAGTTATAATTTAGGGATGTTAAGTGATTGAGAGGTTTTGCTCGATGAGTATTCTTTAATTTAACTTTGTGTATGTTGGACTTAACATGTCATGGATTATTGACATATTCTGTTCAGCATGTGGTTTCCATGGATTATTGGGACCATAAATACACTTCCACAATCAAGCACTAATTGAGATTAGAACCCTAAGTAAAGTTAAGTCTTGTATTAAAGGCTTAACACTTGAGAATTCCAATCAACATCAACTTGTGATGTGGGTGTTAATTTAATACAATATAAAGCAAATGTCAAGGATATCACATGCCTAACCCCCTAATGATGAACTCACCCCAATATTTTTCAACTTGTTAAATTAAAAATCATCCATTAAACATTTCAATTAATCTCTATAAACAAACCCCCAAATCAAAATACAATCAACTAAAAACAATCGACTATTACGAAGTACCATCGCTGAGGATTCAACTCGAGTGCTGCTATACACATTAGCAGAGCACCGAAACCTTGACCGGTTGATAGGCGACAATTTGCCGCAAGTTTCAAACATGATATCATTGAAATCACCACCGAAAAGAATAGGTCTAGGTAGATCATGTAGCAGCTTGCCCAGAAGGTCCCATGACTGCACCATATCAGCATGGGAAGGCCAGCCATAGAATCCCACAAAGGTACAGGGTGGGTTCAAGTCAGATTGAATAGTTGCAACCACATGGTGCAAGGAGAAAGACAAAATTTTTATGTCAATATTGTCCTTACAAATGAGAAAGAGGCCCCCAGAATGGCCTTGTCTAGGCACCAGAAAGCTGCCTTGGAATCCACACTTTAGAGAAATACCATTGGTTTCCTTGCTTTCCAGTATGGTTTTGGACAGGAAAACCATATCGGGGCGACTTTGAGCGCAATTGCACTGAAGCATGCGAACTTTTCGTGGGTTTCCAAGTCCGAGATAGTTCCAGCATTACACAATCATTGCACTAGGAGGGGCTCGGTCTCACCCGCCACCGCCTTTGGTTCCTCTAGACTTGTTTCGCCACTTGTCATTTTCCATCTTTTGGTGGGACTCCTCCCCTATTATCATGTTTCAGTTTGTATTTTCCTGGCCCCGGGGTTAGAGTCTTCTGCATAATCATCACTTCCTCTACGTTGCACCCTTTTCCACGTGCGACGGGTGATTGGGCCCAACATTAGAGTTCCCATCATTCCATGAGCCTCTATTGGTGATATGTCGATTACGGACGATTGGGGACCCGGATCCGGATCTGGTGGTTCGAAGTGCATCGGCTTTGGCATTGAGCATTGTCGTGGGGGTTCTTTTTGCTTCGTCACCGACCTTGTGAATGATTTAGTTTTTTCCTTCAGGGGGTTAGGATGAACTCCATCTTCTCTCTGAGTGGGATAGTCAGCTTTTGAGAAATCCAGAAGTCCCAGCATAATGACTTGTCCGTGTGTGGGTTCCAGCTGACTGGTATGCACCAACGTGAGACTGTCACAGTCCTTTTATTTTTCCATCTCAGGGATAAAATAAAATTTATTCATTTTTGCATGGAGCCAAGGGCCATATTGGAGGGTGATGTCACCTGATCCAATCTTAGGTTTTGTGGTGCACGTTCCTTCCAGGTGGCCAAGACAACCACAAAAAAGTAGAAGAGTGAGAGTTTCTCAAATTCGAATGATATCCAGGTGTTGGCGTCTTCGATTTCAGGAACATTCTCCTCATTAGGGGCTCTGATACCTTTTTTTATTTAATTAATTTTTACTGGTTTAATTATTTCATTTTATTTGGAAATTTTATCGGCACTAAAAATAAACCGGTGATAAAGGATACTCTTTATCGGCGTATTTTTAATGTGGATAAATGAAACCTTTATCATCACTTTTGGATAGAACTGATAAAGGTCTGTTTTGTAGTAGAGAGAGTTGGGGTGTCACTCTTAGCTTACCACTATTCTAGGTGGAGCCTCGAAGGGTTAGGTTATGACACCTATTGTCTTATGTTTTTTAACTCATCCAGTGTAAAAAATATGAAAAAAATAGAAGTAAAGTTATTTCCACTTATTTATTACATGAATAAATAAGTGGTGAGATAAAATTCTTATTCAAGTATTAAAAAATATTAATACTATTAATTTTTTGTTTGAAAACTATCTTTCATAGTGGATGGGATAAATTTAACCCATAGTAATATACTATTAATGTTTTTTACAATTACCATTTTTTATGCATTACTTATATCATCTTATCAATAATATAAAATTCAGTTTTGTTACATAATATAAAAGATATTTAAAAATATAGAAGTGATGTTGTTTTCATGGTTGTATTTCATCCGTAGATGAAATTTATCATATATAATATGTGTGATAATATTGAAACAAGCATGAATTTTTTTTTAATTTTTGTTTGAAATTTATCTTAGAGTGAGATATATTTCATTTGTAAACATTCAATGTTGAAAAATTCTTAAAAAAGAAAATTTGTGTGGTTTTTATGCATAAATTTAATCAATAAATGGAATAATTTTACAATAGATGTGATGGATATATTTATAAATATATGCCCATCCTCTGTACATGTACATAATTTTCAAAATCCTGTAGATGTACATAAATTCGAGTTATATAATTTTATAAAAATGTTACCCTTCAAATGAAAAAAGTAATGAAAATGTTGTCTTTGTGGAATTCACCAATCACGTGCGAGGTCCGTGATTAACGACTGTCCGTCCTCGCGCTGCCGTGGTCAGACGGGCGAGACATAACTCATCATCGTTTTCACGGCGGCATTCGGATCGAAGCTCTAGCAGCCCAGGGCACAGCCTGTTCCCCCAGATACGCCTGACGGTGGTGACCTTATCCTCCTCTCCAGTCAATCGACGCACAGTCTTCGGACCCCGGAGGCGCCCCTGCTGGCGTCTGATCTCGCCGATATCCATCTCCTGTGGAACCTTCACAGGGCCGATTGACGGCGAGCATTGATGAGGTTTTGTGGGCGACCATCCCAGTAGCAGGAGATACTTCCCTGAGTCGGATCAAAAGGATGAATATTTCGACAGCAGTGAATCTCCCGTTTCCTTGGACACCAAAGGTGGAAGGGAGTTCACTAGAATTCGAATGGGGAGGCTCGTCTTTTGTGAGACTTTTCCAGGATTCTCACTCGACATGGTGGGGGTTCGCAGAGGAAGTGGCTCCCTTCGGGCGATATCGTTTCCTTAAGATACAACTCTTAACTTTTATTTTCTAAGTAAAAGGTAATATGATATCTATTGGAAAAGACGATAAAACGAAGAACCCACAAAAAACCAAAAAAACGAACGCGCATCAGAAAATAAAATCTTTTTCCTCCAAAAGAGGATACACAGCAAGGAAAAATAAGTGTAAAATATAAAGTTGACACCGGAAATTCTTATATGGAAAACACAAAACAGAAAAACCACGAGACCTAGTCTAGAAAGAGGGATCTACTAAAATCAAGAGTTACACTATAGTGACTCCTCAAAATAGAAGGAATCTAAAAATTAATTCAAAATAACAAAAGGAGTAAATCAAAGAAGGAGAGTAAAAAATATGATCGTTGAAGAAAGACGATCACCAAATGAGATTTTCTCTCGGTGTTGTTGGTGTCAGTGTGTTAAAATGTCTTATCGCTGCCTCTTTATATGGGAAAAATAATCTGCGTCAAATAATGTCTTCGCATCAAAAGCATGTCACCGCATGAATTAATTCACGTGGTCTTGACCTGCATTTCTCCTTATTTTATGAGGCCACGGGGTGATCCAATTGAGGAGACGTTACACAATGTGCCAATTAGGGAAGATTCCTATCAAACATCCCCTCCGACTCAAGTGGGGTTCACCGCCAACCCTGAAATCAGTCGAAAATTCTCAAATTTCTTCTCGATAAACTCTGGGTCAATATGTATGACCCGTTGTCATCAGTGTGGATCTTCTTAAGATCTAACAGTCTCAAATCAAGGACATTGAGGATCTAATGATATCGAACATTGATATGTTTCGACCTGCCATGAAAAGTTGAATTCTTTCCCAAAAAAATAGCACTCTGACTATCACAAAATAAAGCAAACTTGTCCTGATTTAAATTGATTTCTCGAATAAAATTTTTCATCAAAAACAATTCTTTGCATTCCCCTACAGCAACAATAATCTCTAACTCTGTGGTAGATAAAGCAAAACATCTCTACAATCTAGACTGTCAAGATACCACCCCCAGCAAAAGTGATCATATAGCCTGTATTGGACTTCCTCAAATCAATGTATCCTACCCTATCTGAATCTGTAAAGCCACAAAGTATAGGTTCTAACTTTTCAAAACACAATCTCATATTAGAAATACCACGAAAAAAAACGAAAAATATACTTCACTACTCTTCAATTCTCTCTGCCTGGATTTGATAGAAAAAGACTCAACACACCAACCACATGAGCTATATTAAGTCTAGTACATACCATCGTATACATCAAACAACCAACGACAGATGAATAAGGTATGTGTTTCATCTCCTCTCTCTCTTCATCAGTAGAAGGTGACTGACTGGTACTGAGCTTAAAATGTAAATAAAGAGGAGTACTAACCACTTTCTCTCTATCCATAGAATTTTTTTGAAGAATCATCTCAATGTATCTCTCCCGAGATAACCATAATTTCTTGGCATTCCTTTCATGAGAGATCATCATTCCATGAATGTATCGTGCTGACCCCAAGTATTTCATCGCAAAAGACTGACAAAGATCCTTCTTCAATCTAAAAATTCTAGAAGTATCATGACCAAAAATGAGCATATAATCAACATAAAGCAATAGTATAATAAAATCATCATTAGTAAATATCTGAACAAAAAAATAATGATCAGAATTCCTAAAACCCTGACGAGAAATGATAGATTCAAACTTCTTATACCACTGCCTCAGAGCTTTCTTCAAACCATTCAAACTCTTCTTCAACCTACATACATGATTTTCTCTACCTATTTCAACAAAAACTTTTAGCTTCCCCATATAAATCTCTTCCTATAAATCTCTATAAAGGAAAGATGTCTTCACATCCATTTTCTCAATTTGTAGATCCAAACTAGCAGCCAAACCAAGAACAACTTGAATAGAATAAATTTTGACAACAGGTGAGAAAATCTCATCAAAATCAATACCTTTCTTCTGATGTAAGACTTTAAAAACTGAACTTGACTTTTATTGTGGAAAAGAACTGGATTCTTCATTTTTAATCCAATAAATCCACCGATTTTTCAAAGCTCTTTTACCTATCGGTAACTTTACCAGCTCAAAAGTGTGGTTGTTGTGAAACGATGTCATCTCGTCATCTATTAATTCAACCCATATTCCCTTCTGTTCACTTTCTATTTCCTCATCAAAAGATTCTGGTTCTCCCCCTTCAGCGAGGACCACATACTCATCAGGTGAATATCGAGTAGAAATGGTGCAATGTCGAGATGAACTTTGGAGTTGAATTGCGGGTTCATTAATATCCCCAGGAACCAGATCAACAAAAAAAAAGGTGCATCAGAAACATCAACTCCAACATGTTCAACCTGAGAATCATTATATACATCAGTGAGATCAACAAAATAAAAAATATGAGGTAAATGTGAATGAGAACCTGACTCAAGATAGAAAAAACCATCAGAAGTTGGAGAAGCAGATTTTTCTCCCTTATCAATGTCTTCAATAGTCCGATCCTCTTTAAACACTGTATCACAACTTCTTACAAGTTTCTTCAAAATAGGATCATAAAACCTATAGCCAAACTCATCATGTTCATAGACAATAAAAATACACTAGCATGTCTAACCATCCAATTTGGATCTCTTATCTCTAAGGAAATAAACAAAACTCTTACAACCAAAAACACAAAAGTGATTTTACCTGATCTCTTTTCCATAACAAAACTTGTCAGGAATGTCTATCTAAAATGAAACTGTAGGTGATAAATTGATAATATAAGCAACAATAAGTAATTCCTAACCCAAAAAATGTCCAGGCCACTTTTCTTCTGAATGCAAACAACGAACTTTGTCCAACAGAGTCATGTTCATCCGCTCAACTATACCATTCAACCGATGTGTCTGGAGAGGCGTCTTCTGATGCTGAATACCTTCATGACTGCAATACTGATCAAATAGACCATAATAATCTCCCTCATTTTTAGTGTGAATAATTTTTAATTTATTTCCTGATTCCCTCTCAGCAGAAACAAGAAATTTCTTAAAAACACTGAGCACATGACTTTTGGAATTCAAAACATAAACCCAAAGATTACATGAGTAGTCATCAATAAAATTTACAAAATAAATACCACCACTAAAGTTCTTAGATTTCAAAGGATCACAAATGTACAAATGTACCAATTTAAGTACATGTGACTTCTTGTGTGGAGGATGAATACTGAAACTCACTCTGCTCTGTTTCTGATCCATATAATGATCACATGTATCCAATTTGACACTCTTCAAATATGGAAGAATATTTCTCTTGTCTAAACAACCATGAACTTTCTCATTGATGTGACTGAGCCTCTTATGCCACAAATTGGACGAAACATTGAACTTAACAACACAAGTAGTACCACAAGAAATAAATGCTATAGTCCAGTAAAAACCTGACTGCTTCTTCCCTCGAGCCACAATCAAAGATCCCTTAAAAAACTTCCATTGGAAATCACAATAAAATTACTGATAAACCCTTCATCATCAAGAACACTGGTAGAAATAATATTCAAACGATCCTCCGGTGCATGTTGAACATTATTCAAAATCAGTTTACTTCCTGTACTGGTCTCTAAAAAAATAGTCCCGATACCTACAATGTCAACATGACCATCATTTCCCATATTATAAATCCAAAAATTACCTGGGCTGTAAGATTTAAAGAAATCCTTCTTCTATGTCACGTGAAAACATGAACCATTGTCAACAACCCAACAAGAATCATCAGAAACAATATTAATGGAGTCATAAAAAATAACAAGATCACCCCTATAGTAGCGACAACATGATCATCTCCATCTCAATTTTTCTTCTATGAATTTTCCTTCATTATATTCTCTATTTGAAGCTAATAAAAAACTTATTAACATTCCCCTTCTTACCACAATGATGACATTAAAAATCTCTCTACTTTGATCTGGATTTTCTTCTACCTCCACTCTTACCTCAAATGCTCTGTCCCTGGCCATGGCTTCTCCCCCTATTCTCTATGATTAAAATCTCTGAAGAAGATTTCTTCTAATTATATCCCATGACCTCTTCATTTAAACCAGTATTCTTAACAAAACTAAATGTCACAACACCATTAGGAGAAGAACTGGTTAGAGTAACACATAAATTCTCCCAAGAATCGGGTAAAGCGTTAAGAAAAAAAGATCTAAAACCTCATCTTAAAAATTGATAACCATGCTTGAAAAATAATAAAAACATCCCTGATGTGCACTTAAATAGTTATAAATAGATGTACCTTCTTTGTACCTAAAATTTATCATTTTCTTGGGAAGAAAAAATTTATCGTTTCCCATATTGAAGCATATGTCGTCTCAAGTTTCTCCCACAATGTTTTGGTGTGAGAGATGTTGAAAATGTGGTTCATCATGTTGTATTCAACCCATTGGAGAATTAATCCACAAACCATCTCATGCTCGAACACCCATTCTTCATCAATCATCATTTCTAGCTTCTGGGTACTAAACACTAGAAGATGCATTCACTTGACAAAAAGCAGATCCTTCATTTTTAGTCCCCACATATGGTAGTTGGTACCATTCAACAAAATCATCCAACCATAATTGGATTCCATAATAAATATGAAATAAAAAACCAAACCCTCTAATACCATATGTTGGGAAAGACTAAAAAGCAACAAACACACAAAAACCAAAAAGCGAACGCACGATAGAAAATAAAATCTTTCCCTCCAAAAGTGGATGCACATTAACCAACAATAAGTGCATAATATAAAGTTGACACAAAAAATTTTTATGTGGAAAACCCAAAAGGGAAAAATCACGGGACCTCGTCTAGAAAGAGAGATACACTAAAATCAAGAGGTACACAGTAGAGACTTCCCCAAATGGAAGGGATCTCAAAAGTAATACTCAAGAATAAAAGGAGTGAATCAAAGATGGAGAGAAAGAGATATGATCGTCGAAGAAAGGAAATAACCAAATGAGATTTTATCTCAGTGTTGTTTGTGTCAGTGTATTGAAATTCCTTATCACTATCTCCTTATTTAGGAAAAATAATCCACATCAAATAATGTATCTGCATCAAAAGTGTGTCACTGCGGGAATTAATTTACGCGGTCATGACGCACATTTCTCTTTTTTTTATGAGACCGTGTGGTGATACAATTGAGGATTCATTGCACAGTGTGCCAATTAGGGAAGGTGCCCAAAAATACCTAGTTTAGTCGTCTGTATCCAAACTGAAGCCCCACATGACATTAGACACGTCTACCTATACACAAGAGGTTACCACCAAACGATGATGGTTAGATAAAAACATATAAGAATATTATATCCTCCATATCATTGAATACAATATATAAATCACATAATCATTCATAATAAGTATAATATCAAAGTACGATATGGAATTACAACAAGACATACCATGATAAATAAACAATTACTCCTGTATAAAAAAATGATACTCATGAAAATCATACAATTATACAACAGTGCATGGTCACTTGATGGAAAAACCATATCGTTCACCAACACAAATAAATAAATAAGGATCCATCACTACCCATCCATGGTCACACCTTGAATCAGTCTCCACACCCTCATCGACCTCCCCCAACTCGCTCATTAATTCTAGTGCCCTTGTCCCATCTTGGATGCCAAACATAAGGTCCACACATTCATTCTGGTGCACATGAAGTATGTGAGCATAAAACTCAATAGGCCACCACTAATGATGTATCCAATAAAAAATATTCATATGTGAATTCATGTATATGATGGGAAAAGGTGGTAATAATTTCATGCATAACAACTTTCGTACAATTAATTAGGTATTTGAGAAATCACCGTGATAGTCAACTCATACTTTCATCGACCAGTACTAGAATATGTGATAAATTTTTTCATATAATATCATTATCGGTCACCGATGTTGGGTTTAAGTTTCCAAAAAATCCACCAATATTGATTGGGTGGACGACATCCAACCCATGCGCACTGATAAGGATCTAGTGACCAACATCCATCCCATCATATCTAAAAGGAATAGGGTGGCCAAAATCAAGTTGGGCACTCATGTAAGGCCATATTTAAGCATTCAAATTGAAAAAAGGGATCTGTACCTCATACAAAAGCTTGAGTTCTTTCCATATACCCCCTTATAACAATTCATCCCTGAATTTCCCCTGTAGGGTGGTCAAGATTTTCCTGAGAACAACTCTAGCCACTAAGCACGTACATCAGTATCCCACTCCCGAGTCTCATCATGTAAAAAACCATGCTGCCAAAGTACCTGTACTAGAGGAATTAATCGTCTGATAGCTATTATTATAGGTGAAATCAACCAAAGGTATATGTTTCTCACAAGATTTCCCAAAATCGAGGATGCATCCCCCCAATATGCCCTCTAGCACCTGTATCATACACTCTGATTGACCATCAGTCTGAGGGTGGTATGCTCTGCTCATAGCACATGTGTACCTAGTGTCCTTTGAAAACTCATCTAGAAACGAGGTGTAAAGAAGGCACCTCTATCCGAAACAATTTTTCATGAAACCCTGTGAGGTCGTACTATCTTACAGATGTATAACCACCCAAGCTCATCAACACTGAAAGTGTAATGACTCGAACATTTATGAATAAAATTCCATTTATTTTGAATAAATTAAATGTCTTATGGTTATAGAAAACACATGCACTTATTTTATTATATCCAATAGGATTTTAAATGATCGTTAAGTATCTTTTTTTAATCATATAGTCCTTGAACAATGATCACATGACTAGTATAAATATAGGGTTTTAACAAATCCTTTTCGCACACACAAAGGAAATAATAAACTCAACAAGTAGAATCATAACCTATGAAACCCATTTATCAGAGCTTCCAATAGAGATAGAATTTATAGGTTTTTTCCTAGACCAATCCCAATTCGAGATCCGACAACTTAATCATGAGTGACACCGTTTATGGGAGAAGTTCAAGCTCATTGAGATCATGACCCAAACCATATTCACTGAATGGCCCCATGAAATCCCTACCATTGTGAACCTTACTCTTATGGCATATGCTAGTGTAATAAAGGGATATGTATTAAGACCATATCAATAAGATTATGTACATTATTTTTTATAGAATAGTGAATATATTTCTCTTCCTATTATTACTACTTTGTAAATGATTTTTAAAGCACAAGTAGTATTTTTGGTTAATATTCAAATTCAATTAATAAATATATTTGGATGAATTAATGTATTTTTGAAATAAATAATATTTTAATAAAATATTATTATTAAATAATTTTTATTAAATATAAATTATAATATAATTTTTATGAATTCCAAAGTAATTTTTATTAATATTTGAAAACAATTTTATCAAAACCTGTCAATTTTCAATAAATGAGGATTTTTATTTTAAAAGTAAAAATTCACATATTTATAAAATTATTTATAAAAAATGAATATTATTTTTGGAATCAGGACATCGAAATTATCCAATGATGATTTTTTCATAATTTTCTGAGAGTAAAATTTTTGGGTAAAAATTAAATACCATATAAATATAAGATGTGTTTTATAACATCATAATGACCCAATGGTGATGTAATAAATACTATTAAAGGTATCCTTAGCCAAATATATGTTTTTATTTTAAAATAATGTAATTTTTAGTTTATTTGATTTATTTTATAAAGCCTTCACTATTGAAAAAATGCCTTTGCGATATGCCATTTGTGACGGGATCCTGCTACAAATGTTCTTTTGCGATGGGGTCCCGTCACAAATGGCCCTTTACAAAAAAGGGCATTGTAAATATTACCTTTTGCGATAGTCCGTCACAATAATTTATTATTTGTGACGGGTAGTGACACTGTCCCAAATAGTTTTCCAGATTTTTTTAAAACCTTTTTTGCGATGGATTGTTGCAAATACTAATTGTTACGGACCGCCGAAAATACTATGGAAAATACAAAAAAACCCTTTTGTGATAGGCCCGTCGCAAATAGTTGAAAAATAAATAAATAAATAAATAAAATAATATTAATAATAATATAATATTAATATAAATGAAATCATAATATTAATATTAATACAATAAAATTTATTTATAAAATAATAATAATAATAATAATATCATATTAATATAAATGAAATAATAATATTAATATCCATAAAGTAAAATTAATTATAAAACAATTAAATAATATAATAATAATATTATTAATATTAATTAAATAATAATATTAATATTAGTAATATAATAAAAACCTCAGTATTCACAAAAATACAAAAATAGATTAATTAATAAAATAATAAATATAATAAATAAAATAAAAAAATAAAAAAATAATAAGAACTGTAATTTTAGAGACAATATAAAAAAAATACTATTTAAGACTTTAAATAGTTAATATTACAAATAAAAATTTCATTAAAAGCTTTCATTATAAAATAAAAATAAATCACTGAGAGGGAGGGTCGTCTGGAGTAGCTGAAAGAGGTGGTGGAGGGAACTCCATCCCAAAACTGTGAGTTAGACGTCGCATGTACTCCATCTGCTTCTTCTCCTATTGATGGCGCCATTGACGCATCTCATCCTACATCTCCTACTATTGCTGCTATCATAGGAACTCTTCCTACTACTGCTGCTACCACTGACACATCTCCTCTTGCTCCATATGCATAGTCTCTATAAGCTCACTTTGATCTCGTAGCTGCTCCTCATACCATGCATGAGATGATGATGACTCTCCATGACCTCCTCTTGAGTTGGACACTGACATCTTTTAGGTTCTATAAAACCCCCCATAGGTCAATCGAGAGCTAATACCAACAAATCGACCTTTCTCAAAGGCATACTGGGTTGTCTGCATCCATGTTGCCTCATCAAATTGAGGGGAACTGGTCCTACCAACCATCTCAGCCTGACTCTCACCATGTATTTGAGACATCACAGTCTCATATGACTCTTTAAATTACAATTTAAAATTAAAATAGTTAAAATATTACTTGTAGTCAAATTTAAAACTCAAAAAGAAGTTATACTGACCACAATCTGACGTTGGTGAGCACCATTAATCTCTACAGTGATTGGATCACTGTACATCCTCCTATAAAAATCATAATATGTAATATCGGGCTGTGTGACTGTCTATATGAATATAAAATAAACTATTTACATTTAAAGTTATATACAATATTTTAAAAAATGTACTTACCATATGCTCCCTATATGTATTGAATATTCAATTACTATCTCTATGTGTCATATCTTGTCTCCCCTGATTTTTCCGACCTATTGATGTTGTACTCTGAAACCGCCTATTCAACCAGTGTGTACACAATCTATCCCAAACCTATGATGAAATATAATCAGGTCGGTGGATGCGACATGTATCATCAAACCCTATCACTCCAGCTTTCTCCATTTCTTTCCTTTTCAAATTGTACAAAAACTGAGTGCAACGCGGATGCATAACTCCATGCCATGCCTTCCAGACAACCTCACACATACTCTCATCAATAAGATACCATAAATCCTACAAATAATTTATTATGTCAAGTTATTAATTAAATTAATTCTAAAATAAATATTATTTATTTATGTACCAGCCAATGCTCGAACATGCGGTGCTGTACATCGACGAGAATTTGATCCCATGACACCCATGCATCAAAACAATAATTGTTCAATATAGTGCTCCCCTATCCAACAAATATATGCATAAAGTTATGAAAAAATAATAATTAATAAAATAATTAGAATATAAATAAATTAATAAAAATGAACAAAAATACATAGGTAAACATACCTCTACATGCATGGATTGAACCCAAGATGTAGATGTCACTCAGGGATAGGGTCAGGAATTATCCATCGGGCAAGACCACGCCAACTCCAAGTGCCCATTGGACTGCCAGAAGCCTGAGGGTCATATGATCTAACCTCCTGCTTATCCAAAGGTAGATTAGCCTCTTGAAATAGAGGATACATATCCTCATCCATCTGAAACACGAAATGATTGTTGTTGGCCAATATTTGAAAACAATTATTATATATAGATATATATTATATATGATTATAATAAGAATTTAACTGTTTCAATATACATCTTCATCCATATCTTCATTTTTGTCGATGTCAATGTCTTCATTTTTCTCCCCAGTATCATCAATTTCCATATTAGTTTTAGTTTCATCATCTCTTGTCATTTCAAATTCATTTGTAACGTTATTAACACCATCATCACCATCGACCCTTAACTGCGGGGTGTCATCAATGATATCTGTGTCTCTTCATGAAAAAGATGGATTCAGCGCAGTCTATTGAAAAATTTCAATTCCTCGCACTTTAGTGGAACTACATTCACTTTCAATAAAATAATTCTATAGAGATTTTACTTTTATTATGCTCTAACAATCACCCAACTCCCTTGAATTAACATAGTAATTTGTATAATAAATTTTATTTTCTTGATGAGCCAATAAAAATGGATCATTTACTATAACAAGTTTTTTTATATTTAATATCAATGATTCCATGGATCAGATGAACATGAAAGCCTCTCACAGTATCCAAACACTGACATTTAAACATTGTTATGTAATGTTGTCCCAGATAACACAGTTCAATGATTTCTTCCAGCATTCCGTAAAAGTCAACTTCAGTTTCTCTATGATGAGATCCTCTCAAGAAAACACCACTATTAATTTTTTTTTGATTCCCCATATACGTGTGTTTGAAATCGAAAACCATTCACCACATATAAATTATAAGATTTAACCTTTTTGGATGATGGTTTACTCAATAAACACAATTGATTATCAATTTTATCATCATGTTGAGATACGTGAATTTTTTTCAAATACATATCACTATAATAAGTATTAAATTGATTTTTTATGTGAAATAAAAAATAATTTATGTTGCCAGTTTTTGAAACTAGTAGAAATTTTTTTAACGATGTTCTTCAAGAGAAGCTACTGTAATTTTTGGAAACTGTATCTTTATTTGATTATCATATAACCTAAAAATAAAATAAGATTAATGTACTATTAAAAAAATTATAGAATAAGTGATAGGAGAACTCACAGTACAAATGGTTTCATTTTTTCATAGTTGAGCAGAATATATGTATGAGCTATGTGATGCTCATCATCTGAAATCCATCATTCGTAAACTCCACTGAATCCATATTCGGGATGATTGAAAATTTATAATTGATTTTTTAGGTCATCTTCAACATTTCCCTTATTACGGCTCATGAATTTGTATTTTGAGGGATATTCATATTGAAAGTAATGAGTCTAGAAAAAAGAAATTTCCACTTACAAATAAGATTCTGCAATTGAGCCTTCAACTGATGCTTTATTATGTGTTTTTTCTAATTTCTACATGCAACTCTCAAATGGGTAAATCTATCGAAACTGTACCAAACCTCCACATTTTGTTTCATGTGGAAAATATAATATCAAATGTTCCATTGAGTCAAACAAACCTAGCAGGGAGATTTTTTCCAGTTTACATAAAATTAAAACAACATCTTCTTGTAGTTTTCTTAGTACATCGTATTTTTTTGTCGATGCAACAATGTCTCAAAAAAATAAGATATGTATGTTAGCACATCCAAAATCATAGGATTTAAAAAAACTATTAATCCAATCAGTAGAATTATTTCCATTAAAATATGACAGTCATGACTTTTCAATCTGGTAATATGACCATTTCTGACACATCTACCCAAATTGGAAGCATCAACATATGAAAATATCAAATCTTCAATCCACTAACAAAATAATAATCGAATCTATTTGAATAGTTTATAAGCTGGTTTTGGCTTCATTAACTTCTGTGCTCTGACATTTTCAAACAGTTCAAGTTCCGATCGCTTGTAAATTTGGGAAAGATCTAATCATGCCTTTACATTATCCTCGGCCTTACCTGGTGTATCTAAAACTGTATTAAATAAATTATCAAAATAGTTTTTCTCAATATGCATCATATCCAACATGTGACAGACCAAAAAATCATACCAATATGGAAAATCCCAAAAAATGATCCGTATTATCCAATTGTGCTTTTTTTAAACCCATCAATTTTATGTTGGTTTATTGTTGGTCCAAATGTGATGGGAGGTAATGAAGAGACAATTTATTTTAACTATGTACCTAAGATCATTGTTGGAGGCCCAACGTTTTCAATCGTTTCTTTTCTGAAATGATATTTGGTTCTATGAAAAGGATGATTAGTTGGAATAAATTTGTGATGACAGTCGAAAAAACAAGGGTTTTTTTCCATTAATGATAATAAATGATTTCCTATATCTCATATAGTATGAACATGATTTTGGACCATGTTTACTCTAGCCTGATAACATGCCATATACGGGGAATCCACTAATTGTCCACATTAATGCAGCTTTCAGTATGAAGGTTTATTTTGCAACAAAATCATATATACTGACACCATTATCTATAGTAAATTTAAATAATCAATCAATGGTTTAAAAAACATCAATATTCTTTTTTCGTATGACCTAGAATAAATAAGGTCAAAAAAATATGGATCCTTTATCAACATTCGTGGAGGTTAATTATATAGAGTTATCAAGATAGACCAACATGAATACTGACTACCGTAAGAACTAAATGGACAAAAATTGTTAGTAGGAAGACCCAATCACACATTTTAGGCTTCTAAAGAAAAATACGGATCCACATGGTCAAAATGTTTCCATGAATCACCATTAGGGGATGATTTAAGCTTTTACTGGTGGAAATGTTGGTTTTGTTCCATGATATCTATGATGCTGTATTTTGAGACATAAATAAACATTGAATTCTGGGTGTGAGTAGGAAATATATCAATTTTTTTATAGGAACAAATCCAAACTTCCCTGGTTGAGCTTCTTTATACCTTGATTTTCCACATGTAGGAAAACTATCCAAAAACTCATTTTCACAATAATATAAGATGTAGTCATTTGAACCTGCATGAATCTTCTGATAACCAAGACCCAGATTACAAACCAGCCTCTTTCTCTCATATAAATTTGTAGGCAACACATTTCCTTAAGGTAGTAGTGTTTTTTTCAAAGAGAATATATGATCAAAACAACTTTTTGACATTCCATTATCTAATTTAATAGACATAAATTTAGCAACTGATTCAATATTTCTTATCTAGCAACCAAGATATAAGGCATACTCATAAGACCTCAAAAAATCATATAAATGAGATTTTTCAATCTCAGGAGTTAAATCAATATCATCACAAGTTTCATTCTGTTGAAAAGACAGACCTGCCACATCATGTACTAAATTTTGAAACTGTGTTGGATCTGGAACAAAATTATTAGTATCTTCTCTCAAACTATGTTCCCCATGTTGATACCAAAAAACATAATCTGGGTGAAAAACAAAACATAACAATCTGCTAACATTGTCAAATGTGTCATATGTCCTCAGAGCACATTTTTTACAAGGAAACATAATTGTCCCTTCTGAAACTATTTTTTTTGTGATGATGCAAATAATAAGAAAGATTGAACACCTTCAATATAAATAAGATTTAAACCTGAACTGTTTGGATTCCTATGATGATTTATCCAAGCACGATCATCTAATAATGAATGTTGTCAATTTCCTTGTTCCATATTATTCTAAACAATATGAAATAATTAGTTATTTTGTATAATTAGATATATGATAATCACCATCGAAAAAAAGAAGAGAATTTAATTTTTATTTTCTATAAATTTAGAATAATTTCTATTATTTTATATTTATTTATACTATTTTTAAGATTTTATATTAATATACACTCATTTATAAAAATTTATACTAATTACCACCAATTATTATTAATTACAGGTATTTTGTACTAATTATTGTTAATTACCAACAAAATAATTTTCTACGGATTGGCAACAAATCTTTTTCCCGACGACTCATCCCCCTGCAACTTTCTATGACAAAAATCACTACAAAAAGTCTTCTCGGATGTATGAATATCTATTTTCGTATGTATGAGGATGGAGAGTAGGGAGGCCTCACTGCACTTCTCTCCATGCTCTTGTATATGAAAATTGATTTTTTATGTTAGAGAATACTTTTTCATAGATATATAAGTCGAATAAGTTCTAAGTAGATGAGTTTTCAGGCAAAAGATCCTCTTTTTTTCAGACGAATCACCTCCTTGAAACTTTCTCCAACTTAAATCATTATGCAACATATGCTCCAATGCAAGTCAGAGCAGATTTTTCATACTGATTTCATTGGGAGAAATTAGCAAGGAGATGAGGTGTCGATCAAAAGGAATGTTTCCAATCCGCTAAAAATTGTGCCACTTTATCAATGTACTCGAATTAATTCTAATTTATTACTAATTAATCCTAATTATTACTAATTAATCCTAATTATTACTAATTGTTACTAATTGTTATTAATTATACCTAATTCTTACTAATTTTTACTTATTTTTACTAATTTTTACTAATTATTACAAATTAATACTAATTGTTACTAATTGTTACTAATTGTTACTAATTAATCCAAATTAATCCTAATTATTACTCATTATTATTAATTAATCCTAATTATTACTAATTAATCCTAATTATTACTAATTAGTCCTAATTATTACTAATTAATCCTAATTATTACTAATTATCACCGATTATCACTAATTTTCACTAATTATTACTAATTATTACAAATTAATGCTAATTATTACTAATTAATCCTAATTGTTACTAATTAATCCTTATTATTACTAATTAATCCTAATTATTACTAATTAATCATACTTATTATTAATTATTACTACTTTTTATTAATTATTACAATTTATTACTAATTATTACAATTTATTGCTAAGTGTTACAATTTATTACTAATTATTACTAATTATTACAATTTATTACTAATTATTACAATTTATTACTAATTATTATATTTTTTTACTAATTATTACTAATTATTACAATTTATTACTAATTATTACAATTTATTACTAATTATTACAATTTCTTACTAATCATTACAAATTATTACAAATTATTACAAATTGTTACTAATTATTACTAATTATTACTAATTATTACTAATTATAACTAATTATTACAAGTTATTACTAATTTTTACTACCTCCAATGGCCTGAAGGTCTTCATTTTTTATTGATTTTTGATAATCCACCTTTCAAGGGGTGAGGTGGAACCCTTACATTGCCTGTAGGCGTAAGTATTACATGGCTCGTAGGCCTTAGACGAATTCAGTGCCTGTAGGCTTCAAACATTACATACAACCCAGATTAACTACTTGGAACTGCTCCTCCCCAGCATCTTCATCGTGAAATCAGATCTCCACCTTCGCATGGCTATTCAGCTAGGCTTTCCCGTGTATGCACAGGCTTGTCCTGATGGCAGGTTCCATACCCTCTCATTCTAGCAATTCGTTTAGCTTCTGCTATGGTGAAAGCTCCTTGCTCATCCTCCTTCTGAAACTTGTTACTTGTAGGTTGTATGGTCTGCATCTGCACTTAAGGTGGCCCGAAAGCCTTGAGGTGGCCCAAAGGCCTTACTAACCTGAAGTCCTTACTGACCCGAAGGACTAGGTGGCTCAAAGTCCTTAAAGGACTCGAAGACCAAATCGGTGGCCCCAAGGCCCAAGCGGGGGAATATTCCCTGCCGCTACAGTGCCATATAGTGCCTACTACAGTTCTGCTACAGTTCCTACTATAGTACCACATAGTTCCGCTACAGTTCCGACTACAGTACTGCTACAGTGCTGCTATAGTTCCCCCTGGAAATTATCCTCTTCTTGGATTTGATCCTGGGTCTCCTTGACGCACTTAAGGAGTCCTCACCAACTGGGCTGAGGCTCATGTGCCTAATTGTTACTAATTGTTACAAAGGAATGGAGATATATATAGGTTTGAGTATTTATGAAGGGACCTGTCACAAATGTCCACTATCCGCAATAATTACAGTCAGTCAAAAAAAGTCATTTGTGACGGGTCCCATCGCAAATGGGTACCTTCCAACATACTATTTGTGATGAGACAACTATCCCATCGCAAATACTAAAAACTGCCCCTGGGCATTTGCGACAGGAATATTAACCTGTTGAAAATACCCCTACTCATGGTTTGGCATGAATTTGGTGCCAAACCTTTTACGACTGGTCTTTCCCCCTATTGCAAATGCTTATTAATTGTGACGAACCCATTTTCCTATTGCAAATGGTTATTTTCCCTATAGTTCTTAGTGAATCCTCCAAGACTTATAATATATTTTATGATTGTTAAATCATTTCCTTGAGAGTGTGACTCATATTTACATAATCAAAGACATTATTTTAATATGTTCATCCCTTAGCCTTATACAATAATGTAATTCACTCCCCTTTTCCAGAAACCATGGGAAAAAACCATGGGATGGTTTGTGGTTTTAATTTTTTTTATGAAATGCCCAAAACCAAAATAATAATGAAATCCCACTTCTTTCCTATAAAAACCCACCCAATATCCCATTTTTATTCACTAAAACTCTTTGAAGCTCATCCAAACTCAACTATATACTACGTAGAGTCCCCCTAAGGCACACCCAAGCTCCCAAGAAGCCTCTCTCAAGCCTTTGGAGTCACACATCCAAGTAAGGGATTTCTCTCCTCACCTTTGAATTCAAGCACCATATTTGCGATTAGTTTTTTAAATTTCAATTGCTTGTATTTCCATTAATTTTTAATCCATATCTTATAGTTCAATTTATGTTATTGGTATGAGGGATCATTTATCCCCCCTCATTTGGTTCCTTACCCAAGCTGTTACTATGTAGAAATTCCATAAGGGATTTATCTCTTCTCATTTCCATTCAAGAACTTCATTTATAGTATACCTCTTAAATTTGATTTTCATATGTTGGTATATGATGTTCCATGTACCCCTTACTATCCATTTTATGTATAAATTATGAGAGCACCTTTCACTCTCATTTAACCCTCCTAAGAACCTTTACATTCACCTGTTACCATGCTGAATTTTTTTAAGGGTTCTTTTGATTTCTCCTATTTCTTCAAGAATATTTATTATGTTATTCCTTCTATTTATAATTACTTATGTTGGGGAATGTCCTTACATGTCCCCATCACTTTCCATTTCATTTCTAAATTATAAGATACCCCTTTCTCTCTCGTCAACCCATTTTATGAATTTTTATATGATGCTGTTATACTGCCGAAATTGTACCACAGTTTTCGATGTCAAAATAATTGTGTATTAAACACCTTGGCCATTTCTCTATCAAGGGTATTCACATTTATCCACATAATCCTATTGATTTGGGACTTACTTGTCTTTATTCTACATTTCTAGACCATGGAATAAAATTATGATGTTGAATGAATCCTTGTTATATGATCTATGTGGCACACTTAAGCATGAGATTGAAATGTTTATGATGGGTTCATCCTAATAGTGCTCCAATGAATTGGGTAATGTTTAGTATCATGATACGTCATGTTGTGACATGGTTTTACCTGATTCCTTTATGGGTCTTTTTTCCTCCATGATGTCTTGTTATTTTAGCTTTGACTTAAGTTTATGATGTAGTGTTTTAAGTGGTTTTCACATTTCCCGTGTTATGATTTTCATTCTAAATCATGCTTTATTATTCATGTTCTTTTATGCCTTGTTTACATGACTTGTATAACATATATTTTTATCCTCATGTTATTACATGTTTACTCCCTTACTGGGCTTTATATCTCACCCCTTTGTTATGTATATCCTCAGGTTATCCCATATAGTGTTAAGTACGAATGAATGTTGCGGTCATGTCAAATAATTTTGTAATAAAGATGTTGTTGTATTTCATGTTTTTAGTTGTTATGTAATGTTCCCGAAACACAAACACACTAGACCTATTGATCTTCAAAGTTGTCTTAAGTAAAATTTTATGTAATAAATCATGTTTAAATATTATATAAAGAGTAGGGTTGTTATATTTGGTATCAGAGGACAAGCTTAGTTATTTTTGGAATTAGGATTAGAAAACCCTAGTGAAAACCCTTAAGGATAAAAATAATCATAATAGAACATCCCTAAATTTTTGTGAGTATAGATAAAGTGGTTTATCAAAAAAATACATCCCTGTATGGATACTACAGGTGAATGTGGTTCTGGAACAGATGTATGTAGGAGTAACAAATCCAACAAGGTGTTCTGGGATTAACTCGGGGTAACTTGGTACACAACAATGAACCTTACTGCGCACCTAGTTTAACACTCCAAGAGATATGATTTGGTAAATTCATAAACTCATTACAAACCATTATTAAGGGAACAAAGAAAAAAAATCCCTTAGGAATATATGTTAGGAAGTAGATCATGGATAACATTGACTGAAGTATAGAAAATCATAAGTTAAGGATATAAATGTAATTTATAAGTTATCCCTTTAATGTCATTGGATTCCCCTTTATGTGTTTAATCGGTTAAGATAATCATCCCTAATTTTCCTTTTATTCTAGCCAATGGTCATGAATAGGAGGAATCTTGCTAACAACCAATGCGAAGGGTAGTGTGAAGATTTCCCCAATGAGATTCCCATCCCAATGGGAGTGAGAATCGAAAAATTTGTAATGATAATATCATAGTTAACTCATGTTCTGAGTAGAAACCTGGTCCAGGAGAAGCAGCCACCACCACCCCCCTCCTAAGAGAGAGAAACCTGCATTCAAGATCTTCATGCGATAAATGACTCATACTTTCAGTGGATAATCTGATCCCATAATCACTGATAAATGAATCAATTCCATAAAAAATATCTTCTCTATCCTTTAATGTTCTGAATGGGAGAAGGTTATTCTAGATATTTGAATCTAATCCGTGGTGGACATTGACCAAGAATATGAAGCTTGGGGAAAAGATCAAATCAAAGGAGTGGAAGGAATTCTGGAAATTTTTTTGGATAAATATTTCCACCATACCCTCCATCTTAAGATGGAAAGAGATTTACTTGTGCTTAAGAAAAAGTACGATGAATCTGTTGGAGTGTATGAGGAAAACTTCACAAGACTTTCACAATATGCCTCAAGTTTTTTCATTACCCTTTAATTCAAGGTTGACAGGTTCTCTGGTGGGATAAAACCTAGTATAAGGAAAGCCTTGAAAATCAATGACTTTGATATCTATGAAGAAATTGTCCGATGTTCCCTCAAAGTAGAGATGGATATTGGCGAATCTCAAGGGTATCATAGGGATAAGAAGTAGAAAGTAGACTTTAATTCTTGTGGTCTGATGGATAAATACAGTGGTGCTAAGAAATTCTAACACCCCACTTTCCAAATATGCAGAAAGAAACACCCCAGAAATTTCCTAAGGAGAACAAGGAAATGGTTTAGGTGCATAAGGGAAGAGAACTTAGACAATGATTTCCGACATGAGAAACCCACCAATGTGATAGAGGAAAGGAATTCCCCGGTTGACCCTCAACACATTTTTCATTACTAAAACTACAAGTAAGCAAGAAAATTTGTGAACTAGTTCCCTAATCCAAGGGTTTTTGGAAGAAACTAACAACTAACATGGTATAAATGGATAGTTTTTTCCATCACTACCATCGGAGTGAATCTCGAAAAGGAAGTGGTGAAAGTTACACTAGTTATTTATTCAATAATTGAAAAAATACTTTTTTATTCTGGTTCTATGCATTCCTTTATATCACACAAGTTTAGTAGAACTATTCAAACACCACCACAAGTAATTGGTGTAGAGATGTTGGTGAAGACAAAAAATGGATAAATTATTTTATCCCATGAATATAACTCCTCCCCCATCACAATTTGTTGATTAAACTTCTCGAATAACCTTATCATACTTCCCTTGGTGTAATTTGATGCAATTATGGGCATGGATTGGTTTTCCCTATATACAGACAACATAAATTTCGATGAGAGGGAAATTACTCTCCATATGGTGAATTGACCCCCGATTCTATACAAGTGAAATGAAGAGGATGAATCTTATTTAGCACCATCATCTAAAGAATGAATATTATTTCCCAATGAGAAAGTGTATCTAGGAAAAATTATTGAGTCTAAGGAACAAACCATTATATAAGACTTTCCTATTGTGAGGGAATTCACTGATGTTTTTCCCAAGGAATTTCTTGGTCTTCCTCCTAGCTAAGTGGTTGAATGTTTGATTGAACTTATAACTGGGGAATTTCTAATATCCAAGAATCCATATAGAATGGATATTGAACTTGAGGATCTAAGGAAACAACTAAAGTATAATCTGGATAAAGGGTTTATATTTCCAAGTTCTTCAGCATGGGGTGCATCATTCCTCCTTTTCAAGAATAAAGATGGGAAAATGCACCTTTTCATTGATTATCGTGAGCTCAACAAAACCACGATAAATAACAAGTATCCTTTTCCCTGGATTGATGAATTGTTTGATCAACTACATGGAGCTCAATACTTCTCCAAGGTGGATCTGTAGTCTAGATATTACCATGTAAGGGTGAAGAAGGAGGATATTCTCAAGACTGCTTTTTGTAAAAGGTACGAGAACTATGAGTTCATATTGATGCCTTTCAGACTCACTAATACCCCATAAATCTTCATGGACTTAATGAATAGATTTTTAGATATTACCTCAACAAATATTTGGTAGTCTTTATAGAAAATATTCTAGTATACTCCAAAAAATAAGTAGTATCATGAGGAGAATTTGGGAACTCTGCTAGAGACCTTTGGAAAGGAGAAGCTCTATGAAAAGTACAACAAGTGTAAATTTTGTTTGAAAGAAGTCTCATTTTTGGGGAATATCATCACAAGAAATTGGATATCTATAGATCCTTACAAGAAAAAATCAATTGAGGGATTGATGATATAAGTCCCCAGCCTTAAAACTTACTTAATCTTGAGTTATTACAAGATTACACATTGAGTATCTTTTCGGGTTTAGATTTTTAGAGAATTAGATCATAGAACTTGCATTACATTCCACATATAAACAAAGTGGTTACATAAAGATAGTATTCTTCTTTCTCGTCAATGGAAACATATTTAAAATAAAACATGGATTCTTTCTTGACACTTTCTTGACACTATCATCATATCATGTACCTTTCCCTTGACCTATGAAAAACATTACAAAAAAAACTTGGGATGAGCATAAAAAGATCAGTAAGGGATATAAAAATATATGGAAAGGAAACATGGGTACATATATACATAAGAATGAAATCATACTTTACCCATAAAACATAAGAACTTTAACATACCTCATCAAATCATGAATAAATCATAGAAATCATAGGACATAAAGGTAACTTAAGGCATTCATAACATTCTTATGTAGGGAGTAACCCTCTTGGTTACGTTTGGAATACCCATCATAGTATATTCCCTAAATCTCTTCATAGAAACCTTAACGTTTCACTCCTTCGTGTTACCCAATGCATTGGAGAGCTATATCGGGCTCACCCGCCCTTAGTTTATCACGAAACCACCCGTCTTCATAATAATTCCCAAGAACCTCAACATAATCGTATCACATAAAACATGCATAAAGAAAACATAACATTCCCACCTTTCAATCACAAGATATCAATACAACACATTGATATAAAAACATTATGAAAACCATTTTCAATACCAAAATAAAATAAAATTAAAACATGGTATTTATTTTTCTTTTAAAAAGAAGGTATGGCTTGTAGAGGAAGCCGAAACCCAAATAATGGTCACGGCGGCGGAGAAGTCGTTGTCGCCACATACTAATGACAAAAATATTCCCTTTTGTCATTTAGTAAATGCTTCATATAAAAAAACATTCCTTTTGAATAAACATAAAAGTTAAAGGAGTTTATACACCGTATAAAAGAAAGTTGTGTATAAAATAAAATATGCCTCAATGAAAGGAGATTGAGACGAAGTCCCATACCTTGGGTCCGACTTGACTCGGTTGTTCTTTAATCTCCTGAATAATAAACTTGAGTTAATTTCTACTTGTATAAGAACATTTTTCGAGTTCATTATTCCTTTTAAATCACTTATTGCCATGTCATGAACACTATGTAATTATTTAAGTTAATAACGGTCGTTTTAACGATCATTGGTACTAGATTCAAAATAACCACTTTATAATTAAAAGTTGTTCATTTATCCATTATATCCAGAATTATAATCATGATGTATATATCATATATATCCAGTATATACATGAATTTATAATATTACATAATCATTTAGAGGTAAGAAGTGAAATGCACCGTTCATGGAGACGGTAAGCCGTACGTACGCATGAACGCTACTTTCATTTCTGTTTCCTATTTTTTATGGAATGGAATCAAAATGATATAAAGGTATATTATAAATCCAGTATAATATCATATATAATATCATAGTTCCATCCTTTATACGTCCCACATATGGTATTTAACTAATCAAATCACTTTGAGGGGGCGGTAGTCCGCACTTCCTTAAATGAAGATATCACGTTTACCCATAATGGAAACCATAAAGGTATGCCCAAAATGAAAAATACAGAATCTTAAGGAAAACATAAACATATTATATATCATATATAAATATAGTGACATCTTAATGGCCACCTTTGAAGGTGTTAAAAGAATGTCGAACAATCATCATTTCGGGAGGCATAAATTCACCATCCACGGAAACAGTATGTTCTTTAACCATTAGATGTAGGTGTGTGTAAGTGTAGCTAGAATAATTATTATAAAAACATCCTAGTATATTCAATATGCTGGATTTGTTACAAAAGAAATGAATAAAAAGAGTTTAGGGGGTTGGAGAAGCAAAATAAAACAAAAAGACTCAAGTGAAGACATTACCTTAAAATCGGGTAACTCCCTTTAGTTTGAGCTCAAAGGCTTCCTTGGGAAGACTTATGCCCAAAGTGAGGCTTCATGGAGTAATAGAGGGAAGTGGAGAGACAAAATGGGCAGGGGTTGGCCGAGCCAAAGGCTTTGGAAGTGTGGGTAAGGAGGTAGAGGTGGGGGCCTTTTATAAGAGGAGAGGAGGGGCACTCTTGGAAAGTAAAGAAATATTATTTTATTTGAAAATGAGTTTCGCATTTAAAAGGTCCCACATTGATATAATTCGAGGATAAGGTGATAAGGGTTCGACATATACCCACCCAATAGGTTTTGGACATGTGTAGGTCATATATTTTACATTATCGTCTCATTTTATTTAAATCCTTTATTAATGAGGTAATCACTGCATCATCATGATGTCATAAATACTTTTATTTATTTAATGTCCAAAAATTATAAAAAAAATACTATAATGTATGAAATCTTTTTAGATTTCCAATTAATATTTATAGTCCAAAATATGACTTGCATAACCCCATTTAAAAATTGTTTTTGTAAAATATTTTATGTTTGTGTCATTTTTACTTTTTCATTAAATAAAAAGTTATTTATGTCATTTCCCAACCAAAGTGACTTTATGGGGTCCCCAAGTTGACCCATGGATTTTCTTGGTCGTCCATGACACATACAATGAGGGTAGAACATGTTTCAAGCTCATATCATACTATTAAAACATTATTTTTATCTTAAACTACACTAATTAGCACTAATCGCGATTAAAAACTTAATAAGTTACTATTCACCAAAAAATTATTTTAATCTCATTGAACCACATTTAACTTATTAATGACAACCATGTATGTCGGATTTTTGAAATTCAAAACACAAAGGTGGAAAAATTTCATTTAAATGGAAAATCAGTTTTTATAAGTACCACTTAGTGGTTTCACTATTCATCAAAAATTGATGTTTTTCAGAAAAATACCAAAAATTCACCCTAAGCTATATTTTATATTCTGAATTCAAAAATGTTGTCTATTTTAAAAAATTCAAAACATATAAGTTTCATTAATTAATTTAATAATTAATTCCCGCTGTCAGAGCAAATAGCGTGTTTTTATGAAACAATAAGTATCAAAAGGCTGACACTAGTTTAAGTCCAATTTCAAAGTGAAATTAATTCCAATGACCACTATTGGATTAAATGGTAAAAATATATTATAATTTTACTTTAAAACAAATTCAAAAGATAATCTAATCATATAAATAAATTAGATTAAAAAGCAGTTTTGATGTAAAATGCAGTATTTTACACTATTCATAAAAAAAATGAACATTGTCAAAAATTCACAAAATGTAAATTTTGATGTCCCAATCATAAAGAATAAGTTTATTTTGACAAACATATCTTATAAAATTTTCAAAAGATATATTTAAAAATGGTTTTCCATCAAATGGCAGTAAAACAATCTTTTAAAAATATTAGGGTATTCCATGCTTAAGATTGGATTTATTCTCATTTTAAGCCTCTAAAACACTATCTAATTCATTAATAGACTTAGATAAAAAATATATATTATTCATTACTCACTTCGGATGTTACATCCTTCCCCCCTTTAGAAAATTGCGTCCCCGTAATTTATTTACTTATCGAATAAATGGGGGTACTTATCCCTCATTACATTTTCAGATTCTCATGTTGCCTCTTCAATCATGTGGTTTTTCCACAAAACCTTTATCTGGTGAATCACCTTATTCCATAACACTTGCTCCCTGTGGTCAAGAATCTGGACTGGTTGTTCCTCATAAGATAGGTTCTCTTCCAGCAGAACTACCTCTGGACTCAAAACATGAGATGGATCTGGCATGTACATCCTTAACATTGAAACATGAAAAACATTGTGTACCTGAGATAAGCTTGGAGGTAAAGCCACTCGGTAAGCAACTGATCCAACTCTCTCCAGAATTTCATATGGTCCAATGAACCTTGGACTCAGCTTTCCTTTCTTACCAAATCTCATCACACTTTTCCATGGTGGTACTTTGAGAAAAACATGATCACCTACCTCAAAAGAGAGATCCTTCATCCTGTTGTCTGCATAACTCTTCTGCCTACTCTGAGCTATTCTCATGTGTTTCTATATCAGCTGAACTTTTTCTGCCAACTCTTCTACCAATTCTTGTCCCATCAACTTCCTTTCACCCACTTCATCCCAGAAAGCTGGATTTCGACACCACTTCCCATATAATGCCTGAAATGGTGCCATCTGTATAGTAGAATGAAAACTGTTATTATATGAAAATTAAACCAAAGAAATATGTTGGTCCCAACTTCCCTGATAATCCATCGAACAAGCTCGTAGTATATCCTCCAAGGTCTGAATTGTTCATTCTGACTGCCCATCTGATTGAGGATGAAAAGCTGTACTAAAATTTAATTCAGTACCCAACGACTTCTGAAGGCCTTTCTAAAAGTTAAAAGTGAACCTGAGATCATGGTCAGATACAATGGAGAGAGGAACTCCATGTAACCTGACTACCTCTTTAAGATAAAAATGGGAAAGTTGATCCAGGGAAAAAGTATCTTTTATAGAAAGGAAATGAGCAGACTTGGTCAAGCGATCAACAATAACCCAGATTACATTATTACCTCGAGATGTCTTCGGTAATCCCACAACAAAGTCCAGGGATATATTCTCCCATTTCCACTTTGGCACTGGTAAAGGCTGAAGCATACCTTTTGGTAACTACCGCTCTGCTTTAACCTGTTGTCAAGTCAAACACTTCACAGTAAAATCAACAATATCTCTTTTCATTCCATCCCACCAGTAATACTCTCATAGATCTCTGTACATCTTAGTACTGCCAGGATGAACTGAAAATGGAGAACTATGAGCTTGACATAACAACTCTCTCTTCAACTGTGAATCACAAGGCACACACAAACTCTTCCAAAATCTCAAAATGCAATCATTATCAATGTTGAATTCAGGCAACTTACCTTTCTGAACTAGCTCTACCTTTTTCTGCAACTCACTGTCTTGCTTCTGTGCTTGCTTGATTCTGCTTGATAGAGAAGATTTCACTGATACCTGAAACAAAACAGAAGAACATCCTGCACCAAAAACTTCTATGCCAAAGTTCATCAAATCCTTAACCAAAGGATCACATTCCAAACGCAACATTTCTAATGAAGCATTACTTTTTCGACTCAAAGCATTGACCACTTTATTTGCTTTTCCCAGATGGAAATGAATTGTACAATCATAATCCTTGATTAATTTTAGCCATCTCCTCTGTCTCATGTTAACTTCTTTATGAGTGAATATATACTTTAAACTTTTGTGATCGGTATATATTTCACACTTTACTCCATACAAATGATGCCTCCAAATTTTTAAAGCGAAAACAACAGCAGCTAATTCCAAATCATGTGTAGGGTAATTTACCTCATGAGTTTTCAACTGTCGTGAAGCATAAGCAATTACCTGATCATTCTGCATTAGGAAACAACCAAGTCCTTTCAATGAAGCATCACTTTAGATAACAAACTCACCATTGCTGGAAGGTAGTGCCAAAACTGGAGCATTCACCAATCTTCTTTTCAATTACTGAAAACAATCATCACATTCTTTTGTCCAGATAAACGTAACACCCTTCCAAGTTAGATTAGTCATTGGACTAGATAACTGTGAAAAATTTCTAACAAACCTTCGGTAATAGCCTGCCAAACCAAGGAAACTACGAATCTCGGTTACATTTGTGGGTCTTGGCCATTCTTCCACAACTTTTGTTTTTGCAGGATCAATAGTTATTCCATCTTTAGAAACAATATGACCAAGGAAAGAAATTTGTTGCAACCAAAAATCACACTTGCTGAATTTTCCATACAGTTTATTTTCTTTTAAGGTTTGCAAGATAACCCTTAAATGTATTTCATGCTCCTATTTACTTTTAGAAAACACCAAAATATCATCAATGAAAACCACCAAAAACTTATACAAGAACTCATGGAAAATTCTATTCATTAAGTCCATGAATACAGCAGGTGCATTGGTTAGCCCAAAAGACATTACTACATATTCATAATGGACATATCTCATACGGAACGCAGTCTTCAGAATATCTTCCTCCTTTACCTTCAGCTGATGGTACCCCAATCTCAAGTCAATCTTTGAAAAAAACTGGGCTCTCTAGAGCTGATCAAACAAATCATCGATATGAGGCAAATGATATTTGTTCTTAACAGTGATGTTACTCAAGGCTCTATAATCAATGAAAAGTCTTATTGAACCATCTTTCTTTTTAACAAATAAAACAGGAGCACCCCATGGTGATGTGCTTGGTCGAATGAAACCTTTCTCTAATAAATCTTGCAATTGCTCCTTCAACTCTAAAAGTTCATTTTGAGCCATTCGATAAGGGGGTTTTGAATTTGGCTTAGCATCAGGAACTAAGTCAACAGTAAATTAAACTTCCTGATCTTGTATTATTCCAGGAAACTCATCAGGAAAAACATCAGGATACTCATTTACCACTGGCACATCATTAATATGAACAGTTCCCTTGTTTTCAACAATATGAGCAAGGTAACATTCATTTCCATCTTTTACAAGTTTCTCGGCCTCTTGATATGTTATCAACAGTAAGGGTTCATTCTTGTACACAAACTGAAAGTCTTTCTGAAAAGAAACTTCTTTATCTCTACAGTAAATCTTAGCATGGTAAATAGAGAGCCAATCCATACCCAGGATAACATCAAACTCTACTAGAGGTAGAATAATAAGGTTTGCAAGTAGGTTCTTTCCACAGATAAGGATAGGAATATTCTTACAAATTCTTTTTGCCTCAACATTTCCCCCAGCTGTTTTTACCAAAAGTTTAGGAGTCATTTCTTGAGATGGTATTCCCATTTTACTAGAAATGGTTTCAGAGATGAAAGAATGTGTAGACCCCGAATCAAACAACACACTGGCATAATCTGAAAAAACAAACAAAGTACCTGATATAACTTCATTTGATGGCCTGACATCTGCTGAAGTAGTTGAAAAGGATTTCACCACCCCTTTCTGCTTGTAGTCCAACTGCTTCCCATCACTCAAGCTCTTTGTAGGACACTCGTTTGCCTAGTGACCAATCTCATTGCACTTATAACATTTCACTAACTGTAAACCAAATTTGGTCTTACCATCACCCTGATCTTTTTCAGTGCAATCACGAGCCTTATGTACCATCTTACCACATTGGTAGCACTTTCCAGAATTCAGAAGACATTCCCCAGCATGACTTTTGCCACATTTATCACAAACTGGAAACTTAGTTTTCTTACCATCAGACTTTTTTTAAGAATTCTTACCTTTCTCCTGCCACCACGGTCTCTTCTTCTGCTGGTTGTTATAGAACACTTGGTCATCGGCAAACTCCATTTCCACCTTCTCAGCACATCGAACAAGCTTTTGATAACTTTTAAACTCACGAGAAGCTAATGCCCTTCGATATTTTGGCTTTAATCCTGAGTAAAAACGATTGATTTTACTATCAAGGTCTCGGATAAGATTTGGAGCATACCTTGACAATCGAGTGAACCTTTCTTCGTAGGTAGCCACTGAGTCTTCCTCTTGCCTCAATTCCAAGAATTTATTTTCCATCCGAAGTCGAACAACCTTAGGAAAATACTTCTCAAGAAACATACATTTGAATTCATCCCAGTCGAGAGCATCAATCTCATCAGTGTCCCTGATATTTTTAACCATCAACCAACACTGATCTGCCTCACCCTCCAAACGGTAAATAGAAAGACTAACCTTTTGATTGTCTAAACACCCCATGACATCAAAAATCTTCTCCAGTGCTTTAATCCACCCTTAAGCTAACGTAGGGTCAGATAATCCTCTGAATGATGGGGGATGTTGCCTCATGAAATGTTCCACCACTGACATGTTCCTCTGCGGTTGATCTGGCTGATCTCATGCATGGATACCACCACCATTTACAGCCTGAGTCATCTGTGCCATCACTGCAACAAACTATTCAGTTCTAATTCTGACCATCTCGGGATACTGACTCAGAAGGTTATTTCTTTCTGTATGTCTTCCTAGCACTGCTTCCCTGTTTCCTCTGCGGAAAACCATTCTGAACAAACATGTCTTAGATGAAGCAACATGGTAATCTTCAAATGCTATATCATTTCAAAAAAAATATTTTTGGATAATCATTTAATAGAATTCTAACTTCTAAAGTTATCTAAACCGACCTTTGATACCAACTATAAGGCCCCAGCCTTAAAACTTACTTAATATTGAGTTATTACAAGATTACACATTGAGGATCTTTTTGGGTTTAGAGTTTTAGAGAATTAAATCATAGAACTTACATTATATTCCACATATAAACAAAGTGGTTACATAAAGATAGTATTCTTCTTTCCCGTCAATGGAAACATATTTAAAATAAAACATGGATTCTTTCTTGACACTTCCTTGACACTATCATCATATCATGTACCTTTCGCTTGACCTGTGAAAAACATTTCAAAAAAAACTTGGGATGAGCATAAAAAGCTCAGTAAGGGATATAAAAATATATGGAAAGGAAACATGGGTACATATATACATAAGAATGAAATCATACTTTACCCATAAAACATAATCACTTTAACATACCTCATCAAATCATGAATAAATCATAGAAATCATAAGACCTAAAGGTAACTTGAGGCATTCATAACATTCTTACGTAGGGAGTAACCCTCTTGGTTAAGTTTGGAATACCCATCATAGTATATTCCCTAAATCTCTTCAGAGAAACCTTAACGTTTCACTCCTTCGCATTACCCAATGCATTGGAGATCTATATCGGGCTCACCCGCCCTTAGTTTATCACGGAACCCCCCGTCTTCATAATAATTCCCAAGAAGCTCAACATAATCGTATCACATAAAACATGCATAAAGGAAACATAACATTCCCACCTTTCAATCACAAGATATCAATACAACACATTGATATAAAATCATTATGAAAACCATTTTCGATACCAAAATAAAAGAAAAGTACAACATGGTATTTATTTTTCTTTTAAAAAGAAGGTATGGCTTGTAGAGGAAGCCGAAACCCAAATAATGGTCACGGTGATGGAGAAGTCATTGTCGCCACATACCTATGACAAAAACATTCCCTTTTGTCATTTAGTAAAAGCTTCGTATAAAAAAAAGAATACTTTTGAATAAAGGTAAAAGTCAAAGGGGTTTATACACCATATAAAAGAAAGTTGTGTATAAAATAAAATATGCCTCAATGAAAGGAGATTGAGACGAAGTCCCATACCTCAGGTCCGACTTGACTCGGTCGTTCTTTAATCTCCTGAATAATAAACTTGAGTTAATTTATACTTGTTTAATAACCTTTTTAAAGTTCATTATTCCTTTTATATCACTTATTTCCATGTCATGAACACTATCTAATTATTTAAGTTAATAACGATCGTTTTAACGATCATTGGTACTTGAGTCAAAATAACCCATTTATAATTAAAAGTTGTTCATGTATCCATTTTATTCAGAATTATAATCATGATGTATATATCTTATATATCCAGTATATACATGCATTTATAATATTACATAATCATTTAGAGGTGAGAAGTGAAATGCACCGTTCATGGAGACGGTAAGCCGTACGTACGCATAAACACTACTTTCATTTCTATTTCATATTTTATTATGGAATGGAATCATAATGATATAAAGGTATATTATAATTCCATTATAATATCATATATAATATCATAGTTCCATCCTTTATACATCCCACATATGGTATTTAATGAATCAAATCACTTTGAGGGGGCAGTAGTCCGCACTTCCTTAAATGAAGATATCGTGTTTACCCATAATGGAAACCATAAAGGTATGCCCAAAATGAAAAATACAGAAAATTAAGGAAAACATAAACATATTATATATCATATATAAATATAGTGACATATTAATGGACACCTTTTAAGGTGTTAAAATAATGTTGAACAATCATCATTTCAGGAGGCATAAATTCACCATCCTCGGAAACAGTATGTTCTTTAACCATTAGATGTAGGTGTGTGTAAGTGTAGATAGAATCCTTCTTATAAAAACATCCTATTATATTGACGATACTGTATTTGTTACAAAATAAATTAATAGAAAGAGTTTAGGGGGTTGGAGAAGCAAAATAAAACAAAATGACTCAAGTGAAGACATTACCTTAAAATTGGGTAACTCCCTTTAGTTTGAGCTCAAAGGCTTCCTTGGGAAGAATTCTGCCCAATGTGAGGCTTCAAGGAGTAATAGAGGGAAGTGGAGAGACACAATGGTCAGGTGTTGGCTGAGCCAAAGGCTTTTCAAGTGTGGGTAAGGAGGTAGAGGTGGGGGCCTTTTATAAGAGGAGAGGAGGGGCACTCTTGGAAAGTAAAGAAATATTACTTTATTTGAAAATGCGTTTCGGATTTTAAAGGTCCCACATTGATATAATTCTAGGATAAGGTGATAAGGGTTCGAAATATACACACCCAATAGGTTTTGGACATGTGTAGGTCATATATTTTACATTATCTTCTCATTTTATTTAAATCCTTTATTAATGAGGTAATCGCTGCATCATCATGATGTCATAAATACTTTTATTTATTTAATGTCCAAAAATTATAAAAAAATACTATGATGTAGTAAATCTTTTTATATTTCCAATAAATATTTATAGTCAAAAATATGACTTGTATAACTCCATTTAAAAATTGTTTTCATAAAACATTTTATGTTTGTGTCGTTTTTACTTTTTCATTAAATAAAAAGTTATTTATGTCATTTCCCAACCAAAGTGGCTCGATGGGGTCCCCAAGTTGACCCATGGATTTTATTGGTCGGCCATGACACATAAAAGGAGGGTATGACATGTGTCAATCTCATCTCATACTATTAAAACATTATTTTTACCTTAAACTAAACTAATTACCACTAATCGCGATTAAAAACTTAATAAGTTACTATTCACCAAAAAATTATTTTAATCTCATTGAACCACATTTTACTTATTAATGAAAACCATGTATGTAGGATTTTTTAAATTCAAAAAACAAAGGTGGCAAAATTTCATTTAAATGGAAAATCAGTTTTTTTAAGTACCACTTAGTGGTTTCACTATTCATCAAAAATAGAAGTTTTTCAGAAAAATACCAAAAATTCACCGTAATATATATTTGATATTCTGAATTCAAAAATGTTGTCTATTTTAAAAAATTCAAAACATATAAGTTTCATTAATTAATTTAATAATTAATTCCCGCTGTCAGAGCGAATAGCGTGTTTTTAGAAATAATAAGTATCAAAAGATTGACACTAGTTTAAGTCCAATTTCAAAGTGAAATTAATTCCATTGGCCACTATTGGATTAAATTGTAAAAATATATTATAATTTCACTTTAAAACCAATTCAAAAGATAATCTAATCATATAAATAAATTAGATTAAAAAGCAGTTTTGATGTGAAATGCAGTATTTTTCACTATTCATAAAAAAATGAACATTGTCAAAAATTCACACAAAGTAAATTTTGATGTGCCAATCATAAAAAATAAGTTTATTTTGACAAACATAGCTTATAAAATTGTCAAAATATAGATTTAAAAATTTTTTGTCATCAAATGGCAGTAAAACAATCTTTTAAAAATATTAGTGTATTCCATGCTTAAGATTGGATTTATTCTCATTTTAAGCCTCTAAAACACTATCTAATTCATTAATAGACATATATAAAAAATAAAAATTATTAATTACTCACTTGGGATGTTACAGATGAGGCCAACATCTATGATTGATATCCATATCTTCCTTGGGTTATCTGGATATTATCACCTATTTTTGAGAAATTTATCATGATTGTCAAACCCTCTTACCAAGCTAACTCGGAAGGGATTCAAATTTTCTTGGAATGATGAATGTAAAGAAAGCGTCATGGAGTTGAATCGGAGGCTTGTCATTGAACCTGTGCTTACAGTACCCACAAGTGGGTAACTTTTTATAATCTTTAGTGATGATTCAAATAAAGTATTGGGATGTGTGTTAATGAAAAATGAAAAATTCATTGCTTTAGCCTCAAGGAAGTTGAAAAATCATGAGAAAAAACTATCCCATGAATGATTTGGAGTTATCATCTATGATATTTGCATTAAAAATATGGTGGAAATTTCTCTTTGGGGAGAAGTGTGAAATATATATGGATCCCAAAAGTCTCAAATATATATTCTCACTAAAAGAGGTGAATATGAATCAATGAAGATGGTTAGATCTTATTAAGGATTACAACTACTTAATCTACTACTATCCTGGGAAAGTGTACAATGTTGTGAATGCTCTAATTAGAAAGGACCCGTCAATTATATAATTTATGAGAATCGAATAGGATACAATATTATTAGGCTTGAATAAGATGGACATGAGAATCATAATGAAAGGAACATCATCAATCCTTTCACAAATTATTGACCAGTCCTCTCTTTTGTAAAGGATAAAGGATGCTAGAAAAATATTATGGGGGAATTTAGAATAAAGTGGAAACTATCAGAAAAGTGAAATCCTAGAAGTTTAATTTTAAGGAAGAAGGAATTGTGATATTTGGTTCAGGACTATGTGTTCCATAAAATCCTGAGTTAAAGAAAGAACTTTTGTATGATGTACATAGTTCGACTTTATCCATTCACCCAAGAAACACAAAGATGCATCGAGATCTCTAAGAGCAGTATTGGTGGGATAAAATAAAGAATGATATCACTAAATATATATCAATGTACTTGGTATGTCAGAAAGTCAAGGTTGAATGATATAAGTCTAATGGGATGATGCAACGATTACCCATACTAACATGGAAATGGGAAATCATCACTATGAATGTTGTCATCAAAATTTTGAAGACATCCAAAGGAAACCATTCTATTTGGGTTGTTGTGGGTCATATGAAAAAGAATACATTATTCATTCTGATTTGAGAGGATATATCACTGGATCAACTTCTATGGATATACATTAGAGAAGTTGTAAGGATGCATTGAGTACCACTATCTATTATGTCCGATCGAGATACAAGATTAACCTCCATGTTTTGTAAAAGTCTCCATCATTTTCTAAACACTGAACTAAACTTTAGTACAAATTATCACCCTCATATTGATCTCCAATCTGAGCGGACTATCTAAATACTTAAGGAAATTTTGAGATATTTCTCAATGGACTTAAAAGGTGGATGGGACCAAAATATTCCTTTGGTGGATTTCTCTTACAAAAACATTTTCCACTCAATAATCCAAATGGATACTTATGAATACCTTTATGGTAAGAGGTGTATAAAAATGACATGTAGGGATGAAGTAGGGGAACAAAAACTTCTAGGTCCATAAATGTTCAAAGAAATGGCGGAGAAGGTTAAGAACATCCAATATCACATCAAAGATGCTCAGATCTGACAAAATAGTTATGCTTGCAATCATCAATGAGACCTAGAGTTTGATGTTGGAGACATGGTTTTCCTTCACATATATTCCTGGAAAAGAGTGATGAGATTTGGGAATAAGGGAAATATTATTCTAGGGTACATCCTCCCTTTTGAGATTCTTGATCGCATTGGAGTAGTGGCCTATCTACTAACACTCCCAACGAACCAATATCAAGAAAATGATGTATTCCATGTATCCCTATTAAGGAAGCATATACCAGATCCATATGATGTACTCAATCTAGAGATGGTACCATTGGAGATTGACCTTTCCTATGAGGAGTAGTCAGTGAATATCATAGATCAAATAGAAAAAGTTCTACAAAATAAGACAATGCCCCTAATCAAAGTGTTGTAGAAAAACCACAAGTTTGAAGAAGCAACATGGGAACCAGAGTAGGTGATGAAGTAGAGTCACACTCATCCATTTTAGTGTGGGAAAATGACATTTATAAGGTGAAATTTCTTAAGGGGGGAGGTTGTAATGACCCTGACATTTATGAATAAAATTCCCTTTCTTTTGACTTAATTAAATGTCTTGTGGTTATAGAAAACACATTAAATTATTTTATTATATACAATTGGATTTTAAATTAAAATTAAGTACATTTACCATTGATAATATAGACATTGAACAATGATCATCTGACAAGTATAAATATAGGGTTTTAACAAATCCTTTTGGCACAAATATAATAAAGTGATGACTTCAACTAGTAGGATTGTACCCTATGAAGCCCATTTATCAGAGATTATGAGGGAGATATCATTTATATACTTTTCCATAGACCAAGCCCAAATAGATATCCAACAACTTAAGAATGAGTGAAACTGTTTACGGGATAAGTTCAAGCTCATCGAGATCACGACCCAAATCATGTTCACCAAACAACCCCATGAATGCCCCACCATCGCACACCTTACTATTAGGAAATATGTTGGTGTAATAAAGGGATATGTATCAATACCTTAGAAATAATATTATCTACATTATTTTTTATATAATAATTAATATATTTCTCTTCCTATTATTGTTACTTTGTATATTATTTTTAAATCACAAGTAGTATTTTTGGTTAATATTCAAATTAAATTAAGACATATATTTTGATTAATTAATGTATTTTTGAAATAAATAATATTTTAATAAAATATTATTATTATATACATTTTTTAAATATAAATTATCATATAATTTTTAGGAATTCAAAAGTAATTTTTATTAAGATTTGAAAACTATTTTATCAAAACCCATCAATTTTCAATAAATGACAAAATTTATTTTAAAAGTGAAAATTCACATATTTATAAAATTATTTAGATAAAATGAATATTTATTTTGGAATTAGTAAATTGAAATTATGCAAAGGTGATTTTTTCATAATTTTCTAAGATAGTAATTTTTTTTGATAAAAATAAATAATGTATAAATATGCAGTGTGTTTTCTGACAACATAATGACCCAATAGTGATGTAATAAATACTATTAAAGGTATCATCATCCAAATATATATTTTTACTTTAAAATAATGTAACTTTTTATTTTATTTATTTATTTTATAAATCCTGAGTGAATCCTCTAATACTTATAATATATTTTAAGATTTAAAATTTTTCCATTGAGAGTGTGAATCCCCTCACCATAAGAAAGAACATTATTTTAATATGTTCGGAACTTATCCTTATAAAATAATTTAATCCAATTCCCTTTTCCAGAATACATGGGTAAAAACCTTGGAATGGTTTGTGGTTTTGGATATTTAATTATGAAGTGTCCAAAACCAAAATAATAAATAAATTCCCATCCTTTCTTATATAAACCCACACAATCTCCCATTTATCTTCACTAAAATTCATGTAATCTTGTCCACAATATTCTATCTACTCCCTATAGTCCTCCAAAGGTTCACCAAGCTCCTAAGAATCCTCTCCCAAGCCTTTGGAGTCACAGATCCAAGTAAGGTATTTCTCCCCTCACCTTTGAATTCAAGGACCAACTTTTAGATTAGTTATTTTATTCCAATTTATTGTATTTACATTATTTTTTAATCATTAAATTACTTTAAAATTTATGTTTTTATTATGAGGGATCATTAATTCTCCCTCATTTGGTCCCTTACTTAAGCCGTTACTATGCCAAAATTCTGTAAGTGATTTCTCTCCTCTCATTTCCATTCAAGCACTTCTTTTATATTATGCTTCTTAAATTACATTTTCATATGCTCGGATATGATGTTCCATGTTCCCCATACTTTCCATTTTATGTATAAATTATTATACCGCCTTTAAATCTCATTTAAACCTCATAATAACCTTTACGTACACCCATTACCATGCCGAAATTTTGATAGGGTTTTTTGCTTTCTCATCTTTCTTTAAAATTATTTATTATGTTATGCATTCTATTTACAATTAATTATGTTGGGGAATGTAATTACATGTCTCACTTACTATAAATTTTATTTCAAAATGATTAGATACCCCTTTCACTCTCATTAACCCATTTTATGAATTTTTATATGGTGTCGTTATGCTGTCGAAATTACACCACGATTTACCATGCAAAAATAATTATGTAGTGAATACCTTAACCATTTATCTATAATATGTATTCAACTTTATGCACATAATACAATTTATTTTGGACTTAAATTTATGTATTCCATAATTCTAGACCATGGAATAAAAATATGATGTTGAATGAATCCATGTTATATGATCTATGTGGCACACTTAAGCATATGATTGAAATGTTTATGAAGGGTGCACCCTAATAGCACTCCAATGCATTGGGTAATGTTTAGTATCATGATACTTAATGTTATTACATGGGATTAACTAATTCATTTATAGGTATTTTTTTCACCGTGATGTACTGGTGGTTTTTCTTTGACTTATGTTTATGATGTAGTGTTTTAAGTCGTTTCCAAATTTCCTATGTTATGATTATCATGATAAATCATGCGTTATTATCCATGTTAATTTATGCCTTGATGACATTAATTTTCTAACATATATTATTATCCTCATGTTATTCCATGTTTACTAACTTACTAGGATTTATATCTCACCATTTTATTATGTATGTCCTCAGTTTATCCCATGCGGTGTTAAGTATGAAAGAATGTTGTGGTCATGTAAAAGAAGTTTTCAATAAAGATGTTGTTGTATTTGATATTTTAAGTTGTTATGTAAGGTTACTAAAACCCGAAGACACTGTAACTATCAATCTTCAGAGTTTTATTAACTTCAATTTTATGTAATAAATCATGTTTAAATATGAAATAAAGAGCATGGTTATTATAGAAGGTCTTCTTGATTGGAAATAAATGAGCAACCTTCGCAATCCTGTTAACAACAACCCACACGACATAGTTATCTCAAGGAGACCTCAGTAAACCAGTCACAAAATCCATTGTGACATTATCCCATTTCCACACCAGAATAGTTAACTCTTGTATGAGTTCGGTCGATCACTGTTTTCTACCTTCACCAGCTAACAGGTGGAACACCCCTTAATAAAACCATCCACATGTCTTTCATACCTGACCACCAGTACTAAAAGTGCTTGTCACAGTACATCTTGGTGAATCTGGGGTGTACTGCCCATACCAAAGCCTGAAATTTCCACATCATCTTCTAATGTATGTACATTAGTACCCATACACAACTATAGATATGTAGGATCTAGGTCCAACCAGGATATGGGTCCGCCCTACCATGATTTCCTGTAATACTAGGTCCTTAGAATACGATAGATGCCTCATCCTCACTCTATCTAGTAGGGTAGAGGTCACCGTTAAGGATGATAGATAAGTTTTCCCTTGAATATTGTGCACCTCCTGATGCATCTCAGAGAACAACATCATAAGCTACCCCTCACTACTAGCATATGGAACTGCCTGTAATTGAGTCTTCTTGCTTAGTGCATCAGCCACTACATTACCTTTACTAGGAATGTAGGAAAGCTAAAAATAAAAATACTAAAGGTACTTCAACCATATCCAATGTCTCATATTCAGATAATTCTGTGTAAAAATATACTTGTGGATTTTGTGGTCCATGTACACCACACAATTCTCTCCCAGTAAGTAATGTCTTCAACATCGTAAAGCATGAACAACAGCAGTTAGCTCAAGATTGTGTCTTAGGTAATTCATCCCATGTGGAATAAACTACTGAGACCCGTACCCCATGACTCTATCCCCATTCATTAAAACTAAACCCAAACCGATACCTGATGTGTCACAATACACAATATAGATCTTGCCCTGTTCCAAAAATATCAAGACTGGTGCTGATGTTAAACTTCCTTTTAGCTCCTGAAGAGTTGTCTCACAAGAATATGACCATATATGCTTCACACCCTTCATAGTCAAACCCATAAAAAACACTACTAACCATGAAAAGTTCTTTATTAAACACCTACAGTAACCATTTATCCCCAAGAAACTTTCTATGTTAAAAATGTTATTGGGAATTTCCCAAGAAACTACAGATCTCACATTCTCTAGGTCCACTAATACCCATGTATCCAAGATGATGTAACCCATGAAGTGAATCTAATCCATCCAAAAGTGGAACTTTGTTAGATTATCATTTAATGTTTTCTATCTCAGTGTATTAAAAATGATATAAAAATTGTTGGCATGGTCGTGTCGATTATAAGAACACACCAAGTTATCATCCACAAAAAACACCACAATAGAATCTAGGTAAAGATGTAACACTAGATTCATCAAATCCATGAACACTGATGGCGTGTTTGTGAGACCAAACGACATAACTGGATACTCATATAGACCATACCTACTATGAAAGGGTGTATGAGGTACATATCTAGGTCAAACATGCACTTGGTGATATCCTGACCTCAAATTGAATTTTTAGAACACTCGGCCTCATCAAAGATGATCAATTAGGTCATCTATCCATGAAAAGGGATATCTGTTTTTAACCATTAGCTAATTCAATTTCTAATAATCCACACATAGCCTAATAGTTCTATCCATCTTTTTCACAAAAAAGATCGACGAACCCCACAAAGAAGTACTGAGTCAGATAAACCACTTTTCCTTTAAATCCTCTAGTTTCCTCTTGATCTTTTACAACTCCATCATAGCCATATTGTAAGGAGGAATGGATACTAGTGTTGCTCCTGACACTATCTCGATGGAGAAATGAAACTCTCTATTAGGAAGTAAACCGTAAAAATCATCAGGAAACACGCCCCTGAAACAATCAACCACAAGAAAGAAGTCCTCCTGGCTCACTCAATGATCATCCGAATACAAACTAGCAATCTGGGCTGTCATTATGCCCATTCCATGATGCTCGTGTCTAGCTCAGCTCACCTGGACATCCCATTCACCCTTGTGTGTAAAAACTGCACCCTATAGTGATGGAAAGTCATCCTCTTGTGATAGCTGTAAAGATAATCTCGATAAAATACTAGCCATTCCATCTCTAGATTGATGTCAAACCCTATCATATTGAAGACATAAAAATTCTAGATGATGTGACGCCCACCAACCTCAAGGGGGAACTCCCTAAAATGTCACACAACTTTCATTATGATTCCCAACAATGTTTCTATATTCATAACACCCTCAGAAATAAAAACAACAAGAATGAGAAATTTTACCACTAATGAATATATAAAACTATGCAATGCACCTGTATCAAAAAGAGAATATGCAATAGTAGTGGCCACTAGGATCGTACCTATCATCATAGATAGTTAAAAACCCTACTCCTTGGGGGTAGGATGTAAAAAATAGATCTGGACTACACTACGGACCTTTGATACAAACTCACTGCCTGGAGTAGGCCCAATCTGATGTCTTAGTGTAATCAGTGTCTGGAAACCTCTACGACAACCACCACAACTTCATCCTAATCAACCAAAACTACTCCATCTACCTGCCTAATTTGGATCTAAGGAACCTTCTCTCGAACATAGTGTGAGAGTTAACCCCTACTACTCACATCTAGAGGGAAGGTCCTATAGAAAAAATTCATGTGGCCCATTATGCCGCAAGCTCAACACTCAAATGGTTCATGGTCACACTGAATCTTCATTTAGCCTCACCTACCACACTGGTGATAGAACACTAATCTTTTAGTACTCACAACATGACTATCACTCATCTCATGGGAAGCCTCAAAATAAAACGTCATGCCTAAAGATGTATAACCACTCAGTCGAGAAATAGGACTTTCCTGCTCTACACCCCCAACTTCCCTTAGGTTCCTCTCTATAATTAGCATATGATTCACAATTTCAGGGATAGTGGTCAACCTGAACACATTGATCTGAGATCTAATTGCATGCTGGATATCTTCCTCAAAGTGTCTCACTCTAGATAGATCATCAATAAGATGCATCGGGGTAAAAGTTTTCAACTTTGTAAAGCATGATGAGTACTCCATAACTATCATTTCACCCTTCTAAAGATGCATAAAATCACTAGGTCTCTCTGCCTGTAGAGTCACAGGGTATAAATATTCATATAATCAAGTTTGGAAATCAATTAAACCCATATCTCGTAGCCTATCATCCATGTTTAGAACATCCCACCAATTATTTTTTTGATCTACATAGAATATATGTGGTGATCTTGACCCTATTCAAAGGAGGTGTCTCAATATGATCAAAAAATGATAATGTAGTCTCTAGCCACTACTTACCAGCCCGAGGTCTACCATCCCCTCAAAACATGGGAGGATGATGTTGCTGGAACACCCACGTTTGATCAGTTATGGACAAGGTAGGTTGAAATGATCCCTAAAATATTTTCATATAGATAAAGAAACACTTGTGGAACTGTTTCTCAATACCTATATCTGGAATAGCCTCTAGTGCCACATATGTATCTAAGGGAGGATCAGATGGTAGTGCATAGACCACCACCTCTAGAGTGTGGTCATCACCTCCATCACAACATAGAAATTGAGGTTATAATGGTGGAATCTCTCTACAATTACAAGGACACTCCTCAGAAGGTAATGATTTAGTTATTTACATCTTAGAAGCATAGTGCATGTCAAAAACCTCCTAAAACAAGTCATACCCCACATCCTTCTCCTAAATTTAGGACTGTAAAAAAAATAGTCTCAACACAATGAGAAACAATACCTCTTGTCCACTCAGAAGCTGAGACTAGGTTAATTCTCTATTTATCATTTCAAGTTTCCATTTTGTTTCCACTTGAATTCACATTAATTTTACCATTCATTTCAATAATTCAATTATTCAAGAAGTTTAACCAATGTTTCACCAATTCCAAATTAATGAGGGTCCATACCACCTCATGAACCCCAAAATTAGTTCCCATTTAATTTATGCATATAAAATTCACATTAACAATTGAATTCAAAGGTGTGTTATTTCCTAGTTCATAAGGGTCCATACACATTATGAACTGAAAGAAGGAATCATTACTCTATCCACTGTAAAACATCTATCACAATAGTAGATATAGCTATCAAAAAACCTATCACAACAACATTAAATAATTAATGTATCCTAAATGGCATGGAATAATTCATGGTATGTGATTTCTAACAAGTTCTAATATGATGCATGAGATGAAATACCCTTATCTCATTAGGTTTCAATAGAGATGGAACCCACAATTGTATCAATAGTAATAACATAAATCAGGCGTGTCACCCAAAGGTTGAATCAAATCAATCGTAATAGTAAAAATCCTAAAAAAAAGAATTCCATTTGATATAATTTAGATCTTTCCGATACATGGGGTAGCTACTCCTGAGAACAAATTATTACCAAATTCCATTTCCTTCTTTTCCCTGTCTATTATCACTAAATAGTACTTCAAAACAGAAAAGAAAACCATCTAATACCACTTTGTAACATCTTATACCTAGATTCCACTCAACAGTGCCCTGAGCCCAGTTGGCTACATGGACTCAAGCACATCATCCCAAATGTTAGAGTTTTATGAATAGCAGTGAGGGACTTTGTGAGTCATTAAGGAGACTATTCCCTCATTAACAAAGTATATCACAATAGAATTCAATCACATTCAATAGAAAAAGAAAATAGAAAAGTAGAAACCTATAAATTAAACAATACATGAACAAATAAACAACTAGAAATGTCTCATATATAATGATGCAGATGATATATGTATCTAAGAAGTACCAAAAATATATACATGGTAGTACAATACAATAAAAGTGTCTAAAAATTTAAAAAGACAAAAAAGTATCCCAGTTGCATCGCAAGCCTCAGCTTGGTACCATGCTCTCCTGCTCCAAAGTAATAATAAATAACCTATATTAGGGCAATTTCCTCTAACATCACTTGAAACCATATAATCTATTCAGGTCCCGTAGGAGGCCCAAATAGTGTGTGAGATAACATCCTAGTAGGTAACCACCTAAGATCTATACATTTTTAAGCATCAAAATGCAATAAGATAAACAAGTGTAAATAAGCAGTAATGTAAGTGTTATTAACCAAGGAATATGACCACTACAAACAAGTAATACCAAACAACCTCTCAAGGATCCCTGCAATAGGTGTTATCTCCTAACAAGGAAACAACAAGTAATATAATAAACAACACAACCTATCCGTACTCCCATGCAAATCCTGTCCACATGGACTTGTCATATAATGAAGTAAATCACATTTCCACAAACATGTCATAATAACCAAAGTGTAATACATCCCACAACTATGCCATATAATTAAGTGTAGACCAAGAAGGGTTTGATCCAAGGTGTAGAAGACCAAGACATACTCATCAAGTCCTTGGAGCATCTCCATGGAAATGCGGTATAGGCACTGTTTGAAGTCATAGGAATGTTTCATACCAAATATTTCCGACATGAGTCCAATAAGGATGGATCTAGGGTGTTGAAAAGCTCGAGGAATCCCATAGAATCATGACCCAAGAAGGATCACCACTCAATAAATGCACTATCATGTTCACAATCTATGGATATCCACTCATGGAATCTATACAACCATTCCTCCATTTCAATACCATTTAACAATTCAATTTCATATGAATCTACCCACTCATATAATCAATTACATATCATGAGTATACCCTATTATATAATTAAATTAATTAAATTCCATTCAATTAGTATACTCACTCATATAATCAATTTCATCTCATGAGTATACCCACTCATGTATTTTATTTCCATTCGATCAAGTCAGATGGGTATACCCACCCATTTATCACCATTTTCCATAAAACACATCACATGGGTATACCCACCCATTAATCACAATTCACTATTAAACAAGCCACATGGGTATACCCACCCATTTAACACAATTTATAACAAATCCATTTAATAAATTTAACCAAGTTAGGAAAGAAATATTATGGTAACACAAGTCAAGGAGGTATAACATCTCCTTATCATGTAATTGAACCCCATTTAATTATAAATGAGCTTCCTTAAACTAGGAAAACTCAAGGACACACCCCTTGGGTGGTTTATCAAAGTTAAAAACCAAATTAAAGGCATGGATCAACCCATGGTTTGACTCAAGTTGGGGAAACAACCACCAATTCATCTCAAAGAACCTATGAGTATCCCTAATAGGTCATATTTCATCTAATTCAATTATCTGGTACAATTATGGTGCGACACCAAAAAGTCTGGAGGGTGTTATAAAAAATGATATGTCTATAAGGCATCAAAATATGAATGAAAATTACAGACCCCCAACCTTGGTTTGGTAGTGGAGTGATCGTCCAATATCAAGTTCTGATTCAGCTCGGTTTAGGGAAAATATGAAGAACGAATGAAGACAGAGAAATTAGGGAATATGAGCCTAAAATCAAATAGTGCAATTGGTAGCTAGAAGAATTGAGAAAGGGTAAAAAGGAATGTAGATCATACCAATGTGAATCTAATGAGATAAACCATGCTCAAATGGAGATTAGATGAATAATATACCTCAAATTCAACATTAGTCACTTGAGGGAGCTCTCAAAACCATATATTGTTGTGAGTTGAAAGAATAGAAACTTATGTTTTAAAATAGAATTTGTAATTAAATTAAAAAAATTACCAAAATACTTGGGCTGGATGTTTTAGGTGAACATTTTAGCAAACCGTGCACCAACAAAGCATGCTTCCTGTAGGCCAATGGGCACCCACACAGTTTACAAACCATGAAGAAACTATGAACTAACCCTCTATCAAAGTCTATAAAAACTGTAGAACTGGTCGTACGGTTTGGAAAAATTATGTAGTCAGTTCCACCCCTCTTTCCAGCCTTTCACGATTTAGTCAAACCATTCAGCCAGCCCCACACGAATTGTACAAACCATGCGCTAGGCCAAAATCACCCCAAACTCAGGTTACGGGCTCCGAACAAGCCCCAGTTTACCAGGAAACACCTGTGATCAAGTTGGGAACTCACATAAGGCCATATTTAAGCATTAAAATTGAATGAATAAGTGATTTATACTTCATAAGAATACCCGGGTTCTTAAAATCTTCCCCCCTTATAGCAATTCGTCCATAAATTTCCCTTTGAAGGGTAGTCCGGATTCGTCTAAGAATAACTCTGGCCATTGGCCTCCCACTCCCATGTCTCATCCTATAAAGGGACATGCTTCCATAGAATCCATACTAGAGGAATTTATTGGTGTTAGAGAACCTTCGTTCTCCTATCAACAATTTGAATCAGATGCACCTCAAAGGATGAATCTACCTATTACTCAACCTCTTCAAGATAAAAAGTGTGATATGGGTTCGAATGATAGTAGTACAGATGAGAAACATGGAATATGTCATGAACGGCTCAGTACCTCTAAGGTAACCGCAACCAATAGGATATCTATCCTACACTTTCTAAAATCTCAAAAGACCCAGCATTTCATAGTGAAATATTACCCTATCTCCTAATCTATCCATGTCCTAGACTTAGTGAAACATGAAATAAAACCTGATCCCCAACATCAAAATCTAGAGGATGTATATGGAAATCAACATAATATATTTTATGAGATTTTTTAGCATCCATCTACTTATGAATCAACTGGACCCTCTCAAATGTCTCATGCATGAGACGCAGTCTCAGTAAAGCTACCTATAACATGCACAAGGGTGATCAAAATGGCCTACTGTATAAAGCCTCATAAGGTTCCATATGAATAGTCCCCTGATAGCTATTATTATAGGAGAACTCAACATGAGGTATATTATTCTCCCAATTGCCCCCAAAATACAGGACGCATGCGCACAACTTTTTATTTAGCACCTATATTGTACACTTTGATTGGACATCATTCTAATGGTGGTATGCAGTGCTCATAAGCACCTATGTACCCAACTCCTTCTAAAAGATCTGGCCGAAATGATATGTAAAGTGGGCATCCCTATCAAAAACAATAGTGTGTGGAACCTCATGAAGTCGTACTATATCAACGATGTACAACCTACCAAGATCATAAACACTGAAGGTCTCTTTTATTGGTAGGAAACGAGCAACCTTTGCGAGCCTGTAAATAACAACCCACCCAACATCATTACCTTGAGGTGACCACAGTAAAGTAGTCATGAAATCCTTCACAACATCATCCAATTTCTACTTCAGAATAGGTAACTACTGTAAGATTATGTAGTATCACTGATGTTTCGTCTTCACCTATTGATAGTTGTAACAAATCATAATAAAACCAACCACCTCTCTTTTCATACCCGAACACCAATACGGACTGTGTAAGTCACGGTAAATCTTGGTGACTTCAGGGTTCACTGCCCATGCTAAGGCATAAAATTACCAAATCAGCTCATCATGTATATCCACTGGTACCCATACACATCCATGGATATATAGTATCTCTTCCTCTCCTATAATCCAACTTGAAGGTGGGTCCTCCCTTCTATCATCTCTCATAGGACTAGGCCCTCAGAATCTGATAGATGCCTCATTCTCAGTATGTATAGTGGGGTAGAGTTCATAGCTAAGGATGATAGATAAGTCTATCCCTGACTATCGTGAACCTCCTAATGAATCTTAGAGAACAACTCCATAAGATACCACTCTCTATTGGATAAACAAAATGTCTGTATATGAGATTTTCTCATATCATTGGGCACTGTATTGCCTTTACCAGGCATGTTGGAAAGCTCAAAATCAAAAGAATGAAGGTATTCCACCCATCTCCACTATCTTAGATTCAAATCATGCTGTATAAAAATATAATTTATGTTTTTGTGGTTCGTGTACTCCAAAAAAAGATCTCCTCGTAAGTAATGTATGCAACAACATAAAGTGTGAACAACTATAGTTGGATCAAGATCAAGTGTTGGATAATTCTTCTCATGTGGCCTTAGTTGTCAAGACCCATACACCCTGACTCTATCCCCCTGCATCATCACTTCACCCAACTCGATACCTTATGCATCAAAATGCATAGTATAACTCTTTCTTTATTCTGGAAGTATCAAGACTAGTGCTATTGTCAGCATTCCTTTCAACTCCTAAAAGGTTGTCTCACAAGAATATGGCCATACACACTTCACACCCTTATTATTCAAGATCATCAACGATGTTACTAAGTGTGAGATGTCCTATATTAAATGCTTGTAGTAACCATATAACCACAAGAAACTCCACATGTTAAAAATGTTCTTGGGTTATTCCCAAGAAACTATATCTCTCACATTCTCTAAGTCCATTGATACTCCTGTCTCTATGATTATGTGACCCAGGAAGTAAATCTGATCCATCCACAAGAGGGACTTTGTGATCTTAGCATATAAATGATAATATCTCAATGTATTCAAAATTATCTTAATATGGTTGGCATGGTTGTGTAAATTGTAATAATAAAACAAGATATATTCCACAAAAACCACCACAAAAAAATCTAAGAAAGTATGGAACACTTGATTCATCAAATAAAATGCATCTGTGAGGCCAAACGGAATAACCAGATACTAATATAGACCATACATGCTATGAAAGGCTATATGAGGCATGTATCTAGGTCGAACATGCACCTGGTGATATCCTGACCTCAAATCGGCTTTTGATAAAACTATATCTTCTTGAAGCTGATCAAACATGTCATTTATACATGGAAAGAGATATCGCTTTTTAACTGTTAGTTGATTCAGTTTCTGATAATACACACATAGCCTAAGTGTTCTATCTATATTTTTGAAAAAAGGACCGTAAAACCCCATAGAGAAGTACTGGGTTAGATAAACCCGTTTTCCAAAAAATCCTCTAGCTACCTCTTGAGCTACTACAACTCTTTTGTAGCCATCCTATAAGGAGGAATAGAAACTAGAAAAACTATCGACACTAGATCAATAGAGTACTCAACCTCTTTCTTAGGAGGCAAACTAGAAAAGTAATCGAGAAACACACCACTAAAATGATCAACCAATGAAGGAAAGTATTCCTGGCTCACTCCCCGATCATCTAGATAAAAATAACAATATGACATATCATTCTACCTAGACCACAATGCTCGGGTCTATCTCGAATCGTCTGGACATCCCATTCACCCTTGTGTGTAAAAACTACAATCTCTGGTGATGTGAAAGTCTATCTATGACGACAGTCATCAACATATTCCATATAAGCTACCAGCCAGCCCACCTCGAGGATGACATCAAACCCTATCATCTCAAGGACATAAAAATTTCAGATGAAGTAACACCCACCAACCTCAAGGGGGAAATACCTACACTGGAACACATCTTTTGTTTTGATTTCCAATGGTGTGTCTAGAATCATAATGCCCTTAGAAATTAAAACAACAAGACTGAGGCTTTTTACCACTAGTGCAGATATATAACTCTATGATTCACCTATATCAAAAAAGAAGATTTAATAATTGAGGCTACTAGTATCATACCTCCAACCATAGACAATACGACACCCTGATCCTTAGGGGTAGGATGTATAGAATAGAAATGGAATACACCACATCCTTATGATACAACCTCACTGCCTGGAGTAGGCACACTCTGATTTCTCAGTGTAATTGGTGTATGACTGCATCTACCAAGACCACCACTACCTCCGCCTAATTGAAAATATCTACTCCATATCTCTACATAACGCAGAGTTGAGGAACCTGCTCCTAAATCTGGTGTTAGAGCTTACCCCTACCACTCACAGCTAGAGGGAGGGTCCTACAGAAATGTTTCATGTGGCTCATTCTCCTGTAAACTCAGCACTAAAATGGGTTATAGTCACACTGACTCTTCATGTGGCTTCAACTACCACACTAGTGATAGAACACTGAGCTACTAGTACTCATAGCCTGAATAGTACTCATCTCTTGGGAATCCTCAAAATGGTGCTTTCTGCCTGAATACATAGAACCTCTTGGTCATGAAAAATTACTACCCTGCTCTACGTCCCTAGATTCACTCAGGATCTTCTCTGTAATCAACACCTGATTCATTATTTTAGAGATAGAGGTCAACTTGAACATGTTGACATGAGATATGATAGCATTTCAGAGATCTTCCTCGAAGTATCTCGCTCTAGATAGATCATCAGTAATATACGTCATCATAAAATTCTGCAACTCTATAAATCATTCTGAGTACTCCATAACTTTTATCGTGATCTTATCTAGATATATAAACTCAGTATCCCACTCTTTCCATAGAGTCATAGGGCAGAAATAACCATAGAAGGGAGTTATGAAATCATCCCAACCCACATATCATAGCCCATCATCCAGTTTTAGAGACTCCCAACAATGATTTTTTGCTCCATGTAGCATATATGTGGTCATATTGACCCACCTCTTAGGATGTGTATCAAGATTATCAAAAAATACTAATGTAGTCTCTATCCACTGCTCAGTATCCTATGCTCTACCATCCCCGGAAATCATGGGAGGATGATGCTGCTAGAACACCAGCATTAGCTCAGTGATAGATAAGGAAGGTGGCAGTGATCCCTAAAACATTTGTGTGTAGTGAAAAATACCCTCATGGAACTATTTCTCAACACATGTGTCTGGAACAGCCTCTGGTGCCACAACTAGCACTATGGGAGGATCATATGGTATCCCATGGAACACCACCTCTAGAGTGTGTTTATCACCTCCCTCGTGGTGTACAACTTGAGGTCTTCAAGGCGGAATATCTCTACATTTCCAAGCACACACCTCAGAAAGTAATGATTTAGAGATTCACAAATTAGAAGCATAGGACACGTCAAAACCCTCATAAAACAAGTCATACCCCACAAGATTCTCCTAAAGCTAGGACTGTAAAAAGGAAGAGTCTCAACACAACAAGAAACACTAACTCTTTCCCACTAAAAATTCGGGTCTAGGTCAAGTATCTATTTATCATTTCACATTTCCATTTCATTTACACTGGAAGTCACATTCATTTTACTCTTCATTTCCATAATTCAATTATTCAGGAGGTTTAACCAATGGCTCACCAATTCCAAATCCATGAGGGCCCATAACACTTCATGAACCCAAAATTTTGTTCCCATTCAATCCATACATATCAAATTCAATTTTACAATTGAATTTAAAGGTGCATCATTTCCCAATCCATAAGGTCCCATAAACCTTAAGAACAGAAAGATGGAATCACTCCTCTATCCACTGTAAAACATATATCACAATAGTATATATAGCTATCACAACACCTATCAAATAAGCATGAAACAATTAATGTATCCTAAATGGAATGGAATATGATTCCTAACAAGTGACTACATGATGCATGATATGGCATACCCTTATCTCATTGGGTTGCAACAGAAATAGAACCCACAATTGTATCAATAATAATATTATAAATCATGTGTTTTACCCGATGGTGGAACCAAATCAGTTATAATAGTCAAAATCCTAAAAATAACAATTCCATTCGAGGCAATTTGGATCTTCCCTATACGTGTGGTAGTTACTCCCAGACAAAACTTTTGACCAAATTCGATTTCCTTCCTATACCTATCTATTGTTGTGAAATAGTAAGTCAAAAATGAAAAGAAACCCCTCTAATACCACTTTTTAACATTTCAGACCTGGATTCCACTAAATAGTCCCCTAGCCCGGTTGGCTACATGGGATCAAGCGCTTCTTCCCAAATTCCATTGGCTACCGACTAGCAGTGAGGGCCTAGGTGAGTCATTGGGGAGACTATGACTTCATTACCAGAGTACATCACAACATAAGTCAATCACGTTCAATAGAAAAAGCAGATAAACAAGCATACAACTGGAAAGTAAATAATACATGAACAAACAAACAACAAAAAATGTATCTTATATAATGATGCAAATGATAGATGTATCTAGAAAAAATTAAAAACTAGTACATGGCTCTATAATAGAGTAAAAGTTTCCAATAATTCCAAAAGACAAAAAAGTATCCCAGTAGTGTTGCAAGACTCATCTTGGTCCCATGCTATCCTAATCTAATGAAATAATCAACAACATGTGTTGGGTTGCTTTCCCCTAACATCACTCACATCCATATAATATTTTTGGGTCCCCAAGGAGTCCCAAATAGGGTATGAGATAACATCCCAGTAGGGAACCACATGAGATCTATAAATTTCTAAGCAACATAATTTAATAAGATAAACAAGTGTAAGTAAGCAATAATGTATGTTTGAATGCCCAAGGAATATGACCATTGTAATCAAGTTATACCAAACATCCTCTAAAGGTTCCCTACAATAAGTGTTAGCTCCTAATAGGGAAACTACAAGGAATATAATAAACAACATGGCCTCACCAAACTCCCATACATATCCCATCCCCACAACTTTTCCATATAATGAAGTAAATCACATTTCCATGGATACACCGTAATAACCAAAGTGTCATATATCCCATGAAACTGCCATATAATGAAGTGTATACCACTAAGGGCTGGATCCAAGGTGTATAAGACCAAGGAATCCTCATAGATTCCTAGGAGAATCTTGATGAAAACTCAGTATAAGCATTGGTTGGAGTCCTAGGAAAATACCTTACCAAATAAGTCCTATGAGAGTCCAAGTAAGCCAGATCCTGAGGGTAGAAAAGCTTGAGGAATCTCATAGAATCAAGAACTAATAAGGATCACCCCTCAAGGCATCCACTACCATGTTCAAGATCAAGGTATATCCATCTACGACATCTATACAACCATTCATCCATTTCATAACATTTAATGATTCAATTCAATATGAGTCTACCAACTCATATAATCACTTACATCTAATGAGTATACCCACACAAATAATAAAATTAATTCAAATTCATTCAATGAGTATACTCACTGATATAATCAATTTCATCTCATGAGTATACCCACTCATGTATTTTGTTCCCATTCAGTCAGGTCACATGGGAATACCCAGACATTTATCACCATTTTACCTTGAACACATCACATGGGTATACCCACCCATTAATCACAATTCACTATTAAACATGCCACATTGGTATACCCACCCATTAAACACAATTTCTAACAAATCCATTTAAGCAATTTAATAAATTTAGAAAAGGAATATTATGGTAACACAAGTCAAGGAGGCAGAACATCTCATAATCATATAATTAAATTACATTTAATTATAATTGAGCTTCCCTAAACTAGGAGAACTCAAGGACACACCCCTTAGGTGGTTCATCAAATTTCAAAACCAAATATAAGGTTTGGTGTACCCTATGGGTGGCCTCAGGTTGGGGAAACAACCACTAAAGCATCTCAAGGAACCTATGGGTATCCCTAATAGGTCCTATTTTATTTAATTTAGTTAGTTGGTTCAATTATTGGGCCATGAAAAATATTATGATAGGTGGAATAATGACCAATAGCTCTATAAGTCATCAAATACCGAATGAAAAGTATAAACTACCTTCCTTGGCTCAGTATTGGGGAAATCATCTAGTATCAAGTACCGATTCAACTCAGTTTAGGAGAAATATTAAGAACGGACGAAGAGTGAGAAATTAGGGAATATGATCAAAAAACCAGAAATCACAATTGATATCTAGAAGAATCAAGAATGATTAAAAATGAATGTAGATCTTATCGATGCAGATCTGATGAGACAAACCACGCTCAAATTAGAGATCGAACGAAGAAGATACCTCAAATCAAACTTTAGTCACTTGAGGGAGATCTTAAAACCATCCCTTGATGTGAGTTGAAATAATAGAATATTAGGTTTTAAAATATAATTTTTAATTTAATTATAAATTATAAAATTTCTAAAATATAGGGGTTGTACTTTTTAGGTGCATGATTTAGCAAACAGTGCACCAACCATGCACAATTTTTATAGGCCAAGGGGCACCTTCATGTTTTACCCAAACAATTTAAAAATAGTGTAGAATCCACATGATAACCTTATGATGAATTCTAAAAAACTGCAGACTTGGCCGTACATTCGTGCATCCCATTCTGCACAGTTTGGCCAAACTATGCAGCCAGTACCACCCCTCTGTCCAGCCACACACGGTTTTGTCAAACTATCGAGACTGCCCCACATGATTTTTAATAATTATTAATGAGTCTAAAATCACTCCAAAAATGGGTTCTGAGCTCCAAACAATCCATATAAAACCTTAAAACACCCATGATCATGTTGGGAACTCACATAAGGCCATTTTTAAGCATTCAAATTGAAAAAAAAGAAGGGATACATAACTCGTATGAAAACCAAGGTTCTTACACATAAGGCTAACCACTAACTCAACCCTTTTCTAACCCCCATGATGAATAAATAATTAGGTGGTTATCTGTAATGCACTGATTTTTTGAAAGATAAAACTATGTTTTATAGCATATGCGATGCACAACACCAAACCAAAACAAACAATGATTATTTAAATATAAATTTTTAACCATTCCTTTAAATTTTTAGATATAAGTAGTATTAAATAATTTATTCTATATATATATATATTTGTAATAATCATCATAAATTTATTGATAAAGTTTTAGTAAATAATCAGTTCATTTTTTTTGGTAATGTCCCTTGGTTCTTCATAATACGTATTCTTCAAAAATGATTTTTATTTCTCTTTGTGACAAAAATATTATAATTATCAAATAGAAAATTTATAAAATGTATTTGATAAAATTTGATCCATTTTAATATCAAAATATCAAATTAACATAGGTTTATATTTTTTGGATTTTTCATAAAATATAGATTTTTCAGTGAATAGTGAAAAATACCATTTTTATGTAAAATTGTCAATTTTTTTATAAATTAACTGATATAAAAGTACCAATATTTTATTAATATGATTTAAAGGTAAAATAATTATTCTTAGGTTATATTTAATTAAATTAATTACAATTAAAACAACTTTATACAATATTTGTATAAGATTATTTTTATGATTAAAAACACATTATTTTTCTAAAAACTGTTTTAAAATGAATAATGTTTGTCCATCAAAATTAATTAAAATAAACCCTAATGATAAATTATTTAAATGAAATATTTATATTATATTTATATATATATATTTATTAATTTAAATTCATATAATGAAGATTACTCATTATATATTTAAATTAAAATCTTTTTTTCCTTAAAAAATACTGTTTTTTGGAAAACTGTTTTCCATATTGCTTGGGTGTTTTATTTTAAATTAAATTATTCCAACTCTGTGAATTTATTTTTATAAATTTTTTTCTATATTTGGAATCATAATAATTGATATTAGATAACAAAGACAACTTAGTTTTTGAAAAATTTGAATAGTAACCATAATAAATATTTATTACCACAGTAAAAGGAAAATAGGTCAATTAAGGGTAAAAATAATTTAATAAGGACTAGAAAAAAGTAACACTAATAGTATTAATATATATATATATTTTAATTTCAATATTATAATTATTTTATATTATTTTTTTACTTTATAAATGTTTAAATAATGATTTTAGTAAAAATAAGATTTTTGTTACGATAAAACATAAATTGTAAAATATAGTTTTAATAAAAAAACATTGATTAATTCAATATTTTTTGAAATAAATATATTTTAATAATTTTTTTAAATAGTATATATTAAATATAAATGATAATATAATTTTATGAATTTCAAATGTAATTTATACAATGGTTCGAAAACCTTTTTTATAAAAAAACTCAACATTTATCAATAAATGTAGATTAATTACAAAACTGAAAATTCATACATTTAGAAAATTATTCTGATAAAAAAATATTATTTTTGGAATCAGAAAGTCAAAATTATCCAATGGTCAATTTTTCATAATTTTTTGAAATAGTTGAATTTTTGGGTAAAAATTATATACAGTATAAATATACAGTGTGTTTTGTGACATCATAATGACCCAAAATTTATGTAATAAATGATATAAATGGTATCCATGAACAAATATATGTTTAACCTTTAAAATAATATTATTTTTTGGTTATTGTTTTAATTTTATTGAGCCTTTATGAATCCTCCAAAACCTATATTATATTTTTAGGTTTTTAAATCATATCTTTATGAACATGACTCACTTCCACATCACCAAGGGTAATATTTTAATGATTTCAGTACTTGAAATTATAAAATAATGAAAACCAATCCTCTTTGGAAGAAACCATGAGAAAAAACCAAGATAAGGATTGTGGTTTTGATTATTTTATTATATAGATTCTAAAACCTATGTTTGGGAAACAATAAAGAACACCTCTCTCTTTTCCTATATAATCTAACCCAAGACCCAATTCCTATAAAATCCCCAGCTTTTAATTCATATATATTATATATATTTTTGGAATATTTTTTTCATTACATAACTACATGCTTGAGAACCATAATATTATAGTTATTTTGGAAACTTAGAAACATAAACACTTGACCATAAGTGTGCTACATCATCTCCCACTACGTTATTCATAAATAGAACCCTTATTAGAAATATCATACCTAATAAATATCCTCATAACATGGTGAAAGTAAACATAATAAATGGTAATATAAGATTCTTAATGAGGGAAAATAAGGGATATATGTAATCATAAAATGAACATAAGGGTATGAGAACATGAACACAATATTTGAAAACCATACCCTGCATATCAAAGATTATAGTCATGAGTCATGGAATAAAGATTGGAAATCCATAAGATATGAGTCTTATGGAAAACAAATAATATGATCCATGAGAGAATAAGACATGGAATTTGTGTCATATATATAAGCACAAAAAATCATATGTCAAGGATACCCACCAAGACATTCATAACATGTTAGGATTAGGATAACCACCCATTTACCAACTTTGGGCTTTGGCTGACCACCTGTGCACCATCTTTTTTGGTATTGGGTTGACCACCTATGCACCCAAATATTTGGGATTGGGATGAACTCCCATGTACCATATTTTTTGAGATTAGGATAAACACTCATATACCCTCATCTTTGGGCTTGGACTAAACACCTATCCTTGGGCTAGACACCTGTGTACCCTCATCTTTGGGCTTAGGGTAAACACCCGTATAACCGTATCTTTGGGATTTGTCTAAACACCCATTTAACATATAAGCTCATATGTAATTTATCATTACACAATGCATTGAAATGCTATCTGGGAACACCCATCATTTAAGATATAATGGGTTCACCTAAAACTATCTGGGTTTCTCCATCATATAAACTGTAATAGGATTACCCGATGCTATCTGGTTCACCCCATCTTATAAGCTACATCCAAGAACCACAACATTAATAAAGTAAAAAGTGCTTTTATATAATCATAAGAACTCATAAAAACAATCATTATTCTTTTATAACCTGATTAAACTATGGAAAAGAAATGGGTTTTATGTAAATATCCTTGAAACATGATTAACCCATGGAAAAGAAATGGGTTCCATAATCATCATGCCATCAAAACATAAACCATTTATAGAAATAATATGAATGGTATCCTTCTATCATATCCCCCATAAGGCACAAGTGACACCAAATTATTTCATCTTAGATGGAAAATAATTTTGAAAGGATCATTTAAAAAATTTCTTGGGGAAAATATCCTTTCTTCTTTAATAAATTATTTTTAAAATATAAAACATTTTTAAAAACTTTTTATTTGAAAATAACTTTGAAAAATTATTAAGGAAGCTTTGAATATTATTTAAAATAATTTTTAAAACATAAAACATTTTTAAAATAATTTTCATTGAAAATAATCTTAAAAGATAATTTAAAATCAGTTTTGAAAATAATTTTAGAAAATAATGTTTTGGATGAAAATAGATTTACAAATTAAGAGAGAAATAAATCTAAGTTTTCTTAAAAACACTATTCTTAATTATATTATGTACTAAAAAGTAAAAAAATGGAACCATTATTTGAATATTTCATGAATAATCAAAGGAGAATAAAATAAATTAGAATTATTTCAAGGTATACCATGATATTTCAATATCAGAGAATCTATCATAAATAATCCTAATAAATGGTGATATTGTAACATAAAATTCTTACCACTTTGGTAACCTTGAAACCTAAGCCCTTGATAGAATAACATAAAACAAAACTTAAAATATCACGCTGATAAATAAATTCATGATATTATATGTAAAAGGGTATCTATATATACCTCATTAATGAATATAAGTGCAAAAAAAATGTAAATCTAAAAGAAGGAAATTTGAAACAAAAATCTCTTAATAATTTGGTAACTTTTTATCAATAAACCACACGAATGAGAGATCCTCAAATAGATATTTAAATACAAATAACGTTAATTAGAAGCATTATAAAATATATTCATGTGAAGTTTATACACCACATAAAATAAATATGGGGAGAATATGACATGTGTCTCATATAAGTAAAAAGTGATATGAAAATCCCTACCTTAAGTCTTTACTTCCTTCATACATGTTCAAAACTCCTCCTCATTGGGTATCTCCTTTTGGTTTAAACCAAAAGACTCACTTGGTTGCCTTTATTCCCAAATTAAAACTTCAAATTTTAGATGAAGGAAATGGATAAGTGATTTGGGTAGGAATTATCCAAACCAATTGGTTTTGAAGGTGTGAATAGAGGGAGAGATGGGGTGTCCTTTTATAAGTGGGGAAGAGGACACATTTGGTATTTTTCAAGAGAAAGTTAGGTTAATATATGTTCTTACATACCAAAAGGATCTGATAATGTACAAAACTAGATAATATAAGGTATAATGTTTAAATATGACCATATAATGGGTGTTGGAAAATTTTATAGGTCATTTGGCCCCTTAAATTTATGGTTTAGTCCCTTGGTAAACTTTTATTCTCTTAATAACGTTGATTAATTTAAATCAATTTCACTAATCAATTTGGAAAAAAATTAAGTTGGATTATTATAAATTATAAATTAAGTTGATTCCAAATATTTAATCCATTTTTTCAAATTCAATTCACATAAGTTTCAAAATTTAATTTAAAAATAACCCTGTAGATGCAAAGAGAATGGAGGGTTTTAAAGAGCAGAAGTTTAAAAGTTTGAAATGTTTTTATGTCCAATTTAAATTTAAAATTTATTTCAATGAAACAAACTGAATTAATTAATGTATAATTGAACTAATTATTATTTAAAACTATTTTAAAATATAATTTAAATATATAAATAATTTAGAAAAAAATGTAGCTTTCAATTAAAATTCAGTATTTTCACTATTCATTAAAAAATGAAACTTCTCAAAAAAAATCAAAAAATCACCCAAAGATAATTTTTACATTAATATTTAAAATATGAATTTATATATATATAATTTATAAAATTTTCAAAAATTTGTTTTAAAATAAGTGCACCATTAAAAGGCGGTAAAACCGCCTATCATAAAAATATATCTTATTGTGCATAAAATTGGATTTATTCTTATCTCTTGTCTATAAAAACCATAATATTAATGTTACAGAGTCAAATAAATATATAATACCTAAATAATATTAAAATCATTCATAAAAAGTGGTTTTTTTAATTTATTGAGATAAAACATGTTTGTGAATAGATAAATAGTTTTTCATAAAAGAGATTTCTTTATTTTCAAATAGTTATCACTTTTGATTATAATTAATTTGATATAAAATATTTTATTTTATAAACATGAATAAACCATATTTTTTTAATTTATATAATCCTTTTTATTCCCTCTATCCTAATGACTATTTGATAATTATAATAATACTTTAATAATATGTCACATTTTGTTTAAACTCATTATTGTGTGTAATGAAGGAAAAGCTGGGTGTTGTGTGTAACAAAATCTAAACTTGGTATTGTGTGTAACATAAGAAAAACCCTATGTTGCGTGTACCAAAATTTAAACTCAGTTTTGTACATAGTGAAATCTTAACACAGTGTTTCATATAAATCAATCTTAACTTGGTGTAGCATGCAATGCATGCTATAAAATAATTTTAATTTATTCAAAACAATTCATTAAAAAATCAAGGTGTTAGAAAATTAATTTCAAATTAAAAAATCTTCTGGGTCATCAAAGATTTAATACTTTAAAGTTACTTTCATAGAAACCCACATCGAAAAAATGAATACTAATACATCCATTAAAAAAAGGTAAAGTTGGAAACACAATTATTACCCAAAGTAACTCATAATTAGGTTTTCATATAGGAGCACATAAGCGGAAAGTGAATATTTTAACATATAATAAAAGGATAAATAATTATAGAGAGTGATACATATCACTAATCAAAATAAAGTGGGTGATCCAAAGAAAGTTAATGAATAAAAAACCATAACCCAAACAAGCATGAAAAGGTATTTGATATCATAAAAAATAATGATAACATGACAAAATTTTATTTGAAGACCCTTTTTATAAAGTTGTATAATTTTCATAAGAATATATAATAACTTTATTTCAATCCATAACTTAAGAAAAATATCACCCAGTGGTTGTGCCTTGATCAATTTCCACTTTATCCCTCACTCCAAGAAATAAAGGTGAATTTGTTACACCTAAAGTACCAACAGATCATAATACCCATTGAGTGAATGACAATTCATTCCACCTATCTTTAGTTATAATTATAAAAAAATTGTTAGAACAAGTGATGCATAAATCTACATATGGTTAAGTAATACATTAATCTATAAGACCAAATTTTAATTTCAACATAAACTATTCCTTAAATGGTTAACTTTTTAACCCTTCAAAAATTCAGAATTTATAAAGAAGGTCACTTAATTTTCTAGACTCAACATAACATAAATCCTATAAATACCATTAAGTAGATCTTAATAGTAACATGTAAAATATGTGAATACCATGGTCATATATTCCTCTAATGCTTGGTAATAACCAAAATTACCATAAATATTTTTTAAAATATCCTTAATCTTGATAAAATCCCATCATGTAAAACCTTGATAGGGGGTATCTATGATTTTGGAATTATTATCAATTTTAAACATATAAACCCATGAAGGAATTCATAACTCTTAAGTTAATCTCACATGGATACATATATACATTCAGACTTTAATTAACAATTTATTCCTTATATAAGCTCTTATCATATACAAAAAAAATCATTTGAAACTTGGGTTCATCCTTATATTGATATAATTTGTGATTTCATCATTCTAGATTCCATTTTGATAATCATATGAAGTTTTACTAAAGTATGAACAATAATATTTCCATAGGGGTATCATTCATACTAAATAAAACATGAAATTCCCAACTAAGTAGGAGAGGGTAAGTGTTCCCTATTTATCATGTTTCACTTCTGCATTATGATGGGATAAGATTTACCTTTATTATTTATCTTTAGAGGTGGTTTCACCTTATCATCCTCATTAGTCCTTGTATTGGGGAACTTGTTAGCATAATTCCCAAAACTCTTTGCAATTGAAACACTAAATTATGAGAGGTGTCTTCTATGGGTCTTTCTCATTACTCAAATAATTCACTAACATTTTCTGATCACTTTAGAATTAAATCACTCGATGACCATTCTTTCCACACATTAAACATTTAATAGTTCCATTAAGAAAATTCCTTCAATTTTTTCCCACACTTTGAGTATAACTAAAAGCTCAACTTATTCTCTCTATGGTTCTTGAATTTTTCTTTTAATTTTATTTTTCTATTATTATTAAAACCATGATACTGGTACATAACTCCAATTTCCATTTCCACTTTGACAGTATATCGAACAATCTCTTCATAGAAACTGAAGTCCCTTATGGCTAACACCCTTCAGAGATTTGGTTTTAAGACACTGAAGAATCAACCAATCTTACTTTCAGGATGAATGATAATACCTGAAGTATACCTACAAGTATTGTAAAATTTTCTTCATAGGAACCAAAATATTCATCATCCTTCTTCTCAAGATATAGGAATTAATTCTCCATATTTGAACAAATAATACGAGGAAATTAATTATTAAAAAATAAGTTCTTGAAATCATCCCAATCCATGGAGTTTATTTAATCTTATTGACTCTAATTCTTGATTAGATTAAACCATTGATCTGGCTCACCTTCTAGATAGTAGACATAAAAAGTGATTTTTTATGCTATAAACACTATATAATGGAAAATATATTTTCAGTGGTACTAATCCATTGCTCAGAAATTAATAGATCAATGGAACCACTGAAAGAAGGTGGGTGATTCCACCTAAAGTACTCAATATAACCTTGTTCCCTCCTTTTCTCATTTTTATTTTCACCATGATTCAAATCATGAGAAAGTTATGTGAGAATATCAATAAGGTTTTTCATTTAATCTCCCATGAAATTTGGTTTCTTGAGAGGAAAATAATTTATTTTTTCATTGTATTCCTCATTAACATGGTTTCTTTTGGTTCCATCCATTGACTAAAACCAAAAACATAGTTTGAGAAACACTAATCATAAAGGGGAACCACAAAATTATGAAAAATTAATTATATAATTTCTAAATCATGACACATTATTATTTAATCTATGACACCTTAGGTTTATACTTTTTTATTCATAGTCATATTCTATTTAAATACTTTATGATGGTTTATAAAGAGTTTATAAATTCCGAGAGTGTATCCCCTTGGAGTGTCACTACTGGAAAATGGGCCTATACCCATAGTTTTTTGAAAAACCGTGGGTATATGGATAATATGGGGACCTATACCCATGGTTTTCAAAAACCGTGGGTATGGGTGACCTATACCCACATGTTTCGACAAAACCGTGGGTATAATTTATTTTTTAAGACCAATACCCACTGTTCTGCAAAACCATGGGTATAAGTGATTTTTTTGAAGACATATACCCATTGTTTTGGCCAAACCGTGGGTATATATTTCCCTCCATAAGGCAGGAACTAAAATTATGTGGGACAACAATAAAAAACTATGGTGGGAACTTGGGTATTATTAATATATATAGATTTATACAAATACAAGTTCAAGAAATTCCTACAAAAGAGTTGGTGAGCCATCTGTTTGTGTACTGCATAGCTACGAGATCGAATCCTGAAAGCTTCTATTTTTCTAAAACCGTGATTAATATTAATATATTAATATAAATTTAGATAAATATTTATGTAATGAAGCGTGCTCAGTTGGTGAGGCGCTAGGATTTCGCTGTGACAGACGCGAGATCGAAACCCGCTCTCTACGTTTTTTTATAATACGGTCCTAAATTAATATATATTTAAAGATATAGATATATAATAATATAAATGGTGTAGCTAGAGTGGTGTCGTGATAATGAAATTAGCGTCCTGGGTGCGGGACGTTGCGGGTTCAACCCCAACTGGGTGCATGATTTATATATTTTTACCCACAGTTTAAAAACCGTAAGTATAACACTGTGGCAGCGTGGATGATGCCCTGACACGGTGGAAAGAAAATACCCATGGTTTAAAAAACCATGGGTATAGGTGAGCACCCATATACCTATTCCACTCAGCCCCATGGTTCCCAAAACTATGGGTATAGGCTATACCCACGGTTTTGGAGGCTATACCCACGATTTTGAACCGTAGGTATAGGTATTTTTTCCAGTAGTGTGTAAAACCAAGTGTACAGAAATTCCCATTGCTGTTAACCATTTCTAGATTGATTCTAGCTTAATATAATGTTTTTTGGGGTTATTTATACTAGGCACATCTATTCCAGATCCACATCCATTTGTAGTATCCAAAAAGAGATGTATTTCTATGAAACCAATCACTCTATCCTTTAACAAAAGTACAAGACATTTTCCTATACTTTGAACCATCCTTAAATCATCCATGGAAATATCCTTAGGGATCTCACTAAGGTTTTCTCATCCTAGTTTCCAAAGGTTAACTAAATATTTATCTAATACCAACTATAACAAACCAAGCTTTTCATAAATAGACATTACATAATTCTTTAAGAATATTTATTTCATTACATAACAACATGCTTGATAACCATAATAGTTTAGTGCCTTTTCCATCTTATAAACATAAAAATTAAACCGTAAGTGAGATATATTATCTACCACTACTCTATCAAGTATACCCCATCATATAAGCTATGTCCAAGAACAAAAATATGAATAAAGTATAAATATATTTCATATCATCATAAAAAAACATAAAAATAATCATTATTCCTTCAAAACCTGATTAAACCATCGAAAAGAAATGTTATTCATTTCAATCTGTTTGGAACGTGATTAAACCATATAAAAGAAATGGGTTCCATAATCATTATTCCATCAAAACATAAACCATTCAGAGAAAGAATATTAATGGTATACATGGATCATATCACCCATAAGGCATGGGTAACACAAAATTATGTCATCTTAGATGGAAAATAATTTTGAAAGGATCATTTAAAAAATTTCTTAAGGAAAATTTCTTTTACTCTTTAAAAAGCTCTTTAAAATAAAAAACATTTTGAAAACATTTTTCAATGAAAATAACTTTGAAAAATTATAATGGAATATTTGAAAATCATTTAAAACACTTTTTCAAACATAAATAAAATTAAAAACCATTTTAACTGAAAACAAGCTAAAAATATAATTTAAAAATATTTTTTATTTTTTTAGAAAACATGGTTTTGGAAGAAAATAGTTTTCTGGACGAAGATAGAAATAAATTAGGGTTTTCTTAAAAGCATTTTCTTAATTATCTTAAGTATTAAAGAGTTAAAAAATTACACCATTAATTTAAGATATCATGAATAACCCAAGGAGAAAAAAATATACGAAATTTACTGCAAGGTAGATCATGATATTTCAACATTAGAGACTTGATCATAAATAACCTCGATAAATGGTGAGATTGTAACATAAAACTCTTACCACTATGGTAACCTTGAATCCTAATCCCCATGAATAAATAACATAAAAAACTTAAAATATCATGACGATGAATATATTCAAGATATTACATGTCATTCTATTATATAGAAACAAGGAAAATAATTAATAATACACAATATATGAGGAGATAAAAGTGAATGAATAAATTTTAGTTAAGTACATAAGGATATATGTTGGAATTTAATATGATCATTATATATATATTCTAATATAAATAATTTGTGTTTACAATTTTTATAAACATATATATATATATATAATGATTATATTACATTCATATATATAGCCTTACACACTTCACTAAAATTTATTCATTTACTTATCTCTCATAATTTATATTGTATTATTAATTATTTTCCTTATTTCCATAGTTTATTTTGGGGTTACAATCTTCATGGTGTACCATGAGGATAAAAATTTTATATTTGTATTATTTTTCTATGTATGTTTAATTACTCCACTTGTAATTTTGTTCATTTTGTTTCATATTGCATCCTAATAATATTAGGTTCAATGAACTAACAAGTATTGTGTTAAATATTTCTTAGATGATGAAATTGGGGTTCTTTTTGAATTTTATAGTAAATATATTAACCTTATAATGTAAAAATACAGGAAGACATGGTGAGAGTTAAACTGTTTAACTAAGTGATAAACCCCAAAAACAAGGTTAATTTCATGACCTAAACTTTTTTAAAAATAATTGGGTGAGATAATTTAGACTAATACTCATCTTATCCTATAAATTAATTACTTTAGAGATTTTTAAACCGAAATCAATTTATAATAAATTAGTATTTTAAGATCTCCCAAAAGTGCCCCACACCTCTCTTATAAAAGGGAACTTATCCTTATCTTTATTTCACGCCTCCAAATCAATTTGGATCATCCAAAACCTACTAAATTATTCCACAAAATTATCTCACTTCATCCTATAGGCCACAATTTGTATATAAAGGAATCCTAAGGATTCCTTTTTTGAAAAACAAAAGGAGACACCCAAAAAAGAGGTAATTGTCTTATCACCTTTTTCAAGGTTCTTTTCCTATTATAATTCTTCTTTCTCTATTGTCTCCATACTAAAGTAATAAATCCAAAATCTTAAAAATTATTAAATGTTATTATAATTATAGTTTAACCTTATACATCATTTTTCCCATCCTACAAATAACAACATCACCATGCTTGCATACATACGACTTATCGTCTCTACACCGTGGGGTAATTTGTTATTCAAAAATACATTATTTGGATTGGTATAATGATAAGTATAATGGATGTAAATAATTAATATACCCTTATAATTTTCTTTAAAATAAATATACCATCCAATTACTTACCATTTAACCATCAAGGAAATGATATCATCGCTTGTGCATACGTACGGCTTACCGTCTCTATGACATGATTAATCTTCCACATTCACCATCCAAGAAGGACTATAAAAATATATATTATGAATGAGTATTAAATATATGAAATAATAATTCTACTAGAATAATTTATATGTGTATGTACATATATTTAATTCACTTACTTCTATTCAATATGATAAAAAAATGGAAATAACATTCATGCATACGTATGGCCTACCGTCTCCATGAACGGTGTATTCCATTTCATATATCTATATATTATATATATTTATATGATAATTTTATTAAATGTGTAATAAATTTCATACATGTGGATGATTATTATCTTATACTAGACCATTGTATGTGATTGGATTTATTTAATTTACTATTAAATTAAATTATTAGACTATATGTCATCCCTCCTCTCATCATATATGGGTCTGCATACCCATGGTTTCTTTTATGTAACCACTTAACCCATCCTTTGGTGCCCCTCACCTACATATGATTAAAATAATATGCAATGTATGGATCTACTAAGCTAGTGGAGGTGGTTCAAGTATGGAGTTTAGGTGAAACCAATCGAAAAGTGATATATAGGTGGACAGGTGGAAAGCTGCAACACGGACCATAAATGGTTCAAGATGTTTTTTCCTAGGACGATAGTTAGTTTATGACCCACTTGATAAGATAACCATTACTAAAGGTTCACGATAATACCACTCTATTATTTTATTTCTATCAAGTTTCATGGTAATTTCATTATCAATGATTTTTTGTGATCACATGAATTAATAAATTAACAAGCATACAAGATAGAACTAAAATAAATTAGTTAATGCAAAAATATTTTCTAAGAATTTGTTAATTACTTAAGTAAATATACTTAATATTAAAAATAATTTAATAAAGACAATAGTTGGAAATTTACACATAAAATTAAAAATACCCCAATTATATACATTAATTCGGTATAGCCTTCCACTATAATTATAATCAAACCATAGTTCAAAGTGCTTGTCCAGATAAATTTGGGGTCCATTAAATTATCAAGGAATTATAAATTAATGTTTTGGGTTGACTTAAATTATTTCACATCAATGTTTGACTAAAAAATTAGGACGTAGTGTAACTGAGAGGAAAGGGTTGAGGAAATCAAATTTAAGGATTTTAGGATTGGGGAGTCCACTCAATAGATCAAGGAACTGTGAGTTTACATAGTTTTCTTTTTAAATTATTACATAAAACACTTAAAATTTATTTAATAGACAAAGTTTGTGATATAATATGATGAATATGGATCCTTACAAATATAATTTCCAAGAAACATGATATTATGAATCTAATGTTTAGGGCTATTGGGTTTCAATAAAATAGTCCGAGATTAAAAAAATTAATATTTATTTATTTTCCTAAATTTTTACCAGATAAAGTATTAAAACTCTTCTCATCTTATTTGTAATTTTTTTTATAAAAATGACTTCAAACATATCACTGTGATCCATACTTGATTTGGATAACCTTCTCACTAGCATAAATTTCAAAGAGTGGAAAAGGTTCTTTCGTGTTATCCTACACCATGAATGGAAATTGTATGTGCTAGAAGAACCTATTCTTGATGAATCTAGTAATGGGTATAGTGAGGAATATTTATCACTCTATGATAAAAATTTGAATGATTCTATATATGTTCAGTATTTCATGCGATCGTCTATTATCAATGATATTTTTAAAGAACATGAGGACATGGATGTGTATAGAATGATGTCTCAAATTCAATATCCCTATAAATCGAAGGTGATAAAAGAAAGACATGAGATATCCAATTCTCTGTTTATAACTAATCTTGGAGAGTTTGTGCCAGCTAGACCTCATATAGTCAAGATTATTCGCTACTTTTAGCACTTAGACATCTTAGGGATTAAATTCCCTGATGATTTGCACACAGATCTCATACTTTCCTCACTAACCAAGATCTTCTCTATATTTTTTATTAACTATAACCTGATAAATAATGATAATATTATTTTGTAACTCTTACTATAATTATATAAGTGGATAAGGAAATAAGGAATGATAAACATATGGTCTTTATGGTGAATAAGAAAAGGAAGAACAAGGCGAAGGGGCATGAGATGCATAAAAAGTATAAATCTCCCAAGAACTATCCTTCCAAGAAGAAGAAGCTCAAAAAGTAGGGAAAGAAATATGAGGTAGTATGTTTTTAAAGTAGAAATCAAGTCCACTAGAAGAAGAACTGCCCTGAGAAGCAAGGGGAAGCTAAACCCACATTCATTTTCAAGTGTAATATTTAAATATCTACATATCGGGTATTATATATATCTTATGGTGATCAAATCTATATCCACATGAAGGAACACAATATATTTTTAAATAATGATAAAGGAGATGTGGATTTTCGAGTTTCCAATTGTGTAATCCTGGGCACTATATCCATTGGATACTACCACATTTCATTGCTAATAGGAATGATATTGGTTTTAAAATATTGTTATTATATACCAACGATTACCAATAATATAATTTTTGTATCATTCTTAGATGAAGATGGTTTTATTTTTAAATTTGTAAATATTTTTTTCTTTTGTAAAGATAATTGTGTTATGGGTTGGAACATTTAAAAAATAGTAATTATGTATTAAATTTCGAAGCACACTCCAGACGAGGATTCAGAGGAGGCCCATTCACCAGAGAAAAATAGTAAGTAGATTTTTTAGAAATAGAGGGTATGAAATTTTTCATCAGGACCAACATATTCTTGCATTGGAAGCCTAGACGATTTATCCATGTGAAGGTGGAGAGATGACATCACTTTTAAGAAGCTAGGGAGGATCAGTTCCATGTAGTTATAGCATATATATTTTCTAATACCTACAAGTCATGTAATCTCTATGCCTGCTGTCCTTGTAAGGGTTACCCCTCATTCCTTGAAAGGAGGTTATCAAAAATCAATAAAAATAATTCCTTCAGGATATTTGGGTCTATAAAGATGGGTTTTTAGACTCTTATTATCTAAAACCACTATAAATATGCCATGATTTTTTTACGAGGAAAATTGATCAAACCGCCATTTGGTAGAAAGGGTGAAAGGACCATAAAGCTTATAGTGTTAGTACACACTGATGCATGTGAACCATTCCTATTAGAATCTATAGGTGTGTATTCTTACTTCATATCTTTTACTGATGACTTTAGAATAAATGGATATGTTTACTTGATGGGGTATAAGTCTATGTCCTTTGAGAAATTAAAATATTTCAAAAATGAAGTAGAGAATCAACTTGGAATGAAGATAAATAATCTTTGGTTAGATCAAGGTTGTAAATATCTTAACTAAGAGTTCATCAACTTTATAGGGGAGTTTAAGATTCTATCTCAAATCACTTTACCTTACACACCATTGTGAAATGGTTTTAGTGAAAGGAGGAACCATACCTTATTAGACATGGTAATGTCAATGATGATTAATGAAGATATTTCATTATCATTTTGAGGATATGAATTTGAAAATATGAATTACACACTAAAACCAGTACCAAATGAAGTAGAAACTATAATTTCCTTCGAGTTATATAGTGTAAATAAACTAGTTTTTTCACATACATGTGTATGGGATTGCATGGAATTTGTTAAGGATTTATTAGGCAACCAAATACAACCCTAGGTTACAAAGTGTATCTTTATATGGTATCCTAAGGAAATAAATTCTTAAAACCCATACATACCCTTATATAATAAAGTGAATATCAATAATCAATATGTTTATCTTGAGAGGGAGAAAATACTCAAAAAGGATATTGGGGGAAATATTATCATTGATGAAGTTTATGCTCAAGATACAAAAGTGTTGGTACATGAATGTATTCTGTAGGTCCCCATGGAATAAGTGGTTATTGAAACACAAGTACTACATAGGATCACTAGAGAGGTAAGATAATTAGATAGATATGGATTTCTAGTCACTGAATATGGTGACTCATTATTTTTTGAAAATGATAAACCTGTCTCCAAAAAAGAGTAATTATAGAGATTAAAATATCTTAGATAGAAAGAATACATCAATTCTAAAATGGATTCCATATATCATAACTATGTTTGGATTATAGTGGATGTGCTAGTTGATTTAAATACTATAGGGTAGAAATGGGTATTCAATAGAAAAATAGTCATAAAAGGAAAATAAAATACCTATAAATCAAGGTCAGTGTCTATAGGATTAAACAACATCAAGGAATTGACTACAGTGGAACCATTTTACCAACTTACTTGTTTAAATCAATCAGAATTATACTTACCATATCAGCATACTGTGACTACATTATTTGGTAGATGGATGTGAAAACAACTTTCCTTAATGAGAAACTTTAGGAAGATTTCTACATGATACAAACAGATGGGTTTATGACTCAAATATATTCCAAAAATGGTTTTCAAGTTGCATATATCCATTTATGGATTGAAGAAAGCATCCAATTTATGGAGAATTATATTCAATGAAGATATAAAATAATTTGGTTTCATTAGGAATGGATTCAATCCATATGTTTAGAAGAGGTTTAGTAGGAATTAAAACATTATCCAAGTAGTATATTTTGATATAATATTACTTATTGGAAATGACATACCAGTCTGAAAGTCTGTTAAAGACTAGTTGAACAAGTGTTTCTCTATGAAGGAATTAGATTAATTATACTATTTTATAGGGATCAAGATCATTAATTAAAGATCCAAGAGACTACTTAAACTACATCAAAGTACATAAATGGAATAAATACTAAATATATTTGTTATGGAACAATCCAAGATGGGATTGGTTCTTGTGTCACATGACATACATTTTTCTAAGAAAATGTTTCCTCAAACACAAGAGAAGAAAGAGAGAATGAGAAAGATCCTATACAATTCAGTGATAAAACCAATAATATATTCCATGTTATATACTAGACTTGATGTTTACTATCCATTGATAATGATAGGTTGAAATCAAGAAGATTCAAGATAACAACATTGGTCAGTTATTAAGTCCATCCTTAAGTATACGAGAATAACTAAGTATATGTTCCTGGTGCATGGAGGAGATGAGAAGATGGTTATCAGGGTTTATACTAATGCATGTTTTCCAAAAGATTATAATGATATGATGTTATAGTCAGGATATTTTTTTGTCTCAATGTAGGAGTTGTCAGCTAGAACAGTTCCAAGAAGCTAGTTATCCCTGATTCTATAGAAGAGTTTAAGTATATAGTGGATTTCGATGCAACCAAGGGATCCATTTGGATATGAAACTTTTTCAATGAGATTTATTTGGTACCTAGTATTAAAGACCCTATCATATTGTATTGTGATAAAACAGAAGTGGTGGATCTTGAAAAAGAGATAAGGTCACACCAAAAGACAAAGTACATAATTCAGATGTATCACCTATTAAGTTATTTTTATCAAAGGTGTTATGTTTTATTAAGAAGAGTTCCCATAGAATAAAATGTGGAAGAACCCACTACTAAAGGACTATATCAACATAATCTTGAGTATCATGTGAGAGTTAGCTGACTGAAGGTTATTAGTAGTTGGATTTAGTGAAAGTGGGAGTCTTTTGGAGTTGGTTTCCTAAAAATAACTTCAGTGTAATTTATGATAACATGTATTCAATGTTTTTAATATCAATAAACTCCTTATCACATCATGATTTTTCTTCTATGAAACATAGTATGTTACAATGTCTTAAGACTAGTTGTCACATAGAAATGTCATAGCAGTTCCCTTCTATGATAATAATCTAGAAGTTCCATGATAATATTAATAAATTTATATATGCTCTAGTAGAATGAAATCATTTGATCGATAAATATGATACAAGATATTAGAGTTTAATACTATTAGGACATTGTGGGGCCTTCTCATTGTGTTAGACCATGATAATATCTTGTATAGAATATTATGAGAATGAGACCCGCCCGTAGGAAATACACATTTATATGTGTCATTGGAAGTCCCTATAAAAGGGCATGTGTTTTGATTCTTAGAAATTATTATTATTAAGTATTATAAGTCATGTAATTTGATTTATTGATGAAAACCATGATGATATATGTTTGCGGTGAGTTATGACTTGTTGGGTATTTCATGAGTAATATTCTATTAATGAATAATGGGTGGAATGATTTTTTTGTTATGTTCTTTAATATAAGTTGATATCTCATACCATTTGATGGAAATGATATAGCTCATAGAAATCCATGGACTTGGTGTTCTGTAGGCAAGTTCAATTTCTAGAAAGTCAAAGAAAGAGACATCGAGCACACATGTTGATGGCAACAACATGAAACCTTCTTTATTATAGATATCATGATAAAGGGAATATATTACATAGTCAGAATCCATATGAGGTATTAGTTCATTGCGACATTAAATTATTTCTCTATGGGTTCCTTGGCATATTTCTAGATGCTAACCTTAGAATTTAGGATTCTTAACCTAATGCCACTCAAAAAGAGGTCTATCGGGTTACACACTAAGGGAATCCATAATCTCAGTTAAATAATATATTATCATTTATTTTTTAACAACATGAATAAATATTATTCCCACACATATTTTAATAATTATTAATGTTTTCTTGATCACATATATTCGATAACTAGTTATTCGAGAGAATATTATATTAGCAGAATATTTAATAAATATTTATTTTCTATTTAGTGAATAAAATATTTATTTTTTTACTAGAGAATAATGCATTGATATTTATTTATTAAATAAATAGTCATTATTCAAGGATCAATAAATATTATGGAGGAATGGAGGATTAAGTTTAATGGTTTGGTGAGAAATAATATATATTTAATATTATTTGATTAAATAATATTTAATTTAATTCTAATGTTTAGTGCATTTCAAATAATAATAATAAAAATATTATTGACATGGGGTTCTACATGGATTAAATAAATAGTAAAGATAACTTTTTCAATTAATTTTTTTAACCCTAGTCGTATATAAAACCAATTATATTATTTTTCAATAGAGTCAATTCATTTATTTGGTTGTTAATAATGGAATTTTTAGAATCCCCTCGAAGCCCTGGAGAGGTCCCTTCTCCAAGAACACTCTCATGAATGTAGAGAGATCTTCCTCCACCTTCCATCCTTGAGTCAAGAGAGGTCAATGAGAATCCTTTGGAAGCGATTCTCAGGGTGATCAAAGGTGAATGACTCAAGTGATAGGATCTAGCATTCCAACACTTAGAGATTCCTATGCCGAAATTCATAGATTTTTGGAACACATGTGGATCACTGCTAGAGGGAATCTATTCTTGATTCTTGAAATGAAACATCGATATGACATTGATCCATTGTTAGATCCATCAATTAATAATGAATTTACCTCAAAGTAATTCTTTAATTTATTAAATTAATTATAAATAATATGCGATGATCCAGTGATTTGGTTTTAACATTTTATCCATTTTCAATGTTATTTTATTCAATTCCATTGATCTTTGTATTTATCACCATGTAAAACTCTAATTAATCATTGATCATGAAAAAAATAATTGTTTGTCATGACCCATCACATGCATCTACAATTCCTAGAAACTAATTGGATAACCCACTATGTATACCACATGGAGTGTTATGAACTATGTTTATGGAATACTAGAGGTTCATGGATTATATAGGTTTCCTCATTACTTGAGGTTGGATATATATCTATCATGAAAACCTTCATACTTTGACACCTTTATTACACAAGCCACTATGTATTAGAATATGTTACCAATCATATCATCAATTAGAGCTCAAATAGGATCATATTTGTCCTATCAATTGATTAGTACGACATATGAGACCTTTATTGATATATAATAGCTAGTGTATGGTTGTAATGACCTAGACCTACATATATAAAATTTTCATTCTAAATAAACATGTTTCATTTTTAGTAATGTATTATAAAACAAATTCACCACATAATGGAATAAAAAAAAATGTTATTATAGAAGATTAAATTTGGAAGATAAATATACCCCACAAAATTGACAATAATATAATGGGACAAAAACATAAAAAATAAAATATCCAGATTAGAGAAATTTGTATTACTTTGGTCTCCTAGAATAATTTCACCCACAAATAACACTTTAAAAAAAATAAGAAAAACATTAGTAATGTAATCAAAATTTTTGAAAATGAAGAATATGAACTCAAGATAAATTAAAGTTAATAATGAATAAAGTAAATGGGAGGTATATATAGGAATTAAAATCCTATATGAATATTGGAAAATATAACTATTGTAATAATAACATTACTGCTACAAATAGTAACATGACTGATTGAATAGTAAAATAATATATTGGGTAACTTATGAAATAAAAATACAAGAAATTTATATCATATAATAATTAAATAAAAGTGTTAAATATGATAAAATATATAATTTCAAAAAAGATGAAGTTTCCAAGTGCAGCATAAGCGGCGGTGGGTGAGATACCCAAAAGGGGTTTTGTTGGATTCATTGAATAATTCACAAGATCATAACAAAGAATCATCATGTAAACTAATATACCTGATGAAATTGAAAAAATAAACCCAGAAACAATATAAAAATTCTTTTGTATTAAATTTATAGTTAATTAATTAATATGAAAAATACCTAGGTCTTTAGATCTTTGTTTGATGTAGATATTGATCAATCAAAACCTTGTTTAAGTTTTACCATTGTTGTTCTAAGAGGATCCAAATAAGAATCTATCTAGTGGTGATACACATGTGATCCTTGATCTACAAATAACACTGATGGAAAATTATGTGCTAGTGTAGATAATCTATTCATCTTGTGTTGTTCGTAATATGATCTGTTAGTCTTGAAGGATTATCTCTCTTGTTATCTTATTCTTTAGAGGGAGGGAAGTGGTGGATGAATTCTTTTGAACATGTGACAGACTCTAGATAATTTATTCATTAAGACATTATTATCTATATTGGATTATTTATGTATAAAAATGTATATTTCAAATATCCTGATAATAATAAATATTATTCATTTATTCAATAGATAAATAAATATTATATTCATGATTGTGTGAATAAATATTTGTTTTAACGTTCATATAATTAAATAAGTATTCTTTAATACTTTGAAAATAATATAGGTGATAAATAAATATTTTTTTTTATGGTCTTACAAATAAATATTTATTTAAATATTCAACTCAGATATAATTAGTTACTAAATAATTACGATAAAAAAATCCTATAAGAATATTATTTCTCAATATTAAGAATAATACTTATTCCAACTATTAACTACAAATAGTATTTACTATGTTCAATGTAAAAAATAAGTGTGTGGATCTCTAGTACACTTCCTTAGTGATATTAGTTAGGCTTTCCTAGAGTCCAATATCAACATCTAGTATTACATAAATACACCTAAGAGAAAGAAGTTAATATCACAACAATGATAACCACATATGAATAATCAATGTGAAATATAATCCATTTTTATGATATCTCTAATCAAGAAGGTTACATACTTATGTTATTAGCCTATGTGTTTGATATATCTTTATTTAAATTATTTAAATGAATCAATTACCATGGCCATGGAATTTTAGTTTGAAAGTTTCAAACTAATTAAAGGGCATGAGATATCATCTCTATTTAAAAGGAAGGGATTACATCTTTCTCAACTTATTCCATAAGGACATATCATTTTTGACACACCCAATATATCCTACTTCTTAAAAACATATTTCATAATGGTTTTGGTCATTAAATCATGTTACACGGGTCTTCATATTCATAAATAAAAATAAAAAACCTAAGGATCATTGCACACACTTGAAAATAGGAATATGCAATGACATGTAAACTTTTGGAATTCTTACTTATGAGTTTTTCTTCATAATCTATCATATTAGAGATTACCATGTGAAATTTTGATAAGATGAATTCACACATTCTTATGAGTATCAAGAACCTAAAAATAAAACATAAAATATGTACCATGATATAATTTGATCCTAACCATATAATATATGTTTAATAAATATCATTACAGCACTTCAAGATTCTCATCTTAGTGGAAAAAACTTACACATTATCAAATGATACAAATAATCTAGGATATTATCATATTAATTTTATATATAAGGATAATCAATATGTGATAAAATATTTATAAATATTAAATATGTTGAATATAAAAATAATCTAAATTAAAAAGTAGTTGGTTCTTGGGAACCAACTCCAATAGACGTCCACTTTCACTAGATACAACTTCTAAAATACATGTGTTTTATAACTCTCACATGATGTTCATTTTTATAATGAGATAAGGTTTAAGTTAATGGGTCCACCATGTTGTATTACATGGAAACTCTACTTACTATGATGTCACCTCTCTAAACAAATACCTCAATAGATGATACTTTTAAAGTATGTTCTTTTTCCACTAATTTGACATTGACTCTTCAGATAGATCCACCACTATAGTATTATCACAATATTGTGTGATAGGATGTTTAATACTAGGAACCAAATAAAGATCTTGGAAGAAGTTGTGTATCCAAATAACTTATTTATCTATACCATAAGTAGAAATATACTTAGACTATACTATAAAATCTATAAATGCATAGTCTGGCGGACACTCTATAGGGCCTAGGACCATGAATCCTTGTGACTCAAGCATGTATCCTTGTACAAAAGAGACTACCAAATAATGGATATGGCCTAATCTATATATTTTCAATACAATTACCTCGAATAAAATTTATAAAAAACATATGATAACTATAAAATAATCTAAAAACATAATAATACACAGAAATAAATAAATAAATTCTATTGAAAATGTCTAATCTAGAATGCTATAGTCATACAACACGATTGATCAATGACTAGGACGATCACATATAAAAAATAGACAAAATTAATAAAATACAAAGGATACCTTCAATTATTCTTGATCCCCAACAACCCTATCTAAAAAATACCCAACAATCTTCCCCAACCTGATCCACTATACATCCCATGATCTAACATATAAAACAAAAATAATTTCTAAACATGAACTAGAGTGCCCATACAGGGTGTTATAAAAACATCTCAGTAGGTACTCTCTAAGTTCCCATCATATACACCATCATATACATATATACATGAGAAAAATAACATGTCACCTAATAATGTTGGACATCATGTGAAGACCAAGCTATCACGATTCCATGAGAACTAGGTAATTGTGTGATAACTAGGACACCATTACACCCCATCATACCTTTTTTAGCCTAAGTTGGAATACAGTCACCCCACATCATCTTCTCATGTCATCGAACCCATAACCTAGAATATACCCAAGGACTTAGGTTAGGGTGTCACCAAGACTTAATAACTACCTGATGATACAAGGTAGGATCTCTATACTAAGACTTGGACTCACATTCTCACTAAAGGTGGTCCTATATCCAATTCCTAGAACATCCCCTATCATAATAGGGAGTTATTCATTCAAAAATGACCACTACATTATCACTCAAGGTAAATCTTCACATCAATATTTCTGGACTCACATTATCACTAAAATAGGTCCCATGTCCAAGTTTTAACATTACCTTATCACTCAAGGTAGGTTCCATCATCCACATATCAATTAAACCAGCCTTCTCACTCAATAATATCCATCGTCCTAACTGGTACCTTCTCACTAAAGGTAGGTCCCAACTAGAACCGTCTCACTCAAGGAGAGGTCATATGGTATCAACCCATACCTTCTTTCTCAAGGAAGTCCTAGAATTAATACACTCTATGACTCTATCTCACTCATAGTAGTTCTTCTAGGTCTATCTCACTCATGTAAGATCTAAGACTTAGGATCCACATCACCCACACTGGAATCTATCTCTTATCACAAGAACACACCTACAACAAAAGAAGGTCACACAACCCATTACACAATATCACCAATTCACCATAAGGCGTGATTCATTCGAAACATATCCCCAATATTTTACATACCTCATCATCCATCCCACCCATCATACCAGTACTCAGACCATCTTTATCACACAAGAATAACCTGACAAACCTCATTTCACCCACCAGGGTGTCCACCAAGGTCCTCCAGACCTATATTAGTCTTGGATCATTGAAACCATCTCTAATCCATCATATCTTAGTAACCTCATATATATTATGTACTTTCTATGACCCGTACATCAGGATTTTGGTCTAATCTCGGCTTCATAACCCTTAATTGGGTCCCATCTCACATTACTCTTGAAAGAAATCTCAATGATCACCCAAATTAAAACCCTCCCAATTTCACACCATCTAGTCTCAATGGGATCACCCCCTTCACAAAAAATAATTAAATCTCAACCCACCCTTATGAGGGTGATCCTCACTTTGTGTAATATGTACAACCATCTCACCCTTCATACTGGGCCTAATACCCTCATGGTTAACTACACAACCCTAGAGAACATGACTCACCTCATATACTAATACATACCCGATGTATCTATTGCAATCAATAAACACACTCTTCCATTGACACCATAGTCTCCAAGTGATCCCATTTTACCCAAGTGCTAAATAGAACTTATTCCAATCTAAAGAGGCTTAATGAAACCCTGTATCTTTCTTTAGGGATATCTATATCCTTATACCCTCTAATCTATCCCATGAAACATGTATGTATATAAGAAATCATGCTTAAAAAATTATACAAATTTATGTTATATGGACCATCTACCTAGAACATTGAGTTACCACCCAAGCCATGCTCTACATTACCTCAGTTAAGCCCACTAATGCCTCCTCCAAGATCATACTATTGAAAAAGATCCTATATAACTCAAAACATAGAAATAATTAATTATAAAAATTATAAAAAATTATTTAATTTTAAAAAAAAGTAATAATGGATAAAAACTCACTAATCAATAATGTTTCACCAAAACACTCAAAACCATAGGCATTAAACCTTCTAAGAAATCCTCTATAAATTACACATAAAATCTCCATCATCATTGCCCGATTTCACCATGATATATTGTAATAAATACAAAAAAATCCAATTCATCCAAAATTAGTGGGATACAAAAAAACCACAAAATAAGGAGAAACAATGAGAAACATACTTTGAATTAGTATATAAACACCACCAAAATCATCCCCCATCATTGAGGATTAAAAGGAGAAAGGGGTATATGAGATATTGAAAATTCATCCCTCTCTTGCGAGCCTCTCAACCTATGAAAAAAGGGGGTTGACACCAAAAAATTTATTCTACCCATATTTTAATAAAAATTACCTTGGCCTTGGTAGTAGTGTGACCGAGAAGGTTATGACATAAAACCTCTTTAGGTTGAAGGGCTATCCACCTACACAGATATTATCATTGAGCGAACTAGTGATCATATAATGATGTATCCCAACAAAGAGTAGGAAGCAATACCTTTATCCATCATAGTGTAGTGCCTCATGCTACACAACACTATTCCCCTACTATAATACATCATGGAATGACCAAGAGGTCACATCATGACTTGATATAGTAGTATAATTTCAACTTGGATTCTGGGCCTTTCTTTGATGCCCACCTGAGCACCCGAACCACTATCTGGGGCTTTTTACACACTCAAAACAACTCCTTGATATGTCATAACACTCAGATTCATGATCCAAATCCCAATTCATTGAAAAAACCCTAATCTGGGATAAAAATTACAACTCTTCCAAAAAATCACAAAATGTAATGTTGTGGATTGTTACAAACTCCCAACCATAATGCTTTTCATCCTTAAGAATCCATGGTAGTTATCAAGCCTTCATTATTGACCTTCCATGGTCATCTATCTATCTCAAGCTCACCACATTATTTCCCCAGAAGTTAACAAACTCCTATTGAAAAAATCAAAACTTAAAGATTTACTATTACCTAAAATACGATCCACCAATTTCCCACCAACACCAACACTGAGATGATGTACAACTACACCCATATCTCCCAAGAACATGATGTTTTAAAAACTAGTTTATTCCATGGGTAATAGTTCTCCCCTCCATAAGAATTTCTTCAAAAAGATTATTCCAAACCATGGTTCTCTTCAACATATGAATATCTCACTTTCAATTCTCTTCTAGTGGTCTATTGATGTGCTTAGAATGGTTTTCACTTCACCACATTTGATTCTGCAAGAAGTCAATATTTGAACCTCCTTCAACTGACCTCTCATGAAAATGCTTAGTCACTCTCACTAACATGCTATCACACTACCTAATCATGATGGATTAACTCATGGAGGAATCATATGATCATATAACCACCCAAATTAATGTGTAAACCTGAATTTCTATGTAAATAAGTAGATTGATTACCAACTATTGCACCTAACACCATGTTCTCACCCCAGGCACCGACACACCACCATTCTAACTCACCCATAGATCATGCCAACTCCACCCTATTCTCAATTCCAATGTAAGGACTCCATATTATTCTGCATCCAAATTTTTAATATGTTATTTCTCAAGGAACATGATATTGGTGGACCTTTCGACACATAAGCATTATGATGCCAGATTGAGAATCCACTGATTAGGCTCACAACATCCACGACCCTTAAAACATAAAGGTTGTTTAACTATGACCAATATGATGACATAACTATGTGATAATCCTTATCATCGCCACACTTAATAAAAAAATGATCTACATGGCCCATGATCCATCCATTAATGTACATAATGACTAGACCTGGTAAAAAAAAACTCATAATCAAGCACCCACATAAACATAAATCTCCACCCATTACAAGATTACAAAGAACTTCATCCCCATCCTTCAAAACAATTATTCCAAAATTAGGGTCACACATTCTAATATTAAATAGTTTAATATTTACCTCATGGATTCCCTTACATGGATCCTCAATCATCAAACCCAATAGATCCATCACCACACATGTGTCTCTCTTCCTAAGCAATGATCAACCATCCTAAAAACCCCTATCAAGGATAAAAACCTTAAACCACTATTAAAACTCACATCTCACTGCCAAAATATTATCATGTCGGTACTCAAGTTCATTAAAAACCAAAAAAAATATCAATGGGCCTGCACATATATTGTTCCAATGATTTATGAAACAAAAGGCACCATGTGTACCCAAAACACCTTCACTTATTGCACCATGGGTTTTCCCGAAATCCTTACCAAATGAAATATCCTCCTCCTGAGGCTACATGATCCTCCAAGAACCCTATCATAGTTTCTTACCCACAATCCTACCTTGTCTTACAGAACCAAAAAGGTTTACACTCCTGTACAACCTAATTACACACCTAAAATCATGCTCTATTGAGTCACATATCATCAAACTTAGGCACACGTTATAAACCCACTGACCATGTCTCACTATATGTCAGTCGCACCCAATAGCCTGGGGAATCTTACTCATGGAAAGGCCACTATATGACCACCCACCACCAAGTTGTCACTCCAAAATAATGAAAATTTACCTACACTCTATCCATAATAGTTATGACCATGTAGGATCTCCATTCCATAAACCATTGATAACTAAAACTAAATCTAACAGGTTTAATAATGAAACCAATACTTCCCTCTCACCTGAACTTGATACCTAGTATATGGTATTTCATATTACATTTCTCAAATTCTTGGTTTAGTAAAGTAGAATTATATGAAGAATCTATATCAAAAAACAATACATGGGTTATTATTAATAATTTGAGTAACTGAACCCTACCCTCAAGACAAGCTATGACCATCCTTGGAGTATCCCTCAAGCATAAAATGTCTATACCAACTTAATAAGGGTCACTATACATCCCTTGTGTGAAGGGACTATAAAGTTTTCATTGGAGAACATCCTGAAGAAATATCCACAAGACCTGACATCATAAGAAATATTGGGGATTCAAATAAGTATAATTACACCAAAACTTTATATGCGAAAATTACATATAAGTTTTTTGTTGACCCTTTAAACAACTAAACCTCTCATTAGCGAAATCAATTACATACAATCACACACATGTCATGTGAATCCTACATGCTAACCATAATGCATTTACATGGGAATATTTAAAATATTACAAGATAAAAAACCATAAATAAAAATCTCTATTAAACACATAATATTCAATAAACATCTCAATAATAATAGTTAAAACCAAGAAAAACAACCCTATAGCCTTGGTAACCAAGACTTCCCACCAGAAAAGTGTGCACGAATCACCAAGTCCATCACAAGATCAAAAAATTCCAATATCACACATATACCATCTCCCAAAATATTAAAAAAATACTCTAACATAGCTGTGTAACACCCTGTTCTAGTGGTCACTAGACAATTCCCTAGGTAAATAAGCTACATAACCTCAAATGTGCCTTCCTATATTCTTGAGATAGCCGACTAGTGTATAGGGCCTAGTTTATACTACAAGGAGACTATATCCTAAAATTAGAGTTAGAAACAACTAAAAATAACAAAATAAAATCCAAAAAAACATCAGAGTATACATAAATAAGTAAATAATAATGCTATAATAGCTGTATCATGTAGAATAATATAGTCATTCAATATAACTGATTGCCCACTAAGATGATTGCATATCAAAAATAGGAAAAAAATAAAAATAAAAAGGAGCCCTACTACCATCATCAAGAAAAAACAAATCTATCTCCAAAGTATTCATTGAGCTTCCCTATAATAATCCACAACACATCTCATAGTCTAACCTATTAAATAAAAATAAGTTCTATATGTGCACTAGAGTTCCAATGCAGAGTGAGAGAAATACATGTCAGTAGGGTCTCATAAGGAGCCCCAAATATACAAAATAATATATGTGTATGCATCAGAAAAATGTATAAATATATCACCTAAGTGCATCATAAATCATGTAAAACTCAGGCTATGATGAATCCATGTTCAGTGGGTTATCTTGTTCCAACAAGGTTACAATGAAACCTAATAATTCATGCTTCAAACTATGCCATAATCTAGTTGGCTCATATCATTTTCTTGTCTCATCAAACCTATAACCCATCTTGTACTCGAGGACTCAAGGTAGGGTTTCACCAAGACTTGACCATTACCCAAATGTATAAGTTAGGGTCCCTCATATAAGCCTTGGACTCACTTTATCACTCAAGGTGGTCCTATATCCAAGTCCAGGTCCAACCCTTATCACTCAATGGGGGTCATCCATAAAATCTAGCCACTACCTTATTACTCAAGGAAAGGCCTCATTTTCATAGTCATATATTCTCCTTCTCACTTACGTTGGTCCCATGTCCAATCCTAACCATTACCATATCACTTAAGGTAGGGTCCATCATCCACATATCAACCAAACTAGTTTTCTCACTCAAGACTATATATCATCTTGACCACTACCTTCTCACTCAAGGTAGGGTCTTTCCAACACCTTCTCACTCATGTTGAGGACATATAGCCTCAATAAATCTCTTCTCACTCAATTTTTCCTAGGATTCATAAAAACTAGGTTTCTTCCTCACTTATGGTAGTCTTGGTAGTGCTATCTCAATCATGGTGGGGCTAGGCCCTATGATCCATATTACCCACATTGAAATTAATATCCTTTATTAGTCACACACATACAACACAAGAAGGGTATGAAACCTTAGACACAAGATCACTATCACACCATATGGTGATAGCCACTTGAGACCTAACCCTTAACATTGACATACCTCTTTATTTATCCATTCCCCAATGATAATTTTAAAACCATCCAAGTAACAAAATAATGACATACCAAACCTTTAAATAACCTCACCTCACCCACCAATTCATCCACTAAGGTCCTATGGACCTATCCCAATCTCTTCTTGTCAATAACATCACGAATCTATCACCCCTTGATGAACTCATATCCCATAGATTCTTCTTGTGACCCAAAACTCTAGATTTTGGTCTAATACTTGATTTATAAACCTCACATGGGTACCATATCACATTACTCATGAAACATCTCTCAACTATAACACAGAGTAAAAACTTCTCTATCACACCCCATATTTTCATGAGGGGATCATCCCATTCACATCACACATCAACTCTCAACCCACCCTTAGGAGGGTTCCCTTCACTTGGCGTGATACATATGACCATATCACCCTTCCTACTCATCCTAATCCCATCATAAACACCCAATTAGACTTAAGTAAAACAAAATAGTCAACATGAAACTTACCTTGAATCCTAAGACTAACTCAAGGTCTCCCATCAAATCAGCTGGAACACTCTTCCCTTAGTAATATAGTCTTCTAGTGATACTAATTTACACATGTTATAAAGAGTAATTATTCAAATATGAGGATGCTTAATGAACTATCTCTCTTAATCTAGTGTGATCTTGATCCCTATTCCTTATACCCGGTTTTGTATGACATGAATATGGGAATGTAATCATGCATAATTAAGAATATGGCTTTATATTATAGGAAACAACAACCTCAAACACAAAGTTAATGCCCAAGACACACTCTGCATCACCTCAGCCAAGCCCTCCCATACCGAATCTAAGATCATACCACCACTCAAGACCCTATATCACACTACAAAATCCAAATTATTAATTATAAAAATTATAATTAATTATTTAATTTAAACCAAATATGAATAATGGTTAAAAACTCACCAAACACCACTGATACACTAAAATATATCAAAAACCAAGGCATTCAACCTTCCAATACATCCTGTATACATCGCAAAAAAAAATTCAAAAAATCCTCACTCAATTTCATTATGATCATATTAAATCAATATCAAATCCTAAACTTGGTTCATGAAAAATCATAGGGATATTATGGAAGCCACAATTTTAGGAGAAAAGAAATAATAGAAGAAAAGAGGATAAATGTATATAGAACGACTATAGGAACATATCCAAAATAATATCCCACTATAGGGTATCAAAGTGAGGAAGAGGGAGGGGATAAAAGATTGATTCATCCCTCTATTTTTCACACCTCGACTGATGAATGAAAGGTGGGACAACCCCTAAAACATGGGGCTACCTCAATTTCCAAAACAATACATAGGCCTTGATCACAAAATGACTTGAAATGCTGCGATGTGATGCCTCCCCAATGAGAGGGTCCATTACCCTTGATTAATATTACTTTAGTGCAAACATGAAGTCATGATGTGATGAACCACAATATAGAGGTGTATGAACTGTCTTCCTCCATCATGACATGGTAACTCATGAAATACTTCACGATGGCCCTATTACATCCCATCATAGCATGACCAAGAGGTTTTAGTATGACCAAGTACAACATTATAATTTAATCAAGGCCTCTAGGACTTTCTCTAACACCCACCTGAGCACTCAAATCATTATATGAGTCTTATTACACATAAAAACTCTCCCTTGAGATTTTCCAACACTTGTATACCTAATTCGAGTCCTAATTCACCAATATACCCCTAATATAGGACAAAAAATATTTTATCCTCCTAAAACCCATAACCTTGAATGATGTGGTTCATTATAGAATCAGTGACCATGATTTGTTTTCACTCTATTGGCTCACATATCCTTCATTAAGGATGAATATATATAAAAATTGGGATTTTAGATTATATATATCTTTTTAGAAACTAGTTTCTATATATATCTATTGACTAATAGATCCTCATATCCTCCATAATCAAGAAACATATCCATAGTATGTCAGATATACTTAAGGATTATATTGACTACCATCCAATGAAGGTCTCTTAGTTTAACTTTATATTTTCCTAAAATGCCCAAGGTATATTAAATATCATGCCTAATACTTAACATTTCATACATTAATGAACCAATCAATGATGCATGTGATATCCTTATCATTCTCTATTTCTACTCTTGTGTATGAGGATAAATTTTCTTACAAAGTTATATTCCATGTGACATTGGAAACAATACACTCTTGGATTTTTCTGTACCAAATCTCTATAGTCTCTTGTAATTTTATGTACCTTTACATAGTCCAATCAGCCTCTCAGAATAATCAAGATGGATCTTGATCTAAAAAATGTACGCTGCTTGAAATTATTCTTTCATAGAGAAACATATGTTCAACCATTTATTAATAAACAATAAAATTGATATTTTATTTCCCATTAGAAATACACCATCAACATATACTATTAAGAAAAAATTTTTACTCCCTCTAAACCATTCATAGATAGAAGTATCACATTCATTATTTGTGGAACTAAACAACCTTATGGCATTATTAAAGAAAATGTTCAATGATCTAGATGACTGTTTTAACCCATAGATTTATCTATATAGATTTTATACATAATTGGAGTCCTTTATAGTCACAAACCCTCTTGGTTATATCATATATACATCTTATATAAGGTTTCCATTAAGTTAATATATTTTGAAATCCATTTTCCAGATCCAATAATCAATGTAAGCTACCAAGGAAATTAGAATTTTCATGGATTTGATCATAGTGATTAGTGAAAAGGTTTTATCATAGTTAATTCCTTAACATTGTTTAAACCCTCTTGTATCCAATAATTCCTTATAGATACTGAATTTTACATCCATGATTAGTTTATTCTTGAATAACCATTGGCAACAAGTGATCTTTATATGCATTACAATATTTAAGAAAATCAATACTTGGTTTTGGTACTTGTTATCCTTTTCATAATTCATGTTTCATTTTAATTAGGCATATCTTATGCTACATAATTATTCTTTATAGGATATAATGTTTGTTATTATCAACTAATAACGAGTCACCATCATTTATGACTAGAAAACCATATATTTCTAGTTCTCTAACCTCTCTTGTGATATTATATTTTACCTTGGTCTCTAGAACATCCTCTTCAATGAAACATTGTAGAATCAATTCTAATGAAAACTCTTATGTATATTGATCTTGGACTTCATTGAAGTTTATCTCGATCCTAATACTTTTTTTCAGAGATGTGTTACCTCAGAGGAAATATGGAATGTATTTTCACTATTACCATTTTGTAAGAGGTGTTGTATAGGTAATATATCATTGTTTATTTGAGAAATCCTTTAAAGATAAAATTTGTTCCTTAGGGTGAAATTTTGTTACCTAAAGATGCCTTAAAAATGATTTACATCCCCATGCACATAGGTTAGACAACATAGATTTTCTTCACCACCAATTTTCTTATGGAATATCTTTTATTTTTTTTAGTTGGAACTTAGTTTAGTGTGTGTGATTCTATCTATAATGCGTATCCCCAAAAGGATAATGAAAGGCTTGAATGACTCAAAATTGATCTCACCATGTCTAACAAGGTATTGTTATTCCTTTCACTTACACCATTACATTATGGTATATAAATAGGAGTGAGTTGGGAAAAAATCCCAAATAAAATCATTGGATTCTTTATTAAGATATTCTCTTACATAATATGGGTGGAGTTTTATTATATTATTACCAAGTTGGTTATCAAATTTATTCTAGATTTAGTGAATTTATCAAAGTAATCTAACTTATACCTCATTATGAAGACATATTCATATCTTCTGAAGTCATCAGTAAAAGTTCAAAAGTATGAATATCCACCCCCACTTGAACTAAAAATATTACATACACATTTGTATGAACCAAATCAAGAATTGTTATAGTTGTTTCAACTATTACACTAAATGATGATTTGGTATTTATATATTGTAAAAAAGAATTAAATATATCAAGTGTATTTAGTCCAAAAGAATCTAAATATACATCTTGATATAATTTATTCCATCAATTTTCATTTACATAACATATCCATAGATTACAAAGTTGGGTGTGATATGGTTCATGATAAATAGAATCATTATCAATTTAAAACACTAGGTTTTCATAATCTAACACATAAAAACTATTATTTAAATTGTCCATACCATAACATATTACATATTTTTAAAAGTAGAAACATTTATTTCCAAATTTGGAAAATATAATTAAATATATCAAGAATAATTATAGAAATAATGTTCTTGGTAATATTTGGAACATAATAACAGTTCTTTAAAACCAAAATAAATTTGTTTATAAATGTGTGATGCTAGTATCTAAAATTCACTACACGATGTTTGGATTTCATTGGCTGCCCATACATCCACCTCATAGTAGGAAAATAATCTAAATCTACTTGGTTTCATTATTTTAATACAAATGTTAGCACTACATTCTGTATATAATACCCACTTTTTTATGAACATAAAGATTATTGTTGATAAAGAATGTACATGAAGCATCCCATTGATTCTTTTCTGTGGTGCATTTATTATTCCAATGTACCTTATTTCCACATGAAAAATAGAAGACATACCACCCCTTGCATTCCCCTTGATCCTCCTCCTCTTGGTTGGGTGTTGTGAAGAGCTATTAGACTTCGAGTTTGTCTCAAGGAATTTGTACTTTCCCTTCCCATAGTTCAACATAAGAACGAAAGGTTTTATGCTTCATGTACTTATCTACCCAATAAATAAAAGTAAATTGATCTATTAGAGACTTCTCATTGTTGTTTATATTAAAATTAATAAAAATGATGGAGAAGCTTTAAGGGAATGAATATAGAATGAGATCAGTGTGTAATTCATCAGAAAATTTAAACCCAAGATAGTCTAAATGATTAATATATCCCATAATATTAGGAATGTGTAGTCCAGTGGGTGCTCCCTCTCTATGATTTCATATAAAAAGTGCCTTGGAGATATCAAACTACTCCTTTTTATCTCTCTCCAGATAAAGATCACTGAGATTCTTGAGCAAGATATAAGAATCTACAACCTCATGTAAATTTATATTTTTTAAGGCATGGATTATTACATAAAAAGATGGACATATTACACAACATTCAAGTGTTTTGAGTAGATAAAAATATCTTCTTCACTCACCTCTTCAGCATATAGATTAGAAACTAAGGGGTTTATCATGTAGTGCTTATGTTATTGACATAGTCAATTTAAATTTATACTATACCACTCTTGGATGATACTACTTATTAATATATTTTTTTATGTAGTATAGATCACATATATGTGGAAGTTGAAAAACATTATGTTTTCTATAACAAAATAAAATAAGATTTTAAGTACATTATATGATTACTAAGTGTGATGTAATAAATTTAATTTTATTAGTATCCCATTATTTTATCAAAACCAAATATCCTTCACTATTGGATTTGAATGTCCTTTCACGTGGAAATTCTAGCAGAAATGACCTATATTTTCATTTTTATAACCCCAGAGAGGGACTGGTCCACTACTCAAGGGTAGTTATATAGACGATCTTTCTAATTACTAACTTGCAGCTCCTTGATCTATTGAGTGGACTACTAAATCCTAAAATACTAACTGGGAATTCCATAACACTTGCCTAAAAAAATAATTCCTAATGTGGAATACTTATCTTCATGTCTATTGGGTTAATTTGCCCAAAAACTTCAAAAGAACTTCCTGATAAAAGTAAGTGTCCTCATGAGGGATAAAAGAACACTTAGTTCTATGGTTCCATTATTAATAATATAATGGAAAGATTTTATAACTTAATATTTTGTTGAGGGATTTTTTTATTATGCATAAATTTACTTATTTTATTATTTTCCATGTCTTGTTAATATTATGTGGAGTTTACACAATTAGTTGACCATGTTCTGATAGAATAATTTACATATAATATAATTTATTTTAGTTCTATCTTGTATTATTTTTAATTAATTTGTTTTTGGGATTATGGTAAATCATCTATAAAAATTAACCATAGAATTAGATATAAATAGTAGAAATAAAATTAATTGATCAAGAGATTTATAATGGTTGATTTATAATGTAGATGATTACTCAAACTATGAACCTAGGGGAACAACTCCTTGAGTTGGGTTTGGCTTGAGTTTCATAATTCCACCATTTACCTTTGTATCCTGTTGGTTTATTTCATATATGTTTGATTTCTGCACCAACTACTATCCATGGATCTCCATCCTCTATATATTTTACTCACACGTAGGTGAGGGGAACCATTGGAATGGTTATGGGGTGTATATAAATAAATCCATAGACATATAGGTTTTATATAATTAAGGTCGGAGAGATGAAACACTGAACGTCATATTTATTTTAATAAAACATTATCCCATATAAAACCCCTAAAAAATAATAAATTAAATAGAAATTCAACACATACATTACAGGTTCAAGCTTATCATCCGTCACATACATGCAATTAATAGGTATAAAAATCAAACTAGATAACATTCATTTCAATAATTCTTTATTAAGATAAATTAATCAAATTAAAAAATTTATTAACTTATTAATTAATTAATTCGTCTATATTAATGTCTAGCAAAAAATTACTAGAAATTCTCATGCACAATAATTTTAAACAAATTAAAACCTTTTAGGTTATTTAAAATTAATTAAGTAGATGACGTGTACTTAGAGGTCATGTGACATTCACCCATTTGAACTACTTGGTGGCCGACATGGATTTTATCATGTATTGTGCACTCACACATGTTAAATTATGTGGCTTATACTAATTTTAATGCACAAAAATTATATGATGTGTAACATCCATACACGACATATAGTTTTTAATTTAACACAAAAATTAATTAATCATTTAATATTCTTTGAAACCTATCACATGGAATGTACAATCAATTAACGACACCAAAACACATGTTAATTAGGTTTAATAGTGCAATAAATTTTCTTTCCAAGTAAATTAATTATACATTGTATAGTTTGACTTGGTGTGTACTCCAGAAAAATGTGTACACATTACATAGTGTGTACAGATGGATACATGTTGTGCATGACTTTCTGTGATATATAAAAATTGATTTGACATATATTATACATGGATATTCATGGGTTACATAGAATGCACAAAAAATATATACCATGTAATCCCATATAACCATGTTTCTTTGATATATGTCCTTACAAGTTATTTAATAAATGCATAACATGTATTTGACCGCATGGTTTATATGAAATTCACAAGGTTAACCATAAAGTAAAGTACAATGGATAAGTAAGTTACATGACGTGTAGTACCTAAAGCCTTGTTCCAACCTATCCTAGTCAAAACATGACATGTAATAATGCAACATATATACCACATAAACAAATGTGGTTTTGTAGTTGTGTCCTGGTGTAGTGAATATGGGTAAATGTCATGCACATTTAGGTTACACACTATTTAGTCCCATGTTACCTGTTTAGAAACCCAAACACCATCAAATATATTCTATAGATGTTCATCATGCATTCATAACCTGTTCATGTATATGAAGGTGAACAAAGAATAAATCTCAACTTTTGGATTAAGGAAAAAATTGAAGGATATAAAAAAAATATCATCAAATGTATATATCTATCGTGGATTAATAAACCATTATAAATTTGAATGTCATTTCTCTGATATAAATTGAATATTCCAAGCATAGTGGAAGTGGATGTGGGTGAGAAACCTAAAAGTTTTTTTTAGATTTAATAAATAATCCATAAGATCATAATCCGAAACCATGAAAGTGAATATATCACATTAAATTTAAAATTAATTTAATAACAAGAAAAATACCTCAGTCTTGAGATCTTTCTTTGATATAGATTTTTATCTATTGAACTATTATTTGAGTTGTGCCATCATTATGCTAAGAGGATCCAAAGTAGAATCCCTCTCAAGGTGATCTACACATGATCCTTAATATCCAAACAATATTTATGGAATTCTCAGTGATAGCATGGATAATCAAATTGGATATCACGTTTCAGCTAGATTGTAGCACAATCCTTTAGGCTTAAAAGATTCACACTCTGATTCTCTCGTTCTTGAGAGGGAGGGAAGAAGTGGATGAATTTTATAATGCCTGAGAGATACTCTAGAGGAGTTATTCATTAAGAGAGTATTCTATATAGAGGATTTATTATGCATGATGATCTATCTTGCGACTAACCCTTAAAAATGATATAATAAGGTAATTATAGAGGGATTTAAAGAATTTTTAATTGCACATAGTGTAACGCCCCAACCCTAGATACCCAGAGTCAGTGCATTATTACATAACATTGGCATGATCACAAAGGATCAAGTCTCAAAAGATCGATTAGTATAGTAGTCTTGGAAACACTAGATATATTCATATGTCTTACATTACATCATAAGGTAAAAAAACTACAACAACATCTTGTCTTCATATCCCCTCATACTATCCCTGTAGGTCATTCATAAATTACTTCTTCATAATCCTGGAAAAAATAAAACATCGAAAGGGGTGAGCTCAGATGCTCAGTAAGGATAACATTATAGCAGAATCTTTCATAGATAAGCATAAACACTTAAGGAAGTTTATAACTAAAACGAAAGCCTTTTAAACTTGAAATTCAGCATAAAATTGCAAAGATAAAATAAAATAATTCCATTTAATTACTCACATGGATATTCTACTAGTAGAATGATCACATGCAATATCAATAACCACTTTTATAATAATGGAATGCATAATGCCAGACTATCATAACCACATAGACAAGGCCTCGTGCCAAGACTACAAATAAGATTTTGCCAAGGCCTTATGACAAGACACTAGTTTGTCTCACGAGACCTACCGATGCATCTAGGGGCTATAGCGGGCTCCAACCGTCACTTATTAAGTCCATTTCATTCCTTATATGAACAGGTTTAAACATAATATAAACATTCGTATTAAAACTAGCATACAAAATGTCAATACTTTAACCACAAACCATGAATGGTATAAAAATATCACATCCACAGTGAAACATAACTCATTCGATACAATATGGAAGATTTTATTGTATCACATTAACCTCAATCAAGAATAATGAAGGATATTAACATTAAAATAATCATCAAACTATTAAGAGAAATATCGCTCTTTTCTTGAAAACATTTAAAAGTCACACTATTTGTCAAGAAGCCATTTAAAAATAGCTTTTTGAATCAAAGTGTCCCATACCAATTTAAAAATTTTAAAAGGAGTTTTAATTTTAAAACTTTAATGTCCATATAAATAAATCCTTAAAACCATTTTTAAAACATGGACATTAATAAGAAAGATTTAGAAGAATAAGTCTTTAAAACATTTAAAAATGGTATTTTAGTTAGAGTTTCTAACCAAAAGAGAGACACTTGAATAAAAATAATTTAGGTAATCAAAACATTGTAATATCATGAGAATAAAGGAATTCATGATATACTATGTCAAAGTACATTATATACACCACATAAAAGTGATTTGGTGTATAACAACAAAGAAGTCTCAAAGGAGTGTAAATTGAGACGAAATCTATCATAAAGGCCGTATCCTTAGGTTAAGGATAAATAGATGACATAATTATGTGTGAAAAATATAAATACACTAAATATGATTGGATATTCAGTGTAAAACAATCAAAGGACATTCACACATATTCTAGTAAGAACAACACCAATGAATTGAATGTTTATCTCAACAAATTGAGATTGAGTAAAAATTACTCTTATCAAGTTCATACTGATGACTTGAGAATACATCAATGGAGTTATTATGTGTATAAAAAGTATACAAACAGAAAGGGGAGTGGAAATTATGACATAATCAAATTAATAGTGATTCTACACATAATCTTGGAGTAAAATAATCAATGAAGTATGCGTAAGGCCCAATGAGTGGAAATTGAAATTTCAAATTCCCTTATTGATTTGGTAACATAAAAAACATACACCCATGAAAGAAGTATCATACAATGATGATGTAAATATACATGAATTAAATTATATTACACAATTAATACAAACATGGGCAGTACACACACCACATGTAATAAATAAGTGGTGAATAATGGAATTCTCACGGAATTAAAAGTGAGATAAGAAACCCCTTACCTTGTAATTTTACTTGGTTGGGGGTAGGTTGACCTAATTTATAATGTTTAAATAATTGTTATTAAATTATTCATGAATCATATACATTAATATGATATCATATATGATCTTTTAACATTTCTTTGTTAATAATATCTTAGAATTATCGTCATTTCGGGTGTTAACTTACTCGTTTTCTTTTATATGTTTTGTTACATAAGCCATGTTTTTCATGGATATGATGTATCTTATTCATATCCATAATGATATAAATTTCTCAAACATTATTTTTAAATCATCAAATGATAATTATACTTGAATGGATATGATGGAGAATGAATCTCATCGCGTTCGTGGACACGGTAGTCAGTACGTACGCACGAGCGACAATATCATTTTTTGATATTAAAATAATATATAATTGGATGGTATATCATATATAAAGAATCATTATCATGTTATATTTATTATTTAAATGAGTTACACATCATTATTATACCCACCCAAATAATAATATATTGAATAACAATTACACCACGACGTGGAGATGGTAAGCCGTACGTACGCACGTATGGTGACATGTTATTCAAAGGGTGGATAGAATACTGAATATGGTTGTACCATATTTATAATAACATCACAGTATATATAAGATACTGGAGTTATTATTTTAGATTGGTAATAACAAATAAAGAAGAAGTGGAAGAAGAAAGGAACTTGAAAAGGTGTGGTGAAAACATTACCTCTTCTTCGGGTTCTTCCTTTTGATTTGATCAAAAGGGATCCTTAGGTTGGATTTCTGATCCAACTAAGGCATCTAGGTTGTATTTAGGGAAGTTGAGAGAGTATTTGGGTAGGGTTTGGCCGAACCAAAAGGCTTTTAGGGTGAGAAAAAATTAGAAGGAAGAGTTCCCTTTTATAAGAGGGGTGAGGGGCACCTTTGGAAAAGCTAGAAATATTAATTTGTAATAAATTCCTATTCGGTTTCCAATGGATCCAAAGTTGATTATTCAAAGGTTAAGGTGGGGATAGATCAAAAAACATTCAAACAATAGAATTTAGACAGGTTTGGGTTACTATATTAACCTTATCTTTTAGTTTTAACTCTTAGTTAATTAGTTTGACATTTACCATGTCACTCTATATTTTTATATTATATAGTTAATAAACATAATATATATGTCCAAGAGACCCCAAAGTGTCCATTAATGATATAAATATCATTATATAAGTCTCTTGGCCGAACCTTAGATTTTTAGGAATTTAATATCAATTAATAATATAATATTTGTTTTAAAAACTCTTTTATGTCAATTTTGACACTATTCAATAGTTGATTTTTGTGAAACTCATAACAGAACAATTACTTCGAAAAATGTTAATTAAATCAAGACTAATATGTCATATTATCCTATAAAATTAGTTTAATTCATTAAAAGTCTTAAATTATATTTATTTGGGTATTTATAATATCAATTATTTTAATTTTGCACTATTATGGTAATTACTACATCATCATTGTGTCATAAATATATTAAATTATTAAATGTTTAAAAATTATAAATAAAATATAATTAAGTATGAAATCTTATTATCTTTCTAATGAATATTTAAAATCGAATTTATCTTATGTATAACTCTATATTAAAAATGTTTTAGTAAATAAACTTTGATTTTAACTCTTTTAACTCTTCTTTGAATTAAATAATAATAAATGTAGTAATCTAATCCAAGTGGACCTAAATGATAATATTTTATTCCTAAGGTTGTTTTTGGTCGAGATACACTTGTCCAATAGAATTAGTACATGTTTTAGGGTAATATTAATATCATTTTTACCCTTAATTACCCAATTTACTTTTAACTGTGGTAAATAAAAGTAAAAAGTTACTATTCACCAAAAATTATTTTCATCTCATTGAACCACATTTTACTTCTTGATATTAACTGTGTCTCTTGGATTTTTGAAATTCCATTCACAGAAGCGGTAAATTTAGTTTTATGAAAAATTCAGTTTTTTTAACTACCACTTAGTAGTTTCACTATTCATCAAAAATTGAAGTTTTTCAGAACAATGCCACAATTTCAACCTAAGATATAATTGTTATTCCAAATTCAAAAATGATGTTTATTTTACAAAATTCTAAACATATAAGTTTCATTAATTTATTTTATAATTAATTTCTGTTGTCACAACAAATAACGTGTTTTTAAGAAACAATATATATCAAAATATTGACAATTGTTTAGGTCCAATTTCAAAGTGAAATTAATTCTAATGAATACCATTGGATAAAATGGTAAAAATATATTCTAATTATACTTTAAAACCACTCAATAATATAATTTATCACTATAAATTATTTTGATTTAAAAAGTTTTTTTTTAATTAAAATTTAGTAATTTTCACTATTCATCAAAATATAAGTGTTATCCGAAAAGTTCCAAAATTTCACCCTTGGATAAATTAGATATTCCGAATCCAAAAATGAATTCCATTTTGAGAGATAGAATTTATAAAATTTAAAAAACTAGGTATTACTATTCATAACGACTAGTTTGATTGGTTGTGGTGTGTTAGAATCTCGAAGTTGCGTACAATGCACGCCATTGCATTATTCGAAGGGAAACGTACTGTGGAAGCTTGGGGTGTTACATTCTCCCCTCCTTCAATAAATTGCATCTTCGCAATTTTTAAAATTGTTCTTGGGAATATAATGGAAAGTCCCACATCGGAAAAAGAGTCAATAAAAATAACACTTTAAAAGAAAGAAAGAGAGGTATAAAGGTCAACCAAGATAACCCATACTCGGATTCCATGTAGGAAAACATGGATATGGATGATAAACTAAGTGTCAAGTTCTGATGGAGAGGGATAGAAATCATGATTAGGAGAATGTTAATAATAAGAAAACCACAAACTTGTGTTGGGACAAACGACCATTAGTCTCCTAGTAGGAAAGTAAACGGACAACATTTTTTTTTGTTTTAAGTTACATTACAAAAGGATGAGGAATTTATTTATGATATTGACTAAGAATATAAAGATATATACTTACATTTTAAGTAGAGTTTCATTCTTTAATAAATTTCCACCACTAACTCATTTTTTTAAACGATGAGTATTCAAGAAGACTTGGTCACACTGGAAGAGCTAGAATAAACTTCTATAGAATCACATGATCCATGCAGGATGAACTATATATTTACATTGTCTTTAGAGATTAATCAAAACCAAAATGGTTAGTACAAGATCTTATGATCCCCCAAAAGGATATTCCTTGAGTGAAATAAACAATAATATTAATTTCCAAAATTAAACCAACAATACCCCAAAGTTAAATAAACACCATTCAATAATCAATTTTCCTTAGAATCCTTTAATGTAATCAAAACTAATATTGAAAACCAAAACTTATTAAGAATGTAGTCTTCCACGTTAAATTGTATCTCCAAACAACATTAATTACTCTTAAAGTCACATACTTAAAAGTTATTAACCTAATCATTTCCATAAATAAACCAAATCATTATTAATCCACAATAAAAACATAGATAAAAATCCACCATTACTCCTCAAATGAAATCCCATACTACTCTATTTTCCTTTGGCATATAGTGTTCTTAACAAAGCGAACAACTTCCAAAATAACATTTATCACTTAATCACCAAATCATTTTCCTATACCAAGGGTATTCATTTGATAAGACATAAGATCCCAAATCAAATTATTATTGATCAATAAAATCATTTAACTAAAAATAATAGTCACACTAACCAGGGACTTCACGTAGTCCAGTGGTAGGTGATAAATCCCAATCGCACTTTGGTTGTGGGTTCGATTCCCACAACTTTGTACGACGCGACAGGTTGTCACACACTCTATGTGTTGTCCTTTTTCAAAAACTATATTTTATAAAATTACCAAAATGAGATAAATTCCTCAAAATAACCATAACATAATTTAACCAAAAATGTTATCTCATACCATGCATTTTCATCCCAAATTATAATAATTGGTAATTTCCTCAAACCCAATGATCATATAAAACCAAATAGTTATTTATAACTATATCCACAAGAGAAAAGATAATTCTTACATAAATATCATTCTCATATGGCAAACATTAGGGTTACAAATACAATAGAAAATTATTCCAAAGTAAACCCTTCAACAAGGATCACTAATAATTTTTAAACATTTATTCAACCATTTATTTCCACATGGCTTCTTCTCTGACCAAGAAAATATCCTATAGAATAGGACATTCACTCGGGTAATGGCCAGGTCCCTTACATTTACATAAAATGACTGTAAATGGATTCTTGGGACCATTTTTATCTTCTTCCATATTACTCTTCATTTTTCTTCGGCAATTCTTCACTTTATGTCCTTCCTTCCCACACGTAAAGCATTTCTTTGTCCCATTGAGACACTTTCCTGGGTGTCTCCTTCCACATTTCCTGCATGATGGAAATTGAGGATTTCTTTCTCCATGGTATCCACTACTAGAGCTCTTATCATTCATGACCTTTCTCTTCTTTGTTGGGTCCGGTAATTGGTTAATATATATATTGTTGATCATATTTTTGGAAAATTGATTTTGAATAAAGACGATATCTTTTACCCCTATCAACATTCCATTTTATTGCTCATTGCCACCACCGTTCCCACCTTGTACATCATTCTCAAAGTCACTATGACTTCCTTGGAATCCAGCCATTGACTAAAACCAGAAAGCATTGTGTGAGTAATAGTAGTCATACAATCATTTAGAGATTAACATGTCACCATATTCTCAATTTGAAACACATTAGGATTAACCAAGGTCATTTACTCTCATATTATATATATAATACTTTAAATCGGTTTGAAATGAAAATGTTAATTATCCTAAGCATATCCCCTGGGAGTGTCGTAAACAAGAGTGCAACAAGGCCCGTTGTCGTGCACCAGTTCCCATTCGAGTCTAGCTCAAAGCGGTGTTTTCAGGTTTTACCCCTAGGTACATCTGTGCCAGAGCTGCCCCTACCTGCTCGTATCCAGACAGGGATGTATTTCTCAGAAAACTCACAAAATCTCTACAATACCAAAATTATAGGAAGTTCCTCTATACTAATCCTCAAAGTTCATCTTAGGTCTACATGCTCTAATCAGAGTTTATCTAAATCTAGCTTCCAAGGTTTGTACTAAACTTTCTCTGATACCAACTGTAACGCCCCGACCCTAGATACCCAGAGTCGGTGCATTATTACATAAAATTGGCATGATAAAAAAGGATCAAGTCTCTAAAGACCGATTAGTTTTGTAGTCTTGGAAACACTAGAAATATTCATAAGTCTTACATTACATCATAAGGTAAAAAAACTACAACAACATCTTGTCTTCATATCCCCTCATACTATCCTTGCAGGTCATTCATAAATTACTTCTTCATAATCCTAGGAAAAATAAAACATTGAAAGGGGTGAGGTCAGATGCTCAGTAAGGATAACATTATAGCAGAAGCTTTCATAGATAAGCATAAACACTTAAGGCAGTTTATAACTAAAATGAAAGCCTTTTAAACTTGAACTTCAACATAAAATGGAAAAGGTAAAATAAAATAATTCCATTTAATTACTCACATGGATATTCTACTAGTCTAATGATCACATGCAATATCAATAACCACTTTCATAATGATGGAATGCATAATGCCAGACTATCATAACCACATAGCCAAGGCCTCGTTCCAAGACTACAAATACGATTTTTCCAAAGCCTTGTGCCAAGAAACTAGTTTGTCTCATGAGACCTACCGATGCATCGAGGAGCTATAGCGGGCTCCAACCGTCACTTATTAAGTCCAATGCATTCCTCATATGAACAGGTTTAAACATAACATAAACATTCGTATTAAAACTAGAATACGAAATGTCAATACTTTAACCACAAACCATGAATGGTATAAAAATAGCACATCCACAGTCAAACAGAACTCATTCGATACAATATGGAAGATTTTATTGTATCACATTAAATTCAATCAAGATTAATTAAGGATATTGACATTAAAATAATCATCAAACTATTAAGATAAATATCCCTCTTTTCTTGAAAACATTTAAAAGTCACACTATTTGTCAAGAAGCCATTTAAAAATAGATTTTTGAATCAAAGTGTCCCATACCACTTTGAAACTTTCAAAAAGAGTTTTAATTTTAAAACTTTAATGTCCATATAAATAAATCCTTAAAACCATTTTTAAAACATGGACATTAATAAGAAAGATTTAGAATAATAAGTCTTTAAAACATTTAAAAATGGTATTTTAGTTAGAGTTTATAACCAAAAGAGAGACAATTGAATAGAAATAATTGAGGTAATCAAAACTTTTTAATATCATGAGAACAAAGGGATTCATGATATACTATGTCAAAGTACATTATATACACCACATAAAATTGATTTGCTGTATAACAACAAAGAAGTCTCAATGGAGTGTAAATTGAGATGAAATCTCTCATAAAGGCCGTATCCTTAGGTTAAGGATAAATCAACGACATAATTATGTGTGACAAATATAAATACACTAAATATGATTTGATATTCAGTTTAAAACAATCAAAGGACATTCACACATATTCTAGTAAGAACAACACCAATGAATTGGATGTTTATCTCAACAAATCCAGATTGAGTAAAAATTACTCTTATCAAGTTCATACCGATGACTTGAGAATTCATCAATGGAGTGATTATGTGTATAAAAAGTATATACACATAAAGGGGAGTGGAAATTATGACATAATCAAATTAATAGTGATTCTACACATAATCTTGGAGTAAAATAATCAATGAAGTATGCGTAAATCCCAATGAGTGGAAATTGAAATTTCAAATTCCCTTATTGATTTGGTAACATAAAAAACATACACCAATGAAAGAAGGATCATGCAATGATTATGTAAATATACATTAATTAAATTATATTACACAATGAATACAAACATGGGCAGTACACACACCACATGTAATAAATAAGTGGTGAACAATGGAATTCTCACAGAATTAAAAGTGAGATAAGAAACCCCTTACCTTGTACTTTTCCTTGGTTGGGGGTTGGTTAACCTCCTGTATAATGTTTAAATAATTTTTATTAAATTATTCATGAATAATATACATTAATATGATATCATATATGATCTTTTAACATTGATTTGTTAATAATATCTTAGAATTATTGTCGTTTCGAGTGTTAACTTATGCGTTTTCTTTTATATGTTTTGTTACATAAGCCATGTTTGTCATGGATATGTTGTATATTATTCATATCCAGAATGATATAAAGTTCTTAAAAATTATTTTTAAATCATCAAATGATAATTATACTTTAATGGATATGATGGATAATGAATCTCATCGCGTTCGTGGAGACGGTAGTCCGTACGTACGCACGAGCGACAATATCATTCTTTTGATATTAAAATAATATATAATTGGATGGTATATCATATATAAAGAATCATTATCATGTTATATTTATTATTTAAATGAGTTTCACATCATTATTATACCCACCCAAATAATAATATATTGAATAACAATTACACCACGACGTGGAGACGGTAAGCCGTACGTACGCACGTATGGTGACATGTTATTCAAAGGGTGGATAGAATACTGAATATGGTTGTACCATATTTATAATAACATCACAGTATATATAAGATACTGTAGTTATTATTTTAGAATGGTAATAACAAAGAAAGAATAAGTGAAAGAAGAAAGGATCTTGAAAAGGGGTGGTGAAAACATTACATCTTCTTCGGGTTCTTCCTTTTGATTTGATCAAAAAAGATCCTTAGGTTGGCTTTCTGATCAATATAATGCCTCTAGGATGTAGTGACGGAGGTTGAGAGAGTATTTGGTCAGGGTTTTGCCGAACAAAAAGGCTTTGAAGGTGTGAAGAAATGAGAAGGAAGAGTGGCCTTTTATAAGAGGGGTGAGGGGCACCTTTGGAAAAACAAGAAATATTAATTTATATTAAATTAATATTCGGTTTCTAATGGCTCTAAAGTTGATTATTTAAATTTTATGGTAGGGATAGGTCAAAAACCATTCAACCAATATAATTTAGACAGGTTTGGGTCACTATATTAACATTATCTTTTAGTTTTAACTCTTAGTTAATTAGTTTGACATTTACCATGTCACTTTGTGTTTTTATATTATATAGTTAATAAACTTACTATATACATCCCAGAGACCACCCAAGTGGTCCATTAATGATATACCTATCATTATATAAGTCACTTGGCCGAACCTTAGATTTTTAAGAATTTAATATCAATTAATAATATAAAATTAGTTTTAAAAACTCTTTTATGTCAATTTTGACACTATTCAATAGTTGATTTTTGTGAAACTCATAACAGAATGATTACTTCGAAAAAAGTTAATTAAATCAATCCTAAATGTCATATTATCCTATAAAATAAGTTTAATTTATTAAAAGTATTAAATTATATTTATTTGGGTATTTATAATATCAATTATTTTAATTTTTCACTATTATAGTAATTACTGTATCATCATTGTGTCATAAATATATTAAATTATTTAATGTTTAAAAATTATAAATAAAATATAATTATGTAGGAAATATTATTTTATTTCTAATGAATATTTAAAATCGAATTTATCTTATGTATATCCCTATATTAAAAATGTTTTAGTAAATAAACATTGATTTTAACTCTTTTAACTCTTCTTTGAATTAAATAATAATAAATATCCTAATCTAATCCAAGTGGACCTAAATGATAATATTTTATTCCTAAGGTTGTTTTTGGTCGAGATACACTTGTACAATAGAATTAGGACATGTGTATGGGTAATATTAATATCATTTTTACCCTTAATTACCCTATTTACTTTTAACCGTGGTAAATAAAAGTAAAAAGTTACTATTCACCAAAAATTATTTTCATCTCATTGAACCAAAATTTACTTCTTGATATTAACCGTGTCTCTCGTATTTTTGAAATTCCATTCACAGAAGCGGTAAAATTATGTTTTATGAAAAATTCAGTGTTTTTAACTACCACTTAGTAGTTTCACTATTCATCAAAAATTGAAGTTTTTCAGAACAATGCCAAAATTTCACCCTAAGATATAATTGATATTCCAAATTCAAAAATGATGTCTATTTTAAAAAATTCTAAACATATAAGTTGCATTAATTAATTTTATAATTAATTCCAGCTGTCACAACAAATAGCGTGTTTTTAAGAAACAATATATATCAAAAGATTGACAATTGTTTAGGTCCAATTTCAAAGTGAAATTAATTCTAATGAACATCATTGGATAAAATGGTAAAAATATATTCTAATTATACTTTTAATCCACTAAATAATATAATTTATCACTATAAATTATTTTTATTTAAAAAGTTGTTTTTAATTAAAATTTAGTAATTTTCACTATTCATCAAAATATAAGTGTTATCCGAAAAGTTCCAAAATTTCACCCTAGGATAAATTCGATATTCCGAATCCAAAAATGAAGTCCATTTTGAGAGATAGATTTTATAAAATTTCAAAAAGTAGGTATTACTATTCATAACGGCTAGTTTGATTGGTTGTGGTGTGTTAGAATCTCGGAGTTGTGTACAATGCATGTCATTGCATTATTCGACGAGAAACGTATCGTGGAAGCTTGGGCTGTTACACATAGGCCCTAAATGAATTAATCTTTGTTGAACCACATGTTTAATAATAGAAATAATAATAATATTATTATTATTTACTTAACATGTGCAATAAAAATGAATAAAATAAATATTATTTCATTTCATAAATAAATTAATATTTATTTAAATGATAGTTAATATATTATTTTCACTAGACCAATAAATCAATACATCTTTCCTCCTTGGAATTTAATAAATCTTGAATAATAAATTTTATTCATTCTATACATAAAAAAATATTATATTCATGGTCTTATAAATAAATATTTAGTTTTACATCCAAGTTATTAAATTAATATTATATAATACATTATAAGTAATTCAAGAGATAAATTTATATTTTTTACGACCATATTGTAAATAAATATTTATTTATATATTAAACTAAAATATAATGAGTATATTAATAATTGTGATAAGTAAATCTAGGATAAACAATATTTATCCAGTATAAGAATAATATTTATTCTAACTGTTAAATATAAATAGTATTTTTTGAGGTTGATTGAAACACTAAGTGTGCACCCATATAGGTTTCTTCCTTAGCAGAATTAAGTAGGTTTTCTTAAAGTCCAATATCAGAATATTGAAATATGTAAATGTGCCCTATAGGAAGAATTTAATGTCACAATGATGAAAGAAACATATGAATGCTCACTGTGTAATAAAATAACATTGTTACGATATCTCTTATCAAAAAGGTTTTATACTCATGTCATCAACCTTTGTTCACAATATAACTTTTTTTATTTCTTGAAATGAAATGGGCCATCACCATTGGCATGGAATTTTAATTATACATTTTCATTCCAATCAAAGGGCCTAATATACCAGCTAATTTAAAAGGGAAGGGACAAATCCTCTATCAACTTATTCATTAATGACTTATCATTTGTTATATTCAAAATTCATAATACTTTCTGAAAACATGTTTCATCTCATTTTTAGTCAAAAAATAAAATTATGTGAGTCATGATATGAATTAATAATAATATTAAACTCTAAGTATCATTACAAACATTCAAAAAACAAGAATATCTGATGACATATAAACATGTGGAATTCCTACTTAAGAGTCTATCCTCTTAATCTTTCATTTGAAGATTACCAAGAGTCAACTTCATGAGATGAAGTCTCATCCACTTATGAGTATTAAAAAACTAATATAAAAACAAACTATATTTCATATTTTAGAATGTTATCCTGACCATGGAAGATAAGTTTAAGAAATATCATCCTAGCACTTCAATTTTCTCACCATAGTGGGGAACTATTGTGACCTCATCAATGCGACATATACTCTAAGAAATTATAACATTGATGTTATGAATAATAATAAATATATGAAAACATATTTATAAATATTCAATACTTTGAATGTATAAATAATCTAAAGTAAAAATCAGTTGTTTCAAGGGCACCATATCAAATAAAATAAACCATTAATATATTTTCAAAAAAAATATATGTTAATTAAAATACATTTTTTAGGATAAATTAAAATATATGAGTTTATCTTCCTAAAATTATTTTATAAAACACTTTTTATTTATATATAAATGAAACTATGTTTTTATAAAATCACATGTATATTTTCTAAGGGTTAGAATTTTTATCGTTCCATCAAAATTAGTATTCTTCAAAAAATAAAGATTTTATTTAAAAATTAAATATCTCATATTTATAAAATATTTTTGATAAAATTGATTTCATTTTTGGAGTTATCTCGTCAAAATTATGATAGGTACATTTTTTTGACATTTTTTTAAAAAAATCACTTTTTTTGTGAATAGTGATAATATGATAAAATATGATATTTCACATTATAAGTTAAAATACATGATTAATTATATATGGGATGATGTAAGTGTTGGATTTGAATAATAATTACTTATATTCATAATCATAAATCAAGTTTATGTGTTTGTAATTAATTGTATTTTTTTTTGAAAATTTGGAAATTTTCCAAAGTTTAGAGGAAACCATAAAGACAATCAAGACAAACTAATGAACATGAGCTATATGGAGTAAAATTTAATTATGTACTAGATTTACCAATTGAAGACTCTATCAAACTTATGAATGAATCTTAATAGGCTAAATTTCAAATAGTACCTGAGAAATCACATGACAAATGCATCGATCTTATGACCATCTGATCGACTGTGAAATATTTTTTTTTAAATTACTCAAGAGACTACAAGATCAATGAGGGTTACCATATGGCATATCTCAAAGATACCATAACTTACATATATTTATTTTTCACTGGGTTGAATTTACCATAAAACCATGTGGATCAACCACATGCCTATTTGATCGACCGTGGTGAAATTTTCACTAACTCCTCAATCAACTGCATGGGAAACCTAGCACCCATGAGGCAAATGTAAAAAGAATACATGGTGTTACCATTTTAATGAAATATCACTATGTGTTGGAGTGTATACATGTTTCTTTCTAATTGGATGCATGTTAAATTCAAATCAATCGTATGAACATATTCATAATTTTTAAAAAAGTTTGGAGCTATCGTGTGACTTCAAGATACAACATGATGATGTGGAGAAACTGCATGGGAGAGTTAGATTGTGTATAAGTGATGAATACACCACATGATCAGTTAATTCAACCATGTCAAGTATTATAAATTATTCAAATTACTGGATCAACCACAATTTTTAGCAATCAAGCATATGACATTTCATGGAATATGATTTGTTTTTATTGTAAGTGTTGGGCCTAATTTGAATGATATGACATGGTAATATTAAATAGACCTTGTCTAAAAGTAGGATTTATATTTTATTAAAAAATTATAACCACTTTTTCATGTATAATTAATTGAAAATTCGGAGATATTTATTTCTCCCAGATTTCATGCATAGTATTAAGATTCTTAATGACTTATTTATCATGAATTTTTTTAGAGGAAGATCTTTTTATAGAAGAATGTGTACAAATAAATATATACATGAAAAATGTTAGAATATTACGAGTTTCAAAAAAATTAATTAACCTATTATCTACAAATAAGATACTAAATTTTCATGAAACTTGACCGCATGATATGAGAACATCCTTCTATCTTTTCATATCATCACCAAACTAAAAGAAGACATCGAGAAGAGAAGAAACATCTGCAAAACAACTGAACTTAAATCTTTTCTAAATCAAATTATTTTCACTAATACTTCTCTATATTTATTTTTAATTTATTTTTGTGATTGAATTTTCTCTATATATGTTAAAGAAAAAACTCCTGTAGAGAATAGACGAGTACTCATATACTCTTACTATATTTTTTCTTTATATTTATACTCCTATGAAACTCGGTAATAGGGTTTGTTATAGCTTAGAAATCCCTATAAATTGTTTTATTTAAAATCCGATCTAGGTTATGGATCAACTTTTTATTTTTAATAAATGTTATTGGATGTGGGTGACTATAAAGTAGATAGGATGAGGTCCTGAATTGAGAATAAACCTCTTATATTTTTATATTCTAATGCATGTTTTAAAGTTTTAGTTACTCTATTTTTAAAAAATAGTTTTAAATATATTTTGAGAAACTATACTTTGATTTATAGCTTTCACATGTGATATTTATAATCATTGATGTAAGTAGAATAATATCAAAATATAAGGAAAACTATAGGATTATTTTAATTGAGTTTTGATCAAACTTACGAGAGGTTATTCAAAATAAATAAATCATATATACCTACTTTATTAGTTAACCTGTTGAATTTTAAACCACATTAATCTGTTTTATAAATTATTTTTAATAGAAATTTTTATTGGATACTCAATTCATCCTCGTCCAAAGTACTACTCTCTAAAAAAACATTTGGTATCAGAGAGAGGTTACTTTTTTAAATTATGATCATGTTTTACCCAAAAGATCTAAGTTTCGATAAATTTAAAATTCTTTGTTTATGGATACAAATAGACTATAGGGGACTAATACTAATAGGCCTCCATATTTTTATGGTAATAACTATAATCATGGAAGAATAAAATGAAAATCATATCTTGAGAGGTGTAATTTTGATATCTGAACCATAATTTAAAACAAATATAAAATAACTAAAGTTGTTATAGATAAACAGAGTGATTCCACTAAGGATGCTTATAATTACAATTGCAAATTTATGAATGTATTATACTGTGCACCTGGAGTAGATGAATTCAATAGAATATCAAAACGTTCCAAAAATTAATAAATTTGTGATACTTTATCTATGTTACATGAAGGCACATATAATATCAAAGAAATGATATTAAATATTATACTATTAAATATGATATATTCAAAATGAATATTGATAAGTCTAATTATAATATACATCTCAAATTTAATGAGATTATCAATATGATGCATACAATGGGAAAGACCATTGTTGACCAATCACAAGTGATAAGAATTATAATATGCTTAATAGAAATATGGAGAGGCATTACTGTATCCATCCTAGATCCATGTTATGTGAGAAATCTACCAATATAAGGTTTAATAGGAAAAATTATGATGTATGAGGAAGAAATATAGGTAAAAGATTAAGGTTCTAAACTAAAAAAACATTTTCATTCAAGGAATCATAGTCTAAAACTAAAGAAATAATTAAAGAATAGATCACCATTGTAAGTAATGGTGACTCCAAAATTGATGAAGATATGGATCATATACCCATAAGATTCAATAAATTATATAGAAAGAAAAATTTATTCAATAAATAAAACTTCGAAGGAAAGTATGATAAGTAAGAAGATTGGAAGAAAGATGGTAATTATGAATTTAACAACTTTGAGTGTAAAAGAAAAGGACACATCAAGGATGATTGTCTAAACATAATGGGAAGAAATATAAAAAGTCCATAATGAAAACATTGAGTGATTCTAATGACATATCTAGTGAATCTGATTCAAATAGAGAATAAAATAATGAAATGGCTAAGATGTGTTGTATGGAAATCAAATTTGAGGTAATAAATCAGATTGATACATATTATTATTATATTTTTGATAAATTTAAAATGACAATATTGATAAAAATGATATGTCAAGTAAATATCTCTTTGAATATTTCAATATACTAGATGAAAATTTTAATGAGATTAATGATAAATATAACAATTTAAAGAAATAACATAATTTATCTGATTGTATTAAATCTGAACTTATTATTAAAAAGGAAAACAACCAACTTATTCTCAAATAAAATAATGATTTAATCTTTTTAAATGAGAAACGAAAGAAAGATATTGAAGGTGTTATTGTAATAAATTAAACCCTGAATAAAATTGTTGGTAGTCATGTGGTACTTAAACCATGATATGGTTTGGTTATCAACCTATACTAAAAAACAAAAATATACAAAAAATATTTCATTCTTTGTTAAAATAATGTAAATATATTAGTAGTAAATAATATAATAGAAATATCTAAATCTGGATCAATCCATTTTGGATGAAATAGATATTTTTTATAATTCTTTTATGTATGTTCATAAATCTTAGAACACATGTTTCAAACATATATAGATCCTTAAAGCTTTCATTTTTAACCTTTATGGACCCAAACTGATCTAGGTACCAAAATTAGTGTGTATTTTATTTAATATAGGAAACCTGTTTGAAAATATCATGTACAAAGCTATGGTATATGGATAGTGAGTTTTCCAGACACATGACATGGAAATTCTCAAGCTTCTAATGTTTGATCAGATTAGATGGTGGTCATGTCACTTTTGGGGACAATTAAAAAGGAAAAATTATTTTCACTTTTCAAGTTGGTAACTCTAAAAATTATTTAATTTATAATGTTTTAGGGATTAAAATGAAATCTTATAAGAATATATCAATCGAGTGATGATGACTTACATGTTATGTTTGAGAAAATATTTTCAATATATTTTATTCTAAGTTTAATTTAGTCTTTATTACAGTGATAAATGACAGTTTTTGTACAATAGATTTAATTTTTTTAATTTCTTAGAATGTTTCTTGTTTAAATTCCTTCCATCATGAATATTGGATGTGGCATATGATACTAGGTCCATGTAATATATAATCAATTATAAATTTAGAAAAAAAGGTTTTAGTCAAGGATATTTATAATATAGATTTCCTAAAAGACAAAGTGTTCAGTCCCTTTAAAAAGAGAAAGAAAAATAAAGCTTTTTTTCAAATCAATGAAATAGGTGTATACCTCTAAAACGCTAGAATTATTTCACATGGACGTGTCTGGACCACCTAGAGTTTCATATTTACTAGGAAAATGTTATTCCTATGTAATAGTTGATGGATATTCAAGTTTTACATGTATATATTTCATGACATGTTAAAGTGAATCATGTAGATGTTTTTCAAAGTAGGAAAAATATGTAGATAACATTAGTGGACTTACGATTAAGAGTGTGAGAATTGATCATGTTTTTGAGTTTGAAAATCAAGATTTTGAATCCTTATGATAAAAAACTGCTATAATAATAATTTATCTTCTCCTTGAAAACCTTAATAGATGGGGGCACTATAAATAATGAATAGGACTCTTCAAGAGATAGCACAAACCATGCTTACTAAATATGACCTACCAGTCTATTTTTGGGATGAAGCTATAAACATAACTTCTTATGTAATTAATAGAGTCTTAATATGAAATATTTTAAAGAATAATCCATATAAATTATGGAATATAAGAATGATTAAGTAAAATTATTTCAATGTTTTTAACTGTAACATTTTAAAATACAAAGGATAATATTTATAATTTTTCTTCTAAGAGAGATGAGGGAATTTTTTTGGGTTATTCTACATCCAGTAAAGCCTATAGAGTTTTTAATAAAATAAAAATGTGATGGACGAATATATTCTTGTAAATTTTGATGAGACAGATCCACATGAAACTAAAGCTTCCTTATAAAACTTAGAGGATGGTATATATAATTTGAATATTTATTAAACCTCCAAAACCAATTATCTTTCAAATAATTTAGTTGAAAAATCACCCTCAAATTCCTTTTAAGGGAACTGGAACATGATGAAAATTTAAAAGAATCTAGTATACCTAGAACCATTAGAACCCATAGAGACTATCCTTTAGATGGTATTGGTGGAGATCTAAATAGAGAAAGCTAAACTGTAAAATAACTTAGAAACAAAGATAAAAATTAAGCATTATTTTCACAAATTGAACCCAAAAACACAAATTAGGCAATTATTGATGAACATTGGGTGATGGCTACGCCAAAATAATTGAATCAATTTGTAAGTAATGGAGTATATTAATTAGTTGAGAGAATTAAATATTATTTAACCATTAACACTAAATGGGTATATAGAGACATTATTGATGAATTTTGAAATATTATCATATATAATGCTTGATCGATAAAACAAGGTTATAGTGAAGAGGAAAGCATTGACTATGAAAAAACCTTTTCTCCAGTAGCTAGACTTGAATCCATTAGGATTATTCTTTCTTATGAAGTACATATAAATTTTATGTTAAATAAAATGGATTTTAAGATTGATTTCCTTAATGGTTATAGTTTTTAGGATGTTTTTATTGAACAACCACCATGCTTTTCAAATCCTCATGTTTTAAATCATTTATTTAAATTAACTAAATCACTTTATGGTTTAAAAAAAGATTATAGAGCTTTTTATTCTAAGACCAATACTTTTATTATTTAAAATGTGTTTTCAAAAGGCATTATTGATCATACATTATTTATGAAAATAAATTCAAAATAAGTTTTCATTGTACATAAATATGTTGATGATTTTTTTTGGTTCTTTAAGAAATTAATTATATAATAAAATTTTAAAAATAATGAAAAATAAAATTTAAATTAGTTTGATGGGTGAACTAAAATTATTTCATTATTATAAAATCATTCAAAATAAATAAGGAATTATTTTAAACCAATCTAATGACAGTAAATATATTTTAAAACATTTTTTATTAGATAGTCCAAAAGGAAGTGATACTACAGTGAGTACCATCTTTAAATTAGATCTAGATGAATTTGGGAAATGAGTTGAACAAACAATTTATAGAGGTATGATCGTAAGTTTACTTTAATTAACATGTATTCAATATGATATTATGATTAATGTGTGTATGCATTCTCATTTTCAAGAGAATTCCATGGAATCACACATAACTACTATTTTTTTTGAAATAAATCAATAGACAACTAATTTTGGATTTTTATATGCTAGTGGATTTAATTTTGAAATAATTTTCCATTTTGATATTAACTTTGGTGGATGTAAGTTAGATAAAAAAGAACCTCTCAAACATGTCATTTCTTGGTAAAGTCTCTTGTATCACAGCGTAACAAAAAATACAATTTTTCTACATTTTCCACTACTAAATATGAATAAATAGTCATAAAAAGTTTCTATACTTAGATTCTGCGAATGATATACACATTACTTGACTATGGATATAAATTTAGGCATACACCTATAAATAGTGACAACACAAGTGCTATTAATATTTAAAATAATACTATATCTCAACCTAGGAAAAATAACATTGATACAAGACAAAATAATTTTAGAGATCATTTTAAAAAATAGAGATATCACTCTAGAATTCATCAAAACATAACATCATCTTGATAATATTTTTACAAATCCTATGAATTATGAGAGATTAAATTGTATTCAATATTAGTTAAAAATGATCAATTATGTTTAATTTTTTTTGTTTAATTTAGTATATATTAAATATATTTCTTTATGATTTAAAGTAATATGTAATGATAAATTATTATTATAATGAATATTCAATTAATTGTTTTTTGTTAAATATATGTTAATTATTTTTAAGTATTATAAGTGTTTTATTTCCATTTCATTCATTTTTCTCTACTTCAATCAAGAAATGATATTAATATCCTAAAATAGAATTGGAATCATCATGTTCCTTTCCAAATTGAGCCAAATACTCTTTCAACCCTTCATTTACCAAATCCCAAGCCTTCTAATCTTCAAATAATAGTTTTGAGTAGTTTAGATGAAGTGATCATTCAAAGAAGACACTCCTAAATCTTTTTATTCTTCTAAAAATAAAATGAAACCACAGGTGGATATAGAAATCTATAAAAGGTTCATATTTTTTATGTGAATTCACCCAAAAAAAGAAGTAGATATTTAAGGGTTTAGGGAAAGTCTTTATCTAGTTTTAGAGCCATAATTTAAAAAGTATGGACCAACTTGTTTTTATAAATTAATTGATGTTTCAATCCTTATTTAGTTAAAGAGTTTTACAGATATAAGGTGTTTAAAGTTTAAGATTATATGGATATCATAAGAACCTTATTTGATGGCCATGAATGTGATTTCTCTTCAAATATTTAGGATGAGAGATTAAAAGTACCATATTAATGTGAGTTTGAGGACTACCAAAGTTCTTATCCTTTAAAATATATGCATTTTGAGATTTTAAATTCATTAAAGGAGTGAACTATTGTTATAAGCTATCAACATATTAGTGATACTGAATTAAATGTAGAGTGTAGGCTATTTTTTATGTTTATACAACATAAAATTTCCCCTATAAAATTTTAATTTAGGACTGTTAGTTACCAATAACTCTTCTTTATATACTTAAAAGTATACGAGATTCAGATAAATCAGCTCATATTTTTGATGAGGCATATGGAAGATCTCAGTAAAAACTCCTTAATATTTAACACTCCACCTTACCCCAAGCTCATTTCAAATCTTATTAAATAGAAAATACTTAGTCCTAAGGGAGTAGAAAAGACAATACATTTAGTTTGTGTTTTTCTTAACCAAACCATGTGTAAGAGAATAAAAAATAGCTACAATATGTAGAAGAAGATTTTATTAGAAGATGAGGTTACGCTTTATGAGTGCTTCAATCCAACAAGGAACTATACTAGACCAAGAGATGTAATAGACCCACGATTAAATCCTGACCAGATAGTTGAGGATAAAAAATATTTTGATGAGAATGGATCTCATGGTATTTATGACATAGTTAATGAGTAAAAAATATATTATGAAGACAACATGGGATTCTCATATGGTCATGAAGTCTCAAAGGATTCAAAAGTCCCAATAGAGGAAGAATCACTAAGAGAAGTGGTATAAACTCTTAAGGGGGATAAAAATATAAGATATGTTCTATTTAGAACAAAACTCACTAACTTAAAGAGTGTTAAAGATGATGATTCAATTTGAGATAGTACTCCCATATTTGATGTTTGGGGAGCCCCTATTTTTGATTCAAACCCTCCTAAGAGAAATGCATCTCTAGAGAACAATTTATTTAATTTGGATCTATTTTATTCTAGTAATGGTGATGATAAAGTTGATCATAATAATGATAATCCACCTAGTCCAAAATAAAATTCCATAAAAATAATTTCTGAAGTTCCATAACCTATTGGGATGAGACACTCTTCACCTGTACTAGAGGAATAAGTCAGGATTTAGCCTTATAATGATATATTTAATTTTTTGGATATAATCCTTTGGAACCTATTATAACTTGTTCTATATGACATGAATCTAAATTTTTTTTAGGGTAATACAATTTATTATTTATCTCCTAAAAAATGTGGTTCTGATTATTGAATTTTTAGATAGTTTAATTAAAAAAATCGAGAAGACTCAATGTGAATTTTTAGATAATGAGGGATCTATGTTGATACCTTCAGAGTTGGAGTTCAGTGAATCAAATACTAACCCCAGTCTCACTTCATATCCTCAAGCTACACATACTTTATCTATATATTCTCCACCTCAACCAGGTACAACTCCTTATACTTTGGTTTTCACTTCACATGATTTTATCCAGTTCAAGAATGATCTTCTATTTTTGTTGAAAGAATTTTTTCTTTGTATCAATAGTTAGAATAAATGTAACAGGAAAAGGGATGTTACCTATACTATTGGCAGTAATGTGGTTCATATACAACCTAATATGTTTCTAAAGTTAGATCATATAGATCATGATATTACTAATTTTATAACTCAAAGGGATGATTTATAAGGATATATTTGGGATCTTCAAGTTAATCTGTTTGATATTATTTCTATGATAGACATGAGAAACCTTTATATAATAACCATTACTTCCTAAACTTTGGTTTTTACTCCTTCTACATCTATTTCTAGAGATTATGAACTTATTATAAGACTTGTGCATAAGGAAATAAAAAATCTATATGATAGTGTTAAGGATATCAGGAACCAAGTTAAAATGGGTGTTTCTGCCCATGGTGAGAAGATTTATGACATAGTTAAGTAAGTAATATTAAGGATTCAAAGTAAAATTATATAATTAAGGGAGATATAAATTATTATCTCAAATGAATTTAAACCAAGTGAGACTTGAAAAATCAGTTTCAATCTTTGGTTAGAGACCTTAAAATACCTCCTCTAATCAAAGATTTAAAAGTCATTGTGGAGAACCTATTGATTATGGATCCCCTAACAGATCTGTTTATGTTAGAGAAAGATGAGTTTTTATAGATTATTAAGCATGGTTATATAGATTTGATAGAAATTACTAGGCTATTGGATCCCAATATGTATGCTAAAAATTCTCAAGTTCTACACCTATGGCTCTTCTTTTAACCATTATTCCTCTTTCTTCTTCCCAAGGTATAAAAGAAGTCTTTAATTTAGTTTCTAAAACTAATTCTACTCTAGTTTTCTATACTACTACCGATACACCTTCTACATGTACATTTGGTCTCAATATAACTTAATACTTTTTTTAAATTAGGTCTTTTTCCAAATCTTTCATGATTCTAGGAGATACTTCTACTCCTCACCTTGCACCTCCTCCTTCTCTAATTATTGGAAAAAATCACCACATTGATCCTTATACCCTTCTCGATTCAAAAAAATCTTATTATTATAAGAGATTGGGATAGGTCGTTATGTAATAAATTATTTTGTAATTTAAATGAAATATTTTTTATTCATATTTATGTATCTTTATTTTATGAAATTTATTTTTTCTATTTATCTTTTCTTTATCACCCCTTCAACATTATATTTGATAATACCAAAAGGGCGAGTAAAATATTATATGTTAATATGTTAATTTTTTTTATTATATAGTATATTGATATAGTAATATTTACATAGTTAATTAGTGAATTGTATATCACTATTAATGCCTTGATTTATGATGATAAAAAAGGAAGATATTTTTAGCTTAGTCCAATAGTTCCTTATTTTAATAATAATAATGAATTTTTATATGTTTTTAAGAAGATATGTTTTTCATGTAAGATATACATTTTACTACAAAATTTGAAAAATTTACAAATTATGGAAGTTACCAAAAATCTAATCAAGCTAGACCATCGACTGTGAGTCTAAAAGAGTGAGATTTAACAAATTAATTGATTGAAAATATGAATAATAAATTGATTTCATGAATAATCCATAGAACATATAGAGAAATAATAATAGGATAAATTTCAAAAATCAATAGAGTGAAAACAAAAAAAATGCATCAACCATATGACTATAAGATCAAGTTTGACAAGAATATCACAAATTACTCAAGCGGCCACATGGTATATCTCAGAGTGACTACACAACCTATATTTTAGTGACATAAACTGTATTAGAAATTTTTCAATGGGTTGAGTCGACCGAAGAACCAAGTTGATCGAATATACACCTATTTGATCGATCGTGATGAATTTCTTGCTCACTCCTCAATCGACCGTATGAGCATCAAGGAGACCATAGGGATAACTTGAGGTGAACACATGATTTTCAAACCTCTCTATGTATTGTGGAGTCTAAACATGTTTTTATAATAAAATTAATTTTGAAGTCAGAGCAACCGTATGAAAATATTCATATTTTTAAAAAATGTTGGAGCTATCATGAGACTTTAAGGAACCACATGTTGTATCGAAGCCACAAATAAGAGATTTGTATTTTGGATAAGTGATGAAGAATCTTCATGACCAGTTGAAGTAATCATATCTAGTAGTTTAAATACTTTATAGTACTAGACTTACCATAAGTTCAAGAAATCGACTATGTAATTTCTCGAGGAATATGATTAGTATCTCCAATAATCATTAGATGTACTATGGATGAGATAATGTGGGACACTTAAAGTGACCATGTCTAAAAGATAGAATTATATTTTAATATAATATTCCAACCACTTTTCTGTGTATAATTAAATGAAACGTTAGAGGCATTTATTAATCCCTAATTTCAATCTGAGTACGAGGATTCTAAATGATCCATTTCCAATGGCTCTTTTTAGAAGAATATTTCTTTTTTATATAAGACTAACATCAGAGAAAGGTATATATAAAAAAAGTGGGAATATTATGTGCATGAAAAATGTGAAATCCTATGTTCTAAAAATATATGATACTATGTTTTTATGAAAAAATGACCGCATGATATGATAAAATCCTCCTGTCTTCGTATCTAATCACCAAACTAAAAGAATGAATAAAGAATAGCATAAACATATATAAAATAACTGAAGTGTAATATTTTCTATATTGAATTATTTTCACTTCTATTTCTATATTTTTTTATTAGTTTTGAGTTTTTCTTCAATTATATATATATATATATATATATATATATATATATATTAAAGAAAAAACTCTTATAGAATTGAAGATCACTTAGATACTCTTACTCTATTTTACTTCATATTTTTACTCCCATAAAAACTGTGGGAGAAGTATTGTATTAGCCTAGACAACTCTATGTGTTGTTGTATATAAAACATGATCTAGATTGTGGATCATATATTTATTTTTAATAAACATTATTAGTAGTAGGTTACTGTCAAGTGAAGAGTATTAAGTATCATCTTGAGGCTGAACCACTTTTTTTATATTCAACTGGGTGTTTTAATGTTTGGTTTACACAATTTTTTAAAACATTTTTTTAATATCTTTTTAAAAATTTTACTTTGATATATCTCTTTTACATGTGGTATTTATACTATTGGATTTAAGTAGAATAATTTTAAAATATTAAGATAATCATAAGACTAAGTTTTGATCATAATTATTTGAGGTTATTCAAAATAATTAAATTAGATATATTTACTGCATTAGTTTACTTGGGGAATTTTAAACAAGGGGATTTTGTTTTGTAAATTGTTTTTAATTGAAATTTTTATTGGATTATAAATTCACCCCCTTATTAGTTACTATAATTTGTCCAATAGCAAAAATACATTTTCTCAACCTCTTATGCACCAATTACAATATATAGTTATATGAATCATAAATATTGGTTGTCTTGAGAAACAAATTACAAATTAATGAAAATTATATTAAAAAACACCTCTCTCATCTACTCATAAATACCACCATTCAATAAAATACTTCTCCACACACATTAAGGTTCATATATTATCCAAAATCAACCCAAATATCTTCCTAGATCCCTTATTCAATCCTTTTAGGTTTTTTATTTATAAAATACTAATCTTTTGGGTGATAATAGCATTTCAAAAGAGGATTTCCAAAGGAAGAGGTAATTCTATCAACCAAAAACTCTTAAGTTTGATTTCTTTTCAACATCATAAAAATATATTCTATAAAACCTAATATAATTGCACCAATATCATAAATATACTTAAATGTTATTATATTTATGGAATAACTATTATCCACCTTTTTTTCATTTATTCCAAACTAAAACATCACCCATATTATGGTCAGTTCCTTGCCTCCAAAGACAATATATTTCATTTTCATTACCACCTTCATGGATGGTTATAATAAAGTTTTATTATTAAATATGATATTAATAATTATATTATATTATATTATATTTTTTGGAATGGGTAAATAAAAATAAAGAATAAATTAAACTAATTAAGTTCAATATGTTTGGAAAAACCTCCTAAACAAACTAACCATCAAACAGTAAAATTTATACCCAATAAATCATGATTACTTTTAATGAATATTTGATATTTAAAACATTTTTTAAATATAGAAATAAGTTAACTCAACATAATTTTTGTTATAGAGTTATATACCCCTTATAAAAATAATTACCATGAAACCGATGCAACCTTAGAACCATGTAATGAACATACTCTAGATGATGAACCTAAACATAATGTCATAATAAAGTGATCATAAACAAAAAATCAAAGAATAATAATAAATATAATATCCATGAAAAAGGTTAAAAATCAAGTAGTTAATAAATTTAATTTTATTATTACAGAGGCTAGACACACACAAACCAAGTGATTCAGGACTCTAGGAAATGAAATTTTTAAAACAACCTTTTTCATTAGGTTATGATTTCTATTTACTTACCTCTATTTTTATATATTTTATTCACATATACTTATATATTTTTATATATGTTATTTATATATATACCAGTTTTATTTTATATTTCTTTTATGGGGATATATATATTTTTCATGTTCTATTCTTAATCATTATTTTAAAAAAACTTGTTTAATGGGAACTTTTATATTCAATATTCATTTTCATGTGATGGTATTTATAATTTTTTTCTCCCATTATTTCGAAATATAATAAATTTTTTATATGGAAACATTCTGATTAATTTCTAGTGTTTAAAAAACACAATATATTTACTTTCATTAAAATATTATCTACTCATGTCTTGAAACATCGTTTAAGAGATTCATTTCTACACATACTTCTCCACTCCATTATTAGGAATTTTATTAAACTGAAATAATTAATCATGAAATATTATTATTTACTCAATTATTAACATAAAAATTACTTTAATACCTTATTTTCATGGTAATCATTAGGATATTAAATTTTTTTATGCTTTGAGGCAAGATTATGTAACCCATTTACATTTCATTGGATTTCTCATGTTTATTATTTATTCCTGATTTATTTTCCTTATGTGGAACACATAGGAATGTACATATTATGATTTAAAGTGTGAGATTAGAAATATATAACCCCTAATTCATTGGTTAATGTTTTCATCTCATGAGATACCATGTATGGTGCATGAACAATAATCCTAGCACACAATGTTATATTGTCTTGGAAGTGATCCATGAATTATGATTATGATGTTATGTTTTATGTTATTTATAAATTTCTATAACTACATGATAAGATTATATCATATAATTTATGAAATTAGGCCATGTAAATTGTCATGATCCATCCCAAGTTATCCTGACACATCACCTAGGTTAGCTCAAAATAAAGCCTGAAGGGTGTTCTTGATCCCCACAAACTGAAAACTTGTGTCATGGAATCATAAAAAGACTATTTGGGAATTATTTTAACCTCAAATAAAAGTAAATAAAGTAACATAACCTTACTAAAAACCTTTCATATAACATCCATATGTTGGAAGTCCAAGAAAAATAATATAAGAAAAGACAAAAAAATAAAGGAACCAATTAAGTTATAAATAATAAACATTATTCAACTCATTTATATCAAATTTTATACAAAATAAAATATAAATATAAAAAAAATCTAGTAAAAATGATCTAATATAAGAATAAAATGATAGCCAAATAGGTTGCTACATCAATTTCCAAAAGAAAACAAAAACCAAACTAAATCGGAAGAACACCTCCATGTGACCCACTATCACTCCACATATCTATAGTGACTATTAATAAAACTGAATAAAAATGTATAATATAAAAAAAGAACATGGAAAAAGTTTAAAACATAAGAGTTTCAAACACACACATAAGTGTGTATGTAGGGTGTGAGATAACATGCCTAACAGGATCACACCAAGGATTCTATACAATTCCTTTCATAAATAAGTATATAAATTCTAGTTTGAAATAAAAAATAAAATATGTTTTTTCCATTTTATAATGTCTGAAGAAAATAAAACCATATAACTTTAATAATAAGAAACAATCACTTTCTATTTTATAAAAACCACATGAAATCCCTATTTATATAATGTATTTTTATTAAATTGATGAAATGAGGGCCTTTTAAATCATAGAAAAAGAAACAAAACCATTTTTTTACTTATTTTTAAATATTTATCAAAATAAAATCCATTAATAAAAATCATTACCTTTTATTCAAAAATAACTTTCAAAAACAAATATTAAAATTCATTAAAAAAACTACACCAATCATAAAATATTAGAAACATAATCTAGATGATACTAATATTTCCAAGAAACACAACAAGATAATAAAATTTTCCATATTAATAATAATAAAAAGTATATATCAATAAGAACTAAATGTGAATCCTTTACTTGGGACCACCAATAAAATAATAAGTGTCCTGGGGTTCACCCTGGGTCTTAATGTGAGATGATCCCAACAATTCTATAACAAAAATGATCAAATATTGACCAAAGTTTCATCTAAAACATCACAAGACACCTAAATTTTCTAGGCTATCCTCCTCGAGGGAACTATCCTAGTACTATAAAAGCATACACTAGGGGACACTGGTGTTTGAGCTAACTAGTGTAACATGGGTAAAGATCTCCCACTTAGATAATAGATTTCCCATGAATAAACCAACGTGGAGGTGTTCAATCAATTAATCCAAAGTTAATATATACTTCAATAAATCATAACCAAAACATCACACCTCACATAAAACAACCATTCATGAAATAAAACCTTTTTTATATCATAAAACTATCACATAACATTTAAAATCCCAAAAAGGGATAAATAAGAAGAAGGGGATATAATGAGGGTCTCATTAATATTAAATCATTTATTTTATAAGGTTATAAATGGGCCTTTAAGGAATCTGAATTGGGATTCCAAGTCATTTTAATTTCTTATAAAATACACTTTCAAAATAACCTTTAGAAACCATTTAGAAAATAATAACCCCATTTATCCCAAAACCATTCATCAAAATATAATTTATTCTTTTTAAAACTAGAACAGGGATGAACCCCTCAATTTTACATAAAAAATAATTTAAATATCCCTATATTAATTTTCAAAAGTGTATTATCATTATTGGGAAATTATTTGAAATATATTGTAGAAAATAATCATAGAACCATTTATACCAAGACATAATACTATAGAAAAAATTTTAAGAACCCATCATAGATATTGTACATATATATAATTCCATTTAAAATTAAATCATAAAACCCAAGAATCACATAAATTTAAAAATAATGGAATAAAATAAAAACACCAACCACATTATAAGTATAATTTTACCACCTTCAGTGGAAAATTAATAACCAAGTTGGAAATCAACCTTACCAATCCTTAAATGACCAAAACCCTAATATGGAACCAAACCAAACCTTAAACCTCGCTTGTATTAAAATTTGGGTTCTAGGGAGAAAGAAAAACGTAGGAGAAATGGAAGAGGTATGAGAGTTTAAGAGAAAAGAAGAATATAAAGATAGATTACCTTGAAAACCACTTTAGAATATGAAGAGAAGAATCCAAAATCAAAGGGGAGTAGGATAGATCTCTCCTTAGAGATCTTAAGAGGCTGTATGCATGAAATGAAAGGGGAAGGAGGATCCAAGGCCCTAAAACCTAAAGAGTAAAAAATGATCAATCTAAATTTTATGTGAATCTGGGAAGGTTGTATGGTTTGGATGAATAATTTGATAAAAAATTAACCAACCATACAAGAGAGATTAGAAGGAAACTACCTGACTTGTATAGTTTAGACATATACATTACCAAAATATGTATCTACCATATAGAACCCACAACTAAAAACTGCAACACTATATGTTTTTTCTCACATGGTTTCCCCTAAATTTTTGGTAACCATGTCATAGAGGAAAACGCTTATAATTCCAAATTTCAAATCCAAAACATCCAAAATTAAAAAATAACCCAAAAATAAATAATGTAATATCCATGTTAGGATAGTTATATCGCTAAGAGGGGAAGGGGGAGAAATAGTGATATATTTTTATTTTAATTTTACATATTCTTGAAATAACCTTCACTTCCTATTAAATATTTATTTATCTACTAAAATAACAAACACATATCCAACAGAACACAATAATTTACAAGGTTCAGTACTCAACTAGAGTAGCTACATCCTTAATATGATTTGGAAACAATACAATACCACAAAGTCCACTAGAAAAAATTACTTTTGTACAGACTATAATGAGTGGGATAGTACCTTTAAATCATGTAGCACTATGTTCAATAATACAGTGCAAATCCTTCAAGTACTACAAAATGTAATGAAATGTTTTTTAACAAACACGTTACAGTGATGCTTGATCAACATCCAATAATTATTAAAAAATAGTTCTTAACTTCCTTACTTAGATTTAGGAAAGAACTTCTTTTAGACTTCATAATGGTAATCAATCTGATTTCCCAGTCTGATTCCCAAGTATGATTTCTCAATATAGAATTATTGCTTTGTAAGAATACCACTGAAACAATCCAAACCACTTATAATCTGAATATATAAATCCAAGTCTAATTCATAGTTTTATGATCTATACCAATATAGTGATAAGATGAATATTATCTTGGCTCTTCTCCTTTATTCTTATATTTAACAAACATATTCAAGAAAACTAAATCTGTAAAATTATTCTTTATAGAATTATAGAGATTCTATCTATTCTTTCTTGAGTGATGCAAGTCATAATACACAATTTATTCCCCCCTTTTATAGATATGCTAAAATTTTCCCAAATTTTCAATATTCCTTAAATCTCATATATTTATTTGAATTATTTAGTTTATTTAATTTCCCTTCAATTTCAAACTCTTCTTTGACTTCTTCTATGATTTATACTTCTTAACTAATCTCCAGTCTGAATTCAAGTCTCTATTCTAATTACCCAATACAATTTATTTATTACGATGCTCTATACCACTTGAATATATAAAGAAATTTATTGATTCAATCTTATTAGAAAAAATTTAGTCCAATTAGGATTCTGATTTGCGATTACAATTTTTTCATTATGATGAGGGTATTTGGTCACTCTAATTTTCTTGACCCACTTTTAAATAAATCAATACTGAAGACATCACATTAAATTTCTCTGTAAAAATTGGAAAACCAAATTTCTAATTCTGATTTATTTATTATAATGAAGATAACATATTCTTCAATACAATGCCTCTTGAACCTCATGTAAATAAACAAACCTAAAATCAAATCAAAGTTATTTTTTATCTATACCCACTTGTTAAAAAAAGAAAACCAACAACTCATCTTTATGGAAATGGTTGACTAAATTTTTTATTAATCCCTACCCATCCATTTTGTATTTCCCCCCTATAAATTTACTACATTTTCCTTTTATTTGGTACCAACAACTACCAAAAAATAATTACCCCTTCATTTGTTATGGTAGAATACCGAATCTGATGAACCTATATTAATAGCTTCTACTTCAGTAACATCTTTCTTTTTTGGATATGATACCAATGAAATTCCAACACTTAACTTCTTTATATTTTCTGATTATAAAAGTCATAAAATTTTTTCATCAAAGATTAAAATATTTTGGAATTTAGTCTAAATGAAAACCAATACCTTTGATATCATTCATTACGATCAACCTTCTTAGCCTTTAACAAATCTGTACTTGGAAATCTAGTACCAATGTAATGAGACAAGAAAGGGTTTTTTACAAAAACTTTCTTATAATCATGAGTTCTTCATGACATTTAAAACATTTAAGATAAGCTTCAGTATCATATGACTTATAATTGAATGTATTGTAACTTACAATTCCTACAGCAACATATTCCTTTCCTACTAAGCTTGAATATGATGGAAACACTCCCCCTTTATTTTATCAAGCTAGAATCACAAGTTTTAGAACATGCTCACGATTTTTAGAAATATAAAATAGAAAAGAATCATCATATTTCTATCAGATCCAATCTCAATCTGATCCTATTCCGCATTACGGTTATAACCTTATTCCAGACCGAAGCTGAGACTGATGATCCTTTTCTTCCAAAAAAACATCTTCCAAATATGATGTAATTTCTTAATAAATGTGAGTCATAAATCTTGAATATGGTGGTCATTCCTATTTTTGAATTTTACAAAGTGAATTGATTTATCTTCTTTGATAACAAAATAAAACACACTTGTAAGACAAACTTCTTCTTACTTCCAAAAACCTTCTCCAACCAACATGGTACCAATAATATCCCCCTTTTTATTTTGTTGTCAACCAAGATTCACAAATCACCAAATTTTTTAACCTAAATCTTTATATTAATTATCAACAATTTTAAGCCTACGTGAGCTAACTCATTGTATGAAATAAGAATCATTGAAAACAAAACCATGCTGCCCAAAAGTAGTATTTCATGAAACATCCTCAACTTTTGTTCAGATATATATTTTATTTATCAACATTTTAGTAAAAAAAGTTTGTTTTTCTTAAACACTATAATAAACAGCTAGAATACTTTACAAATTAACATGTTGAGTTTCACATCTTACCCACAAATATCCCTTTATACATGATTACTTAAAAGGATTAGCACGTATTTAATGGATAGAATTATGAAAACAATCCTCACCACCTTGAAAACTCTATCCAAATACCAGATGGGATAAGGAAAAAAAACAAACCTCAACCATGATAAGAAAGAGGTTGGATTCCCATGTTCAACCATAGATTAGAAAAATTATTATTGGTAAAGGTATTGTGAAAATTGTAGAAACTTTTTCCGATGTAGGAACATAGTCCAGCATAAATTCATTCTTCTCCACATGCTCTTTGAGAAAATAATATTTGATATCAATATGTTTTTAATGAGAATGTTGAACGAAATTCTCTGTAAGGATGATTGCACTTTGATTATGACAGCCCAAGATCATGGGTAACTGCACTTCCAAAAGTAATCCTTCTAACTGAGTTTTCATCCACATAAGTACGGTATCATCATGAGTGGCAGTAACATAGTCAACATCAACTATTATAATAGTTAATATTTTTTCCTTTTTATGAAAACTAACAAAACTTTTTCCTAGAAAGAAAACTATACTAGATTTTTATTTTCTATCATCAACATTTCCTTCCCAATCAGCATCTAAATACCCAACAAAGTAAATACTTTATAAGATATCATACTTGATTATGATTTTTTTGTGCCATTGATATATTTTATAATTATATTTTCAGCTAGTAAATTTTATTTTTAGGAGAAATTTTAAATATTTCACATAAGGAAATGAAATAACAAATGTCGGGTCTTTAGGAAGTAAAATATAATAAACCTCTAATCAGCTATCTAAACTCTTTCTAATTAACTTCTTTGCCTTCTCCATATTTATAAAATTTGGTTCCCAATGAAATTTTTATGGAACACAGTTTCAAATTTTCTATACCGAACTTCATAAGAAGTTCTTTAACATACTTTTATTGAGAAAGAAAAATATGTTTCCTCTTTTGTAAAATTTTCAACCCACAAAAGTATTTCATTTCTCCCAACATGCACATCTCAAACAACATTTTCAACTCTTCATAAAATCTTTCAAAAGTTCATTCATCATTCCAAATAATGATAACATTATCAATATAAATAAGTATGATGTGGGAAAACTACCAACTTTACTTGATGTAATGATTACGGTCAGCTCTTTATTTATTAAAATTTCTCTTCCACAAGTGTAACACCAGAAAATTATATGGTAAGGAAATTTTATTTGATATCTTGTAAAAAACACAACACCAAGAATATAAAGAAATATAATATAATGAGAAATTATAATATATTTACTATTTTTAATATATTAAATATAATTTATAGCTTGAAATGAACGTGACCCTGAGTTATCATACGTCACATGAAACATGTTTCTTCAGTGGCTTGTGCTACATGCAAGACTATGTTTTATATAATCATAATATATTATTAAAAATATTATTATTTAATATTATAAGATACAACCAAGCTATTAAATTGATAGTTATGAATATTATTAACTAACTTATGAAAATATATAGTTTAATTCATTGGTTACCTATTAATTATAAATAAATATAGAATCCAAATGAATATAAAGGGAATGATTTTTATAAAAGAATATTTTTATATGAAAAATGAGATTTATCACAATAAGTTAAATTAATTACTATTAGTGAATGAAATTAATTAAATTTATATGTTATATATTCAATAAAATTTGTTTTATATTCAACAATTTTATTTTATAAGCATAATATTATAACAAAACCAATATTACATATAAAAACCTATATCTTTATAAAGACACTTAGACTACCTTTTAATGAAGAACCTATTTTAAATCAAACTTTTGAAACTTTTAGAAAAATTATATGTAAAAATTAATCTCATATTTTAAAATGAAATAAAAAAATTATCATAGGGTGATGTTTTGATATTTTTATGTGAGGTTTCATTTTTTAATGAATAGTTAAAAATAATTAATTTATTCAAAACTGTGTTTTAATATAATTTAAATATAGTGTTAAATTAAATTTTAATTTTGTTTTAAAGTTAAAATATATAAATTATTTATCAATTATTACAATTTAGGTCATTTTAATCAATTTCACTTTGAATTTGGTCATAAAAACTTAGCAAACTTTGGAATGTTTTAGCTTTAAAAACCAGTATTACAGTTCCATCTGAGGGATTAATTTTAATTTAATTTATTCTATTCATGTGATTGGTATTTTTAAAAATGGATTAAATACCTATATTAATAATAATATATAATATATAATATGGAAAAATTAGTTTTTGCCCAAAAATATTAAACAATGTAATTACAATTAATTACAATGATTAGGGTGAAATTAAGCTTAACAAGTGACTAAACCTTAATCTTAATTGCTGAAATAACTGAGAAACTTGTAAAAAATACATTTAATGGAAATATTTAGACCCTATCATCCATTTTATATAATTTAAAAAATTATTGGATCCACTTTTCCTGGAAGAAACATGGTTGTAATTTCTCTTTACAAAATTAACAAAAGTGTCGCTCCTCCACTATAAAAAGGACTCCTCTCCTCCCACTTCTTAAAAACTATCAAGACACTTTTTATCAACTAATATATGCACAAATATCTCCTAAAAATCATTATCATAATCTTATAATACTCTTCTTGGGTAGAAATCAATCCAAGTATGATATTTGGTGTAAACCAAAAAGAGTCACCCAAAGAAGAGGTAACATCTTTACTTAAGCTCTTTAGTTTTCTTTCCATTATCGACTACCTAAAATATTATTATTTCATGGTTATATAAAAAAAGTATCATAAATAAACTATTATGTTTTTATTCTAATTTTTTTACCTACAATCACACACATGTCCATCTAATGGGTAACGAACATATTATTTAAGTGTACAGTGAACTACCGCCTTACGAAATAATGATTTTTAATTTCTTATTCACTACATTTTGTGGTTGGTAATTATGATGTAAAATATATTTATTTATGTTATATATGATATTTATAATGTATTTATTCTTATATAGTTATTTTATAATACATACCCTTATAATTTCCATTTTGTGTAAATACGATAACATCATTTTTGGAAGTGTGGACTACTGCCACCTAAAAGTGATGAGATTCATTCAAAAAATACATGGAATGTATAAAGGATGGTTTTAATTAAAAATATGTAACATAAATGAATTATATATTATATTCAATATATAATTATCTTTTTTTTAAATATAATATATATTATTTTTTTATTACCCTTTCACACACATAAAAAGTGATAACGTCATTCGTGGACGTGTGGACTACCGCCTCCTCGACACGATGTGATTCCGTTTACATACAATAATTAAATATATAAGTATATATAATTAAATAATATGGTATTTATGATATAATTATCATTATTTAAATATTTAAGTTATTTACCTTCTTTCCATAATGATCATTGAAAAATGGGAACATTATTCATGTGTACATACGACCTACCGTCTCCATGTTTATAACGTTGCTTCATTTTTCATAACCATCTTTAATGATTGTTTTTAAAAGTATAATTGATGTATAAATATAAAAATCATGATATTATTATTATTCTTTATATGTTTATGTAATTACCTCTTTGACCATAATCGATATACCAAAGTTGTTTTTGATACATAAATCGAATATGGTCAAAACACCAGATGTAAACATAGTTTTTAAGTAGTAGTTTACTACATTTTAATAAGTGATGTAAAAGTAATAATTAACACGAAAAATGTTCTCAATAAATTAAATAATTAACATAATTTTATCATTTGAGAATATAAGGACATAAATGACAAGTCGGTATCAATGTAATGGATTTTGTCTTAATTTACATTCCATTGAGACTCATTTGTTGTTATACAACACATCACTTTTATATGGCGAATATACTACCCCTTTTCCGGTTATATCATGAATAACATTAATATAATAGTATTATAAGTTTAATTTAATGTTATTATTTCATGTATATTATGATTCAAATGTTTCAATGTCGTATGGGACACTTTGGAATGTTTAAAGATTATTCTACTCAGGATTGTTCTTAATGATTATATTTTCAATATCACTTCATTTTGTGATTGTTAAATTTCTCTTGAAATAATCATTTTATTGTAATCATTTTTCATTATAAATTTCTCGGAATACCCATATTTTCATATGATAAATATTATTATTTATTAGGTCGTATATCATTTTACATATGGTGTTTACTTTTACAATTATTTGATTTAATAGGGAATTATTAATAAATATATATATTTTATTCAGTACAAATATTTGAAAAGTCATATTTTATATTGACTAAATTGATTATTTTATATGAGGAATTCCTTTTAATTACAGTGATGGGTGGATCTTGGATATTAAATAGCTTCTCAATGCATTGATAGGTTCTTATGAGACAATTAAGTTGGAAAAATTAAACAGGTTTCTACCTGTAGTTTTAAACTACATGGAGGATAGATATTGACAGTATAGGTTCTTATGTGGTGTAGACATGATGCCCAATAATTATGCATATAATTTATAGATATTTTAGTTATTATTGTTTTTATCCATGAGATTTTTATATGACAAAATCTATGGATGAATTTCATTCTAAATTCATTGAATAAATGGAGTGTGTTCTAGTTTATTACCTTGCCATATTATTTTTTCATTTTCTAGTTATTTTAATAGAACATGTTATCATGTATTCTAATTTCCATGTTGATTTATTCTCTTTGATTCATTATTTCTTCAAATTTACTTACCCTTACTGAGAATTTTAGCTCACATTTATTATATTTCCTTTCCCAAGTTATGAAGAATAAATATTTGAATAAGAGTTCTATGATGCAGTTTATTTAATTTTATTATATATCATGTTTGTATTGTTTATTTCATTATGTATTATGGGAATCATGTATATACTTTGGATTTACAATACTTATAAACTGATCAGTATTTTGAGATTTGATTACTTGTAATTAAGACAATGTAATAAAATAATGAAGTATCTCTAGCCTTCTGGGGTCGGGGCATTATAATTGGTATTAAAATACGTTTTACAATAATCTTAGAAACTATATTTAAAAAACTTATATTTGGGAACATTACCCTAATATATAAATTAAAGATAAGTATATAATAACATCCAATAATTTTGGTAAGTTTGAGATTATGTTGTTATTTTTAGCTATACATCCCTATCAAGGTACTATATGTGGACATGGTTCTGCCATATATTTACCTAGGAGTAACAACACGAACAAGGTGTACTGGGCCTAACTCGGTGCAACTTGGTTCGCGACAACATGCCATAACACACACCTGGTTTGAAACTCCTAGTGGATATTCTTAGGATTATTCGCATTTTTTTACAAACCATTATAAATAATTTTAAATTAATGATATCCCAAAATAAACCATGTTTTTTTGTGTGATTAGTTACCGGAAACATTTTCAATTTATGATTAGTGTTTCTCTATTATTTAGATTATAAATTATGTGACATAATATTATGATCTAATCTATTATATTCCATTGTCTATAAATGGTTCCTATAAGGAAGAAAGATTTTAGAACTCTTGGAAAACGAAGATATTTCCCTACTGAGGAAACCAATACAGATGGTATTGAAAATGAGAATGTTATGGAATTATTAGGGAATATTAATCTGGTTATGAAAATTAACCTTTCTAGAATGATGAAACCTATTCTATAGAGATAAGTTTCTATATTGGATCACTTTATGTGACATAGGCCCCCATCATTTAGTAGGAATACTGATCCAATACTAGATGAGAAATGTATCATGTATATGGAGAAGATATTTATGGCATTCAGATGCAGTGAAAAGTAAAGGTTTATATTTATGGTGTATTTTAACCAAGGTGATGTTGGTCAATGGGGGTCTTTGATCTAGAATACTTGGGAAGAAGATTAAATATAACTTATGGAATGAATAAATTTAAAGGATACATTATTTGATAAATACTTCCATCATGATCATCAAATTGAGATGAAGATAATGTTCCTTAGTTTAAAGAAACATGAGGAAGAAAGTGTTGTGGAGTATAAAGCTACATTTAAAATTTTAGAAAGGTATGAAACACATTTTTTATGAAACACAAAATACAATACTGATCATTTTTTTGAAGTTCTTAATCCAAAAATTTAAAGGGAAATGGTCTCCAAAAATGTCTAGATAGAGAAAAAATTCTTCATGTCCTATGATATCAAAGTGAAATAAGAGAAGAAGATAAAGAAAGAAAAAATGAAATATAAAGGGAAGAATGGAAATAATTATTTTTACACATGTGATAACTATAGAAAGAATCACCATAGAAAATGCATGAAAGAATTTAGAGTTTGTTTTAAGAGTAGAGAAAAGGGTCAATAGACAAAAGAATGAAAATAGAATAAGTAAAATGTTTCTATTCAGTGATAAAACTACAAGTAGATGGGGAACTATGAAAATGAATGCTCCAAGCATCAATAGAATATAACTCATAATAAGCTTAGGGGTCAAGGTAAATCAGATGTTATTAACACAAATGGATTGGAATGATTAATGTAATTTTATATTTGGATTTAAGAAATATGATGTAAAATTATTCGAGTTATTATGTTCTTATCATACAAATTATGAAATTTATAAGGAGTGTACTGCAATAATTTTTTATTAAGGATTTGAGATCATATAATGAATAGTACTAAGAAAATTTATTCAGTGCAAAGGAAACTATTTTGGATAACATAGGATTGAGGGAAAGATATCCCTTAAAATGTTCATAATGTTATGAAAATGATGTCAGGATAAATTAATTATTAGTTTGGATAATGTAAAGAGGATAGTTTCTGACTACCTTAGAAATGAGTAAAGATTTGTTGAAAAAGTGGTTTATTCTATCATTAATGGAGTTTAAATCATTTTTGTATTTAAAAAATATATCCAATAATCAATATTAGATTAAATGAATAAAAGCATTCATTTTTTCAATAAGGTTTTATGGCAATTTAAGTTATTTCTATATTTACATATCTGGTATGTGATGATTAAAATACAGTTCATGTTATTTTATAAGTTTATTTGGTGACTTCCTTCTAAAGTGTTAGATCATAATCTTTTGGAAAAGTTAACCATTTATGAAATAGATTATATTTATCATTGTATGAGGTTTTAGAGCTCAATATATTACATCACCATATGATGAAAAATATAAATTTGAAATAATTCAAGGCATGACCAAGAAATAATATTTTTCTTATAGAAACGTACCAAATATATTTACTTATATTCATAGAGTGTAAAATAATTCTTCTAATCTAGGAAAAATGGTCTTGGAACCAAAAATGTTGTCCTAGAACTTTCAATTATGATGAATCAAATGGAACCTTTGATTATTAAAAATTTAAGTCTTTGTGATTGTTAGATTTCTTCTAACCATGTTCTCTATCACTCTATAGCAAAACAAGATTGTTATATTTTTCTTCTGTATCCATGTTTCCATTTCCCACCTATGTTATCCTACTAGGGAACCTAGTTACATGAAAATTTTACTTTCCTTTTTTTATTATTAAGAAGATGATATATTAACATTGTAACGCCCCGACCCCAGTTACCTAGAGTCAGTGCGTTATTACATAACATTGGAATGATCACAAGAAAGATCAAATCTCGAAAGACCGATTGGTTTAGTAGCCTTGGAAGCACTAGATATATTCATAAAGTTTTACATTACATCACAAAGTGAAAAACTACTACAACAACATAGTATCCATATTCCACACTCATATCCCCACATACTATCCCTGAAGGTCATTCATAACTTACTTCTTCACATCCTAGGAAAAATAAAACATAGAAAAGGGGTGAGCTCAAATGCCCAGTAAGGATAACAATATAGCGGAAACTTTTAAAAATAAACATAATCATTTAAGGAAATGTATAACTAAAACAAAACACTTTTAAACTTGAACTTCAACATAGTATGGAAAAAGTAAAATGAAATAATTCCATTTACTTATTCACATGGATATTCTACTAATCTAATAATCACATGCAATATCAATAACCACTTTCATAATGATGGAATGCATAATGCCAGATTATCATAACCACATAGCCAAGGCCTCGTGCCAAGACTACAAATAATATTTTGTCAAAGACTTTTGCCAAGACACTAGTTTGTCTCATGAGACCTACCTATGCATTGAGGAGCAATAGCGGGCTCCACCCTTCACATATTAAGTCCAATTCATTCCCATATGAAAAGGTTTAAACATAACATACACATTCGTATTAAAACTAGCATACGAAATGTCAATAATTTCACCATAAAATATGAATGGTATAAAAATAGCACATCCATAGTCAAACATATCACAAAACCTTTAATAAAATATAGAAGTTTGGTATCATAATAAATCAACTTCAAATAAGCATAAAATCCATGAATGGATGTTGACATAGATAAAATCAAAACTCTTTTTAGAGAAATATATCTTTCTATTTTGAAATCATTTAAGAGTCATATATTTATAAAATAAAACATTTTCTTTGAAAATATTCTTATAATCTTGTAAGGGAATCTTCGACAATTTTATAATGGTGGAAAATAACCGCACCCGCCGTATAAGTTAACAAAAACATTCTTACCTTAATTCTGTCGAAAAGGTTAAAAGCACCTTGTTTGGAAAATGATGGAAAGATTCCTTTATAAACCTCTTATAAAAATTCAAACAAGGGATTAAATGACTTTAACCCATATTCTTTTAAATAGTAAAAATGTTTTGAAATAAATTTCTAAGAAACATGGATGTGGATGATAAAGAGATCCCAGTAGATTATTACGTATAAACAACCTCGGATAATGAAGAGATTGTGAAATAACCCTTACCTTGTACTTTTCCTTGGATGGGGTAGGTTAACCTCCTGTATAATAGTGAAATAATTGTTATTAAATTATACAATAATCATATACATTCATATGATATCATATATGATCTTTTAACATTGCTTTGTTAATAATATCTTAGTATTATTGTCGTTTCGGGTGTTAACTTACTCATTTTATTTTATATGTTTTGTTACATAATCCATGTTTGTCATGAATAGGTTGTATATTATTCATATACATAATGATATCAAGTCCTTAAACATTATTTTTAAATCATCAAATGATAATTATACTTGAATGGATACGATGGAGAATGAATCACATCGCGTTCGTGGAGACGGTAGTCCGTACGTACGCACGAGCGACAATATCATTCTTTTGATATTAAAATAATATATAAATGGATGGTATATCATATATAAATAATCATTAACATGTTATATTTATTATTTACATGATTTACACATCATTATTATACCCATCCAAATAATAATATATTGAATAACAATTACAACACGACGTGAAGACAGTAAGCCGTATGTACGCACGTATGGTGACATGTTATTCAAAGGGTGGATAGAATACTGAATATGGTTGTACCATATTTATAATAACATCACAGTATATATATGATACTGGAGTTATTATTTTAGAATGGTAATAACAAAGGAAGAAGAAGTGGAAGAAGAAAGGAACTTGGAAAAGGGTGGTGAAATTATTACCTCTTCTTCGAGATCTTCCTTTTGATTTGATAAAAAGGGCTCCTTAAGTTGGCTTTCTGATCAAAATAATGCCTCTAGGTTGTAGTGAGGGAAGTTGGGAGAGTATTTGGGAAGAGTTTTGCCGAACCAAAAGGCTTTGAGGGTGTGAGGAAATGAGAAGGAGGAGTTCCCTTTTATAAGAGGGGTGAGGGGAACCTTTGGAAAATCTAGAAATATTAATTTATAATAAAGTCATATTCGGTTTCTAATGGCTCCAAAGTTGATTATTCAAATCTTAAGGTGGGGATAGGTCTAAAACCACCCAACCAATAGAATTTAGATAGTTTGGGTACTTATATTAACCTTATCTTTAAGTATTAACTCTAAGTTAATTAGTTTCACTTTTACAATGTCTCTTTGTGTTTTTATATTATATGGTTAATAAACTTACTATATACATCCAAGCGACTCCCAAGTGGTCCATTAATGATACAAATATCATGATATAAGTCTCTTGGCCTAACCTTAGATTTTTATGAAATTAATACCAATTAATAATATAGTATTTGTTTTAAAAACTCTTTTATGTCAATTTTGACACTATTCAATAGTTGATTTTTTGTGAAACTCATAACAGATTTATTACTTAGAACAAAGTCAATTAAATCAATACTAATATATCATATTATCCTAGAAAATTAGTAAAATTCATTAAAGGTTTCATATTATATTTATTTGGGTATTTATAATATCAATTATTTTAATTTTTCACTATTAAAGTAATTACTGCATCATCATTGTGTCATAAATAAATTAAATTATTTAATGTCTAAAAATTATAAATAAAATATAATTATGTATTAAATCTTTTTATATTTCTAATTAATATTTATAATCTAAAATCCAACATATATAACCCTATGTAAAAATTGTTTTGCTAAAAGCTATATGCTTGTGTCATTTTTGTATTCATTTTAACTTAATTAAAATTAAGTGTCCCTATCACCTACAAGTGTCTCCATGAGGTCCCAAAATTGACCCAAAGATGTCCATGGTCGTACATGTATCAACCAATAATGTTAGGACACGTTTTAGGGTAATTTATTATTATTATAATATTATTTTTTAACCCTTATTTACAGGATTTACCCTTAACCATGGTAAATAAAATATTTACCGCAGTAATTATTCAAAATGTATAAAAATAAAACTTACCTATTTACACAATTTGAACATCCTGATTCCAAATATGGAATCCATTTTTCCAAATTCAAAACACAGAAGTGGCAGAAATTAATTTAAAATTAATTCCCGTTGTTAAAACAAAAAGCGTGTTTTTAAGAGATAATAACTATCAAAAGATTGACACTTGCTTATGTCCGATTTAATTGTAAAATTATGTCAAATGATTAACATTGTATTAAATTGTAAAAATATATTCTAAATATAATTTATAACCCTTCAAATTTATAATTTATCACTATTAATTATTTTGATTAAAAAAGTTGTTTTTAATTAAAATTTAGTAATTTTCACTATTAATCAAAATATTAATGTTATCCGAAAAGTACCAAAATTTCACCTTAGGCTAAATTCGATATTTCGAATCCAAAAATGAAGTCCATTTTAAAAAATAAAATATATATAATTTCAAAAAGTAGTATTACTATTCATAATGGCTAGTTTGATTGGTTATGGTGTGTTAGAACTCCGGGTTGCGTACAACACACGCTATCAAATTATTCGAAGAGAAGCGTAACGAAAACGATTGGGGTGTTACATTCTCCCCTCCTTCAAATAATTTCGTCCTCGAAATTTCTAGAATACTTATCACATGAAAAGACTCAGGAGGTTCTTCATCATAAGTTCCTCGGGTTCCCACGTTGCCTCTTCCATCTTATGGTTTCTCCACAAAACTTTTACCAGACGCGTCGTCCGGTTTCTCAGTACTTGTTCTCTCATATCAAGAATCCTGATGGGCTCTTCACAATAGGACAGAATCGGGTTCCAGTTCTAATTCTTCATAGGTGAGTACATGAGTTGGGTCAGGCATGTATTTCCTCAATAGAGATATGTGGAACACATCATGAACTTTGGAGAGAGTTGGCGGCATTGCCAATCGGTAAGCTATAGCCCCAATTCGTTCTAGAATTTCGAAAGGTCCGATGTACCTGGGACTCAATTTACCTTTCTTAATAAAACGTATGACTCCCTTCCATGGAGATACCTTCAAGAAAACATGATCACCGACTTGAAATTCCAAACCCTTCCTTCGATTATCGGCATAGCTCTTCTGCCTACTTTGAGCTACTTTGATGTGATTTTGGATTACCTTCACCTTTTCCATCGTTTCCTCTACCAGTTCTGGGCCTACGAGTTTTCTTTCACCAACGTCATCCCAACAGGTTGGTGTATGACATCTCTTTCCGTATAATGCTTCATATGGTGCCATCTGAATAATCGAATAGAAGCTATTGTTATAGGAAAATTCTACCAGAGGTAAATATTGATCCCACATACCCTGAAAGTCAAGTGAGCAGGATCTCAACATGTCTTCTAAGGTTTGAATAGTTCGTTCTGATTGTCCATCTGTCTGAGGGTGGTAAGCAGTGCTCAAATGAAGTTTAGGATCTAGGGATTTCTGATGACTTTTCCAGAATCTTGATGTAAAACGGGGATCACGATCAGAAACAATCGATAGGGGTACTCCATGAAGTCTCACAACTTCATTAATATATAGTCTTTCTAGACGTTCCAGTGGTAGATTTTCTCTTATAGCAAGAAAATGTGCTGACTTGGTAAGACGATCAACAATAAATCATATTGCATCGTTCCTTCTAGGAGTCTTTGGTAGTCCCATGACAAAGTCCATCGTAATATTGTCCCATTTCCACTCTGGTATGGGAAGAGGTTGCATGACTCCTCGAGGCTGTTGCCTTCCAGCTTTCACTTGTTGAAAAAACATACATCTTGACACAAAATCAGCAATCTCCTTCTACATGTTGTCCCACCAAAAATGTTCCTTCAAATATCTATACATTTTGGTGCTCCCAGGATGTATAGAGAAATTGGAACTATGAGCATCATCCAATAATTCCCTTTTTAGATCAGGTAAATCGGGAACAAAAGTCTCTCCCCAAATTTCAAAATTCCATCTTCATACACAAAGTCTCTGAATCTCCCATCATTCACAGCTTTAATCTTCTTTTTAAATTCTCTATCATCAGTCTGAGAACTCTTAATCCATTATAGTAAAGATGGTTTAGAAACCATTTGAAAAATAATTGATGTTTCGCCTTCCCTGGTTATTCCCATGTCCATCTTCACTAGATCCATGAAAATTGGATCCCTTTCAATTCTCATATTGTTCAAAACTCCATGGTCTTTTCTGCTCAAAGCATCTTCCACCCTGTTTGACTTCCCCGTGTGGTAGTGTATCATGCAATTATAATCCTTGATTAATTCAAGCCATCTCATTTGCCTCATCTTGAGTTATTTTTGTGAGAAAATATACTTCAAACTCTTGTGATCAGTATAAATCTCACATTTTTCACCATAGAGGTAGCGCCTCCATATCTTCAAAGCAAAGATCATAGCTGCTAACTCAAGATCATGAGTAGGATAGTTTTGTTCATGAATTTTCAACTGTCGTGATGCATAGGCAATAACCCTATCATTCTGCATAATGACACAACCAAGTCCTTTCTTCGATGCATCACTATAAATAATGAACCCATCATTCCCTGATGGTAGAGTCAATATAGGAGCATTGACTAATATTCTATTCAGTTCTTCAAAACATTCTTCACACTCTTTTGTCCAAACAAATTTAACCCCTTTATGTGTGAGCTTCATTAATGGGTTAGCCAATCGGGAAAAATTCTGGACGAATCATCGATAATAACCTGCTAAACCAATAAAACTACATACCTAAATTATACTCGTAGGTGCTGGCCATTCTTGGATTACCTTAGTCTTAGAAGGATCAACAGAGATTCCATCTTTAGAGACAATATGGCCAAGAAAAGAAATCTCATGAAGCCAGAATTCACACTTGCTAAACTTCCCATATAATTCATGTCTTCTTAGAGTCTTCAGGATAATGCGCAAGTGATTTTCATGATCTTCGTAGATTTTGGAGTATACCAAGATATCATCAATAAATACCACCATAAATCCATCAAGATACTCCTTGAAAACTCTATTCATCAGATCCATGAATACAACAGGTGCATTAGTCAATCCAAAATGCATTACAGTATACTCGTAATGCCCGTACCTGGTTCGAAATGCTGTCTTCGGAATGTCTTCCTTCTTCACACAGAACTGATGGTATCCAGATCGAAGGTCAATCTTTGAAAAGTATTGAGCTCCATGTAGTTGGTCAAATAAATCATCAATGCGAGGTAGGGGATACTTGTTCTTTATCGTTATAGCATTGATCTCCCTATAGTCGATACATAACCTCATAGATCCATCTTTCTTTTTAATAAAAAGAACAGGGGATCCCCATGGAGAAACACTGGGGGGAATAAATCCTTTATTACTCAATTCCTCTAGTTGTTTCATTAGTTCAACTAATTCTACAGTGTCCATTATATAAGGGGTCTTCGATATAGGCCTTGATCCATGAATTAAATCAATGGAAAACTCAACTTCTCGTTCTAGAGGATGTCTAGGTAAATCTTCTGGAAATACATCTACAAATTATTTCACAATAGGTACATCCTCTATTTGAACATTCCTTTCCTCACCCACAGTTATTTCATTCTATTCCTCCCCAATAATTGAATTTAGTTGAGCTACTGGGGGTGGATCTAAATAAAAATTAGGTGGTGACGATTCTGCTCTAAAGATAAGGTGTTCCTTATCATTATCATCAAGAATCGTAACCTCTTTATTCTTACAATAAATATTCACATCATAGTCCGAAATCCAGTCCATACCGAGGATTATATCAAACTCAATTATAGGTATGACGAAGAGATCAGTAGATTAAAAACATTTATGTGATCTAATGGGGACTGATTCACAAATCTTTGTTGCAATGATACTTCCCTTAGGAGTTTTAACTGACAACTCCCTTGTTAAATCAAATTGGAAATATCTAATTTTCTTAGCAAACTGGGAAGATATGAAACAATGCGATGATCCAGAATCAAATAATGCATTTGCTAAACTTGAGGAAACCATTAAATTACCTTCCACCACGTCTTTCGGAGCTTCTACCTCAGCAGTAGTGATAGCCTAAGCTTGGCCTTGATCCCTTGGCCTTTTCTGAGGTATGTTCTCCTGATGCTTAGTAAATTAATTTGCATAATGCCCCATCTTCCTGCAATTGTAGCACTGAACGTTGGTAGCTTCCTTCTTCCCCTTGCAATCACGAGCTTGGTGGCCTTTTTCACCACACTTGTAACAGACTCCCGTTCCCTTCAAGCAAGTACTGGGGTGTTTTTTCCCACATTTACCACAAGATGGATATTCAACCTTTCCCTTGTTCCCCTTATTTCCATTCCCAGATTGATCAGAAGGTCTCTTCTTCTTTTGCTTTTCTTTAAAGTCATAAGACATAGAGAATTCCTTTTTGGTCTTGATAGCACATGAGACAATGTATTCGTACGACGAGAAGGATTGTGAGACTAATGCTCGATGGAGAAATGGTTTTAACCCATCAAAGAAATGATCAATATTACATTATGGGTTACATATATAATCTCCAGCATAACTTGCTAACCATTTAAAGTTAGCCTCATACTTTGCGACATTCTCATCCTCCTTCTGTCTCAGACTCAGAAATTGCCTTTCCATATCTGCTCGATGGTCGCAAGGAAAGTATTTTTCTAAAAATAGATCTTTGAACTCCCTACATTCCATGTTTTATACTTAATCATCTTCTTTTGGGTTTTGAATAAATGACCACCATTGATCAGCATCTCCAGTGAGTCGGTAAACTGCCAGGATAACGTTTTCCCTTTCACTACTCCCCAAAGCCTGAAATATTTTCTCTAGGGAATATATCCATTGCTCAGCTACTAAGGGATTTGTACTCCCATTGAAAGTTGGTGGTTTTTTCCTCATGAATCGATCTAACATTGATCCTCCATGCTGCGGATCAGGGTGCTCCATACGGGTAAGGTTATTATTCATAACCTAAGTCAGTTGTCCCAGTATGGTGATTAGCTGATCGGCACCAGTTGCATCACCAACTCCACTATAATTATCTTGAGAAGGAGGGAAATCCCTACATGGAGTGCATGCATTGATTCAGTTTCCATTTCTTCCACTAGGTTCCATTTCTAAATAATGGCCTAAACTAGATCAGTTTATGAATCAAAATACATAATTTTATACTTATAAAACACTTAACATAAATTGAACTATTTATGGATATAATCCATAATCATAAAAATTTTTTCTTTGAGGAAGAATATACTCATAAACCCTTCATAATGATTTGTAAAGAAAATGAGAGTTATCCTAATCATATCCCCCGGGAGTGTTGTAACCAAGAGTGCAGCAAGGCCCGTTGTCGTGCACCAGTTCCCGTTCGAGTCTAGCTCAAAGCGGTGTTTTCAGGTTTTACCCCTAGGTACATCTGTGCCAGAGCCATCTCTACCGGCTCGTATCCATACAGGGATGTATTGCTCGGAAAACACACAAAATCTTTACAATACCAAAATTCTAGGAAGTTCTTCTATACTAATCCTCAAAGTTCATCTTAGGTCTACGTGCTCTAATCAGAGTTTATCTAAATCTAGCTTCCAAGGTTTGTACTAAACTTCCTCTGATACCAACTGTAACACCCCGACCCCAGTTACCTAGAGTCGGTGCATTATTACATAACATTGGCATGATCACAAGAAAGTTCAAATCTTGAAATACCGATTGGTTTAGTAGCCTTGGAAACACTAGATATATTCATAAAGTTTTACATTACATCCAAAGTGAAAAATTACTACAACATCATAGTCTCCATATTCCACACTCATATCCCTACATACTGTCCCTGAAGGTCATTCATAACTTACATCTTGACATCCTCAGAAAAATAAAACATAGAAAAGGGGTGATCTCAAATTCCCAGTAAGGATAACAATATAGCAGAAAGTTTCAAAAATAAGCATAATCATTTAAGGAAATGTATAACTAAAACAAAAGCCTTTTAAACTTGAACTTAAACATAGTATGGAAAAAGTAAAATGAAATAATGCCATTTACTTATTCACATGGATATTCTACTAATAGAATAATCACATGCAATATCAATAACCACTTTCATAATGATGGAATGCATAATGCCAGACTATAATAACCACATATCCAAGGCCTCGTGCCAAGACTACAAATAAGATTTTGTCAAGGCCTTGTTCCAAGACACTAGTTTGTCTCATGAGACCTACCGATGCATCTAGGAGCTATAGCGGGATCCACCCGTCACATATTAAGTCCAATGCATTCCCATATGAAAAGGTTTAAACATAACATACACATTCGTATTAAAAATAGCATACGAAATGTCAATACTTTCACCATAAACTATGAATGGTATAAAAATAGCACACCCACAGTCAAACATATCACAAAACCTTCAATACAATATAGAAGTTTTGTATCATAATAAATCAACTTCAAATAATCATAAAATCCATCAAAGGATGTTGACCTAGATGAAATCAAAACTCTTTTTAGAGAAATATTTCTTTCTATTTTGAAATCATTTAAGAGTCATATATTTATAAAATAAAACATTTTCTTTGAAAATATTCTTATAACCTTGTAAGGGAAGCTTCGACGATTTTATAATGGCGGAAAATAACCGCACCAGCCCTATAAGTTAAAAAAAACATTCTTACCTTAATTTTGTCGAAAAGGTTAAAAGCACCTTGTTTGGAAAATGATGGAAATATTCCTTTATAAACCTCTTATAAAAAGTCAAACAAGGGTATAAATGACTTTAAACCATATTATTTTAAATAGTAAAAATGTTTTGAAATACATTTCTAAGAAACATGGATGTGGATGATAAAGAGATCCCATAGATTATTACGTATAAACAACCTCGGATAATAAAGAGATTGTGAAATAACCCTTACCTTGTACTTTTACTTGGATGTGGTAGGTTAACCACCTTTATAATAGTGAAATAATTTTTATTAAATTATACAATAATCATATAAATTCATATGATATCATATATGATCTTTTAACATTGCTTTGTTAATAATATCTTAGTATTATTGTCGTTTCGGGTGTTAACTTACTTGTTTTCTTTTATATGTTTTGTAACATAAGCCAAGTTTGTCATGGATAGGTTGTATATTATTCATATACATAATGATATCAAGTCCTTAAACATTATTTTTAAATCATCAAATGATAATTATACTTAAATGGATACGATGGAGAATGAATCGCATCGCGTTCGTGGAGACGGTAGTCCGTACGTACGCACGAGCGACAATATCATTCTTTTGATATTAAAATAATATATAAATGGATGATATATCATATATAAAGAATCCATAATATGTTATATTTATTATTTACATTATTTACACATCATTATTATATCCATCCAAATAATAATATATTGAATAACAATTACACCACGACGTGGAGACAGTAAGCCGTACGTACGCACGTATGGTGACATGTTATTTAAAGGGTGGATAGAATAATGAATATGGTTGTACCATATTTATAATAACATCACAGTATATATATGATACTGGATTTATTATTTTAGAATGGTAATAACAAAGGAAGAAGAAGTGGAAGAAGAAAGGAACTTGGAAAAGGGTGGTGAAATTATTACCTCTTCTTCGGGCTCTTCCTTTTGATTTGATAAAAAAGGCTCCATAGGTTTGATTTATGATCCAAATAAGGCCTCTAGGATGTAGTGAGGGAATTTGGGAGAGTATTTGGGCAGATTTTGGCCGAAACAAAAGGCTTTGAAGGTGTGAATAAATGAGAAGGAGGAGTGCCCTTTTATAAGAGGGGTGAGAGGCACCTTTGGAAAATCTAGAAATATTAATTTATAATAAATTCATATTCGGTTTCTAATGGCTCCAAAGTTTATTATTAAAATCTTAAGGTGGGGATAGGTCGAACATAACTCAACCAATAGAATTTATACAGGTTTGGGTACTTATATTAACCTTATCTTTAAGTATTAACTCTAAGTTAATTAGTTTGACTTTTACAATGTCTCTTTGTGTTTTTATATTATATGGTTAATAAACATACTATATACACCCAAGAGACCCCCAAGTGGTCCATTAATGAGACACCTATCATGATATAAGTCTCTTTGCCGAACCTTAGATTTTTAGGAATTTAATACCAATTAATAATATAATATTTGTTTTAAAAACTCTTTTATGTCAATTTTGACACTATTCAATAGTTGATTTTTTGTGAAACTCATAACCGATTTATTACTTCGAAAAAAGTCCATTAAATCAATCCTAATATATCATATTATCCTATAAATTAGTTTAATTCATTAAAAGTTTCATATTATATTTATTTGGGTATTTATAATATCAGTTATTTTAGTTTTTCACTATTATAGTAATTACTGTATCATCATTGTGTCATAAATAAATTAAATTATTTAATGTCTAAAAATTATAAATAAAATATAATTATGTAGGAAATATTTTTATCTTTCTAATTAATATTTATAATCTAAAATCCAACATATATAACCCTATGTAAAAATTGTTTTTCTAAAAGGTATATGCTTGTGTCATTTTTGTATTCATTTTAACTTAATTAAAATTAAGTGTCCCTATCACCTACAAGTGGCTCCATGAGGTCCCAAAATTGACCCAAATATGCCCATGGTCGGAAAGGTATCCAAAAATAAGGTTACGACACGTTTTAGGGTAATTTAGTATTATTATAATATTATTTTTTTAACCATTATTTACCGGATTTACCCTTAACCATGGTAAATAAAATATTTACCGCAGTAATTATTCAAAATGTATAAAAATAAAAGTTACCTATTTACACAATTTTAACATCCAGATTCCAAATATGGAATCCATTTTTCTAAATTCAAAACACAGAAGTGACAAAAATTAATTTAAAATTAATTTCCATTGTTAAAACAAAAATCGTGTTTTTAAGAGATAATAACTATCAAAAGATTGACACTTTTTTATGTCCGGTTTAATTGTAAAATTATGTCAAATGATCAACATTGTATTAAATTGTAAAAATATATTATAAATATAATTTAAAACCCCTCAAATTTTTAATTTATCACTATTAATTATTTTGATTAAAAAAGTTTTTTTTAATTAAAATTTAGTAATTTTCACTATTAATCAAAATATTAAAGTTATCCGAAAAGTTCCAAAATTTCACCTTAGGCTAAATTTGATATTCCGAATCCAAAAATTAAGTCCATTTTAAAAAATAAAATATATATAATTTCAAAAATTAGGTATTACTATTCATAACGGCTAGTTTGATTGGTTATGGTGTGTTAGAACTCCGTGTTGCGTACAACACACGCTATCACATTATTCAAAGAGAAGCGTACCGAAGAAGCTTGGGGTGTTACAAACACTATTTATGATATGAATTTTTTAACAATATATTATTTTGAAATATCAATCCCTTGATTAATGAGATCAAGTTTAAATTGTGAGGGAACAATTTAATTAAGGCTGGGAGAATGTAACACCCCAAAATTCTAAAGTATGAACATTGTATTTGATAACATGTATATCATGCAACACCAAATGTGTAAAGAAATATAATATCTATAGAATTTATAATATATTTAATCTTTAAAATAAATTCAAAATAATTTATAGCTTTCAATGCACATGACACATATTTATCATACGTCGCTCACAATAATGGGTTTCTTTAATGACTTGCGTTACATGGAAGACCGAGTTTTACAGAACAATAAAATATTATTAAAAATATTATTATTTAATACAATAAGATACAACCTAGACATTAAATTTATTTTTATCAATATTATTGACTAAATTGTGAAAATATATAGTTGAATTTATCAGTTACCTATTAATTAGAAATGAATATAGAAACCAAATGAATATATAGGGAGAGATTTTTATAAAAGACTATTTTTTATGAAAAAGGTGATTTATATTACGAAGTTAAATTAATTACTATTAGTGAATGATATTAATTAAATTCATATGTTATAACTTCAATAATATATTTTCTATATTTATCTAATTGATTTTATAGGCATAAGATGAGAACAAAACCAATATTACACATAAAAACATATATTTTTATAAAGAAAATTTTAATGCCTTTTAATAGAGAACCTATTTTAAATAATTTTTTACAAATTTATTAAATATTATATGTAAACATAAACCTCATATTTAAAATATAAACATAAAACTTAATTTACAGTGTTGTTTTTGGTATTTTTCGGTGATGTTTTATTTTTTAATGAATTATGAAAAATACTGAATTTTAATTCAATATAATTTTCTCACCCAATTTAATTATAGTGTTAAATTATATTTTAATTTGGTTTTAGATTTAAATTAAATAAATTATTTATAAATTATTCCAATTTAGGTCATTTCTATTAACTTCACTTTGAGATTGTGTATAAAAACATAGCAAATATTTGGATGTTTTTACTTTAAAAACCCGCATTATGAACCCATCTGTGGGATTAATTTTAAATTAATTCCTATCAATTATGTGATTAGAATTTGGATAAATGGATTAAATATTTTTAATAATAATTATTTATAATTTATAATATGGTCAACAATGTTTTTATGAAAAATTTTAGTGAATGTAATTAAAATTAATTACAACGATTAAGGTGAAATTAAGCTTAATAATGAACTAAACCTTAATTTTAAGGTCCAAAATGATATAGAAACTTGTCCAAAATACATATTATTGACATATTTATTCCTTATTACACATTTTTTATAATTTTTACCATTATTGGATCTACTACCAATGGAAAAAACGTGGGTGGAATTCCCTTTTCCAAGATTTATAAGAGTGCCACTCTGTCTCCACTATAAAAGGACTCCTCTCCTCCCACATCCTCACACAACTCAAGACACTTCGTCTCAACCTAGATATGAAAACATATCTCAAAAAAAATACATACCATCCCCTTGGGATGAAATCCATCTCAGGAATCCCTCTGATACAAACCAAAAGGAGTGGCCCAAAGAAGAGGTAACATCTATCCTTAAGCTCTTTAGTTTTATTTATATTCTCCACCCGTAAAATCTTTCTATTCCATGATTATATAATAAAAAAGTATCCTAAATATAATATTATGTTTTTATTATAAGGTTTTACCTACACTAATAAAAACTTATATCTAATGGGTAAAAAACATACAATTTATGTGTAGAGTGAACTATCGTCTTAAGAAATGATGATTGTTCATTTTTTCCTTTACCACATTTCATGGTTGAGAATTATGATGGAAACTATATTTATATATGTTATATAGGATATTTATAATTTATTTATTCATCTTTAATTATTTTATAACACATAACCTTATACTTTCCATTTTGTGTAAATACAATAATCTCGTTTGTGGAAGTGTGGACTATCACCTCCTCAAAGTAATGTGATTCATTCACACTATACATGGAACGTAAAAAAGAAGGTTTTAATTAAAAATATGTAATATAAATGAATTATATATGATTTTAGTTACATAATTAAATGTATATAAATATAATATATATCATTTTATTTATTACCCTTTCACATACTTAAAAAGTTATAACGTCGTTCGTGGATATGTGGACTACCACCTCTTCAACACGATATGATTATTTTTACGTCAGAAGAATTATATATATAATTATATATGATTAAACAACATTGTTTTTATTATATAATTATCATTATGTAAAAATTTAAGTTACTTACCTTCTTTCCATAATGGTCATTGAAAAAATAGGATCGTTACTCATACATACGTATAACCAACTATCTCCAAGATTGTAACGTTGGTTCATTTTTCATGACCATATTTCATGATTAGTTTTAAAATTATAATTTAAGTATAAATATGATAATTAGGTAATTATTATTATCATGTATCTATTTAAATAATGACTCCTTTGACCATAGCTGATCTACCAAAGTCTTTTTTGAAAAATAAACCAAATATGGTCAAAACACCCGATGTAATTTTTTTTATTTAATTAGTTATTTACAAAATTATAACAAGTGAGTTAAAAGTAATAATAAAATTGAAAATGGTTCTCAGTCAAGTAAATAATTAACATAAATTTATTATTCTGGAATATAAAGACATATGTGACATGTCGTACTCAAGTTAAGGGATTTCTTATCTATTTACATTCTATTGAGATTTATTTGTTATTATAAACCAATTCACTTTTATATGGTGTATATACTGCCATTTTTAATGTTATATCATTAATATGATTATTATCATCATATTATGAGTTTTATTTAATGTTATTATTTCATGGATATTTTGATTCAAATGTTTCAATGTTCTATGGGACACTTTATAATGTTTATAGATTATTCTCTTCAAGAATGTTGTTAATGATTATCTTTGAAATATCACTTACTTATGTGATTGTTAAATTTATCTTGAAATAATCATTTTATGGTAATCATTTTTCAATGTAAATTTCCTTAAATATCCCTATTTTCATACATTGTATATTATTATTTTTATATCGTATATGCTTTTACATATAGTGTTTACTTTGACAGTTATTTGATTAATGGGGAATTATTGATATATCCATATCTTTTATTCAATACAGATATTTGATAAGTCATATATTCTATTGAATAAATTTATTATTTGATATGTGGATTGATTTGGACTTTAAATTATCGGTGGATCTTGGATTTCATAATGCTCCTTGATGCATCGATAGGTTCTCATGATACAATTATGTTTTCCAAACTAAATAGATTTCTACATGTAGTTTTAGACTGTCTAAATGATTGATCCTAAAGTATAGGTTCCCATGTCCCTTATACATGAAATAAAATAATTAATAAAATAAATTATATATATTTTATTTAACATTGTTATTATTCATGAGATTTTCATATGATAAAATATATAGATGCATTTCAATCTCTGTTCATTGATTAAATGACAGGTGTTTAAGTTTCTTACCATGCCATATTGATTTTACCTTATAAAATTATTTTAATGGAATGTGTTATCATATATTAACCTTTAAATGTTGATTTATTCCCATTGATTCATTATTGGTTCTGATTTACTTACCCTTACTTAGTATTTGAGATCACCCTTATTATGTTTCCTTTCCCCGGGTTATAGAGATGAAATATCTGAATAAGTGTTCAAGGATGATCTTTATTTAATTTTATTATGTACCAAATTTGTATTTTATATTTCACAATGTATTATGGGCATCATATATATAATATGGATTTTCAAGACTGTTAAACTGATCAGTCCTTCAGTATTTGATTCCTTGAAATCAAGCCAATGTAATAAAATAATGCACCAGGTCCAGGCTTCTAGGGTTGGGGTACTACATCAAGCAAGTATCAAATTTGGAATACCATAATCTCAATGATTATTTTATACCATAAATGTATTATTTCATCTTACACACATAAATTTCATCTTTCCCATTAATAAATCCACAATATCTTTCAATGTAAACTTCCTCATCAAGATTCCCATTCATAAACGTGGACTTCACATCCATTTGAAAAATTTTGTAACTTCACTGTGTATTAACAAAAAGAAATTTTTTGATTTTTTCTAAACTTTACACTATAAAAAATATGTTATCATTGTCATTACATCTATTTTTGAGTAACATTTTCACACTAGTCTTGCTTCATTTCTTTTCACTTCACTATCTTTATTCATCTTGTTCTTAAAAACTTATTTTATTCCAATAACATTTTTGTTATCCAGATTAAGTATGAGTTCCCAAGTATCATTCTTTTATATTTGATCCAGCTTCTAATTCATAGACTGAACCCATTCCGGATACTCAAAAGCATCATTCATATCTTTCAATTCAACTTTTGAATATAATGAATTAGGTGTAACAATTTTTCAGGTTTTTCTTGTTTGAACCTTCAGATGTTGATCACCAAAACTCTTTTTGAGATTACAATTTCTTCTTAATCCTAGGATGGTATTTTATAGTTTGTTCCTCATCACTTTAAATTGATGATTTAGATTCTTCTTCTTGAGTAGGATAACTATTTTTAGTATCTTTATCAGGATTTTTAACAAAAATTTTGTTATCCTTCCCATCTTCCTTATTATCCGGAGTCTGTTTATCTTCCCCCTAATTTTCAATAACTTTAACATCAAAATAATCAACTATTGTTATAATTTAGTTTTTGAAACACCTATATCGTCTTCTTTTAGGAACATGTCCATAAAAAATTACATCTTCAACGCTCTAATAAAGCTTTCTAAGGTTTCCTCTTTTATTCTTTATGCTGAGTGGACTCCCAAAAACTCTTAAGTGCATAAAACATTGAGTTTTATCATAAAAAAATCATATGGAGTCATATATGAAATTTTCTTGTAGAAATATCTATTTTGTATATACACAATAGTACTCATAGCTTGATTCCAAATGTAATGAGAAAGACTATGTTCAAGTAATATAGTTCTCCCCATTACCACCAAACTTCTATTCTTCCTTTCAGTAAACCCATTTTGTTGAGGAGTATATGGTGAAATGAGTTCATTCAAAATTCCATACATTTCAAGATAACTTTAAAATTCTTTATTCTTATACTCACTACAATTATTAGTTCTTAACTTCTTCACTGAATACTCACATTCCTTCCCAAATTTCCTCCTGAAAATTTTAAACATTTTTAGAGAATCTAAGTTATGTTTTATATATATAACAAAAGTTATGTGAGTCATGTAATAAATGAAATTGATGAAGTAATTATCTACATTAGTTTATTATTTTATCATTGGACAATAAATATCAGAATGGATAAGTTGTAGGGGTTGTTTTGAAAAAAGGCCAACATTCTTATGCACAAAATTTGTAATCTTTCCTTTCCAAAAAATAGTGCATCATGAGTCTCTTATTCTTGAAATATCAGTAATATCATGGAAACTATCTCACTTTGATAACATGTTCATGTTTCTATGGAACATATTTCCCAAAATTTTATTCCACCATTGATTCTCTTTCACCATGCCCAAGTAACATAAGTTTTTTTCACCAACTTGAAATAGATTTCCTTTTGTATGTTAGCCTCTGGTAACTATATTTCCATCTTCACCACTCTTCAAAACAAACCCATAATTTATGAGGATAACTTTTTCTACTTCATCACAAATTTGTTAAACACTTAGAAAGTTGTGTTCATCCCGTCAACATATAAATCTTTCTTGGACTTTAAAATTTCTTTCACAATGATGGTTGATCCGACACCTTTGATTCATAGTGGTTCTTCATATCAAAGTTTCACTATTACTTATTGAAAATCATTCACATTCTTGAACAATATTAAATATCATATCTTATGAGAAGAAAACCCACTATATAAGATCCAATGCCATTTTCCTTTGGCATCTTTCCTATATATTTCTACAACTAGAAGTTTTTCTTTCCATTTTTCTCTCTTCATCTACGAATTCTGAGAATTTTAATAAACTCTTTTTATGATGACAAAAAAAAAGAAATACTTTTTTGATATATCCTAGTTGTTCACACCTTTAAAAAATAGGCTTCAAAGGTTGGAATCAATTTTCAATTTTTACTCAATACTTATTAGGTTTTCTCTGAACACCCTTCTCACAATTCTTCCTTTGTGGGGATTTAATTCCCCTCAAAATTTGCCTTTTAAATTTTTTGTAATAGTTTTAATGTTGTTGGTTGAACCAACACGTATTTTCCGCATGTTCAAATGCATCACAATATCCAAATTATCCTTATAAATAATATTTTCCTATGGAACATCCATACTAACTAGAGTTTTGAGCATTTTTCTCAGCAACCTTCTTATCTTTCCTATCAAAACATTATTGACCACTAACCTTTCTATCATCAACCAAATTATAATATTTACCACAATTTTCTTTTCAACCTTATTAAAACTAGAATTAACATAAACTTTTTTGGACTTAGAATTTTTAAAAACTCACGACTTCAAGAATTTTTTAGTCTTGGAAACATGCATATATTTCCTAGATTTTTCCTCTTCATAAAAATTTCCAACTTTATTCATCTGAGAAACAAATCCATATTTATTATCAATATTTGAAGGTAAACATTTTTTTATCCTTATCAAGTTCACCTTTACAAGAACATTCACCAACTTCAGAGATAGAATTTTTGAAACATTTACCTCTCTATTCTGCATTATAATGTTTTTATTAGATAAGTTCCTATTCTTATTCTTTTTCAATAAAACATAATTCCAGATGATCATTATGATTTTTTTCTTTCTCAAGGGATTTATTCAAATCATCATACTCTTCAAAAAACTTTACTTTCTCATCATGAAAACAATTTTGACTATTTGTTGAAGAGTATTAAATTTTCAATTTCTTGACTTCTTTCTCAAGCCTCCCAATATTTCTTAAAAAATATTTAAATTCTTATTCAACATGAAATTATAATTGAGTTTTGCCTTTTTTATCCACACTTTTACTTCCAAATACATCATTATTATATTTTGTAATAAAATTATTCTAACCAGCATGATCAGTAGAATTTTCAGATTTAGATTCACTATCTTCTTGTTCATCATATTTATATAAGAAGCTTCTAATTTTGGATTTAAAGTACTTTTTATCATTTAATATGGAATCTAATTTAGCCTTTTTACCTTGTTTCTTCCATGAACTTCTTGGCCTTGTTTATTCTTAATAACTATCCTCTTCTTTCTTTCATTATAGAAAATTATATGCAAATTTACCAATGGATCTTCATTCAAAGCTCTTTAAAGGGTGTTTCCCTTTGTATTTACGTTTACATCTTCTCACATTTTTTGAAAACAAGGATAAAATTTAATCAATGGTTCTACATACCTCATTTTCAGATTTAGATTCAGAAACATTATATTCCTCAACAAATTTCATAGAAATTTCTTTATTGGCCTCTTTTAAATACATTTCTCTATCATATTTTTTTTATCCTTGATAACCTTTTCCATTCTCATCTCATAAGTGATGAGAGTTCTATAAAAATCATCCAAAGATAATATTTTGGGATCTCTATCTTCTAATGTAGAAACTTACACATCAAAATTATCAAGAATAATTCTCAATATATTCTTAACAATGGGTAATTATTCTAGTTTATCACCATGACATCTGATATTACTAAAAATTTTATTCACCCTGGTAAAGAAGTCACCAACTAATTAAAATTAACTCATCTTGATAGCGTCATACTTAAATCTCCATTTTTTTAATTTTTCTATCTTTAATTTTTTATTTCCTTCATAAATATTTTACAACTTGTCCCAGATACCATTTTTAATGGAAATAACTTTCACTATTTGAAACTCACTTTCATAAAGTGATGAGAGTAATAAATTTTTATCTTTTACATTATTCTCAATATTCTTCTTATCAATTGTTGTAATAGTAACCTTATCATTAATAAGAGGAAATCCATCTATTTTATCTTCAAGAACATCATACCCAAGAGACATAAGATAATGAATCATTATATATTTCTAGATATGATAGTTCATTACATCAAAGATATGAGTCCCCTTACAATTCACATAATTCAGATTCTCCATTACAACTTATTCTCAATACTTCAGCAAAGAATAAATGAAGTGAACCTTCCCTATGATACCACTTGTAATTGACCTATCAAGATAGTTATATCACTAATAGGGGGATAGAGTAAATTAGTGACATGTTTTTCTTTTAAGTTTCATTCTTCTTGAAATAAACTTTTCCTCTTGTTAAATATTTATTTCTCTTCTTACAAAAATAAAAACACACATCCATAAGAACACAAGAATTTATAAGGTTCACTACTCAAAAATAGTATCCACATCCTCAACATAGTTTGAAATCAATCCAATTCCACACATTCCACTAGAAAAAAATCCTTATGTATAGAATTTAACAAGTAGGACATACCCTTACACTTGTGTTGTGCTATGTTCAATACAACTGTATTTGTGCTTCAAGTAGAAAAGAATGTGATAATTTCTTTATAAAAATCATGTTACATTACTGCTTGATCTACTTTCACAAATATATTTTCAAAAACAATTCCTCACTTGCTTATATACCAGCAAGAAAGAAATTCTTCTAGATTTGGTAATGATACTCTATTTAATTTTCCACAATAATTCCCATATCCGATTACAAAATTAAAAATATATCTATTTCAGAGTACTGCTAAAACAAACCAATTATAATTTGAGTCCATAAACCCGAGTCTAATTCCCAGTCCTATGATCCATCCCAATACAATGATCTGTTGAATATAATCTTGTCTCCTCTCCATTCATCTTCTATCCATAAAGTTTTTTCAAGAAAACTCAATTTGAAAAAAACTTATTTATATAATTATAGATATTTTTCTCCTCTTTTTCAAGTGATTCAAGTCATAATACACAAAGTATTCTCCCCCTTTTATAGTCATGCCAAAAAATGGTTTAAGCTGGATTCAGAAATGGTTTTCCATATTTATGAGATTTAATAAATCTTTAATCTTCCATAAATATCAGATAATTCTTTAACATATTCAACACATTTAATTTCCCTTCAATTTTGGATCCATCTTTAACTTGTTTTGTGATTTAGACTTTCTAATTAATCCCTAATATGAACCTGATTCTCTATTACAATTCCCTAATATGATTTTTTAATTATGACACTCTGTAACACTAGAATACATAAAGAAATAAAAAAATTCAATATTCTTTGTAAACTTTAGTCTGATTTCGATTCTGATTTTCTATTAAAATTTCTTCATTATGATGAGGTAATCTGGTCACTCCGACTTTAGTGATGCACTTGTAAATAAATCCTAACTAAATACATTCCATTACGTTTATCTATAACAATTAGAAAATCAATCTTCTCATTACAATTTCTTCATTAGGATGAGGACAACATGTTATTAAATAATATCTCTCTTTACTAAGTTGTAAATAAAAAAACCTGAAATCAAAACAGATTTATTCTTTCTCTTGACCCACTTGTTAAGAAAGAAAAACAACAATTCATCTTGATGTAAATGGTTGATACATTATTGATTGATATTTGAATTTATTTTTATATTTAATTCTAAAAACATTACTTATTATCCTTTTCATTATACCCAATAACTCCCAATGAAAGCAATTCTTCCTTCAATGATTATGATAACATATAAGATCTGATGAACTGGTTTCTGCAACTTTGACTTCAGAAAGTTATTTATTTTATAAACATGACACCAATGAACATAAATCACTTACTTTCTTTCTAATTTGTAATTATAAAACTCATAAAATTATTTCTCCAAATATTTAAATCTTTTTGTTTTTGGTCTGACTGAAAACCCACACATTTGGTTTCTTTCATTAGGATCAACCTTCTCGGCCTTAAAAAAATTTGTGTATGGTAATTTCATACCTATGTACTGAGACCAAAAAGTTTTTTATACAAAATTTATTATTATTATTCGAATAATTTCTTGTAAACATGAATTCTTCATGACTTTGAAAACATTTAAGATTATTCTCATCATCGTCTCACTTATAATAGAAAGTTTTGTAACTTCCTATTCACCAATAAAAATCTTCCTTTCTTACCGAGTCTGAATATTACTTGAATCACTCACCCTTTATTTTATAATGCCAGAATAAAGAGTTTTAAATCTTACTCATGATTTTTGAGAAATAAAAAACAAAAAAACATCATCATATTTCTATCAGATCCAATATGAATTTGATCCTCTTTCACATTACAATCAGAACCTTATTCTAGATCCAAGGCGAGTCCAATGAGCCTTTTCTTCAAGAAAAACATATTTGAAATACTTTTTATTTTTTAAGCATTGTGATTCTGAAATCCTAAATATGATGGTCAGTCCAATTTTTAACTTTTAAAAAGTTAATTGATTTATATTCATCGACAAAAAAAGATAACACACTTGTAAAAAAAACTTTTTCTTACTTCAAAAAACCTTCTCTAGAAAACATGGTCCTAAAAAATAATTTTAAAATAATAGTGACCCATCAATGTTACATGATTATATATGATCAGTCACTATAATGATATCATGTTTTTCCTCTTGACCCATAACTTATAGCATATTATCATTTTTGTTCCCTTACTAGGCTTTGTAACTCACCCTTTTCTTTATGTATGTCCCATGGGTATCCTATACCATAATAAAATTTCAAAGGTATCTAGGAGCACACTTTGGAGACTTAAATAAATATGTAATAGTATATTTTTTAGTTAAGGTTTTATGTATCTAATAAAGAAAATACATAAAACCTCTATATTTATAGATTTTATTTCAGGAAATTCTTTGTTAAAAAATCATGTAATAATATATTTATTAGACTCGAGTTTCAAAATTTATTATATGTTAAAGGTCTTGTTATTTTTATTGTTTTGGTTAGAAAAAATAATAGGAATTAGTATTTTAATAACCTATATTGAAACCCATAAATTCTTAAGTTATTTTATATAAGTCATTTATGAGTTATTAATTCTAAGTTCAGAGTTTTTCCTTTTAGATAATTATTAATTTAAATATTATCGGGAATAAAATTATTATGGTTTTAGTAAATTATTATAATTATAATCAAATGGGGAGAGTTAATCTTATTATCTCATGAACTTCAAATGTTTTATATGATTATATTTATACACATTCTTTCATATCATGAAAGTTCAGTAGAAATATTCAAGCACAACCTCAAGTCATGGAGGTAGATCGGTGAAAATACAATGTTGTGAAATTATTATATATCATGTATATATCTCATCCCCAATTAGGATAAATCTCCCTAAAAACCTTGTTATACTTCCTATAGTGGAATTAAATACTATACTATGAATGTATCTTCTATATCTATATAGAGACAAAAATAACTCTCATGATAGAGAAATCAATTTCCATATCCCAAATCATCCTTTGAATCTATACAAGTGAAAGGAGAATGATGAATATCCTTTGGAAAGTAATTCTCAAGAATGTATATTATTTCCTTAGAAGTAAGCATATCTATTTAAAATTAACAATACAAAAGAGAGGGTTATCCTTGAAGAAACTACCCTTGTAAAGGAATATACTGATGTATTATCTAAAGAGTTTACCTATCTTCCTTTTTCATGAGTGGTTATGTTATCAATTGCACTTATATCCATAGATCTTCCCATATATAAGAGTCTTTATAGAATTGAACACTTAAACTAGAAGAACTGAATAAAAAACTATAAGTGAATCTAGATAAGGGTTTCATATTCCCAAGCACTTCACCATGGGGTAAACCAATCCTCCTTGTCAAGAAGAAGGATGGGTTAGTGCATCTCTGTATTGATTATCAGGAACTCAATAAGATAATGATAAAGAAAAAGTACCACTTCCATGGACTGATGACTTTTTTTATCAACATTAAAGATCATAGTACTTCTATATGATAGATATTCAAGTATGATATTATTAATTGAAGGTGAAGAAAGAGGATATTCCCAAGACTGTCTTTCATTCAAGGTAGTGACACTATGAGTTCATAGTGACAAAGTTAAGGCTCAAGAATTCCCTAGTAATTTCCATATACTTAATGAATAATATATTTTAATATTACCTAAAAAAATTGGGGTGGTATTATAGTTTATATTATTATATAATCTAAAATTAATGAGGAATATAAAGATAATTTTAGTAATGTTCTAGATATATTGATAATGGAGAACTTATAAGAAAATTATAGTAAATATGAGTTTTTGATGGAGTATGTAACATTCTTGGTGTATAATATTATAAAAAAGGGGAAATATTTAGATCCATAGAAGAAAAAATAAATTAGGGAATGGAAAAAACTAATATCCATAACAAAGGACCATAATTTCTTTGGATTAGATGGGCACTATCGATGAATTTTAAGGAAATTATCACTATTTTCAGACCCTTTAACTAAGTTAACTTGTAATGGAGTCAATTTTTCTAGACATATAATTATGAAGAGAGATTCAAGGATTTGAGGAAGAGGCTAATAACTGCACCCGTACTCACACTTCCCTCATGTAGATAAGGAGTTTTGATCTACAATGATGAATTAATGAAGGTATTTGGATGTGTAATCATGAAAAATGATAATGTGATATAATATGAATCAATATTGTTCAAGTTTCATGAAATACATTACCCAAAAAATTATTTTCAGTTAGATATTATAATATTTTTTTTAAGATTAAGAGGAATTATCTCTATATAGATAAGTGTGACATATATAAAAATAAAAAATGATTGAAATATATATTAAAAACTAAGTAACTCAACATGCACCAATGAAGATGGGTAGAGCTAATAAAATACCATGATTTATCAATCCATTACCATCATAAGAAGTTGAATAAATTGAAAGATTATATAAGTATAAGAGATTGTAAAACCTTATCATCGATGAGGATTGAAAAGAATCAAATCTTCTTATATAATTAAAGAACAGACCTATGCATAATAAAGAAATTAAGAATATCTTACAATGCTCAAATTATTTCTTAAATACCCATTCCAGAGAAGAATTGGAAATCTCAGAGGTAGGACATGGAGATACCAAATATTGTGGATGTGATAATAGAGGAGAAAGCCTTATAGTTCAATAGTGATAATGGGGGTTTTGAGATTTGGTACATAACTATGTGCACCATAAAAACATGAGATAAATAATGATATATTGAATGTTCATACCTCAATAGTCATTTTATACACCGAGAGCACCAAGATGTAAATAGATATCCATGAGAACTTCTAGTAGGAAAATATAAATAAGGAGATTTATGAATTTATATAAAAGTTATTTGTACACTAATAAGTGAAGATTGAAAGGATAAAATTTCATGGGAATGATGAAAGAATTACCCTCAATAATATGGAAATAGGAGAACAAAACCATATATTTTTTATGGGTCTTCTAAAGGAATCCAAAGAAAATAACAATATGGGTTGTAGTGAATCATCTTATCAAATCGGCTCACTTCATCACTATTCAAGAATAATTATCACATGATAAACATAAAAATATATATATCAAAGAAGTGATGAGGCTGTATAAAACACTACTATTGATTGTATCTAATCAAAACTTGATGGTTACTATAAAGTTTTGTAAATGTTTGTTACATTCCTTGATCACAGAGTTTGACCTCAGTTTTACCTACCACACCAAGAGTGAAGGATAATCTGAAAGCACTATCCTGATAGTTGAGGATATGATAAGGTATTTATTTATGAAATTTAAAGGAGGATGGGATCAATATATTCCTCTAGTAAAGTTCTAATACAATAATAACTTCCATTTATATATCCTGATGGCTCCTTATGGAGCCCTATATGGAAATACATATTGAACTCTAACATGTTTGGATGAAGTTGGAGAACTTAATATCTAAGGAACTAGATTGGTTGATGTATTTATGGAGAAGGTAAAATCTATTCAGAAACACATCTAAGTATCACATAGTTGATAGAATATATTTTATAATAATCACAGATGAGACCCGGAGTTTGGGTTTGGTGATAAATTGTTCCTTCATGTATATCCATGGAAAAGATAAATGAGGTTTTATAATAAGGGAACCTTAATTCCTAGATACATTAACCACTTTGATATTTTTTATCACATTAGAGCTTTATCCTATCTACCAATACTCCCACCAATTCTATCTCAATTTTATCACTTGTTCCACATATCCATCTTAAGGAATTAAATTCCTAAAAACTGGCATGTAACAAATATATAGGTGATATAATTGGAGAATATTCTCTCTTATAGGAAGTAGCTGGTAAAGATCTTGGACTATAGGGACAAAATTCTATGAAATAAGACAACCCACCTTTTCAAATTACTTTGGAATAACCATAAGTATGAAGTGGAAACATGGGAACCATAGGATATAATGAAACATAAGTACCATCATCTATTCTCATCGCAGTGTGTGAAATAAACTATTTTAGGATGAAATTTATTAGTGGGAAGAATATAACAACATATACTCTTATATATTGAAATTTACTTCTAAATAAACACATTTCATATTTAGTAATATATTATAAAACCCACGCACCACATAATAGAGTCCAATAAAAAATTATTATAGAAAATTAAATTTATAGGACAAATATACTCAATAAAATTGAAAATAATAAAATGGGTGTATGAAAATAGAAAAATAAAATAACCAGAATATAGAAATTGGGATAACTATAGACCCTATAATAATCACACTCACAAATAGAAAATTAAAAAGGAACCAAAACATTAGTAATGTAATTGAAAATATTGAAAATGGATAATATAACCATAAGATAAATTGAAGTAAATGACGAATAAATAGAATAAGAAGTATTTAAAATAAATACAAAAATTTATATGACTATTGAAAATAAGATTGTTTGAACAATAAACCAACTAACAGAAATAATAACCAGACTGTTTGAATAGTAACATGACCGATAGAATAATAAAATAATATATTGGGTATCTTATGAAATAAAAATATAGAAATTTATATCACAATATAATTAAATAAAATTGTTAAATATGATAAAAAAATATTTGAAATAAAGAAACCTTAACTACATTTTTGAATATATATATGTTCGTTAAAATAAATTTTTGCGATAAATTAAAAAATACAAGTTTATCTTCATAAATTCTTTTTATAAAACACTATTTATTTATATATAATTGATAATATTATTTTATAACATCCCAAGTAAATTTTCTAAGGGTCATAAATTTAATCTTGCTACAAAATTAATATTTTTTAGTAAATAATTAATTTATTTACATATAAAATTCTCATATATGTAAAATTATTTAGATAAAATAGATGTAAATTTTTAGAACCAGTACATATAAATTATCTTAGGGTGATTTTTCTAAATTTTTCTAAATTTTTTTATTTTTTATGAATAGTGAAATACAAATAAATATGGTATTTCACATTATAATTTGAAATTATGTAATAAAT